>CM036558.1:142149533-143433908 GCA_020745775.1 Theristicus caerulescens | reverse complement strand
CTGCCACCGCGGCGAGCCCGCGGGAGCCTCCATCGGGGAAAGCGCTGAGGGGATCGTGAAAGAAACGGGCCAGGTAGAAAGGACCGTCGTTCCTCAGCTGTCACGGCAGCGGCCCAGTCAGTAGTCCAGGTGGAAAAAGCTGAGTGTGGGGCTTGTATCAACCCTTATGGTTTTATTATGTATGAAGAAGAAAAAAATAACCCCCCTGCTTTGTTCCAAAGCAATTGCAATTTCTGTTTCCTGGAAAAAAACAACAGTGAAAGCCGTACCAAATGGCAGAGGTGAGCCGGTCTCACTGTCAGGTCCAACAGGAAAGGGATAAAATCACCAAGCCGTGCCAATTCCGGTACATCAGGTGCCAGCGGGGTCCGAGAGAGGAGCTTTGTACCTCCCAGGGTGGCTGGGATGGTGAGCAAACTTTGGAAATCAGCAGAGCTAATTTGGGTAACTTTTGTAAGGCACAATTAATTGTGAGATGGGTGTACAAAATCTAATCCCTAAAAACGGGGATGTAAATGACGAGCAAATCTCAAACTGAAAGGGGCCGGATTCGCCCCATCTTTCATTCTGAGCACTGGCTTCTGAACCTCTCCTGTAGCTAGAAGAAAGGAAAAATTAAAAAGGCAGATGAGCATTGATAGACACTATAGCAAACCCAGCAGAGCCAAGTGCAGAACAGTTCACCCGTTCTGTTTCATCCTTTGTAACGTAGCACAGGACAAGGCCCCAGCCACAGTCCCAAATAACGCTCCGTCATATCAAAATACAGAATCTGTACTCCTGAAGATTCCCCTGTGCTGTGGCTTGAGGCACCAGCTGAGTGGCCAGAGGAAGACAAAAGGCAGGAAAGTGTTGTGGTGAGGAGATGGTGTGAGCGCCCAGAGGCTCCGCTTGGCTGCTTCAGCTCCAACCTATGCATAAGAAGTCCTAACACTTGCTCTTCCCAGAGGCCGTGCAGCCTGCTGCTGTTGGCAGGTTGAACACACAGAAGGTATCCCAGCTGGAGATCAGAGGAAGGGGTACGATGACAGTGAGTCAGCACAATAAGGCATCTATTTTTTTTATAAGAGATAGCTTAGAAGATGGGGGGATTTTTATTTGACTTTATTAATCAACTTTGCTATTTATTTAATACCGTACCAGAAGTTCTGTGTATTCCCCACATGACAGAGTCTCACTGTCTCTTCACCACTTTTCCTTCGTCAAATGACGAGCTTCTGTCCTCCACTCCCACGGTGTGACTTCTTTGTGATTTGGGAGAGACATTGTTCAGTCTGTCAACATTTGGAAGGATGGGTAGAGGAAAGTTGGAAGACGTTAAGTTACAAAAAGCTGGAGGCTTCTATCAAGCCATGCTTTGATCTGCAGGCAATTATTAATCTTCTTCAAGATTGCTAACTGGATACCAGAGGCTTTCTGAGTCTCCTCTTTCCTTTCCTGGCTTCTCTCAGTGCCTGAGGACAGTTCTCAGTCTGGAAGAAACTCCCAGTGATGTAGGCTGCTTTTGAATTATCACAGGCAACCACATAATGTAAAAAACACATTTCAGAAAGTACGTTCCATCTTAAAAGCAGGTGCTTTAGTAAAACAGCAGTGAATTGGTTTTCCTCCTGCTGTTGGAGGACTGTTTCAGACCTTCCTGGTAGTTAGACACTTCCTACTAATTTCCAGCCTAAATGTATTTATGGCCATTTTATACTTGTTTTCTAGTACCAACGTTGTATTCCAACCTAAACAGCTCTTTTTCTTCTCCAAGGCTTGCCTAGCTAGTGTGTTTAGTGACAGCAATCATTTTTGCTTTCAGCCTTCACTCTTGTTTCGCTCAACAAGCAAGTTCTCGCTGTATATGGGCTGAGCTGGTTCCTGTGAGTGCATGTGGCAGAACTGAACATGATACGCCGTATGAGCTCTCACTGCAACATTTCCATTTATTGAAAATACTTTGCCTGATGTGGTCTAGGATTTCATTTTAATTTTCAGTGGCCACATTACCATTGATGGCTGATGGTCATTTTTGTGTTCAGTTTATATATGCAGCTGCACATGTTTGCCAGTGGATAAATCCTACCTAATACCTGATCTTTCATTTTATACTATGGTATTTCGCCTCTCTTCTAGTTCCTTCATTCTTAAGTTCATTCAGTTGTTTCCAAACAAGATCCTCCTTCTCCTTTAGATTTACAATGGCTATTGACTCTCCTGTGTTTTATCAGAAAACTTCCACTTTTGCCTGCCAGTTTCATGAATGAAAAAGTTAAATGTTAAATAAGATTCCCAAAATGATCTTTTAGTAATTGCTAATAACTTTTTCTCTAACTTTCCCCTTTGAACGCTCCCTCGTCCCATTTTCCTATTGCCATGAGCTAGGTCCATACTTAGCTCGCAGTCCTTCTCCTAGTTCCTATTTCAATTAGGAATTTCCTCTGTGGCAATGCTTTTCTGAAGTGCAGACAGATTAGATCTACTGCATTTCCTTTGCCTAAAAAAAGCAGGTTAGATGAGCACAAACTAATGCTGGGAAACTAATCCTGCATTTATCACTTGTTCACGTTTCACAACATCTTTAATTATTCTTTGCTTCAAAATTTGTTCTGAAGTCTTTGGTACTACTTGGATCAGAATAAAAGCTCAGATGGCATTTGTACAAGTCAAGTTGCTCTAAGGTATTAATTGCTTTTCATTGGGCACCACCTGACTCAATCCAATTGTTAAGAAAATTTGATATGATACCTGTGCTGTCATTTGGGATGGAAACTCTCTGCTCCCCTTGACGTGAATGTGTTTTAAGGTTCATGTCTCCCTTGCTTGTAATTGCTGCTCATCTTGCTTATTATCCTGCCTTTGTCTGTGTTGACTGTAATAAAATATTTATAGATAGCAAAGTTTTTAGCATTGGGTAGACAAGCAGAAGCAAGACAGGTTTCTCAAAGGCCTAGATAAAAGTTTTGTTAGTTTCTATTGCAAACAAGAATATATTTAGACCTTAGTAAAAAAGGTTGAAATAAGTACATAAAAATGGTTGTTAGTGCAATAAAAAGTCTATGTCTTTTGTCAGTGGAGGAATTCAGCTTTTTATTTATTGACATGCAAGGTCTGAAATGCTTATAAACAAGATGATAAAGCTGTTGTACTATTAAGTGTCTTTATTAGTCTATAGAGAAATCAAACCATATTTTTTAGATCACTTCAAAAGTTTGTATCTGACAGGCTTATGATTGGAAATGTTATAATATATGTGTAATATTAACTCATGGGGTTTATAAGCCACACTGCACTGCAAATAATCAAGCAGAGTTTCCAATGCATATGCAAATTGGAGTCTATCAATGGGAGACAAGCCTTAATGATAATTATATCATTATATAATATTATAATAATTATAATAAGTAATAATAATAATAAATATATAGTTACATAACTATATAATTATAATTAGACCCTTTCCTGGGTCCAGTGCTCACTGAAATGAACCTGTCTCCACTGACTCCTGACATGCTGGATCAGCAGGTACTTGCTATCTTAAGAAATATACAATGCAAGTTCCTTCTAGTTACAGCGGGATTTTCAAATTTCTGCAATAGCTTGAAAGTAAAGCTGTATCAATCTTTTCTTTCTCTACTACTCTTCCTAAATAAAGACAAGACAGATTTTTTTTTGACTTAGATGTCTGTTGTGGTTAAAACTCCTGCCATGTAAAGCAGGTATGTTACAGTTGATCAGTAGTTGTCAATTACTTTATAATTCTCTATTGTTATCACTTAAAATCACTTAAATAAAAGATGAGGATATAGGGTTCAAGGCTATATCTAATCTGTTTTCCTGAAGAAGCAGATAGATAATACGCTATATCTCATCATCCCCCCAAAAACATTACCCTTTCGCTATGTCCACAAGCCCTTTCTACTTCAGGTGTGTGCTTAACTTCTTTTCTTTGCTGTTTTGAGCATCTCTTCCATAGCTAGCCACCTCCTTGACACTTACATGATTCTAGTTTGTACATGGTACATTATATAGCCTCTAAAAAGAAATGAAGAGAGAGATCTTTTGAAAACCCATACTGTTTTCTTACATGGATCCTTTCCATTCAGCTGACACCTTCCATAATTCCAGGAACATGCTGCTGGTTAAAAACAAATTCAGTAAAGATTCAAACACAGATGCAATGGCAAAGTTTTATTCTCACCTGTGGTAAAAAGGACTTACCTGAGTGTTAGTGATGGACCGATGACACGTGAATTGCACAGTTCTGTTCACCGTTCACAGTTTGTGAACTTCATTATATATATAAAACCAGGGGAACTGAAAGATCAAAGGGTTTGAAGGACTATGGATTTGTAAAGAGCATGCACTTACTTTTCTCCCACACTTCTGTGTTGATTTTGCTGTGTTTTAGTTCTAGATGTTTGAGGATTAGGATCTTGGCTGGCTCTGTACTTAATTCTAGGAATCCCTTCATATTCTTAAGGCATCTGAAAAAGGCAAATAACTCACTGGTGTGCACGGCCAGACAATATACAGCCTCAGTTCAGCCCTTTTTGGTTTGCTGTCTATGTACCACTGCAGACTTCCATCTTTCTGGTTGCCATGGATAGCAGCTAAAGGCACCTGCAGTGGCTCAGAGAACTGGGCAAAAGGCAAAAGTTTTGCTTATTGAAGCCTAGATGTTGCAATTAAGAAAGGTTTTCCTACTGAAATTCTCTTGGAAACTCCATTTGACTCTTCAAATAATTTGAAAGAAGAAAATGAGAACTCTTGCAGCTGGTACCTGCAAAGCAAGCATTTGTCTTACGCATAGGTTACATCCTTTCTTCATTTTCCTCAGAAGAATTGTGTGGTAGCTTATGATTACTGTCCAGACTGGACAATGTTTACTGGTCAAAAAAAATTGATATATGACATCATCAGAGCTGGGGCTCAATGAAGTTGTATGTTGTTAATAAAATACATACTGAATTAATCTGCAGACAGCACTCACCTACTTTAACTAGCTGAAAAATTGTCCTGGGATTGCCACTCTGCCAAGTATATTCATGGGCTTTACTTTTGCTGTAAGTTTCAACATGTGGACAGTAAAATTGCATTTTCAGCATTTCCCTTGGTAATTTAAGCCATGCCATGCTTAAATTCAACTCTTCTTTCCTTCAGAATCCAAGACAATGTTTTTTTACTCAGTTCTTGGGACAAAATTGAGATCACATACACGAGGAGCTGAACTTACGTGATCCAGAAAGCATGCAAGTTGCTAGCTCTAAATCAGTCCTTGAACAATGAAAAATATTCTAAACGTAGCGATGTGTTTGAATTTTCACCCATATCTGGATCTTAAGTGAAATAACAAGGTTCTTCATGAATCTTAGGCAATGTCTGTGTTGTGCTCAAAATAGGCACCCAAATTTCATCTGAACTACAACTTTGGCAGAATTTAGTCAGTCTGGCTCTTGACCTAACGGTGTTCGTACAGAACTATGTAGATCAAAGATTAAAAAGAGAAAATGGCATCAACATTTACATTTTGGTGATTCAGATGTCAAGCAACCAAATGGTAACCAATCCAGCCAGATCCCTGGGTGCTTTTGTGGTATCGTTTGCAGTAGAAATACCTTCCTGACCTGTCATTGCTGTGGCTCCTGACTTAAGATTTACCCTGATTTAATCTTTAATGAAATTAGTTGATGATATGGCTACTTGAAAAAGGAAGCAGACTGTCTTGTAGCAGGTATCAACAAAAACACAGTGCTTACCTAAACACATATGCTGGTCTGTACTTAAAAAAAAAAGTTAATACAAAAAATATGATTGGTGAAACTTGCCTGCCTCTGAATGACCCAGCTGAAATATGTTCTGTTAAAAGGCTATTATGGTAATGTACATTAATTAATGCAGAGAACTGTGGCTATTATGAACCAGTTTGGTGTTGATTAAATGTTGCACACTGGAAGCATCTTTTCTTTTGGCTATGGTACAGCTATGATGCTGACCCCCACTTAAGTCTGACTCATGAACCATCTCGAGGAGATAACAGGAGGCACCAAAGCCTGCACTGAACTTAGATTTAAAGGAGATTACTCATGGTCTTCAAGTTAAGCGTGTGTTCAGAGGTTTTGGTGGTTTCTTAAAAAAAACATCACCCTAAAAAATATTTGACTCCTGAAAATTTGGCCCTGCAACACCTAGGTTTGTGGCAATGGTGCTGCAAAAACATCGTGCTTCATGAAGTGCATAAGGAAATGTAGATGTTAACTCCCTTTGTTGCAAATACTGTTCCAACACCCATAGGACAAGAAGTCTGGTTCTTGCTGCCAGGGCTGTGCAGAGGACCTTGGGAGCCGAGAAAGGGTGGCAGGTCTGTCCAGGTCTCTGTGAGTCCTTGTGCTGGTTGCCCTGTGCTCGCTCTCAGGCACACTTCCAGGGCAGGTGCTCCAAGCTTCCGTGCAAACAGCAGGTAGCAACAGCCCAGCCTCACCTGCACCTTGGCCTGTCCTGCAGAAGACACTAGGAGCCACTTCTGCATTTTGTGAGGAGCAGATTTCTGCTGGTTTGTGCTGGGTGTGTTGTCAGAGCACGCAGTGGGACTCAGGTGGCTGAACGGCTTCAGGGAGCTTGTGCATGAGCTGGGCACCAGCCTGCTCAGCCCTGTTCAAACTGGTGGGGTGTTAAACATACTTATCAGGTCTTTCTCCTTACCAGATCCCCCTGGGGCCAAGGCAGGAGGTGAATGCCAAGTTCCACAGGCTGGAGAAAACCTGGTCTGCAATGCAGAACTGCAGGCACCAAGGGAGCAGCAAAACATCGAGCAAGTTGAAGCATTTGTAAGGTTGGGCAGCCATTGAACATGATGTCTAGACATCAGTTTTGGAATTAAGCATCCAAGTTCTTTTTTGAGCCTTCTACATATCAAAAGATACAGAATTTCCCTGAATTCATTCATTCCTGAATTAATTTATGGATTGCCTTACAAAAACAGTCCTTTATTACTCAAAAAAATTGCCAAGGAGAAAAAAAATCCCTTACAAAACTTTGTCAAATATGAAGGATGGAGATGTAGAATAGCAGAAAAACAGTTTGTTTCTAGCCTGATTTTTCTGTCTGCAGGTTTCTATCATTAGGTGCTGTTACACTTCTGTTGGCTGCATTGAGGACGCTTTTTACTGAAGTTTTGTTCTCTAGGTACTTATATGGTGTCCTTAAGTCACCTCCTAAATCTGAATTATTAAAGGCATTGCATTTCCTGAGTTTTTCGCTTGATGGCATATTTTCCAACTCTCTAATGGTTCTTTCAGCTTTTTGCTAACCCACTCCAAGGTTTTTTAAACATTCTGCTTGAATTATTCACAGCTTTAAGGTATAGGCAAAATAGAATCTTTTTTTTTTTCCCCTTTTATTGATGATTTATGCTTTCTCTAAAGTCATGGATGAAGAATTTTAAGCACCATGGAGTCAAAAACTGATCATTGCAGAATTTCTCCTGAAACACACTCACTTACTGAGTATTCTTTGCTTACATAGAGTTGAGATTTACTGGCTGTTTTGCAATCTATTTCGTATGTGCAATGCTGTTGCTATATCATTCTAGTTCCCTAGGCAAAATATTGTGTTGTATCATCAGGTGACGTGCCTAAGAAATGTCCAAGTGTATAATGTTTACACTTGACCCCATATTGATCCATTTCATAGCCACTTTAAAAAAGGAAAAAAGGATAGTTTGACAAAGTCTGTTTCCCCAAGCAGTCCTGGGTTCTATTATCAATTTTCTGAGTAATGCCCAAAATACAGAATTATGGAAAAATTTAGGTAGGAAGTGACCTAAAAAAAATCCCCAAGGGTGGTGTTCAGCCTCTCTAAGTTATAGCCTTTTATGATGAATCTTCTGTTATACCCGAAGTCTAAAAATTTTAATTCAGGAACTCTCCAAAACATGCTTTTTGAGTACCATCACTGGTGGTGGTGGTGGCATTTGCCAATGTTTTGGCTCTGCACCAGATCACTGTGCTTTTAAAGACTGAAGAGGAAGAAAACTTTGAAAAAGAAGTTGTAGTGAAAGGACAAAGGATGAAAGGCTTCTTGAAAATAATACTAGATGTAGTAGTACATATTGTAGATATAGAATATCTTAAATAATTTAATGTTTTCCTAGTAATGTTAAAAAAAGTCCTCAACCCTCCCTGCCCCCAAATATTTGGAAAATCTATCCAAATATAAGATGTTATTTCACAGAAAAAGGCATCAGAGCAAAACTGCAGTAAACGAAAAAGTGTGAGATACCGAAGAAGATCTGTAGTAACCTCGGTACAGTTTGTAGCTGAGTTAAACCTGGTTAGGTAGTAAAAGAATACTGCTAATACTGCCACTGAATCCATCCCAAAGGGAAAAGTAACACTCACAATAAGATGAATAAACTCTTTTTGTTTCAAAAGCAAACAAGAATCAATTATGTACTTTGTTATCTGTGATAAGTGTAATACAGGAATGCTAGTTAGAAACTAAAAAATGTCCAGAAAAGACATCATATGTTGGGTGTATGTAGACATCACAAATGTGGTCAAGGATCACATCTTGAAACTTTCCCAGCTTATGACTCTATCTGTTCTTATAACCCCTGAGGCAAAGCCATACTTTCTCAAACATTCACCTCCCTCCTTTTCTCAGACACCCCTTTTTGTAGCTCATCCTCAGGCTGCTCGTGTAAAATGAACTGGTCCCAGCTCAACTGGGACTGTGCTGCCCGTGCAGCCTCTTGTACAAGGGCCACAGATAAAGCAGCTCTAGCAGTTAAATGTAACCCATATCTAAATGTTGCTGCTGCACAGCCGCACAGCGGCAATTATGGAAACATATGCTATGTTGCTCGGTGCTAATAGGAGTACAACAATTACAGATGAGTTTTTCTGAGCTTCACTTTTTCACAGGGGGTCTACCCCTGGAGTGTTTACAGCGTCTCTTCAGCATAATGATACTTTACCTTTATTGTACTTTATTTTTTCAAACTACTGTGTCAGAACTTTTTCTCCAGGCTGAAAAATGGAATTGCAAAGATAGGAAAAAGCAACCAAAAGATAACCATGTATTATGTTGTGCTTTGGGCTATTTTTGCTGCTAATTCACAAGATAAAAAACCACAAAGAAAATACATCTTTGAAACAGAAACCAGCTAGTTCCTAAGATGAGAATGTGGTCACAGATACCTTTACTAAATATCTACATTTAAAAGGAAAGCATTTGCATTAAAAAAAAGGAGGAAACATCAATATTTTTGGAGAAAAAAACCCAAAAAACTACTGTATCAACTAGTCTGGTTCATTAAAAGCATTTTGAACTTCTTTAGTTGCTTTTTCTTTATGAGAAGCAAAGAAGCAGAATCACACAATAGCAGGAAATTTAAGCTGGACTGTGCAACTGATAAAGCTAATTTCATCCTCAGCTCTAATGCAATGAAGGAAATTAAACCCATTCCAATTTTCTAATGATTTGGTGGGAAGAAGACTTCATGAACTCACAAAAGATAAATATTTGTAACCAACTGCCAGCTCTTGCCATTGTTCCTTTACTTGCATTGCCCTTGCTGTCCTCAGGTGAGTGCATCTGATACTGCCAAGAATGACCGCACTCATATAAATAGTACCAATCTCCCAGAGTGTCCCACCAATTTATTGTTTATCTAGCTGTCTTAAACTGGTGTACTGGTGATACACAAAATATAACTATGAAAGTAATTGTCTGTCCAGCCACCTGTTCTCCCTAAGAGGATGCCTGTTTGTGCTTGCCTCTGGCCCAGGGAGGAGCCCGAAAGATCTGCCATCCGTAAAGTAGAACACATCTGTCTTATTAGGACAGTATCTATATTTTTAAAAAAACCTTGCCCATCCTGACACTGAACGTGCTCAGAGGATTTGATGCTAAAAGTCTGCCAATGTTGGACCTTTGTCTCTAATTGCATCCTTGCCTCTGCCGTCATGAAGGGACCAGAAATGGGGGACTTCGGAGGGGGAAACAGTTTCAGAGTTACAGGTGATCAACTCCCCAGAGTTCCTGATGATGAAGTAGGAGGAATCTCAAAAAATATCTCTACCCCTCCAAAACCCAGAAGTATTTAGATACTTGGGCAAAGTTTATACAAAACCAGAAACATGTTAGATAGAGTTATTAGCAGGATGAACTTAGGTACTGTAATGGAGCCCAGGTTCTGGGCTAAAAAGTTGTATGTGGTTCATCCCTGCTATTGCTGGTCACGCTGAGCTCAAAGAGCAAACAGAAGTCCTCTGAAATGGCTGCAGAGACTCTGCTGTGCTGCAGCTCCCTCTCTCAGAGTAGCTTCACAGCTCTTCTGTCTCTGCTGGCTAGCAAGCTTCTTCTGTCTCTGCTGGCTAGCAAGCTTCTTCTGTAAGCCAAGTAGCCAGCCCTGTTGCATGCCTGATTCATCTCCTTACTGTTTATTCAGCCTTCCAAGTGACCCTGTGTCCTTTGCTCAGACTAATTAATTAAGTCCAGCTCTGGCTACAAAGGACAAACCTTTCATGACTTTCTGAAAACCCTCCTGTTTGAAAGGTTTGAATAATCTGAAAGAAAAAAAAGTAATTTACTGCATTAAATTTCCCATAAGCTCTTCATTAAACTAAACTACCGTTGTAGCTCATCATCTAGGATATAGTTGTAGAACTGCCTTTTTGCTTTGAAATAACTTTGTATCTGCTGGCTGGGTGACAATGAGGTTTTCACGCCTGTTGCTTCAGTGTCCTATTCTGCTGGAGGTAGACACAGGCTGCAGGCAGAAGGTCGCAGATCTGGCTTCCACACCCTGCTGAGCTATTCAGCTGAAAAACTGGCCACGTTGCAGAACCATTTTGGGTCAAATCCATGGGTGTGGAGACATCATTTACAAATACCAGAGTCCTTCTCTGAAAGAGCTTTAATCCTGATTTATCAAAGCCAAGCCTCCCTTTAGATAGCTATGACTGCTGTTTTGGGTTTCTCAGAGCTGTGACCTGAGATACTGCTGGAACATCTCCGTAGCCATAGGCACTGAAATTTTGCAAGAAATGCTTTTTTGTGGCACCTGTCTGCAATTTCTGCAGCTAATAGAGACACGTAAATGGGAAGGATATAGCTTAGCTCCAGAGAAGCAGCCTTTAAGGAGAGCAGCCTCTAAGGAGAGAGCTTCTAAGGAGAGTAGCCTCTAAGGAGAGAACCTCTAAGGAGAGCAGCCTCTAAGGAGAGAACCTCTAAGGAGAGCAGCCTCTAAGGATACAACTTAGCTCCAGAGAAGCAGCTCAGAGTCTTCTGTCAAAGTAGACAGTTTGGCAGGAATTTAACCAATACTCCTTTAGGTTTAGAAAAATAAATCTGTAGATGTCTTTGCCTTACAACAAGTAAGACCAAGGTATTGTCCGCTCCAGTGATAAAAGTCTGAAACAGAGCTGGCGTAACAGCTAACGTAACAGGTTACAGGAGCAATTATATTTCCTCCTGACCATAGCACAGGAGAAAGAGAGCACATAAGCCAACCAGGTTTGTAGCAGTGGATCCTGTCAATGCAACGACATCTGTCTCTCTGTGCTGGTTAAAGGATATACATGAACGTTGTCCTCCCATGCTCTGTCCCTGATGCCGCTCTTCTCTCCATTCTGCCCTTACTGGCAGCCAAGTCTTCCATCTTGCATATTCCAAGCATCAGTGTGCAGACTTGTTGATATTAGCAAAAATTTCTTAAAACTGTCCATGGTGTCCCTAGTTGCTATACTTTGGCCAACAGGGTAGTGGTGAGGAATGTCTTATTTTGAAAGCATAGAATGTGGAATTTGTTTCAGACTAGCTATCGCTCCTTGCCAAGCTTTTCTCTGGCCATAAATCGATCTGATATGGCCTTTGGTAACATATCAAGCCTGGATTGTTTTTACCAACCAGAGGTTTTCCCAAAGAAGAACAGACAGGCTAAGACCTAAAATAATGGTCATTAATAATTGTTTTAGAAAATGTAACGTACTTAGAAGCATGAGTGCCACACTGTTGGGTCACCAGTACAAATTCCTCTTGACTTTCTCTGATATGATGCATGGATGCGTCTACAATGAATGGAAGCTGCATTGTTCCATCAGGAATAAGAGCATGAGGCACAGATGAGAGAAATGGGATTTGTGCCTTAGCATGTGTAGGCTTTGTGAAGCCTGCAATGCCTTATAACAGATATTTCAAAAAATTAGAAGATTTCAGCAAAAGATCCACTTATATTTCTGGTACCATCAAGGTTTAGATTCTTATGTGCTGCTTTTGGCTCCATATGTATGATGTTCCATGTCAACATACCTTGAAAATATTTTCTTTCCACTCTTAAGTTACTAGAAATTATTAATAATAAACTGATATATTAGAGTCTAAGATAAGAAAACAGGAGAGAATTTGAGTAAGCACATGCTCCTAATATCTGGGAGAAAGGAAAAAATACAAGGAATAGTGAAAAAAGCACTGTTAGGAGCAAGCAGTTCCCAAAGCACAGAAACTTAAGAAGCCAGGTTTTTAATGGGTTTCTGTGTCACAGATGACTGACTATTAAAAATGCATTATAGAAAAGCTGTGGTATGAATTCCCCAGGATTAGACATGGAAACAGAGAATGAATTTTCAGCAACTGCGGATAAAAAACCTTCAGCTAGAGTTCACGTCTCTTCATGTAACCCAGAGAATCTTGTTTTTCTTTGGGACCTGGGGAACTCATCGCCCACGTGGATCCTCTGATACATCAGCAGAGCTGAACTTACATTACATTATCTGCTCCCTCCTACCCAGCTGTCTATCTACAGTATGTGTAGGAATGTCATGGTTTTGATACCATAACCTCCCTGCCCTCTTTATCTCAAATTGGACAAAATCCAAAAGGTATTAGGAGTACTGGCAGGACATGTACTCGCACTTATGCACGTATGGTGTGTGTGAAGAAGTCTTGATTCTTTAGTAAGACAAGCTAAAATCCACAGAAATTTCACGTGAATTAGCACAACATTATCCCTATAATGCTGCGGAGAAAAAGAAGCCCCAGCTTTTGGTGTAGCTCAGTATAGCCCTGCTCTGTATCACACACTACATCAGACCTGGAAAACTGCCTGCAGTTCTGGACAATGAACTAAGAGCTTGAATTACTCTTGGTTTTATTGTACAATAAATTATAGAACTTACTGTTCTATTCTCCATTTATAAAGTATGGAGCGAAAGCTTGTGAATGGACTGGTGAGTGGACTGAAAAACTGTTGTTTAGGTAATTTACAGAGAAAATCCTGCCATGTCAGATTGATTGGACAGGAATTTGTGTATGTTTGTGCTTGGAAGACCAGCAAAAATTATTTCCGTAGTCTTGAGGAAACACCCTTTTATTGTAGAGAAGTTTCTATACACAGATGTGATGTATTTACAACCAGCTTTTCTCAAACAGATGACTGTTTAAAATCCTTCACAAATCTGTCAAGAATCAAAGAAAATGTAGCTCAGAAGCCCAGCCAGCCAGCCCAATCCCCAAATTCAGATTAATTCCCGAAGATAACTGTAATGAGATAATAATACATGGAGTTACTCTGAAGGAAGCAATAGGACCGTGACAGAGATCAATGGATGGACTTCAGGATTGATTCAGTCAAAAGCATTGCTTAGTTTGATCTCAGAGTAGATGAACCCTGAAGTAAAATTCCAACAAGCAGATGGGGACCTGCCTTTTCCCGGGGGTGTGGAAGAGACAGGCAGAAAGAGTCTGGCCCTTCCTTCCCTGGCCTCTGGAAGGACAGGTCACAATGGCAATCTCCATGAAAAGAAGTTGTTGGTCCTGTGCTCCCCTGGAAAGCTCTTTTCCAGAAAAAGGCAGGAGAAGCTCCACGCTTCTGCAGTCTGCAGAATGGAGTCAATGCACAGAGGGTGAGAATGGGTGTCCTCCTTAGGGAGGGTGTGGAATCATATGCCAGCCCAGTCACAGAAGAGATGGCACCTTGGTTTCTTCTGGTGCCCCTCCAAACTGGCTAATGTCTGCACTGCCCTTTACCTGGGGCGGTGTGCAATGGCATCAGTCTAGCTTCAGCCTGTTCAATCACCCCAAATGCAGAGGAGACAACACAGGGGGAAACGATGAGAGGTAGAGACACACATTATATTCCCTTTCCCTGTTCCTTTTCAATTAAATGTAGAACCTTCATCAACAACAAAAAGTTACATCTGCAAGAGGCACTTCTCTGGGGAAGAAATAAATACCTCACACAAGCATTCATGGATGGATGAGTCCCATGAGAAAGATTCTCAGCATAACCAGTTCAGTCATAAAAGGAATCTAAAATCCCCACGTTGATGTATATGAGAAACACGCAAACAATATCTGCTAACGCTCAAGGAAGTTACATGCATAAGTTTCCCATAGGTTGGCAACATATATCTTAGAATGTGCATAATTTAGTTCACACTCAGCAGAACATTGCGATATTTACAGGCACATTTCAATGGGAAAACATTTGCATATTGAGTGCGAAAGATGCAGCTTTGTCACCTAACCATGGGACTTTAAAAGCAGGGATTTTGTGACCTCAAAATACTATTTGTGAAGTTGGTGGGGAGGAAAAAGGTGTGTAGGCAGGAAAAGAAAATTACCAGAAGTTGGTAAGAACTCTTTTTTTTCTTTTTGAACGTTAGAATGGTTGCAGGCTGGGACAAAGTGAGTCCATATAGACCCCAGGTTCTAGCTTGTTACACATCACAAAGTGCTTTGTCTACTCTCATTTCCCATACCTGTTCTTCCCAATTAAATTTGTTTCCCATTAGCCAGGTTGATAAGAATAGCGTGTAAGACTCATTCTTCTTGCAATCATCATCCTTCATAGCATAACAACTTAATAAATTCTTGTAGAACAGGAATGAAGGGGAACATCACTTTTTTGGACTTGGTCTGTATTCTGAAGGTGAAAGTGGGCATCTGAGAAACACATTTGTAATGCTTTGGAAGTTTTACAAATAAACAAAAGAAAGTTACACTCTGAACCTGATTGAGAACGCAAAGTTCTATGTTCTCTAGCACTGTATATCAGACATGGTGGAAAAAGCTATTCAGTGACTACCATAACCCTAGCGCTACCCAGAATTGTTCTGAAACTAGTTCACTAGTTTCTGAAACACTACTGTAGTTGCAGCAAATTATTAAAACTATCTACAGAATTTTAATCATACAATTTACGTTTCAATATGTCAGCAGAACAGCAATGTATAACCCATAGAGGTTATATCCTGGAAGTGAAATTATCAAACTATTGCTCCAATGTCTGAAAAGTAAAGCTCTCCTCCCTAGGTACACAGCACTCTCTCACTTATGCTGACACATAAGGTGGTGGTGGATCTTTAGCAGCTCCATTCGCGGGATCATCATATGGTGGCAACAGGACCTGCAGGAAAGGAAAAAAAGGTTACATTTTTAAAAAAGATGCCAGCTGATAAAATTTACAGGAAAGAAAACCCTTAAGGCCGTGTCCTAAAAAATAACAAAAAAGAGTAAATTAGTAAGCAGGAGCAGAATTCTTAGAAAATGAAACAGTATTAGCTTGAAGTTCCTCCTTTTCAACTTGTGTGCCTGTTTTCATTATGAAGGAAAATGTGATTTCTTCTCCTTTCTTATTGACCCCAGTGCCAGCTTGATTTCAGCCAAACATCATTCATTGCTGGTACCTGAATTTGTTCAATCTGGCAGTGACAGTAGCTGCTTATGCTGCAGCTCTCCTCTGTCCAGAGCACTTAAACCATATCTCCTGGAGGAGTGCTCAAACTGCTAAGGCAGAGTGAGAAAAGTCCCGAAAACCTCTCTTTCTGAGGTCTCCCGGGACTAGCTAATAATTATTTTGGGGTGCGGAGAAAGAAAACAAATGGAGGACAAATTACCCAATGCCTAAATAAATCTCCAGTTTTGTGCTTCTGGGGCACTCAGCTATGAGAAGGAAGACCTACATTCCCATAAGCCCTTCAGTGAATACTTAAACATCTGATAGAAATTAGGACAGCTTTAATCATATCATGCCCATTCATAGGAGTCCAGGCAGCTTCCTAGGACATGGGAGATGCAAGTTCAGGCCACACAGGGCAGAGGAAGGATTTGAACCAAGATTTCTGCTTCTTTAGGCAAGTATGCTAGCTATCATGCGATTTTTAATGGCACCAGCACTGACATTAATTAGCTTGCACGTGAAAAGGCGAAGGAGCACTTAGTCTCTGAATCCCAGCAGGGACTGAGGATAAAATAGATGTCTGAATGAAGAATGAGCATACATTCCCTAAAATATCTCAATATTGTGTAAGAATATCAGTTGTAGTTCATTGGCAGAGATATTTTATGCAGCTGAAGATCAGTTATTCGTGATGGCATTTACAGATTTATCAGCATCGCTTCTTGGTCATTAAAGAGCACATAAAGCTGATTGTCTAAACATACATAGGGAAAATCCTGATCTCAATAAAGTCAATGGAAGTTTTGCCATGAGAGGATTTCACCCGTTCTTAAAGAAGCTGATAACCTGCCTTCTGCAAAGAAACATCCGTAATCATCCCTTTTGGACCTCATCCACAACATAACAAAATCGGTGGGAATCTTTCTATAGATTTAAATAGACTTTGGATCAGGCTTTTGTGGGATAGTTCCAAGGGTGATTCACATTATACTTATGTGAGTTTACAGACATGCATTGATGACCATGTGTTCAAGTACATCTGTGCACATGTTTGTTAGGTTACAGAATAGCTACCTTGGCATCTTCAGCCCTTAATCAAAAAAGTTTCATAATTTAGAAAAGGAAGTTGTCAGAGCCATCACTCTCTATTAATACCATATGTTTGAGCTTGTAAATGCAATATACTATGCACACAGCCACTACATAATCTAAAAAGCCTTGTATTGAACAGGATTTAATAAATTATGTCAACTTCAAAGGGTGCAAACAGCTTATGGCAGACTACTTATCTAGTGAAATTAGGACAACATATAGAACTTCAAATAAATATTGTGATAAAAATCATAAATATATTTTGCGGTGTAACCTCATTAAATCACACTGATAAAGCATGTAAACTGTGAAAAACACTATAGTTGAGATCCTCTCCCTAGTGCTGATCATTAGTTTGATAACAGGATTCATAGTAAAATCCTTGTATTACTAAGAAAGGCACTAGTTTCTCAAATGTACTGAAACATGTTCATTCATTGATTATGAAGCAATATAATTGGTAATTAGATCTGATCTACAGATGACTCTGAAAATGAATCAAGTTCACTTTGTGACGATTTAGCCGTTTTATTGCACTCTTGTAATGCTAAGCCCCAAACTGTGGTCCATTCCTTTCAGGTTCAGAGTCCATTTCATCAGGCATGATAAGAAATGACAGCAAACACAATCAAAAAACTGTCCATCTTCCAGGTCTACGAGCTGATTAATAAAGGACAATACCTCTTCCTGTGTTCTGATCCTTTTTTAGATCAATGTGTCCTAAGACTACTGTAGTTACATCAATATTATTACTTCAGCATTGAGGTTACTGTCATTTGCAGTAGGTCTCCTGGAGGGTTTACTGATATGAGTGAGCTTCTTCATTCACTTCACTCCTATATGAAACAAAATCTGTCTGGTAGGAGAACAGCATCCTGGTGAGGCTTTTACCTCTTGGGAAGTAAGCACTCTGCTTTGCGCTATGGACCCAAAACTCATACGTGGGTCAATGGCCCCAAGGACCCTCAGAAGATGCTTTCTCACTTATCAACAGTTCAACAAGAAGTAAGGGGAGATAGGAATACCTACAGGAGCCATTTTGGAGAAGCCGCTGGCTGAATCCTAAGGCATATGGATTTCTATAGGAATATTCAAGGTATGCAGGGTATGAACTGGGAAGACCACTAAAAAGGTTCAGAAGTTTCACAAGAAAATATCTACAGTGGAAGGCTAAACAGTATCTGCCAAATGTCTGTAAACAGTATTTGCCAAATGTCTGTAAGATTTAGGGTCACTTTATTGCTGGCAAAGGTTATTTGTCTGAACAGTTCTATCAGTGACGACTTTACAGGCTTACTCCCCACACATTTTTGTGTTTAAATATTTAAATATCCTGATCTTGCATTCCCTGACATGAACAGAATAGTGATAAAAAATAATGAGTGTAGAATGAGCAGAATTCAAAATTACTACCTTTGCTTAGCAGTGTTTGAGTTAGACAAGGAAAATATGGACAGGATATTGAACAAAGTTAAGATGAATGAATGTGATGGACAACAAGTGGAAAAAAGCAATTGGAGTTTGTGGAGTACATGGCGCTGGCTGGGACTCCAAGTACCTCACGTCAATAGTATAGTAAAAGTCCTTTAAACCAATTTAACTGTTTTACTTTCAGTCAATGTGGTTTTGTTACTGTTACTTAATCATCTGTCAACTGTAAGTCTAAATAATCATCCTTCAGCTTCCATGACAGGTTGAGTAACTCTTTACTCACTCTATAATTACAAATGTTGCAACTCTGCCTCTGTAAGACTACCCCTTAATTATTTTTTTACAAGAACAGAGTTTCAGGCCGCTACTTTCCCTTAATAATTTTTCCATCTTTTCTCAATTAAGTCTATTTTGGCAAAAGGGAGAATTATGATAAAACCTGAATTATCTCAGCTTTTAACTGTTTACTGTTGAAATGGTTAACAGTTTAGAAAAATCTCAAGGAAAAGAGAATTCCATCAGAATTTTAATCATTGAATTTATACCAAAATAGCTGAGATGAAAATCTAGATCAGAGTAGTTTTCCCTTCTCTTGTGTTAATTTTAAATCTCAACATGGTTTAATGGAAGCAGATAAGTGCCTTGGACATAAAACAGAATAGTTATTCAGGCAGTACGTTGTGCTCTCCAGAGACATAAAATGGAAGCTAGTCACTGAGCCAAAGGGTGAATTCAGAAACTGGAAAAATAGACAGAAACACACTATTCAGTCTTATCTAAGAACCTAATTAGAATGGATGCAGTCTAAAATAATTCATTAAGGACAAAAATATATGCATATTTTAGGTCTATGCTATCCCCAAGACAGAATATGCACTAGGACAACTGATGCATTTTGCTTCCTAGGCACTGCATTTGAGCATTTCCTTGCTTGTTTGTTGTGAATTGAGAAAAACGTATGTTAGTTCCCCTGGATGCTCTGGGACTAATGTTTACAGAGCGTTTGAGATTGTCACGCACAAGTTACTACAAAAAGTAAGTACGAAGGACCCCCATTTTTTGGAACTTGGTGATCCCTGTGAAAAGAAGTTCTGGCTTTTTATCAGTACATCAGCAAGCAAGTTTGGAAGATTAGATGGTTGCAGAGTTCAGTCCTATAGGATACCTAAAATCCAAAGGACAAAAGCTCCTAACTTCTTTCACAACTGCTATAACTGTATTAAAGAACCATGTAGCATTTTAACATTATCCTTTAATATGCAGCCACAGGAGGATGTGACATTACTCGCTGTTTGTGTAGTTGTCTGGTGATAAAAGCATTGCACAGAGACTCTGAGATCAGAGCTCCAGGGGCTCCCAGACGAAGAGGGTTCAAACCCACAACTCCTATCTGCCATATGAATGCTCCAGACACAAGGTTTTCAGCTAGGTTGGAAGGACCATTATTTTCCACCCCCTGTTGAAGCCAAGTATGCAAGAATCCATGGGGAAAGAAAGAAAATAGGAGAAGGTGTGGCCATGTAGCCTCACAGTTAGGGTGCTTAAGTGGGTCAGGGAGTCCTGGGTGCTGGGCTTTGCTCCCAGTACCATTTAAGCATTTTGTGATAAGCAGTCTTGTTGTATAATACGCAGAAATAATCCAGAACTGACCCATAAGAAATCCTGGTCCTGACTTAGCTGGTGTCATCCAAGTGGTTTGGATAATTGTATTACACAAGCATCTCTCTATTATAAAGCACATGATACAGGATGACCTTCTCTGGAAGAAATAATTACCATACAAGTTTGCCAATGGCTATAACATATTCAGTTAATATAAGCGTATGTCGTTTCTTATTTTTTACATGCTGGTTAATCTGGTTTTGGCGAATAAGTTTTTAATGACATTGCTTAGAAGTATGCCTAAGAAGAAACACAGGCAAATATTTGTGTATTGAAACAGTCTGGAATTAATCTTGTCCCAAAGGTGTTTTTCTGGGGGGGGATTGCCTAATTTCAATAATCACTTCGTATTTTTGCAGCTGATTCCACATTTACCTGAGCTTATAGTAGAAAATTTTCTTTCTTCCGCATATGTACAAGTTTTCTCATATTGCTGCAGTTATTCCTGTTCAAACTCAAGCTCTTAGATCTGTTTGGTGTCTAGTACATTTCTAGAGGAGAAAATGTGCTTAGTCCTGTATGAGTGAACTTAAATATTTGATTAATTGATTATTTCTGCATTCTTAAGGGTGTCACCCAACACTCACTGAACTCAATAGCAATCTTTCTGTGTCTCCAGAGAGCTTTGGATCGCTTTTCCCCACAGCCATTTGTATTCTTCACTGGGTGGAATGGTACAATTGTCACATAACAGCTTTGAGTTTGAACAGCATTTTGGCTGGCAGCTGTATGAAACTTTTGTGAGTTCCCATGGCAAAATACCTTGTTGATGTCTTGTTAGAAACAAACATTGTTAGAGACAGCTCTAACATACTTTTCTCTAACACCTTCTAGAACAGAAATGCAGAAATGCATTTTCTCAAACTTTAGCTTTCCAATAAAAACTCCAGTCCTCTATGCTGAAGGACTTCACATTGCATCAATACACGGTATACACACAGGGACAGGTAACAATGAGTAGTTGAGTGGAATTAGGGTCATCACTACTGCAATTTAATCCTGGCCCTGTCGCTGACCTTTTGAGTTTTGACAAATCTTTTGAATTTGTCTTAGGAAGATCTCCCATTTGTAAAACAGGCATATTATTTGAAACATCTTAAAAGGTGCTGGAAACCTTAAGACAGAGTTAAAACTCTCTTGGATGAAACTCGCATATAACTGTATGAGACAGGGACTAAATTGTGGAAATATTTACAAACTAAATATATATTTGCAGAAATTTCAGCCTATGCCTGGAAATGTTTACCCCAACCTCTTCACCACAGCTATGTATGCATTACATATCATTCTTCTGCAGAAGTGACCTTTACATTTCAGCCACCCAAACCACTACCAGGAATCCTTATGAGAGGCATGTGTGAATACACAGGGAGGAAAGGGAGAGAGGACAAAAGGAGCCTTTTCTTTCTTGCAGCTCACATACAAAGTGTCAGTGGGTTCAGGCCTTATTCTCTGTTTACTTAAAAAGGGAGGGAGAGTAACCACAGAGCGAACAGTGGTAGGCAGATGGCGAGAGTATGCCAGAGCCAGTGCTAGACCGTTTCACGAGTAAAAGTGCTGAACCGCAGGAATTTCCTCGTTCAGGAGCCTCTGTCCAACATGCAGCCCCTGGCCTGGTGATGGGGCAAACACTGACACAGCTGCAGGCTGAAATGCAGTCACTGCATGCCTTTCTTTTCCTAATTCAGGATACGTTTTCTCCTCGATGCAGCACAGGGCTGATGCGTCAGGTTCAGAGACAACTGAATTGAAAGATGATGTTTTAAGCAGCACATGCCTAGTTGCACCAGTCCTCTACTCTGGGTTCATTTCATCTCACTGATTCCAGCCCAAGATCAACCACTGACTTGTACCAATCTGATACCGTTGTGCAGTTTGGAGAGGGTTTAATGGTATGCAATCACATTTACTAATTTCATGTTTACTTCCCTGCTCTCCTGTCATTCACCCAGCCAAGAAGAGTGGAATTTCCTCCCACAGCTGCGGTGCTTTGAGGAGCCATTAACTGCAACCTAAACCATGCTCAGCTGCAGTGAGGGAAGGCTGCCGACGTGACCACCTGTCCAGTTCAAGAGAGTCCCAACAGCCCTCCCGTATTGTTGGGTTCTTGACTACATAAATATTACGAAGATCACCTGGGGAAAACAGAAGATTTCTGTGTGCATAAACAGCTATAGCCAGCTGATTGCTTCACTCTGTATACAGGAAAGGCTGAGGATAATTCTTTCTTTGCAATGTTTTCTTGTCAAGTTTGACAATGTCGTTTTCTTCTGAGAAGTCTGAGGTGATTACAGAGGAAAATGTAAAATTAAGATGGTGTAACATGATGTTTTATGGTGATTATTAGTGTACTGAGTAGAGTTGCCATACAAAATATTTGGTAAGAAACTGGCTGAAATATTTGGTAAGAAATCCTATCTATATTTTTTGCTAGAAATGTTCAGAAATCCAGATCTTCTCAGTGGATCCCTGTTGTGGAGGCTCACCAGGTGGCAGCTGTTTCCTTTAGTACTATGTATGACAATAAGCACTGGACTATACGCAAATATCAGTGATTATATAATTAATCTAATCTAATCTAATATAATATAATATAATATAATAAATATAATTTTACTTGAAAGGAAATAAGCATATTAACATAGCATGTGTTTTATTTCCTGTACAAAATTTACTGGAAGTTACTATATATACTGATTTTATTGAGGCAGACTCTTCAAAAGTTTCTAATGTTTCTGTATATAGGGTGGGAAGAGGTAACATTTATCACAAGTTTCTGAAGAAATGTGTTTTTTCTCCAATGAGTGCCCAAGAGTTTTTAAGCTCCAGGGTTTTCAGGCATCTCAGAAGTGATTTACCCAAGGTCTTCCACTACCTTTAAAAATTCAGTTAATAAACTGCAGGTGCAAACTGTACCTTTGAGTCATCTGATCTGGTCATCTCTGAGGTAACTTCAGAAAAGTAGGTAATATTTGGCCCTGAAGAACAGTAGATCATGCACACTCAGATTATCATGGGAGAGAGATTGACTGAAACAGTTAGGAAGTACTGAAACTAAATCCATTGAGAATTCAGGGTTGTCTCTTTAACCCCTTAACAGGAAGACACACTTTACACTGACTGTATGGAAAAACTGATAGCCTTCAGGAGAAAAGGGAGCTTTTTCCTAGTAGCGAAGAAACAGGAATAATAATAATTCTGTGGTGAGAAGCAGTCAAATGTTGCATACAAGATAAGCAGCGGAGAAAGAAGTAGGGATTAGCTTTCATCACACTGCAGCTAAGCATGTGCATGTAGGGACAGCTCTACTGGATCAGGTGGAAGGTCCATCCAGATCACAGCAATTAGTGATGGATAATGAAGAAGTGCAAGACAGAACAATAAAAGAAATTAAGAAAGAGCAGTGCAAGTATACATAGTCACAACTTGCCCAGAATATTGCCCAAACTGTCAGAAATTGAATGTCAAGGACTTGCTGAATTAGTGGTCATGTCTTGTAGGAATTTTTCTTCCACTGATTTTTCTAGCCTGCATTTGAACCTGTGTTGACTTTTAGCACCCACAATGTCCCGTGGGAAGCAGTCCCACAGCTAATCAAGGTGTTATGTGAAGAAATACCTTCTTTGTTTTGCTATGAAGCCTGCCACTAGCTATTTCACTGAATGTCCCCTAGTTCTTTTGCTAAGACAGTGAGCTGTTGTTCCTCCTTTACCTCCTCTGCCACTCATGATTTTAAAGATCTCTATCATGTTCTCTCTTGTTCTGTCCTTCTTTCATCCCACTAAGGATCCTTGCTCCCCTGCAGTGCAGTCCGCAGTTAATTTCTTCATACTAAGAAACTCACTTGACAGTTTTGGGTCCAGGCTGAAGAGAGAGCTCCAAGACCGGGCATGTGGAGAAGTATTACAGTCAGGATGGTGCTGGGGAGGGAGCTGACCTCCTTCTGGATGAAGCTTCCTTCATGCTCAGGAGAGCGGTAGGCACTTTTCCCCACCTGACCTGTGTTAGATGTTCCTCCAGATGAGATCACCTGCCCCTTAGAAGCAATTCTTATAAATATCTGCTTCAGAGGTGGCTGTTTACAATGTAAATGGCTGCTCTCGTCAAATGAGTCTAGTCAAAGCAACTGTTTCTGAGGAAGTCAGAGAGCAATGTTTACAAAAAACCTTTCCCATCTTTCTTTTTGTCCTTCCCCTGTCCCCAGATAAAAAAGCCCTGGGTATAGGGCCAAAGATTCATATCCGTGCCAAGTCATATTTAATATCAAATGAGAAATGTTTTACTTTGCTTTATGCACAGATGCTTTTGCTTGAAAAGTCTGTCCAAAACGTGCTAGTTAATTACTATTTAAGGGTTTCATGATATGTTGTCTGTCAAATAAATCCCAAGAAACCTTCCTCTCAACATGGACAGGAAGTATTTTCATGTTTATATGTATACATTTCCGTTAGAAACCACACTAGAATGATTACAGATGGAGTAACTGGAAGCAGAATAGCTCAGAAGTAATTTATAACGCCATTCAGTGAAGAAGTAGGCCTCAATGCTGCAAAATCATCTGTGCGAAGTTAGAGTTAGTATGTTTTGTCTTCCTTTGACAAAACTGCTTGTTTATTCCAAGCTACCAGCTCTCCAAGACACTATTTAAGAAACGTTACACAAGTTTATGGATTTCTGTAATGAAGCAGCACAATGTTCTCAGCACTCCAGATAGAGGAATAAATGTATATATTACTAGGACACAGCAATATTTAGGGACAGATTGTGATTGCCCTTGCATGAGAAGAAAATTGGATTCAGGAAGCTATTGTCTCTTTCCATCATGTGCAACCTCATAAAAGTCATCCAGAATAATGGTGTAATTACCCTCTCCATTCAAAGGCATGGAGGGATAGTCCACCTCAGGCCACAGAAGTCTTTCCTACATCTTGGCCAGCCCTCTACTGCTGTATCTCTAGTTGCACATCATGATTTTATACGGACAGAACATATTTATTTTTTCAATTTTTCCTTATTTTTTTTCAAAATGAGCATTTGCTGGATGATCACATTCTTTCTCAGGGTGTAATTGCCTGCATGTCACCAGTACTGAAGACTTGAAGTATACTTTGACTCTGTGTAACAAATGGTTGATGTGTTTTCCTGCGTGCAGAGACTGTGACAGAGCACTAATCTTTCAACGGACTTTTTAATTACTAACCTGCATCTCTTTCTAACGTTATCTCCTCTTACGATTACATCATGTATCCCACTCAAGAGTTAACAAGACAGGAACCTAGGAATAGCTCACATGGGGCATCCAGATTGTTTAACAGGACTGATCATATCCCAGGAGTGTGGTTGTCACAGCCATGGTTGCATTACAGATATTGCTGGAAAGGCTTCTGTCTTATCTTCATCTCACCAGATGGACCATTTTTCCCCATCTATATGCCTAGGGACATGGCGTGACCCAAGGCCAGTCTTTGGGCACCACAACAGAGAGATGGGCCAGTTATAAAGTTTAGAGATAGATTTTGAAGTCTCATTATAACATTTGGGAGCAGTAAGATCTGGGATTTTGAGATGACCAATCTCTAGTTCTGTCTTCCATACATATTTTTCACTAATTTTTATTTTTATACAAACACATTCTTTTGGTATCACTATTAAAAAGTAAGGCATAATATTGCCATATAAAATACAGTTTTTCTTGCACAGTGTATTTAGGCATTTCCTAATGAATGTTGAAGGGAAGCCCTTGTTTATAACCAAATTATTATAATACTGTGTTAAAACTACAAAAGAAAGGTGATGAACTGACAGCTTGAGGGAAAAGCCTTATGTTTCTATAAAAATCCAAAATATTAGTAAATCACATCTGTAAAGCACCTGTCAACCAGAAACTCCCACAGACTTTTGCAGATCTTCTAAATTTGATACATGAATGCCCACTCAGCCTTGTTCTTTCTGAAGCTGAGTGTTTGTCACACAGTTCATTTAAAGCAGAATTTGCTTTCCTCACTGTTCGTAAGACAGAGGACCAAAACCACAAGTGCTATGCAGTTTGGGACAGACCGCAGCAGACAGTCCCATGTCCATAAAGAGTCTTGAGGGAGCCTTGAGAAGAGCGTAGTTGCTCTATGGGAGCCATTAAAGTGAATTGAAATCAGACTGAAAGAATGGTCCAGAAATCACCGGAAGCTATTAATAACCACAGGAATCCAGACCTCTCGATTATTGTCACACCCTCAGCAAAACAACTGCAGCTGGGTGCTCCTCCCTGCTAGGAGCTGAACTTTGCTTTCACACAATCTCCAAGAGAACAATGGCACCTACTGAACCACCAGCTGCAGCGGCTCCCTCCCACCAAACTGAGGGCTGATGTTCTTTCTGCATCTGCATAGTTTGTGGTGTTGGGTAGGTTTTGGCAGAGAGGCTCAGGGCTGGAGGAACTGGGACGTGCAAGGAGTTCCTCCTCTGCTTGGCAAAGGCCAGGCTTGCGCTGTGCAAGGGGATGCGATGCAAAGATACCAGATGAGCTAGTGCTGGAGCTGAAGGCAGGGCCGCCTCTGGGAAGAGCAGCTTTGCAGAAGGGCAGGGCTTCTAGCGTGGGCCAACTATATGGCTGTAAAGCCACAACGGGGCTCGCTGCTGCCGGGACTTGGCCTCTTGCACCCCGCTGCATTACCCTGTTTGAACAACACTTGCCTGAGTGAATTCAGGCCTTCCCCACCCTTCATTGCACGGTGTAACTCTGATTGAGCCTGACCTGGAAAATTCACACATGGCTCAGCTTATACACCCATATATCCCTGGCAACAGGGATTTAAGTTGTCATCGGCTTTTGCTGCACTGATACATATCCTTGGAATTATACTGAAGACTTCAACTCATTTTTTGAAGCCCACAAAACAGCAGCTGTCAGATGGTAATGAATCAACCCTGTTAGAAAAAAAGGGTCTGTAAAGAAACACTGCAAATTTATAAACACTCTGGTTTTTCCTACATTGCAACACTCCCAATTAGTGAATCCAAAAATATTTGAAAGATTTAAATTACACATCCCCATTTCATGTCTTCTTTTTAATCTAATTATGAACACTGAGAACAGATTTGTCTTTCTATTGCAAATCTCTTATAAATTGCCATGTATTAGAATAATTCCAGCATTTGAGCTGCAAACATAAATACAGTTTTTGTGTTTAAAATAAAAATCTACTGGGGAAAATAGATAAACATATATATTTTTATCTTGCAATTTAACTAGTAAGTAAATGTAATGCTGTAATGACAAGTGAAAATGTTTTGGAAGACTTATTTTTAAACTTAAGAGGGTATTTGCCCCAAATTGACACCATTAATAGCCAGTTCCAAACAGCACAGCTGGCTTCTGACAGCAGCCACCTAGTAACAGGTGAGACCTATAACAAGAAGTGTGATTAGCAAATAGCACTAAGCAACAGAGCAAACAGGCAGCATGAAGCAATTCAGACCACAGTGAATGCTGGATATTAAGAAAAAATCCTTCCATAAACAAGGAAGCGGTGGAAGAAAGAGCTGAATATAGATGATAAGATGGGAAAGTTAAAAAAAAAAAAAAAGAAGAAAAACCAATCTCTTTGCTAAGATTAAAGGACAACTGACAAGGCATGGGACTCCACTGCAGGTAGAATATGAAATGCTGGAGCAGCTGAATAGCTGTTTGTTGGCAGATGCAGAGTGTCGTGATACTTTTCTGCAACTCAAAATCAAACAGAAGAGAAGGAAGTGCACGTGTTGCACATGCACACTAGCAAGACGTGAATGCTGGCATCCACGTGGACCCTGAGCCCTTTGAAGATTCTCTGATTAAAGACATTGCTCTGGGAATGTTTATAAGCACAATTCTGCGAAAAAAGAGATCCAGCATTTAAACCACACTCCCAGGTCTCATGTAGACTATTGTATGTGGTTACTAACTAATCGCCCCCATTACTTCAAGCACTTACTGCTTATATCCTTCTTTTTCCTTGCCCCTGCTTCTTCTTCCTTTTTTCTGCCTCCCGTTTTACCTGCTTTCCCTCTTGCAGGTTTTATCAGACAGTTTTGACTTGGGAAGGTCAGAGCTCCTCTGCCTGGACTCGGTCGGAGGCCCTGAGAAGGGCTCAGAGAGTGAGTCACGCCAGGGGTATTCATTTGTGGTGTTCGCTCACTTTAAAGTATGTTCATGGTTACTGCTCACTGGAAAAAGATGCCTCTGATCTAGTAGCCCAGTAATAAAAACTGCCACACAAGACCAGCTACCTGGTGAACATTGCCAAGTTTGTAGGATTTTTATGCCGCATTATGGAAAATATCTTTAAAGTAGGATTTTTCTGCAAGTCTTCTACTCTGACATGTACCATCCCAAAACTGGCTCAGTAGCTGGAAATCACAGGTCCCAAAGCACCTATCAGAAACAAGAGCTATTGCTCATGGTTTGTCTGCCTCTGCGCTCCATCTCATGCTTCAGTCTGTTTAATTGACATGAGTCTAAGGGTCCTTCATCCATAGCCAAACTAATCACCTTCCGCACATGTAGAATAACACAAAGAATGGCTCTTCCAGCCTTACCAAAGACTATTCTTCCTCTGCTCAGAGGAATCATCCAGCAGGAATGAAAGACCTAACCCTGCACTTCTCAAATAGGTCTCCTGTTCCTTTGAGAAAGGGAGAGCAAACAAAAGTGTTGACAGATTAATTACAGGTTACTTAGTTGATGTTGTGTCCACAGAAGGAGTGTATCTGCATTGAAAAAACAAGTAACTTATTAACCGTTGTGGATAAATGTATGTCAGATAGGATCCATTGGAGCGATTTGATTAAATACGTAAGGATCTAAATCCCACTTTGAAGAGAGATTTACGGCTTTACATTTTATCCCCACTGGCAGCATGACCGGAGATGAAGCTTCCATTGACTGGCTTCAGTGAGAGTTAAAAATAAACAAAATGAAATCCCCTGGCTGTCCAAGGGCACAAAGGAGCTGTTCCTGCTCCGGAGAACAAAATGTCTAACTTTGGGTTATCTTCTGCATTCATATGCTGGCGATTTTTCCAAATTGGACGAACATTTCCATGGTACTGCTGTCACAGTTTAAATTAGTGTATAAAATTAATCTTCATCCATGGTGTGCTTGAGCAGTTGGCACGAAAAAGCAATCCCAGACTGGGAAAGAGGTAAAAATAATCTTCAGGTTACTATGGTTCACTGCGGGGGAGCCACCTTACTGCCATGCCAAAATCTCCTACAGATACCTCCAGAAACTGAGGGGTGAGAAGTACTGGAAAAACACTTAGAGGAGGGAGATGATACCGTATCTCCAAGTGACTCTGCTGTGACTAAGGTGCACAGCTGGATCCCCAGGTCCTTCCTGGCGTTATAAGCCCCTGGAGCACAAGAGGGTCACCAGCTGGGGTCCAGGCCATTCCCCTGCCCAGCACCAGCTGGTCCCCCCACCCCATAACAGTTTGTTCATGGAGCCAAGCCAGGTATGTTCATGTGGTGTCAAACTTCTATCAAGCACCACAGAAGAAGGACCTCTTGCCTAACAGGGGCAGCGGGAATATCCCATTCACAGCCTGCAGTGGGGAGGATGTCCGTTTGTTCCAGATGGCATGCTTGCAAAAAGGATGGCTTAAACCACTTACACTGAGTGACAAAAATCAGATTATCTGGTAGCCGATAACTGTAGCTATCAGGTTAGTTACAGTTCAGATCTACGAGCATTATTTATAAGAGCCAGTTCGACTGGGGGGGAACTAACTGGGAATTTCTGTGCTGGGAATTTCCCCCCCAGATCAGTCCACACTTAAGTTGTTCTCATGGCTTTTAGTAGTATGAAAATTACACAGTTACTAGGAAGGCAGAGAGACAGCTGAATATTTTTTAAAATAAAGTATTACTGAATTGGGGGCTGGTAACAGAGAGGGGTCTGTGAAGAAGATCTCACAAGGAGTGTGAGAGAAGGTACGACAGACGCAGGAGAGTGCCAGTGACCGGCGTTGGCAGAGCAGTCCTGTATGAGGACAGAAAACACAAAAGCTCATCTCTTGGAAAGATGTATCACTAGATTTCCACCACGCGACCAGCCAAGAAGATGGATGAATACTGCTGTTGAGACCTGTACACTCTCAACATGAATTTACAGAATCACGATGGACTTGCTTTAGATAGAAACAGGCGAAACTAATTGTGAGACCCACCAAGGACTTCCTGAATGCAGAGACACAAGGAACAAGGAACAAGAAGCAGGCCCACATGCCTATGCTTAAGGAGATATCCATTCTCCTAATCAAATCTGGATGTGATGTGTAAGTGTGCTTACACACCTTGCCAGTAGTAAATTAAGATATGCAGTGAAACAAAAGATAATCTGGTTATTACTTTCAGAACAACTTTCTGGACCGGAGAACCAACTACACACAATCACAACTTCTTACTCTTTTGAACCAAATCCTAGCACTCTGTATTAAAGAAGTTTCCTTCTTTCCTAAGAAAGAGACTTGTAATCTAAACATCTCAGAAGGGTTCACAGCTGCTGCAACCAGCAAGCAACTGTGGACCCTTCCTATCTCTTGTGCCACAGCATCCCAGCTAGTAAGGATTTGATTGTTCTTCTCGAGGAAAAACTCAGTCATTAATGTCATATTTCCACTTAAATTGAAACTCTTGGATATATTTTTCAAGGGTTCTGAGCAGGTAAAACAGGCAACTCCTAGTTCAAAAGTTAGAAGAGGGAAAATAATGATCTTTATGAAGGTATAAGTAAATCTGTATTTATCTGGCAATGGAAGATCCAAGTATTTGATTTTGCCAAGGTGTTAATAGACCAGAGATAAGAATAACTATTGTCGCTGACATGCGTTCTCTTACAACAGACATAGGTCTTCTTTCAAAAATGGCACACAACAATCATCAAGTAATCATAACACAAATGCAATTATTTATGGTTATTTAATTGTCTGTAATTAGAATTATTAGAAGACAGGGGTTTACTCATTCCTTTTCCATTTTCAGTACAAATCCTGCAGATATATAGAATTTTGAATTCAATGATGAATTTGTTGATGATTTGTTATTGAAGGCAGAGATTTGTTTTTTTCCCCTAAGTGCACATTATAATAGAAATAAGGTATATGTTTCATTTTTAAGATATTTTTCAAAGACGGCTCTCCCAAAAAATTGTAACACACAGTAATAAAACGTTTGTAGTAATACATTTCTTAGCTTCATTGAAAATATTTATGTAACTGCAGAAAGATTTTGAATTTCTAATCATCCCAATACATAAACCAGATCTTTTAGGTTTGGCAGTAAACTAACCCATACTCTAGCCCATATCTAAACTCTATTCTAAATGTTTTTTGTAATACAGTGTCTAGCACTTGCAAACCTAATAACTTAAAAAAAAAATCTTGTGTGTAGAGTGTAGATGAGATTCATTAATTACTATGCAGTACAAGGGATACTAGCAGGTAGCAGCTGGGATCTGATCTCTAGATTTTGGAAGTGTTGGGGTATATTTAAAACTTGTTACTCTAAATTGTAGCTATTATGCCCAGTCCCATGTTTAAGCTTAGATTTTCACTTCCATTTGTACAAATGGGTATTCTTTCAGCTATTGCTGGTGATAAGTATATATCAAAAAACCATCCCTGAAGATGAGAATATGCCCTGCAGATATGACCTGCAGCTCTGTTGGAATTCAGGTAGCAGGTTTGATTCTAAAAATAACACATTTCTTTCAAAGCGGAGGGCAGAGATTGGCCCACATTTTTTAAGAAACTTGTAGTTTATAATTTAAAGGCATGTTGGCATGAAGGAGCCCTGCTGAAAGAAGTTTCCCAGCATCAATAAGAATGAAAAAACATCCTATTAATACAAAAGTACACTTGAGTGTTGGGGGAATATTATACAAGTCAACAGACAGCAGTGACCTGTCACAGCATTTCAAAATTTCATGAGGTTTCTTCAAGAGTCCTAAACTCTCAAAGGTCCTCAGCACTCAACTTTCAAAGCCCTATTCTTCCACAGTTCATTTTGAAACCATTTTTATCCAATTGTGTTGAGCTTACTTTTTTACAATCATGTGAATAGGGGTTTTTGCTGATGTCTCTCAATGTAGACATAGAAAAAAAATCTTGTTGAGTCTGTGATTTGGGGAGGTGAAGGGAGGGAAGAGCAATCTTCTGATTCAGAGTGGAGAATGATGAGGATTTAACCCTTCAACCTGTTCCTTGCTGAAACTCAGCAATGAGCGGAAGAAAGAAAGAGGCTGCTCAGGAGCACCTCGGCTCCTCCATCACATCGCTGAGTGCATTGTGCTGGTGGGTGTCCGTGGAGCTTGTCAGGGAAGGATATGCAAGAGATGGAGACCCACTGTGTCACCTAGGGATGAAGGAGATCATCCTGACTGGAGAGAAGCAGTCAGACATGGGTTTGAATGAACCCTTGCCTCCATCCCAAATAAATAATTAAAAGCCCAGGCTGTTAATGACTCGCTCTCCTCCTGCCTCTCTGGCTGGGCCTGAGAAACTCTTCCTCAGCAGCATTGCTCCTGAGCCTTTCTGTACTCCTGAACAAGAACTTCTGGGTGAATTTTTTGGTTAGCTGATAAATTCCCAAACAGCTCTTTCTGTAGGACCTGATCTAACGCCATCTCATGGAACTTAGGAAAGACGTGGACCTGTTGGAGTGGGTCCAGAGGAGGGCCACAAAAATGATCAGAGGGATGGAACACCTCTGCTATGAGGAAAGACTGAGAGAGCTGGGGTTGTTCAGCCTGGAGAAGAGAAGGCTGCGGGGAGACCTTATTGCAGCCTTTCAGTACTTAAAGGGGGCCTACAAGAAAGATGGGGATGGATAGTTTTTTTAGCAAGGCCTGCTGCGACAGGACAAGGGGTAATGGTTTTAAACTGAAGGAGGGTAGATTTAGACTGAACACAAGGAAAAAATTTTTCACGATGAGGGTGGTGAAACACTAGAGCAGGTTGCCCAGAGAGGTGGTAGATGCCCCATCCTTGGAAACATTCAAGGACAGGCTGGATGGGGCTCTGAGCAACCTGATCTAGTTGAAGATGTCCTTGCCCATTGCAGGGGGATTGGACGAGATGACCTTTAAAGGTCCCTTCCATCCCAAAGCATTCTATGATTCTAACTTACTTAGAAAGAATGAACGACACATGCATCATACCTGAAAGCAAGAAGTTCTGACCATATTCAGATTAAGAAGGTGTAAATATTGAGGAAAGAAGAAGAGTCCAATGGTCAGGGCACCAGCTAGGAATGCACAGCCTTTCTCAAAACCTGCCTCTGCTGTAGCTGTCTTGTAAGATCAAGATAGGCAAAGTTAAATTAAACTCTCAGTACAAGAATATGTCATCTGGAAATGGGATAAAAGGGCTTCCTTTCCTCACAGAAACACTTACAAGTGCTTTAAAGGTGAGGAGGCAGCTCAGAGCACTTTGGTAATTACTAAATACAAAAGTACCGAGAGGAGTTTTGGTAACCAGGCATCTCTGAAAACCAAAGTCTTTTGCTTTGTAAAGGAAGCAGTGGAGCAGGTGGTTTTAATGTAGCTTTTAAAAAGCCTTTGTAAGTTTACAAAACTAGATAATCTAGCTGACACTCTCCCACCACCGAGCCTGCCAGTTCTGTGGGTTGTAGAGTTAGCAATGTTTGAAGCTGAGTTACAACTACCCACAGGCTGAACAAAAGAGCTATCATCAAAATTATTTCACATAAAACTCCTGGTTTTACTAAAAGTAGATTCCAGTAAAGAAAGTAGTAATATTTCTTAGCTTTCAATAAACCCATATTTTTATACTTAAATGTCCTGGTTGCCAGCTCTGATCATAGTCTGTAAAACTTCTTATGCTTTTCTTAAAGCTCCAGGTATTGACGACAAATAACTATGCAAGAGTTACAACTTTCATGTAAAAGTAGTAATAGTTTTCTAAGCCCTTGTGGCTGCACAGGAATCATTCATTCCAATGGTTTAAAGTTGATGGCCTAACACCTCAGCATGTGGAGACCACCCACACTTTTGGAAAGCCTGAGGAAGGCAATCCTGAATTTTTACCCAGATGACCCAAAGGGCCAAGTTCATGCTGCTCTCATTCTGTTATGTAAATGATGTAAAAAGACCCTCATTACATAAACCAGTGGAGTCACCCCAGGGACAGATTTGGCACAGTGCCCTCAGTGTGGAGTTTGGGTGGAACCAAGCAGCTCCATGGAGATACCGCTGCAAACAGAACTAGCTCTTTCCAGGGACTCTCTCTTCTTGTATTCCTTCAGTGCCTTCTGCAACAAGCAAGACATTGCTTAGCAGTTGTGCCCTGCACATACGCATGTCAGCACTAAATTACTATAAAGTGAACTGACACCTTCCATTCTTTGAGGTTAAAATCTGTTTATTCATTCCTTTCATGCCGATCTTCGTTTCACTCTGTCTCCTTACTATACAAAACCCATCATATGCTGGGAGATGAATCACTGAATTTTTGTTGCCTTTTAGCTCCTCTCTGTGAGTGTGTAAAGCACTACACCAGATGTTGAGTGTCCTAAATCAGAATTTCTTTAGCTAAATCCACATTTCACAGCAGATGTAGACCATGGCATCCCTGGATCCTAAGCAGTACCCCTGCTGTCCAGACCATCACACAGCTGGAGAGCTCAGAACTGGGGGTCATTCCTGGGGCCATGAGGTAAACTGTAGTTTATACTTAACACAGATTCTTTAACAGACTATACGCATAAAATAAAACCAGTAGTTTAGCAATAGATGTGATTTGTAACCATAGCACACCAGTCTGTTGAATCTCAAGTCTAAACATAACCAGCAGGTGAGGACTCTCAAAGGAATTAAGATGGTTAACTAAGGAGTCAGACATCATTAATAGAAAATAAAGCTATTAAATGCATAATATTAGACAAAAGTTTGTGATCTAACATCCTTACCGCAGTGTCATTGGTGGTAATGTACACCAACACATCCGAGTTGTTTCTGCCATTAATGTATCGGTAACAGTTCCACACGCAGCTTATCAAGTAACCCTGCAAAGAAAAGGGATTCATTATTCTCTAAAGAAAATAACCCATGTACCTTTTTCTGTTAGAGCATTTCTATTCTTATATACATAAGAATATGAGCCTGACAGAAGCACAGGACAGTCACTTTGCTGGTTGCAGTGACTGTAAGTACAGGGAGGGATTCTGTAAGTAATCCAACACTGTTTCTCATAGTGATAGAGCTGGGGTTGTTCAGCCTGGAGAAGAGAAGGCTCCGGGGAGACCTTATTGAGGCCTTTCAATATATAAAGGGGGCTTATAAGAAAGATCGAGAGAGACTTTTTACCAAGGCCTGTAGTGACAGGACAAGGGGCAATGGTTTTAAACTGAAAGAGGGTAGATAGATTGAGATTGGACGTAGGGAAGAAATTTTTGATGATGAGGGTGGTGAGACACTGGAACAGGTTGCCCAGAGAAATTGTGGATGCCTCATCCCTGGAAGTGTTCAAGAGTAGGTTGGATGGGGCTTTGAGCAACCTGGTCTAGTGAAAGGTGTCCCTACCCATGGCAGGGGGGTTGGACTAGATGATCTTTAAAGGTCCCTTCCAACCCAAACCATTCTATGATTTGATGATTCTGTGATTATGGAGACTCGTGTTGCACTATGAACCGCTACATCTAGGCAGAGATACTGCAATCGAGACCTATCTGAATGAACTTTACTATTCCAGAGATTTAGTATTACAGCATACTTAATATAGACTAGTTGTTTTGAAAACAAAGTTTATTTGGGCCTGAATATAGCTAAAGTAACACCATTTTGTGTATATAACTTCCATTTCACTTAAATGAGCAGGTCACGTATGCTGGCTTTCTTTCTTACACCTCTCTAGAAATATGGAGAGATGCGAGTTCAGTCAGACACCTTGTTACTGTGCATGGGATACTGCGTACCAGCAGGGGTGAGTTTTACAACATAAAATGAGGGTACAAGCTAGACCATGACAAACAAAAGAAGGTGCTGCAGATGCAGAATCTCTCAGGGACATCAGTAAAAAGCAAACAGAAACCAGTTTTGGATTCCTCCATGGTAAGGATGTTTAAATATTGTCAGCTGGGGGTGAGGAGTATTAGGAAGTGGAAGCAAACCCCAGTAAAAAGAGTTCAAGCAAGGTGGGGACTAAAGAATTGTCAAGCAAATTACAGGAAACCCTCCATGTCTTGTGAGTGGAAGTCTGGCCAATGGCTATGTGATGATCCTATATATCACAGTGTTCCAGTACTCGTTTCACTTAATCTGACATAAAAGCAAGGTATTCCATATGACTGGAGTGGTCTGGGGTCTTCTGATTCTTGCCTGACTAGAGAAAACTGCCAGTGTAAGTTTTCCTTGAAATCTGAAATTATTTCTGAGCTTTTAAATGTTATTGCAAATACTTCATTTTTTCTCAATATAAAGCAAAAGAATGTTATTGCAGCAATAATGCTACCACAGGATCATAAACTTCACTGGCTTTTTTCTTGGAGCTCACTTGGCTCTGGGTAGGGCTGCTGCCTGGCAAACAACTAGTTGTCTCCAGTTTTCTTTTAACGGGTTGGGCAAAGTGCTCACATCCGTCATCTCCTTCACCAGCAGGAGAGATTCCAGTCTGGCCAGCAGAGATTCCAGTCTGGCCAGCAGAGATGAGCAAAGTGACTGGATGGAAGATGGGAGGCAGTAACACATGTGGAGGAGCAGGAGTCAGATCCTCAGCATGCCAGGGACAAGGCTGGTGGGACTAAGCAGTTCCCTGTGGAGCTTTCTGCTTCCCACATAGTCACATACAGCAGTGATGAGGAGAACAACGTGTTTTGATAGTGCACAACTTACATTTTTATGTAGTAGGTTCTGCATAGTAGTTCTTTCACAAACCTAGCGCGTGCAAATTAAACTGCCAGCGCTGATTGGATTTGCATGTGTGTCTCACTCCCAGTGAGTCATATTTTTGTGACTCACTTGCACTGATGACCTTCCAAAAGCCTCTTATCCTTTTGGGCTGCCCTGTGCTTCCTCCCTCTCCAGAGCTGTCACACACGAGCTGGGTTTTTCAGGATGCCACATTACTCACTGATGGCTTGCTTGCAGATCAGGAAGAGTTTTTTCCACCAGGGCCAAGCTGGCTGAAATCCAGTAAGCTTGCTTCCTCTTCTTTATGGCCTCTTACAGACCCTGGATGACTTGGAGGTGTCGCAGACTTTGACAATACTTTCTATCATTAAATGGGGAGAGCAAAAGGCTTCTGGAGGGAGCTGAGTCTTAAGAGAAGGTTAGGCTGACTCTACAGCCTGAGCTGCAGGCTATGCAAGCCTGCCCTAGGCTACTGAACCAAGTGGTATAAGGGTATATACATATACATATACATTTCTGGGGGACACAATCCATCTTTGTAAGAAACCCTTTACATTAAGCCTACCTATTTGCAAACCAATTGCTATACTCCTCCTGTTAAAATCCAAACTGAGGGAAGCCCCATTTCAGATAATACCGTCTTATCTGGGAAAAGCTGGTAGGAGATTTATTTTTGAATGCTCCCATTCCATTACATGTGGTGAATAAAACGCGTTTAACCCCACAATGAACACCTACAGCTGTTCTAGCTCTGAGCTGTAGCTCTAATCAGCCCTTATCCTGCACACACGGGCTGTTTCTCAGTGGGTGAGGTCCGTTCCAGCCCTTGAATTAAAGAGGTCATCAGCCAGCACACACCAAGTAATTGGCCCCGAGACAATGACCCACATACAGCTGAGAGTGGCGGCAGCTCGGAGCACCTCCTTGTCCAAGTGCTTTGGATATGTGCTGCTGGCCTGCTAATTGTGAGTCATGGAAACTCGTTTTCCTCAACCTCTAACTTCTTCTTTAAACTTTTTCCTAATCACTGTTTTCGACTGATGCAGCTGCACTATTAAATGGGATTGCTGATTCAGTTACCAATTTTTTTCCTGAAAAACTTGGCTGAGGTTTCAAATACTGCTTTAAAATGTGTAGCTGGACACACAGTATATAAATATATCAATTTTTCTCTCGGGAGACCAATGTTCACATTTGGAATGGGCCCTACATAAAAGACATTAAGTCACTTCAGCCTAATCCACCCTTAGTGGTATTCACGCATACCACAGCCCAGACTGCTGACAGACGCCCCTTGGGGGGGCAGCCCCAATAGCCACCACGTGAAAGGACGGGTGCACAAAAAGGGCTGAGTGTGGAAACAGGCACCATGCCTACTTCTACCAGCTTCCAGTCTTCCTGTCTGAATGGTGGTAAACAGCTTTAGCCCCTAAGGAACTGAAACCCACAAAATTTTATAACACTGGTTCTCGCCGTTGTTATTGCATACGCATTTGTTAAGCTGCAAGACAACACTAATGTACTGCATGACTTCTGCTGATCAGACACGTGCCTGAGCAGCTGACTGACTGGCATCGTTGTGGAAATTAGAGGTTGCTCTATCCTGCTGTTTCTTGTAACGCAGCAAGGAAAAGTCTGTGCCGATCTGGGTCACAGCAGCCCTCTGGGCAGTTCCCTCGCTGGCAGCAAGCGCAGGGTGAACGCCGCAGACCCGACAAAGTGCCTGCGGGTTAGGAGCTGTCTGCACTGAGTCCTGTTTTATTCTCCAGCTGCTTTGCATTTTCTATTGACAGAGCTGGGCTGGCCTTCAGTAACTGGTGAAAATGAGATAAAAACATTTCTACGCAAACTGAAATTTATATGAAACTTTCAGAAGGATGCTAATGGCAGACCAGTTGGCCACGTGTATTTCACATGTTGGTGCTGCAGAAGGAGAAACAATGGGTTGCTGTGCTGATGAAATCTGCAATTAAATCCATCTTCTCAGAACACTAGAATGTGTATCTTTTGAGTATAAAAAGGCTGTCCAAGAACCACTCCTTATAACTGCAAAGAAATGCTGTGATTGAAAAGAATTAATGATGTCAAACCAAACCACTGGCCTGCAACACTTTCAATTGCATATTATACGGGCCAGGACATCATCTGTTGGCTCACAGTCACACCTACTGGGGTATGCAATTTAAAGCAAATGACCCCTGCTTTAGACATGCTTCTCCTATAAGTACCCTGCCACCAGCAAGCCCAGTGCTGGGACCTGTCCCAGGCTTTTGTGGAACAGGTGGCAACCTCGTGGCTCTGTATTGGCCATTCCTGGGAGCGGGGATCAGAACTTGGCTGCTGGGGCTGTGTTCATGGTCCCAACTGCTGCTCCATCGCCCCTGCGGGAAGGTAGCAGACATGGGGGCGATGTGCTGCAGGTCAGGGTTCCGCTGCCAGGAGGCATCCCCCTGGGCTGAGACATGAAATCTCTCAGGGTGAGCATGGACCTTCATTCTGCATCACCCTTCCCCATCTGCTGAGGACACCAGGGCATGCAGAGTGGTCTCATCTCCAGGCTTGACACCTTGTATACGCAGGTTATAGGCATATTATGGAGACCAGGGTTAATATTCAGTTTGCTGAAGACCAGCCTGTCTCATTGAACTGGAATACCTTTTGGCTGCCCCACTGGCAACTACCTCTTGCTACCTCCTTTCCAGAAAAAGAAAGGCCAAAAAAGAAGAGGAGGCCATACTCTGCAGCTGCAGAGTGCTCAGGGCAGCCTGGGAGAAAGGTTTATTCTGGCTGTGTTTGTGCTCACCTGAGCCTAGCTTGATTGCCTCTGGGGGGCTTCGCCCATGGTGGAGAGGAGGAGGTTGAAGCCTCAACTGTTCTGTCTCAGCAGCTGGGACTGGCCAGAGGAAACTGAGGCCCTGTTCCCCAAACCAGCTGCAGAGGAGGGCGTGATTCGAAAGCCACTGTGTTGGCTATATGCCATTTGAAGTCCTGTGTACATGTATATAAATACATTTGTGCTGCTGGATGTCCTTCCTCAACCAGATAGGAAACACCTATGTTTCATGGTATGTAACTCTGGTTCAGTTTCTAGACAAACACAGTAAATGGAATAACACATTTTGGTCTACTCTGACAAAGATTCTGCGTTAAACCACCTGAAATATCCATTAGCTGCTTTGGATCCAAGTAAATCCTAAGGACTAAAAAGACAAGTGCTTGTGTGTGGTTAGCTGGCTCGCCTTCTTACTACCCTCTCTTGTCCCCCTTCCCTTTTCACAATCCCATGACTGCAAAGCACAAACTCACCATCTAATGCTGCTGTATCTTGATTTCTGCTCAACAGTGTTTTCCTTTGCCTATAGCTTCACCCAAAACAAAAGTGTCACGATGCCAAATGTTTCTGAGGAATTATGTGATTCTGTATCATATTTCCCACCAGCTGAATGCAGCTTTTCCTACTGTAGCTTTTCCTAGGTTACAATGTTTTGGTTTCTCTCCCTATTTCTAGTCAAACTCCAGAGGGAGAGGGAGCTCAGGCATATTTTTATGCACAGTACCTTTTCAGTTTCAGTATATAAACGTGGTACCATCTGTTAAGTCTATCAGTGGTAAAGTGTGATGCATCTGATAGTGTCCAGCTTTCTTTTCATGGAGCAGATTCCATAAATCTGCATAGCAGCTCTTCTGGAAACACAAGAAATTCAAATGAAAATGCTAACTGGAATTTAGCATGTGTTTCTGTGTGAGTCATATTTTTTGTGACTCATTTGCACGATAATATGTTGCTAGAATGAGCATTATATGAGCCACGTATACTCTTGGAAAAAACATGTGTTAGCCACTTTAAAACAAAATGAGTCTTTTGCATTATTAATTTTTTTTTTCTGTAGTAAGTATTTTTGCCATTTCCATTTCAGTTGCTTTTTTGTTATAAGCTTGAGACTTCCTTGCTATACTTAGCCAATGAAATACCAGACCCACTGAGGGTAAAAATGAGCTAATGCTTGCATCTTAGAAATTTAAAGAGCACATCCCTTGTTGCACCTGACAGATCTACGTGTTATTTTTTTCAATTTTGAAGTAGCTTCAATAACCTAATCTGCCTCTTTTGTCACAGTAACTTTCCCTGTTCATGTTGTCAAATGTGTTGTCTGGGAGCAACACCCCTGCTGTCACTGGGGCTCTTTGGGACTTCTCTAATCTAATGCGTAATTGCTCTGCAGATGAAGAGCAAGTACTATTCTGAAATAAAACCCGACATGGGAAATACAAGAACAGCAGCACTGTGCTGGTAGAAACTTGCAGAAGGGTGCAAGAAGAGGGCAAACATACCAGCATACTTTCCCAGAGGTCCAAGGCTCAGGGGACCAGTTGAGCCATATGTGGTTGCTTTTCATACATTGATTTGTCTGATCTTATGCTGAGCTCCTTTTGGACTTCTGCCCTGCACAGCAGGTGGGGTCTGACCTGGCTGGACCGTGAACGTGGGTGAGGGGGTTTCACATGAGCCCTTTCTGGCTGCGCTGGGTGATGCTACATCTCCTCTTTGTCTGGTACCTGCCACCTCCAGCCCTCTCACCCGTGAGATTTGCATAAATGATCACTCCCTGTGCCCTTTTGCTGCCTGGCGTGACAATTCTTTATATTGCCTGTCCCGGGAGGGATTGTTTGCATCTATTTACCCACTCTACAACACCTTTTTTGAGATAGGGCACCAGAAGTGAATGCATGCTTCCAGAGGCGGTAGGCATCAAAACTGGCAAAGAAATCTTGAGATTTCTGTTTTTTCTATTCCTTTCTTAATATTCTTAGCATTTGATTTACTTGTTTGACCAGAACTGAGCAGTAAGCTAATATTTTCACAGGTCTATCTATTACAGCTACAAGATCCCTTTTTCAGGTGGTCATGCTTAGTTCAGAGTCCACTGCAGTGTCTGTGAAACAAGATTGTGCTTCCTCTGTGCCCACCACTTAGAATTTATCGCCACTGTGTTTCTCTGCCATTTCATTGCTCAGTCACTCAGCGCCATGAGATCCTTCTGCAAAACTTTCTTGGCTGATTGTTTTCCCTATTTTGAATGACACTGCAAAAAAATGTTGTTGGTGTTAGATTTCCTTCCCCTTCCCAGATCTTTGATGAACATACTGAACAGCATGGGTCTCACTGCTGTAAAGACTGATAATTTATCCTTATTCTCTATTTCCTAGCTACAGTCTGTGAGATGACCTTTTCTCTTGTCCCTGCACATCTTAGGGTGTTTCTTAAAGCCTTCGATGAGAGACTCTGCCAAACACCTTTTGAAAAACCAAGAAGTCTGTATCGACAGGCGCTTCCTTGTCCACTGGATGACCCGCTCCTTCAAAGGATTGATGTGCCATGAGCTCCCTCTACAAGCATCGTGCTTCCCCATTGTGGCCTATATGTTCATGTGTTCGTCTGTGAGATTTTCTGCTTTTTTTCCATAATGCCTATTGCTTTGCTTTGTACAGCTGTCAGGCTGCCTGGTCTGTAGTTCCCTACATCTATTCTAAAGCCAGGCCTCCCAGCACGAGACATTCCACCCATGACCAGAAGTAAACTTTATACAAACTAATGCACTTACCTTAAAAGCCAAAATGATACTTATGAAAAGGAGGATAATCACAACCAGACACGTAGGGTTCACAGACATAATCTCTTCCTTGTAGGGAAAATTGGTGGGCTGCATAAGCAAAAATAAGCAAAACACTGTAAGTTAATCTCATGAGTCATTTAAGAGCCATTCAATTAGCGCACTCTATAATTAACAGCTTACAAAACTTGCTGTGATCTACTAAATCGGGACCTCTCTGCACCAATAACCAGTTTCGGTAAGTTTGGCTGGAACAAGCATTGCAAAGACTCCGCTGCCAAACATTCACTGGAGGGCTGAGAGGGTTTGTGTTCTGCTTTGTATGTGGTGTGGGCTGTCTTTTCCTCTGAGCACATGGGGTTTGTATCTGACACAAACTAGCAAAGAACATCTCTCTAGAAGCTTCGCAGCAGGAAATCTACCATCTTGGGCAATGGCAGGCAAGTCCTGTACTTATTAACTAATCATTATCTTATACTGGCACTGGTTGCCAAAGACCAGTGGCAGCTTCTTCCAGAAAGTCAAAGCAGGAAAAGCTGGACAGCATGGTCCTTTCACCTAAATATTTGATCAAAAGGCATTGGGTCTATTCTGCTCCATCTTATTTTGGCTAAATTTGGACTACTTCTCCAGAGCACTTGTTAGTGCTGTTGAGTGCATGCCCTGCGGAGGCATGGGTCCTGTAAGGTGGCAATGTCATGATTTCAAATTGAAATGTGCTCCAGGTCCTTCTGTTATCTCATACATGAAATGGAGGTGACAAATTTAATCTTCCTACTTAGCGCAGGCTCTAGTGATTTACAATTGTGAAACACTTCAGGATCACTGGCTGAAAAACAACCTCTAAAAATGTTTTACTACATTTGTTATTGCTTCAAGAAAACACACCCTTTAAAATGAATGTTCCAAATCGTTTTGAAATATTGCAAGGCACAAGTTCCTGTTTCAGTTAGAATAAACCATTGTTCACAAACAGAGCTGTTCTCCACAAAAGATAGCGCCGCTGCAACAGTGGCTCATTATAACTGAATGCATTAGCTCCTTCCACACACAACCCCCTTTGTCCTTACAGGTCTAATTACTTAACCAGGCCAGCTCTGCATCTTCGTCAGGACAATTAACTAGACCAAGCTATAACTGTATTCTTGGCGATGATGGTGTAAATCCAGAGTAACCCCTTAATACCCCTTATACCAGATCTCAGCCCACTGCATCAGGAAATTCTCCTTTTTTCTGGACAGCTGCTAGTGAGAATAGCTCTTTATTTAGCGCTTCCATGAACTGTTCAGAGTGGTTAACATCAACAGCTGCTGTAACCGTTTGCAGATAAACGTTACATAAGCACATTTTCCGCTTCTTGACAGCAATGTTTCTGTTCCTGGACTGAATTTCATGGCTGAAGTTTTTATCACATTATCTTCTTTGTTGAGGTACAGCTTTTGTAGGAAACTAGCTTGCTATAATTCAATAAGGTGCTGCTTTTTTTTTTTTTTTTCCACAGAAGGTTATTGCTAAGTATAGTGGATGCGGTCACCCAGAGACCAAGAAAGCAAGAGTATATGCCAAGAAAAAATGCACTGAAAAATAAACACAAACCTTATATGCAGAAAATTTAAGGATTAATGCCATAGCCTGCCCTCCTGCGTGCAGGAGGGAGGCCATGCATGTGGCTAGAAAGTCCAGTCAGTTAAGGACAGTTACAGTAAAACTGCCCCAAAACAATTTTTTTACACTAATCTACTATTAAAAAACTAGTCAAACTAGTTTGTGAATGTAATAAAAAACTCCTAGTGAGGCTTTGGTCCTCCTACGCTCTGGTTTTTGGGGAGCAGTCACTGGTCAAAGACTGGATGACTGCATGCTGGGGTCTTGGCCATAACCTAATGGCCTGTTTCCAGACATCAACTCAACTGTAATTTGGACAGGAGCAAGAGGAGAGTGGGAAAAAGACCAAGAAAGGTCCCACTGCCTTGAAGAGTAGGAACCGTGCTGGAGCCATGAGCCCTGGCCAAGTCTGGGAGCAGCATGTGCTGCAGAGCAGTGCTGGGCCTTCCCTTACATCAGCAGTGGTTCAGGAGAAAGGACGGTAATTCGGCACTGAAAGCAGCAAGCCAGGAGAGCATGTGAGGAGCAAATGCTGCGGTTTGTCCCCTTTGCGCTCAGCTTTCTGGGTCTCTGTCCTGAAGAGATGTGAGATGCAAGCAAACCCCAGTGAGGCAGTGGGTGCTGCACCCATGCAGTGGTCACCCCACCCACAGATGTCCAGGAGATCTTGGTGCAGGGCATGAAAACCAAAGCTGGCCCCTCCTGGGGCTTCCCAGCTTGCTGTGTGGGAGAAAAAGCTTTTGGGGCTGCAGTGAATAGCCCAGGGGCAGTGGGGCAATGTGGAAGAAACTCCCTCTGTTTGCTAACCGGGCTGGTGGCACCTGCTGACCAGAAGATGTTTAACACTGGCTTGCCCAGTCTGGACTATGAGCCACCTAATCTGGACTCATAACTACAAATCTCTTCAGCACAGTAGGAAAAGCAATTTATAAAGCCTGCAGCTTTTGGCAAAGGAAAGATGACGGGAAGCATCTCAGTTGGCTCCAGGCTCGCCTGGTGCAGGCACCATCACGGAGCTGGTGCCATCAGGAGGCCCTTGGGATCCTCCCACAGCAGCAGCTGCTCCCAAAATCTCATTCACTCCCACGGAAAATGGGTACCAACAGTGGTTCAGATGAATCAAAGACCCGTTGCCCTCCACCGACTGCAGTGATAAGCTTAAACACCAATGTGGTTGTATGAGGTGGGAAGAGATATTCTGCTCCTGTGCTGGGGGTTTGCTCTCCTGTGAGGAGACCAGTAGTTGAAATCCTGCTGCTGGGAAGGCCCTGGGCACCGGGCTCAGTGCTGCAACTTCTGGGAAAAGCTCAGTGTCAAATGTTGTGCAAGGTTTGATGAAGCTGAGACTGAAATATGGCTGGGTGGGAAAAATCAAGCCTGTCACTGGAAATACAGGAGTGATTTTGCAGCAGGACGTGATGAAATTTTCTGTACAAACAAGAGGTAGTTGTAGTGGTGTGGCACTGGCATGCTAAAGTCATAATTAAAGTGTCATTTATAACCTTGTCACGGACATGGAGAGGGCTGCATGCATAATAATACACCTGGTAAACTTTCAGTTTTAAAAAAATTACTGCTTATACATAGCAAAGCTCTATTAGACACTTGAAAAGAATCTAAAACTTGCATGGAAAGTATATTTCTACTGCATTGATGTACAAATGCACGAGAAGAATAAAAAGTCCAAGGCTGAAGCCCTTTCTCATTCCCTCGGCCTGCTTGCATAACCTTTCTTGTTTTCCTTCCCCTTGGACCACAAAAAAATCCACTTTAAAAGATGGTGAGGATTCTCATTCAACAGTTACAATCCTCTGAGCATCAGAATCTTACAGAAAGAAAACTGTAATGTGTCTGTAGAATTTTTAAAGCTCTGCTAGGAAGTTAGTAGTACTTCTTCTTTGGAATTATAAAATGGCATTAAAAATGTCAGAAAGGATATTCCTTTTTTAAGCTTTAGTTTATAGGAAAAATTTCCTTAGGTTTAATCTCTTTTATGTTCTCTAGATGTTTCCCCTAGGATTTAAAAGCAAGACTGATACCACCTGAATTGTTAGACAACAGCATTGCAGGTAGTCCCATAGTAAAGCTATTTAATATACTTTGAAATTTTCTTTAGATGAACTCTAATAGTCCTGTACTGTAATAAAAAACAAGTTTGCATAACTCAGTTGCAGACTAGCCTGTTCTGCACCTCTGCTTCAATTCATTTTGTACACTATTATCATATGACAGAAGATGAAATGTTTAATTTGAAGGCTTTAGAAAGCCCATATATCAAAGATTTAGTGGGGCTAAAGAAAAGAAACGTGCTTTAGGTGAAACTGTTTTAGACCACTACTGCTCCAAGAACCAAAATGATTTTTATTTTACACATTCTAGATTTACTGTATGTGAAGGTTTTTGTTCTTCTAGTGACAGTGATTATGACCAAGCCATCCAACATAACCCTTAGAAAGTTTTATCACATGTGATTGCCATCTTCAGATTAGCATCTACTTATTTTACATGACCCTTCATGCTGAGATGCTCTTGCAATTTATGGGAATTAAGTGGCATGCCTGTGTGCAACTGGGTATTAAAAGGCAACACAAAGTTTCCAAAGACACTTGCACCTCTGAAAGAAGCAGCCAATGTAGGCTGACAGTACCAATACCCGGTGAACACAATGTTCTGTATTTTACAATTGCAACATTTTCAGCTAGGGCTCTGCCTACTCTATTGATAGGTACTCATTTATCATCTTGCTAAAAGTACATGGAGGGTTTCACAATAGTTTGCAATTCACCACTGATAGACTGAAATCTGGCAGATGTGCACCAAAGTGAATAGATAACATAATTCCAGATACTAGTGTAGGGAAGTAGAAATGGTTAAAAACATGGGGTTTTGACCTCAGAGCAAGAAAAAAAACATTCTTCTGAGACTGCCAAATATATTCCATTACCTATTGCATACCTTCGTCCAGATATTCAATAACGGATTTGAAGAATGATTGGGATTTTTTCATTTCCCTTATGGATCTGTGCTCCCTAAAATATCATTCCCCAAATTCAAAGCAGGGTTAGAGGAACAAAAGCTGTAAGAATGCCAGGAAGAAACACAGTCCTCTCCCTTGCTTTCTGCCTACCTTGGCAGACCTCTGCAAAGGGGTGAAGGCAAGATGACTCTAGGGCTTATTTATAAATCACCAGGAGGGATCACACTCAACTGGCATGACTCAGATCTCACCTATGAGGACAAGGGTATTAACTGCAGTCTTGTTTTAAACACGGTGTTTGAGATGACAAACTATCTACCACGAGTATTATTAAAAGGTAGGGAAACAAGTCCATGGGTACAAGCCTGTTTAACAATATTTGAGCGCTAGCACTGCGTTGATGGCATTATTGCTAAAAATTTTAAAAGCTTGTTTTTAGTTTCATCTCATTGTATGTTTGAGTATCTGATACCAGTGGATGTTATCTTCACCTCTGCCTCTTGCTTTTGCCCCCTCAGACAGAGTGTTTGCCCTGAACCAAATGCAACAACCTTTTGCCAGCTGATGTGGTCCTTCCAAGTAAGGGCAGCAGGGGTTCCTGCTGAGCCACTTGTGCTTGGGACCACAGCTAAGACACAGGAGGCATAAATAGCTTCAAAGCTGATGCAGAACAGCTTCAAAACAGCTTCAAAACTTTGTTGAACAGGTGACATTAACTGTACAAAATTCATCACAGCTCTTAGTAGGTTTTGCCAATCACTAATCTCCACTGTGAATGCTAAAATAGAAATAACTCCTTGGTTTTAAGTGAACTTAACTTGGACTAGCTTTTAGCTACTCATTATCATTATCATTATGCCTCTCATCTAATTTAAACAGCCTTTTAATACCTCACTATTCTGCATATGAAAACTCCAACAGCATCACCTCTTGGTCTCCTTTCTTGGTAACGGAAGCAGGAAAAGCTGATTGCCTCTCATCATACTACAATGTATCCAGCTTTTATATAGTTTTCAGAGGAACTTTTCTGCATGTTTTCTGACTTTTAAACATTGTTCTTTACACCCAGAAACAGACAGATGAAACTTACATCACCAACTGAGAGGGGAAGTCTCCTCTCCATTACTATTCATTATTGTCCACAAATCCCATGAGCAGTTTTTGGGAAATGCAAAAAAACTGGGGACTCTTGTTTTGGTACTTAGTTCCCTAGACTGCTTACAGGGTCACTGCATTTCAGGCAGAGTTGCCATACTGTATGCTCATTTATATTCCTCATTTTTTTACATTTTATTTTTCATTTAGCAATGTAACACACGTTAATGACTGAACTCAGGTTCTCAGTCAGTCTAGCTTACTCTGATTAATGGCTCTGTCCTTAGTGTTATTTACTTCTTCATTAATCTCTGTGTCAGTGACAAGTTTTATTGGAACTGATTTTGCCTGGGAAAGGCACAAGTACTGTCTCTGGGAAATGCAGAGATGCACTCACTTTGGGCAATGGGGTCTTTCAGAAGAAGACACAGAATAGCTAGATTAGGCTCCTGCTCTTAACGTCCCACTAGAGGACTCAATCCCTCTAGACAGAGAGCCTTTGGGAAGGTCTCCCAAGGCTGGCGTTAGCCTTTGTGAATGGCCTCCTGGGTATCAAGGTTATTAATGGAAGTCGGGAAGAGCATGAGACCTACTGCCGATTCCTGGAGACCTTCCTCTACCCAAAATAGAAACCCATTGACAGATGGTCGGCTTGACCACGACCCTTTGCAGCCTGCCAGCTAACCTCTCCTAATCCATTTGATACATCCTTTATTGATCTAGTGCTTTATTGTTGCTCTAAGCATCATGCTGCGAAGTCACACGTCTTACAAAAGTCTATTATGCCCCTGCCCATCTTTATTGACGAAGCCAGTAATCTTGTCTGTGAAAGAAAATGAGTTTGCCTGCAGGACTGATTTTCCGTGAAACCATGCTGGCAGTCATTAATCATATTCCTCTCTTCTAATCCTTTATCAATTGACTCTCATCTCAGCACTTCTGTTATTACTCTGCTTGGTAGCAATGTCAGGCTAATCAGCCTATAATTATCCTGGAAATCCCCCTTGCCCTTTTGAGCGCTGACAGTTTAGCACTCCTGAAGTCTTGCAGCATTTCATTACTAGTCTGCAAAATGATTTACAACAGCAAGACTAAGATGTGTGCAACCAGAGGTTTTAATGCTCCGGAGCAGCAACGCAGCTCACGAAGCGCTCTGCTGCACTGCTCCCAATACCTGCCAAGGCCTGCTCCTTGTATTTCTGCTATGGAAGGACCTATTATTTTTTTATCTGCAGGAACGACAGTGATGTTTTAACAGACATTTTGAGAGAATTAGCTGCTCTTTGCCCTCCTGGTGAGCCAGCTCCAGATGTGGCACCAGGTTTTCAGCAGAAGAGCAGGGGCTTTTCGGTGCGCAGCTCCCAGCCTGCTCCCATCCCCTCACATTCTCGCACAGTGACCAAGACTGAGTAAAACCTGGTTACAACTCAAGCTCTGGGAAGCGGGAGGGAGTTCCTGCAGCCGCACAGACGCTTGTGCTGCCACGAGAGAAGGGCTGGCACCGCTGCAGAAGCGAGGGACTGCAGGTGAAGGATGGGCTGGAGGGCTCCAGCCAGCGGCAGTGCCAGCTTCAAGCACTTGCCAAGCTATGGCTGTAATTTGCTCTTTTCCACTCATATCTCTGAGAACCTTTTGAATTATTCCTCTGCTTCTCTTCCAGTGTAGCATCAGCCGTGAATGCAGGCGGGTGTTAAATAAGGTGAAGGATAACAGGCCCCTGATGCATCCCAGCTCCCGCTGGCTTGACACATTGCCTGTTCCCCAGATTTGTGTGGCTACTTATCTGCCTGCTGTTTCTCGTTACTGTTATTTATACTGCCCTAGCTAGTTTTGCATCCACATAACAAAGTTCACAGCCAAGCTAATTCGTATTCAGGTTCTCAAGGCAGATTTTCAGACACAGTGGCAGCATTAGCCTCTCCCAGAGCTCTGCAACTCCACCTGAACCTTGTCGGACATGGCACATGGTCCTGGGATGAGACAGGGGCTGGTGGGCTCTTCTCTTTGCTGTAAGTGGTTGCAATCACATCCTGTAAGCTTGCACAATACTAGCTATGGATATTTGGCCAAAGTAGACCATGGCAAGAAGGCAGCCTTTAATTGTCCCTAAGAAAGACTCTGATAATATTTTCTAGCAAAAACAAACCTACATTGAATCAAACTCCTGCCTAATGAAATCTGTGTTAAAGCCACCAAATAAATTAAAAGGAGCAACAAAACATCCTTGAAATAGCACCAAAAATAAGCCACTGGATATGAACACAATAACTCTGAATCCAAAAGCAATTACTTATTATCTATGTCTTGCAATATGAGTCTCATTCTAAATGAAGTGGTGCTGTGAGCTTCCACAACACTGCAAAACTCCAGAGCTCTGCACAAATATTGTAATCAGTTGGTAATGTAACCTTGCAAGGATGTTGAGCACAGACTAGCAAGGACTGAGAGGACTGAGAGGACTTTTCAAGGGCTACATAGGAAGTCAACAGGAAACCATTGGCTAGAAACGCAGGACAAAGAGTGCACCTTGCACAGTTTTTTCCCAAAGCTCCCAAAGGCTTGTGAATATCGAGTGATTTACCAGCTGGCGGAGGTAGTCCTGAATTGTGCTGGGATAGACGAGTACACTGATGGCAACCAACGTGTTGAGAGCAAAGTCAAAGATCTGGTAACAGAAGAAAGGGATGATCCAAGCCGCATGTTGCTAAAAAGGAAATAAAATAAAAAGCTATCAGCCACAACCTACAATAGAAGGATATATGTCTTTCTGCACTAAAATCTAAGGGATATTTGACAGAATGCATTACATTTCATGAAGCTATAAGACAAAAGAACTTGTTAAATCAGCTAAAAGAAATACGACATTCAGGCAAAAGAGTTGGCCAAGCCAGCTTGGCTGCTGAACTGCAGTAATATGTGTGGTGTAAGTCCCACAGCTCATTATACTAGGACATTTAGAAACCACATGACACTTTTTCCCCTTATTAATAGGATTAATACTGGGACAAACCACAGGCTTGGGAGGTGAATGGAAAAAAAAATCAGTTCTCTGAATTCACAGTTTGCCCACAGCTTACTCATATTTGAAACTGCAGACAGTAAACACAACGGGGCAGTCTTTCTGCCTGCAGCACAGGGCCCTGGGATACCACTGATCTAAGCATAGTTCTGCTGCTTCTTTGACTTTTTTTTTTATTGTCCATTTTCAGCTATACAACTAAACAAGAAATTGTTAGAAAGCAATTTTCTTAATTTTGTTTCTACAGAGTTGTGTAGTTCACTGGATTCGTGTCTTTATCAAAAATAAAGAATTACCTTATATGCGCCATATGTAGCCATTGCACAGATCAGAATCATAAGAAGAGAAATTGCGGTGGCAATGCACATATCTGGAAGAGAAACAAATCAAAATGTTTGCAGATAAATTCAGAGCTTGGTTTGGTTATTTTGCCATCTGCCTCATGCAGAGCATCTCAAAGGCGAGGGTGGGAACTGAGGTGGAGATGGGGGCGGGTGCATCATTCAGCCATTGCTGGAGGAAATCTCTGGCTCTTGTGGGAGACCTTCTAAATATGAGAAGTACAAACAGTGATTACACTGCGCAAGCCTCTGCAGCCTCTATGAGGCTGTGGAGATGCCATAACTGGTTTAATTTTTCTGAGGATTTTCAAAAATCAGGAACAGACTTGACTAGAAAACTATTTTGCTAGTGATGATGACATCTGTAGTCAGAAAGTGTCTGCTTTTCTGCACTACAGATTGGTTTTGCATTACTAGCTTCTGTATACCATTGCTCACATATCTTGAAAAACTTTGGAAAACGAGAAATGAATTTTTAAAAGCAAAACTGGCAGGTAGAGGCATCTTAGAGCAGAAATAACATCTTGGGAATTTTCATTTCAACCAAGAATACTACAGAGATATACAGTTTATTAATGAAGATGGATAACTGTTAGGAAAGGTAAAGTAGTAAAGGAAGGAAAATATTCTTTACGGTTTTAATTGGAGTAATTACAGGACTTCTATCTTTTTCTTCTATTGCTTCTCAGCTTTCAATTAACTTTTCATTATATTTAAGAAGCTCCTAAGCCATGAACAGCAGGAAGGAGATCCTGGGGGAAAAAATTACATATGTTTGGTCTTTTCCTATACACCTGCCTTGATATCATTACAGGCCATATTCAGGATACCAGAAGTATATTTCTGAACTCGACCTTAGAGTGAGTTTGGGAGTGCAACTGAATATTGCAACTACTTTTCTGAGGCTAAACCAGTGCACAAAGAGGAGAGGGGACGTGAGGTATATAAGACATGATTTTAGAGAACCCAGGTCTGTGGGTATCTGTGAGATATCTGCTGTTCACATTGCTGTCACCAGGTGCATTTAAACTACCTGCCTTGATGAGACATTTGGTGGACTTGAGACACACAAACACATGACAGTGTTCAGGCTGTTCACTACCCATCACTGCCTGACTTTGGAGGCATTCAAAGTGTGAAGATGACTCCATTTGATCACAGAGTTGCCACAACATCTAACTCCAGTACACAATGAGGAGCATCCTGCAGCAAGGGACAGTCCCTCCACCTCCCTGGCTTCATCAAAATGAGGTTATGGGTAGGTGCCCTGGAGCCTGCATCAAAGTCCCTGAAAGGTCCTGACCTGGTAGCTGGGGACAGGTTTCACCTACTGCCACCAGGCAGCAGTGCAGGTTCACCCGGGTCATGGCTGAAGAGGAAAGACAGTCTGTCATTGTTTCCAGCCTACCAGTACCATCATCCATGTAGAAGACAAAGGACCCAGTCCTTGACCCTCCTCCACCTGAAGGAACACAAACCTGCACTAGTGCAGAGCTCCTGCTGGCACTAATTCAGATTTCTGCTGGCCCTTGATGCAGAGAGGAACCTAAGACTTGTGAAGCTGGTGGCAAAATGAGCAAGAGGAGACTGTCACTGGATGGTGAGGGCATCTCTGGAGACTGCTTATGTATGTTGGACTACAGGCTTCTTGGGTACCGTACCTACCAATGGCAGGATTAAGGATTTAGGAACCCAGGTCTCCCCTTTCTCAGGACACTGCCTGTGTCCTGGGTTTCAGGACTCTTGGCTCTCACTCTTGCCCCCAAATTTTGTCCTTCTGATTGCATAGGGACTCAAATGCAACAGAATAAGCCCTATTGCAGGGTGCTTCCTAATTTAATGGACGGGGCCCCTTTCCTGGGCACTTGGAGGAGCACATTTAAACCACTGTAAGTCTGATGAGGGCCTGGAGTCCAGATGTCCTCACTCACAGTGCAAATGCTTGAATCTTTGTCTTATTGTCAAAATAAGCAGGTCTCACCCAGGAGGGGCACCAGCACTCAGCACTGAGGTTAGCTGCACCCCTGTGCTCACTCCTTCCTACCCAGTGGCTTAACGTAGCTTGGCTTGTGGGCACTTGGAAATGCCATTGGGAGGCAGCTGGGCTCCCTGCTAATAATTCAGGAGGTGATGACATCTCAGTGCATCCCAAATTGCTCTTCATCCCAAATTGCTCTTCAGAGGCACCTCCTTCACGTCTTTGACTGTACAGAGAATCTGGACATCCAGTGTAGGCATCTGAGCTGCATTGCCATGACCAGTCTCCAGCTTTTTAGGAGCTGTAAGGCTGTGCTGTGCCTGTTAGAGCTGATCTGAATTCTGCCCTCAAGAGGAAAAAGCACCCACAAAACAAACCCATGCTGATACAAGGTACTGCAGCTTCTTCAGGCGCTCTTATTTGCATGGTACTTTACTCTGGCTGCCCACATACCTCCTGTGAAATCAAAATTATTTTGAGTAGACCAGGTATAATTGAGGTAATGAAAGAAAAGAAGTGAAAATGGCTGCCTATAGCCACTAACCTCAATTGAACCTCTTATAAAAAGGGATCTTAGATCAATATTTTTATTTTAACCAGCAGTTTGAAGGCACTGCTCATGTATTTATTCTATCCGTTCTTAATCCCAGTCTCCTACTCACTGTATCCAAGGGGAAGCTGCTGTCATTGTCATCTGCAGCAGATGCAGCAGTCACAGGCCTTGCTTTGCTCGTGACCACCGCTGTACTGGTTCAGAGCCAGAGCCTAGCAAACTGCGATAAACTTGACATTGAAGCTCTGGTCTGACACACTTGTGCTCCCATCTCTGATGTCTCTCTAGCTGTGCTCTGCTGTGCCAAGTCCTAGTTGGCTCAGGATGGTTCTTTCTCATTTAAGGCTTCATTGGGTTTTTTGAGCTGTGTTGGCTTCAATTAATGAGAATGAAACTAGATATGTAGCACATTAAATGAGAAGCTAACAGGGGTGTGTGAATTTTTTTCCAGCCATGCTGTACTTTCCGTGGCATTCATGGCTAGAAGGGCGGTACTTGGACCACTGCAGGGGTTACACAGCCTATTGCCCTAGACAGCTTTTTGAGTTTTCAGCTTGATATTAAAGAAACCGGTTGGGTTTTTTTCTTCTTATACCTTGCAGTGAGATCCTACCTTCCTGCCACATTGGGGAGAAGATGCTGCTGGGGCTGGGCAGAGCTCCTACAATGGGGTGCTTGCGTGCATGGCAAGCTCAGCAGCTGGAGCTCCCTCGAACCCATCTCACAAGCATTTCCTTGCCTTCCCCTCTCCTCTTGCAGAGGAGGCTGGTGGTGGATGCTGCAGGGACAGAGAGGAGCAGCCAGTGAGGCCAGTCCCTGAGCCAGGACCTGTGTGGAGTGATGGAGACCTCACATCCTCCAGCTCATCACCTGCCCCAGCCCTGGAGTTAATCACTGGCTCACGGCTCCAACAGCAGGGGTCAGAAAGCTACAATCCTCAGGCAGATTGCAGCCTACAATCCTCAGGCAGTTTTGCCCACCCTCCTAGCCTTATTTATCCAGCAGCCTGGCCTCCTTACTGCCTGCGAAGGATTACTGCTTCACTCTCTCCAAGCTGCTTGTGTGAGCTCGATGCCGCTGCTGCGAGCCACTGTGCAGCCTCCTGGGTCGCAACCCGTGTGGCAGTGGCATTTTCTCTCCAGCAAAGGAGGGAGGCCTATGAGAAGGAAAGAGCTTTCTGCACCTTTGAGCCAAGCTCATTTACTCCGGAGAATAAGGCTAGAGGGGAAGATGCAGCCCTGAATATGCTGTGCTGGGGCAGGGATCTAGCTTTTTCCCCTCCCTGTGACATGGGGCTCATGCTACACAGGTGGTGTTGATGGATTGGGGCAGGAAGGTTATGTGCTCTACCCTTTACCCCCCACAGAAGTCCAAGTCTGCTATCTGTAGGCTTTCTTATAAAAGTATTTTTATTTGAATCAGTCTTTTTATGCCCCAGATGCATGTCACGTTCTGCAGAGATACCATCTCATTACCCTGCCCTGCCCTGAGACCTCTGCTTGTCTCATCTGCCCATCCCAGGGCAGAGACACAGGCTGATTTTGGCCTGAGTTGCTGATGCCGGTGTCAAAGTTCCCATCAATTTCTAAAGGGCATATGTAGGATTTCAGTTCTAGCTGTCATACGACTTATGAAGTATCGCACACATCTGTGACACTCTAAAGGCAGTAAATAAAACCAAGCAACGCTCACTGCTTGTTTGGGCTGTTGACATGTCAGGATCGTGGTCTGGGTATCTGGAGAAGCTGAGCAGGAGGCTCAGGTGAAACCCTCTGGGAAGTCAAAATGATTTATAGGGCTTTTCCGTCTCCTGCCCAGACATTATTAGTCTTTTAGCAGCAGCAGTATTACATTGGGCAGCTCACACGTTTCTAATTTTTCCTAGTCCAGCTTCTAGTTCATAAACTCCCTCAGGCCCTAAGGAAATAATAAAAAGAAAGATGAGACTAAATGGGCTCAGCTGAATATCCAGCACAGGAGGAAGCCCAGCGTTTTCCCCGGCTCCCAGATGTACGTCTCAGAGAGCCAGCCAAACCACACGCGTTGGTGTCTTCCAGTACAGCCATCTGCTGCATGGCAAGTCTTGGCAGATTATTTTCCCCCTTGTTTCCTTTTCTAGAATAGAAAGGAAAAGCTATAGCCTACAGCTTTTTCTAAGTGCTCAGGTAAATCCTTCCTCTGCTTAATCAAACAGGCATTTTGGAGCCTCTGGTAATGCCCTGGGAACCACGCTAAATCCTGAAATTAAGGCTGAGCAGCCATTCGCAGAAGAACTGATACTGCAGTGGCATTTTCAAGCAGTTTGTCCTAGACTGGTTCTGGCTCTGCACATTGAAGAAACTTTTCCCACTGCTGGAACAGAAAATTGAAAATTCTCCATAAACCAAGCCTAAGCACAGCCAGAAATAAATATGAATACAAATATTGGGGGAATCCTCGTTTCTTGGAAGTCAAGGGAAATTGGTCATTAACTTCATGTTAGCCTTGATCTCACTACTATGACTCAGCTGATAAATTTATTTCCAGTTGGTATTTTCAAATGTTTTATGAAGGAGCCTAGTTGAGGATGGAGGGAAAGGGAGTGACAATTTGACATGCAAAATCTGTGTCTGCATTCTTTTTTGGTTTCCTATTGATAGGGGCATCAAAAGTAGTAATGAGAATAATGGCTACTAGTATTTCCATCATTATTATTTGTCAATACCAGTACATATAGGTAATAACTTTGGGACCTTCATTAGCATAAAAATAGATGTATCCTCCTGTATTTTGTTCTCATGGTTTCACATCTAAGAATTTCAACACATGTAGCTAACCTGGAAAACATTTCTTCAAAATAAAAATAGGACAAGAGAAGAGCATGTGGAAGTTTGTCTGATGTTTTATCTCATAAGAAAACATTTCCTCAGATTTGAACAAATATAGTCATACTTAAAGAAAAAAAGAAAAAAATTATCTCCTGCCAGCTGTTTCCAGTAGCTTGATTTAGCTGCCTTTACTCAGTAAGGCATTAAACCAGAGGGAGTCAAAGAATAAAGGGAGACATTAATTCAAACGTTCATTTGTAATTTAACTGCCTGTAAAATGTTCCCTTTACCAAATGGAAATGAGGTTGCTTGGCCCACAAGCCATCCTTTTACAGTCTTGCAGGGTTCACTTCAGAAGCCTTGATAAAAAAAATATAGAAAATACAATTTTCAAGTGTAGATGGAAATCCCCAATGTACTTGATCTGACAGCTATTGCATTACAAAACAGAATTACTCTTTTAAAGCCTTGGGCACTGGCAGGCCTCTGATGTCGGCTATATAAAACCACACTGACAGACAGTCATTACCAAGGTTAATCTCCGAGAATTAGGACAAGGCAGTCAGTTTTAATATGTCAGAATCAGCTAGGAGCCCATCTGTATGTACTATGGTCCTTACTTGCTTAAATCCAGTTATATAAAAAGATTTTTAGTCAGAAGTTGTAGGTGGTTTTTCAAGGAAGACACAATAAAGTAGCAATTGTCCCTTATCATTAATTAAATGTAGGCCCTCAAGGCATATCTGCACTAAAGAACTTGTGGAAATAAGCATCCCTTAACTGATATCCAGCAGCTCTGACACACCATGGGTGCAATTATTTTTCTCACATGTAAGGCTACTTCTTTTCCTACTGATATTTTTATTGACTTCAGTAGGAATGAGGAAAGGACTTTGAGCCTTTTGCTACAGATGGGTACAATTCTGAGCAGCAAGACGCCAGAGTAACCAGTAGGAGACCTTGTTTCAGATTACTGTGAGAAATGTTGAACATAACAATCTTGTGAGCAGAAATGAAAATAAACAGACATTTTTATCAAAATCACATTGAGGGAAAACTTCTCTAGATACAAATTAAATGGTTAAAGCAAATCAAGAAACCAAACATCACCAAATAATTTGGAACAGTCATGGAAGAAAGAAGCAGTTGCAAAGGACAGGAGATTTTTGGAGGAGACATAAATGGCCTGGCTCATCCTTCCCTGTATTAAAGATTTGCTACGATGCCCTTTGGTGAGAGAAGGAAGCAGCCCTGTGTTATCACTAATACACCTATGACAATACAGTTAATATTTATACTTGCATCTGTTACAACAGGTTTGTGCAATTCATGCCATGTGCACATGGCGGGTATGTAAATATGTGCAACGTGAATGAACACATTCAGCCAGTTACATACACAGCAGTATGGGTTCTTATGCATGTGCAGGCACTACCAGACATGGTGCTGGGAGGTGCAGAGGCTCCATATCAACCTGTGTCTTGCAAAATCCCCCTGGGGCTTTCAGCATCATGCTCAGGGATAACATCTCCATGTCAAGGGTTGGCTCTGCCCCTGCCAAGCCAGGACACAGCAGAGCAGATGGATTCCTAATAGGTAACAGATAAGGTTACTACTAGGTAACCGATTTGAACTATGCCATGAATACACCTTTCACAATAAAAATGCACCTGTGAGATACCAAGGTGAAGCAATAATAAAAGGACAATAATTACTGAAATGATAGGACAGTTACATAAATGTTGGAGCAATGAGTGCTAGTATTTAGGCAGTTTGTACTTACTGGCATCATCCATAAATTCAAATTCACCACCTAATTCAGCACTGGTTAGGTGGTACTGGTCAGGATCGGTCAGGGCGCTCAGCAGAATCAGCAATACCACCAAATTGATAATCTATAGAGAGGAAAAAGGGAAAAGGGTCAGACTGTGAAAGTAATCTGTGGAAAAGCTCTGGGGAGGATATACCTGCCACACTCCATGCCAACTAGGGAGTTTTCCAACTGTAAAACTGTAGTATTTAACTAACACTGCAATTAATTTCTCTGGGTTTGTGTAAACAGGACCTGTTTCTTCCTCAAGTGGTGGCAGGAAAATGAAACAAAACATGGACTAACCCTTTTCGTTCTAACTCTCTCCCACACCATCGGACAAGTTACCACTGCTCTTTCAGATTATAAAACATGTTAGCACATCCGTTTCAGTTTGTTCTGTTGCAAAAACCAAAATCAATTTAAAACAATCATTTTGAGATTATTACAAATGAGAACTGTAGTCAAGGATTATTAGCGTGGCAGAGCTGGAATTGGGGAGAAGTCCTGCGAAATCGCTAGATGATCAAAGAGGAGCTGATTTGCTGGAAGAGGCTGAATTTTAAAAAAGGCTGTGAGTGATGAGCTGATTCACATGACCTGCTAAATCAGGAGGCCTTGGGGGGACGGGAGTAGGTGACAACATGAGCCCAGTGTCCGATGCGCACGTTCCTGTGTCATGTGGCACAGAGAGACATTCACATACACTGAGGCCTTGGCTATGAAATGCAATAAGTGAATTAAATGCAAGAATATGGTATCAAGTGATTTAGCAGAAGCGGATTGTCAAGTATCAGCTATGAGAGGAACACAGAGGTAGCCAAGAGCTATATTTTAAACCAAATCTGAACAAAATGCTCATATCGCTTTGAAGTGAAGAGGGCTAATTGCAGAAAAGAAGATTGCTCAGCATGAAATAACGCAGCCTGCCTAAAAGATTATTCTACAGAACTAGGAAGATAACTGATGAATAGGAAAATGGAGAGAAGAAAGCTGATAACAGAGTATGCTGGGAAAGACGGATTTTTATTGCTTTGGTTCTCACTTCCAAGTCATCCTAATCTGATCCCATGTTACTAACAGCAACAAAAAGGTGTAGGAACACAGGCTATAATAAGACATGAACAGGCTAGAGAATTTCTTGGGTAAGATAAATACTTTTTGATAGGCAAATTCCATCAAGTCTAGCTTATAACAGATCTGTTAGCAATGACCTTTGAAAAATTGTTGAGAATAGATTGAGTTCACAAGATGGAGAAAGAGCAAGCACAGTTTATGCCTTTACAAAGAAGAAAGGCCATGTAAAGAATTTCTGGCTAGATTGTGAGATTTAAGAATAAAATAAACCCAATAACAGATAATCAAGCATTCTCCCCATTAGCACTTCGAATTTGTATGGTCATAATCAACAATCACCATGGGCTTGTCACGGACAAACTGTAATTAATTAATCTTATTTTCCTTCTCTGACAGGCTAAGAGGCCTTGTGGATAGAGAAAAAGCAGTAGGTATCACCTCTTTGCATCTTAGCAATCCTTTTGACAGGTTCTCATAAATGAGCTAGGAAAACCTAGTTTGGTTGAAAGTGCAGGAAGGTGAGTGCACAACTAGCTGGATAGCTGTAATGAAATAATAGTTGTCAAGGATTCACAGCCAGTGCAGAAGATATATTGATTAGGGTCTCCAGTATTGTTGAAATACTTGGTATTTTAAGTCAACTTGTGACTTGTATCTTCTTTTTTTTTTAATTTGCAGACAGTGTCAAGCTGTAAGCACTTTAGGAGATAAGCTCAAAAAGATTTTGACCAATTATGGCAGAATTCAGACAGTAGAACACAACTCAGTACCAACAAGCACAGAGCATCACACTTGTGACAAACTGCAAAAGAACAAGAGGAGAAATAATGGAGTAGGTAACAGTTCCTCAGTGAATAAACTGAACATGACTCAGTGCCATCCGTGAGCTCATCTTTGCAGCTGCATGGTGGTGGGCAGTACTGCAGAACCCTGGGTATCAGACACACAAGTCATCCTCCCACTCACCCTCCAAAGGGCCTCTGCAGGAAGGGCCCAGTTCAAAGTCCTTCTGAAATGTACCAAGAAAAACCCTGGGGAAGATCCTGCAACAGAACAGACGGTGATCAGATGTCTAGAAAGTGTGACTGACAGGGAAAAAAATGGATTGTTTAGTCAGGAGAAGGTGGAGGGAGATGCTCTCAGTCTTTTATATGCAGAAAGGTGAGGAAAAGAAGGAGGCAATAGACTTCCCTCAAGATCCACTGCAAGATGAGTAAAGGAACAGATTTAAATTACAGCAAAAGGAAATTTAGGTTAGGCAGCTTGCTGAACAATAAGAACAATCAGACAGCAGAAGAGATTGTCTGGAGGGGGTTAGATATCTTCATTACTGCATTTTTCATAGAACATTTAAATAGCTTTGTGTTGGGAATGCTGTAGCCATAGATGGTCTTGGCTTGGCTTTGAAGACAGATCAGATGAGTGTCAAGATTCAAAGTTATATTCTACAAATCCTACTAATTTTTAACATTATGTATAACTTTATATTGCAATCCAGTTCTTGCTTTATACTCCTTTGTGGAAAGCTAGAGGACATATGCCAGTAATAAATGTGTTACTTAAGAAGAGTACTTAAAATAACCCAGCAATCAGAAACTATAAATGTATATAGTGTTGCTATTTTAAAGGCATAAAAGTTTAATCGTTTGTACAGATATAGTCAGGAAGATTCATAAAATACTGACCTAGGCACTCTACTTTCTCCATATGGATATGTCCAGATTCAGATTACATGTTTGTCAGCATTGCCTTTAAGTCTCTGTATAAGACATAGATTGTGTTTGCCTGATCTGAGGTCTGCTGCGGTCAGTAGGAATCTCTCTAATGCTCTTTAGTGCATCACTTTTCTGTTCTATCAGGTTGTTCTCTTGAGATCACCATAATGATCTCTGAGCACCTTCCAACCGTGCTGTCAGCAGTGCAAGTAAAATACACCATGTGTTTATTTGCTCATCCTCTTTCTCCAAGAAGAAATGTGTGCGCAGTTGGGCGTATTGTATTTGTTAGAGTTTTTCTTTTGTTTTGAAAGTGGTGTGACCATTGAATTTTGAAAAATGCTTTAATGCATACATTTAATGTGCCTAAAAACTTACTGATGCAGCATCTTGCAAGGAGACATAATCAAGGACAAGAGCATAAAGTGATTCCCTGTTGCTGCATGCAGTTGGTAGGAGAGTTGAAATCTCTGTTCTAGGAAAAGCAAAGGAGATTTTTCTGCTCTCTCAATAGGGCCAAGATTTCCTTCAAGATATTTTTACATTCCTTCAGCAACAAATAATGTAATGACTAATTAACAATGCTTAGAAAGCATTTTCATTATGCAAAGTTTCAGTAAGCAACTAAGCCCTATACCTTCCCAATGACACATGTCATCCTCCTTTTATGGATGGAGAAAGAGAAACATATTCATGAACATGCAGCTGGGTGGTGTTCAGCGGTAAGAATAAAATGCAAGATTTTGCACTATCAATCAAGTCAGAGCTGTGCCCATTGGGTCCTGCTGCTGATTACAGCCATAGTGCTACCCAGAGTTATAGGAGAGGAGCCCCGGGGGCACTAACAGGCCTTACTGGCCCTGCCCAGCCCCACCCTGGGCCTCCCCACACCCCTGCCTGTGGCCCAGGACTCCATTTCAGCTCAGCCTGGTGTCATCAGTCCCTGCCCCGGTGGCACCACAGGAGTGCCAGTCTCCAGCCATGCTTCCTGAGTGGATGCCTTGAATGCATGTTGTAGTTTGTCTCCAGATGTGTCCCTGGTCTTGTCCCCTTTTGCTCCTGGTTGGGCTCCCTCAATGGTCCCTGGTCCTGATTCACCACCTGCCATTTTGGGCGCTGTTGATGGACCCCATTACCAGCTCCCAGTTCCGCACCTGGGCTTAGCACCTCAAGGATGGTGCCCAGAGTGCCCTAACAAGAGACTGGACAAAGATCCCACAGAAAGTCCTAGAATTGCCCCACTGTCCTCTTATCCTGATACAGAAATAAAATAATAATTAAAAAAAATCCCCAAATCTTACTTCTCTGGCAACCAGGTGGAATACATCTACCTTCTTGTCAATGTAGAGGAGGAAAATAACTCTGCTTTGTAGAGACCCCAGAATATGTAATGATAAGGGGAAAAGAGGACATATCATGGAGGAGATAGCTAGTCCAAATATCGGAGCATTGCTTGGATTTCCTGCTCTGGGATTACAAAACACAGTTTCAGATTTGAGTAGAAGGTATTTTGAACAGCAACAACTGTGTGAGAGAAGGTGCATGCAGGCATGAGGGAGAAAGGCAGCACGTGCTGAGAGTAGGACTGGCACCGCCAGCCACTGCTGCTGCTTCCATCTGTACTGTGATAAAGAACCGGCAGCTTATGTACAACGTGAGGCAGCTCTGCTAGAGGGAACGTGCAGCGTTTAGGATGCAAGGAAGCAACCTCATGTCTTCCACAGGCAGCATCCAGCATTTAGAAACTATATAATGCACTAAAATCAGTGCATTAAATTTCAGACCTCTGCCACCAATGAGTGAGTTGTCTTCTTTTCCACATCGTTTGTTCCAGAGATCAGCAGCAAACTGTGGTGACCCGTGGAGATAAAATGCAGGGGAGGGAAGGTGTCAGGGACCACTGTATCAAAAGGTGATGAGAAAATGAATACCACTATAATTTCAGACCCTTCACAGAAGTACAGCTGCATCATATCTATCCCAGCTTACCTAAAATAAAATTAGTTCCAGTAGCTCCTAAGAGCATGCCATTAACACAGATCTTTTTGCTGATCCCTAACTCAAGCAGACAGAGAAATCCTCAAGCCAGTGACTTACATAGATGTCCGTAAGTAGTAGAAGAATTGTCAGGACTTAAAATGGCTTAATTTGTCCCTGCCTTCCTCCAGCTTACAGTCAAGAGTCGAATAAAATTGCTCTGATAAAGGAGTTTAGAAGAGGAAATATTAAGCTTACTTTAACTCAATACACTACATTAAAAATACACTGATGTTTCTGTTGAAGTCCACAGGGTCCCCTCTACAAATATTCTACTACAGTTCTCCCAAGACTTCCTAATGTAGTGAAGAGAGTTCCTTATATTGACAGGAAAAAGTAAGAAACCCCCCTAGCTTCATTTATATTGAGAGTTCAATTTATAACTGAATCCATGCATGTAACGGTCTGGATGCTGTCTGTGTGGTGAAAGATGTCCACACACTGTTAATTCTGGGTCTGTTTGCAGCCTCACTGAACTCAAGAGAGATCCACTTAAGCACACTCCTTAAAACTCTGCATTGGTGGAGCACTAACTCGCCGCCTGTGCTCCCTGTCGGGGCTCCTTTACAGTTCCAGAGAGCTGGTTTAACGACAGTGAACACCCCAGTAATGTTTAGGTATAAAACCCCCATACTTTTAGATAAGGGGAGAAAAATAGAAAACTGCAAAGATAAACTTTGTTTTTATGGTATAGAAAACAATGAAAAAAATAGATTCAATGAAAACACAGTAATTCTGGGTTAACCCCCTAACTTTCTGTAATCCATATTAGTGAATTATAATACTGGGATTGATATAGGCAGTTAGTTACCAAAAGCATCACTGTAGTTTACCCTGTAGTCCCATATCTGACACAGTATGAGCTATCAGATGAAAAAGATGATGTTTCTGAACAAAAATGGCTGTGACTGAGCAGCAAATAACAGCAGATTTCTCTGAGGACTTTGACCGGTGAGCCATCTCAAGGTGTTGCTGACCAAGGCTCCTAAACCTTGGCCAGGTTTTGAATTGGTGAACACAATTCTAGCATATTTAAAAAAAAAAAAAAACAACACAAAACTGGCAGTGTTTAGTTTGTTGCCCTCTACAGAGATACTATTGAAGCAAATCACCAATATGACATTAATTTTACTAGTAAGAAAGCCTAAATGTTTTTAATAAAACTGAAGAACGTCTCAAGCAAAACCCCATACCCTCCATCCCCCTTCAAAAAACTCAAGGTAAGTTTATGACTCTAAGTGTTCCTTCTCTATAGAAACAAACCTCCAATCTTAAACTATTTTGCTCCTTGAAACTAAACTAACAACAGAAGTCTATAAATATTTTAGAATACTTGGATATTTGAAGTCAGTATTACTATTAGAAAAAGTAAGAACGTATGGAAAATGTATAGTTAAGCTAACAACATCCTTAGTTCTCCCCATCTACCATTGCCTTCCCACCTGCCATGTTCTTTGCATTTTTCTTGCTTTTTTCTTTTAGCGTAGAAGACGTTAATAAAAGCAAGAACACTTTTGTTCATCAAAAGGACAAAAGAACCCTACAAAAGGGAAAAAAAGTCAAGTTTAACTCAGTAGTTCAGGGTAGATTTGCACTATCTGGGGCACCTTTCCCAAACATCTTTTGTTAGCATTGATGATGAGTTAAACTTTATGACCTATTGCACCTTATAGGCAGAGTTTTCTCTCTCTTCTCTCTCCCTGTTAGGCAAAGTATATTTTTTTTCTGAATTCTGATTAAAGAGGAAACAAGGAGGCAGTTTTAGCAATGAAGGTTTTACAGCTGTCTGACTGCTGTGGAGAGCAGGAAAACAACATGTGAAGGAACGAGGTGCCCCCGCTACGTGTCCAAGTTTTTTTACAGATCTCATGGCAATGATGCAGTCATCTTCCCCCTCAGGGTGCATAGGACCCAGGAGCTACATCTGAGCACACCTCAGTCAGCGGCTTGAACTCCTAGGAACGGAGGAGCAGGAGAATCCTGGCTGTCAGAGTAGATAGCGCTCTCTCTTTTTTCTGCTGTGTAAGCCTTCTGTCTCATGCTAATGAAAATGTTTCAACTCTCCAGCGCTAGGGGACAAGCTGCAGATGTGTTCGTGATACACAAAATAACGAATGGTCCAAGGAAGGAAACCCAGACACGCTTAGTTATCTTTTCACCCAATGAAACATAACAGTTTGAAGGGAGACAGAAAGATGGACACGTAGAGTTGGGTTAAAGGAAATCCTTCACCCCTATCACCAGTGAAAGTCATTATCAGACGTTATTACTGAAGCCAAAAGGTTGGAGGAATACAGAAAAGCATGAACTGTTTATTCAAGAAATGCAAGTGCTTAGTTGCATTACAAAGCATCTTAAAAACAAAATATAAGCCTTCATGCTTCAGGTTATTGCCCACCTTAAAATAATAGTAGAATAAAAGAAAATGTCTTCCCTGCACAAGTCGTTCTTTCTTACTTCCCTGTGTGTTTTCTCAAAGCATATGTTTCTAGCTGCCACCTGAAATACTGCACTGGAATAGGAAGAACATTAGTTACATCAGAAGTAGCAATTAAGTTTTTATGTTCTTTAATCTGGAGAAGACAGGGTAGAGTCTGCGATTCTTGTTGCTTATTTTTCCAAATTACTCATGAGAAGTCCAAGAATGATCCAAGCAAGCTCAGACTGGCGTATTACAGAGTGCATATTATAGAGAGCATATAATAGAAAGCTGCATAAAATATTTTAATCAGACTTCATATATAAACCCAACTTTGATTATTATAATGACACTAAGCATTGAACTTTAAAGGCTATGCTGATTAAATTGATATAGGAAGTCCAGCATAATTTATCAGCACTCTTCTATACAAATGACTCAACTACTGCCTACTGCCAGCCTTTTAACAGTCCTAAAACCCAAACCACAAGAGGTCTGTTACTAATGAAATATGGTAATGACTAAATTTATAAAAGAAAAATTAGATGGATAAACTGTGCAGGATGCATACGGGAGGTTTCTGGTTCCCTAGAGATAGAGTTTAATTTGTTATACACTTAATCTTAGTCCTGTCATGGTTTAAGGAAACAGGATATTTATATGCAAATTTGTCCGTGGATTCTTTGTTACTTTTACATTGTATTTAAAGGAAGTTGAACCTGTTTCTGAGCAAGGTTCTGAAAATGATTGCCAAGGTCTTCTGCCCGGCCTTGGGGAAATATAATCTTATACCCATGTTCAAGTTATAATGTTGCCAGACAGACTCACAATTTCTACTAAAGCACATCTCGGTTCAGGATGCTGTGGAGAGCTAGCAAAGACTTGGTATGCATTAAAACCTTATTAGAAAAAGAGTTGTTCAACTGCTCAGTTGGGATTTGTCCTTGACTTCCAGAAATTTATTTCTGAGTCTTGCAGGTGACTGTGAAAGGCTGAGGGCAGACCTGCGAAAGCATCGCTGTTGATGTGAGCTGTGGCAGCTCCCATGGGTCTGAACCTTAGTGTGGGCCTATGAGAGAGGATGAGCCAGTCAATGCAGCTGCAACTGGGCAGTTGAGCACCTGGGCTGGATTGCCCAAGGCAGCTGGCCATGGCCAGCAGCTAGTGTGTCTTAACCACACCAGCCCATGACACTGTCTGGGCTCAGACTCACCTCTAGCCTCTTTGGATGTCTGTTACTGCACTGGTGAGAGGAGTGTGCCTCAACTTTTGACAGCGAGCCACATATGCCCACTTTTAATTAAAAAACTGACCAAACCACACCAAACCTTTGATCAATTATTCTTATGTAGTCACCACAGGCAATATCCACAGAAACCATGCAAGGAATCAGGGCTGTCAGTAGTCAACTGCATCCTTGCATCACTCTGCAACCCAAGGCAGTGATTTAGTTATGCAAGGAAGAAGTGGGCACACCACAAAGGATGGTACAGTACAGATAATTACTGAAACAGTAAACAACATGATCACATGTATCCAATCTGTCTGGGCACAGCTGTTTCACAGCTGGAAAATGCACCTCTGCAAGGTGAAAATCTCCCACAAACCTGTGTTTCTGCCAAAAGCATTTGCTTTGTCTGTTTTAAGTAGCTTAATATATCTCCTGACAGAACAAGACCTTGCTCAGCACAAGCCAGGAATGAAATGAAAAACATCCACAGCACTTTAAAAAGCTCTTCTAAGGCAGAGGACTAGGATGACGGTAGTCAGAGCTGACTGCGGACATCTGAAAGAGAGCAGACCCACAGGAGGTCCAGGAACAGCGTGCTAGGCTCAAGTCCAGATTATTTCTTTGGTGATGCCTTGCTGGCAGATTCAATACCTCAGATCAATCAGGAGCACTCTCTCGCACCTTCAGCAACGAGCGTGGTTTTTCTCTTCCTATTCTTCTGTTTGGAGATTTGGGGCTTGAAACCTCCAGTCCAGCTGCAGAACACGACAGAAACTCCTGTGCATGTTTTCAAGCCTCGGCCACTTTAAACTTCCAGAGTTTTACAGTCAAAGCATGAGCCTCACAGTAAAACCAGAGAAAAAGAAAGCAATCAAGGAAATTAATTCCTGGCTATTTTGTAACATCCATTCCATATGTCCAGGAATATGTAAGACTAATTGCATTTTCACTGACGTCAGTCTAATCAACGATCAGTTTACGAAGCTTAATGTGTTCTCCTCTGGCTTACTAGGAGATACATATTAACCTTCAACAGAACTTCTAAACACATTTTACTTGATTAATGTAATACCTCCTCTCCTTTCTATAAATACATTCATGATTTTTGTATAAAAACCAAATGTAATTATAGCATACTGGACTCTTAATGGGTTTCTTTCCTTTAACAAGCATTTAGGTAAACTTTGCTCCTCTTACAACCAACCATCTGTTTTCTCACTGGAGGGAGACAACTGTTCTTTGTAATCCCAGTGAATTTATTATCCAATTGAAGGCCTTGCTAAGAAAAAAAAGGATATTTTACAAAAGTTTACATTTTCTGAATTGATAACTGTGTTGATTAGAAGAGACAACTGTGTCATTATCCTGGACAACAGATGCAGATTATCAGCTATAGTTGCAATGATTCAAATACTTGGTGAAAAATCCTACTGTGGTATTTGGGGATATAAAAAACCTTGCATATGTAAGGAGATTAGAGCTTAAAGAAGTTTTGAGAAATCCTTGTGTTGTGTTACAGACTAAGAAACAGTTCAGTAAATGCATGGATTGTCCAAAAGATGCTTACAAGAAATTTTAGCCCTCCAATGCCTTAAAAAGTTTTTAAAACAAAAACATTAATAAGCACACTAATGTGTGACAGAGTCTGGGGAGCACTGACAAAATGCTGTTTCTGCTCCTCTCTGCAACACAGCAAACACACAAAGCTGGCTATTTTCACTCAGAACAGAAAGCACAGATAACACCTATGAATCCATCCTTTTTTCAGATAATCTTTCTGGCCTGTTCATGGATTGATTCTGTCACCCAGAGGTGAGTGATTAGGGTCTTTGCAAGCTGTCTTTTTGATCGCGCAATTTAAATTCCTCCCATATGGTACTTTATTTTGTAATTTAACTGAAGAGGCCCTGAAACATGAATTGGAATGAGGAGGAAAGGAGGTGGGATAAAGGCCTGCACTGCAGAAACCAACCTGGGTTTGCGTATGGTAGGAAGGAGTTATTTAAGGAGTTCTCCAGAAGCCATTCTTGAAGCAATTAATTGTTACGTTATTTAATACTGTTTCTCTAGATAAGTTACAGTCAGAATGTAGTTATTGAGAAGGTCCTTCAGACAAGATATAGTTTGTTCATGCTAATTATGAGTGGTGGTCTTTATTCTTTGCTCTATCATGTCTAAAATGCATACATATTTTCAGTTTCTTAAAGTACCATGCAGGCCCTGAGCAGGTATTTGTGTGCAGGATCAGTCATTTATTTCCTGCTGGTCTTGAAGAAGATAATGAAATGGATGCAATCTGCTCCAAGAGCAAATACCGTGAACCTCCTCTGATTCCAGTCTCAGCTGGATATTCAACATGTACATCAATCATACAGGGAAGCCTTTGAAAGTAGGATTCATATTTTTCTTTATTCATAATGAATTCCAAGTTCCCTCTCCACTCTCCTCAGAAGCAAGCATGTGCACAAAGCAGCAAGTCTCCAATGAGTTACTGGGGAATGCTACTGGTTTTCTTCAAGATGTCAGGGTTTTTTTTTTATGAAAGGAAGTACAGACAATAGAAAAGCTAATGATAATTTTATAGACATGCCACTTGGGACATAAATATTTAGTCACTGCAGCCATTTCCACTACAAGAACTGGGAATCTTAAATAATTTCAGATTATATCCTGACCCCTTCACCCGGCAGTGGAGAAGTCTCACCTGCTGCTGACACATCTCCTAGCAAGGGCTGGGAATTAGCCGTGTCATTGGCACCATCCAGCTCTTCCCCCTGAATATACTGCCCAGGTCTGGGCCATGGAGGGGCAATCACCTTGTGAACCCACAGCGAGCCCCATTCCGCCAGACGTCTTTCCCCAGTGCCACCAGTATTGGACTGTTAGTGGAGGTGGTAAAGGCAGCATTGCCTGCAGGATAACCTGACCCAACACCCAAGCTATATCGCACTGGTATGACACAGGAAGCAACATCCCTGGCTGGTATGAAGGAACAGAGCCTTCAGTGAGCTGGCTGATGTACCATGACCATTTGTATGTAGATAAAGCTGGAGATTCTTTATTCTTTGCCAATTTCATTCCATATAAAAACAAAGAAAGCTAATTTTCTAAGTAAAACACAAGGCCTCATACTTGTATTCATGCAAATTCCCACAACCTGGCACTGGGATAACAAAGTTTCCAATTCCCTGTAACATCAGACTTTCTAATGGTGCAATTTCCCCCTTTTCACAACTTCAGTTCTTTTTTCAATTTTCAAAATCTCCCAGTTCTCACAGGTTTGAAAATAATTAACTTCATCTTTTCTTAGCATTTCTTTATTTTCTCTGAAAGGGCCTTCCCACCCTGTTCAAGGGACTCCTGCTTACAACTCCTTGCTGCTATGAGCAGTCTCAGATGGTGTAAAGGTTGCAGGAGCGGGGACAGAGCAGCTTGGAAGGATCCCAGTGTAGGCATACTTTGTTTACATGAGCAGTCAGGCTGATCTCTACTCCCTGCCAAGTAAGCCAAGATTTCAGTAATCTTCTAACTGGTATTTAAGCACATTGCCATACATGCTGTTTTGCACAGGGCTTGAAAAAGACAAGGAAATAAGTGTGGCCCAGTTGCAAAGTATATACCTTGATTCTCTCTTTGACATCAGGTCAAGTGCACTCTACTGATCTCAGCAGGGTGTTCAACCTGTAAATCAATGAGGCCATAGCAACCAGTGCTTTTCTTTTGCTTTACAGTATAAAAAGGCCACTACCAGTACATTTTTTCATCCATTAGGATTCAATCCTTTCATTAAAAAACAACCGGGATGCAGACAGAAATTATGCATGTTTTCAACTGCATATTCAGAAAAATCCAGAAGTGAAATGTCACGACTAGCAATTCAGGCCGAGCTTTCCACAAATAGCAGCTCAAACCTTGAAGCCACCCTGGCTAAAAAATTCGGCTCATTTATGTTCTTACCGCACGTCCTTCAGAGGGAACCGCACAACCTGGTAACTCGACGGGTTCTCAGCCTGCATGAGTTTTTATTTTCAGCCCCTCTCTGCCGGGGCCCCGGGGAGCGCGGAGGCGCGGTCACCTCCGGCGGGGCTGGACAGCTCCCGCGGCGCCTGCGGGGGCGGCGGCGGCTCCCGGGGTCCCGGGGGTCCCGGGGGACCTGGGGAGGAGCAACCCCTGCCCAGGGCACTGCTGCAGCGAGGCGGGTAGCAGGCGGCAGTGGGCACACATCGCTCAAAAATGAAAGCTCCTTGTTTTAACGCTCTTTTTTTCGGAACTGATGCGTTAAAGTTTTGTCTTCCCCCCTCTCAAGTCAATGGGAGATAATTCCCGTTGTCCCAGATGGTGCCGGTGGAGCCTTGCAGTGTGAATAAACCCCACTGCCATGTGTTGGGAGAGTGGGAAATCCTTTCGTGACACTGTCAGCACATCTAACGTCGTTCCTTCTTTGTGTTTCAGATAAAGAAAGTGGAGTCCATTTACTCAGGAAGAAGACATGCTGTGTTTATAAATGCTGTGACCGACAGGGATGTTATTCTGACTCACCAGTACTGACTTGGAACGAGCACAAGTGCCAGCTTTCCCCTGGACACCACCAGCACCCGGGGGAGATCAGAACTGAAGCTGGCTCATTTCAGCGGTGTCACTGCCTTGAACAGCACGCTGATACAACTGTCTAGAACAAAACTAAGCTGCTGAAGGTGACTTTTTCTTTTTCCTTATTTTTTTTTTTCAAAATATGACACTTGTAAGACTTTAACGCCCAAGATGTTTCTGCCTTATTACTTGTGACATCTGAATTCAAGTTTGATACAATGCGGAGAAGTGTAAAGTCCATGCCAGTAGGATAAAAACCAAAGATGAATAACCAGCTGAACCAAATTGGTCCTCAGGTTTTGAAATAAATACTACCCCCCAGCCAGCCATATTACTGCCATCTTAATCTTCAGCATAATGTTGGTATTCAACATTGCAGCACCCCCTCTTAAGCTTGTCTCCCCAAGGCAGCACACCAGTTCCTGAAGTGCAGGCTATTCTGCAACCCAATGAGATATTCTTTTCAGGAAATTTCCTCTGGCTGCTCCACCCTTTACAAGTTACTTTTTACATTGAAGTACCTCAGTGCTCTGTGACAGTACATATATTGTATTATGTATACTATATTGCAATATTATGCAATGCTGTATTATATTATATTATTCTAGATGCAGTACCTGTGGCTCTACCAGTAAGAAACTAGTGAAACACAAGACCTATAGAAGCATTAGCATTCCGAGATCCATTATGTTCTAAAATAGAGCAAAGTTAAATATTTATTTCCCAGCTATTGGTACTTTATGAGACCATTGTAAGTGCCCACGGCTGCTGGGCGTGTGTCGGAAATGCACACAGCGTTCCTGCCCCTTACCTGTGTGGGAAAGTGCTCTCATCGCGCAGCCCTGATGACCCCACCTGCACTCAGCTCCCCGCTCTTGCCACTATTTTTAGGTTCCCTAACATCCAATTAAAACATTAAAACTGAAGAGCTAAAACATCATCCCAGAGAAATGCACTATTTTTTCCACATTTATTCAGACATGAAATTCTGCCTCCTGAGATCGTACTAACTCAAAACTGGTTCAACATGTCAAAATGTTATTTTGAAAGCCTGCCAAAACTTTTAAGCTACTATTTTTTCCTCCTTCAGAAGCTTCTACTACTGAATCTTTGTATTCATAGACATAGAATTGATAAAGCTTACACTTCACAGGTAGCAAGATATGAAAAAGCAACAAGAAAACTATTCATTCTCTAGGGGGATGGTTTTTCCTCAAGTAATTTCCTGTGAAGCATAATGGCAAAGAGTATACAGAATACATGGTGGGGCGAAAAATCAAAGGGGTTTTTATTTGAACTTTGAGGTAATGCTCACAGCTCACGTGTGGTTTGGAGTAATGCAACCACCCAAAATGCACGCAGAGAAAAAATTTGCCACCAGGAGAGCATCTGTTTTTATGTAAACCCTCAATAGCACATGGTATCAAATCATAATCGTTCTTCTGAGATAAAACAATATTTTCGTCTATGACTTCGTTAACCAGACCTTTCAACCAGGGCAGCTATTTACTCAAGGAGCTACCCCTTCCTTACTTACTGCTTCCTAACTTTGTAAGCTAGCAAAAAGGTTTAGCTTTTGTTATCAACATGCATCTAAATTTCTATTCTTAATAGTTAACCTTAAAAATCTAAATATTTGCAGTAGAGGAGAAAGTGCAGAAGGAAATGTGGCCCCTGACATGTTGTGAGTTACTGTCAGTTTGAAGTCATTCAGAAATCTGCCCTGAAAAATCTATGAAAGCAAAAGAAGCAAAGTAGGAAGAGGTGTGAATCAGGAAATACCTGCTAGTTAGAAAAGAAAATTTTAAATCAGATTTTGCAGAAAAATACTACGTGAAATTGGGGCACTGGTATTTAAATGTTAGTAACTCAATAGGTAACAAAGTCTAAAAAGCTGTCAGGCTTTTCTTTGTATCTAAGGACAGCTGATGCACTTAATTCCTTCTTCCTCAAATATCTTTAGGTTCACTGAACAGCTAAAATATCTGTATCCCTGTCTGTGGAACCAATGTGAAAAGGCTTCATTCAGCTGAAGGCAGAAAGCAATAACCAGCATCCTGGAAGAAATGTTCAAAAGCTTTCAGGTCATATTAAAACTTACTGAAACTTCATTGCAGCCGGGAAAAGAGGGGCGTCTTTTTCAATACTGTCAGTATTCCAGATACCACAGGCTGTGGATATTGCATTTAACTATATTTTATTAAACCAGGAGCAAGAAATAGTTCAACCAATGCACCATTTTCTCAGTGGTGAAATATGTATTTTATAGGACATAGAGCATTTTATATGATTTCTAGGACATAAATGTCAACCTAACCTTTTTATTACGCTGATTGAATTTATTTAATGAGCTGTCCTACAATGGAGGCCAGCCCTGCATTTTTCACTTGCTTCTGAAGGGAATTTCAGTAGTTAGCAAATAAGCCTGGGTCTAATCTGCTTCCGTCTGCAATCATTTGAAAAATGATGCTTGGCAAACAGCTCTGCGTGGCCTTGGCATCAGGCGGAGACTGATTTCTCACACCAAGAGATGGGGAAGACTGAGCAGGCTGAGAAGTGCATCTACATAACCCAAAGCGACAAACCAGCTCTTTTTATTCTTGTGACACATTTGCACACCCTATGACTATGGCAGGGCCAGCTCTGGGAAAGCCGCTTTTCCTGCATTGCTACCCAAGGGATTGAGAAAAGATTGTCAAAGACGGGAGAGGAACTGAGGGCTTAACGCGCCTCCTCCTCACTGAGTCCTTCCCCTGGCTGAATAACCGAGTCCTTCCCCTGGCTGAATAACCGGGTGTCGAACAACCTCTGGGACTGATGATAACCCATTAAAGCTCTGCCTCGAGAGTCAACTCCTCACTCACGTCCTATAACCCTGATGATGGAGGAAAAAAGTCTTTCTAGTACCTGATAGCAGCTGCCTGAAAGGTTTCAGCTCTCTGCCAGGCAGACCAAGATACTACCAACAATTATCTGAGAAGCAAGGAACAGAGAAGAGGTGACGAGAACACCTGACTTCTTCACAAAGCAGCGACCAGAGATGATAAAACAAGATTTTCTGCGCAGCGTGGTCAGGGTCCGGGCAGCCTTGCTGGAGCTAACGCACCAGTGGGGCCTCAGTGCTGCAGTCAACCCCAGCCTGAGAAACACCGCGATGAAGTTTGGGGGAGCCAGGAAAACCCCTCACACCAGGAATCTTCAGTCGTCACATTTTCATCCCCAAAACAGCTTTTCGCTGGAGACCCTGGTGAGCCTGCCTGTGCTCTGTATCTCCTGCTCCCACTCCCCTGACCCTCAACCCTGCACATGCTTCATTTCCCAATTTAGACAGAGTCTAAATACCAGCCTCTGTCATGCCGGGGAAGCAGAGGCTGGAGCTCGCTGAGCATTACACTGCTCATCATAACGTAACTCCTCGGAGGGTTATCTCCAAAAAACGCCTGGGCTGCGAGGGGCAGCCCGAGCTGCTGCGATGGGCATCCCCAGCTGCCGGGATGGGCATCCCCCTCCGCGGAGCAGCCGCTAGGGCTGCCCCTGCAGCCGCTGCCGAGCGGCCGGGGCGGGGGGACACCCCCGGGGGACAGGGACAGCCGGGGGGTGCTTACCAGGTACCAGACGCCGAGGATGATGGTGCCGGTGCGGACATGGCAGCAAAGGCAGCAGCTGTTGGAGTAGAAGCGCGCCCAGGGCGAGCTCAGCATCTCCGCGGCTCCTCCGGGCTCCGCGCCGCTCCGCGCCTCTCGCCGCGCCGCTCCGCGGAGGCGGGGCCGGGGCCGGGGCCGGGGCCGGGGCAGGGGCTGGGGCCGCCCCTCCCGGCGGGCGGGACCGGGAGCGCAGGGAGCCAGCCCAGGCGGCGGCGGGCGGGGGCCGAGTCCCCGCCGGTTCCCCGGGTGGCGGCTGCAGCCCTGCGGGCCACGGTGCTGCCTTCAGGCCCCTCCGTGCCCCATGCGCTAACACCAACCAACCAACTGAAAAAACCCAGAGCACTGGAGCAACCACACCAAGGCACGGAAGGATTTTAAAATACAAAGTGGAGGGAATTCAGAGAGTTGACAGCCTGGCCTGCATGTCCCCGGCGTGTCACGGATGGTGGAGAAGTGCCGTTCTCCTGGTGGTCCTACCCATCCCTTCCCAGGCAGGGCTGCGCCTGAACTAGTGTGATGGGAGCGAACCCGTGACGGTGCTTCCTTAGCAAAGCTTGTAGCTCATCTAGCAATTCTTCACTGGCAAACCAGTAGAAATAAAACTCCATTTCATTATAAAGAAAGATAATATTGGAGGAGATCATGGAATGTTTTGAATTTGCTCCAAATTCTGAAGCCATGAGCATTTATTTTCTTTCACAGTGCCCTCCTAATCCACTCTCAAAGTCGCTGCTATTAAGGAGGCTGGCATTGCCTCGTGTAACTGATACACAAGTTAACACTAACCTCCTTGTCACTGCCTGTAGTTAATGCCCTGATGGTGGCGAGGGAAGCTGTATTAGGAGCAAGGACCCAATGCTGCGTATTCAAGCACTGATGCACGTAGAAAAAAACTTCCTATCAAGCAGCTGACTTTTTCATATTTTATTATTTGAGACTTGTATCATTCTCTAGAGGAAATAATGAAGAAAATTCTACCAGGAGGTCTGTATACCTAGCCTGACCCTAAGAATAATTTATTTCCTGCCATCTATCTTGGTTTCCTACCAAATCTGACAATTTATCATCAAAATATAACATTGAAAAGTACTCAAATGTTTCCCTATATGGTTGCTTTGGGGCTCTTTATTTCACACATACATCTGCACAGAACAGGAACTCCAAGATAAAAGCTAACTTGGCACGGAGGAGCATTTCTAACTATGCCTTATCCCTACTTGTAAAGCCACTATAGTAAATTAAATTAAAAATACTTTACTTTAAGTAGGAACTTTACATAGCCTCTGTTCTTAGTTTGTCCTTATAAAACTTTCAGGATTTTTGTGGCCTTTTTTTTGTGCATGAAGAGAAAAGCCACTTGGCACTGGATTTATAATTTTGACTAGATTATATGCATAAGCCAAATACCGTATTTTCCAGATTCATATTCAAAAATGAGACTAAAATTCTAGTAAAATGAAACATCCATATTGACAAAACAAATATTTGAGAGATCAAAGGAAAATCCCAAACAATGTGGTCTGGACTATCTCACTGGTAACCTTGAGAGACCTTGTCCTTTAATACCAGAAAGTAAGCAAGTTGGAGACTAAACCCTTGTATGTACACCTTGTAAGTGTACGTGGGAGGTAAGAGCATCTGCTTCTTGAAGGTTATCTGACCAAGGACCTCACCTTTTCAAAGCAAAGGGGATAAGAAGTAAAGGGGGATGCGATAAACAAGGACACACAGATGCAAACCTGGTGGGCAAGGGACAATGGAGACAATGCCAAAGACCAAAAGTCTCCAGTTACTGATTGATGGGCCGTTGAAGAGCTTCAGGCCAGCTTTGGAGAGGGTCACCTGGCCTTTGTAACTGATAAGAAGGGGCAAACAAGACGAACGTGAAGATTTGGGATATTTGAGGAGGACTCTGCAAAACTGAGGAAGGAATGATTAGGAGAAGGGGATCAGGAAGAAGCAAAGTGGGGATCAGACAGAAAGGGGTATAAAAGGGGTCGGCTGTGTGTAAAGTACACTTGTCTGACTGAGCCTTGTGCCCGATCACCCTCTCTTCCTATAAAACCTTTCTTAACTGTCTCTCTCTGTACTCTCCCTCTCCACACAGCATGTGCGGAGGCTGCAAGGAGTAAGTGCCAGCTACTGGGGGGATCGGTGTGAGCGAGGTGAGCGAGGGGCTCGGTGCCGGTGGCTGGAGCGGGACCATCGGTCACAGCCTGTGTGCCTGGGGCTGGCTGCTGGCAGGGTGAGAGTCTGTATCTGCCCCAAACCAGGTGTGTGTCTGTTATTCGCTTGCAAATATCAAGCTGGACCAGCTGGTCTGTACTTAGGTCTTCTGCGAGTCCTACATGTAGGGGGCACAGCTGAAGGTAACACCTTGTCTGTGGCCATCTGCGTAGCTGTCCCCATCGGTGTCCTGTGCCTGCAAATGGGAAAGCAGCGGCTGTGTCTGTCAGCCTGGGATGGGCACAACAAGCTGGGCTCCAGCAGCCGGGCAGGAGGAACCCCAGGCCCTGGAGCTGCTGGGGGCAGTAGCTGCTTATAACATCCCCCAGCACAGCTCTCATCTCTGTAAGGAGAAATTAACTGCACATCTTCTTTTGCTTATGGTTTCCCATCAATGGCTTTAATCTGGATATCCTCAGAAGAAAAACAAAGGAAGAATGAGGAGGTGAACACTAATTACTTCAGAGCAGTTTCCTGTATAATTATTAATTTCCATTCAAAAAGCCTGATGGGAAAGATCAGGAAACATCAGGCCTCATATCACACTCCTGATTTATAACCAAGTGTACTGGGTTTGCATGGCAAGGGTTTGGTAGCAGGGGGGCTACAGGGGTGGCTTCTGTGAGGAGCTGCCAGAAGCTTCCCCTATGTCCGACAGAGCCAATGCCAGACGGCTCCAGGATGGACCTGCTGCTGGCCAAGGCTGAGCCAGTCAGCAACAGTGGTAGCACCTCTGGGATAATACATATAAGAAGGGGAAAAAGTTGCTGTGCAACAGCAATTGCAGCTGGAGGAGAGAAGTGAGAATATGTGAGAGGAACAGCCCTGCAGACACCCAGGTCAGTGAAGGAGGAGGGGGAGGAGGTGCTCCAGGCACCAGAGCAGAGATTCCCCTGCAGCCCAGGGTGAAGACCATGGTGGGGCAGGCTGTCCCCCTGCAGCCCATGGAGGTCCACAGTGGAGCAGAGATCCACCTGCAGCCCATGGAGGACCCCATGCCAGAGCGGGTGGGTGCCTGAAGGAGGCTGTGACCCCATGGGAAGCCCGCACTGGAGCAGGCTCCTGGCAGGACCTGTGGACCTGTGGAGAGAGGAGCCCAGGCTGGAGCAGGTTTGCTGGCAGGACTTGTGACCCCACAGGGGACCCACGCTGGAGCAGTCTGCTCCTGAAGGACTGCACCCCATGGAAGGGACCCACGCTGGGGCAGTTCATGCAGAACTGCAGCCAGTGGGAAGGACCCACGTTGGAGAAGTTCATGGAAGGCTGTCTCCCATGGGAGGGACCCCACGCTGGAGCAGGGGAAGAGGGTGAGGAGTCCTCCCACTGAGGAGGAAGGAGCGGCAGAGACATCGTGTGATGAACTGACCGCAACCCCCATTCCCCGTCCCCTTGCGCTGCTGGGGGGAGGAGGTAGAGAACTCGGGAGTGAAGTTGAGCGCGGGAAGAAGGGAGGGGTGGGGGGAAGGTGTTTTAGGATTGGTTTTATTTCTCATTACCCTACTCTGATTTTGATTGGTAATAAATTAAATTAATTTCCCCAAGTCGAGTCTGTTTTGCCTGTGACAGTAATTGGTGAGTGATCTCTCCCTGTCCTTATCTCGACCCAGGAGCCTTTCGTTATATTTTCTCTCTGCTGTTCAGTTGAGGGGGAGTGATAGAGCGGCTTTGGTGGGCACCTGGCATCCAGCCAGGGCCAACCCACCACACCAACTCTAGAAGTCCAGAGAAGTACAAATCACGGCAGAGTTTAGAGAAATGATTAAGTCCTATCTGGTCCTTTCTATTTTTATTTCTGTGGCATACTGTGTATTTCACAGATGGAAAACCTATTCCCTGTCTTGCAGCCATTATAGCTCTCATCAGCAACTGACTGCACAGGCACAAGCGCTGCTGTGGACTTGCATGGAGCCCCACCAGCTCCAGGGAGATCCACCCACCAATCCCAGCTCCCTCCCCTTGCTACCAGCTATGGAGGCAAAGACATACAGCCACAAATTGAATTAAAACAAGAATGCAAGGGGCAGTAAAAGTGGGGGTGGTCACAGCACAGATTACAGCATGAGGTCACTGGGCTCCAATGCACACCAATCCATTTTTCTTGCAGGCAAATGGATTTTGAGAAGATGCTTTGGCTGCTACAAGCCGAGCATGCAGCTTTCTCTGCAAACCTCATCCAGAGGAGAATTTGCTTTCCTGCCTTGGCTCTGAGTGAGCTCTTTGGAAAGAGGGTTGGCTGGTGGGACGTCAGCACCTGGCGGCAGTTTCTGTCGGAGGCAGTCCCTGGCATCACGTTGGTCTCCTCCTTCCAGGCCTGACCACCAACACACGCGGCCCCCCCACTGCCGTGAGCCCCTCTGCTAGCGGCAATGCCAAATGGCCTTCAGCAGCCACTGCTTAGCAGAAGGAAACCCACTTACTAGTACTGTTACACAAACCTTTAACAGCCTTAGAAGTATGCTGTCAAGTGTGTATCAAGAGAGAAATTCAACAGAAATTAAGTGTTCGCAAATATACAATTTGGCATTTTCTTGTGCTTTCTAGTGCTCCCTAAAATTGGTTACTGGTACTCCTCTTCCTAACCTTTTTAATACCTATCTGAACAAGATTGCTTGAAGAGGACAAGTGGCTTGGATGCTGCCTATCATTCCCACCTTCTGTCTGAACTCGCAGTCCACAGAGATGGTGGAGCATAGTTCAATTGGCCTTGAATAATTCGATTACGCTGTTGCCCATCATTGCCTACAGCACATACACAAAAGGGCAGCTCAAGGGAACCACATCTTCTGCTTGTAGGATTAGCCACCAGAGTGAGCAAAGAAGTTGTTAATTGTTTTGTGTTTGGCCAGGGTAAGACAAGATAAGAAAAGGGTTAAACATTGTTGAGAAACCAAGGTCTGGGTATTGTCTTTGGGCACAGGGTGGTGACAACGTTGGGGAATTGACTGTGATTGTAGTAAAGAGTCATTTTAAGAGTCCAAGTTGTTGTTTGGCTTGCTTCAGAGCCTGTGTTTCAGGATGGCTGCAAACAATTCAAGTATTCAGGGCTACAGAAATATTTAATGCAACAGAGATTTAAAAACATACATGCTTTGTAAAAAAAGTAACCCTCCAGTAAACATCTGACTCTATCTCTCTGCCACAAGGACTGGCCAACATGCAATAAAATAGGACTGCTGCCACAATTCAAAATGGGTTCAAGAGGTCATTCATTCTCCTGGTTTGTGTAAAAAAGACCAGAGTGAGAACAGTATTTTTCTCCAGCATGTTACAACTCAGAATACATCTTGGAAGCCTGTAAGAGAGCCATCGCAATGACACAGCTTGGTGTGCAACAGCTTGCATAGAGCTAGTCAAATTCTCATGTTTCAGTACCAAACAATGGACAACAAATTATTTTCTTTTTTTTTTCTTTCTTTTTAAGTTCTCTTTTGACCTTTAAAAAATTGTTGAGAGAAATGCCTGGACCTTTTTAGCTCACTTCTGGGATAGTTTGTCATGATTTGCCTTATTGAAGATAGTGATTCTAATCTCTTAGACAACTGATATATTTACATGTTTTCTTTCATTATGGTAAACTGCATCTACAACTCTATCTCCCTTCGGCCACAGCTTCATAATTCTGTTTTAAAGTTGCTAATTTTAAAAGCCATATCATTAAAATATTTTGATACGTTGCCCTCGTAAATCAGAAAAGCCAAGAGCTCGAATGTTCTCCAAGAAAAAGCTCGCCTTACTGCCTCCTTCCTTTTCCCCTTTTCTGACTTGAAAGCCTCTCAGTTTTGCTGTGAAGATATAGGGCTCACAAGAAGGCTGGTGAGCTCTGGAGTACACTGAGATCCAGCTCTTTCTTTTTTCTTCTGGCCTTCCCATTCATGCTAGCCTCGCAGATTAATTTTAACATTTTGGATGAGAAGAAACCATCTGTGTTACATTCAATAGAAACCTCAAAAATAGGTTAGGCGATTATCTAATTATTTGCCTGGCAGCAGATTTGCAATTTGGTAACATGTACTGGAAGTCTTTCTTCAGTGTCAGATACAATATGCTATCCATGGGCTGCAGCCTCCTCGGAGGCATACCTGCTCCAGCATGGAGTGCCTCCTTCCAAAAGTACGTGCCCCACCGTGTCCCCAACAATGTCTCCTTCCACGTGTCTCTTCCATGTCTCCTCAGGTGGCTCTTTTGTGTCCCCTCCCTTCTTCCCCTCCCTTGCCCCTGCTGTTCTTTCTTAAGCACGTTTGCACAGGATTGCCACAGGCTCCCCTCACTGGAGTTTTGGTGTGCAGAAAATATGTACACTGGAGTTAGAGCCATCTGGCACTGGCTGTGATGAGCGCAGGGCACCATGGCCTCCCACACAAGGAACCCCTGCAGCCCCCAGCTGCCAAAAACCTGCATTTTATGCCCAATGTGTTCCACCCCTAGAATTCAATGATGGGGTCAGCACTATTACAAATTGTACATACACTTATCACGGAGTCCAGCCCTCCTCCTTGCTGATCAGGATACAGGGGTTAACATCCTAACAGACTGAACAAGTATCTATTTCAAACTTCACCTCTTGTCCCTGCAAAACACAAAACCAATAATATAATGGCTGTTCAAGTCATTTACTATATTTTAGAAAACAAGCAAATGATTCATATGATATGAGCAACTATTAAAACCACTGCTGAAGGTACCAATAGGCTCATGAATCCTACAGCAGTAGGGCTTCATCCAGACCTGAAGAGAGCAGTTAACAGCATTCACTTGATGCAGTATGGGCATTTCCATCTTTGGGGAGTAAAATTATGCATCAGACAGATTTGATCTCTTGCTCCAATTCCTCCAACAGCATTAGCTGAGCTCTGACATTTCCCCTGTGTGAGTCTTCAGCTCATGGTGCCAGATGTCTAAAGGACTTTCCACCCCAATCTGCCATAGCCTCTCCCTTGTCTTTCTGGAAGATCTGTAAGTCCCAGCCTGTAGGGTGAGAGCATGGATAGCTTTGGCTGTTCCCCTCTGCTGGCTCAGCATGCCTGAAGACACTGAGAAGTGGAGACACCGAGAAGTGGAGACACCAACACTAATCCTGGCAGCTTGCTTCCAACCTTTATCAACAAAATTGGTGAGCACAGGTGTCTTGTATCCAACTCAAACTCATAATCTCTTCCTCCATCAGGCTGATGAGCCCTTTAGCACCTCGTATCCTAGTAACTTCTACTCTACAATGAAGTCTTCTCCAAGTCTTTTTGATAAATTAATTATTTATTCATCAGACACTGCTTCCAGTCCTTTAAGTATATTTCTTGCTTTTCTCACTAGTGTGGGGATCTAGACAGCTGTGTAAAAGCCTTTAAAACTGCAGGCATCAGACATAACAGTATTCGTTTAATCAATGGACACTGTATTGGGATGGTATCACCCATTCCTCTTCACTACTCAGATTCAAACATCCTGGGATTTACACTTGATCTTTTACTACAGTGACCCAGTGGAAGGTCAGGCTTGGAGTTTTGTTGGTCTTTTGGCCTAAATGCCTATGCTGGACACAGTATTAAACCAACTGGTACATTTTATCCGTAGTCTGTAGCTAATTATAGAACATGAAATACAGCATACAAGGATGAGATGGAGCTGTTGGATAAATAGGTGGTTGTGTTGCCAGCAGTGTCTCACTGCTTGCCAGATTGCTTGAGCAAAGGAAATCTCAGTGACAGTTTTTAATACTGTGTTGAGTTTGTGGTCTCAGAGGTCACAGGTCTTTGATTGATAGGAGAGGCAGAACTTCTAAGAAAAGCTAATATACATCAAATAGTACTTACTTCCTTTTAGTTCCATTAGTTAGATTAGTTAATGCTTATTTTATGGATTCATTTGAGTATGGCTCAACACTGGGAATGGTGCCAGATTTTATTCTGTTTTTCGTTATGCGATTATGGGTTTTTCCCCCTTCTTTTAAAAGCTCACTTTTTTTTTTTATGTCGAAGATTGTAGATATTCCCCCCAGTTTTGCTCATCAAGCATGTTCTGTTTACATATTTGTTTGGATTATTTTTTTACTTGTATCCAGTAGAAGTCATGATCATTTTGTCTTTTGTTAACAATCTCAGTCTAGTGATAAATCATTTTCTTCCATCCTATTGAGAACCAACACTGATTTTTAAGTACAGGCAAGGGGAATTAAAACAACACATCTTCCATAATTGTAATTTATTACTGCCTGTAACTTACACAGCAAACACTTCCCAGTTTTGTATTTTTAGATGCTAGTCAGGTTTCGAGCAGTAACTCACCACTTTACTTGGGGGCCTGCTTAGATTTTCCCCCAGGTGGGCTTTATTCTTTAAAAATTAAGCCATATGCATCAAAAACTTGAGCTTTGAGCTATCACCCACTTTAAAGCAACTGAATAGCATCACCATCATTATTCTGAATATCTATGGAGTTATTCCTTGTTTCCTGCTCTCTTCCAAGTTTGCTGGACTCTCGAGCAAACTCCAGGACATGCCATCCCGTTCTTCTCACCGGCGTTCACCGCAGGCAGAGGTTTGCCACGGAGCTTTACAGAAACTTCCAGTCTTACCCATATTATTTTTTTCTATGCTAAGAAAAGCACTTGACTTTCTCATAGTGTCACATCCTCTGGCAATTTACCTATCTACTGCGTAACACGGAGTCACCAATGGAGATCACTTGCTTGCCGGCCAAGCGCAGAGAACATGCCATAGGAGCTGGTGGCTTTATACTGTGAAAATGTCAGCTGGGTTTGCCCCCTTCAGCAGTCTGTCCCAAATCCCCTTGATGATTGACTTGCTGAGCACGTGATAGCAATTCAAACACTGTTAGCCAATACTTGCCTTTTTCTGCAGCCCGTGCAGAGGCAAACTGCACGTACTGTACATGCAATGTAACACCTTTTATAGACACTATACAGAATTACAGGTCCATGGTATGTCCTTCATGAAGTGCAGAGATATAGCACAGATGGATTTGTTACTGCAAGAGCAAGGAAAACACTTCTTTATGGTGCTGATGGTGCAGAAAGTTTAATTGGATGAAGTTTGTTCCAATTTATCAATCTTTTGTATGTATTGGGAAATGCAGCTAGGAAATCTAGATTAAAAGCTGCGTAAGATGGAGCCACCAGTACCAGGTGTACGTGTGTGCAGGGTGAGACCGAAGCTCTCTAGTACTGTATATTTTATCTTGTCTCTTCTAAAAAGAGACAGATCAAGGCTGCTAATGTTCTTCCAGTTATAGAAACCAAAGATATTGTTGGCTTCTCTTCATCACAGGCTCCTCCAAATGTCCAAAATATCCTCTTAGGGTCCCTCATGCCAGAAGTAACCTTAATAGTTTAAATCATATGCCTAATCTTTCATCCTCCACTTTGTATAGCAAATGGCATCATAAACACCAATATAATTCTACTGATACAGCATTATTTGGCAACTGATCCCCAAATGCAATATAAACATCACTTCAAAAGCATGGCTCACAATCACACAGCTTTCTGCTGTGTGTCCCAACATAGGTTATCAATGTAAAGCTTATTACTGTATTGTGACCGTAGAGCTTTTTTTTAGGCACGCACAACTGAACACGTTTGATTATAGTCTGAAGCAACTTTGGAAATCTTGATTGAGCCAACATTGCAGAGATCTCCCAGCTCACGTTAGTATTCAGTAGTGGACTGGTAAAAGCACAGAGAAAGTTTAATTGCAATAACACACAATTGTAACTCATCGTCTCTGTTGCAATTCATTTAGTATCAAACATCTATGTACAAACCTTTGGAATACAAGTGGCTTAGGCATGGCATACGGAAACCCCATCTCTGCAGACCAGAATGATATACATTTGTCACTTTGGAGAGCAGTACCAACTCAGCATCTCATTCAGTCAACGTTTAAAGTGATTCTGACAGTGTTCTGAAATTCAGTCCAACTTGGCGGGGCAAGTCGGTAGGTATGTAACAGTACCATGCCATTACTATGCATCCTGCAGCTTCCTTATTGCTCACTCTTGTAGTGAAGTACCTAACACTGTTTGCTCAGCTTCTCAGCATCCAACTTTCTTTTCAGTTCTAGCATAAAAATAACTGATCACCAACATGACATTCTCCAAAACCAAGCATACTTTGAAAATGCAAATCTGCATATTTTTCCCCTTCCCCTTTGATGTTTAATGTACATGAGCCCTTAAACCACTTAACTGCCACATAGGACACCTTCATATTTGCAAGATAGTCAGCACCCCTCGCTGAGAGTTTTTACCGTGCTGATGGAGACATCCTTATGGCCCTGGCAGAACACCCTGCTGATAGCTCACTTCATTTGGAGCAGGGCTGACCCACCGGTTTGCCATAAAGAAAGAACACAATTTGCAGTTAGGAATTCTTTCCCTGGTTAACTTGTCAAAATACCTTCTTTGAGGTGGACTTCTCAAGAAATATTTGGAATGATTAAGTCTGAAGAGTTTAAAGCCCCAAACTGTATTGTGTCCTCCATACAATACCAACACAAAGTAAAAGTAAGACCGTGTGATAGACAACGTGGGGTGGTCTCAAGAGATGTCAGCATTACATTAAGTCTTTACATAAGAAAATGTGTTCCAGCAAGATATTCTCTGACAGCACAGAGCGATGAACCCCAGCGGCATACTAGCACAAAGTCAAGATTTTTAGTGATGGAATTATTAATGCAAAGTGAAGCACTTGTGATCCTGCTTCCACATGTTGACCTTCTGCTGCAGGACAGATGTTCTGCCTGGAAGTGAACAGGCAAAAAGCTATTTTCTGATGTGACACACACGACTTCTGACTGAGTTTCCTACAGCCTAGTATTCACATGATGTGACTGCAGAAATCCAAAACACATAGCAATCCTTGGGTAGGGAAAACCTGCCCCTCTCAGTCACCAACATGCCAGGCTTTGGAACACTTCAATTACACATCTGTCACAGTCTACAAAGTATATTTTATATTCAAGGCAGTATAAGCTAAAGTGTTTTAATCATTACAAAACCAATCACTAAGTCTGTTGTTCTGCACACCTACTAAGGACTTGCAGTAAAAGACACGCTCCTAAAACATCATAAAGAAGTCCCACCGTTAACAGCAGGCTGCATGACTTGGATGACTTTGAACTGCATCGCTGTAGTATATGAATATAAAATAGCACAATATTGATTTTCCAGCTCAGTTCTACCAAGCGCTGAGCATCCTGAGCCCACTCCAGAAAAGCACTTAAGTATGTTTTACTACTACTACTACTGTTCAAAAGTGTTCAATCCCTAGGTCAAATCTGAATAACATTATTTTTGCTTATTAAAAAGATAGGGTTTCCTTTTTTTTTTTTTTTTTTTTTTAATTAAATCATCACATTAGTTCAGAGCAGACAGCTCTTTGAACATCTGTCCCTGGAAACTGCAGAAAAGAATTCCAGCAAAAAGGAAGAAAATATTTCAAATCTCTACTATGCTAAAGATTTTTAAGTTTTAAAAATAATCATCCAGGCATGATGGTGACAGAAAAAAAATGAAAGGTATCTATGAAGGGGGAACCCCCCCTCCCCATGTTAAAGTCAACTGTGAAAGTCTCATACTTAAAGTTACACCAGTATTAACCCTACTCTACACAGGCCACAGACTTAACTTAGAGCTGAAATACCGGAGAGCCAGCTGGAGTAAGAAAACCTCTCAAGTACCACCGCAGCCTTTGCCTTATTTAACAGCTACGCTTGCACCTTCTGGAGGTGAGTCAAACAGGCAGGGTAGGTGCGAGTGTGGGCGACCTGGCACTGCCGCTGTAGGCCGTGGGCCGGTTGGTCTGCAAGAGCGCACGAGTCACCGTGCAATCTCAGATTTGGTTCTTCTTGAAGTGGCTACTCAGACTGTGCTGGCAGGCATGAGATTTATCTGAAAAAGTTTCAAAGAACTTGCAAGACTCTGGCTTTGCAGCCAAGATAAAGGTCAGCGTAACTAAGACACAAAACTGGAACAAAATAGTTCAAGAGTCAAATGAAAGATGATGCTAGCACGGCAGGGTTACTTGGAACAGACAGGTCACTTGAAATAGGCACCTGAGGTAGCTGCCCAGTCCTCAATTGTCCCTGGCAAAACTCGGCTGGGCCAAGACTACAGCCTTTGTTTCACCGAATTTATAGGTTTGGTTTTTTTTCCCCCCACACTATCAGAAAAGTAAATACTGATGGGTTACATTCTTCTGTAATTCAGAAGCATCTAAACTCTCTTGGTGGTTATGAAAAGGACACTAACACTGCATTAGTCTAAGGCAGTACAGTCTTTGAAGAACACATGGACCTCCCAAACTCTCAACCAAATGTCTGGAGAAAACCACTTTGAGAAGTCCATGCAGATTTGACTGACAGAAAATACAACTATTGAGACATGTTTTACACACACCACCGAAAAAATCTGTGTTTTCTGTTCATAATTTTACTGCATTCAAACAATATGGAAGCATAACCAGCCAGCTTAAGTAGAATCTCACTTCATTCAAATGCAAATCCATTTCTTATGTTTAGTCTGAGATATCTTGAAGAGATTTCACAGTCCCTCAGTTAAAGCACAACACACAGCTCCAAACTCACTGGGCACAGAGAATTCATCGGCGGCTTACCTGGCAAAACAGTGCCTCTATGAGGAACACTTACGGTCTTCCAACTCTTCTGGATGACAGCTCCAGAAAGTAATCTTAAGAGCTTTTTTTTTTTTTTCCCTTTTTTTTTCTTTTTCTTCTTTTTCTGAGATTGGATAAAGGGAAGCTTTCAGGAAAACATTATGGCTGCGAAAATAGTTTTGCCAATTACATTTTGATGTTGGGATCCTGCAAGCTTAGTCAGGAAGAGATTACCTTGCCAGTCATCATAGCTTGCCTTTCAGTTTTGAATAAGCAAGATGAGGAACTAAAAGATGAACCAAGAATGAAGAAAACAAGAGTTTCAGCATGGGCTAGATCCCTGAAATACCTCAGCTCCCAAGGCATGCGTTATTATGGATACACGGAGTATCAACTGTTTCAAGCAGCTTCTTTTCCCAGGCAAGCACAAAACAACAGCGGTTGACATTGGCACAACCACATTTGGGAGCCTTTCAGGAGTTTGTGTGTGCAGATCAAATGGGAGGGGGAGAAAAAAAAAAAAAGTTGAGGGGGCTCAGAGGAAGGGAGAGCGAAGTAAGCAGCTTGAGCTCCCCTCAGCCTTTTGTAAGGCAATTCTTTCGGCTTTCAAGGCAATGGAGAAAAGTTTAAGGAAATACCTCATCACAGTCTATACTAATAGGAAATTCAACATAGCTGTTCATACCAAACCAGCTAACTAACTAAAAGTGGAAAATTAATTAATTTGAGCTATAAGTAACTTTAAATCAGGAGGATTTAATTCTTGCAGCCAATCTAGAATCCAGCCTGTAGCTCTTTGTAATGACAGCTTCAGGACTGCCTCTTTCCCCTTCAGAAAGGTGTAGCCTTGTTTTTAGTAACCAGAGATGATAAAACCAGAAGGGGCCATCAAATTGATTTCACATACGATTGCACTCTGCTCATGTAAGGACTGGACTTTCTGTAGTAATTTCAGACACGGCTGCAGATATTTTCCACATACAATAGCTGCCTGCGCATATGGGTGAAAATGCAAGGTTACCAGTATCTTTCATGTCTTCGGAGACCTCTGAGAGCAGAAGCAAAGCTTATACATCTCCTTGGATATACAGCCAGCCCCTCAGCAGCAGATGGACCATCAGCTGATACAGCTCCTCTTCTTTTAGCTAACCGGCTAAGGCTCAGAAAGACACGCATCTCCAGTCCAGCATGCCTCTTCGAAAGAGACATTAAAGCCTGGCTGTCCAAGAGTGAGTGAGCCCAAGTTACAGTATCACATCAGAGGGGAATTTCTCCCATCCAGAGCCTCACTTGCAGACAGACGTAGCCTTGTAAGCTACGTAGATAAGGATAGTCAAGGAAATAGCACAGTCATGAAAAACAAGCTGCGGCAGCCTTAGCCAGAATGGCCTCTGAAGACAAAGCTCTCAACAACAAAGCATTTGGATTATACTTCATCAGATATTTCAAATAAGGAATCACTTAACTCCAAGTCAGAGCTTATTGAAACAGCTAAGTGGAAACATTTGTGTGCAAGAGACTTGCTATCCATGAGAAAACAGGGAATAGTCTTCAACTAGTCAGTTTTACGAGTTCATTGTGGTGATCCGGTTCTGAGTGGTCCAGGCCTTACCCGCTGCCATGGACTGAATTAAAAATACTGAGCCAAGTGAAGAGGTCATTTGATGCTACAATTAGCATAGAAAATGTACTTGCTTTGAGCTGCAGATGTTCCTAAGCATGCTTTTTAAAGAGCATTGTATGAAACCCTGAAACCAGTAGTTTCATGTGAAGAGTTTTAAATGCAATTTTCCTTTCCAGAATACACCAAAATTAAAGACATCGCAGTTGCAGTAAAGAAACTGATGTTCAGTGAACCAGAAACCTGCAGCTTGGTACAACTAACCAGATATCTAAAAGAACAGAAGCTCAATAGTTTCATAAACTGAAAGGACCCAATATAGTGACTAGATAATTTTAGCCATTCAACCAAGTTTCAACAGGAACAGTCTGTGAACCATTAATAGCAACATGCTATAGAGTACAGGAAACAGTAATTCCACCCCCCTGCCCACCTGATAAAATATGAGTTCTCCCACTTCATTCCCAACATCCATCCCAACTAACAGCAGTTCTGTTAGCCCTGCAGGGAATAAAATCCATGGCAATACCGCACTACTTTCAGGTTAAGAACCGTTGGCCACACAGCCCTTCTTGGTCCTTCCCCCCACCCAAATCGACTCAACTGATGCTCTTAGTTCTTAAATGAAGCAATTCACTTGGAATTTTAACAGTAAAATAATTTTAGCTCTATCTTTTAAGAAGTAATTCCATTTTTTACGGTTTTTTTTTCTTCCATTTACAGCAGAACAATGCAGAACTCTTTCAGTACTGGCCTGGAAATTGAAAATTCATTGGTACTCAGGAGACTGACAGGTACAAGTGGCTGCAAGAGACCTGCATTTTTTTTTAACAACTGAAATCTTGACTGGCGACCAACCTGTCATTTAAAGGCAAAACAACTACGCCTAATAATAGCTGAAAGTCTGCTTAAACCACGTATTCTAATGTCTGCACTTTTCAAAAGCCTTTTTCACAGGACAATCCCATGGCTAGGAACTATTAGTAAAGCAGCTTCCAATGAGATACAATTCAGTTACGACACAACAGTACTAGAAGTATTTCTATAAAGTTTGAAATGTTTTTAATATGTACATTCTTAGTAAATATTAAAGTAGTGCTTTCCTCTTGCACTTTTTTCTTTAGACTTCTAAAAGGGCATCAGAAATACAGTTTTCACCCCGCTCCAAACCAATGCACAGTGTTACCTTCGTAACAAGCACATATGAATTCTGTACACCTTTCCCTCCCCACGAAAGAAATAAAAATGTGCCATGACTATCCAATTACACATCATCACAAGTTTAAATTATGCATACAAATAATTCCAGAGTATTTAGAAAAACCCAACATATTGGATTTATGAAACCATTCCATGCATTCAACAACAAAAAGAAAAGAAAAGAAAAAAAGAAAAAAAGATTAAGTTTCTTTAAATGGTGTTTTCTCTTTCTATCCAAGTACCAAGGTCTGGATTCAGTGTATCACTAAGACTAACCACTGCTTGAGTCAGAGAAACATGACAGTACAGAGATAACCAAGTTTCTATTTATAGACAATATGCTATACAGTTACTATCTCTTTAATGTCAAATAAAGCAAGTTTCACTTTCAAAGACGTTGAAACTGCACATTAAGAGAACAGTAAGAGGTGCTGCTAAATAGGTAACAACATTTTGAGAGGAAGGCTGTGTATTTATATGATCCTGCTTAGCAGTAGCAGTTAATTAGCAGGGTTCCTACGTTGTTAGCTAGTTTGGTTTTTTTTCCAGAATGCCAAGCTATTCGAGAGCTAGAGCTTACAACCCAGAAATATCACCAATTTTGTCCTCAAGAGAAAAAAAAAAAAAAAAAGAATTTATGCAGTGAAAGCCCTTGGGGGCAGTCTCTCTCATTACATAAAATCTTCATATTTTCTACAAAAGAGGCTCATAGCACAACATACAGATTGGAAACAGACATTTTGGACATAGATAATAAACCTGAATTCAAAGGGTATTCTTTTTAACCTTTACTATGAAGACGACAAGTAAAATTAAAATATTATTTACATGCAAAGGACTCTGCATGGTTTTGCAATATCCTGTTTTCGTGTTTGCCTTAAGATACTCCTTGAAAAGCTGTACTCCAGTTCTAAATTTATTTTACATGAATCTTGACAGGCATCAGTCTCAGGCATTACTCCCTCCCAGTAAATAAATCAATACTGTCAATATGCTCAATTTATTTTAACAAATCAATTTAGAGTGTCACATGTTCCTGATATACAGGGGTTAATACCTGTGCAAGTTAGTATCCATTTATTAGAACTGCAGTCAAGTACAGTAAGAGTACAAGATTGTTGATCAGTACCATGTGTTACAGCTGTTAACAATTCTGTTTGTGCCACAAAACCAGAAGTCAATCATTTAAAAAAAATCTTGGCTCTTCTTTAACTGAATTTACCAGGTGATGTTAATTACCATCCTTATCAATCAAATTTTTGTAAAGGCTATTTACAGTGTACATGGCTGAGCATGCACCTTACAGACACAAACACATCTGCCAGTTTGATACCATGTAATTACACAGTGCCTGAAAATGACAACACATCTTAAAACACCAGTTTAATTAACAGTTTCAAGCGGGAAATGGTCTTTATTTTACAACTGCTATACTTGCATGAATTTTTATTTTTTTTTATATAAAAACACTAACTCCTGTCCAGAAGTCTAGACACATTCTACATACTACAGGTTAAGGCAGTAAAAAAATGTGTTCCTGATAACTGGTCTTGACAATGTCAATTAAAGCTGTCTGAAGCCACTCCAGTTCTCCAACAGATCTTTGAAATCCCAAATAATTTGTGAGCGAGAAGAGTTCGCTTTGCTTTCTTCAGAGTTTTGGTAACAGAGAACAGAACAGATTTGGGGACGGCAGAACAGAATTGGGTATGGTAAGTTAAAAAGTGTTTTAAGGGAAGGGAACATTTGATTTCAATTCATTCCGTAAGTTTAAAAGTTGAAAGGATACAGTTTTAGATGGGAGTCTGAATCAACCAAGAACTGTAGGGAATGAAGGAGGAAACCAATTTTATGCACATTACTGCATTCTTAAAAATATACTGTTATCTTCAACAATTCAAGTAAGGTAATAGACATTATCAAAAATAACTTCATGAACCATACTCAAGTTTCAAATCACATTCTCAAACTTTTAACCCAAAGCAGTTTTATTGTGTTAACTTCATATAATAAACCATGAAGGTCCGACTGTACAAATGGTTAATGATTCGCACTTGTGATTCCTGTAATAGCTAGCAGACTTGCTAGCCAACTTACTGTAAAGATATGGCAGATTATGTATTTAATCAAAGCACTTTGATTTAGGCATGAAACAAATTCAAATGGTTGACATTCTGTGCTTCTAATGCATCACTCATAAGAGAGGCAAGAAACACCCACTATTGTACAGACAATTATTTTTACAGAAAACCCTTCCTTGAAATTAATCTTTTATCCGCAGCTGTAGATGAGAGTATAATCTGTTGTAAACAGGGCACTGTGTTGTAAAACCAGTTTTTTTTAATTAAGATCTCTCTCCAAAAGTTGGAAAAACACAGACTCTTCAGAATGTCTTTCAGATGTAGCATGTTCTGTTTGCTATATCATAAAGTTACTTTCCTTTGATTCCTTTTTAAAGATGTTTGTGTTCACAGCAGTTCTGTTTTTAAAAATTGTTTGAAATTTATATAAAATTCTGTACATGTTCACAAATTATTGCATAAACAGCATAATCTTCATGACAGTATTCAGCAACACATGTCCATCTCAGGAAGTTCACGTTTCCCTTCTTGCTTTTTTCTTCTTTTTAACTTGTTTGGGGGATTCCCAGCTTTCTTCAGACTTTGCTAAAAACAAAACATAACTACAGTGTTAGGACTGAGGAAGTTTACACAGAATTGACTTTTAAAATCCTGGATAGTACACCCCATATTATTATGAAGTAATTCAGAACAATCAACTAGCGTAATTTTTGAAGGAGAGTTAAATTTACTTGCTTCTCCCAAATAGTCTAATTTGAAGTGCATCTAAACCAACATTTGCTCATTTCAACCTACTTTTTTACACCACAAATAAAAAGAGTGATACACAACAAAGGTAATTCATTTTGTAAATGTATTATTTACGGTATGGTCATTATTATTTTTTTGGCTAACTGGAAATAAAGTACATGTACACAATTAACATTAATTGTTCACTTTTATCAGATTACACTGTTTTTAACCACTAAATATAAGTGACATGTCAGAAGAGTATTTTTAAAAATAATGAGCTACGTAAAGCTGTGGTTACATGGAATCCATAATAAAGAGCACTATGTTGTTTTATTAAAACAGATTGCCTTAAAACACGCTGGCTGCCAAAAGTGGTAAATCAGGTAAAATATTTTATATGCTGAACATAAAAGATGTTCTTTCAATTGCTGAGGTATGAATCAGTTGCAAAAACCTTCATATTTTAGAACCAGAACAAAAAGTTGTAAGTTGACACATTGACTTGAAAGATTCTGTTTAATATATTCAAAACCAAGGGGCCAATTAGTGCAGTTGAATGAGACTAATACTATGAAATCATCCAGTTTCTTCTGCAGTCATTAAAAACTGGTTTAGTACTCCAACGCTTAGCCAGCAAGAGCTTACGAAATGTCAGTATTTATTAATCTCATTAAAAAGCCTAATTCAAACAACTTTTTTTTTTCCTAAAAAAAGCAATGCCTTTCACATCCTGACTTCCTTTCTAATTTTTCTTGTCTTACTGGGCGAGTACTTCAGTACAAGCACTTTTGCCGAGTACAACAGAGGGTATGTTTGACATCTCTGGGCACAGCATATTTTTAAAAAGCAACATACCTGCAGTAGTTCAGCCTGATGTATGTGCTGTTAGGCTACAACAAAAATAAGTGCATCACCCAACACCCTCTGCTCCCATATTAGCAACTGTTTTCCTCCATGATTACTAGATTTCATGGAAGCATATGGAAGAAGATGTTAATGAGCTAAGTTGAGAATTCAAAAAACCCCTGGTCGGTTGAAAATTGAATTGCTTGTATTTTTTTCCAAATTTCTGGTAGCTAAACATCCTGTCAACTGCTATGTTAGTACCCATCTGTTCCAGTGAAGACTCGCAAGCAAGCCTTTGAAACAGTGTTGGCAGAACTACTTAGTCACAGCATGGAGCTCCAGTCCTGATGGTGAAGAGTACATCCAAATGTCTGTTAAGGACTGGACAAGGCCAACAGACATTTTCAGTCTTTCAAGCATATAAAGCCAGTTTTTCCCTACAGTGAAAGCACATGTGTCAAAGTACTTCAATGAAAGCTAAAATATGGCAAGATATATAAATTAAATACATAAGTACCTGATATGGCACTCTAAAGCCAAACCTCAGGGCAAAGCATTCTGACTATATAGGCTCTATGGGAAAAAAGTACACCCTGAATTCAGACGAATGAATTGTACAGAGAGATACTTACTCTGTGGAGGAGGCACACTGTTTTGCTTAATATTGGGACTAGAAACATCTGTCTCTTGCAGCATCTGTGGCACTTGGGAAGCGATCTTGTCAGAATCGCTCTCTGATACAATTACAGATGGCTCAGTAGAAACAGCAAGCGAAGGAGCCTCCTCAGGCTATTTGAAAAACAGAAAAAAGTTTCCAAAAGTTTATTAAGTCATACAACAGTAAAACACTCTTATAAGGCGTTATTTTGGCAGTATACTTAGCAGCTGCTGGAAAGATGGCATTGAAAAATTAAGCCAATATTAAAATCCTTCAAAATTTTAAATCAAGGCTGCAAGACTATGACTGCCATCTAGTGCCAAAACTTCTAGTTGCATACAAGCAAAGATAAGCCACAAAAATGAATTCTTAAAATACATGACGAATACATGTGAAGAAAGGGAGAACAATCTAAACATCACTAAGATCCTAAAAAGATCCTAGAATACATATTCAGAAGAGATGCAAGACGGTGACATGTATGCGTTTAGTTACAAGGCAAACAGGCAAGCTGTATAGGTCCAAATAAGCAACTCAAAAACCAAAATAAATCAAACTTTTATAATATTTAGAAAGCATTTGCAGTCATTCCTATCAACTGCTCAAAACACTCTGTATGCTTATATTAGAAAAACAGATATTTTCGAGAGCAGTCAGAATTTCAGTGGAAACTACTGTAGGAATAACTGCCAAGTAAAAGATACTCCTAGTATTTTCCAGTTATCCAATCTATTTTGAAGGTTCCCACTACGGAGACAAGATGTAACTGTAGCTTACTGTGTAACACTTACTGGAATTAAAGTACAGTAAAACAGAAGTCAAAATGCAAAACCATTTTGACATTCCAATAGGAAAGTCAGAACGTAAAAAATGTATGATCCCACAGGAGGTGACCTACTGACAAAAGGCTTTAAATAAGACTGCATTAGAAAACAGTGCCTCAGTCAAGCAATAAGCCCCAAACTTTAGGATGTTATTAAGAAGTCATGGCTGTAGTCGTGCCACAACAGCCAGGACCTGGAACTATCACACAAAACAGTGAAGTCTACATCCAGCCCTTGATGTGGATGTACACAGATCCTACGTTACAGTCACCAGTTTGTACTGCTTCCATCACTGTAACGTAAGCATCTCAAAAATTTAGTCAGAACATACAAAAGAGCAGAGATACACTTTTTTACTTTTCTTTGTAATCATATCATACTGAGCAAGAAGTTAATAATTAAAAAACCCAACACATTAATTTAGAGGGTAGCAGTTCTCTAACCTTTTATTAACAGAGGAGTTTGCTGTGCCCTTACACATCAACTGAAACAAGTTTTTTAATATCTATAATTGCAGTATTTCTCTTAATCTACTGAAAATATGGTAATTTTGACTTTTTTTTTTTTAATATCAACCATGCTGATAAAATGAACTCCCATCCTACAGGATTTCCAAGCTTAGCCATTCTGATGTTGTCTAATGGTTAGCAATCATCAACTACATAAATACGTGAACTCTAACAAAATGGATGTGGCCTCTAAAACAGAAGGACTTAAAGTTCCTAGCTGTGCAAGGTAATTGATTCAGGTCACTGGTATCATAGTTTTATTAGGACAGAGTCACTCTCCACCTGCAGGTAAAGCAACTCAATTAAGATTTAAATGGCATACAGCTGTCTCAGATTGACTAACAAACATATTGCAGCTTGAATGTTAAAGCATGCAGTACTACTGCAAACATAATGCTACAGGTACATACAGCATTATCTGGACATTTTTCCAAATACCATACTTCTGTCTGAATTGTGGATGAGAGGAAGTGGATAGCTATACCAAACATTAAGAATTGGGTACTACTGTTCGCTAGGATATTCTGTGTTAACAAATCAGTTCAGAAAGGAAACCTGAAACAGTGATTAAAGCCTATTTGATAATATAAATAGTTACATGCATAATTCTACAATTTATTAATGAAGTAGTGACTTGTGAAACTGTCACAAATGAAGGATTTCCAAAGGTATCTCTTCATGTAAAACCTGTGCTTGCTGATAAAATGCCAAGGGTTTCCACACAGCCCACTGTATATGGGAAAAAATATCATCACCAGATAAAAAACAGAAGTGTTAAACATTCAGCTGTTTCTGGTCTTTATGAGGATATTCTGGATAGTAACTTCTTTGTACTTGGTTTATTTTTCCCCATATTTGGTTCTCATGACTTGGAGCATTTGCTCAAGACCAGATTACCTACCTCGGAAACTTAACTCATCCATTTCACACATCAGTCACAGACTGTTTCTAAAACTTTTTGGAACAGCCAAGTCAAACAACATCAGAAGGCATCTTTGCACATGTGAAATTACAATGAAACCAAATCTGATGACAAGGAGACCTGATAAAGACTGATAGACCATCTGCATTGTCAGATACAACAATTCACAAATTGTCCTTTATTAAGTACAACTAAATTCCAGAGAATGTTGTTAGTAATAGTTTTGTTTGTCCTTTGCCCCCACACCAAGTTTAATACAGGTTATGTCTTGTTTCACAAAATTGCCACTAACACAGATATATATAAAGGCACATATATGAACAGACTGAATTTAAGACTCAAGAGTAACAGGAGCACTCGAGCCCCCAAAAAATAGTGCTCAGTGTAGGTCTACATCAGAGCTGATGCCATCTAATCACCTAGGAAGTTGGGTATGGTTTTAACCACTAAACAATTGGGCAAAGTATACTGAAACTGGGCTGATATTTTGGTAGTGCCAACACCTCATGAGAAAAAATAAAATACCTAACTGCAGATCAAAAGAATCATTACATGCAGCTGAAAACTATTTCCCAAATCCATTTAGATTTCTGAACAGCAAAAGCTAGCCTTTTGGGATGCACCAGTACACCTCTTTCTAGATGTCAAAAAACCCACCTTGGTGTTTCAATGCAAATATGAGTTTTCTGTCTACACGTTTTCAACTATGGCCTCCAACACAAAACAATGTATTTGCTTTTAAGTTTTTTTTTTTAAAAAAAACACACTACCAGGAATAAAGCCACTTGCACACATAGGCAGATGTCTTTTTTCACACACAGCTTCAAAAAAAACCCCATAAAAAACAACTAGGCACTAGTCAAATAGAATAGGTATCTGTTGTTAACCTTGAATAAAGGCTGAACTGAACCTAAACTAAATAATTATAGTAAAAGCTCTACTTCAATGTGGGATATTTAGAATAAGCTAAAAGTATATCTGAATGTGCTTTTCAAGGCACGTGTCCTCAATAAACACTTTCTGTACTTTTTCTTTGGTGACCTGCAGCCTCTCATAGAAGATTCCATTCTAATAATATTTTCATTTTAATCTTAAGACCTTGTTATCTCTATAAAACAGATGCTTAGCAATTAAAAAGTAAAACTCAATATTCTGACAGATACTCTGTGGTACCAAAGTGCTGTCTCACTGATACTGTTCAATCTTTATGGAACACAAAACCAATACCACTGGAAATATTAAATACTTTACTTCTTCCTACAATGTAATGCTTATAGGATAACAGTATCTAAAAAAGCTGCTAGCTGGAGAAAGATTAAAGAGAACTTGTATTCTCTAGAATATCTGTTTCAACTGTGAGCTGAAGCAGTCAGTCAGTTTGTGAATTGGTTCAAATAAAAATTTTCTTATTCTGTCATTAACATTAAGCTCAGCACTGCCATTAAAAATCAAATTTAGACTGCATTTAAGTCAGAATATAGTAAGTTCGTAACACTTCATTCTGTTGCAATGAAACAGTAAAATATGCTATTAGTCTTGCACTCAGACCTATTAGTTCTTAGGTTTCCAGATTTCAAAGTTTTAAACTATTGCTTGAATATTCAAACAAGAAAATAACTTGACAGTCATGAAAGCGACTACTAATTTAGAAGCTACTGCTTTTCACAGTAGACATCCCTTTTAAAACTTGTAACTGACCTGTATCTAAAATTCAACCTCTCAATCAACTTTATATTCATAAACGTACAGCCTGAAGCAGTATTCTTACTGTAACCTTACCCATACAACTTAATGTTTCAACGGACTTTGAGCACTTCCAAATCAGAAATTGTAACATAAACCCAATTTTGTATCCCTACCTTAGCTGGTTCACTAGTACTTATGGTCTTCAGAGAAAAAGCTATTTCCTGCTGTGGTTGAACTTTTGAGGTATCCTCCTGAAATTCCTCTCCAGCTTCTCTATCCAGTTCTTCCGTGTCCTACAAAAGGGGGGGTGGGAGGGAGAAAAAAAAAAAAGAGCCTGTGTTTGCAGTAAAGTTCTGACTCTTCTTCCCTGCACATTTTGTTGCCATAATCAGCTTGTGTAACTATGAAAATCTATCTTAGAAAAAAAAAAAAATTGAAGTAGTGGGCTAATACTAGCCTATGCTAACACTCAAAATTTATAGAACAACATAATACAAAAATACCCATAGAACCCAATAAAGCCCAGAAAGCAGTACTCTTCATGAAATTTACTAACAAAAATCCCAATCCCAATCTCTGAATGAACTGCACTTCACACTCCCATGAAATTATAAGGATGTGAAATTAAACTGAAGTTACTCTAAAAACTTTGCAAAAGTATCAGAATGAGACTTGACTGCTCTCAGTTCTGTGCTTTGTTACAAGTCAAATGTTTTTAAATGCAAGCTCTGCATATTAACCTGTACAATTTTCTATCATATATTAAGCTTTAGTAATATTTTTGCAACCCAATTTAGTCTGCCATGATGCCTGTAAAACAAACCTCTTGGTACAGAAACTGAAAATATATCCAAAGTATCCAAGAGTCTCAACCTTTACTCCTTAAACACTCTAAAGGTGGCAAGTTTTCATTGTACATGAGGAATTAGAGTAGTTACATTTGTTTATAGCACCAGAAGAATCCTGTGGTGGTGAACAGTAAATAGAACACAGGTCTCCCATTTTAAGCTGGAAGTACCTCTTGAAACACTGTTCCTTCACTAATTTTCCCTGGAATCTTGTGAAAACACAATCACAGTCTAAGTGTGTTGATTCTTGACAGGAAAGAATATATATTGCCTTACATCTAGCTCTGAAGCTAGCTTCTACCACCTTGACAAACACTGAAGTCAACAAATATGAGTGTGAACATTTAAGTATAATCAATGAGAAAGATGATGCTGTTTAATGAACGTGTTCAATTTTCAGAGGATAAATATACAAACTTTGAGTTTGAAGTAGGACTGGCAAGTTAAATTACTAAACTGCTGTAACAAGGATAACTTATCTGTGATGTATTAGTAGTTCTGTCTGCTGCTATCAAGCAACACCCCCCCAATTTTCCATAAAAATTTAATACAGAGAATCTCTTATCTTTAAACTGATGATCTCATAGACTGATGGATTGAAAGAAAAAGTAACAAAATCAGAATGGTTGGAGACCAATGGGTAGAATAAATGAATCTGATTATGTTAATATGGACAGTAGGATTCCATCTGACATATACAACTTAAAAGGCAGCTCACAGGCAACAGGAAAAAAAAAATTTCAGAATGCACTCACTGACCTTAAGATCCATGCAAGACATCCGCAAACACCTGTTAACCATAGCCTATTAATCTTGACTTACACAGAGTCATTGCAGATACTAGAACATGACAGATTTCAATTACAAAAAAGCTGCAGTCCTAGTACCCTCAGTTTGAATTTGCCTCAAAAAAACACACTGCAAATTGACACAAGCATAGACAACTTTAAAAGATTTCTATGTAATAGGAATTTAAGCTTTCAAAATTGTTTTAAAAGAATCTCAGACTGAAAACATGATAATCATAAAAAGCAAATCCAAAGCAAGAATGACTGAAGTAATGCTCTCCCCCTCTCTTCAATTCACCTAGTCAGATTCAACTGAGCATTTAACATTTTGTAAAGAATGTAAATTATGAATGGCTGTCACTACAAAGCAGAAGCAGGATGTATTCTGAGCATGAGCTATTAAAAACTTTTTCCTATTAGGAAAGTACTAGTTTTCATCTATTCAAACATGATTCAATTGCCAAGTGAAGTGCAATCTGCTTTTGCTATTTTTACAACAAATCTGTTTCAATGTAATTCTTCAAAAGCTATTTAAGTAACACAGAAAACTCCAACCATCCTCAGTTTGCAAATACTATTTATCTCATTCAAATCTGACTCACAGTGTAGCTCCACCTACTGAGTTCAAGGCATTGATACTTACTATTTCACATAAATCAAGCTACGACAGTACTTCAGAAAACCACTATATTCTCGTAGAGTTGTACTTTAAGACAGCCTAAGAGAAAACTTCAATTTCTCTCCTTCTCTTAGCTAGCTAAGTCCACCAAGGCAGCTGTCTTTCAAAGGACAGGCGGAGAAGGCTTCCCAGGCAGAGGAAAGTTCCTCCTGGAAGCATCTCTACAGTACAGAATCCTGATTTGATAGAAAATAAATAATTCAGGATAAACACTTTCCACATATTTCATGCTTTCCATAAATCCAGCAAAACTATGTTGTATTCAAAAGTCAAACGTGGAATAATTAAAATTAAAGGAAGTACTAGTAAGAGAGTAGACAATCCAATACCATAAGGAAATTAATTCCCCCAAAGTAATTTTTGCTTAAGACGCTAATATACAAAAATAAGGTGATTCTGTAAATTCCTCACAATTGCCTTTCAGACTATCCAGATTTTGTTCCATTTACCTGTGCAGGAGAGTTAGCTTCTTCACCCTGCTTCTTCTTTTTCTTCTTCTTTTTCTTGGATTTGCCACTTGTAGAACTCTGAAGAATTGGCTCTGCTTTTTCTCTTTCATTATCTGAGGCCTTCATACCAGAATACAAGGTATTCAGCATTTAAAATGACAATGAAACATGCCTTCTATAGACTAGACACAAATTATAGCTATTAAGGAATTTAATTGCATATAAAAGTATAAATGAACACAATCTTATCTGTTCAGTTCATTTTAGGAAGACCACATTCTTTACAGGCTATCTGGTAATATAGGTACAGGAGTTGGGAATGAAAAAGGCAACAGAGCACCATGTACTGGTGGCATGGAAACACTGTTTTTCATACAGAGAATTAAATAGTGTTAAGAACTATTTACAAAAACAGATCTAAAGCCTCTCTTAGCCTACAACAATAAGGTAATCCATATATTATGGTAAGACAGTAAGATTTGACATGGAGCTAAGTGGCTTCTATCTTCTCAATAAAAACTTTCAGCATTTTCCTTCTCTGTGTACACATTAAACACAACTACTCTTATCAGTGTAAAAGAGATGAGAGATTACCTTTATCACCACCCTTAAGTTACTTTAAGAAATGGCAGTGGTAAGGGCAAAGTCTTGGAGCTAAGGAGAAAATACCACCTTTTACCTTCTGAACATCAGATATCTCTTCAGGTTGAGGAACAGAAGCAACTTTTTCTTCATCTACCCAGTTTCCCCACTCTTCTGCTGGTGCATTCCAATCAGAGCTGGGATCAGATGAAGAAAGGCCATCTACAAAGATTAAAAAAATTTTTCAGGAATGTCTCCTTACTTTACAAGTGCTCTTTGACAGTTTAAAAAAAAAAAAAAAACTATGCATAAACCCAATTCTCACAATATAAATATTAATTTCCTATATTTCTGAAAAAATGTAAAGATTTTAATGACAGGTGGAAGACTTTTGTAAGTAATGAGTAAGACTTGGTTATTTTACAGAACAATCGGATTACAAACTAGTCACAGCAGCAGCTAGCTAGATGCAATTGCTTTGAGATACTTTTCTAGACTATGTGAAGAGGGACAAATTTAAGAGTTCTTCTCTACCTTAAACTTTCTTCCTAGTTTGTGAAAAAATTAAGATGAGCTGTAACACTGACCAATCTTACTTTAGTAAGAATCCTTTACAAGTGATATATCTAGAAGTGTAGATCTTACTGAGCCAAGAGTCATCTTGTAACACTGACTTTTTTTTAATAACCTTATTTTTTCTAAGTCCCTACTCCATTTTGCTGTTGTTCACTTATGATGGCACTTATTTATGTTGTCACACAGGAATGACAGATTTAAAAGGTCAGTTATATAAAAATTAAAAATATATGAAGCGAAGAACTAAGACTTAGACTGTCTGTTTAGTAGAAAGTTACAGCAAGCCAATTTTAAAACAGAACACCTTGTAAAAGATCATCTTTCATTTCACGTTTATATTAGCATTAGAAATATTTCTGCCAAATTGAAGGAGAAGAGGCAAACTTGGTCTGCTAACTACAGTGGGATTCAGTTCAAACATTTGAAAATCAAGTCAAAATGAAAAGCAGTAATAAACCCAATTAAATCTACTGGCAAACATTATGAAACCAAAAATACACTCAGAGATCTTAAGATTACTTATAATACTTTTCAGCCTCTTGCTTTCATACAGAAGTATTACCTCATTTACACTTACTTTGGACACTAAAATTTACTGATTTGAAAAAACAATTACTGCCCAACATAACACTTTACAGTTTATTTACTGCCCTTTCACTAGTTGCTTAAAGAAAAAATAAATTCTTTTTTATTAATAATAAAAATCAGTAGTATTTGTACATGCAGTTAATTTCCTTGTCCTGAACCTGATAAAGCAGTAAGGTGTATGTGTGTATCACATTGGCCTAAACTTCCATTATTTCCCCACTTATATTAGCATACACGTCAATCAGTTGACATCTACAACCGAATTACTCTATTAACAGAAGCTATAGCCATAAACATTCTATGCTTAGAAATGTGAATAAATTGTGGTTTTGATAATATGTAAAACTGATTACTTTCAAATGATTAACTGAAATGTGCTTCCCTTATCCTTAAACCAGATAAAAGACAAAAGGTAAGTTTCAAAATCATCTGGTATCAGAGTAGTCATGCCAAAACTGGCAGTATCAAGGACTGCATCAATCCATTCCACTTTCGCAGTCATTAAACAAGAAGTTGTTCTTAGAGAGAAGGTAACATGCAAGGCAGCTTTTCTGGTCAACTTCTTGACCAATTTTTCAGGTCAATGACCTAATGAGAGGCACTAAATTGGTTTTTTTTAAACATTCTTACTGGAATTCTGACTGAATAAAGATATCAATTACACGGCAGTTCAAAAAGTGAATTTAAGGCTGACAGCTTTCTTCACAGGTACAGTTTCACTAGTAAATATGTAGGAATGGCTCTAACTTTATTATACTACAGCCCTGTTTAGGGAGAGACTGTGGTAAGAGCTACAAGAATATTTTGAAGTAGGCAGGGAGGGGAAAGGGAAGAGTAAACACCAATTTTACTACAATTGCCAAGTAATTTCTGTGATTTCTATCCTGCATATGCTTTCTACACACATAAGAACTTCCTAATGTTTGCTAAGTGAGAAAGTAGGTTAGATTAAATACAAATGTTTTGTGTCACATTAAGTTTTCAGTAAGGTACAAACATGTAAAAGCAAATTCAGTGACTCAAATACAATCCGCTAAATACCTACAGTCTTTTGCAGACTTGCAATAGATTTTTCTCATCATTTGCAGTAAGACTGTTTTAATTCATTACCAAGATTTTCTAGCAAAAGCCAGAACTACCTTCAAACGCATGAGCTATTTTTGACTTCTGAGTGTCAATGCCCAAGTATTTCTCCTAAAAAATAAGCATTTTCTATTATCATTCGTCAAAATGCTTCTTCCTGCTTTCTTCAAACTGTCAGTTAGCTTTTCAGAAGTGAAACATTCCAGGTTTTAATTCAGATGCTCACAACTGGCTAATAGAAGTAGCTAACATAAGTAACTACACTTTAAAGTAATGGTAATTAATAAAATTTTGTTAATGAACATTTTAGAGGAACATACTTAACCCAGACCATTCGTCATCAACAGGGGGTTGAGCATGACTTAAATCCCACTGAAAATCAGAAGTACCAGCCTGAGAAACTGACTCACTGTTGGATCCTGAAAGGGAATAAATAAAATTGTATTTGTAAGTTAACAAGCTTCCTGAGTTTTCTTGGGTAAAGAGATTCCAGGCAAAGTAGGAAAGGAAGACAGAAGGCTCAAAGACAAAAATCTGATCCTAAGGACTGCACAGGACAGGAAAACTACAAGGCTCTTGAAAATGAGATGTATTCATAAAACAAGGGAACTGAAGAAGGAAGACAAAATTAAGTCAGAAGAAGAATATGGAAAAAAAAGAGATAAGAAAAGTGAATAACAGCAGTCTATAAGGCTTACAGCAGTCTCCTCAAACTGAAAAATACAACAAAATTTTCTAGGCAGTAAAATTATTACCCTGTATCAGTAAGAACTCTTACAGGGAGAAGCTTAAGAGAAAAGAGTACTAGAAAGAAACCTGATCAATTAAACTGCAGATATAGCAATTAAATTTTTCATTACTGAGAATCCAATATTCATTTCAAGTAATAGGTTTCAGGAACATAAAAGAAGCAGGACAGTCATGATAAAAGGAAGTGTTAGACATCTAACATCATTATTTTAAGAAAAATAAGGCATCAGCAAACAAACCATTTTAGAAAAAAAATAAAACAAAAACCCCTAAATTGTGAGACTGAATATTACTTTATGATGAGACTTACTTTTGATATGAAGTTTAAATAGGACCATAGCTAGCTGGGTGTCTATTTTATAAACACCACTGCAAAAGATACCTCAGATGAGAGGAACCTTGACAGGTCCTCATTTTTTGCTAGCCAGTCACAAGTCAGAATTAAATATTTAGTGTGGTCCCTTTGCGTTAAAACTTTGTTGGCTAATGTGCATCAAAGATGACAAATGTACTTCACTGTCTTCACACTTCTCTTTCAATTAAAGACGGAATGGTGGTATTGCAGATGAATTTCAGATCAGCCTGTCATCCCACTTTATTAACTAAACTTTCTTAAGTTTTAGCCTACTTGAATTCCAGTGGCTCCCCTGGGAAATGTTATTTTATTAAAACTCTGTACAATTAAGACTTTGTTTCTTCTTTTTCTTTAAGACAAAGTTTCTGTAAGTTTTCATTAAGTGAACTGTTCTTTGGAAAGTCTGGTAAATTAGACCTTGGCATTTATAACGTCTTTGTTATCCTGGCTCAGATGCGCACAGAGAATGAAGCACTCATGAGCTGCAGGACACTGAGCTTCCGAGTTCCACAGTTAAATGACTGTAAACTGCAATGCAAGTAAACACAGTCTAAGTGCATAAGCACTTGGCCAGCTACTTCCTAAAAGAAAACAGCCATGCCAAGCTCATTAGATAATGGGAGTAAGCAAGCAAGAGCAGAAAACCTGACATATAATCCCTTTAGTGTATAATAAATCACTGTAGCACTTATGTCAGTAGTTTAACACACAAGATTTGTTACGAAGCCAGGTTTGCACTCTCTAGCAATTTCACCCTCCAAAACAAGAAAACCCCCGAGCTCAGCTTTCCCACCCATCATACAGAGAAAAGACTCAGGACTTCAAATCCTGCCTATGGAACGTATTTTGAAAGTAGTGCTTCAGTTCCTTGAAGTGGAAAAACCCAACCATCAAATAACAAACCTCCCAGAAGATCAGGGTAAACAGACTTTCCTAGAAAGCAATCTTCAGATCTCCGACTTGAGACACAGCAATACTGAGCAATCTCTTATGCCCATTATTGAGACTTAACACACAAACAGGAAGGCTAAATAAGAAATATCACCTGCTTATTGATCTAGCTTTTGATTATCAATTTAAAACAGTTACTTGACTGCATAATTTGAGCATGGCAAAAAAAGCTTTCTAGGCTTTCATAAAACATGTCTTCCACTTGTTTACAGTTACCAGTACTATTTTCAAAGAACAATGAGAAAGATGCATATTAATAACACTTGGCAAATTCTGTTTCCACCTGATAGAGTAGAAGAGAGTGGAAAAAATCTTTGGAGGGGCATACATACCAGAAACTCCAGGAGTTAATCCAAATGAAGAAAAAGAATTAGAATTCTGTTCAGAGGTATTAATCCTTGCATCCACATTCCAAGCAGCTGTGCGGGAAGGGGAAAAAAAAAAAAAAAAAAGAAAAAAGAACTTCACACTACTGGCAATGTTGAAAAAGTTAGCTATTTAATTATGAATAGGGTCAGAAAAACAGTGGACGTTCCAGTCATGTTAACATTTCACACAACTGAGGGCATTATTTTACTTACTACATCAGACAACCAGTGCTGATAGAGATGTGACTGTATGAACACTCAGCTTGAAACAATTTTCAAGCTTTCTAAGATCTTCCCTCTACAGCCTTTTCTATATATAAACTTCTCACAAATGAAAAGTAAATTGTGTTTTCAGCTACATACTATTATTCTTTGTGTTTTCAGCTACATACTATTATTCTTCTTCCCATTATTGCAATCATCTAAGTTATCAAAAAGCATATTTATTAGCTCTGCAGATGAAACCTAGCTTGGAGCAAGTTGTATATATGTTAAAGAACAGAACTGAGTTCAGAACAATTTTTGACAAATAGGAGATACTGCTTAAAAATTAAGATATATTTGACTGTTAAGAAAATAAGCAGAAATAATCAGTGACACTGATGTGTCAAAAGAAATATCTGGTTAGAATGATATTTATTTAGTTTGGGGGGTGGCCACTCAAAACTGGACAGAGTATTCCAGATGTGGTCCAAGAAGTGGATAATTACTATCCCCATTCTACTGAATCCTGTTAACACAGCCCAGAATACTGTTGGTGTCCTTTGCTGCTGGGGCCTATGGCTGGCTCATGTCTAGCTTGGTGTCCACTAAGACCCCATATCCACAGAGCTGCTCTCCAGTCAGTCCCCAGCCAGGGGTGCTTCCTACCCAGGTGCAGCACCTCACATTTGTCCTCATTGAACTTCCTCAGGTTCCTGTTGGCCCATTTTGCCAGCTGGTTTAGGTCCCTCTGGATAGCACCCCTGATCTGGACTGTACTGACTGGTTTCTCTCTCTCCCCACTCAAGTTTGGTGTAATCTGGGAATCTGATGTGAATGACACTTTGCTGCCTTCTCCAGGTCGTTTGTAAAGATAATAAACAGGACAGCTCTAAGTACAGAGCCCTGTGATATCCCCCTTGTTACCAGTCTCCAGGTGGAGTATGACTCACTAACCACTACCTTTGAGCCTGATCAATTTTTCAACCATCCTGACTTGGATACAATAATACTCTGAGAGACAGTGTTGAAAGCATTACTACAGTCATCATAAGAAGATGTCTACTGCTCTCCCCTCGCCCACAAAGCTAGTCATTTTATCAGACGTAAATCAGGCATGATGTATTCTCGGTAACAAAAACAACAAGCTGGTCACAGTCAGTAAGAACTACCTTATTAGACTATACAGCAGAATACAGCTAACTGGAAAATGAAAAAAGCCCTTTGCCTCTACTTGGCAACAGCAAAGCTTCCAATGGTACAGCAGGTCTGGCCTCAGGCACCACATTTCAAGATATGTGAGACAAATAAAAGACGCGTAGACTAAAGCAATGTTGCTGACTACAAAGGAACACTGCTTTCCAGAAGAGACTAGGATCACTTAGACTGAACAGTGGGAAGGACCATATTACAGCATCTACCAATAAGTTGAAGATTGTTGCCCAGAGAGAAACGAAGAATTCTCTTCTCCATTACTATTATGGACAGTACAGGTAATAAAGAAAAAAACCATACCGGAGAAGACGAAAAACAATTTCTAATGAGAAAAACAGTGTAACACTAAATGTCACCAGAGCTGAACAATAATCACGCCTGGAGCCTAAACAAACATCTGCCAAAACCAAACACAGTTGATTTGATCATGTTGGATCAACAGAACAGACTTATGACCTGGGTTTTAAGACATTCATTAAAAAAAGAAGTTAACACTTAAAAATGACTTAGGAATTTTAGGAAAGTGATATAAAAATTTGATTCCTTCACAGAAATAATTTTATTTCAGATAAACTCAAAAAACCCAGTTAAACTATAAACAGAGGCATAGATGTTAAGCCAACAGAACAAACAGAAACTGCTTAGTTCACATTTCACTAGACCACTTCAAGATTTTTTTAATATATAAACATAAAGCTCTTGAAGAGGTTCACCACTAAAAAATACACTTCTGTAAGAATGCTTAAGTGAAGCAAGTTTTCTTCAGAATAGCTTACCAATAGGAGTGAACAAGGAACGCTCTTTCCAGGGCCTGCCCACCAGAGTTACACCCCAGTCCTTTCCATTTCCATTAGCATCTCCAGTGTCCTGGCCCCAAGCCGATGTCTCAGTCTTCCTCTTCCCAGCTGCAGTTGAGGGAACAGATGTCCATTTCTCCTCCCCTACACCAATCTGTGAGGAGATTTTTACAGACTTCTCATTCCAGCTTCCTCCATTTACTGTATGGCTTTCACTCAATCCTGGAGAAACTTGAATACAAGCATAATGAAAGCATTATATAAAATAAGAACTGGATGAAGAATTATAATATTACTTACAAGCACATACACTTAACAATAAAAAAAAGTACAAATGACTAGCAGCTTTGCTACACCAGTGTGGTATAGAAGAACTGCTGCTCTGTCTCAGATGATTTTCCAGTTCAGATGATATGCACCATCTGTCTACTAACTTGAAGAGTGAGGAAAACAGCTCCAAACTGCACTCTCCTTCCTGTGTCCCTTTCTTTATAGGGCTGAAATCTTGGTAAACCAGTGCCTCTAGTTAAAAAAGGGGGTGGGGGTGTGCTTCCAACACTGCCAGGTAATTTCTCTTACAGACTATGGTGATGATTTGTGGAAAACCCAATGCACTAAATGGAGAATAATTTCTGTTTCATAACTGCATACAGCAGTTCTCTAGGCAGGAAGTAAAAGAAATGACCAAGGATTAGAAAATGCTTCCCAGGCACTACAGGAAATTTGCAAAGAGCACAGCTATCATATTGACTATAGAGTCCATCAAAGTTTGGGGGGGGGGGGGAAATCAGCTAACACTCAAAATAATTCATAAGCAATATATTTTACGTTACATTAAGGTAAAAGACCACAAGTCTATCTGCAACAGTCTACCCTGCTGAGGAGTTACTAGTCATCGCAAGTTTAATGTATACTGTGACAGGAGTCAGTAGTACATTGAGACATAAAGATCATTATAAAACTTCTTAAAAATTATTTTTAATTTATGCCCCCATAAAACATAAAGGCTAATGGTCACCTGGTGCACCCACCCAGCACCAAGATATATCACAGATCTTTTGCAAAGGGCTCTGTATATCAAATCCTCTCTCTCTTTTTACATATGCGATGTAAACAACAGAAAAACTTCTCATTTACAAACGATTAAGAAATAACTGCATATTGCAAATGTAACACTTAAACAGTCAGCCAAAACCTCATGCATGAGTAAGTCAGTATCATATGCCAACAAAAACTACAGAGCAAATATTTCATTCCTCACACGAACTCATAGCTCAGGCAGCATGAACATATCACATTCAAGGTGGCCTCACTGGCAAGGAATTGATTAGGTGAGATATGCCTAGATTTTCTTAGACAAATCATTTCCAAACACAGACATCAGGTCACCATTGCTGTACCTAGAAACACTACCCTTTCTCTATACAACTCCACAGCACTAACATTGTTCATGTCAGTCAATGTCCTCCAAGGGTAATATGACATAGCTGATAGAAAAACTTTTGCAACCTTGCAAAAAGACAGCTGGAGTCCTGGAGCAGGAGCTTGATTATTCTGTGTTTATCATACTACTCTTTCCTGTCACAAACATTTACCTTCTATATGACCAGGAAGTTTTCACTGAATCACAGAACACTTAACATCAGAAGGGATCTCTGGAAGTCACTTAGTTCCACCTTCTGCTAAAAGCACAGTTAACTTCAAATTATACCACTTTATTCAAGTTCTAGAAATCATAAAGGGTGATAGTTCAAAGCATCTCTGGGCAGTCTTATGAAGAGCTTTCTTCCTCATGGCCAGTCAGAATTTCCCTTACTGAAACTTGATTATTGCCTCATGTCCTCCCATTATGCATCTCTGAAGAATACAGTTCCTCCTTCTGTGCTATGGTCCAGGAAGTTTGCATGGGAAGTAAAGCTCTCAAAGACTAGCAGAAAGTGATTCACTTTCTGGACCTGGGTGCTTTTTTAATAACTCATTTGTTGGTTTGCTTAATTGCACTGACTACTTTTCGCTAAAGCAACACTGCTAACATTGGCTATGAGTAAGAAACAATCATCTTGATTTCATTATGCCAAACTAATTCACTTCAAGTATCTCTTAATTAGAAAACTGCTAGGACTCACTAGTCGATCGCAGTCTAGAAATAGCAGAATATTCTAACAATTATGTGTATGACATATAATGTCATGTGTATTTCTTTATAAACATACATTTATATTTACATACTTCCAAAATGAATGCATTTAAAGTATGCCTCTCAAAGGACTGAGTAACTTGTGTATACAATCTGAAACAAGTGCAACCTTTACAATAATCAGGACTGGTATCTTTGAGCTCTTTGCAGTTATCTATATTAAGTTTTTCTTTGAGCAAATAATCAATTCATTAACACAAAAAGTGAGTAAGTTTGAAAAGCCAGCATAAAGAATTTTTAAGTGGAGCTTGAGAATAAGCTTTACTGTTCTGTAAGTAACAATTTTTATAATAGGTAATCTGGCTGAAAATGCTAGCTATTGAATCCTTTTTCTACATGTAATAGAGACTGTTTTCAACCTGCTAAGAAGTAATTGCAACTTAGAAGTATAACATTTGCATGGTCAAAAAAGCCAGCTCCATAATAATGCTCCACACCAGCAACTGCACAAAATCCTGCACTGACTATTTGTGTTTTCACTTCTGTAAAACACTTTTCTAATTAATTAGGATGCCTAATAATGAAAGTCTTTTACCTTGTGGAATTGATGACTCCCCCTTTGCAGGTTTAGAGCTGCTAACTTGTGCATTCAGAAGTGCATCACCTGATTAAGAATTAAGAGGAAACAGAGCTAAAGTAAGTTTTTTTCAAAATAGCAACACCCGTAAAAAAAATCTTCAAAAAGAATATCCATCACTGACATTTTAAGAAAAAAAAAATAAAATCGATATCTCAAAGTAAAGAAAGACGTTTCCTGAAAACTTCAGATTAAAATACTCCTTATTATTTGTGTTTATTTTGCAGACAGAATGAACTCAAAACTGACTTAGGGCCTATAAACCAAGTAACAACAGATTTCAAAGAACTCTAGCTAGTTTACCCAAGAATTGTGAGCAGAAATCTGAAACAGAGGCTGTCATTTTCAAGCAAAGGGCAGCTCTAAGTATTTTAGAAATATATAGCTATTTCTACCTTCTACCTTACCATGAAAACACTAGATACAGCTGAATTATTTTCAGATTAGCCTGGTACATGGCGATACATAAGAACATATGATACATAAAGGACTCTGGCTAGAGAGGGTACAGTAGTTATGGCTAGCCACAGAGTGTACAGACAGGTGGAATTACCATTTCTTGAAGCTGTTTGTGTGTAAATGGACAGAAAAAAGAAAACAGGAAACAATTGATCTAGTCCTCAACAACAATAACCATGCACTCAGTCAAGATGCAAACAAGTGTCAATAAAAACACCAGGTAAGGCATGCAAATTTAAATAAACTGTTACAAGGTACCAGAGAGTTGCTAGGCTCAATCTTTTTGTCACTTTGCTAAAACATCACGTTTCATCTAATTAAAGCACTGAATGTATCAGTAGGTTAAAAGTATGCTAGAAAGCTGAACTGTTTGTGTCTTCAGATTCTTTTAGTTTCTTAAACCGTTGCTCAGTTGCAGCCAAATATGAATTCCTGTGCCTACACACAGTTTAAACCAGCCCATGCAACTTTTTTCTGAAACAGCAGCAGCCATAGAAGCTGAAGCCTACATTTCCTTATTGAATCCTTAGCTGTAATAATTGATTACTAAATCTCAAACAGATGTGCCCCACCATTATGAAGCGCTTTAGTACAGGTACTACTAAATTTATGTTGGAAAATGTCTACATGTTGAGCAGTAAAGGATCTGTAAAGAGAACTCATGGGCATAACCTTCCCACAAGGAAGTGTTCAAAAAGTTAAGGAGTTGGTGCTGCCTGCAGCAGTGCTGAGGGTGCCTTTGAAGTTTCCAGAAACATAAAGGGCACAGTCAGCAGAGCACAAGTGAAGGAATGGAGACATATGCCTATGCGGCTGTGCAGCTACTGACAGAGCACCAGGGAGGAGGCCAGCACCTCAGCCACTTACTCCAGAACGTTCTCTCCTGAGCCTCCCCGAAAGCGTAGCTAAAAAAAAAGGGGGAGTTTTGCACAATGAAAAGTACCTTTACACAGATTTAAATAATTTCCTCAAGAGTTACACCTCCAAATATACCTCCCGTACATCCAATTTCAAATTTTCACTATTTAAGCATTCAACTAATGTTTCTAGAACACGTTCAAAGACCTATCAACCACCATACCTTTATTTTTTCTGAGACCAACTGGAAGCGATGGTGTAGGCATCAGTTGTTCAATGGATACGGTAACTGTATTTTCCACCCCTTGGAGATTTGATTCTCCTGAGCCACTGTCGGTCAGCACCTTGTCTCGCTTACGCTGCTGCCGCTTCTCTCTGTTACTGATTTTAGTTTCCCAGGTTCCTAAAACATCCCCCAAATGAAAACATCACTAAATAAGTCAGAAAGCAAACAGGAAAGAGTTTTAGCTTGTTTCATATCAAGCTGAAGTCCGAGTACAGGTTCAGTTTAAAAAATCACAGACATGGCAGTCAACTTCAACATTAGTTTGAAAACATGAACAACTGGCCAAAGATAAGTTTTTCTGGATACAATACGATATATACTTTGCTTCACAGAGCAAAACATGAACAACATGAGGGCTTTCCTATTCCTGACTTTTCTCAGTTTTTGTAAGTTTAACTCAAAAAAAAAAAAATCAGTTGAAGTTATTAAATGCTGTTGTTTCATAGATCAGATTTCCAGATATAATATGCAACTACGGAGTTATGACAAAATGAGTTTATTACGCTTCTTTATGAAGCACAAACAAGTAAATCTTAAACAGCATTTATGTCAAAATATGTCTAATTGTATTTTTTGTGTGTGTTTGTGTTCAGTACCTTCATCAACTTCCTTTCCATCTAGACGTGACATATCCTGAACTGTTTTAGCATCTCCCTTTGATTTCTTTTTTTTCTTTGACTAGAATGAAAAAAAACCAAAACACATTAATAATTACTTACTGATCACTTGTCATAGTGATTTAGAATTCCCCACCACCAAAATACAGGAGAAAATTTGAAACAGATTTTCCTGAACAGCCCTCTGTACAGACTATTGAAGTAACATGAAAGACTTAGGCAGTACACAAATGGCAGGTGGGGGGAACGATTACCTATGCTACAGAGCACAAAGCCTGGTGGAAGAAGCTATGCTGATGGCATCACTTAACTACCCAACTGTCCTCTGGCACTAAGAGAACACCTAAAATTACTTCAGAAGTCTCCCAGACAGCAGTTTAAGATGACTGCTCCTCCAAATTATAACTCCAGTTTCTTAAATAAATAGCTCCTACAGAGGTACTGACATCAAATTTTACACTTCTCATTAAAATGTCAAAGTTTAACAGTTTTAAAAAAATAAGCTTGTTACTAATAAACAGTGTTCTTAAAAAGATCAAGAATTCAAATCTTGGAAATATATTTACTTTCCTAACCTGAGTTACTAGAACCTGATCTGAGAAACCAGAACCATAATTAGTTATCCAATTTACTCACTACCTGTCAAACTTAGTGCTGTAACAGTCGCTATCTTGGTAACAAACTGAAGCAGTAAGAGATGTTAAAGGTTACTGAGCAAGCTAGCCGATCATTTTGCAGAAGCCTATTCATTCAAAGTGTCACCTTCTGCAACACAGAAAGCTGCCAGTGTTGGCTCTGCCACCAGCCAAAGAGCACATGAGGAACTCAGCAGGCCTGCCAAAATTTCTTAAGTCTTTAAGGTGCACTGTCCCCCATGCAAGAACAATAGAAAAATAAACCTCTCTTCCTCATCCCCAATGGTCTGCTTATTTCTACTATTCAAGACAAGGCAGTTGTATGTTTGCAAACAGAACAGCCAATGAAGTTTTAACATCCTGCAATCTCATCCACAGAGTCACTTCTTTGATACAGTCTCTTACGCTAGAAACTAAAAAAAACCCCTGTACTGTGCAAGTCACTAAAATGGAAAAAAGGGAAGAAACTGTTCAGTGTCAAGAGATTCATAAACCCTATGAACCGCCACAATCCAGACACTATCCAAAGCTTCCTCTCCCCCAAAGCAGAACAAGAGAATACAGCTTAAATGACTATCCTGAAAAAACATGCATGAAATTCACAACCCTGAAGCAGCTAAGAAATACAGAAACACAAAGGGAGTGTGATTTTCACTGAAAGCATATATTCAAGCACAAAAAAAAAAAATCATACCCTTCAGTTCATAGATCATATATATTCCTATATCTACACACATGCACATATTACTTAAATCCTGCCCACTGACTTAAGACTACCCATGCCAAGCTATACAAAGACACATACGCAGGACCCCTTACAATCTTGGGTATTTTTTTAATTGAAGGGTAACAATCAACTCCTGAAGCAATCATGTTTTGCCCAGGGTTCCCCAACGCGATATGAAAACATAACCAGTTGAATAAGCATCCATATCCATATAGTGGTACTGATTTCCTGGAGCTGCAGTTTCAACTTAACATTTTAAAATTCAGATCACTATGTTTGGAATTTTAAGGTAAAGCTTGAGTTTAGCATTTAAACACCTTACCTACTTGGAAACCTGCTTGAGATAAAGTGAAAGTTGAGAAGAAAAATATAGTTATTCCTTCAGGATCAAATTTTATTATGTTCTTGGAAAAAAAAAAAATCACAAAGTCAATCTGATATGTGACACATGGAGAAGAGAAAGAAGTGTGTGTAGCATGAAATTTTAAGGCAAAGCAATTTCACAAAGTCTTTATATTTGCCAATGCCAAAAATGTTTACAGCGCTATAGCCAACTAACAGGATACAGTCTTTTAGCCAACATACGAACTGCAAAAGAAGTTATTATAGGATAGTCAAGTAAGTTAATTAAAGCTTGAATGAGCTAAACAAATTACAATAATCAACTGCTGTTTTCCGACTGTTGATGTGCAATCATTTATTTTTCCAATACTCCTCAGTATAGTTAGAACAAATGTATTTTTTTGAAGAAAATAAATCAGAAATCCATGACAGTAGGAAAATTTCATGCACAATGTTAGCAAAAGAACCAAGCCAAAAATTATCATCAAAGGCCTATCATAAACATATCCACGTTGCCTACAAATGATAGCATTTATGATAAGGCTAGAAGATATTAGGCCTCACAATGCAAAAAATAACATTGCCATTAGTATGGTTACATTTTAGATAAAGCAACAGACCAAGCCTTAAAAAGATGTTTTTAATGTAGCTGTCCAATTTGCATAACAAAAGGCTCACACCAGACTTCAAAGCCCGTATTTGTCATCAGAAATTAAGAACTCTAATCGCTAATGGATACATCTGACAAAAGAAATAAGCAGGCACATGGTCTTAATCCTTTGAACAGTCGTCCCTCAATTGTTAGACCATTTTCAAGCCACTTAACAATACTATCATTATGTTGCTTCTCCACAGAAGCCAGCAAAGATGAAACACAAACTTAATTTCTGTAGGCTTAACATTTTCACATGGCAAACAAGATACCAGTGTTTAGCGGGGGGGGGGGGCGGGGAGGGGAGTTTGCTTGATGCAAACATTCTGTGAAAAAGCATGATCTCAGAAGTTAAGAAAATACTACTTTAGCTCTTTCTAACACCAAATTAGATTAGTACTCTTCATAGTAAGAAATATGCCTCTTCACTCAGTAAGTAACAGGATTTCAAATCACAAATAGAGTTATTAGACATTGAAATAACATGCACTAAACTTTGACACTGTCATTTCACATCCATAACCAACCTTTTCATTCTTCTTTTCCGCGTCCACAGGCTGCTTTGTATTTTCTTTACGGACGGTTTGTATTACTTCATCCTCAGATACATCAAGGAAAGACCGTCCATTAGGCTGTGTAAACAATAAGAGTAAATAATAAAATTTGGAGAAAGCAGATGAAGCAAAGCTGAAATTATGCTATTACTGAAATGCAACTATTTGTTGACTAAAGAATGCGTGCAAGTTTATTAAGTAAAGCATACAGAATTGTGGATTGGCACTCAAAATATCTACTGCAATTCTATATTTACCAAACATAGAAATGAGAAAGGAAAGAAAACAGAAGTCTCCTCGTTTCATCTCAATCCTACTCAACACAGGAATTGCTTATCAATAGGTAAATTTCTGAAGTTACTAGCTTACTGACTCAGAACATACAGTTGTATGTGCCATAAATTATCTAATTAAATTAACGTATTTACCACTTTGTAGCAGTTCAGCAATGGGCTGAATTTTTTAAAATAATTTCTACCTATGCATATCCCTCACAGCTCATTTCCTTCACAAGTTAAACTTCATAGTAGAACAGAAATTAGAAGTCAAACATGAAGCATGACTAAGCATGACATCCCACTGTTCTTTTCAGACAGACTTGATTACAGTCGTTATGTTAGTCTACCATTTACCCCTCCCATAATAAAGGAAAGAAAATTAGCATGCATTATTTAACATATAAAGTTAAAACTCTAGACAGTCATTAAATTATCATCACCTTCGACAGCAATGGCATACACCTTAGCCTATATATTCCCTATGCAAAAATGTAATAATTTTTAAAGTCATGTTTATTGTTAACAAAAAGCTATGACTGAAGTTACTGTGCTTAACTGCAGAAAAGATGAAAATAAGTAAAGCATTATACTACTGTTAGCCATTAATTTCACTGAGTGAAAAACAATTGGCAAGAGTAGTAATTGATACTGAGTCCACACAAATTTCATATTGATCCACATTCATAATGATTCAGATAAAGACTGAAAATTAAGACATTAAGCATAACTACAACATAGTTGTTTTTATTTCTGCAATTTCTTTTTAAATGAAGTTCAAACTATATTATCTTCAGTTATTTTTGTTATTAGAAAACCAAAAGCTATTTTAACTCTGCATCACATGAACCTGATTGCTTTAAAGTAAAACAAAGGCCATATTACAACTTAGCGTGACCTATTCCTTCAAATATCAGACCTCATCCTCAATTTAACTGGTACAGGTATTTAAGTCTTGCCACGTTATATTATGCTTACAAATCACCCTTGGCATGCTTTCACCAGTGCATAACATAATATTGCTTACTGTAGTTAGCCAGCATGCCGACTTCTTATTTTGTAACTATTAATAGAAATTGAAAGATCAGATCACCTAACCCTTCTTCTCCTGCAACTAGCGTTAAACTAGACTTTTCATATCTTAAGATACAGTACATTTCCCCCAGCGTTCTGAAAATGAAGTATATTTTACAGATCTATGTCTCAAAACTCTCTCCAAAGTTCCTCTCAACAAAGCTTACAGTACTTGATTCCATAGGGATACCAACGACCTGATATTCAATCTCGAAAATAACCCATTGCCAAAAATCAGTTCTTGAACACCTCTATTTTCTCCAGATTCCGTACAGCCATGTTATTAGTGGTGTGATGTCTTTCAATCCACGTTAATGCCTATGACGTTTAAGATCTTAAGCTGGAGAAAGAATCACTATTTCTAAGTTATTTAGCAGTAGAGTTAGATAACAGATCTGCTGCATCTTGTGTCAAAAATGTTTACAGCCAACTAACTTTTTTAATTCTGTACCTAGCTTTGCTTCTTTGCTACTACATCTATACCTTAAACTGAAAACCACTTTCTTAATCCCTCTCAAAAATACAGTAGATAAAAGTTTTCATCTTTAATTTAAAAAAAAAAAAAATCAGCTGTTTCTCTGACCTAATAAACTAATTCATATCCTTTAAAAACCCTCTGGAAAAATTCATCCACGTGACTGTTTAAAATGCTGTCTGATCATCTGATCATGTAAACAACAACCCTTAGAAATATGTTTAAAAACTTGTACTTTGATACATTTCTCCCTGAATGTATCCCTGAGTTGTAACAGTCTCCTTTTCAGTGGAAGCTTTCCACATTTATTTTCTGCCCACAGATGAATCATAGAATTTTAACCAAAATTCATGTGACCATTTTTGGATATAACACAGATAGTAACAGAAGCGGGAAAGAAAAAGGCTTTTCTATAGTATTCAGAAATGTTTCTTTTTAAAAGACAACTACAGCCCAAAAGACTGTAAACTAAAGTTTAAAGCTTTACGGTAATATATTAAATATCCACTGACAATATTAATTCATTCAAATTGTGCAATTTATTATTTGCCATCTTTTTTCCTCATCCTAAAAGCTATAGGGAAGATGCAAAAAGGCAGAAATAGTGCTGTCAATAACACTACTGATTTCTGAATGCATTTCTTGCCTGCTGACCTTAAAATCCCAATATTTAAATAAACCTTTTTCACACACATTCATTTGAGGGCTTTAAGATAATCCAAAAGTAGAATAAAGGTTTTGCTGAGACTGTTAAAATGAAAAATACTGTTCTTTAAATATGGTACAGCATAATGGATAACTCAGTTTCACACTTCAAATGGCAGTAATGAAATTGCTATCATTTGAGTCTTACAAAGCCATATTAGCCAAAGTCCTTAGTTACACATGATAACGATATGCCTACTTAGAATATCTTTGGCCAATGAAAGAATCTGTAACCAGTACTATTTTCTGTAAGCTTCTCTTAAGAAAGAAACTAAGCAGTTTTTTCTTTGAGCACTGGAGAGTTCTACACCCCTACTTCTCCTGCAATTTAACAATTAACATATACACAAAATGTGCTTATCAGTTGAAAGTATGAAGAAAAAGTCTTTATTCAGTCTATTTCTAAGTGCAAGAAGCATAAAACAGTCATAGCCTGAAAAGCTCTTTCAAGCAGACCAAGTAGGAAACTTTCTCAAATGAATGCAAATGCTTTTACTGAAATGTGTAGGATTTACTGTCCAGGTGTACTTCAAACAATAGGAAGTACATAGTCAATTTGGTACTTTCTGCATCTACAAATAAATGGTGTGAATAGCTTTCTAAAGCTGTAGCAGGGTATAGAAGATGGTTACTTTCAAGTTTGTATGGTGTTTTGCAGATTGTACAGAAACCATGTAAGAAAAGTTTCACCTTTTTCTGCTGCAGGTTTAAGAAGTAGGAGAGGCACAGCAATTATTCAGAAGGGAAAGGAATTGAAATTAAAGATCAAGAGATTTTTGGAAAGAAAAAAAAAAAAAACCCTAACAGGGGCCAAAGAACTCTGTGACAGGAGACAAATATTTCTGCCCTTGCCAGGAGCTAAAAAAAAAAAAAAAAAAGAAAATGAAAATAGAGGCTTCAGGTTTACTGCACAGTATCTGAAGTAAGGATAACATGATACTACCTTGCTCCAAGCAGCTGGAGAAAGCCAGAACTGGCTCTGTAAACTATAGTATTAATGAATGCTAACCCATTTCATCTTCATTTTTTCCTCAGTCTGCACATAGCAAGTAAATAAATTGAATCTCATAGTTGCTACTGTATCCAGTCAACACAGTGCTATTCAACAAAACTTATTTTACTAAAAATATCAGGTCAGTCGTACCCTACCTATACAGGAACTGAATAAAGCCACGTGCAAGAAACAAAGCAATAATACTCTTCCTCAGAAAGGGTACAGTGAAGAATATTTCTGATCCTGAGTGATGAGAGTTACGCATCACCTGCCATACGATGAGCTCAGTAATTCTGTATTAAAGTAACCCTACAGCTTTTAATTAGACATCTGTAGTGTGCTTTTTAATGCTACAGACTAGCTGCTCTAAGCTTTCTGAAATGCTCGCAATGGAAATCAAGACCTAGGCATAGCAAACCCTGTAGTAAATCTACTGATAATAGGCTTACTCTTTTCCCTTTACAGACCTCAGTATTAGCATCATAGCATACAAAAACACAAGACGAAAATGACTAGGCAGCAATTGGTAAGAATTTTTGTTGCATCTTTAAATTTTCAATGTTATTTTGAGAATTTTTCATGTGAAAGAAAATATCGGGACACGCTAATACAGGTCTCTGAACTTATCTTGGGAAATGAACATGAGGCAGGCCTATTAAACTTCACCACTGATATAAACTTATTTGCACTACAGTTAATGATTCAGTTTGTGCATTTTCTTTTTTGAAAAGGTAAGCTTTTCTTTCACCTCTGCATTGTAATAATGATTACAAAGTACTACAAAATTAACTTTAAAAATCTTAACAATACAGAATGACAGCTTGACAGCTGAAAAACTATTATACTCTTTTGATTATGAAAAAACTTGCTCTTACATAGCCTTAACTTTATTTTGTGCCCCAGTAAACCAAGCTTGAAACAGTACAAGTACTTATATCCAGCAAAAATGTTAGTTAGTTAAGTTTTATATAAAATTAATACAAAGTTTGCTCTTATGAAGCCCTGCACTAGAGAGCATTGTCAAGTTAACACTGTATCTACCTCTTCACTCTATCTTCTGTTGAGGCATTTTTTAATGTCTTCAATGATGACTTGCAAGAGTTTATGCTTTGTTTTTATACTGGAGTTTAAAAAAAATAAACCAAGCAAAATCTAAATTATTTCTAGGATTAGTCTCCGTTTTCAAGAAGGCATAACAGATCATTAAATCTTGAAGGATTTGCTGTTCAAGATGGAAAAAAAAATTGCATCTTTAACATGCCTTCTCTAAAATGGAGACCTAGCTACACTGGAAAGATTCTGAATCACAATGTTTCCTTTTCTTGGTGCTCAGCATTCAGTCTCTTGCAACTTCCAGAATCAACTTCAGTAGTTCACTGCTCAAAGACAGGTTGGTGGCATATGCAGACTTTTTTTGTTTTAAGACATTCTAGCCTTAACTTGTCATTAAAAAAAACAACCCCAAACTTCTCAAGTCTTAATACTGCCACAGACTCAAATGAAGGTACAAACCCATTTTCTCTCCTTTTTCTGGTCATTAGGTAAACAATTCAGATTTTATAGGGCAAGATATAATTAAAAGACACAGCTGTAACAGGCAGGGGACATCTGCTCCACTTTCATTTGTATAATCCATTTGGACATAAATAGGATTACAAACATACTAACAATATAAAAGCTATAGAAGCAATGCCTTCAAACCCCAAAACTATGATAACTGGAAGCTTTAAAAGGACAGTTGATAACTTCTGCATTCTACTAATTTTCTCATGAAGTGCACGCATACTGTCAAAGATGGAAGGTTCCCACATCACGTACTGAGGATTAAAAAAAAAAAAAAAAAAAGACAGGAATGATCTGTTTCTAAGGGGCTGCTAAGACACAGATTTCCTTATTAAAGGAGATGATCCTTACTGTAACAACTAAATCAGACATATTCCTACTGAGGAAAGCTCACCACAAGATTGATGTTAACATGTCCTGTTGAAAAGACAGCAAAAAGTCTTACTCAAGTTTGAATCATCACAGTGTTTACAATGGTTACAATGCTTACAGGCTTATAATGCTGCTTCCAACAGTCTATACCTGCCTGGACTGCAACTCCTGGCTTGAAATTCTAAGCCATACTAAGGTCTCCACTATTAGTTCCTAATCCTGCAAGCATTCGATGAATAAAAATTAAAAAGAATAGTGCTTTCTTATAATTCTTGTTTCCATTAAAAAGCTTCTAAAAAGAAACGAGCGTTCTCCTCATCACCCAGCACTATTAACGTGTAATTTCCGCGTGTGCGCGCTGCTCCTCCAGGTTTTCAAAGCACCCGAGTCACCCAGACGACAGGAGACAGCTCCGGCGCAGACAGTCAGGACCCCCCTCCCTTCCGCAGGCAAATATCACCCGGCCGAATCGCAGGGCGGCTCGGGGGGAGCTCCACGGCCTCCAGACCCCCCGGTCGGTCCTCCCCCTTCCCACCGGTGCCTATCTGCGGAGCAGGCGCTTCACCGAGCAGGGGGCACCGGGGACAAGGCCTGGGGAGCAGCAGCCGCGCTCGGGGCCGCTCGCCAGACGCGACCTCCCCCCCGCCCCGCGCCTTCCCGCAGGGGACTCGCCGCGCTCGGCCGGCTGCCGGTGCCAGCCCCGCCGCCGTCCCCGTCCCGCCGCTGTCAATGAGCCTTTCACCCCCCTCCCCGCCGGGCCCAGCCGCCTCCCCCGCCCCACCGCGTCCTCACCCCTTCCCTCCCGCGCGGCGCGGTCCTGGCAGCCCCCCTCACCCGCGCCGTTTTCTCCGGCAGCTTCTTCTTGTTTCGCTTCTTCTGCTCGTCGCCTTTCAGGTGCAGCTGCCCGGGCCCCGGGCCCGCCGCCTTGCCCTGGCCCCCGCCGGCTGTCAGGCCCGCGCCGGCCGCCTCGTCACCCTTCCTCTCCGCCGCGCTCCGCGCTGGCTTCTTACGGAGGCCGCCTCCGCAGGCCGCGGCCAGGAGCAGCCCCAGCAGCCCCAGCCCCAGCGCGGCCGGGACCACCAGGGCGAGCCAGGTGGGCAGGCCCTGCGGGTCGAGGCCCAGCTCGAGGCCCAGCTCGGCCCGCAGCAGGCCCAGGCCGCCCGACAGGACGTCCCGCACCCGGGCCGCCGCCTCCTCGGCCTGCTGGGCCGCCGCCTCCTGCCAGCTCCCCGCAGCCATCGCGGCCCCCTGCCCCGCAGAGGCCCAAACCGGGCGGGGCGGCGAGGGAGCGCTCAGGCCGAGCGCATCGCGGCCTCAGGAGAGCCGCGCTCGCCTGCCCGAGCCGGAGCCGCCGGCGGTGCGAGGGTGGGGAGGACGGGACAGGAGCGGAGCCGCGGCGGGACGCGGCCGCCTCAGCCCCGCAGGCGCCCGGGTCTCCTCCTCTTCCTCCCCGCCCTCCGCCTCGCGCGCAACGTCACCGCCCCGCCGAGCGCCCGCCGCTGCCGCAGCGCGCCGTCACCGCCGCGCGCGGGGCGGAGGGCGACGCCTGAAGGGCGGGCGCGGAGCTCTCCGACGCCCTCCTCCGCCCCCGCCTCCCCGGGGCGGCGCCGGCCGCGGGGAAGGCCGGGGGTAGCGGGGGGCGGCGCGGAGAGCAACCTCGACGTGGCAGCCGGCGAGCGGGGCGGGGACGGCGGCGGCCGGGGGGCCGCGTCGCCCCTGCGGCCGGGGCGGGAGGCCCCGCGGCGCTTCACGCGGGGCCCGGGCGGGCGGTCGCGCCCGGGGATGGCGGCGTGGGGTGGCCGCTCCTCCGCCTCTCCCGCCGTTGCGGCGGGCCCTGTGGGCTCCCCCCCACGGAAACACGCCCCGGCCGCAGGACGTGCGGCGCTGCGCGGAGCGGGCCGCCCCCGGGCCGCCCGGCGCCGTGCTGAGGCAGCGGGCGAGGGACGGCCTCGGCGCTGGTGTCCCTGCCCCAGCAGGGCCTTCCCGGCCCCGCAGTAACGTGGGTGCATTTCCACGGTAACGGTCACTAATCGGCTCTATTTTTATTTCGCGGTTGCCCCAGCGAGGCGGCGCCGCTCCGCTGCGGATACGCTAACTGCCGGTTTGCGGGTGCTGTTGCCACCGGCGTGGCTCCAGAAGCAGCCCCGGGGCCGTGTCGGGGTCTCTGGGGCTCGGAGGCAGACGCTCCTTCCTGTCAGGCTTCGGAGGCCGGGATCAGGGCCCCTCAGAGGCCATCACTTGTGCAGAAAAAGCGCTTGAAAACGTCAAAACCCAAAAAATTGGTGTGCTTTTAGTTTTTTCTAGGTACACCACTCTCGGTAATAGAACCACGTAGGTAGTTTCGAAGAGCTGTGTTTTCTAAGATCTTGACTCCTGCAAACTGGCTTGATACATCACATTAAATAGCTTTATGTAAAATACAGCTATGTGCATCACAGTGGGAGTTGTTTTGTCATTAGGAACTCAAAAAATGCATCTCTCCACAGGCTTTAAAAATGAGCTCTAAAAAATTTGGCTCCAAATGCATGTCTTGATTTTTAGAAATCCGGTCTCACAGCGTCCAGAGTTCCTGCAGAATTTGAGCTGTCAGAACCTCAGAGCTGGTTTTGTTGCGTGGCTTTACAGTGACTATAGTCTTCTGCAGTGGTGTGTTGCTGGAAAGTAATGTGTCCCATTATTTCCATTTGCAATTCTACTTACAAAAAATGTCCCTCTCTCATAGCGTGCTAGAAAAATACCTGGGTTTAGTGCATTGAAATCTGCATGGGATGCTCGAAATTTAAAATGTAGTAAAATAAAATTCGTTTGTTTAAGCAGCACAGCGATAGCTTACACTGTTTTCATATACTCATAACTTCGCTTTCTTTTGTAAAATCAAGTATTTATATGTTTTTACTCTTCTCAAAGTTTTTTTTAGTAAAGTACTCCTACATTGCTTCTAAGTCCTAGTTTTTTTACGATACCACCAGGCAGTCAATTCCTTCTTTTCTAATTGACTTCAGTTGGAGTGAAGAATATTGCTGGAAGTAGTGGTAGCAACAATCTCAGCAGAGCATTTTACTGGTAGACATTTATATACTTTCAGAAGATTAACTTTTTTTTTATTCAAAGTCATAATACTTTGGTTTTTTATAAGCCTTTTATGCTTTAGCGTAGACCATGCACATTTATTGGAAAATATTAACTATCATTGTACTGGTTGTTACACAACTCGGCCACCCTAGCACGTCAAATAAATTATTCTATAAGTAGTTTCTTTGTTTAGGATGTTGCCCTACGTAGATAGAGGTGATGGAACAGCGATCACATAGCTTTAGTTCAAAATACATTATGGGAAAAAATATGCCTAAGAAATTTGAAAGCATCATTCAGCTACAATGGATTTTTTTTTTTTTTTAAACCGAGGTCACAGAACAGTAGATATTGTTCATTTTGAAGAAAACACTGCAAGAACCTGGTGGGGCCGAATTCCACAATACAAGCGATTGAATTGAAGACCCGCTGAAGCTTTTTAAATGCAGCACCGTGGCACCACCGAGTGGCAGCATGGTGAATAGCCGAGCAGTGGTAGGAAACCGATTTGGGGGGGGAAGTAGCAGATCCTCACTTGAAAATAGCCACTTTCGGTTTGATTCGGCTGGTGAAGCAAGTTAATCTGAAACTAATAAATATCTTTTTATTCTGAACTAATGAGATACAGCCATAAATAGGCATAAAATTTGTAGCAAATTGAAACATTTTGAAGAAAGTTTGTGTGACTCATGAAAAATGGCGGGAACATACATACTGCTCTGACAGTACTCATCAAATAAAGCAAACATTCTATTTCATACTAATTTTAATGCCAATATTAGTTTAATATTAATCTTCAAATATCTTAATTGATTTGACCAAAGCTACCCCAAGGACTTTCTGGCAGTGCTGAATATAAAACACCTTTCTCATGTCATTCTCCCAGGGATCACAGCAGAAGGTTGAATGACACATTACAAAAGAGAAAATAATGACAAAACCAAAACGAATGAAGACAAAGCTTAATTTTAATTTTTTTAAATGTAATCTATGTTGTACCTGCAAACATTCCTTGTTTTACCACAACTGCTATTATATACTCAATATATCTATACCTTTCCACAAGCATATTTAAAACTCAGCACCTGCCATTTGGCATGGCATGAGGAAAAAGGAACTAGATCTCAAAATACCTATTCCATGCATTTTTTATGATTATCTCAAACAATATTGAAGCCATGTGTCTTGCAGCCCTAGACAGAAGCAAATTAAGCCTCTCAGCATTTAAATAAAGTAAGCAGAATCCCAACAAAATAAATACATTCAAGGTTTCTCTTGTGTCAGGAAGTTGAAAAAATCTTGAACAATAGGCAATTATGCTATCTCACATAGATCACGACTCCAAATTGCTTGAAGGTGAACCCAGTACATAATTAATTGAAAATACTAAGGCAGATGCTCATTATTTATCCTGAAGGAGGGAGCAACAATAAAAAATCCCCGATCCAACAATCACCATCCTTGGCAATGTTAACAAATAGCCGGGAAAGGGTTGAGTAGTCTGCAGACACAGTTTTCCTTGAGAAATTACTCATCTGGGTCATGGTTAGGTGCCTTGGGCTAAGGCTTAGCCCAGGTTGAGGATTAGGGTTAGAGTTAAGGATTGGATTAGGAGCAGGAGAGCCATCACACCTAGAGATGCGCTTGGAGTGGAGCCACAAAGGGCAGACAAAGAGGGGTAGGACATGAAAAGAATTCTTCTCGGAGATGTTTTTTGTCCAGGCCATGGCTGGGCATGTTGGGGGAGGCTCAGCTGATGTCTGGGGTTAGGGTTAGCGTTAACGTTACATACATGGTTGGGAGAGAGAGAAAGCCTACAGCTACAGTTGGTGTGGGGCAGAAAAGGAGCAGCCAGAGTAAGGGCTAGGCTGCAAAAATGATTCTTCCCTGAGGTCTTTTTAATCTGGGTGCTAGCTCAGGGTCTGGAGCTAAGGCTCAACCCATCCTTTGCATTCAGACTAAATTAAACAGGGCAGAGCCTAGAGCTCCATTTTAAGTCAACCTGAGAAAGGGTTGCTGAAGAAGAGAGGGAGTTCTCTCTTCTGAGAACTTGATCATCATGACTGTGGCTTGGGGTCTTGGGCTAGTCTCTGTTGATATCACGTGTTAGAGTTGGGGCTACAGGTAGGCTTAGGGACAGAGAACAGAGAAAATTTGGATCTCCATTTGGAGAGGGGCAGGAAAGGGGCTGCAAAAAGAATTACCCTCTAAGAAATCATAGAATCATAGAATTGTTAAGGTTGGAAAAGACCCTTAAGATCATCAGGTCCAACCGTTAACCTATCACTGCCAAGTCCACCGCTACACCATGTCCTCAAGCACCACATCTACCTGTCTTTTAAATACCTCCAGGGATGGGGACTCAACCACTTCCCTGGGCAGCCTGTTCCAATGCCTGACCACTCTTTCAGTGAAGAAGTTTTTCCTAATATCCAACCTAAACGTTCCCTGGTGCAGCTTGAAGCCATTTCCTCTCATCCTATCACTAGTTACTTGGGAGAAGAGACCAACCCCCACCTCTCTACAACTTCCTTTCAGGTAGTTGTAGAGAGCGATAAGGTCTCCCCTCAGCCTCCTCTTCTCCAAACTAAACAGCCCCAGCTCCCTCAGCTGCTCCTCATAAGACTTATTCTCTAGACCCTTCACCAACCTTGTTGCCCTTCTTTGGACAGGCTCCAGCACCTTGATGTCCTTCTTGAAGTGAGGGGCCCAAAACTGGACACAGTATTCAAGATGCAGGCTCACCAGTGCTGAATACAGGGGCATGATCTCCTCCCTGGTCCTGCTGGCCACACTATTCCTGATACAAGCCAGGATGCCATTGGCCCCCTTGGCCACCTGGGCACACTGCTGGCTCATGTTTAGGTGGCTGTCAACCATCACCCCCAGGTCCATTTCAGCCAGGCTGCTTTCCAGCCACTCCTCCCCAAGCCTGTAGCGTTGCCTGGGGTTGTTGTGACCCAAGTGCAGGACCCGGCACTTGGCCTTGTTGAACCTCATACAGTTGGCCCCGGCCCAACGATCCAGCCTGTCCAGGTCCCTCTGCAGGGCCTTCCTACCCTCCAGCAGATCGACACTTCCACCCAACTTGGTGTCATCTGCAAACTTACTGAGTGTGCACTCAATCCCCTCATCCAGATCATTGATAAAGATATTAAACGGGACCGGTCCCAACACTGAGCCCTGGGGAACACCACTTGTGACTGGTCGCCAACTGGATTTGGCTCCATTCACCACAACTCTCTGGGCTCGGCCGTCCAGCTTGTTTTTAACCCAGCACAGAGTGCACTTGTCCAAGCCGTGAGCAGCCAGCTTCTGCAGGAGAATGCTGTGGGAGACGGTGTCAAAGGCCTTACTGAAGTCCAAGTAGACAACATCCACAGCCTTCCCCTCATCCACTAAGCGGGTCACCTTGTCATAGAAGGAGACCAGGTTAGTGAAGCAGGACCTGCCTTTCATAAACCCATGCTGGCTGAGCCTGATCCCCCAGTTGTCCTGCACATGCCGCATAATGGCACTCAGGATGATGTGTTCCATGACCTTCCCTGGCACCGAGGTCAGGCTGACAGGCCTGTAGTTCCCCGGATCTTCCTTCCAACCCTTCTTGTAGATGGGTGTCACATTTGCTAACTTCCAGTCATCTGGGACCTCCCTGGTTGACCAGGACTGCTGATAAATGATGGAGAGTGGCTTGGCAAGCTCCTCCGCCAGCTCCCTCAGTATCCTCGGGTGGATCCCATCTGGCCCCATAGACTTGTGGGCATCTAGGTGGAGGAGCAAGTCGGTGACTGCCACCTCTTCGACAACTGGGACTACATTCTGTGTCCTATCTCCATCTCCCAGCTCAGGGGCATGAAAACCTTGAGGATGACCAGTCCGACTATTAAAGACTGAGGCAAAGAAGGCATTAAGTACCTCAGCCTTCTCCTCATCCTTCGTGGCCAAGATTCCCTCCGCATCCAACAAAGGAGGGAGATTCTCCTTAGCCCTCCTTTTGTCGCTGATATATTTGTAGAAGCATTTTTTGTTATCTTTGACAGCGGTGACCAGTTTAAGTTCTAGCTGAGCCTTTGCCTTTTGAATCTTTTCCCTGCATATCCTCACCACATCCTTGTAGTCCCCCTGAGTCACCTGCCCCTTCTTCCAAAGGTGGTAGGTTCTCCTTTTCTTCCTGAGTTCCAGACAGAGCTCTCTGTTCAGCCAGGCTGGTCTTCTCCCCGACCTGCTCGACTTGCGGCACATGGGGACAGCCTGCTCCTGTGCCTTTAAGACTTCCCTCTTGAATAACATCCAGCCTTCCTGGACTCCTTTGCCCTTCAGGACTGCCTCCCAAGGGACTCTGTTAACCAAACTGCTAAACAGGCCAAAGTCTGCCCTTCTGAAATTTAGGGTAGTGGTTTTGGTGGCCCCCCTCCTTACTTCTCCACGAATCGAAAACTCTACCATTTCATGGTCGCTGTGCCCAAGACAGCCTCCGACCACCACATCACCCACCAGGCCTTCTCTGTTCATGAACAGCAGGTCCAGCGGGGCACCTCCCCTGGTTGGCTCGCTTACCAGCTGCATCAGGAGGTTATCCTCCACGCACTCCAGGAACCTCCTAGACTGCTTTCTCTCTGCCGTGTTGTATTTCCAGCAGATATCTGGTAAATTGAAGTCTCCCACAAGAACAAGGGCTAGAGACTGTGAGACTTCAGCCAACCACTTGTAAAATACTTCATCTGTTTCCTGGTCCTGGTTGGGTGGTCTATAACAGACTCCCACCAGGATATCTCCCTTATTAGCCTTCCCCCTGATCTTAACCCATAAGCACTCAACCTTGTCGTTACCTTTGTTGAGCTCAAGACAGTCAAAACACTCTCTGACATACAGGGCTACCCCGCCGCCTCTCCTTCCTTGCCTATCCCTTCTAAAGAGCTTGTAGCCGTCCATTGCAGCACTCCAGTTGTACGAGTCATCCCACCATGTTTCCGTAATGGCAACCACGTCATAGTTTCCCTGCCGCGCAATGGCTTCCAGCTCCTCCTGCTTATTGCCCAAGCTGCGTGCATTGGTGTAAATGCACTTGAGTTGGGCTATCGATCTCTTCTCCAACACAGGCATGTTACCCCTAGGCTCATCCCTAGCAAGCCTGGTTTTATCTCCTTCCCCCTTCGAATCTAGTTTAAAGCCCTCTCAATGAGGCCTGCCTACTCCTGAGCCATAATCCTTTTCTCCTTTGGCGACAGGTGAACCCCATCTGTCTTCAGCAGGCCTGGTGCCATGTAAACTGCCCCGTGATTGAAAAACCCCAAATTCCACCTCTGGCACCAGCCTCTGAGCCATGTGTTGATGAGATGGGTCTTCCTGTTCCTGTCCGTATGCCTCCCGGCTACTGATGGGATGGAGGAGAACACCACCTGTGCTCCTGATCCCTCAAGTAATTGCCCCAGTTCTCTAAAATCCCTTTTGATTGTCTTTACACCTCTATCAGCTACCTCATCACTACCAACTTGAACAACCAATAACGGATAATAATTGGATGATTTTACCAGCTTAGGGAGCTTCCTAGTAATATTTCTTATCCTTGCCCCAGGGAGGCAGCAGACTTCCGTATGGGATGGGTCCAGTCGGCATATCGGGCCCTCTGTTCCCCTCAGAAGGGAGTCGCCTATGACAATTACCCTTTTTTTTTTTCTTACCAGTTGTTGTTGTAATGCGCGGGGCTGACTGGTTCCCCCTAGTCAACTCCCTGGATGGTTCACTGTCAGCTTCTTCATCCTCCCGGCCCTCAATGTTTCTGATTTCATCTGATTGATGGTTAGTGGCCTTGGGCTAAGTCTCAGCCCACACCTATGGTTAGGGATCTGGTTTTGTTTAGGGTTGGGAGAAGACAGAAAGTCTAGTGTTCCACTTGGACTGGGATTGGAAAGGGACTGCCAAAGGAAGGGGCAAGGGACAAAAAGAATTGTCCCCTGAGGACATGTTCACCTGGGCTACAGCTGAGGATGTTACAGCATGTTACTCTCGCCTAAAGGGAGAGGAGGAGGACAGTTCAGTTAGTTAGAAGGCGAGTAATCCATGTCCCGCTTTGACCTTGGAAGTTCACCTTACTTATTTTTCCTGTTCACACAATCAGCTTTTTGAGCTGACACAGAATCCTAAGTCAAAATTCACTGTTAAGGAGTACTGTGTTCTTCAAAGCCTTTATTAATTTTAAATTATTTTTCATTATAGTTCACATTCTTGTGCATAACCATATAATCCAAAGATAGAAACATTCTGACAAAAATCATAAACTTAATTCCCTGTATGAAGGATAAGTCTGTTCTCATTAAACCTTTGACATAAATAGTGTTCAGTCATGAAAGCTAAATTGTCATTATGACTGATAGAGCTCATGAGTGTCTTGGGAGGTGAAGAACACTTTGGCAGGCTGTTCACGTTCAAATTTCTATCAGCCCTAAGCACTGAGAAAAATAAATATGCAAAGACTTGCTACCCAGCTGGGAAAAAACCCTTCGAATTAACGGAAAGCAAACACTGAATTATAGGCCTATTAGCTCATATCACTGGTTATACAAAATTGTTTTCTGTACTTTTTCAAGTGTACATTAAATATCTCCTGTAACAGGTCTTCTAACATTTATCTTTGGAGAGTTTTCACAGCTTTATTTTATAGGCAAGACAGTTTTCCTAATACAGCATTTTAATCAGGAGGTGGTAGCTGTTCATACAGATGGCACCAAGTTAGCTTGAAACCATGTGGTTCATTTATTAGCAATACAGTTACAGAATCCAAGCATGCAGGCTTGTTTATGCGTTTAGCCTTTTGCACTGCAGTCTACGTTGCTGACTCTCCTGCGCTGTCGGTACCTGAGCCAGGTAGTGACAGAAGCAGCAGGGACATCAGTGTAGACGTATATAGGCTTGGGCTGGTTTCTCTCATTCTGACCTAGAGGTATCTGGGAATATTCCAAAATACTAAATGTTATCAGCAAACTCCAATTCCAGGAAATGACAAACAGGGAGGGAAACATCTCCATTTCAGTGAGCTTTTCATGCAGCATGCCTGGGGCTCCCACAGGAAGCCTAATCTGGTCCTGTTCCCCTGATGGCTGTATAGCAGGGTTCTGTGAAGCCTGAGCACCCTTGGCTGTGAGGTCTACCACAGAGAAGACCTGTTCTGGGCAGCTGTACACTTGGAAACCCACAAAACCCAAACCCTTGCCTGAGCTAGAGTTTTTTCAGTTCCTTTTTTAGTAGATGGAAAGCTGTACATGGGAGGAGAAAAAAAAAAAAAGTCAGTCATGAAACTGTGAATAATACATAGAACATATGTAAATTCAGTCTGCACTGTCAATGCTAGAGATGGCATTTCCTAACTTTTGAGTACTTGATTTGGCGAATGCCATTAGTTATTCTTAATGTGAGAATTTACATGCCAATTCAACTTTTCAGAAAATCGAATAGGAAAAAACGTTTTCCTGACTTTACAATCTACTTCAGATTGAATTTATTCCTATACAGAGTAAAAACCTCAGCCTCATTTAAAACTCATTGAAACCTGACTCCCTGAAAGATCACACTGTCTGTAGTATGCGTGTCTGTAGCGCTCAATAAAATAATCCTAGGGATCGTTTCAGTTCCTGGCCCTGGGGTGGCACACACTGGCTCACACCCATGCTGCTTAAGACTTTCCTGTAGCTGACGGGCTGTGTTCATACTGAATAGGTTGTGCCTCTGGGTTTCATTTGGGTACCATGTGATGTTCCCATGACCCTAAGAGATAATTGCTATTTTTCTGTAGGTTTTTTTTCCAGTCAAGCTGTCTGAAACAATGTGAAGGCTGTGTTGCAGCTTGCCAGAGTGAGGTTTTTACAAAATGAAATAGAGGGATGCATACTTTGCTGTGCGCCATGAGGATCTGTGAAGGTGTTTCAACACAAGACTCTCTAGGTCAGAGAAAGCCAAATCTTGTCAACAGTGCTTGCAGTAAACTGTCCTGAGCAAGCTGCCTGAATTTTAGTTGGAAAGTTAGTTGGAGTGATCCAAAACAAACTCAGAATGCAAACTAATGGCTAAAAACTGTGAATGCTCAGAGTAAAGTAAATTATTCAAATTTACTTTGTTGTCTTTTATTTATGAGTCGACCTATCTAAATGTCTAACACAGGTACTGAAAAGAAGTGTTTGCTTTTGAAAATTCCCTCCTAGATGTTAGTCAAACTCAACTTGAAAGTCTAAAGTAGAGCATGAAAGATCACCTAGATTTCTATAAAGTTTTGTGCTTTAACTGCCAGACCAATGCTTTTTGGTAATTGTGTACCTTTGGTACCATGTAAAATCATGTTACTTAATCATTCCATGTATGGTTTTGATCTAAACCAGAGCACTACTATGCAAAACATTCACATTTAGGATTACAGAGTAAATTAGGTTGGAGGAACCCATCTATGGCCATCCCCTGCACAAAGCAGGGCTAACTATGAAGTTTGACCAAGGCGCTCAGCCTTGTCCTGTCAGGTTTTGAAAGTCTCCAAGAATGGAGATTTTTCAGCTTCTCTAGTTTCAAGTTTCAGTGCTTGGCCACACGCTTGTGAAAAATATTATCTTTATATCCAACTGGAATTTCCTGTGATGTGGCTTGCAGCCATTGCCTCTTGTCTTTTTGCTGTGCACATCTGAGAAGGGTCTGGCTCTGTTTTCTATATAACTCTTCTTTAGTTAGCTGAAGACAGCAATTAATTTCCTCTTAGCCTTCTCTTCTCCAGGCTAACCAAAAGCAACTCTCCTTCTATGTCATATGTTCCAGCCTTCTAAGTATTGAAAAAATACTGAGAAACCAGTGAATTTTACACTGAGAAAATACACTTGTAGAGCCTAAAATTCAGTATGTAAATGAAAAGAAAGCTGGGAAGTAAACATATTTTGGGCTGAAAGCTAAACCAGAACAATGGGGACAATGGCAAAAATTCCTTTCTGAAAAGACAGAAACAATTTTGGCCAATCAAAATGTGAAACATGCCTTTATTCCTGTTTCATTTAGAGTTATGTCTTTTGCTTAGTCTTTTTCTTGTTTTAACTTATGCTATTTTTAAAATGAGAAAATGTTCTTTTGAAACAAAAATTTGTATTTTAAAGCTTTTGGCATTTCTGAATAGAAATATTTTATTGCAAAGAAGTTGAACTATTTCAACCTATATGGATTTTCCACCCTGTCTTCTAGCTAAAACTGCTAGTCAGCAGTTTGACTCAAATTCATGAATACTTGCCTTTAGTTCCATTTTACTGTCCTCACAATTAATTGATTCTTCTGTATATTGAACTTTAAGAAGCATTTTATAGCTTCCAAAAGGTGATCAGGCCTAAGCGTTCCATTAAAAAAAGGAAGACCTAAAAAGTCACAGATGTTTAATTCCACATATTTTTCAAAGCATGTTCATGATCATGAACCAGTATGATGCAAGCGCTGCAGACTGCTCACCGAATTTCTGAGCAGCATCCCAGCTTTCTACATGCAGCTGTGCGGTCTCCGTGCTATCAGGACATCTTACTGGCCCATGGCCTTTGACTTTAAGAAAATTCCGCACGTCCCCTTGTCTTCTTTTTTCCATTTTATTTGTAAAGTCCCTTTGAAGTAAAAAAAAAAAAGCAGTCCTCTAACCTAAAGACTAACTTTTATGATACTTAGGTTTATTACATGTCATTTATGGAGACTATTCCAATTGCTGCTCCATTTTTACTGTGTCTAAAATAGATATTCTATTTCCTGTATTAAAATCATACTCTCAAATCCTCTCATGAAGTGTGGGATATTCTTTGGGGAATTATACTGAACAATAATAAGAAAATATTCTCAGGATATCAGCAGTCTGTGTGCATAAGGGAAGAAATAACAGATGCTTAAAAATCTTTACCAGACAATGGGCTCCTATTAAAATCCAAGGTGATACAATTATGCAGTTGCCAAAGTGCCTCCAATGGTTACATGCAATTCCTAATGCTGATGTCTGGATAATCTTTTAAAGTATTTCTATTTATGGTGACCATTTTTCCCAAGGTTCTCTGGGATAAATCCTTCTGAAATATTGCATTTCTTGCAGTAGCATTCAAACAGTAATGAAGAGATGAGATTTTTAAAAAGGCCAATAGATGGTTTGTTTATTCAACAGGGAACAAATGACATACTGTGTGCTCCAGAGTCGACACTAGGTGTTTTTCCCTTCTTGTTGGCCCTGTTTCTTTTACTGCCATTTCTGCAACCTCATCTATTTGTCCTCTGACTTACCTTCCCTCTAGCCCTTCTTGTTCCCCTGGTTCCTGCCACGTTTTTCATTCCAGAGTTATGCCTGCACTCTTGCCCTTTCCTAATTCCATAGTCCCTGTAACTCATTTTCTGATTTTTTTTTATTAAACATATGCCACTATAATATATAACATAACAAGAAAAAAGAACTAAAATATAGTATAGTTAAAAGTTTGCTAGCCTTTACTCCAGTTACTCCATGTGTATGTGTGCTGGTTTTGACTGGGATAGAATTAATTTTCTTCATAGTAGCTCGTATGGGGCTATGTTTTGGATTTGTGCTGGAAACAGTGTTGGTAACACAGGGATGTTTTCCTTACCGCTGAGCAGTGCTTACACAGAGTCAAGGCCTTTTCTGCTTCTCACACCGCCCCACCAGCGAGTAGGCTGGGGGTGCACAAGAAGTTGGGAGGGGACACAGCTGGGACAGCTGACCCCAACTGCCCAAAGGGATATCCCACACCATATGATGTCATGCTCAGCATATAAAGCTGGGGGAGGAAGAAGGAAGGGGGGGGACGTTCGGAGTGATGGTGTTTGTCTTCCCAAGTAACCATTACGCGTGACGGAGCCCTGCTTTCCTGGAGATGGCTGAACACCTGCCTGTGATGGGAAGTAGTGAATGAATTCCTTGCTTTGCTTTGCTTGTGTGCACAGCTTTTGCTTTACTTGTTAAAGTGCCTTTATCTCAACTCACTTGTTTTCTCACTTTTACCCTTCAGATTCTCTCCCCCATCCCACCGGAGGAGAGTGAGCGAGTGGCTGTGTCGTGCTTAGTTGCCGGCTGGGATTAAATCACGACAGTATGTTACATCTTGCTTTTATCCTGTCTGTGTTATAGTGCAAACTGTTCAGGGCAGGACAATACCTTTTTTGATACATCATTATCATTTTTTTGTGTGGCCGGGTACACAGGCATCCCCTTCATGACGTGCCTTGGGGCCCCTCTACAGCGTTGCTTCTAGTTACTGCTGTAAGGACCCAAATACTTGAATGGATCAGTCTGGATGGGAAAAGTATGAACGAGGCTCCATCTGCTACATGTGTTAGAGAAGAACAACATCCTGAAATAAGAAAGAGAATTTGACTTGGTGTACTCTGTTTTTGGCTCTTCCTTAGAGATCTTTTATCTGTCTTGGCTGCTAGGGAGCACCTGGCGCATTTCCAGTCTGGTTAAATTGTCTGTCTAAGCTGATAACTATCTAAGTCTCCAAAAATTACAGCAGAAATCAAATCAGCTTTTGGAACTGTCTGCTCCTAAAGAAGGGGAGAACTAGAGTAGTTTAATTCTCAGGAAAGAGGAGAAGATGCTATGGTGCTGGAGAAGGGCAGATCAGGAGAATGAAGCCAGAGACATTACAGTGTCAGAAAATTGTCTGCGATGACTTAAAAATAAACCTTTCATCTGGTCCCCTGTGCTCCCTTCATTATCATCAGCCATGGTAGCAACTGCTTACAGTCTATTAGGGTACAAGGCTAAAGTGAGAGCTGCATTAATAGTAATAATGACACTAAAAATGGCTTCTTTCCTTGTATTATCCAGATTCCTAATCAGTTATGTGACATTTTAACAAGTCAGTGACTAGGAACACTGGATGTGGTTGTTAAGATGCTGCAGTAAAGCATTAGAAAACAGGATTTCCAAACTTGCACCGATTTAATGAATTTTGTCTGCTGTAAGGCTGTCAAAGCTTTATCCAGGACTGAAAAATGATGCAGATCACCTAGAGACCTTTGCACTGTGGTGTCAAGTAGAAAAAACAGGCGAGCAACATCTGGAGAAAAACGCCGAGATCAAAGTGTTGGACAAGCGCAGTTCTCCATGCCTTGCATTAATCCTCTCAGCCAGAAGCCACCAAAAAGAATAGCAGGACTTCACACTACTTTCTGCTTTCTGATGAGCATGCCAATCACGCTTGTGCTTTTACTCAGTATTAACAGTTCTGACAGTGTTGAAAACATGTAGTCTCTTCCATTCAGCTCGTCTTTAGATAAAATTCACGTTAGACTTACACATCTTGAACATTAGGTGTTGCTGAACACTCCTTGCAGGTGCAGAAGTAAAAAAGGAATAAAAAGTGGGCCACAATTTAACTGCTTAAGCGATCCTTGGATTATTCAAGTTCTTCACCTGCGTATGTTTTGTATTGTGCAGTGAGTTCCCTTGAGGAACCCACTGAGATGTGTAGTGTACAAACAGAACAAAAAGACAGTTCCTGTCCCTGAGATTACTTTCTTTGTGATAAATCTTGGTAGGTATCTCCTATCCCTTCTACTTGGTTCAAAAGTATTTATTGAACATATAATCCTTGGTCATGTTATCCTTGGTCAGAGGCACAGCGTGCAGAAGTCTTGAATCCTGTGCACGTGCAGTCAGTCCTCCACACAGGTACTCAGTGCCCTCTTCCAGAAATGTTTGCCATGCCCTTGCCCCTTTTGTTGCCTCTCTCTCAACTTTAGCACTTCTGCAGTTTTGGAAATTTGGCCTTGTGATAACAAGTGGGAGGAGTTTAAAACAAAGACAAATTACTCAGAGACCAAGGAATTGAAATGCTTCTAGATGGAGAGGTGTAAAGACTTGCCAAAACCATGAAATCATGTCAAGAAAAAAAGTGTCACAAATGATCCCACTGAGCTCAATATGGGGCTTTGTATTGGCATGTGCCTGGGAATTTAAGCTCAAACATTCAGAAACTGGGCTACAGAGAGGCAGCAGCAAGTTCCAAGTGAGCCTCAAAAGATTTTTTTTAGCTCTGCCTCAATGTTGCCAGCTAAGAGGGGGAGGGAGAAATTTTGTGCAGGGGGAATAAAAATACATCACTCTACATTTGAAGTGTATTTACATGATTTGGATTCTGTCTTCCTGACACCAGCCCAGGAGAGTGAAATAATTTTTTGATCCTAAAAAAAAAAAGAATGTTTTCAAGATGTCATTTTTTTTCTTTCTGATTTTGTTCCTCCTGACACTAATTAGCTGCAGCACATAAGGCAGAGCAGCTATTGCGCAGCACAGCTTTTTCTGGGCACTAGGCAGCAACACCACAGGACTCTCTTTGCACTCACATGAACCCAAGACAGGAACAGGCAAGGGTGGACTGAGAAAGATGAAAGAAAATAGCTTAGAATTTAGAGGAGGCTGAAAAAACGCTGGTTTTGACCACTCAGGAAAGGTTTGGTGCCTGGGAACCTTTGCCACGAGAGAGCAATGGAAGCCTTTAAGTACACACATCACCCACTTAGTTTAAAAGACTTCCTTGTCTGTCACTGAATAACATGGGTTGTTCTTTCATATTTGTTCTAAATCCAGTCTAAAGAGACTAAAGATCAGTTGTGGAAGATTTAGCAAGGCTCTCTTAAAATTATACTCCAGATACACATGAAATATTTCAAATAATTGAATCCTTTTTCCTTTTTTTTTTTTGCTAGTTAGCAAAACACACATTTTTACAGGACGTTAGAGATTCTATATGCAGTTTTTCAGGGAGCAATGAGTCAGTATCTATTCTAAATGCACTCATCCATAATGTTATGCACATGACTAAGTTTCTTCTAGTCTCATATGTATTTTATATTTCCTCTTGCTCTCATGGAAACGGGCATTTTCACTAAAGTCTTCAGTAAATAGGGGCAAAGCTTCTGTTTGTCTCTGTGTTACTTCTCCCCCTGCTCCTCAGTCACATGAGAAGATAGCATCCTGTTTATTGCTGAAGTCACAAAATAACTTCTAACCATGATTATGAAAATCCAAAAATAATGGATTACTAACTGTCTATCAGTAGAATGCCCCTGAGACCAATGCAGTCTTCAAAAATTATGAGTAAACTGGTGGGGAATTCTTGAGATTAGGTTTCTCAGCAAAATTAGTGCATGGCTAGGGATGCAGTGGGATCTTCACATGACCCAGTGCAAGAAATGCAGCAACTTCCAGTCAACCGTTGGTGCTCGCTGCCAGCTGCCCACAGCTCTGCCCACAGCTCTGGCAACGCATCTTGGCCTCTCCAGCCTGTGGTTCTCAATGTGCTGACTCTCTGAACATGAGCTTATGCTTTTCAGCTCTCTTTGTACCAGAAGCAGCATGAAAATACTTGAGGTTCATTTTTAAAGCAGCATGCAAGAATGAGGGATGCACCTCTACAATAGGTTGACGTGATAGATGATTGTGTCTCCTCCTTCATACCTTCTTCCCACTGTGTGAAGAAAAGGTAACCTAAGAGAAATGCATGCATACACACACATGCACTACCTTTCTGAGGGAAATTATAAAACCAAGTATAAACATACTGTCTTTGATACGTGGTATGTTTACTGAAATGAAAGACTTCAGCCACCTCTGTTCACAGCACATCTTGGCCAGTGAACAACATGGTTTCCTTTCTGTACTAGTAGTAAATGCATCATCAGAGCAGATCAGTGAATGAAACAGGAGGAGAAGATAGTGTGTAATGGCGTCATTTGGGGATGCCCAGCCTACAGCCCATGCCTCGTACATAGTCCACTGAGACATACATACCATATTGCTCAAAGAGTCTTGAAATAAATGATGGCTGGGAATACTTAGTCTGACAGACTTCTCAAACCAGTACTAATCTCTGATCCAACTAAATCCCAGCTCTACTCCCACCCCATCTCCTTGACTGCTCACTTTGCATTCCTCAGCTCACATTTCCATGCTTGCCTTACCCATACTGTTTCTTCTCTCCTAACTCCTCATCTAGTCTTTTTTTCCTTAGCTTCCCCATTCACAATGATTTCCAGTCTCCTCCTTTAGATTTGTCATCTGATCTCAGCTTCTTGTTCTAGCATCTTTTCCTAGACATTTCCCACCATTTCCACGACATCTGATCACTAATTAAACCTATCTCCCTTTCACACCTCCTTCCTACCAACCTGTCTGTTCACGCTCGGACTCCTCTAGATCCTCATCTCAGTCCCCTCTCAAACCAGATCCTAAGCTACCCACCCCAGCATTTTCTCTCCTCTTGATTATTCCCATCCCACTGCTCTCAGCACCTTGGCAGCCCATTCCAGCTTTCCTTTCTCATGCTGCAGCTGCCATACTGTGCTGTACCATACCATACCGTACCACCCACACTCACCACAGCATTCCTGTGCTGAGCAGCTCCCCTTTTATCTCTGCTATACCACAAAGACCTGGTGTTGTGACTTTTGAAAGTGCATCCTTGCTCTCAGATCGCATGCCCAGACTTCATCCAGCAACGACAACAGCTTGGAGCCAGAAACGGGGGGAAAGTCATGCACAGCCTGAGGCTGGAGCCTGCTTGGGTGGATGGACTCTGGGAGAGTTTAATTCAAAACTGGGGTCTCTACTGAAAACATCTGTTATGCACAGGCTCCAAGGCCTAAAATGTGGCCAAATATTGGGAAAATTTCATGAGGATAGCAAGAAGTTCATCTTTGATAAATAGGCCACCCAGCTTGCAAACGGGACGTCCTTGTACCAAAGGATGAATGTACTAAAGCTATTTAAAGAAAAGCCTGCCAGAGGTTTTTAACATGGTCAAAACAATGTATTTTTTTCTTAGTTGTGTTTTCAGAAACAGCTGAAAGCTTTGACTGAAGTTTGATAGAAAATTGGCCGGAGGCAAACATCCACCATGGAAAATTCCAGACCGAACAATTAATGTGTGGCAAAATTTTATGCAGCTGATAATAGGGCTGTGGGTTTGGAAGTGATGGTTAATTGTCATAATAGTTAATGCTACCAATCCAACTACAATGCACTAATGTATTAACCAAATCAGGTAGCGTACTACTGCTCATCAAAGAGTAGCAAAGGCAATGTGCAATTTCTTTTAGCTCAGAGGTGATTAAAACATTTCACTCTATTCCTTCATGTCATGGAAATATGAATTTGAAACCTAATGGAATACTTTCAAAGGCATTATGAAGCACAGCCAAATAAGTGTTCTGTCAAAATCCCAAAGATGTTTAATGTGAAAGTCTATCTGTATGTAACATATGCGTGTAACAGTAGCCATCTATATCAATAATACAATTACAGGCATACTGGGTTTCATTCCCTTTTTAAAATGTTTTATCATCAAGGTTAACTTAAATGCTTTACTTCTCATGTAAAATAAGGAGAAAAGACTGAGACCTTTTTCTGTTCGAACGTGCAGTATTGCTGTGGTCTATGTTTCTGGCAAATAATTGCGGAGTGGATAGAGAAAGACTGTTCTGTTGAAATGCTATGAATACAAAAATGTTTTCAGTGGGGTTTATGAGCTAAAATGAGAGCAGTGTGGGATACTGTACAGAAAAGTGGATTAGTACTTAGATCGAGTCTCTAGTCCTCTTCCATTAGGTCGATCTGTAAATCATTTCTCTTCTGTGACTCATTTCTCCACTGGTAAACAGCATGAGAACGTCTTTATTGCGTTGCAGATTAAGTTTCAATTTCTCAGCTTCTACTAGAATGCTATTAGTTCAGTTTTCCCCGTATTTGGCCACCTAATCAAATAACGCCAGCCTCATCAGTGCTAGAAAATATCCTTCCAGCAGATGGCAGATACTGCTTATCCAATGTAATGCTGTCATTCAGCTCAGTACAGCTGCTGTGGGACCTGGAACATCAATAAAAGCAGGAGCTAAAACCTGAATAACTGATCCTCATGATACATGTGTTTCAAAAAGGTCTTGGGTAGCATGATTAAAGTTTGCCATATTTCTTATGTATTTAGTTAGTACAGAATTCCTAGATGTATGCTTCTCTTTTGTTATGCTTTCTTTACTAAAGTCTTTTTGGGAAATACATTTAAGTGAAGTAATGATAAGTGATCTAGCTGTTCAAAAATAAGGGAAACTGTTCTCATTTGGGTGTTTGACTACTAATATTTCCTGAATCACATGAATTGCCACTGATAATACAAATTAATGAGTCAGAATTCTTTCAGACCAGAAGGCAATTGCGCGTTTTTAACAGGAGCAGCTCATACAAGACTGGCCAATATATAGCAAGTTTAAAGCCCTGATGTCCTTCACAGTAAATCCTGAAATCGTCTCTATTTTTACTGCCATTCATCCTACTGTACTCATTAGTTCCCTCTATCATTTATATAAGTTCACAGTGTCAGAGAAGTTACAGTAAAGTTCACCTTATGGTGTAAGAAGCATAAAATATACTAGCTGATGGAGAGCTCTAATTTCACTGCTATGTGCTTCATTCTATTATTATTTGTCTACTGGTTAAGAAAAATGTTCCAACTGGGGAAAGACCAGACAAAGGAAATAGTAGGAAATAGCTTGATATTTGCAAACAGTCACAATTCAGTGACCTCTCTTGCAGACCCTGAATTATATTCCAGATCTGAGCTGCAGTATGACAGACCATCTTCTATATGAATTATATCAAATTTGCTTTCCATACTGATTTTTCATTGGCACTTTCTCTATCAAAGCTCCCAAGCTCCCACATGGGAGACGTTATAGCATCTAGGCTTTTATTCATTAGCCATTCAGCTGAGAAGACCAAAACTATTCTTCCTTGGTACCCTAAAAATGGTATGCAAAGGAAACTAATGAGTTTTGTAACTTGTTTTGCTTGGGAGTTGGGTTTCTTTTTTTCTAGCTGGCTGGCTTCTTTCAATTATATGGTACTCTAGGAGGCCATTTCTTTCCAGGATTTTATTTTATATTTTCTTCAGTCCTGTTTGTGATCTTTTCTTCAGTGAAACACTCCTTAGAGAATGATCAGCTTGTGCCAGAACAGGTATCATTCCCAGGCAGCATCTTCACTCTTAATGGGAAATGTTACATAGCTGCTTAACATGGTTCTGTGAATGTAAATTTAAATGCTCCATGAACACTTAGAAATAAACAGGTCTTTAATTTCTTTATTATGATAGCAAGTCTCTTGGCAAAACTAGATAATGCCAGATGATGCTTTATTGATGTTATTGCTATTATTACTATTTATATTATTACTATGTGGGTAGGAGTTTTACCCGCACTTAATTTTGAAGCCATTCCATACAGCAGAAGGTATCACAAAGAGATTGTAAGACCATTTTTCCATTGGTTATCCAGCATAAACTTAAGTGACACACCAGCTACTTATGTTGAAGGCAGTTTAATCTGAATAAGAGTTTCAGAATTTGTTTCTGAATTAAGACAATTTCCTACGAGGTGTATGCCAAAGGTTAAGTATTGAAATTGTCCACTAGCAAATCTTGTTGTCTCCTACTTCATAACTAACAGGGGTAAGTACGTCCAGGAGAAAATGTAACACCTTGCAAAGTCTAGCTTTCATGCCAGTGTGAAATACAGCATGAAGGGTTTAGTAGCACTTACATCAGTATGTAACATTGGACTGTTAGACTTCAAACATGAATAAGAAGAATTTAGTATTTAGAATTTAGTATTTCTAAATTATGCAGTCAGATGAGAGACCTAAGTGGCAGTGAATGCACCGTAGGTCTTTTTGCATGATACAATTTCTTGTATGATACAATTTCTATCAAGAATAGGAAGCAAGTGACACTTGGTCATAAATAGGTGTCTCAGGAGCATGTATACGTATTTGCAAAATATTATCATTCATTCTTCTAAACATACTGTGCTGCTGTGTCATCACCCTGATAAGGATCAGGAGATATGCCTGGGTTTTAGTCTGGTTTGTTAAGAGCTAACCACTGTGTGCTCTTTCCCTTTCATGTATCTGGAAGGAGAGAAGGACGAAAGTGGGGAAGAAGATAAAGGCTGACTGACTAAATGCTTCTGCTTATCTTTCCTTCTGCCCTGTTCGTTGCTGTAGGGGCTGGGAGGCTGAAAAATAAATGTTTTTATGTGTCAAGTGAAACAACAGTCCTCTCCTTAGAATCTCAACCTTAGGAGATGTGATTTTTCTTTCTTCTTGAATCAAAACATATAAGCCAGATGTGACATAAATAGTGGTGTATCTAGCACATGTATCATTTAGTCTCTACGCACCTATACAGACCAAAGCATGAAGGAATATAGCAGGAAAATAGCAGTAAGTAAGAGAAACTATTGGGGTTTAAATTTGATTTAGCAGTGCTGGCAGTTTCACTGTGGGATTATAATCAGCATTACTTTACATGAAGTTGTTTATACTATCTGATATATAAAATTAAGTTGGAATTTGGTCATGTCCTGGGCAGTTTATTTAGGCATGGAATCTCCAAAGCACAAAGTTGCTATATCCCCACATTGCTGGAAATTAATGCACAATATTTCCCACGTTGAATGTACACAGAAGCAAGGAAGGATGGAGAAAGGACAGTCTGAACCCTCTTGTGACTCAACACGTAATATGAACAATGCAATTTGAATCCAGTTGAGTGCTTGCAGGAAGGATGCCACTCTTGCTAGAATACCCGAGGGTGCAAAGAGGCAGGCTCAATTTTCTCAGGCACACTGCAAAGCACTTTGATTGTCAGACACCCACATTCCCTTTCATTGGGAGCTCCCATGGGAGATAGGTACCTCAAAACTTCAAAGGTCTATCTCTATCAGTAACTCGGTTTCTCACGGTCCTGAGGATAACAGCATTTTCTTAATTAATAGGGCTGTGAGTGTAACTGTGAAGCAATCAGAGTTCACAGTACAGAAGGTTAAATAAAGAACATGGATGGATACTTCTCATTCATTATGGTGGGTTTTTTTATAAATCAAAATAGAACAGTTGGAACGAAACTGTGTGAATGAATTTGTACTACAACTACTATAATTGAAATAAATGCTTAAATCAGCCCTAAATAGAAATGTAGAGCATGAAAACAGATTTGTAAAACTTATTCTTGTTGGGTTTCACTGCATGTAAATTTTCTGTGAAAGCACTTCATAACGGAGTTTCTTGTAACACTGCTCTTCCTTCAGCCATCCACTCGGCCGTGGCTGCCTGTTTGCTGTGTGCCCCTTAAAGGTGCCCCTTTATATTTTCTGAATTGATTTGCAAGAAACTATTCTTCTCTTTTACACTCTCTTTGAAGGAGCATCTTAGATATGAAACCTGTGGAACAGCTGGGAATGATACAAATCTGCAGAATCATGGAGCTGCGTGAAATGCTGTTTCTCTCCAAGCAGCTTTCCCAGATTGCCCATACCTTTGTAAAGCATTTCTTAATGTTTAATCTTGTTTGAATCTTTAAGACTTTAGCTGCTTTTATTTACTGTATAAATATTTGCTCTTATTATTTAATGTTTTTCCTTTCTCCCTTTCCCTTTGGTCTTCTCTCAAATTTGGTTGTGTTTCCGGAGGGCCTGCTACAACCAGATTCTTAAGTTTCTATAGCTGTCTATACGTAACTTGACCTCTTAAGTGTCTGGGCCCACAACATTTACCCCTGGTGAGCTGTTGCTGCCATCACACTTCCTTTCTGGAAGAACTTATAACAACGAGTCATCTCAGCACTCCCTGCAGTGAAGAGAGAGATCTTTCAGAAGGATCCTGGGTCACAAGCACAAGAGCAGCATTAGGCTTGCCAAACTGGTGAAGAGGGCTTTAAACTAAAGTTGCCAGGGGAGGGGAACCTCAATCCATCCCACTCCTACCGGTTTGATGTCAGTGCCAGCAATAGATGCCCAGAGCCTGGAGAAGGATCACAGGTCAACAGGAGAGCACCTGAAGAGCAGCACAAAAGAATTCCAGCCACTCCAGCCAGTAAGTCTCTTCATCATGGGCCCAACTTAAATGCCTCTCTGCAAACGCACGTAGCATGGGGAATAAACAAGAGGAGTTAGAGATGTGTGCACGCCTGCAGGGCTATGATCTTATTGGCATCACGGAGATGTGGTGGGATGGCTCCTATGACTGGAGTGTTGGAATGGAAGGATACAGGCTCTTTAGGAAGGACAGGCAGGGGAGACGAGGAGGGAGTGTTGCCCTCTATGTCAATGACCAGCTGGAGTGCATGGAGCTCCACCTAGGGATGGATGAGGAGCCAACTGAGAGCTTATGGGTCAGGATTAAAGGGAGGGCAGGGACAGGTGACATTATAGTGGGGGTCTGCTACAGGCCACCCAACCAGGAAGACTAAGTGGATGAGGCCCTCTATAGACAGATAGGAGCAGCCTCATGTTGACGAGCCCTGGTCCTCATGGGGGACTTCGACCACCCCGACATCTGTTGGAGGGACAACACAGCAGGGCATAAGCAATCTGAGAGGTTCCTGGAATATGCTGATGATAACTTCCTTCTCCAAGTGATAGAGGAGCCAAGGAGGAGAGGTGCTGTGCTGGACCTTGTTCTCACCAAGGAGGGGCTGGTGGGGAATGTGAAGCTCAAGGGCAGCCTTGGCTTCAGTGACCATGAAATGGTGGAGTTCAAGATCCTTAGGGCACAGAGGAGGGCGCACAGCAAGCTGACTGCCCTGGACTTCAGGAGAGCAGACTTTGGCCTCTTCAGGGATCTGCTTGGTAGAGTACCATGGGATAAAGCCCTGGAGGGAAGAGGGGCCCAAGAAAGCTGGTTAATATTCAAGGATCACCTCCTCCAAGCTCAGGAGTGATGCATCCCAACAAAGAGGAAGTCAGGCAAAAACACCAGGAGGCCTGCATGGATGAACAAGGAGCTCCTGGACAAACTCAGAGACAAAAAGAAAGCCTACAGAGGGTGGAAGCAAGGACAGGTAGCCTGGGAGGAATACAAAGAAATTGTCCGAGCAGCCAGGGATTAGGTTAGGAAAGCTAAAGCCCTGATAGAATTCAGTCTGGCCAGGGATGTCAAGGGCAACAAGAAAAGCTTCTATAAGTACGTTGGTGATAAAAGGAAGACTAGTGAAAATGTGGATCCTCTCCAGAAGGAAATGGGAGATCTGGTTACCTACGATATGGAGAAGGCTGAGGTACTCAGCGACTTTTTTGCTTCAGTCTTCACTGGCAAGTGCTCAAGCCACACCGCCCAAGTCGCAGAAGGCAAAGGCAGGGACTGGGAGAATGAAGAACCACCCACTGTAGGAGATCAGGTTCGAGACCATCTAAGGAACCTGAAGGTGCACAAGTCCATGGGACCTGATGAAATGCATCCGCGGGTCCTGAGGGAACTGTCAGATGAAGTTGCTAAGTCACTATCCATCATATTTGAGAAATCGTGGCAGTCCAGTGAAATTCCCACTGACTGGAAAAGGGGAAGCAATAGCTCCATTTTTAAAAAGGGAAAAAAGGAAGACCTGGGGAACTACAGGCCAGTCAGCCTCACCTCTGTGTCTGGCAAGATCATGGAGCAGATCCTCCTGGAAACTATGGTAAGGCACATGGAAAATAAGGAGGTGATTGGTGACAGCCAACATGGCTTCACCAAGGGCAAATCATGCCTGACAAATTTGGTGGCCTTCTATGACAGGGTTACAGCATTGGTGGATAAGGGAAGAGCAACAGATGTCATCTACCTGGACTTGTGAAAAGCATTTGACACTGTCCCGCACGACATCCTTGTCTCTAAATTGGATTTGATGGATGGACCACTTGGTGGATAAGGAATTGGCTGGATGGTTGCACTCAAAAAAAGAGTTGCAGTCAACGGCTCAATGTCCAAGTAGAGATCAGTGATGAGTGGTGTTCCTCAGGGGTTGGTATTGGGACTGGTGCTGTTTAACATCTTTGTCAGTGACATGGACAATAGGATTGAGTGCACCCTCAGCAAGTTTGCAGATGATACCAAGCTGTGTGGTGCGGTTGACATGCTGGAGGGAAGGGATACCATCCAGAGGGACCTTGACAGGCTTGAGAGATAGGCCTGTGCGAACCTCATGAGGTTCAATGAGGTCAAGTGCAAGGTCCTGCACATGGGCTGGGGCAATCCCAAGCACAAATACAGGCTGGGCAGAGAATGGATTGAAAGCAGCCCTGAGGAGAAGGCCTTGGGGTTCTTGGTTGATGAGAAACTCAACGTGACCTGGCAACGTGCACTTGAAGCCCAGAAAGCCAACCGTACCCTGGGCTGCATCAAAAGAAGCGTGACCAGCAGGTTGAGGGAGGTGATTCTCCCCCCCTACTCTGCTCTGGTGAGACCCCACTTGGAGTACTGCGTTCAGCTCTGGGGCCCCCAACGTAAGAAGGACATGGACCTGTTGGAGTGAGTCCAGAGGAGGGCCACGAAGATGATCAGAGGGCTGGAGCACCTCTCCTATGAAGACAGGCTGAGAGAGTTGGGGTTGTTCAGCCTGGAGAAGAGAAGGCTCCAGGGAGACCTTTCAGTACCTGAAGGGGTTCTACAAGAAAGCTGGAGAGGGACTTTTTACAAGGGAACATAGTGATAGGACAAGGGGTAATGGCTTTAAACTGAAAGAGGGTAGATTTTGACTAGATATAAGGAAGAAATTCTTCACTATGAGGGTGGTGAGGCACTGGAACAGATTGCCCAGAGAAGTTGTGGATGCCCCCATCCCTGGAAGTGTTCAAGGCCAGGCTGGATGGGGCTTTGAGCAACCTCATCTAGAGGAAGGTATCCCTGGCCATGGCAGGGGGGTTGGAACTAGATGATCTTTAAGGTCGCTTCCGACCCAAACCATTCTATGATTGTATGAGTACTCAGCTTATGGTACAAATCAGCTTATCATAGTGTGAAAATGCTTGTGTAGTGAGCCCAAATGTCCATTTTTTGTCCTGAACCTTTGTAAAGGTGGCTTTCGTCTTCACTTGACCCATCAAAGCTCCACATTTCTGTCACAGCAGAAAATCCTGACACTGCTGCTGGGAAATCCTTCCTGACCCTGCCAGATTATCTGGGAGAGAACTTTGGCCTCTTCCTATTTCCATATCCCTCTGCATCTTGGAAACTGAGATGTTTCCTTTTACTGCCTGAAGAGCACAAATAGAGGAGGGAGAAAGACTGGAAGGAAGAACCAATAAAACCTGCAGAAGGGCTAGGCAACTGCACGGCACTCAAAATCTGTGACTCCGTAGCATGCTGATGAGGGTTTCTGGTGTGGACTGAGGACACTCCAGGGCTTCTGGTGCAGGAGGAGTTGCTGGTGGGAATGAGCTACTATCAGTCACCTTACCGTTTTGTCTAGTTTTCCCTAGAGTGGAGCTAGTCCTCCTGCCCTTGAGATGTGCTGGTGGGTGCACTGGTCTGTATGCAGAGTGAGAGGCTGGAGAAGCAGGGTCCCAGAGCACTGCAGGTGTCTGCATAGCCTGGTGGCCTGAGGTCATCCCAAGAGGCTCAGCACCACTGCAGTGGGATGTCCCTTGCCCTCTCACAGGGAATGGGACCAGGAAGCCAACTTAGCAGAAAACCAGCACTGGAAAATGCAAGTAGTTGGGTGTTGGTTTAGCTCCCCAACCTGGTTCATTATGGGGTTGAAGAGAGTGTCAGTGCAGTGCCAGTGCCAGTGCCAGTGCAAGAGAAGGTATGAAAAACACAGCTCCAGGTATTTGGGAGATATGAGAGGAGGGTGTCCTTGCCCTATTCGGCATCAGCTGGCCAGATGTGCTGCAGAGATACTGAGCCTGTGGAGAAGCTACAGCATGAGCTGTCACCCTCCAGGGGAGCCCATTTGTCCATGGGATCTTAATTCCCCCTCCTCCCCAGCTTTCCCCTCAAACTGCACAGCATGAATGCTTCCTCCCAGTGTGTACCATATAGACAACGCAGCTTTTATCTCAGATGCAACACATCTTGACAAAAATAGAAACAAACTGCATTCCCTTGCATCTGCTGTACGTAGATCTGATTTAAGAATCCATTGCTCTTAATGTCTATCTTTGTCATGGGACCAGAGTCTGAACTGGCATTTGAAGTCTCTTCCTAGGTGGGAAAGACATGTGAGATCATTTCTGTAGCTGGTGGGGTCGTGGTGGCTAATAATTATGGCTGAAACACTAGTAATTATGGCTAGATCTTTAACCTTCAATCAATAAGCATGATGGAAATGGGCAACTCCAGAAATCCATGACGGGAAGTACAGGCTCCCTGAACTGAACTGAACTGAGGAGAGATAAAACAGTTTGTGCCTGAAGAATCACAACACGAAGAAACCTGAATAAACCCAAAGTCTACTGAAACCGCATTTGTTGCTCCCCAGTTTGGACTTCTGGTGAATACAGAGCCACCCAGAGCACCAGGGTCCTCTCCACTTCTGTACCATCAGTGTCTGGAGGTGGTTTCAAAAGTCCCACCTCTCTGGAGCTGGTGCTGGAGCTGATGCCCTCTCTCGGTCTCCAACAGCAGCCTGCCGACACCTTTAGAGCCAGATGCCGCACTTCTGATGCCCGCAGCTCTGTTTACATTACTGGAGGAATACACAGAACTGCATTTGGTATTCAGTATTTCCATATTAATTAAGTTGCCCAGGTGGCCACAAATCCATACATCCATACTATTACTCCTTCACCTTCTTAACCTACTGATGATACTCACTCTCTCATTCGTTTCCAAGCTCCTCCCACAAGAACTCCTGTGTCGTTTGTCATCTTCTTGTCCCTCTCTGCCTTTCACTTTCTTGATCTCAATACTCCAGCTTATCCTTATGTAATTGAGAACAAAGTAATAAAATGAAGGTATTTGTTTTTATGTAAACTCTAATCTAAAAATATTAATTGCTTTAATGCAAGAAAAACTTTAATACTGTAAAGTGTTAAACCTTTTTAAATACTTCAATGCCTAACATTGAATCCACCTTCATTTAAACTTGGGATATATGTAGGGGGGAGGAAGTGTGTTCTGGTGCACAGCAATTGTAATGTAAACAAAGAGAAGCCAACACCAGCAGGACTAGCACAAACCGCATTACAGTCCAAAGCAACTCCACTTTGTACTCCTATTTGTAATCTGTAACTTTTTGATCTTTCATCTTGTTTCTAAATTAACTTATTTGATCTGCAAGCACTTACACTTTTCATAGCTTTCCACATGGAAGACATTCCACAGGATCTCGTGATCTTAAATACGGTCGGATTGCTCTGTGTTTAAGTGATGGGAGATGGAGGCCCTGGTCCTTTGAGATGTTACACAAACATACTTAGCAATTGGTATTGCAAGAGGTCCCCACGATCTGTGAAAAGTGCACGCTTTTACAAGATTGTGGCCCTGAAATGTAAGAGCTTCAGAATAGGGCACATATGCTCCATTTGTTTTGAAAATGCTATGGTGTTGTGCAGCTAAATAGGCATGATCTGTGATAGTGGTCATAGCATTGCTATTTGTGAAGTAATCACGATCATGTTTTCCTTGTAAAGCTATACTTAACCAATATCCCTCATTAAATTATGCCATAACTTGTGGTTATGTTTTGAAAATCTTACCCCACGTAAGAAGCGTTCAGTGCCTCTTGCTCATTCCTCACAAAGTGGCAGTGAATTTGGGCAACAGGCTAACGGGTAGAACTGATATGTAGAAAGTGTCAGAAAGCTCAGTGCTATCTACATAAACATGCTGCTACATGAAGGCCTGGGTTGTCTTTGTTCTACAAGTTATGAGCTCATACATCAACATGGGAAAACAGATGTTTAGATGAAAAAAATAAAGAAAAGGCAGAATGAGGAACACATCCAAGTTCCTTTGGCTTTTGTTCAGGTGTTCCATGGACTGAGCTAATGGGGATCATGTGGAGTGGCTGATTATCATTGGAGTCAGATGGTCTTTTTGTAACTGTAAAAAGGAAAGAAGCAATTTTGCTCGGTATACACACGTCTTTGATTTACTGCTGGGCTTAGTTAAAATAGTCTTTCACTGCTTATTACAAGAAGGGTAGAAGTTAATTGACAGAATGCACTTAATCTTTTTTTGAGGAAGGAGTTTGTATCATGACATTAGTAGAAAATCATCAGATCTCTTCTGTTCCTGTCTGTAACTATCAAGATTAAAGACCTGACTGTCTTGGGCTTTGCTCCTCAGGTAATGATCTGTGCAAAATGACAGCACTTTTTATGCATTTTAGTACAGACATGAGATTCTGCTCAATGTGCAAAGCCCCAGAAAATCTTTTCCTATTTTGTCCATTCATGAGTCCCTTCCAGGCCCAGTTATTACTTAGCCTTGACAGAAGTGCTGCCATGTTTTTTTGCTTCAAGAGATGTGTCCCCAATCCTTTTTTGCGTTCATTTCCTCCTTATGATGCTGTGGGCTGGCTGGTTACTTCACAGCCTGTGATGTGGTTTGCCATGTCTCTGGCTAGGAAACCCATGTACTCCTGAGGAATAATTTTTTTATAGGGATGCTGTTTTCTTCTTCCCATGAACTATTTTTCTATTTCTATTTTTCAACTTTCTATTAGTTGCCTCATGCTGCTCTCTTGCAGGATGATTCACATATTTGCTTTCTCTGACCGGAGTGTAAGATGCCCCACCTGTTCCGATTGGTTAGATACCAAATAGTATTTTTCTTCTCTTACTCTCAGCTTCAAAGAGTAAACAGAACTTCCTATTGCAGGGAATCATTTTTATTATGACTTTGGGACCCCATTTTTTTCAGTTGCCATGGAGTCTTGAGTCCTGGTCCTCCCACACCTCTCCCAAACAATCACTTTCAGATGCTATCTCAGGGCACAGTGTTCCATGGAACATTCTGCTAGAAAACTGCATTAAAGAAATCAGTTATATCACAGTCTTTAGACTGGAGAGTTTCATGCAGCAAACCTTGCTGAGTTTTTTGGAAGATATGAGTCCGCAGCCTACAAGGGACTCCTGAGTGCCTGTGCTATCTGAAAGTTTATGCTGAGGAATGGCTTAGGTATATTTATAAAAAGTAATTATAGAATAATCTGATCTAAGGCCTCTCTTGCTACACTGGTTGCCAAAAGATGTGTTTATAATATTACTTTAACATTCTTTCATTTCATTAATTTCATTATTAAGTCATTTTTTCCCAAGACAATTCATACTGACCTTAAAATGAAATGGAAACAAATGGTGCCAGAAGAAAAAGTCAACAAGGAAAGGATGATACATGGCTGTCATCCGTTTATCCAGAGAAACAAGATTAAGGGCTAGGTTGTCAGCTGTGCTAAGGCAGGGCTCGGCCCAGCTGGGAGGGTGGGGAGCATGGCTGTGAGCTGCCTTGCCTGTTCTTGTTCCTGGGAAAATATGGTTCCCAAATTAGCTGGGAGTTATCATCTATTACACTAGCCCTGCACCTCCCCACACCACCATGCTGCTTCCTTGGCCTCTGGGGATCATGTTCTCCTGCTCAAATTGGTTTCAAGACAAGGAGTGAACAGTGCGTTTCTTACCTGAAGTTTGCCAGTTTTTCCTTCTCTTGCTCCTCTCTCTGTTGGACTAAACGGGGTAACTCACTAGTCTTCTGAAATGTCTAATTTCTAGTTCCTGCTTTGTGTCCCCAGCTCAAAAGCATCTCTTTCCCTTTTGCCACCACCTCCTGACCGCAGCTGGCCCCAGCTCCTGGCAGTTGTCAGTGTCAGGAGGGTATGTCTCCACGGGACCTGGGGCAGAAGGCCAGAAGCCAGCAAAGACATACTTGGTCTAAAAATGAGTGTAACAATATCTGATTTGTCACCGACTACACCCAAAATGTCTTCAGGCCCATCTCCACATGTTCTTTTTATTTCTCTGACTGCCCAAAGCCTCCTAGAGCAGTTGGCTCCAGCCAGTATACAACTATTTTAAAACTTGGTACTTGTTTCCTTGAGCATTTGATGCTTGCCAGTCAGTATTCATGACAAAGAGCAAAATGCCACCACCCAGAAAGCAGCTGAAGCCACATTTGGAGAGGTGGCAGCATTAGAAACCCAGGCGGTGTTTGACAGTCTGGCCAGTCTTGGGATGTGTGCTGGGGCGAAGTTTCCTTTCGGTTCAAACCCAGAGCGTAGTTGCTTCAGAATATTGGGAATGGCAGAACTATTAGAGGCTAAAGCTGCAAGAAATCTTTGCTTCACTTTCCTACCAGGGAATAAAGACCAGCCAAAAGGCTGCTCCAGCCTGCCAGGAGAGAAGTTCTTCCTCTCTCACTGCCATAGATAGTCCGTCACACAAAACTGTGTATTGAGGATGGGAGTAGTTCTTAAGTGCTCAAAGATGTAAAGCACTGAAAAGCTACTCGAATGCCAGTGTGAAAGGATTTCTATTCCAGGATGGCAGAAAATGAATACATAAAGTGCTCATCATCGTCTAAGGATGAAATCCATCTTATCTCAAGAAGAAAGAGTAAAGAGCTTCTGTGGGGGAAACTTCTAAGATTAAACCTTTCCCCTCCTACCCGAAGGGCAGCTGTGTACTGATTTACAGCATAGTCAGAGCATATGCTTATATAAAGTGCCTTCATGTGACATGGCAATAGGATTCGAAAGCAAGCTGTGGATTTCTCTATGCTACCTTACTGTTCTTCAGCTTCTCCCTCTCCAAAGTGGAATTGTGCAATTTCTGCTACTCCTGGAGACTCTCTGGCCACAGGATGAATGCTGGTTGTGTTTCAACCTAAATGATCTCATATAATAAACTACTAAAAGCTGGTTTTAATAAAGGCATTAGAGAGAATGAGACTGCTGACAGACAACTTGATGAACCTTCTCAAATTCCTTCTACAATATTGATTTGATTCCAATTCCTCATTTACAACATTTGCTTGTTGTATACATAAACTATTTCTGCAACAGTTGAATTCGTCCAGTGAGCCACGCACAATCCAAATGTAAATTCCAGAGCTCTGTTTTCAACAAGACCATTGTCTTGGATAGAAACCCCAGTGATGTCAGAGATTTAATATGTCAAAGCGGGAACAGCACACAGACATAAAACTGGAAGAACTTTGGAGAGACTGTTTAGTAATACCACCAAAGCAGTCAGCCCGGCACAGGAAAGTGAAGCAGTCAATGATTACCTGCTATTGGCACTAGATTATTGGCACTAGGATGTATATATACTATGTGTATATACTATGAGTATAAATGTAAAGAACTGGTTAGTCCAAAGCTAGGCATCCTGTCCCTGACAGATGGAGAAGTTCTTTAAAGAATATGTAAGAAAGGATAAGCACAAGATGTTTTTTTCCTTGGTAGGGAAGTTATTTTCTTTCCAACCTTTGGCAATGAAGATTTGAATCAAATGCAGTGTAAGTGGCAAAGGCACCTGAGGGAGTCTCTCTAACAGGTGTGGATATCACTAAAGGAGCATGTGGCTGTTCTTTCTGGGGAACATTTGATTTTGAATACTGAGATTTGGGGGAGAAAAATAGAGAAAATATGAACTAGTTTCAGCTTGCAAGCGTAATAATTATTTTTAATGAACAAATGGTATTTCTTAAAGTATCTGGTAATGGAATTCTGATTGATAATAAAATTGGAATAATAGTCTATTTTTATATTGACTGGAAAAATGAGAAAGGCATCTGTGCATAGACCAGTTTGTAGCTAGAACTTAATTATGACTGGACTTTGTGTGATAATCTTCTTGTGTTATACTTTAGTGCTAAAATAGAATATTATTTCTCAAACACGGGAGTTAAAGATTTATCTTAAGGAACATTTCAAATAGGGTAATGGAGAGCTGCAAATGAAGTTAGCAATGTTCCTACGTAATCACATTCAATGATACCTTAGAGATTTCAAGGAAGACACATGGAGACTGTTTCATTATTTTATAAGTGTTAATTGACCTTTTATTTGCTTAGAAAATGAAATGAAAAACATTGGCTTAAGATAAAAGATCAAATTAACTACTCCTCTGAGAAAGATTTTTCCTTAAGAAACTTTATTAAGCCTAGAAATAAAGGCATTTTTGACAAATTAATGACAAAAAAGACACACACAGACAGTTCCTGAGGCACAGGAGCATGGAGAGCTGACATGCTAGAGGACCACTGTGGTATTGTATTGGTATATCAACAGTATTTTAATCTGAGAGATTCAGCAATATTAAAATTTAATAACAGGACTTCTTTTTTTTTTTGTCCTGCAAAGATGTTGTCTCTCCCTTCAAGAAAATACTTCAGTATCTTAATCAAATGATAGAGGTAATTTAAAGGCATAAAGATTTGGAAACCAAATACTGAGCTTCTAACTACTGTGCATTAAGTAGACTGATCAGTACCAGTTTTTTCAAAAGAAGTTGAGAGCCCCCCATACTGTACAGTCTAAAGAAATTGCAGTGCTTATCCTTCTTTAGATGGCAGTAGCAGCGGTTAACTAACAAACTATCATCATTGCTGAAGTATTTCTGCAGAAACAACTGCCATTCATTTAATGGATTTTACAACATCCTATGAGCCAACTTCATTTTACATAAATCTACTGGGGTTCCACCAGGAATGGAGCTTGGCCTTGTGTTTTCAGCTTTTTCTGTTGGCTGCAGAGCAGCAGGTAGCAGCCAGTAAACCCTGCAGAATAGACCCTTTTGTAATGCATGAGTCGTGGGGCCAATCCAACAGTCCGTGCACATGCAGCACTCCTGCAGTTGTTTAACTAGACACTTGACCTGGGTAAGGAACGGAGGACTGAGTTATTACATGACTAAACCTCTCCCTTCTACATAAGAGAAATTTTAGCTTTAAATCATCTTGGAAAGAAAAAACCCCAACAACCTAAGGAGAGCAGAGAAAGAAAATGAGGAGCAGTTCCTGGAAAAGAGGAATCATATATCCATAAGACACCAAGCAAGCTGTTGTATCTACATAGCATAGCACAAAGCCATGAAAAGATACTTTTTTGGGTGCTGAAAGCAGGGGAGATATGTCAATGTGGCATTACACTTGTGCCAATTTGTTAATACAACTATCGTGCCTCTGGCTCCAAGCTAGGTCACTGCCATTGGTCCATGGCATCACACTCCATGGACTAGAGTAGATATACACCTGAGAGCACAGAAATACAACTAGCAGAACTTTTGGCCAGATTTTCATGACCATAGGCTGATGCTCAGGAAAGCACCCTAAAGCAAACTTCAGGTTCAGTTTCAGCAAGGTTGGAAGCAAATATTTTGCCTTGTCCCAAGAGGTGTCTCAGACACACACTCATAAAGTCTCTGCTGCTCCATATAGGAAGAAAACAAATGAAGAGGGGAACAGTATAGTGAACTGATAAAAACAAACCCAAACAAATTGCAGCTTCGCATTTCAGGTTTATTTTGAGCCCTACATTTTTTTCACTGGTTTCATACGTCAGTTAGATGAGGGTTAGGAGGTTCTTACTGGAACTGCTGAATATCTTGGGTTACAGCTCTGGAAAAGTTCCTTGGCTGTTTGCCACGCTTTCCAGTACAATGTTATGGTGTGACAGATGGATTCAATAACAGTGGCTAGCAATCAAGAGATGTGAACCACAGGGTGTGGGGGAGTTAACTGTCACCATGACTTTTGAGAGATTATGCTGCCCTACATGTCAATACCTGTTTTCATGGGGGAGAAAGTGGTCACCTGGCTAAAAAGGTGCACCACTGTGTTTTTTCTGGCCTCACTGCTCTTGGGAGTAACTAATCTTTTCAGTCCCCTTAAGTGCTGGAGCATGGTAATAGGTTCACAGCTACTCTAGGGTAGCATCTCCTTGTCACCACTAACCTCAGCCTGTGGGGAGAAGGACAAAAAGGTGGGATGCAGCTTTCTGCTGCTGGTGGGGCCCCATCCACTCCACAAGCTGAATTTGCCTAATGCTCTCCCTCACCATCACTGCTGATGTCTGTCATTCTGGGTCTGACCTCCTACATATGCTTCTGGCTGCATTTAGGCTCTTGTCTTCCCTGGCTGGAAGCATGTATCTGTGTCACAGTCTGTCAGCCCATGCATGCTCTCCTGTTCTTCTGAGTGCCAGTGCAATGTACTCAGGGTCTTCTCCTCCAGCCTGAACTGCAAAAGAAGTCAGATCTTCAGGACTGTACCTGAGTGAACCACGACTATCAACCAGCATTTTCATAGCACCGTGGGACAGACTTGCTCTGTGCGGCTGCAGGGGTAAAACAGCAGTGAGGCAAGAGAAAAGCAAAGGGTCTCCAGCTGGCCTTCATTCCATGTTCCTGAGTCACTGCAGACCCAAATTGAGAGGCTGTTTTTAAGCCATTTGCCCCTAAAAATCAAGTTGCTGTTTTAATAAACCAGGGTCAATTTACTGAACTCTCATGTACTTTCTGTGCAGGACATGATCAAGAAATGTGTTTCCATCTATCAATCACCTACATTTTCTTACCAGAGAGGGCATTTTAATTCTTCAGCTTCATTCAGTGTCACCTGAACTAACTGTTACCACCTCTGCAGTGTGCAACCCCCCAGGAGCAGAACTAAAACAACATTTATTTCCTTTAGAAAGAAAGTAGTCGCTGAGGCTACTTTAAAGAAAATAGTCTCTGAAGTTGTGGAAGCAAAAGGTCAACATCTAATTTATAGGGGCTTGTGATGTATATAGAAGCCTGTCTCTGTTCCATGGTCTTTTATATTAGGCCAAATTTGATGCAGTTACATGGACTCTGCAAAAACACTCTTGTGATTTGTTGTTGTTCAGATGCTGACTATAGAACAGTTCCTTGTGACTTTGACGTCAATGAGCAAATATTTCAGCTGGCACAGCAAACCCTCTGTGTAAGGCTGATCTGCTCTGTGTTGTGCTGCTGCATGTTATGGGATGTGATTACTATAAAACTGCAGGACCACTGAGAACCAATTCACTGAAATCTAGGAGTAATAAAAGTGGTCTTAGAGCCTTATAGCAAATGTACAAAGACATTCCAGGATTTGCTAATCGATTCTTTCTATTCCACTGTAGAGGCAGACGACTTAAGCTATAATGTAGTGTAACTTCAGCAATCAACTCTCAAGTGAGTTGTCTATATAGTTATCTATATCTATATTTATAGATATATATAGATATCTATATCTATATATAGGTATATAGATGTGTTATCTCTATCTATAGATATAGATAACACATGCCAGGGGTACAGGTACCTTGGCTGGCTCCTTGCCATGTGAAGCCATAGGGGTAGTTAGGATGGCAGCATGTATCTCGCATGCTTGCTCTTGTAAGTGCTGGTGAGTGTGTTATAGACATTGAAGCCAGCTCAGGCTGAGCAACCTGGACTCAGAGTGAGCTGTGCTGGACCTGGCAATGCCCAGAGCCACCCAGGTGGTTCTGCCCCAGGCCTCCCCTCATGGCAGGTTCCAGGAGGACTTATAATCTCAGAGACAGTGCTGGACCCTGGCTGGCTCCTCACATTCCCATGGCATTGCATCCTGCACCCTGACACGTTCAGAGAAAGAGCCAGGACTGGCAGCAACATTTCTGATATTTTCTAAGGTTTTCTGTTATAAGGAGCATTCCAGTCCCTCATCAGGCAACATCAGTGGGAAGTGGAGCTGTAAGTTTCTCAGATGTCTCCCTGACTAGCCCTTTGGTTTCAGGCCGTTTTCATGATCAGCTTCTCAAATGCCAAAGCAGCCTGATCCTGCAAAATGCTAAGCAGCCTTGCAAGCTATACCTTAGACTGCAATGAGAATGGAGTATGTCATCATGCAAAAGAAACCCTGCTGGAGGGTGTCTCTAGTAGCTCAACCATTAAAGACTGTCTATCAAGAGCACTATTCTAAGTGTCGTGGTTTAACCCCAGCCGGCAACTAAGCACGACACAGCCACTCACTCATTTCCCCCCAGTGGGATGGGGGAGAAAATCGGAAGGGTAAAAGTGAGAAAACTCGTGGGTTGAGATAAAGACACTTTAACAGGTAAAGCAAAAGCTGTGCGCACAAGCAAAGCAAAGCAAGGAATTCACTACTTCCCATTGCAGGCAGGTGTTCCGCCATCTCCAGGAAAGCAGGTCCCCATTACATGTAACGGTTACTTGGGAAGACAAAATGCCATAACTCTGAACATCCCCCCTTCCTTCTTCTTCCCCCGGCTTTATATGCTGAGCATGACATCATATGGTGTGGGATATCCCTTTGGGCAGTTGGGGTCAGCTGTCCCAGCTGTGTCCCTTCCCAGCTTCTTGTGCACCCCCAGCCTACTCACTGGTGGGGTGGTGTGAGAAGCAGAAAAGGCCTTGACTCTGTGTAAGCGCTGCTCAGCGATAACTAAAACATCCCTGTGTTACCAACACTGTTTCCAGCACAAATCCAAAACATAGCCCCATACTAGCTACTATGAAGAAAACTAACTCTATCCCAGCCAAAACCAGCACACTAAGGAATCTGGAAATTGGCGGGGGGGAGCAGGGGGACAGGGAGGGGGCCTGATGGCACTGCATATGCAAAGCAGAGCTGCTGTCTCCATGCCACGCTCAGTGTGTGAGGTTTTGATGGACGTACACAGATCAAAAGCACAGTGTGCCTGTAGATGTGACATTTACGGCCTAGGAGGTAGTCTTGTGAGTTCCTGCCATAAAACAATAATATTTACATTTTTCCTTGTCTTTTGGCATTTGATCTTCACAACAGAAATTAATATTTCTCTTTCTCTCACAGGAACATGAGAAAAAGTGATTATATTAGTATCAAATCTTATATACCCATATTCTTTAGAGGAGATGAAAGAAGATTTGTATTATTTGGAAGGAGTCTAAACTGGACATCAGCTCAGGATAGCTGTCCAACACATGTTGAAAATCAAGTACTGAGGGAATCCAAAGATGCAAAGGCATATGTGTCCATAGAAGGTATGTGTGTCTCCAGAAGCAAGAGAAAAGCTTCTGAAAAAACCACAAGAGGCCAAGTCATATAAGGAGGACTCAGGCCTACTTCCCCAGTTTAACCTGGTCACTTCTGCTTGGAGAAGATATGAAAGGTGAATGAGCTATGCTGCTACACTAAATTGGACTTTCAGAAGCTAGAGATGTAGTTTTAAGTTAGAAAATTTTGGGGCTACATTTACTAGATGAACACATTAAAGTCACCATTTCCTCAGCCTTCCTGCCCATGGCTCTTTCCTGAAAGCATTGCCACCTTCATTCATTAGTTGGCTCACCAAGGATGGTGTGGCTGTAGCTGGCTGGTTGCTTCTCTCCATTGCCACAGCCTCTTTTCCTGGCAGACTTTTTGCTACAGAAGCCTGAATTTACCCTGGAAGAAACTGGCAAAAAGCTAACATGAATTTAAATTTGTATTCCTTGAATTGCAGTGAAACAACCCACAACAAATTAAAAGCACTTTCAAATAAGCTGTAGCAATATCAGCTGCTAGCATTCCAGAGCCCTTCACTTCGGGAGTCAAAGGTGTCTGCTTAAATTGCTAATTAGCTTTCTCTTGTTATAATTTTTCTGACTTAAATACTCTGCATGAAAGCATTTTTCTTACCTGCTCTAGTTGCCATAGCATCCATCACTGCACAGTTCGGCTGCTTTTCTGCCCCTGTTTCATAATCAACTATAACTATAATTTCTTGAGAAAAAAAATTGTTTTTTAACAAAATGTAGAATACAAAGTAAGAAGGCCCTAATAAAGGCTCAAATAAATTCCTTATCTGGCAGCATACTGAAAATATCTCAATTCCTGGCACAGCAAATATACTGTAGAGTTCACTCTTCATTAAAAAGCACAGGCAACCACAGTACCAGGATGTGGGTAGTCTTAAAGACTAATGTGTACATTTATGCAGATACAGTCTTCTGGGAACCAGCTTGTTTTAATCATAAAAGAACCCTTCAAGTAAATTTAATGAGGAGTTAGTTGAGGAATTTATTCTGAGACTTTAAACTATGTGTAAATTCCTGAGGATCAAATTAAGTTGAAGGTAAATAATGTTCAGAATGGTGTTTCAGTCAAGGCTGCCTAAAAGCTGGAGACACAAAGATCCTGCTTAGAGAATGTTTCTTTTCTAGCTAGAGACTTCTTTAAGGAGCCCAGACAGATGCCATATGTTGATGATAAAACAACATCTTTCACAATTTGACATTTGGAGTCTGCTCAAAAGATCAGTCATTTTTGTCTTTTCTAAGGTTGCCACCTTTAAAATAAATGCCAAACAGTTATGAACTGGAAAAAGAGTAATTGCCAATAGTTATAGGTGTCATCAGTGATGAAACATCCATAAGCAGATGTTTTGCTTTACATGCAGGGAAGTCCTGGATAAAAGAAACACTGTGACAGGACAGCTGTGTCAAGGGTGCTTTAGAAAAACAGATTGTCATCATTTGCCCTCTTAAAGATAGGAAAACCTTGCTTTGAGCTCTTCCTCTCTCAGTGAGAGGATGCTTGGTCTATGTTCTTCATACACTCAAAAAAAAATGGTGCACTTGAAGATATTTTATTTAATGATTTACCTTTTGAGTCATATTATTTATTTCATGTTCTGAAGTCTAGTCAGAGGTACAGTGATGGACAAACACACACACACACACACACGTGCACAGGAACACAACACCCTTTGTTTCCCTCTCTTGTTTTCATAGAATAGAAGCATAAAATGGTTTGGGTTGGAGGGAACCTTTAAAGGTCATCTAGTCCAAACCCCCTGCAATGAGCCGGGACATCTTCAACTAGATCAGGTTACTCAGAGCCCGGTCCAACGTGACCTTGCATGTTTCCAGGGATGGGGCATCTACCACCTCTCTGGGCAACCTGTTGCAGTGTTTCACCACCCTCATCGTAAAAAATTTCTTCTATATATCTAGTCTGAATCTACCCTCTTTTAGTTTAAAACCATTACCCTTTGTCCTATCACTACAGGCCCTATTAAAAAGTCTGTCCCCATCTTTCTTATAAGCCCCCTTTAAGTACTGAAAGGCCCCAATAAGGTCTCCCCGCAGCCTTCTCTTCTCCAGGCTGAACAACCCCAACTCTCTGAGCCTGTCTGCACAGGAAATTTTTTCTTCATGTGGTTGATCATTCACTGGATGGTGTTAGCAATACATATTGCCTGGTGTTTCCCAGCTGGACGTTGTCATTTAATGCACAATTCTTAAACAAAGAAGTATTTTCTAGTAGTGTCAGATACACAGATGAAGCAAAGAAAGCACCTAAAGGCTAAGCGAGTTGGCTTCATAATGTGCAGCTTGATCATATAAGTGCTCACTGGGGTATCCTGCAGATCTGCCATTTCTCATTAAATTTCTCAAGTATTAATGTGGAATAAATAAGATTTTATTTCACCTTCCTGAGTAACATTGTAGAGTGGAAAATCTCAGTGAGACAGAGAGAATGAAGAAAGAGATGCATTCAAAAGGTATTGCTGATGCATATCCTTAATGTGTTTTCCTCTAGAGCATACAGAGTTTATGCATATTTGGTTTGAAAATATGTGGAGCTTGTATGGTCTGTGTCCTGGTCTTGTCTCTTCATCAGTATTTTTACAGTGTTCAGAAACTTCTCAAGCGTATTAGAGGACAAAAAAGGAAAGGTGCCTCCAAGCTGATGAAAGTGTATCCCCCTGTCCTGCAGACACACCAGAATAACTCATACGAGAAGTCCCACAGAACTCGTAAGCCAACCTGCACAGTGAGAAAGCCCTGCCTTCAGAGTAGGTGTAATGTGATGGTGGTAGATGGGGAAGGAAGAAACATGGAAGGAGAAAGATTCAGCTTAAGCAGATGGTCACGTTGTGGTTCTGCTGCAAATAATCTAAATATTCATTTCCTTTATTTAGGCCAGAATCTTGCAAAATCTTATACAGGTGAGCAACTTTATACACAAGAGTGCTTCCATTCAATTCAAGACACAAACTTGTTACCAAATGATAAATACAGACATGTCTACAAGATTACAGCCTTAAACTGAGAGTGAGCTTGTTTCTGGTTTGTATGTCACTTCACATGCTGGTGATTGTTAATAAATATCCATGAAGGAAAAACATGAGGTAAATTGCACCATTTGATTTGAGAGGGTGAAGTAAACCAGGAGGCACCGTTCTAATAGGAGGGAGAGCCTTGCAGACGTGTATGGCTGAAAGGGACAAGGAGGCAGCACTGGCTTGCCAAAAGCAGAAAAGGGGGATTCAGAGGGTAACAAATGTTTGAGCTACATAAAAGGTTCTTGTTATGAAAGTTTCTGACACGGATCTCAGCACTGGAATGAGAACAACGAGATGAGCATCAGAGCACTGAGAACTCCGATAGTAAAAAGCAGTCAAAAGGAAGATAATTTAAAGTGCAACAGAAATACTTATGGGACAAAAGGGTTTAAAGAATATACTACATTTCCAGAGAAGGCAGGCATCAGATAATCAGATCTGGTTATAAAATGCAGAGAACTTACCCCACAGAGAGCTTTGAGTTTTTGTGAAAAAATCAAATAGCCTGGATAAAAAGGCTTACAGCTGAATGTTACTGCTTTTCCAGCAGAAATAATGTTTTTTTAAAAAAGAAAAAGGTTCCATCTCCAAACATTTTAACTTAGTTGAAACACTGCTTTCTTGTAGGAAGAATATTTAATCAGCCTCAGGGATACCTGAAACCCATGGGAAGCGCAGGTGACAGCCATGTCAGAAAAATCAGATCCTAAATGACTGCAGCATGCTACATGATTACTAGAAGCTTTAATTCACAGAAGAGGACTGCAGAGCTTGGTGTGGCGATGATGAGGTTCCTGTTCCCAGCTGGCCTCCTACTGCAAACATAGGGAAGGCTGAAACCCAGGTGGTTAGCTAACAAGAATAACCTCCCAAGCAATGACACCCCTCAGCCCACAAGGAGAGCTAAGATGGGAGACAATAGCTTTCCCTAGTATTCATTCCCACCCAATGAGCGATAATGCCAGCTATGAAAACCTGGCTTACAGAGTTAGCTTTGCAACAAGGGTAACTGCCTTTGGGGCAGCTATGGTGGTGCTGTCCCCAGCTACCTGTCCCACTTCACTCCCTGGAGGAATCTCCAGCTCATGTAGTAGCTGCTGGATTGCTATCACTACTACCCTGAGACATTAAGTAAAATAAAAATTGAATGCCAGCTTATATTAACACATCATATTGTAAACAACTGGAGTTCATCTGCTGCTTCACCAAGAGCTGACCTTTCCCTGCATCAGAGAGGAGAGTTCCTAAGAGATGGGCTGGTAGGACAGCTCATGTCTGAACCACCACAGCATCTCTAGGCAAAGTGTCCCCATTCAGTAATCTGAACTCATAGTCTCGATTCTCATTGTGGATAGCTTTTAAATCTTACAGGGTCTCTTTCCATGATCATTTCTCTTTCACAAGGTATTGTTAGAATTAGTTATTTAATAGAAGCGCAATGTTCAGATTGTGTTATTATTTCAGTCTTTGTGGTAATTCAGACCTTGTCCATACTGGGATTTTTCAGTGGAATTGTATTTGTGATGGTGGTTTTGTGGTGTGGAAGCCTGTTTACTACAGCTTGGATTGGGACCAACAGAAACAGTGAATACTTGAGCAAAAATGCAGTTGGGGAAACTCTCTTTGAAACAAAGCATTAGAATAATGATCATTTTTCTTTTTGGATGTAGGTCTTTCTAGAACAGCTTGCTTGCTTGCCTCTTTCCTGGCAGGCAGAAGTTCATCTCCCCACACCACCCCTAGTCATGCTTGGAGTGGTGAGGCACGGCTCCTTCTGTGAGGTCCTCAAAACTAGACTGTCCTCTTCTCCTTTTGCCACTGCCTCTGGAGAGAGCCCTGACAGTCCAACACAAGACCGTCATTGAGGGACCTTCCAGACCCACAGGCCGTGAAGATCACACTGGTTTGTGGACTGCATCGCTGCTACAGGGGTAGAATGCTTCCAGGGACCCACGTCTTGAGGGTGAATTTCATCTGTGTATAGGGAGCCTCCACAAAGCTTATACACTACCTAACTGCCACAGTGAGGTCTTCTTAATGTTCAGATCTTTGCATAATAAATAACTACTGAATGTGAATGAAGGCAATTAACTCTATAGCTACAATGCAGGGGACCTTCTAATGTTGACTTAAGCTATGTTGGACGCAGAATGAATATTCTGCAGTAACCCTACAAGCTAGGAGATAGAAAACAATTGACTTGCAGCATTTTCTAAATGTTCTGATTCCTCCTAAATGAGCTCCATTAGCACTGAGATACAGAGATCAGTTAATTGTGGTTGTTGAGACGTTGCAAATGATCCTTCCTATGGTTACTTTAATTAAAACACCTGCTTTCTAGTTTGTCATGTCAATATTACACCTGTTTATTCCATGCAAATACAAAGTAATGGTTATGAAAGAAAACTTTTTCTTTCTTTGAACCATTCCAAGTCAGCGAGATTAAATTGCAAAAGCATGTCTGGAGTTTCTGAGCCTGCATATCAGTTCATTAACATGTGCGTGCCTAGAATATTCAAATTCTGTTGTAAGATGTGCCTCTCTGCAGCTAGATAAGAAGAGATTTCCTACTGCTAAGCAGTTCTTTGATACCATCAGATTCTATCAAATCTATCTCTGATTTTAAAAGCAAACAAATGGGAGGGGGTTGTTGCTTCTTCCAATTCAAACTTTTCAAACATCAACTTTACTATTTAGTCTATAATAATGCTGTTCTACTACATAACTTAATATTTACTTGCCTTCTAGACAGAGAGGATTTCTTTCATAGTATGCTTTGGATTATGTTTCTATGATGTAAAGATTATTTTTCTTGGCCTAGCACCAGTTTCTTTCAGTTTTTCTCAATATTGCACCTCTAAGACACTTCTCATGACTGCCTTGCGAGCTCTGCAATCAATGATACCAGAGGAATTTCCAATTTTGATGATTTGGGGTAACGTTGAGGTTTTGTGCTAGTCTGTGATTAGAGATACCCTTGAGTCATGGAGTATCCGTCAGCGTCTCTACCTTGTATAATGATCACCGGTCTCTTCCTTCCCACAGCTCGGCACTTGGCAGTGCACTCTGGCAGAAAGCACTCTCAGTTCCACCCCTCTCCTCAGAATTTCTCTGGCCATGGGTTAGTGAGGCTGCATATGCACGCTCCTTTGGGTCCACTGCCTCCAGGGAGACAGTGCATTTTTTTCGTTCATCTTGCTTTTAGCACTAGACAAGCTCAATAGTAAAGCAAAGATAAGCTGTGTTAGCTAGACCTAAGACCAGACTTTAGATTGGAAACAAAGCTCACAGATGCAGAAAACAACATGATTTAATTATACCAAATACTATTTACTCATCATCTCTTACCTAGCATCCTAAGATTTTGGCCTGTTGTCACATGTAGGTAGGCCTTCACTGTTGAAAGCAACATCTGCATGTGCTTAGGGTTACCCTTGATTTGAAATGTAAACCTTACCTGGTATCCTGTCCACCAGGATGGGGCCATGCCTTCCTAGGAAGCCCTGCCACCTTCTGAATCCTGTTATTTTTGCTGTCCTCATTCTTGATACTTTTAGGAGTCAGGTTTTGGGATTCAAGTATTAATGTTCCTGATGATTTCATCCAGGGCCACTGTGCAAACTTATGGAAGCTCTTTTACTCTTGCTTATCCCGGTGGTAGGTGATTTTTTTTGAGATGCTGTTGGCTCCTCCTTAAGGTAGACACAAAAACTACTTAGTAGTACTAGTGCCTGGAAGCTCACAACACTTTGAAAGTAGCAATACACTCACATTAAATATATAAATCATTGATTGTATACACATTCTACAAAACTTCTGGCAAGTTACAAGTTTAGACAGCATGCGAAGACATTATTAATGTAGACATCAAGCTTGGGAAGTAGTTACTCTTTATGGATATATCCATGAGTGCAAGTCTCTGTATTCACTTTTTATTGAATTTCTCTGACTTGAGTTTCTTTAACTTCAGGCTATGGAGATTTTGAGCAATAAATACTTACTTTATTCTCACCTCCACATTGACCACATGAGGTAACAATGATTCAGAAATGCTTACTTTAAGTAGCTGGTGTGTATCAGTTGCTAACAGAGTGGACTGATGTTTAGTCAGTCTGTGAGTACACCAGGCTTGGGTGGGAGAGCCACTAGACTACAAATTTATAATGAGTAATGAGAGTATGGATTTATTTTCCTAAGCTTGGTTACACATCCTTAGTCTTTCACTTGCAATGTGAGTTACAGTTCTCCGTAACAGATGTCACAGCTCCTTATCCCAGTGAGAAGTGAAGAACAGGTGGAGGTCCCAAATAGCCACATCTCCAGTAGCCTTGATAGACCAGCTGGAGGATCTGAGAAAAACCTCAACCAGAACTGTCCACTACATTTCATTTAGAACAGAAAGGAAGGATGATTATACTTAAATAGTCATGAAAATCTGGACACATAATCCTTAAAGGCTTGACTGTATAGACACAACCTGTCAGTCAAAGGGGATCATTTTATCTCTGTGAAAGTGTCTAACTCACCATCCCACACGTATTGCAAACACCTCTCTTTCCACCTGTCATTTTTGGACACTTTTTACATTATTTTAAAATTTCCTTTGTTGAACTGTTCTGAAGATATTTGAAATGAATTGCTATACTCACAGTTGTTATATTTGGACTGTCTCAAGCTCATTCAAGTTCATTTCTATAGTGGTGACTGGAAGTCAAGAAGAGATTTTCTACAATCCTAGAGCAAAAAAAATCCATTAATTTCAGCAGTGCAATATTCTGCTTTTGGTCTGCTAGTTTTTAGTATGTCTTTAACAACTTGAATTGCTGCTTGAATTTCAGGCTCTATGGACTATGATTTAGAAACACTGTCCTTGATGTCAACTTCTGGGAAGCTGACAAGTGTGTCTTTTCCCATTTTATTGTGTATTAGCTGCTCACTCTGAGTCAGTGTCAGTCCTGGAAATGAATGTCTCCTCATGTCTCTTGGGAGAAGAGATTTTAATATTGGAAGAACCTCTTGAGAAGTACTTGTTTCTTTAATACATAGAGATTTTTCTGGTCTACTTGTTTATTTTCCTTTTTTTTTCTTTTTTCAAGTAAGGGTTGATGAAGACAGTCTTCAAAGAAAAGAACATGTCTTCTGTTGTACTCAATTTCTCTCCACATCCTCAAAACAGTAACATTTTATTCCCAATTTAACTGGATTGGATACAAGCAGTTTAGACAAAGGAAGATATTTTTTGGTTTATGTGTTCAAGTAGTCAAGTGGAAGAAGACAAACAGCAATTTTCAAAGCCATTCTAAACAGCTTCCTTCTTTCTTGGCCCTTCTTTCTTATCATAGAGTCATAGAATCATAGAATGGTTTAGGTTGGAAGGAACCTCTAAAGGTCATCTAGTCCCACCCCCCTGCAATAAGCAGGGACATCTTCAACTAGATGAGGTTGCTCAGAACCCTGTCCAATCTTGACCTTGAATGTTTCCAGGGATGGGGCATCTACCACCCCTCTGGGCAACCTGTTGCAGTGTTTCACCACCCTCATCTATATATCTAGACTGAATCTACCCTCTTTTAGTTTAAAACCATTACCACTTGTCCTGTTGCTACAGGCCCTATTAAAAAGTCTGTCCCCGTCTTTCTTATAAGCCCCCTTTAAGTATTGACAGGCTTCAACAAGGTCTCCTGGACCCTCCTCTTCTCCAGGCTGAAGAACTCCAACTCTCTCAGCCTGTCCTCATAGGAGAGGTGTTCCATCCCTCTGATCACTTTTGTGGCCCTCCTCTGGTCCTGCTCCAATGGGCCCATGTCTTCCTGTGCTGAGGGCTCCAGAGCTGGATGCAGTACTCCAGGTGGGGTCTCACCAGAGCTCAGAAGGGGGGCAGAATTACTTCAACCTGCTGGCCACACTTCTTTTTATGCGGCCCAGGGTATGGTTGGCTTTCTGGACTGTGAGTGCACGTTGCCAGCTCTTCCTCATGTATTTTTCCTCGAGAGATGCATTTTTTTTACTTAACCCCACTAGTCCTCTCTACTTTGCGGTCATTGGAATAAATGGAAAGGTCATGGAATGGATAAATAATTTTCTAAAACACAGGAGATGGAAGGGAGAAATAAAAGGCCAGCTCTTGTGACAGAGAGAAGTCACCAGTGGAGGGGTCTGTACTGGAATCTGTGCTGTTCAAATTGTTCATACGTGATTTGGAAAAGAGAGTTAACAGCAAAGTGACTAAGGTTGCCAATGATGCACAGTTATTTAAGGTATTAAGGATGAGCACAGCCTAGTGACCTGCAGAAAGACTACAGCCCAAAGGAACTGGGCAATAAAATGCCAGATGAAATTCAACATGCATACGTGTAATGTGATTTGCATGGGGAAGAAGACAATTCTGACTTCATACAAGGGCTCCAAATTGACCATTGCTTTTCAGGAGCAGCTAGATTTTGGTGTTATGATTGACAGTTCCATCAAAACATCAGTTCAGTGCTTTACAGTAGTTAAGAAAACACAAATCAAACATTCACGTCAAAAGAAAGGGCTTATGAGAAATAGAAAGTGTAAGAGGAGGGCGACAAATATAATCAAAGGTATGGAAAATTCCCATAAAAGAAACAACTGACTTAGTTGAAACTTCAATATGAAGAAATTACAACTTACAGGGAAAATATGTTTAAGGTTTACCAAATCACCACAGGGAAAAAATTTTGACTGTTCACTGCCTCTTTACTTGCTAGAAATAGGGGTCAAAAATGCAGTTTATGGGAGCCAGGTTCAGAGTAAGCAATAGGACCTGACTGTTCACACAACAAGTAGAAGGAGATCTGTGGAACTCCTTGCTAGGGGTGTTGTGGATGCAAGAAGTCTGTATACATGCAAGGGGAGACTTGACAAATATTTGAAAGGTAGAGAGACCAGCTGAGTGTTTCTAAATATATAAATAAAAACAAGTTAGGAAAATTCTCTGAGCTGAGAATTGTTGCCAATGAGGAGAATATTAGTGGGAAGGTATCATGTATGTTTGCCCTGCTCTCACTCTTACCAAAGCATTTGCATATGAACTGTGTTTCTGCTGGTCTTTCCTTTTAAAGGTAAACATTAGCCTGTCCCTAACAAAATCTAAGCTTTTCTTCAGGAGGGAGGGGTTAGAGAAAAAAAGAGCAGGGAAAGCGCCAAATTATTCTAAGAATGAATAATGAATGTAAAAGAGGAGGGGAGCAGAGGATCTAAGGGGCACAAACGTAGAAGCTGGGACAGCAAGCAGAGGACTCCTAACAATGCCAGCCATTCCCAGAAGGTGCCCAAGAAGCTCTGCCCAGTGATGCAGCAGGATGAGGACCTATTTCCAACTAATTCACCAGGATCTCCCACGAACCCTCTGAAAAAGAGCAGTTTGGCTGGGGCCAAAGGGAGGATAATAAAGAGACCATGCAACACAGTGAGGTCTTGGTGGGATGGGTATGAATAAAAAGGTGAGAGAAGAATTGTAGCCAGAACTGAGAGATTCTGGAGGAACAACCAGGAGCTGTAGTTTGGTACACTTAATACATCCCTGCATAACTGTTTCTCTCCTGCTGCAGAAGGAGCATGAGCCAGACCAAGAACAAGCCTTTCTCTACCCCTCCATAGAAGATTTTCCAAATTACGTTACCAGTGGGCCATAAAAATACCTCAGAGAACAGGATGGCCCATCAGGGTTCTTTGTCATCTTTTGGTGGCAAGTGCCAACTTAAGCAAAAGGTTGACCAGATGTAGAGAATACCTGTAAAGCCAGTACCAGACTGTTTGGAGGGTGTGCTAGATCACTGGACTTTCAACCTTAATTCCTTCTTAGTGGAAGCAGTGTGGGAGTGGAGGGAAGGGAATTTTGCAATGCTTCCCCTTCTCCCAGGACAAATTGTTTGAAGCCACAGTGTTGTCAATTCAGGTACAGGATCATGAGTTAATTTTTCCTCTTATATCAGCTTAAGGAAAGAATCAAGCTAAAGTCATTGTACTTGTATCAAGAAAAAGTGATGGCTGTTTGATGCATGAGATATTTGGGTGTTTCATTCAACTTTTCAGCTCTGAGGTTTCCTTTGTTAATATTCTTCTGTTACGTATAGCCAGGTACATTAATGTGGGATGAAACTGCCTGACAATCAGGAGCCATTCCCTCTGTTGATTTCTGATTCATGAAATGACAATCTAGATAGTTACACACTGTTTATTCATTGTCACTTAATTAAATACTCTGATATCAGTGGTAAGAGAAAACATTCAAAACCTTTTTGCATCACCTCATGTCATGTATATTCTGCTAAGAATATTGCCCCAGTGATACTGCTGGCTTCCACATGCTCCACTCTTGCTTTCTCAGTTAGCATTTAGTGTCAGCGCTCTTTTGCTTTTCCTCTTATTTCTATTAAACATGAAACACCACCCATTATAATCATAGAATGATAGAATGGTTTGGGTTGGAAGGGACCTTTAAAGATCATCTAGTCCAACCCCCCTGCCATGGGTAGGGACACCTTTCACTAGACCAGGTTGCTCAAAGCCCCATCCAACCTACTCTTGAACACTTCCAATGATGTGGCATCCACAACTTCTCTGGGCAACCTGTTCCAGTGCCTCACCACCCTCATAATGAAAACTTTCTTCCTTATGTCCAATCTAAATCTACGCTCTTTCCATTTAAAACCATTGCCCCTTTAACATTAGAGACATTACTAGATATTTCCATTAAAAGGATTAGGGTTTTGAAGCATGGACATGCAAGGAAAATAAAACAAGGACAGAGCATTTTATACCTAAACACACAGTGTGTAGTTGTGTAATTACTATTACCCATCACAATCATAAAAACCCCACCTTAGGATATATAATTAATTCATAATATAATAGCCATTTAATTTCTGCAGTACTTTACTGAATGAATCAGTGCAGTACTGAGCTAACATCAGTGTCGCATTTACAGTAGATTTTCTGTTTACAGGCTGAAAATATTCCCTGAGGAAGAATTGTGATTTGGGTTATCAGTGAGTGTTAGCAGCTCTAATGTACATTTTTTCTTTCATTCTGGCGGCAGGCAAGCTGCTTGAAGACCCAGATTTATCTATATTAATTACCAAGTTCCAACCAAATTTCATACTAATAATTTTCATCTTCTCTCATAAGTCTGTAAAACAATGTTGTTCATAAATGTCAGTTGGAGGCATCTTATTCACCAAGATGCAGCACCACTGTTCAAAATATGAGAAGATGACAGCCTACTGGGCCTACAGCACAGCTGTAACAAGAAATCTCTCCACGACATTTTACTGCTGAGAATGCAAGGAAATTTCATGCCCAGAGGACACATCTGGGAAATACCCCTCACAACCCCTCTTTAATCAACTCACCAATTGTCTCCCAGAGACTTTTCAATAACCATCAGTCCATAAAATTACTTTTAATCTATGCATCAATATGAGCAATGCCAGGCACCAGGAACAAAAAACGCTAAAGCAATCTCAAGTCTCTGAATGTTGTTATAATACTAGTTCCCAATGTACCTCATAAACATGAATAAACTGGGGCATCACTCTTTTCTGACATATCCTCGGGTACCACTACTGGCTGGTTGCTGCTGTACTGCACATCTGGCTCCTCTGAGCTGATGGAGGCAAAGGAGAGGGTGCCTGGCACTCTCTGCCCCAGCAATATGGTCACCAGCCCCCAAAGGCAAAGGAAAACCTGCCAGCTACTAACAGGACAGAGAGCATTAACAGGACAGACACGTAGTTGAGTGTGCCTGCTTCTATACAAAAAGGGAGAACTTGGTATCTCTAGCTACCCTAGCAACCGTGTTCATTAAACTATTATTTTCCTTATTTTAAGGGTAAAAGCTGAGGATTCCCATTGATTTCAATGGCAACTAAGTAACTTCGTGCTGTTGCAAGGCTTTAGGTGCCAGAAAGGCTTTAAATGTCTGTCTTTAAAGTTCAGATCTTTAAGTGTATTTAAACACCAAGTTCTCAGGTGATAGGTACAAACATGCATTTTAAAATCTGTTCCTAAAAGACTTGCTTGTAGGAAGTCTAGGGAAGAGGATAGATGAGACCCATGGGTTGTGACATGCCCAGAGATTTTCCCACTCAAAGCTACTGCGCGTGTGTTACTGCAGCAGCTGGCAACTTGCAGCATTTGCTGATGATCAGAGTAGTCGTTATTGGTTCAGAACAATCTTCTCCCACTGCTTCTGTAAAGAAACATTTCCCATTGGATGCTTTTTGACCATACAGTTATTTTTCTCTTGATCTTTCTATTACCCCTCTTTTTTTCTTTTCTCCTTTTCCCATTGTCCTGTGAGTGCCCTGTAGTAGCCCTGCAGTTCCTCCTGCTCTGCTCCCATTGCACCATGGTGGAGACTTACCCCAGGATTCCCAGTCCAGGTTCTTTTTTTGTACAGCAGTCACTAAGAGAGCAGAAAAGCCGCTTGTGCTCCCAAGAGGCCGCATTGCAAAGTCCATAGGGTGCACTCTGGCCGGCTTTCCTGACAGAACGGACATAGATCAGACTCAAAACAGCCACGAGCTTTTCCCCTACAAGGCAATCTGCTGTTAGTCACATGATGATGGATTTGGCACCAAGAATGAGATGAAGGCATTGTTATAGGAGGAATGTGCGCTATCCCATAGGTCTCCATACCACAGCAATAAACCACCAAATGTCCACAGTTGATATAACATCAGTCTTGGCTCCCTATGGGCTTTTCAATGAGGTAATTGGAGTTTATTCTTTGCTTGGTGTTAAAGTGAAAAACAGAAACAGCCATGAAGGGTCATTGTGGTCAGAGCTTATTTTAACATCTGCATCGCTGTCATACTTGAACTGTCTTAAAAGTGATTATCTTGCTGTCCTGTGACCACTTTACATCAGACACTTTGGCCTAAAATCATAGAGTAAGGACTGAAAACTGGGTTCCTGAACTCTGTTTCTGCCTATGCCAACTGTGGCTCTTGGCCAATTTAAAGACTTAGCATGTATCAAGAGCTTTGGGATTTGGAGCTGAAAAATCCTCCAGAATAATGAGTAGACTGAATAAAAATAGGTCAATAAATAAATAGAAAAGGAAACACTGTAGAATAAAGAAAAAATATGCTCAATAGACTTTTTTTTAAGTACCCGTAAATGAGGGAATCAGTCACTGAAAAAAAGGACATGAGCTAGAGGGAGCCATGGGACAGAGTGAGCTGGGGCTGAGCAGGCAGCGCAGAGCAAACAGGGAAAACCAACCTTCTTTGCAAGATTTTGGATCACAGACTGGGTTAATGGCATTAGTCCCCTCTTCTGTTGTTCCTAGAAATGAAGGCATCTTCTGAAGTTACAACTCTCATGTGAGATTAAAAGAATATTCTTCCATAAGATTTTTAAATTTACCTTATAGGAAGGGTAGAAAATGAAGGTTTGCACTTAAAATGATGAATTCAAGAAATGGAAATAGTTGGGTTTTTTTCTCTACATTGCCAGTTCAAGGCAATCAGATCAGCCTAAATTTAAAATAGTCAAAGGTTGTTGGGTTTTTTAATGTGAACAAAGAAGTAAAAATATCCTTTCAGATGGAATGAAATATTTTATTCACTATGATTCAGAATGTTTTCTTTCAATGCTGTATTTTATAAGTAAAAGTAAAATGGTTTGACATTCCAAAACAAAAGTTAATTTCCAATTGAGAGGCTGAAATAACTATTCTGTCAGGACTTTTTCCATTCTTGGCCTTCCCATACACTGAAAAATTTGATAAAAACAGAATGAATTTGCAAAGCATTTTAAGCTTACAAGTACCTCATGTTTTTCCATAAAGAAATGAGGGCAAAGCTTCATCTAGTTTTAGTACTGAGAAACCCAAATTAATCTATGGATTTATAGCAAGGTAGCAGTTAACAGAAACATAAATCTTTTCTTTCAGGTCTTAACCTTTTGTTTCATAAATAGAAAGGTCCTCAGTGTTGTTACCATTGCTGTGACTGACAAAGTGTCAGAGAGAAAACGTGACCTCTGCAACGTCTTGAATAAGGACAAGAAAATCTCATGTAGTATTACTGTCTGGAAAACGAGACCTGATGATTCAGCTACTAGAGGAACTGTGCCTTAGAACAGCATGAATTTTATCTCTGCCTTTCATGTCAATCTTCCTTTGCTATAACATTGTCAATCAGTCAGATCACTCTCATACTTCATTATGTTTCCATGGTGATCCTTTCCGCCAAAGTTAAAAATAATCCTGTTCTGATGTTGAAACTTGTAGAGAAGACGACCATATATAATTGCCTGCCTGCAGTTATCTGCCTCCGACATGTGGAGGTAGGTACCCTAAAAGGATATTCATTCACTTTGTTCTGATTTTTGGAGTTGAAACAGTACAGTAGCAACTGGGCTAAGCCCCTTTCCCCAGTTAATGTTAGTAAATCAATTAATACTGCATCACTGAGTTTTTCAACTGTACCACAGTTTGCTACATCTCCAAAATTATCCTAATAAACAATCCCAAGGCATCATGCTAACACTTATATATATATACTCAATAGCAATTTCTATGCTTAATATTTTCTTGCTTTTACTCTTACAGCGTTTCAGAGAAAAAGAGCTATATTAGCTGATGGATTGACTTCACTGATGCAGGATGATATTTGTGACAATTAGATGTTTACCTGGGCAAGCACGCAGAGGAACAGCATGTTCTGTACCAGTGACCTTTTGGAAAATCAAGGCAATGGGCATGACAATTCTGTAAAAATGCTCACTTATCTGCACTCCTTGGCTTTCTTCTTAACTTGCTACTGCAGCCTCTAGGTCTAAGGTGCATAGTTCCCTCTTACTTTGATTATTTCACATAACAGAGGCTTGTAACTATGCTCATTTATCAAGTGCCAAATCATGAGAAGTTTTAGAAAAATGCAGTTTAGCATTTGTTAGGATTCTAAAGTATATTCCTTAAAATACAGAATAATTTTATGCTGGTTTTATCATTACAGCTCCTGGACTTTTATACTGGCTATCCAAAAATGCAGACCACATAAACCCACAAGAAGAATGCTGCAGCAAGGACAGGTACGGAACCCTGTTCTTGGAGGCAGTGTTCAGCTTTATGCACCCTAGAGCAGTCACTTCTCCTGGAGCTCCCCCGGGTCGTTCACTGCCTGGCGACTTCTGCAAAGAAGAGTGGGGATCCTACAGATAAGAGCTTGCTTCTCTGCACAACCCTGCTCAGCCTGCTGCACCCTGTCCTCCCTGTGCACTCAATCATGCAAAAGTTGCATTAAAAAAAATATGCAGTCTTCCACTCACTATGATTTCCTTTCTTCCTGCTTTTCATTCACGTCCCATTCTTCCCCCCGGGAAGCTGGTGTGGATGGCAATCTCTCCTCTTTGACACTGCCTTGATTACCTCTGAGCTCTGAGGACACAGGAGAGAGTCACCTCAAGTGCTACTGACAAATAGTATGGTGGATACAGCTATCAAAATTTAGCATGGCTACCATGCCCATGCTGACAGACTTCATTCCAGAAGTTCATCATTTGGCTTTATTTAGCCATCTTTTTCTAACAGAACAGCAGAATGGATTCATAGCAGTAGGGCTGCTTTCAGTAAACTTCAAATACCTGGGCTGGAGTGAAACTTTACACCAAACGGTTTGCTGATTTTTATTTATTTTTAACTGGAGGAAGAAAACAGGAAAGATATAATGCAAAAAGGCAGCCTGGATGGTTTAAATTTGTTCCTGTTAAAGCAACTAAAGTCAGGATCTAAAGCACCTGAGTCAGGATGCATCAAGTGAGCTAAATTATATATGGCACTTTCAACTTTTCCTGGCATGAAATAGCATGCTTGACTATGAATGAAAGGATACTGCCCTTTGGAAGCCAGTGAGGCTGTTCCTGCTCCCATCTTACTCAGAAAGAAAAGAAAATGTTCTCTTTCTGGCTGTAGCAGGATTAGTTTCTTATATGGTGCCTATGTTTAATTCTCTGGATTCACAGAAAGAAAGCACAGCAATCGTTCACATAGCCAGAAGAACATGTAGCAGGCTCTGACATTTACTCGTAAAGGATTAAAAACATTTCTGAAAGCACAAATGTAATTCTAATAACTCACAATTAAAAATCGCAGTAACAGCTTTTAATTTTTTTTTTACCCCCAAACTCTCAGTAGGAATTGTAGCATTACTGTAAAAAAAAAAAGTGAGAAGAGGCAAGGTTGCACTTTCCTGACAGGGAACAGAAGACTCTAAAAGAGAATCCGTGTCCATGTTGCTGTGTTACTCCTTTCTGATCCGGGACAGTGCTCACAGAATTTGCAAGCAAGAAGATGTCTTATTAGGTTTACTTGACAGAGATTCACACACACACACAAAGATGTGTCTGTAGAGGAAACAGTTCAGCTACTGTATGAAGCAACCAACATGTTGATAGTGCTCACCTCTTCAGGTTGACACCAGCTAATGGTATTTTATTTTCAAGTGATTTCATTACAGTGAAAGAGAAACACTTTTCTTTTTCCTGATGGCATATGAGTGGAAGAGACAGAGCAAAATGATTCTAAACAAAACAAATGAAATGAGAAGTCTCAGCTGAACAAAAAAAGGGTCAGAAACATGGCATGTAAGCTCCCACCCACCCTTTACACCTTCAGAGGGAAGAAATAGGCAGCAGTGGTTGAGCTTGCTCTCTGTTCACTCTGATTCAAGGACTGCTTTGTTCCAGGCTGGGGAAACATTTAATAAATGCAAGCCACTTTCCCAAAGAATTTACAATCCAAAAGGATAAGGCGAACAGAGAAAAATGACAGTCTGAGTTGTCATCGCCAGTCCCTGAAGGTGCAAATCTGTAACTTCGTCTGTTGTGTAATCAAGAGACTGCTGGGTCCTGCCATGGCCACGATCAGGAGGGGGATCTGAATCGGCACCAAGCACACCAGCTTGCAGCGATGTAGACTTAACAGGCTGTATACCATTGTCAGTGTGAGGCAGGACATTTACAGTCGTCTTTTCTGTACAGAGAGAAAAGGATTTGTAGACAGAAGTGAATTTCAATAGTAGGTTGAGATGCTCACCTTCATTCTCTCCATTCAGAAGAACGGAGAAGGGTGTATTAATAACTCCACAAAATCATTTTGGCTAGCTTTTCACTTCTCAGCTTCCCAGCTGGCTATCCCAGCAGAACTCTTTGTAGGGCTCTTTATTTTTCTGAAACTGGCTTCATAGATGCTTCCCCTTCCTTTTACTTCTTTTGACCTTCAGCCTCAGTGCAGTAATACAACTTTATTGGAAAACAGAACATCAGTCACAGTTGCACCATTCTCATTCCTTATTCTTTTCCAGCATCCAAAAGGTGAATGCATGCAAAACGGAATTGAGATTTCTTTCCCAGTTGGATCTTACAACAGTAATAAATGAGTTACCATCTGCATTTCTAATTAAAAATCCAATTGGTATAATGTAATGAGTCTTCTGGATGCAATTAGCAACTGCTGGGGGTCTCTTTATAGAACCAGCACTACAATTATGAGGCAAATAGATTCTATCATATGCAATGAAGTTTTTCTATCCTTAGCTGGATGGATTCGCAACAGGGAGTTAGGCACTTTTAGATACTGTAATCTACTGAAATGCACAATTCAGGTTTGTACTTGGCTTTCCTGTACAGTTCAGGGCAGAATTAAATGCCTAATAGGATCCACTGAGCCTTCAAAATCATGCCTAACTTCTGGAGTTTTACATTTACTGCAGAATCTAAGTCCATATGTTTATGTTTGGATCACAAGCACTGCATTAAGAATAAATAGTGGAGACATTTACTTTTTCTTAGAAGTAGAGCTGATAAAAATGGTAAAACTTTTGGGGGATTTTTCAGAGGGGGAAAAAAGTTTTACCTGGTTTTTATGGTCAGTAAAAATCTCAAAGCCACAAATTAGTCTTGAAGATATTAACAGATCACTTCTTCTAGATTGAAATTTCATAACTTTGTTATAGCAGTGATTTAGAGTTGCCTGGTTGCCTGGATTTCAGATGTCTTGGGAGCAGGCCTGAGAGATGTTCTCAGGTTCTTTCAGCCTCTGTCTAAGAATGTGGAGGCACCTCCTGCCCTCTTTCCAGGGCCACCATGTCATCAGGATCTTGCAAAGCAGGAGAACGCCTGTGTGGGATGGGCCTCCACCCTGTGAGCCCCTGAGAGCAGTGCTTCCTAATTCCTGTTTGATCCTTAGAGGAAAGAGAAGCTAAAGGAAGCAAATGGCTTAAAGAGCATGTAAGATGCCTTTGCTTCCTCACAACAAAATCAAAATGACTCCTGTTCTAATGGTACAGTAACAGAAGCAATAGAGCCAATTCTACAAAATCCATTTTTTAATGCAAATTTCTGTGTATTCTTTGTCAGAAAATGTAGAACATTTGATAAAACTGCTTCTGGCTCACTAAACATGAAAACAGGCAGACTTCAGTAAAAAAAAAGATCATTCTATTTGGTTTGTACTCAACTTTTTCCTAGTTTGAGTCAGGAAACTCTGCTAGCTGACCCAAAGAGATTTGTTCCAAAATCAGATTAGACCACAGATTTATTGCCTTTACTAGAGATCTTAGCAGTAGCAAAGGGACGAGGCTGCAAACTGAAGCAGTCTGAACATTCATATACTGTGCCTCCAGCTCATGACTGGTGTTTATAAAATGCTATTACCATGCTAATGTTTGTCCTGTGATGAAGCTCTTGGCTTAATTTTAATTTCTTAAATACTTTTATATGATTTGTAATACATGGCTGCTGTTGAGACTATCTATCTGAATCAGGCAGCAGGTGAATTTAGGAAGCAATGAATGAGTGAGAGAAAGCAGCAGTGTGACAGGCAGTACCCAAACTAGTCAGAGCAACACTGCTTAATCTGCTTCGCCACTATTTGATGAGTATAAGAGTTTTGTGTCTTCCTTGCAGGTCAATTACAATCGATTAAGCTTACACTTGTAGTTCAAGGAATTTCTCTGGAGTTCAACAGTGAGATGAAAAGAAGGGGTTCCTGGGAGCGTCATTTTATATCTCCTTTGCGCCAAAAGGACAGCAATGCATACAGTGGTTTAACAAGATAAGTGCTAGGCTTCCTTTTGACAATGGGGCTTGTGAGCTGCCCAGCCTGCATAATCACGCAGCGAGCCCACGCCTGGACTGACATGCTCGCGGGGCCACGGACATGACTACATGAGCCACTCCTTGCTTCAGCAGTCCAGCTCTTGAAGAGGAGACCCTGGGAGGAGGCAGGCTGTTATGAATCTCCAGGTAGTGTTTTTTTGCTTTATTTTTGCTGCTCTCTTTCTAAACATATTTACCCTGACTTTGATAGACTATGTGAAGCTTTCTACCCATCTTTTATCTTTCTCTGATAATTAGCACAACCTCTGCAGTTGCTGACACACCTAAATCACGCTGGGTGCCACAGACCACACTGCTGGAATACCTCCCAGTCAGCACAACTTGCAGAAGTATCTTGAGCCAGGGGCAAACTATTGCAAGGAGGAGTTTGGAAAGTAGGGATAAGTTTCCCATGGCAGGAATACCCACTGGTCAGCAGGAGGGGCCATCACGGCTACAACCCGTGAAACCAGCTGTCAGCTGGGATCTGGCCCTAATTGTACAGCGCTGAATAATAGTCCTACAAAACCAAACTTCATGTTGACAGGTAATGGCCAAGGTGGCGAGAGCAGTTACAGCGAACATGCCTGAAGAGGCTCCTGCACTGGTTTCCTTCAAGTCTCAGCAGAAAAAAATAGGCAAGATAATAATCAGGAGATTATTATTTACTGGTTCTTCACTGTCATGATAGGCTGCTTTGCTTTACAGGGCAGAAGTGCCCTAGTGTGATAGTATGGTCATTTTTTTCTTTTGTTTTTGTTTTTAGAAAGAAGCCTAAATATACATGTCAAAGACTGCCAAGAAAAAAAAAAAAAGAGGGAAAAGAAAATCCAATTTTTCTGACCTTTAGGGCATACACAGCAGTATGGTTAAGTCAGTGAGCAGAGTTCACCATTAATATTTAAAAGATTGCACTGTCTAAGTTACCGTTATTGAAATTCAGATGTCTCGGTGCTTTTCTGCCTAATCTTGCACTCTTGATTCTACTTTGATTCAATTCACTAGGGGGCAAGTTTAGGCTCTCGGTCACTAACATGAAGTCAGATACAATATACTGGTTCATATTTTTTTTCTTTTCACCATTCTTCTTGAGTTAAGAACTCTGATAATGTAGAGCTGACATTTGGGGAAAATCTAGAAAATGAATTCCTTTTTATCTCCAGGCTAAGCTGCACCAGTGAATAGACTACTATAATAAAACCTATTTGTATGCCTGTCATACAAAGACAAACCTTTCCAAAGGAAATGGATTTGAGTATTTGCAAGAAATGATAAACAGTCAGACAAAAAGGTACTGAATTTCACTTTGAGATGCATGGGAGAAGTAGGTTTTAGTCTCTCTTGTCAGGGAGGAGGAATTCGTATGAAAGCCTTGTCAGCTGAGAGTGTCAGAAATGAGATCTTATCCAGATCTTTGTGGAAAGAAATGACTTGGAAATATCTTGAAGGGAGTGGTTTAGAGTTATGAACAAAATGTCCCGCCTGTATTTTTATCAGAAATAAATCAAAAGAGGCTTATCCATTTCTGATAAAAAGAATTACCTGGATTTCATTTGTGCAAAATCCTTGTGCAAAGCTATGTTAAAATCTGCTCCTCTCTCTGATGTGTATAACTGAATTACAATGAATAGGTGCTTATACAAGACAGGGTGCTAAAATCAAGCCTAATTCCAAAGCGCTGCTACTCTCCCAACTCTCCCATGAAGCCAAAGGATATATTTTACTGACAAAATAGCTCCACAGCCAGAGCCAGGGGGTTCCCGGCCACCTCGGGAAGCCTGGGTGACACACAGCCCTGCAGCCCCACGGTCATGCCCTCTCTAGCAAGCATGGCAGGCTGCCAGCTGCTGTCTTACTCCTGGGATAAAACTCCACCATGGAAAAGGCAGCTAGTGGCACTAGTCTGCCGTGGAAGCTGAAGCATCTCATCATGTTTGAAGGTATTTTTTGAGTGATTACAAGGGAGAAGTTTGTCTCAGAGCAGCCTTTTCCACAGGGAGTCACTGAATTTATTGATGTAAGCAATCAAGTAACATCTGAGCCACCTGAAAAGTCATGTCCTACACTAAGGAAAGGTAGGTGGAGACACGTGAAGGCAGACATATGCAGTTAGCTGGAGAGTTTGGACCTGTGTTACACTGAGGAGATGGGTGAGTTCAGCAGCTGCATGTTTGTTCAGGGCTTTTGCAATATTCAGAGGTCTTTTAGAGATTTCAACCAATCACTGTAATTCCAGACGTAATTAATATATTTTCCAAAACAATTTAGTTATTAGCTAAATGTAGTTGAAGGATACTGTCATGTTTAAGTCTAGAATGGAGTAGTTAAGACACCTACTGCCTGAAAAATATCATGGTGGGTTAATGCATGATGATGGTAATTATACTAAATGAAGAATGTTTGAGTGCTTACCAAGCTTAATTAAACTTTGCAGCACTCCTAAGACAGAAATATTGTTATGGTAATTTTAACAGGTAGGTAAATTGCTCATCCTGGCACATGAAGATTGGGTAATTTACTCAAGGTCACACATCAAGCCTGCAGTATAGCCAAAGTAGAGCCTATCACCTTGACTCCTAAGCTGACTTCCAGCTGCAGTCTTCAAACAATTCCCTCTCTCCTAACGTTTTAGCTTTTTTTCTGAAATAGAAACCGGCCTTCGTTCATAGACTTGATTGTTGATAAATTCCTCTGTCCTCAAAGGACATATATCTCCAATCTTTCCCCAGTAATTCATGCCAATGTGGCAATTTGCTAGAAAGTGAAGGATGTGAGGGCAAAGAAGAGGACAACATGAAGAAAGAAATAGAGGCAAAGGCTAATAAAAGAGAGTGGAATGAAAGGAACTAGAGGCAGAAGAAAATCATGGCATACAAGTGAAAGACAAAGGAGTCAAGGGGGAATAAAGGGTCAAAAGAAAAGTGAAAGAAGTAGGAGAAAATAATGAAATGGAAAAGGACACCATCAGGAATTAGCAGACAGGAAATTGTGAGTGAAATCAAAATGCTCTAAGAATTGAGATGCATTTAGTAGAAATGTATTAAAAGTAAAATCTACTGTCTCCACTACAGTATTCTGTTTACATGCCAGGAAATTCCTTACATCCTCAATCTATTAAGTGGCACTGTACATAGGGACAGAAAAAACTGCTGCCTCGAGTAAAGATGAAAAACACAGCAAAACTCCTGCAGAGTAACCCTAAAACGGTAACACGAGCAGACTGTGGAAGGAGTCCCTACTGAGATCTTTTGATTAACCTTGCTATGATGTAAGTGGGGAGCCTAGATTAAATCAGCCATTTCTTCCTTTTTTTCCCTCTCCTTTTATGTTACAGTAATGCAAATAACTAGTAGAAATACATATATGAAGGTGGTGGGTTTTTTTTTTTAACTCTCAGTCTTGCTTCCTTAACTTGGCAAGTAACTTATTTTTTCCATTGAAAGCAAGAGTAGTTCAAGATGCTGTTAAAAAGCAGTAGATGGGAAATTCAAAGACAAAACCCCACATCTTAGCTGATAGATGTGGCCTTCCTAACCCAATTAGGAAATCAAAGCATTAAATGTGTAGAAGGAGCAGGAACAGACCAACAGCTCTTGATCCCAAACTATTTCTCCTAGCATATACAATGTGGAGCTGACTAGACCCAGGATGGGATGCTTTCCTCTCCCCAGCACTGTTGGTCATTATTATTGGTGAAGGGAGTCAAATCCAGTTGGTGGCTGGTCACGAGTGGTGTTCCCCAGGGCTCATTGTTGGGGCTGGTCCCGTTTAATATCTTTATCGATGAACTGGATGAGGGGATTGAGTGCACACTCAGTAAGTTTGCAGATGACACCAAGTTGGGTGGAAGTGTCGATCTGCTGGAGGGCAGGAAGAGCCTGCAGAGGGACCTGGACAGGCTGGATCGTTGGGCTGGGGCCAACTGTATGAGGTTCAACAAGGCCAAGTGCCGGGTCCTGCACTTGGGTCACAACAACCCCAGGCAATGCTACAGGCTTGGGGAGGAGTGGCTGGAAAGCAGCCTGGCAGAAAAGGACCTGGCGGTGATGGTTGACAGCCACCTAAACATGAGCCATCAGTGTGCCCAGGTGGCCAAGAGGGCCAATGGCATCCTGGCTTGTATCAGGAATAGTGTGGCCAGCAGGACCAGGGAGGAGATCGTGCCCCTGTATTCAGCACTGGTGAGGCTGCATCTTGAATACTGTGTCCAGTTTTGGGCCCCTCACTTCAAGAAGGACATCGAGGTGCTGGAGCCTGTCCAAAGAAGGGCAACAAGGTTGGTGAAGGGTCTAGAGCACAAGTCTTATGAGGAGCGGCTGAGGGAGCTGGGGCTGTTTAGTTTGGAGAAGAGGAGGCTGAGGGGAGACCTTATCACTCTCTACAACTACCTGAAAGGAGGTTGTAGAGAGGTGGGCGTCGGTCTCTTCTCCCAAGTAACAAGTGATAGAACGAGAGGAAATGGCCTCAAGTTGCACCAGGGGAGGTTTAGGTTAGATATTAGGAAAAACTTCTTCACTGAAAGAGTGGTCAAGCACTGGAACAGGCTGCCCAGGGAAGTGGTTGAGTCCCCATCCCTGGAGGTATTTAAAGGATGGGTAGATGCGGTGCTTAGGACATGGTTTAGTGGTGGACTTGGCAGTGCTAGGTTAAAGGTTGGACTCGATGATCTTAAGAGTCTTTTCCAAGTTAAACAATTCTGTGATTCTATGATTCTATGAAGTGGTTGAGTCCCCATCCCTGGAGGTATTTAAAGGATGGGTAGATGTGGTGCTTGAGGACATGGTTTAGTGGTGGACTTGGCAGTGCTAGGTTAAAGGTTGGACTCGATGATCTTAAGAGTCTTTTCCAAGTTAAACAATTCTATGATTCTATGATTCTATTATGCATTGTTTAGCTAGTGTGCAAAAAATATTGAGGTGGTCTGAATGTAAACCTCTGCTTAGGTTAATGTTTTTAATCTATGAGAACAGTCTTATACCCATCTCTGTGGTTCCTTCCACGCAGACTGCTCCTTTCCAGAGATGCTGAGAAGCATCTTCCCCTCTCTGTAGCCAAATCTTTTAAGAAGCTTTGGTCCTACCAGGGTTTCTACCAGAAATAGCTGACTACCAGCAAAACAGAAGGTAATTTCTATTCTTTCATCAATAGTATCTTCTGCTGCTTCATTGGTTACCTTGCTCAGCCTTCCTAGCACAGTTTGCTCATGGAGCTCAGGTGCATGGACAGGGTGGTGATGCAATACAGTTAGGGTTGGTTTGCTGAGCACTGTTTCCAGACAGACAAACTCTTCATAACTTGTCATACACAAAATTTACTGAAGTTTCCATATGATGGCACACCCTACCTGTTGATTAGTTTTCACCAAATCTTTGGTCGGATAGAATGGTTCCTTTACAAAGATTGGATGACTGCTTTTTGTCTGTGTGACAAGACTTTTTTTCAAGTTTAATATTCATGTTAGGTGTCCCTAAAATGCAGTGGCTGGTGCACACATGTGAATGGGAGGAAATGGCAGAAATGCAGCCACGGTGAATTCACTTCTTACCTGAGTGAATATTTACATAAGGGGTTTTGTTTTCAGCTCACTGAAGCACAACCAGCCCTCATGATTCAGTTCATCAACCAACAGTTAATGGCTTGAGGTTAAGAGTGGGTTTCTTTTCTTAACCTCCTGAGTGCATGACCTGGCCACTAAAGAATGTGTAGATGCAGTCACATGACACAAAGTCTGATTTAAAAGTTCTCCAAAGAAATTTAATAACGTACTATTAATTGACCCATTTTGTATTTGTATTTGCTACAGTTTTCACTTGGGAATGTGAAATCTCTGGAGTGGTAGCTCTGTTTTGTGAACTACCTATTCTGGTACAGTCAGGTAATAAGAAATGTCATTGTCAGTGGCTATTCACCACATTTTCTAACTTTTGATTAAGTATATCTGTCATGGTTTAACCCGGCAGGAAGCTAAACACCACACAGCTGTTCACTTACTCCCCCCTGCAGTGGGATGGGGGATAGAATCGGGAGGAAAACAAAAAGTAATATTCGTGGGTTGAGATAAAGACAGTTTAATAGGACAGAAAAGGAAGGGAAAATAATAATAATAATAATAATAGTAGTAGTAGTAGTAGTAGTAGTAGTAGTAGTAGTAGTAGTAGTAGTGATAGTGATAGTAATAATAATAGAATATACAAAAAAGGTGATGCACAATGCAATTGCTCACTACCTGCTGACCAATGGCCAGCCATTTCCCAAGCAGCAGCTCCCTGGCCAGCTTTCCCCTAGTTTATATACTGAGCATGATGTCATATGATATGGAATATCCCTTTGGCCAGTTTGGGTCAGCTGTCCTGGCTGTGCTCCCTCCCAGCTTCTTGTGCATCTCCAGCCTTCTCAGTTGGTAAAGCATGAGAAACTGAAAAGTCCTTGACTTAGCGTAAGGACTACTTAGCAACAACTAAAACATCAGTGTGTTATCACATTATTCTCATGCTAAATCCAAAACACAGCACTATACCAGCTACTAGGAAGAAAATTAACTCTATCCCAGCCAAAACCAGGACAGTATCCACCCCTTATTCTATACCATCTACGTCATGCCTAGGTCCTACACTTTCCAATGCATTCCAATTAATCACCGCCACTTTTTCTGTCTTTTGATATATTCACACAGATATCATTCCCTGTAAAATGATCGTTGTGTTCATTTAGTCCATGACTGGGCTCCATCTGTCCTAACAGTCCTTCAGGGCAGGAGAGGTGATGTGTGATGTTGGATTGTTCCATGCTGAAGCCAGTTCTGGTTCCATTATCACTGTGCTTTGCTCAGTTTTCATCAAAGTTCATTCTTCATTAATCTAGGTGATTCTTACTGTAATACCATTGATGTGGCATATAGCCACCACAGAGGTGATTATATACAATATTACATAGCAATTAACATCATACAATTTAATTTATTGGCTATTCTCACCCAAAGTCAAATCCCCTTGAGGTACACATCAGACTTCCCCATCCTCCCGCGTTACCCACCAAGTGCATCCAGGTCCTTGAGCAAAAGCAATCCCACAAACGGGTTTGCCTTTTCCCAAGGCAGGAATAACCCAGACTGTCTTCCCCATCATATTTTTTATGTACACTACAGGGACTTTATCCCCTTCTACAGTATGTAAAAGTTTTGATTGGGCAGGGCCAGCCTGATTGGCAGATCCTCTAGTGCTGACTAACTAGGTGGCTTTTGCTAAATGTGTATCCCAATGTTTAAATGTCCCACCACCCATTGCTCTGTGTAGTCTTCTACAGTCCATTGTATCATTCAATTTTCCCAAAGGCTGGTGCATGATAGGGGATGTGATATACGCATGCTCTTTGGCCCAGATGTCTATGAGGTTGTTTTGGAAATGAGTCCCGTTGTCTGACTCAGTTCTTTCTGGGGTGCCATGTCACTGCAGAACTTGCTTTTCAAGGCCCAGGATAGCGTTCCGAGCAGTGGCATGGGGCACAGGATATGTTTCCAGCCATCCCGTGGTTGCTTCCACCATTGTAAGCACATGGCGCTTGCCTTGGCGGGTTTGTGGGAGTGTGATATAATCAATCTGCCAGGCCTCCCCATATTTATATTTCAGCCCTCGTCTTCCATACCAGAGAGGCTTTAGCCTATTCAATTGCAGCGCATGTTTCACACTCATGGATAACCTGTGCAATAGTGTCCATGGTCAGGTCCACCCCTCAATCACAAGCCCATCTATATGTTGCATCTCTTCCCTGATGGCCTGAGGTGTCATGGGCCCACTGAGCTACAAATAGTTCACCCTTATGTTCCCAGTCCTGATCTATCTGAGCCACTTTAATCTAGCAGCCTGATCCACCTGCTCATTGTTTTGATGTTCTTCAGTGGCCTGACTCTTGGGTACGTGAGCATCTATGTGACGTACTTTTATAACCAGGCTTTCCACCCAGGCAGCAATACCTTGCCACAATGCAGCAGCCTGGATGAGTTTGCCTTTGCGCTGCCAGTTGCTCTGTTCCCATTGCTGTAACTGCCCCCACAGGGCATTTGCCACCATCCATGAGTCAGTATAGAGATAAAGTACTGGCCATTTTTCTCGTTCAGCAATACCTAAAGCCAGCTGGATGGCTTTCACCTCTGCAAACTGACTCGATTCACCTTCTCCTTCAGCAGTTTCTACAACTTGTCATATAGGACTCCATACAGCAGCCTTCCACCTTCGATGCTTTCCCACAAGACGACAGGACCCACCAGTGAACAAGGCATATTGCTTCTCATTTTCTGGTAGTTTATTATACAGTGGGGCCTCTTCAGCACATGTCACCTCCTCCTCTGGCAATATTCTGAAATCTTTATCTTCTGGCCAATCTGTGATCATTTCCAAGATTCCTAGGCGACTGGGGTTTCCTATTCGAGCCCATTGTGTGATCAGTGCGACCCACTTACTTCATGTAGCACCAGTTGCATGATGTGTAGAGGGGATCCTCCCTTTGAACATCTAGCCGGGCACCGGCAGTTGGGGTGCCAGGAGGAGCTGTGCTTCAGTACCAACCACTTCTGAAGCAGCTCAAATCCCTTCATATGCTGCCAATATCTTTTTTTCAATTGGAGTATAGCGGACCTCAGATCCTCTGTATCCCCAGCTCCAAAACCCTGAGGGTCGACCTCGAGTCTCCCCTGGTGTTTTCTGCCAGGGGCTCCAGGTAGGGCCGTTCTCCCCAGCTGCGGTGTAGAGCACATTTTTTACATCTTGTCCTGCCCAGACTGGCCCAAGGGTTACTGCATGAACTATCTCCTCTTTAATATTGTTCAAAGGCTTGTCGTTGCTCAGGGCCCCACTTGAAATCATTCTTCTTCCGGGTGACTTGATAGAGAGGGCTTACGATGAGACTGTAATTTGGAATATGCATTCTCCAAAAACCCACAACTCCTAAGAAAGCTTGTTTCCTTTTTCCTAGTTGGTGGGGACATAGCTGTTATTTTGTTGATCACATCCATTGGCATATGACAATGTCTATCTTGCCATTTTATTCCTAAAAACTGGATCTCCTGTGCAGGTCCTTTGACCTTAATTTGTTTTATGGCAAAACTGCCTTTCAGAAGGATTTAGACTATTTTCTTCCCTTTCTCAAAAACCTCTTCTGTTGTGTTGCCCCATATGATGATGACATCAATGTATTGCAAGTGTTCTGGAGCTTCACCCTGTTCCAGTACACCTGGAATCGACTGCCCCAGGGGTGGAAACACAGGCCTACCATTTGCCATGGACTGATGGCATGGACTTAATTCTATCCCAGCTGAAACCAGGACAATATCTCATTATTTTTACTCAGTATTAGGTATCATTTCCATGACTTCGAAATGAGAATTACAAATGCTTTGGTAAAGGGATTGAAAGTATGTAACTTGAGGAAAGGAATTCTTGCAGAGTCCTGTTTTGTAGCTTTCTCTTGCTGTGGCTACTGAATCTCAATAGTGACTGTCTTTTCAACAGCAAGGTCAATGACCGGTGCAGGAGGTACAGGTAAATAATTTAGGTAGAACTCAAGCCAGGCTGTTTTTCTAGTGGCCAGGAGGAAAACAAAGTGCAGGGAATTAATCCAGCTCCTGGTCCTCAGGATCAGAGAATCCATTCCTTCAGCATCTCCCTTGATGGTCCACACACCTGAAATGTAGAAGGCAAGCTCTGGACTTGGCAACCACTTCATAGAATCATAGAATTCTTAAGGTTGGAAAAGACCCTTAAGATCATCAGGTCCAACCGTTAACCTATCACTGCCAAGTCCACCGCTACACCATGTCCTCAAGCACCGCAACTACCCGTCTTTTAAATACCTCCAGGGATGGGGACTCAACCACTTCCCTGGGCAGCCTGTTCCAATGCCTGACCACTCTTTCAGTAAAGATGTTTTTCCTAATATCCAACCTAAACTTACCCTGGTGCAACTTGAGGCCATTTCCTCTCGTTCTATCACTAGTTACTGGGGTGAAGAGACCGACGCCCACCTCTCTACAACCTCCTTTCAGGTAGTTGTAGAGAGCGATAAGGTCTCCCCTCAGCCTCCTCTTCTCCAAACTAAACAACCCCAGTTCCCTCAGCCGCTCCTCATAAGACTTATTCTCTAGACCCTTCACCAGCTTTGTTGCCCTTCTCTGGACATGCTCCAGCACCTCGATGTCCTTCTTGAAGTGAGGGGCCCAAAACTGGACACAGTATTCAAGGTGTGGCCTCACCAGTGCCAAATACAGGGGCACTATCACCTCCCTGGTCCTGCTGGCCGCACTATTCCTGATACAAGCCAGGATGCCATTGGCCCTCTTGGCCACCTGGGCACACTGATGGCTCATGTTTAGGTGGCTGTCAACCATCACCGCCAGGTCCTTTTCTGCCAGGCTGCTTTCCAGCCACTTCTCCCCAAGCCTGTAGCATTGCATGGGGTTGTTGTGACCGAAGTGCAGGACCCAGCACTTGGCCTTGTTGAACCTCATACAGTTGGCCCCGGCCCAACAATCCAGCCTGTCCAGGTCCCTCTGCAGGGCCTTCCCGCCCTCCAGCAGTTCAACACTTCCACCCAACTTGGTGTCATCTGCAAACTTACTGAGGGTGCAGCTTCATGGACCAGACAGTACAGCTGACCAGCAACAGCCTGGGCACATGCTGCAGCCCTCAAAAGATGACTAATTTGAGCAATCCCTCTGCTCCCAGCGTTGGGACAAGAAAATCTTTCCAGATTTCCTGCCACAGTTCCTCTTCAGGCTTTACAGCTCTTTGCTACTCACAAAGGGAGTCTGGGTTAACTGTTACGCCTGGGCCTGTAGATGAACATCCTGGCCTATAAATTTAAATAAATTTAACACTTGTGGAAATTCTGTACTCTTCATGGCCAAATGCTCTCAGGTCTCATGGAGGAAACTGGAATCTGTAGTACATTACCTGAACAAAACCTGCTTGCTGCAGTCAGGCTTATATGCTACTTTCCTCCAGGTGCTGTAAAGCCAGTTGAAGGTGTCTCATGCCAAAATCTGTGAATCTGCTACATATTCCCTTCTCCACATCGTGATACACCATCATCACAAAGAGACACACCAAAATTAGTAGTGGAGCAAAGGCATAACATCATTAACCATTTTCTCTGTGGTCATATTTGGGGGGAAGAAGCAGGGTGGGTATTGTCTTGTAGAATTGTTTGTTAAAGGAATATTTCGATTCAAACTCAGATACCCACATTTAATAGGAAACTTTGCCAGAATGAAAAAAACTTGATTCCAAATCAGGAAAAAATATCCTGAGAAATTTCTAAGTTCTCCATGGAACAAGTATTTCAGATCCTTATTGTTCTGAACACATTTGGTCCATGTTTCATTAAGGGAATGGAGATGTCTTCCTCCTAAGGATTCCTGGTCTGCGTCCCCATTTCCAGGGGCTCCCCTGCTGTTCCCCAGGAGTTTGGGTCAGTTAAGAGAGCCCCATTCAATCCAGGTCAGTCACTGGCAGCTTGAGTTTGTAGTACCAGAGCTTTTTGGACTGCTGATTCCATGCCACAAGGATGACTAGATACTACACAGAGAGTGCAATAGTTTCTGTGGCTCCCTGCTCCCTTGGGGTAGATCTTTGTGTCCCTGCAAGAGCTGCGGTTTGCAGAGATTTTGCTATCTCAGTTTCATACCCTAGAGCCTAGAAAATATGTCTTCATTTTTTGAGGAAGTCAGTGATGCTGAGATGTCCTGCAGCTACAGCTCCTGGATGATGTAAGGTTTCCAGACAGTTGACACTGTTTGGAAAGGATCACAGTAGGGTGAAAGTAGGGTGACCCAGAGGCCAGTGACTGTAGGATGCCCCGAGGTCCCTGGTGAAGGGCACGTAGAAGAAGTGTAGGCACGTGCACTGAGGCTGCAGATAACGAAAGCCCACACACCACAGAAGCCTATACCTGCCATTCTTCTGGAAAACTTCACTGAAAATGAGGCATTTTCAGAGATAAAGTAGCATTTTCCTGACCTCACAATATAGCATAATTTTCTTTGATGTGATTTTACTAAGTCTTATTAGTAAGTCTTATTATTACATTATCTTCTGTCCCATGATCAGGCACAGATTAAATCATTCTTAACAGTTTTATAAGCACAGAACAAACAAACATGACAGAACTTGATTCAAAGTATTTCCTCTGAAAGCCATTTTAGATAAAAAAATAAAAGCCTGTAAAAATAAAAGCTCGGATCTGGTTTCAGCATATGCCTATAAATCCAGAGTAAGTACACCAAAGGCAATGGAGTTATTTAGATTTTTTTTATCACTAATGATTAGTGTTATACAGTATTGCTATTCTCTCACCAGATCCCTCCCAAATCAACTGAGGTGTTTTAAGGCAGCTATTTTAATATTCTGAGGGCAAAAGTTTTTGTATAAATCCACATTCACTTGAATGTTTACAAGATTTTTTCTTTTTACAAGCATTCTGGTAAACACAAGTGTTTGTGGAATGCAGCTGAGTGGTTTAATGAATAGCAATAAAGCCAGTCTTCAGTTTTTATTCAAAGGAATAGTCTTATGTTCTTGTTAAAATATTCTTGAGCATTGGTTACTGCATTTAACAGCTTTTGGGGATGACTGGATTAGAAATAGTTAGAAATTGTACATTTTTTCAAGAATATAAAAATTCTGTTTTTCAGTTACATGAACGATCAAAAATTCCAACATTTCAGATGCTTATTGGCATAATATCACCAAAAATGCTGGGTGCCTTTGGTGAAAATCTGAAGCTGCAGATGGGCTTATATCCAAGTGCAATAGTTACACCTCCTCTCGTATAAGCTAAAGGGAAAATCATACCCCACGTGGCTGGTTTAAAGTCCCAGACTCCATACTGCAGCACTGTCAACAGTGTCCCCCGTAGGATAAGGGAGCAGGTGCATCACTGGATAACGCGCACCGGTGTATGAGGACCTGGCGTCGCTAACTGGGGTAGCCGTGGTCTGTGATGTTAAATGTGCTGTGTACATAAATGAATCAGGTCAGCAAAGGCAGCCACGGGAGCCCTTGGATCTGCAGTGTCTCCTAATTAGCAGGCTCTTCTTGTACTGTGATGCCTGTCTGATGTTTGTGGAGGAAGAAGAGTTGTATGGCAAAAGGGCATCTACACCACACGTGATACATTTTAAAGGGAGCATTTGCGGTCTTCATGTTCAGCCATAGGTCTGCCTGAAGGAGCCCTGTCCAGTTATCTTCTGTGAGAGCAGAGTGTCCACAGGCACCTGGGGCAGCTGGAAATGTTGCTTTGTCTGCTTAGAAAGGTAAGGAAAACAAACCCTGCAGGAGAGAGCTGAGGATATACCCTTACAGATCTATCCTATAAACACCTTGGACAGAAATACAAGAGAGGCTCTGCCATGAGCCTGTGTGGATCAGGTCTTATCGCAGTGGCTGCTTGGCATGATACTTTCCAAATAGCAAAGCAAAAGTCCTCCATGGACCAGGATAGTCTGTGAATGGCAAAGGTCTGGTTTGGCCATCTCCATGGGAATCACCCATCCCTGCCCTCTTTCCACACACAGAGATGTGTGGCCCGTGTCCCAGCCTTCGGTTTGTTCCAACCTGGTGTCATTCATGTTTTTGGACTGAGGCTCCTGGGAGCTACACTGAGCACCAAAGTGGTCCCAGAGATGCCGTGAATCTCAACGTACACATTTGATGGTGTGATGGCCATTTCTGAATCCCTGAGGGAGTTGCATCTCCTGCTTACTGGAGCTTGCATAGCCTTTAAGCTGGGGTCACTGAGCTCCCTGAGACAGAATTATTTTGTAGAAGAATAAAGGCACTGGAACATGAGGCATTGGAGCAGGTTGCCCAGAGAAGTTGTGGATGCCCCATCCCTGGAAGTGTTCAAGGCCAGGTTGGATTGGGCTTTGAGTAACCTGGTCTAGTGGAAGGTGTCTCTTCCCACAGTAGGGGGTTGGAACCAGATGATCTTTAAGGTTCCTTCCAACCCAAACCATTCTATGATTCTATGGTAAGAAATAATTTTAAATGAAAACTATGAAATAGTCACATGCAAATGTAAAGTTGACTTCTAAGAATGAGTGTTCACACCAGAAACCAGGCTCTGTGGGACTTTCATCCATCCAGAAAATAGAAATAGCTTTTGTATAAAATTAAAATGAACAAAACCTGCTTGGCTCTTAAACACCTAGCAGTCACAATAAGCTGCTTGTCCATAGCCTGATGTATTTACTAAAAGCACATTCAAGAGAAACAGGAGCTACTCGGAAGCAATTTACAAACAGGAAAACAGAGGAAATTGGCTGGGAAATTTATTCTCCAGGAAGTATTTGCATGGTTGTATAAGCAAGGCACCCAGCAGAAAGGCACTGTCATGTTGTACCTGTTCATGACTTAAATATCAATGTCTTTCAGCCTATTCGTTGTGTTAGTGCCAGGTGCCTGCTAATGCAACTTAAAAATCGCAGTTTTAAGTGCCAAGTGAAGATTTAATTTTTTGGATTTGTTTTTCCTCATGGAAGAAGACTGAAAACCCATTAAAGCCCAGGCAATTACTGTTTTGCTTCCTGGCAACTGAAACTTCATACACGTACACAAATACATATGTAGATCTGAGCTGCTTATAGTAGTGTGTGGGATGCTGGGACACTGAGACCAGATACTAAGTTTTCATCTTTGTGCAAGTGTCCAAAACTTATCCCTCATTATATTCCTGTTTCTCCCTGTCATTCCCTGCCCCTTCACTGAGAACCTGCTATGCCCACTGCTGTTTTGTTCTTTGCTTTGTTCTTTTGCCAAGCTCTTCTTCTTAACACTGTCCCTGGCCATTTAAATGGGAATTAGTCAGAAGGAAACACCTCTCTTTCTCATCCAGCAGCAACCCACACTGAACTGTGTCTGCAACACTTGAAGTTGTGAAGTAGGAGATAAAGCAGAACTGAAAAGTTGTGGGGCAAAGCTAGGTCATCCTCTGGATCTCCCACCTTTCAGGTGTACTCTTTTTCTGCATCTTTATCACTATAACAGGGATAGAGATTGACTGCAGCTGTGATCTGGGTGGTCATGTCTGTGTTTAGAGCCAGGTCTCCAGGTTTCGCTCTCTGCAGGACAAACACGGACACAAAAGAGTTGATCTGCAATAATATGTAGTGAGTAGAAACCCCAGGGGATTTGATCCTTTCTGGTTTTAATAACAATATATTTGTCAGTAACCAGTGACACTGTCCCAGCAGCCTGGTAAGTGGAGACTTGCTCCAGCTGAAGGAGAGAGGGCAAGGGAGGGAACGGAAATCAGCTCACCCAGTGAGACGCTTTCTGCTCCAGCTACTCAATCACACTCTTGTTACATGTTAGCCTTAAAACATAACTTAGAAGTAATTGTTCAGCACTGCAGAAGAATGGCTGTGTACCCCACCATTAATAATTAGCTTCATTTTGCATGAATTAGTTGAGTTCCTGCAATTACTTCTGCTCTTCCCCACCACGCGACTATGGCGCTCTGCTTTCCAAAGGCAGCGAGTCGGCAGCCTGCTGACCCCGAATGCCTGTGAGCTACAAGGTGCTCATTCCATTTTCTGCACCAGTCGCTAGGCTGGGGCATCCAAATTCCAGCAGACACAGGATGGTTTATGGTTTGCTGTCTGCACCAGATGCTTAGCAGGAGGGCCAAAGCGAAGCGAGAGTGTGGGAGAGAGGAATGCATTCACCTTGCTACCCATAACGGAGTCGGTGTGGTTGTGGTCAGAAAAGTGACTCCGTTAAAAAAACACAACTTAGTGTTTTGTATTTTGTTCCCTTTCCATACTCTCCACCTCCGGATTACTCCATCTGTCCAGGCAAAGCGCTTTGCTAAATGCCAATTCATCCCGGCATCTGGAAAATTAAATAGCGCACTCCTTGCTTTGCACTTAATTGATAAAAGCGAAGCGTCTGCAGCGGGAGCTCACCTGGTGCTTTTGTTGATAGGCGAGGCAGGGCCGAACACAGCGCGCTGTGCTGCAGCCATCCTGCCTCTGCTGGCTTGACTCCTGTTAGTGCTTTTTATTTCCATTTAAGCAGAGTGCTGTGACTCAGAAGGCAGGCAGGAAACATGTGAAAGCAGCAAGGTACTGTGTCCACAGCCATGGTTGTACTTCGCTTTTCAGCTCAGTGTGCCGCAACTTACTTTACAGCGTAATCTGCAACCATTGGGACTGACTGTTGTAGAGCAAACATTTTGCACTCGGATGCAGCTGAAACTGTGGTCTGACATTGCAAAATAAGGAAAACGAGCACTCTGGAATAAACGTTTAGACTTAGCAAGGCCCTCCAGTCCCAGCTCTGGTGTGGTCAGCAGTGCCAGTTCACACCTCAGAGCCACCAGGCCAAGGACAAAAACACCCAAAGAGCACAGACGGGCTCACTGCTTCCACAGAAAATCCCATGTCAGGAGAATATACTCAAAGCTGATGCCTGGAAAGAGGATGCTGGACCAGAAAAGGAAAGATGCCTGCAGGAATACTCGGAATGTGCTGAAAGAAGCCTACTAGGGGCTGATGTATTCATGGAAGAAAATCAAGAAAGTGAATAACTGCAGGGAGGAGCCATGACAGAAAGCTGTGAACCTCTCTAGGGTGGAGATCTGGGCTTTTGACTCTGGACCTGGTCCCAAGGAGAGGGGAGAGAGGGATTGTTCATGTGTCTGTTTCTTCAAGGGAGGAGTTTTCTGTGACATTTTCCTACAGCATATTAACTTCTGTTTGAAATTACACACTGAACATGGGGTTGATTCCAGATGCTGTTGATTATGCACCTCGTCAGACTCAGCAGGTCTTTGATAAGATGGCCTTCTGTCTCCAGTTCCCACCATGTATGGAGTAAGGTGAAGGCATCCAATACTCCACGTGCTGAAGAATACAGTCATCACAGATGCACTGGGCAAGGGACGTTGGAAACAACAGTGCTGCTCCTTATGGCCTTTGCACTCCTAAGCTGAGCTCCTGAAGAGCCATGACAGCTGTCTGCCAGATCAGGAGCCTCCAAAGACTATGTATTTGCAGTGAAGTTGCTTGTGCTGGCACGGCTTGCTTGATCCTCCACACTGCTGTTGATGTTGTCACTTCTGTGTCCTTTTTTGCACTGTCTGTACTGAAGTGAGCCTTTTGTCCTGGGAAGAGCTGGGAGAGTCCACAGGGGCTGTGAATCTCAGAGTACAGAAAGAAAAGCCACCCTGAAACACATCCTGCCTCCTCCAGGCTCTTCAGGCCACCTCCAGAAAGCCCTCAGTAGGTGCTTGCCTACCTCTGACATCCCAGACACCTGGAGGGGGCTGATGCAGATGCACCAGTTTTCCACTATTTACTGTCCTTTCCTGACTGCTGTTCATGAATGCACAGATACCTTCACGAACTGAAGAATACAATTAAATGAGATGTTAAAGCTGGATTTTTGATGGCTCTGTCTGACAGGCTAAAAGGAGGAAGGTTCTAAAAGATATGTGCAAAGGGAAGACGAATGCATGTTTACTTCTTTAGGGCATATCTACAAGCGGCACCTTGCAGAACCCCAAAGATGCACTGACTAAACCTTGAACAGACAGAAAGCACACCAAAGCATGAGACTGTGAAGAAAATGCAATTTCAGCTCTCCAGAGCAGTATAGCTGTATATTAAGCACTGAACCTGAAATAACAGATTCTATCCCTTAGCTTTGGCACAGTGCTGGGATCCCAGCAATTTGGAGTATTGTGGTCCATTGCCTGGCAAAGACAAGTGCTAAGATCCATAGGCCCAAATTTAAGAGCTTGACTTAACTGATTTTGGAGTTTTAGCCATTAAAATGAGTGGCTACAGAAGAAATGGACTATTAATGAAAATTCCATGAGGTTGTGCTGTTGTTGACCCTGGAGACCCATCACTCGTGCTTGTCCCCACTGGTATCTCCTGCCCTGGCCTCTCTGGCACAAACACGGGTCCAAGAGGCTGACGGGAGCCTTTTCCCTGCCTTAGCCTTGTGCTAGCATTGCCTGGCCCTGACCCCAGACTTTGCCAACGTCCAGCCAGCCAGTGGCACCCCAAAACACTGCAAAGAGAGAAGTATGCTGCTCCTCTCCTTCCTGCCCACTCTCCATCAGCAAATGCTCTCCAGATTTATGGGGTGACAATCAAAAAAAATGTTGCTGTAAATAACTCTGAAGCTCGACATACCTTTGAGTGTGCAGTATTTCCTACATATATATAGGAAATTTTATATGCATGTATAACTGTACTATTACATTTACATTTTGGTATGTGCATGGAGGAAATGGATTTCAACGGCTCATCTAAGAATATACACCAAATATGAAATCTCTCAAAAAAATCTTCATGCAGAAATTCTTACATACTTATATAAGCAGGAAGGAGGCTCAGTACAATACGATTTATCTGACTTTATTTGAAAATTCAAAATATTAAACATGCTGAGAGAATAGCAGTCCATTTGTAGAATTAAAACATGAGAAAGGCACATACTGAATGCTTGAAGACATTGAATGAATTTGAGAAAATGAAATCCTATTAACAGAAATATTGTGTTCACTAGAGATAATAATTATGAAATTACTGAGCTCTTGTGATTAGAACTATTTTAAAAATATATAATACACATATCAAATAGAAATCCAGCTTTAATTCAGTTATACTGGATGTATGATTCAGAAAAGATATCAGATCATTACATATGTTACTATAGCTAGTCTTAAAAATATATGGTAATTATAGAACTATAGGAATGTAGAACTTAGCCTGTCCTCAACACTGCACAGCTTCACAGCCCGATTTTTCATTTGAGACCATTCATCTGCTTGTAATGCAGTTCAAAATCTGAGTCTTTTCATTATGAACTGCTGCCTATTTCTGACAATCCCATAAACATCAAATCCTACTTAAAGCAGCCCTAGTCTGAAAAGGGACTCTGTAAAACTGATGCCGTCTTATTCAACTTATTGGGTCCCCTGTGTACCTTCACAGTCATACTTGTGAAAAATTGCACAAAGAAAAAGCTACACTCAAGGTAATGCATTTCAAATATCTACTTCCATCTTTCCTTCTTATTTTTTCTTTGCTATGGCATCAGAACAAGGGAATCTGATATGTATAAAGGAGCTTTGGGCTAAAAACCACAGTTACTGTCTGTTTAAGAACACAACCCATTTGTAGTGCAGTTAGTCTCATTTAAGACACTAAGCTCCCTAAATTGAAAGAAATGTGCAAATAGCATGTAGACACATGCATGTATAAAATAATATCCATACCTATCCTAATTCCCTGGTCTCTATGACTTCATATACGCCAATGATGGTTGAGGCTGCATTACACCATTGTCAAGGACATGGTGCAGATCATTGCACCCAGCTGCATCTCTGTGGGCAGAACTGCCAGGACCCTCTTGTGCTGGGGCAATGGCTTGCAGCAACGTTATGCCTAATCTCACCCCTGAGATTGCCACGATTGCTCACGGGCAGCGGGGCTGCGTACTGCTGCTCCACAGCCAGGACCTCCCCACAAGCCAGGCAACTCTGTCCCTCGCAGCACTGTCGCCGAGGTGCTTGCCGAGAAAGGGTCCCTCCTGATGAGGCTGGTGAGTCCAGGTGACAGAGGCATGTGATGGATTAGCCCCAACTGTAGAAATCAGACCACCTTCTGTGCCGTATACATTGCCTCAGCCCTGACTTCAGCAAAAGTAACACGAGCATGTTAATGTACTCTGGAACCTGGAGGAAAGGAGAGATGCAGGACACAGATATTAAACACCTACTTTCCTCTTTGCAGAAGGGTAAAGAACAGAGCAGAGTGACGGCTCTTAGATAAGCAGGTCTCCTTGCTGAATTCATTACCAGGAGAGGTGTCAGACACCGCAGTGCAAGAGACCCTCAGAGAGGAGCAGGTGGCAGAGAGCAAGATGAAGGACCAGCCATTCGCTTCAGGACTTACTGGGCAAAATTTAGTCTGAAAAAGAGAAGCATGAGGGGAGCTTGCTAATAGTCTCTAGATACATAAAAACTTGATTTGAAGGGTGAGAGAATTAATTGGGAGTAGAAAGGGAGCAATATGACTGAGTTACCACAGAGGTAACTCAGGAAAATCTGCTTTGCAGTAAGCCAGTTGTGAAATCTCCATCCCCGGCCTTCCTTATACAGGGTCTAGAGAAGAACTTACTCAAAATAATATAGAGAAAGGTGATTCTGCTTTGGGAAGAAATCAATTGCATTACCTCCCAGGGTCCTTCCCAGGCCTATGCTCTTCTGCCCATTTAATATTTTAATTACTTGGGAGTTTTGCTCTAACTCTTACTTGCTAAGTAAGGCTGAACATTGTGCAGCTGAACGCTGGGAGAAGGGGGGCTGTTGTAAGTAGCTGGGGCTGGCGAGGTCCTTGGAGCTTCATGGCTAGTGTGGAAGTGAGTCTTAATGGCTGTTCATTAAAAAAAAAAATTGGTGACAAAATGTTCTTAGTTATCTTTTTCATAACTAACAGTCTTGCTTTTGTTTTATCCTCCAGAGCCTGATGTTTCAGCTAAAAAATATATTTCCAAAGCATGGAGCTATCACTGTTTCTTATCTTCTTTTTACCTGGGCATCATTGAGAAAGCAGAGTCTTCTCCATTCATCCACTTCTGCAGCTGTTAACAAGCATCAGAAATAATTAAACTATTTTACCCAGCAGCACCTCATTAAATATTCTCTGAAAAACATGCTTAATTGAAAGTAACATCTTCATTTTTCCCCTTATCTATTATGCCAAAGCCTCATTTTCTCTGCTTCATGCTGTAACATCCTTGCACCTCTGTAGGTATGTTTTGCCAGCTGTCTCAGCTTTGGAAGGCTTGGGTCTTCCAAGCAGCATCATAAGGGAAAAAAATGGGCTCACTAGAAAGTATGTATAAAATATGCTTTTAATTCTGGTACGCCTGGAAAACTAAGAGCATAACACAAGTGGATTAGCTGACTCAAGCTGCTTGCAGGGATGTTCTACCCTGAGGGTTATAGATGAATTCCTGAAAAAAAGTCTGCAATATATCAGGCTCTTTCTTGACAGCAGCATGGCCGAGGATCAGGGAGAGTCTCTCATCTTCACTCCCTGACAGCTCATTCCTCCCCCCTATCCTCTGTACATGCTCTGCTATTCTGCTTTTGCTAATAGTGGTCAGAAATGAAGTGAGCCTTATAAAATATATATTGCAGTTGCCACTCAAAATAGACATCAGGAAAATGAAGTAAACAACATGATAATAATTGTTTTCATCTAGTCAACAGAGAAGCTCAGTATAGCTTAATGGCAATCACTAACCAGGAATGGTCACGGGGGTGGGTTTAGGCTTACAAGTCACTCTCTTTTCCTTGGTATTTATTAGGATGGAGAGAGCAACAGGCATGAGCGATCCAGAACGATGAGCACAAAGCCAGCCTTATGATCGAAGAGCCTCAAGCAAAAATAAAATCTTATCTCCAACTGCAGGAGGAAGAAATCCTGCTGCAGCAATAAATCCAAAGGAACAGGACCAGGCTTTTAGTTACATCCTTTGATTCAGCCATAGGGTGGGAGCAAGCAGCCTGTGCAGGAGCAGAAGACCAAAAGATCAATCAGCTGGGGCTTTTTGGTTTTGTCTAATATAGGCACAGCCTCTTCTTCTACAATTATCCTCCTGCCCAGGTGATCCCAGTTCTGTCCTGAAGGATCTTTGAAGCCTTTTGTCTGTTTGCAGTGCATGTCCTGAAAGCATTGCTCCCTTGCTCACAGCATTATCATTATGATTTCCTCCTCTATGGACCCTGCAATTACAGTTGACTGTCCTAAGTTTCCCCAAAACAATGATGTTTTGTGTTGTTGTTTCTAAAATAATAGTTTCCAGAGGCCATTCCCCACCACACAATAAGCATTTGAAAGCAGCATTGTGTTTGGAGGCAACCTAATTCCCCTGCGGCTCTTTCCAAGCCCTGCACTGCTGTGTTACTGAAGATGCTTTTTCCCTCCTCCCAACCTGGAAATGCCAAATATATCCTGACTACAGATGTTGCAGATGATATAATGACATCGGATTGTAATTCAGATGATGATTTTACTGCCAAGTAAAATCTTAGCGCTGACTACAAACCTAGCAATATTCTCCAGTGAGAAAACAATATTTACAGTAGGATTTCAGCCACAGCAGCTCCACGGTGCATTCAAGCATCTGTTTACAAAAAGTTCAAAAAGGCTGAATTGGCTACTGCCAGAAGTGACCAACTTCCCACCATATTATGACATATCTCTGTACATACGACCACCAAATATTACCTCCACTTAAATATTATGATAAATTTTACAGACATAAACACAGAAATAGCTGCTTATGCAACTTTGAATTGTGGCACAAACTTTGATGGTAGGAAGAAACACTGAGGGGAAATCCATTGTTGGGCGACCGTCTTTGACATAGTCAGGGTTGTGCTCTGCATTGCATTGGGCAACCAAGACCTAAGCTGAGATGGAGGCTTTAGCACCGTCCTAACTTTTAACTTCCTGACACACGCTGATTTGTGTCACAGCCTTCATGTTTTTTAAACAGAGAGATTCCTGTATGTTTAATACGGAAGCCGCTATTTGCTGTGGAGTTTCCAAAATTTATATGCCTTCAGGATATTTAAAAATATTTCCAAATCAGCCTATCAAGGCAGGTTTTTCTCCTGTCAAGAATGTTTATGTAATAAAAACAAAGATCTCAACAAATGCCTCCCTTGTAACTTTGCCTGTATACAGAGCGTGAGGTTTGTATAAAACTGATGTCAGTTATATGCCTGTTTCCCTGCACTGCTAAATATCTACTCCACTCTCTAAATTACTAGCTCCATATGCAAACATAGCAGATTTGCAGAAAAATACACTGCAACTGACAACATTCAGATTTAATCTACCAAAAAATAAAGTTGCAAAACTACAGGGTAATATATCCCTTTAATATTATCCACTTCAGGGCTACTAAACATATTGTGACCACCTTCTCCAGCATGATTGGTGGACCCTACTAGGAGGAAGGGATGCCTTCTGGTACGATGCGTTTTATGGTGATTTTATTTTGTTTTTTCATGGGGCACATGCAAGGCAGAAGCCAGAAGGAAGAAAATATTTAGAGCTCCCCACAGTACAGTGCACACAGCACACAGCTTTGGTTTGATGGACAGGAGGTTTGGCAGCAGAAGGGGATGGAGAAGCCGCTGAGCCCCGTCCCCAGCGTTGCTCTCGGGCAGAACCTACCCTACAGCACCCAACTCTACCGCTGCCTGACACAAGCCAGGAGACAAAGTATGCACATTTTAATGCAGGTGCACTCCTTGCTTTGAGATGACCCCGTAGCAATCCCTCGATCGGGGACTGCGAGTCAATGGCATGCAGCAGCACCATGCAGAAGTGCATTGCAGGCCATGTAAGGGTGATGGTGGCACGACCGGTCCCAGCGCTTGTCTTGACCCTACATGAAGCCAGCACTGCCCAGCAACACCCCTTACCTGCATGGATGGGTCTCTTTCCCAGTTGCAGAAGGAGACATTGGGTGCCCTTGTTCCCCCTTGCTGCTCCCGAGCTCCAGGACCTCTCCTCCTATGCCTCAGGGGTCCTTCAGCCACTTTTGGGATGTTTCTAGATCTTTGACATTTTGCTGCCCTTAGTGCTTCTTAATGCAATATTCAGCAACCTTACTGATTCCTTCCTGCTGGCATTTTAGCCTTTTTTCCTTCTACAGCTGTTTCCCTAGCAGATGTTCTCCAACTGCAGTCTGAGATAATCCCCTCCTTGCCGTGGGGGTTTATAAAGCCCACGGCCACCTCTGTGCTGCCTCTGCTCTGGAGGTCTCTTCTCCTGCAGCCGCTTGGGTACTCGCCCTGCCTTCCTCCAGAGATGTAGCCAAAAGCCCATTGCCCCACCACAATGGTGCGAAGTGTCTTGACATGAAAGACAAGCAGACTCATCTTTTCCTAACTACAGCCAGCTTGTCTGCATGCATAGAGGAACAAAAAAAATGGTAACATATTATTCAATAACTCAATAACTATTCGGGATGGACAAAAACACAAGGCAAGGCAAGGAAAAGAGAAGATTATGAGTATGGGCAGCTTTAGGAAAATATGCTCATGTGAAATTTTCTTCCTTACTGGGGGAAGTTAGAAAAAAAACATGCTCTCGGAAGAAACTGTAGTAGTTCCCTTCAGGAAGCTCTATTTTGGGATAGCATAAACTATGTGCTGGTTGGATTAATATTTAACATGGCTGAAAAATAATATCGCCCTATTACAAGTTCCTCCCAAAAATGGGCACAAGCCAAATTCTGTTCTAAATTAGTACCTATAGAAATATAAGCACCTCATAGGAGGAAGATACTATCATAAGTCAAAGTAAATGTTTAAATATTATGCTTATAATTAAGAAAATAAAATTAAGAAGTTAATGACGGAAGAAAAAAATACAGATAGCTGCATCTGGATATTCTGTTGAATCACCTTTATTTATGTGGTTGATAAATAATCTCTTGATTCAGAATTGTAAAAAATGGGGATTCTTTTCCAGATCTGGAATTTGCTTGGGAAAAGGCACGCAATAAATCATGCCAAACTACACAGACACACATGTGTATTTTAAAAGCACTTTATTAGGATAGAATCAAACTCTTTTTCATCAGTGTTTTGAATCTTCCTAGGAAGAATGGAGTATTTTTCAACTTTCTTTATTAAACATACCTCTTTTTTCTAGTTATCACATGTCCTCTCTCATTACCTGTGACAGTGAAATACCAGCCCTTTGGAGAGCCTGGTTCAAAGAGGTCCTACATCTTCCTTCTCTATTAGTTCTGAATGTTTTCTGTGGCTATGATTCATGACTGTACAGATGGTCTATTCATCATGTTAGGCTCAATTACGTCTCAAAATATATGGGGGAAAGCATGTTTTGATTGAAGTCAGTGTTAAAATTCCCATTACTGCAATGGGGCTATGATTTCACTCACAGAGTTTAAATGGCATACTGACCTTTGCGAGGTCCTCTGGATGGGAGTGAAATTCATATAGTGTGTGTATTGCCATGTTTGATAGCAACGTTTCTAGAATGTACAACTTCTGTAGCATATATTATTGCAAAAAGTAGTCATGCCATTTGCCAAAGCAATTTTTCAAAGCTGAATTTGTTCAATGTTTTTTATAATTAATGGCATTATGGAGACTCCTAATTTAATTATTCAACAGTGTATTCTTTCTTTTGATGGATGTCATTGGTCATTACTCTTCTTGCTTCCTTTTCAATTAGCCTAGATAGATTTTTGCCCTTATTGTTTAACTCTTAACATGCACCCAGCAGAGAGGGTGAAGCCCTAATCTGACACATGGCATGAGACAAGGTTATACACGTTGCACTCTGTCAGCAGTGCTAATGCTCACACATACAATTTACAATGACTTATTGACCTAGAAATTTCTTTGTCAGCTTCTTAATTTTCCTTCTCTAAGAATGGGTTTAAAATCAGATCTAAAATTCTAATATTCTATCTTTATGTCTCCCCCTGAATTCAAACAGCATAACAAAATGCCAGTTCTCTTATTTATTAAATATACTTGCAGAACTTCAAAACAGTGTAGTAGACTCCAGTCCTGTCTTAGTATGCATTCAGGATTTCAAAGCAAACCCTTCTCAAAACAGAAGTACTAAAAGATCACTCTATATGTTTTGTTAAAGAAAATTACTCTTTAAACACTCCAGTGTTTCTCCTGTGTAAAGATTTGAGGACTAGGAGCCTGTGTGGTGGGTAAATGCACAAAGAATGTCCTGATTTTTAAATGGCACTTATAAAACAAAACTATTAATAACAGGTCAAGGCCTTAAAAGGATAGAGCAATTTACTGCTTATACAATAAGAATACGTGTGGCAAAAAGGTGTAGAAAGTCTTGGATAGCAAAATTGTTTGCAGATGGCAAAGCCATAAGTGAGTATACAAATCATGGTAATGAGAACTGTATCAGGAAAATTAATTTCAAAGGCAAAGTGCAGGAAAGAAGTATAAAAGACTATGTAAAAAGACTACTAAAATGTTTGTCTGATTTTTTTTTTCCAGGAATAGAGAAAATTCCCTGAACACCATCTTACCTGACAGATGTTTCCTCATGCTCACTGCCAAGAAAACACCTGTGAGAGCCACAGAAGAAATCACATTAATGTACTTTTCACTGACTCCTTCCTCTGAATCTGCATTTTTGCTGTCTAGCATCCCAAATGTGTGTCTCAGGGGGACACTTTGTGTTCCACGCTGAGGGCTCGGCTGACGAATGCGGGTGCGGCTGGGTGGGTGCTGCAGCACTGGCACGTGGCAATCGTGCAGACCCGCAGTAAGGAAAGAGGGGACATGTGGTACCCACTGTGATCAGGCCAGCTCAGACCTCTTCACAAAGACATTTTCTCTTTCCCAGCGGTGGTGTTTTGCTGTCCTGTCACCTTGTCCTGAGATCTAGATGGGGCAATGTTCATTGCTTTCTTGTGTACTTGGTCATGTCTAAAAACTGCAAGATGTTCTCTAAGTCTTCATTTCCTTCAGAGAAAGCCTTTCCCTGGTTCACATTCCTTTCAAGAAGCCCCTCCTGAGCAGCCCAACATGGCCCTCTCAGCATCCCCCAAGGAGATAAAGCATGCAGCGCAGCTCAAGAAAAGATTGACACAAGCTACTGAAAGTGAATTCAGCCTCCCCTTTTCAATCAGATAAGGTACCTGTTTGTGTCAGATGGGCCAGACCTCAAACATCACATAACAGAGAAAATAACACTGTAACTCTTGGAGGACAAACACCAGGAATCTGACTGCCCTTTGTCTGTCCTTGTGCTGTCCTTCATCCTAGAAGAGGTGACATGAGACCTGCACATTGAAAACAAAGCCGTGGCAGAGTGATTTCCAGATGATGTATAAAGCTTGGGAGCTTTGAACTGTGCCCTTCCAAATTCCCACATAGGAGAGAAGAAGCATGACCTGGATGTCCCAAAGCCTCAGAGAGCCTCTGCCTGGCATGACCTCTGGGAGCATACAAAACTGAATGGCATTTAGAGAAGCTCAGAGGTTTCTCTAAAATGTGCCAAACTTCAGCATTAACTCAAGGAATATGCAGATATTAAGATGATTTAAGGGAAAGAGGTTTTCTCCATCCCATCAGATATTCTGCACTCGCAGCTGAGGCTCTTGCCTGCAGAATTCCAAATCAGGACAGTCAACCCCCATGCAGTGATTTATACCACTAAGGCAGCATACGTGCGATTAATAAAAACACCTTATTTACCTTTCATTGGAGCTACTGAGCTGCTGTAAAGCACCTCTTTTACCAGACACAGCAATCATCCTAGATTTCTGATCTGTCTTCTCCACTTTATGGGAAACCATGGGTTATAGGTGGCTTTCTGTTTTACGGAGAAGTAAATCCTGGAGAAAAATCTGTATGGTTGCTGTAAGTGTGGAGAGAAAAGGAACACTTAGCTTTTTTCCAAACTTTAACCCAGCTCTCCCCTTTGGAGTCCTTACTTCTTCCATCTGGGAGCAATGTGAGGGCTACATACTGTAGGAGGTCGTAAGGAACTTATTTCTCATAGGGCACAGCTTCTGGTACCACCCAGAAAGGGAATGTAATCACTGTCTTTAGGAAGTCTAATTAAACATACTTCATAACGACTACAGCATGAGAAGAAGCTCTCGTTTAAGAGAGCTTGATGATAGAGTATGAAACTACTTGTTTAATAAAGTCTTTCTAGTACTTGCACCTTTCTTTTCTGTCTTAAAAGCATTTACCGTGTATTTTCCAAGGCCACTGTCCTTTAACAGTCCATATTTTCCCTGTTTGTTTTTCTTCTGTTTACAAGCAGTTCCAATAAGAATGAATGTGTTTGTTTATTCAGTCATATGATGCATCAGAAAAAAATAATGTTTCTTTGGTTCACTGCTCACTTTGTGAAAAAACTTGCCTCCCCTCCTACCAGGAACTGGCCAGGCTGTAAGAGAAACTCACCAGAACCTTTATTTATTTTATGCATTTGTTCTTGGTGAAGCTAAGCAGATGTTATATCTCCATTGATAAGCAAAGCTTGAAAGGGTTGAATGTCTAGTTTAGATAAACAGTCAAGTGTTTAGACATTTGTCCAATATTAAACTCCCAGAAAACAAAGAAAATTAAGAGAAGCATCTAAAACGTGATGCCTTCTCTCCTTCCCCTGCTAGTCATGGGCTTCACCAGTAACACTGCCACAGAGCACATGCTCCTCTCCCTCTTGCCTTTTTACCTCTGCTAAGGGGGTGGCTCTGCAGGGTGAGGGGATCTGTTTAGGACTCAGGGATGGACTTACACGTTTGTCAGCAGCTCCAAAACCACACAGCCTTGAATACCACCTGCCACCTTGCCTTGCCTTGCCTTGCCTGGCCAAGGTTTTCCAAGGTTTGCAAGGAAGCAGCAGAGAACAACTTGGCAGAGGACAGGTCTAGGGACCTTTCATGCTGCTAATGGGTAGACTGCAGAGGAGAAACTCCTGGAAGCTCCTGTTCATCCGTATTTCACATTTTTTTCTCTGAAATCATTCTCTCTGTCTTAAGGTATCCAGGTAAAAGTCTATTTAATCCTCTGGTTCTGCACCATGGGACCCTGACAAGTGTGCTAAAGCTCAGCTTCACCAAAAACAGTATATGAGATGCCTCTTCTCCTGCCTCCACACAGGGAGTCAGCTGGGGGAACGGGTTCCACTTAGAAAATACCTGAGAGAGAAGATGTGCTTTGAGCTAGATCAGCTCCAGCTGTGCAGACCCCAGCACAGGCAGAGGGGAGGAGGTGGAAACAACTGGCTTGCTGTAGAGGACCAGACAACACCGCTCACTTCTTTGGATACCAGCTCACATTAAAATAATGGAGAAACTACAACCACATTTCGATCAGACTCTGTGTGGGGATGCATCTACATCTGAAATCATGCATATGACCCTTTCTGTCCTGCATATTCTAAGGAAAAAAATCTGATCAGTTGCTACTTCTCTTCCACAACAGCTGTTTATTTAGATGCTATTTCTTTTTATAGCTGAATCATTCTTTTTCAAACTTGGCTTCTTGGCATACATGAAATGTTTTTGATCAGATTATATTTACAGTGAAGGCAAATGCTAATTTAATATCTGTCAATCTTGCAAGCTTTCCCATGAGGTCTCATGATGGTGTATCAGCACGTAATTAAATAAGAGGGCCAAGTCAGTCTCTGGTGTAAGCCCTGGGAAGGCAGTGATATTACATCAAGGAAGTGTTTTATCCTACTGCAGTCAACTCTAGCTTGCCTGACATCTTGTTATTTTAAATTTCTTTGGCTTTCTTTTTTTTTTTTCTTTTTCCCATCAGTTCTCACTCATCCGTACTTCAATTCCACCTTTCATTTTTCTTTTTCTCATTTTCAATCACCCATGTGAAAGAGTGTCACTTGTCACAGATTCCTTTGATATGCAGGTTGCTTTCACTTTGTTTTGTTCATGTACTGATTATCTGCTTATTTATAATTTCTGATTTGAACAGCAAGAGGCTTGCAATAGTATAACACATGGTGTCATGATAATGCCTAGAGCTTTAGGATTCATTCCTTTTCATGTGTTTCCTTGAACTGTTCCACACATGCCATATATTCATTTACAAAGAGAGGTTTCTATTTTCAGCCATTGTCTGTTATGGCTGCCCACTCCATTAAGCTACACCCCAGCCTTGCTGAGCCCATCACACGTGTTCAGGTGCTGCACGTCACCTCTGGCATCTTCTCCATTAACGTCCCTGGCTGTTGTGAACTGCTCCTTGGCAGCTGGATGCAGACACCTATAGAAACACAATGCTGCCAGTCTCTGCACCTTGAGATAACCCTTTTGTCTGCAGGGAGGGTACATCTGTGGGGCCCAATGCAGCACTGAGAGATACCTGCACTGCAAGCCAGCTACAGGCAGTACAGGTACATTATAGATGAGCCTCTGCCAAGGCTGATCAACTCTGCAGAGAGGTGGGATGCTGGAGCCAAGGCAAAGGTGCTGCTAAAATGGCAGCATTGCTTCAAGAGCCTTCACAAGATGGCTCAAGGCTTGTTCAGGTTTCTCTGTATGCTGCTGCATGATCCTGTATGGAGCTATTCCTTCTGCTGGAGTACATTGGTATGTCATGAGTAGGTTTCTACCCGTGCTGGAGCTCTAAAGACAGGAACAGGAAGAAGGCTTTCACCTGGCATGTAGATCCAGCATGGCCACAGATTTCTAGAGTGACTATAGCCACAGTACCAGCGCTGGGGGAGATGAGGGAAGAGGGATTTTCTATGGTTATTTTCCATTGAAAATTTTCAGCCAGAAGTATTAAGGATTGGGAGACTGAGAATTGGTCTTGAAAATCAAGATTCCAGATCTGCTGAAAAAAGACAGCATCTGTGTGGTCAACCCACAGTTTTCTATTTAAAAATATGCCAGTGGATGCTGGATCCCCTTACCAAGAAATTTAGCCTGTCCTGTGCTTCAGTTCCCTCTCGGGAGAATGGAGAGGTTTCTTTACCCCACAGGAAGGAACTGTAGCCACAGCCTCCAAGCGCGTTTCACACGCCCAAGCCCCTGGAAGCCCTCCTGGCTCCTTTCCCCCCTGCACTCATCGCCACACTGGCAGTCCTTTTGGGGACCCTCCTGCCCCATCCTCCCTCCCTCTGCCCCCAAACTCATCATGCTCTTCCCCAGCTCTCTACCTTACTGACCCCTCTCCTTTCCCAATTCACTTCCCTGCCTCCACAAACACAAATTTTGCTCATCCCACACTTAGCAATCTTGGTTCCTTCATACAATCCCACTTTTGTCCAGTGCGGGTGCTTTCCTTTTATACTAGATTTGCTCTAATACAAACTTCACTACAACATGTCCAGTTGCTGACTGCCAAAATCAGTTCCTATAGCACAGACCTTTCCAACCAGTAGTCTGGCTGTCCTCCAGGCTGTCTGCAGGACAGATATTCAAGGGAGAAGCTGAGGGAAGGGAGGCCTGGCACAGGATCTAGATTTTTCTCCTTTAAGTAAAGCTGCAGAGACCAGCAGTAATAAGTCTGGTGTTCGGGATCCCCACAGACATTGTTAATAGGAAGAGAACTGGGAGAATCTATTGAAAAGTTTGAGAGGACTGTTAGAGAAATTAAGAGCCAGTCAGTGATTTGCATGGTGTATTTATTTTCTAAAATGAAATTAAGGTTCTAATTGAGCATTTTATGTAATTAAAATCTTTTGCATGGAAAAATGAAGTCTCTGCTACGGAGGTAATAGGAAGTACAAAAATACTTTGGACATGCTAAAGATAGTGCAGATAATTAAATGTTCTCCATGCTTCGTTTCTCTCTCCAACCAGATCAGGTAATTAATGTTTGCTTGTGCCAGATGCTGGATTACTCCCAGATCCTGTTGTGCACAATATGATTCTCCCACAAATTCCCATTTGTGATGAGGTGAGTTGAGATAACCTCACTGCCTTTATGAGTCTCTGTACTTTTTATTCAGTAAGATGTATCCCTCGGAGAGGTTCAGAGTCCCACTGTGCTGGGTGCTGTGCAAATGAAGAGAAGGTACCTGCTTGAGAGCATTCCTCAGCAAAGCACTTTGTAGCCTGTTCAATATTTGGGGAGTGGGGATGAGAAAAGGGATGTACAGAGCCCGAACACTTATCCTAGTGCCGGTAATTGTGCCTGGTGTGAAACAAGCAGGTCTTCCAGACAATATGGGGAGCAGAGAAAGGTGCCTTTGCAGCAGGATGGTTTTTGTGGTGCTGGCCAGTGAGAAAACACTGTGAGATGAGAGAGAACAGGAGGACCTCAGGAGAAGTTTCCAGATATTGTTTCCATTTTGTCCAGCAATTTAGGTGTGCTTTAGATTCAAACATGAGCATGTCTACTTTGTCTTAACTGCAGCTTTGCATTTCCAGCATGATCCCAAAATAACCATTTACTGGAAGCTCCTGGTTTCTCAGCTCTGTGTGAGTTCTCTGGAGGCAGGAGGGACTCGCACCTGTGTGAGAAACAAAAACCTTACCTGTTCATGAAAGCATTTTATTCTGGGATGTAAAAAATTCTCCTTTTCTTCCCCCTATGTTTCTTGAGCTCATAGCAAATCAGCTACTGTCAGCCAAGCAAAAAAGTGAAAAAATCTCTTTGAGAAACAATGTTCAGTGCCCCCACCTTTATGATATACAGTTTCAGTTATTTTTGTTCCTTGTGTGCTTAAACATCCGTGTGCAATTTTAATTTCTTTACACTATGCCTTTCTTTATTTCACATCTACAAATGCACGTGACCATTGCAGAGGCAATGGGACAAACAAGGCGGTCCTTACTCAGTCAGAATCTCCATTGATTTTAATAAGCAATTTGATTAAGTGGAGACTATAGGACTTGAGTCAGCCAATTCCATCCAGATTAAGAGGAAAACACGCCTGAAATTGATTGATATGGAAGCAGCAAGCCCATGTCCATTGGGTACTCACAGCCTGTAGGCATTATGCATGCTGTATCAACACTAATATAAATTCAATAAGAGCACATGGTCCAGACGCAGATTTGTCTTTGACAGATCTTTAAAAGCTGCTCAAAGAAGTTCTGCCTCTGAGAGCATCGCAATCTTTCTTGTCAGCGGGATGCAGGCTCAGCCAGGTAATCGATACCACACTCTCGCCCAGCTCACTGCTGGGTTAGGATACCCCTAAATAAGCAGCCCTTTTGTGACAATTATTCCCTTTTATCAGCACACAAACTTCACGTTGCTGCTGTCAATAGCACTATCACAAATTTGAATGATGTAGGGAAAAGCAGGACCTGTGAAGGTGAGACACCTTCTGAATTAGAATTCAATCCCATTTTGTTGAAGGCATCGTGCCACCTAATCCTGTTCATAAATGTATCAAAATCTGTCTTATAGTATACAGCATGAAACAGCTCTGTGCAGCTGCCTTCCTCTTTGAAAGCTGATTCAAAGGAGAAATCCTAATATGATGCTAACGCATAATCTTCCTTTGAAGCCTATGGAGCCAGTCACCTCCTTACAGTCAGCACTTCCATGCTCTTGCTTACTTTAATATCTGCTATCAACAGGGTGCTGAAGCTTTGGTGATTGCCAATTTACATTCCTCTTGCATAGGGTCTCTATGGAATATACCTCACACAGCCTTCCTAACCCCCTGGCTGGAGACGAGCCCATGCCATGGGCTGCTACGCCATATAGCTCAGGAGCATCTTCCCCGTAAATCTTCTCCCTCACCCTCACACTCGTTGGCCAACGAGTGAGCAGTGCAACTGCTCCCTTTAAAACAAGCCCACAGACAAGCAGCTGGGTGAAACGGTTGTCCCTGGTTCATGTTGTAAAGGGTTTATGGAAAGGGAGAGAAAGATTTCAATGAAAAATCCTCTCAGTTGGAAAAGGCAGTTCTTATCTGCACTCCAGCAATTTCCAGCAAAATTTACGGTTTCTTTTATGTAGCAAATCCTCTGTAAAAATGATTATATATACAAACATTGAAAATTTCCAAGTCCCCGAACACATAATAATATTTGCCACTTATAAAGCCCTTTTCATCTTCAAAGCACTCCGCAAGGATCAGCTAATGAATCCTCAAGTTATTCCTTTGAGGTTAAGTGATGTGCTCAAGGTCAAAGCTTGAATCAGTCTCAGAGCCAGTATTAGATATGAGTAGATTTTTGCCTCTGCGTTCCCTACTTAACCCATGACCTTCATACGAGCAATCACTTCCTGTACTTTAATAGAAATTCAGATATAGAAGCATAACAAATTCTTTAAGGGGAAAAAAAGTTGGATGTTTCAGAAGTAATTTCTCACCTTTCCTCCAAATTATAACTACCCTCTGTGCTTTAAAAATAGCAGCCCACTGTGCTTTGCAGTTTGGCAAGAATGCTTGCCCACCTGCTTTGCAAGATGAGTCGCTTTGTTTCTCAACAGCCTCTGCCTTTTTCTTCAGTCAAGCTATCCCCAGGCCTGTTTCCAGATGATGACCCAGTCACCTTCCTAGCCAGATGCCAGCCCTATTCCAACATTACCCCCTGCCCTTTTTTTCCCAGCATTAAACGTGTTCACTTGCCCCCTGAACTAAATGTAAAGAAGAAAGTCTTATCAGAGAGATCCAAGCACGATATAGCACTGAGCACGTTTTGTTTGGGTCATGCAGAGAGTTAATTCAGAAAATCAGTGCAGTGTGCTTATCAGTACAAATTTAACAGGATACTTTCTTATCAGTACAAATCTTGTCAAGGTGGATTGTTTTTATTTAGCATTAAAGCAAGGGGGGGTTTAAATCAGTGTAAACCTTAGAGAGGTTTAACTCCCTCAACACCTGGGACTCATTGCAAAATAGCACCAGTTGCACACTGATCTTTAAGCATGTGGGTTTGCGGAGATTACACAGTGCAATTTGAGCTACAGAAAGTCCTTAGGAAGCCCCAACCAGGCATGATCGAGGTGCTGCCTCCCTGGGGCTGCCCAACAGGAGGGTGCCCCTGGGACCCCCAATCCTGCCTTGCAGAGCCGCACACAGGCCCTCCTGCCTCCATCTGCCTCCAGCTCCGCTTCAGATGCACAGCGCCTGCAAACCCACCACCCATAGGAAAATCTATCCCAACAGTTCAGTGGTGCATGACTCAGCCTAAATGAAAAACAAGATGGTTTTTCATCGTAGCTGGTTCGGAGTCACTCTGATAACATATGATTGTAATTTAGGTGGGTGGGGAGTGGGGGAGAGGGAAGGGGACATCTTGCAGACAGCTTGAAATGTCCTAAAAGTTTCTGAAATCAAGCCTGCAGTCTCTCTCTGGCTCTTGTAAATGTTAGTCAGAGCCCAGCATATATTTATGATCTGAGGCTTACATTGCCCAGTTGACTCATGTCTTCCAGATAGTGAACCACAGCTACCTCACAGTCTTCCCATGGTGCCCTCCACTGGCAGCTTCAAGCTGCTCAACAGATAATGAAATGAGTATTTTTTAACACCTGTAAGTCCAATAAAAATCTTTTATCAGCCATGGTAGAAGTGTCCCAGAATAATAATAAGAATTTTGCAACCATCACTGCAATTCAGCAACAATAAAAAGACTGTGTGATACAAAAGACAGCAACAATCCTGGGAAAGAGCATCCAGGTCTTGGGATTTTCCCCATCTGCCCACCTAGTAGGACGTACTCATGCAACTTCTCACTTTTTCTCTAATTTAGTGAGTCTGAAATGCCCTTCTGAATAATCAACCTCCTTCAAGAAAGGGGATTCACCCTTTCCTGGCACATGGGACATTTAGGTTTCAGTTCTACCCAGCAGAAGAGCATCAGGGTCCTCCACATCCCATGATGTTATTATCAAAGCACTATATCAAAGATGGCACAGGCTAGCACTACCCCTCTCATAATTTTAAAGTTGAAAGGCAGCTGCTACTGTATTTTCTGTGGGACCTGGTTCCCTGCATTAGGCATACTTCAAAAAATGTTTTTTGCATCAGGCCCCTGGGGTACAACGGCTCAAATCTGGGGTGGAGTGGGAGGCAGCACCATGCTGCTGGGACTGACACAGCCCCGGAGGACAAGGAGACCCTATCTCAAGTCTCAGCATGGTTGGAACTATGTAACCCAGGTGCTTCCAGCATCCGCAGTAGTCAGTTGGGATTTTTTGGATGTATTTCTGGATTTAAGCAGTTAAAGTTCTCCTAAGTCCTTCTTTAGACACTAAGTCCTTTACTGGATCTAACCCAAAGCATATAAGTAGGAAAAATGTGAAGTTTCTGCTCTCTCCATAAAGATGTCTAGCTGTCTTTTAAATTCATTCCTGTTATTTGCTTCAATAGCTTCACCTAGCAATAATTTATTCCACATGCTTATTACTTTTTGATTGAAATAGCTGTGCCTGAATTCCCCTTTCACTCTTAATTTCCTAGTTTTTAGACTGAGTCTCTTGTTTTTCCAGACTTCTCATCAGACTGAAGAGTTTATCTCATTCAAGTTGATCAAACCTTTTTACAACTTTAATATTTCTTCAGGTCTTCTTTTCTCTGATTTTTCTGACAAGAATAAAAGCTTTCCTTTTGAACAAATGTAGATTAAGTCTGCTTATGCTTCCATCTCCAGAAAGGCAGAAAGCTATGTGAGAAAGTAACCATGTCAAAAGCCTGTATTTCAATCTTATGAGTGCCCTATTTAGTAACAGCAACAGTGTTTTAGGGGTAAGAAATCAAATGTCCTATATGCCAGTTCCCATCTTCCATTACTTCAACAGCTCTAGACTTTTTGAGCTGGCAGAGCTCTACATCAGAGGTGTAGATTCTTTCATTGCTGAAAGTATACAAATAACTTCATGAATGACAGGGAATGATTTGAGAATAGTTTTTTACTCATTACATATTTTTTTCTGTTTATCTCATGATAACACAGCAAAAAATACAAGGTTGTACATGGATGTGTGTGTTTCACGAATTTCATAAAAGCCAGCTATAGTAACCATAGATTGTAATGACTTAACTATGAGGATGTATAATCAGCTCAGAACAACTCATTGAATTTCTTTTGTTATATTCTTTTTTGCCTCTCACTGTGTTTTCCTTTTTCAGCAAGATATGTATTGCAATCTCAATGAAAGTTTTGGGCTAATGTCCTGTGACAGTTACAGGACAGTTCCCAAGTCTTGAAGTTATTGTTTTAGCATCCTTGTGGAGTGTGGCACATTGCTCTGCATTGGTACATTTTCTGAAGGCTTTTCCTTGCAGCCAGAATGGTCCAAGACATTGTTTGGGACTGGTACCTTGGTTTGGGGAACATGTGTCTTGAAAAGGAGAAGATTCCCCCAGTGAACTGTGAAGCTGTGGATGGAGACGTGGATCCTGCCTGGCACTCATTGAACAACTGAGTTCTATGTAGCCGTTGGGCTGGGGGACAAGAAAACCAATGGGGGAAAACCTCCTGCATTTCAACTGGTTTTGGGTGTGATGTTTTTGTCCTTCAGTGACTCAAATCTCTGCTTGAAATCCTAAAGTGAATCTGCTCTGCAGAGACTGAAATCTGTCCCCATCAAATGGATAATTTGTGGTCAATAAGTATTGTGGTCTTCCGCTCCTCCTCCCATCGCCTGACCACTGTGTCCAGCACACCCAGCAGGACTCTGGGGAGACGCCTGGCCCTGCAATGGTGTCAAACTTCGCTACTGGTACCCAAGGGACAAACAAGGGGAGAGGAAAGATAGGGGAATTGTGGGTTTGTAAAGATTGCCCTGCTGCAGCCCAAAGGATAGTAAAGTGGTAATTTGGTTCTGCTGGAGTGTCACAACAAGGTACTGCACCCACACTGCCTTCTCCAGATGTTCACAGGCAATCTAATAAATAATATAGAATCATAGAATCATATAATCATTTAAGTTGGAAAAGACCTTTAAGATCATCAGGTCCAGCCTTTAACCTAGCACTGCCAAGTCCACCACTAAACCATGTCCTAAGCACCACATCTACCACGTCTTTTAAATACCTCCAGGGATGGGGACTCAACCACTTCCCTGGGCAGCCTGTGCCAGTGCCTGACTACTCTTTCAGTAAAGAAGTTTTTCCTAATATCCAACCTAAACCTCCCCTGGTGCAACTTGAGGCTGTTTCCTCTAATCCTATTGCTTGTTACTTAGGAGAGGAGACCGACCCCCAGCTCACTACAACCTCCTTTCAGGCAGTTGTAGAGAACGATAAAGTCTCCCCTCAGCCTCCTTTTCTCCAGGCTAAACAACCCCAGCTCCCTCAGCCACTCCTCTTAAGACTTGTTCTCCAGACCCTTCAACAGCCTCGTTGCCCTTCTTCAGACACGCTCCAGCACCTCAATGTCCTTCTTGTAGTGAGGGGCCCAAAACTGAACACAGCATTCAAGGTGCAGCCTCACCAGTGCTGAGTGCAGGGGCACTATCACTTCCCTAGTCCTGCTGGCCACACTATTCCTGATACAAGCCAAGATGCCATTGGCCTTCTTGGCCACCTGGGCACATTGCTGGCTCATATTCAGCTGGCTGTCAACAAACACCCCCAGGTCCTTTTCTGCCAGGCAGCTCTCCAGCCACTCTTCCCCAAGCCTGTGGCATTGCATGGAGTTGTTGTGACCCAAGTGCAGGACCAAGCACTGAGCCCTGTTGAACCTCATACAGTTGGCCTCAGCCCATCAATCCAGCTTGTCCAGATCCCTCTGTAAAGCCTTCCTACCCTCCAGCAGATCAACATTCCCACCCAACTTGGCATCATCTGCAAACTTACCGAGGGTGCACTCTATCCCCTCATCCAGATAGTTGATAAAGACATTAAACAGAACTGGCCCCAATACCAAGCCCTGGGGAACACCGCTTGTGACCGGCCACCAACTCTTTGGGCCCAGCCATCCAGCCAGTTTTTTACCCAGCAAAGCATATGCCTGTCGAAGCCATGAGCAGCCAGTTTCTCCAGGAGAACACTGTGGGAAATGGTGTCAAAGGCTTTACTGAAGTCCAGGTAGACAACATCCACAGCTTTTCCCTCATCCACTAAGTGCGTCACCTTGTCATAGAAGTAGATCAGGTTAGTCAAGCAGGACCTGCCTTTCATAAACTCATGCTGACTGGGCCTGATCCCCTGGTTGTCCCGCATGTGCCGTGTGATGGCATTCAAGATGATCTGCTCCATAACCTTCCCCGGTACCAAGATCAGACTGACAGGCCTGTAGTTCCCCAGATCCTCCTTCCAGCCTTTCTTGTAGATGGGCATCACATTTGCTAACTTCCAGTCCACTGGGACCTCCCCGGTTAGCCAGGACTGCTGATAGATGATGGAAAGTGCCTTGGTGAGCACCTCCGCCAGCTCCCTCAGTACTCTTGGGTGGATCCCATCCAGTCCCGTAGACTTTTGTGTGTCTATGTGGTGTAGCAGGTCACTAACCATTTTCCCTTGGATTTTGGGGGCTTTATTCTGCTCCCCATCCCTGTCTTCCAGCTCAGGGGACTGGGTACCCCGAGAACAACTGGTCTGACTATTAAAGACTGAGGCAAAGAAGGTATTAAGTACCTCAGCCTTTTCCTTGTCCTTTGTCACTATGTTTCCCCCTGCATCCAATAAAGGATGGAGATTCTCCTTAGCTCTCCTTTTGTTGCTAATGTATTTGTAGAAACATTCTTTGTTGTCTTTTACGGCAGTAGCCAGATTAAGTTCTAGTTGGGCTTTGGCCCTTCTACTGTTCTCCCTGCATATATAACTTTACATCTTCATGTCTACTTTTCCTTACAAAAAGTGACAGAACTGGTGGAAGGGGACGCAAACTGTCGAAGGAAAGGAGGTAGCCAAACTGGGTAACAAGGAAAGGAGGGCAGAAACATGTGCAACTATCCTGAGAGGTGGTAGATGCCCCATCCCTGGAAACATTCAACGTCAAGGTTGGACGGGGCTCTGGGCAACCTGATCTAGTTGAAGATGTCCCTGCTCATTGCAGGGGGGTTGGTCTAGATGACCTTTAATGATCCCTTCCAACCCAAACTATTCTATGATTCTATGATTCTATGATTCTATCCTCTGCTGTACTGCCAGTCTGCAAAAGGAGAAGAAGAAGGTGGCCAGAGAGAAACCCACCAGCAAGCCTGACCCTGTGGCTCCAAAAGTTTGCCCGTGTTTTAGCGGGGGTGGCTGCAACTGTGCTCAAGTGGTTTCCAGTTATATTCCTGCTACTAGCAGGGCCCATACAACATATTATACTTCTTTTTTTTTTATGGTGTCCAGAGCTAACGATATTAATTAATATTAGCAACAGAGAAAAAATGAGCTTGATTTTTGATAAATATCTTATTCATTGTTTCCCCTTAGTACCACTACACATGGTAAGTCAGAGCAGTGTTTCTTTAAACATCCAACATCCCCTTCAGTGGCACAGGAAGACCAGTGAAGGTTCAGAGTACTGAGCTATTTTAATTAAATTTTCAGGGCTTGAGGATATAGATAAATTAAAAGGGGAGAAAGGATTTAAGTAGGGAGTGATTTAGGATCCAAAACACTGTGTTTTTTGTCAGGGAATGACTTTCCAGAATATAATTCTGTTTATCTCGACTATTTATCAGTGTATCAGGGAGAGGAAAATAAGGTATTGTCATTGCCAGATATGGAAATCAGATCATGGTGACTGAGTTTGCATCTCAACACATTGCTAGTTTGTCCTTCAAAAGGGGAGCTACAACACAGAGAATTCAGTACATCCTGAAAGGACACTAACTTTGGAAACTGTTTTTGTAAGACTCTTTTCCAAGAGCACAGAAATCATTGAAAAATGTCAGATATATTGGAATATGTATATATATGTGTGTATATTTTTATATATATATATATATGATTGGCTTAGCAAGAAAGAAAATCTTTTACTTCTTTCTTCTTGCCTTTTCTAGTTCCTTCTTTATTTTTATAAAGAAGAAAGGACTCTTCTCCTGTTGAAAGGAATCCTGTAGCCTCCAGAAATATTTTCTTAACTGCTTTGCTGTCAGTAGATTGCAAAAAAAGTGAACCACCAATATACAACTGCATAGGGATGTCCATTCCAGTTCAGATATGAATATCTGACTACAAAGAAACAGAAGATCAAAAAGAGGGGTTTTTTTTGAAAGAAGAAAGTAAAGCAAGCATGGACCAATAAGCATTAAAAAGAAGACAGTTAGGACACAGTAAATAAAATAAAATGCCCAGAGACAAGTATTCCATTTGAAAAGGAACATCAGAAGGAATGGAATTAGTGTTCAAAACATGCCTGGCAATACCCCGGTGACAGCAGCGAGGTGGTGATGGAGACTTGCATGGTGCACCAGCAGCAGTTACCACTTAAAACAGAACTTCATTCCTTTGCAGAACGAGTGAGATGTAGGAGCAGATTTTTCTGTTTCTTAGTGGCAGTGGTTTTGTCTAGTATTTCCATTTGTTTTGATTAGCACTCTGGGAAATGTACACAAAAAAGCAGTGCTAATCGCAAGAAGCAGTATGCTGAATACTTTGTGGGAAAACACCATGGGCTCAGCGCAAGATTTCGGCACTGGAAGAAATGTTTCTAACACCTGCCAAGAAAGTAATACTAGCAGATGCAGAAAAAAACCTTAACGGAAAAGGCTTTCTGTATACAAGATGCTTGGTACAGGGATGCTATATATATATCAGAGATGAGATATATATATATATATATGAGATGCTATTTTTATATATATATATATATATCAGAGATGATATATATAAAAATTAGTAGTGAGTATACCAAAAATGGAATATCAGTCAAGCTCACAGTGATTCTGCTTTTAGGTTGAGTTAGTTTGGTAAAAGGTTTTTAAGCCAAGAAGTCTTGAGGAGGGAATAAAGTTGTCAATACAGAACTATTTTGACATGAAGTGTTTAATTTTGGAACTGCTATAATATCTCACACAGCTGTTTTCCTAATGAAACTTTTCAGCTTGTATTATGAAATATGAAAAGAAACAAACCTAAGGTAAAAGATTAAGCAAAATTAGAAAATTTGGTAACTTAAGCAAATATTACAATTAGTTTCACCAGTCATCCCCCAAAACAGTGTTTTGATTCAACTCAAGTACAATATTTGTCCTGTTTTCTTCTTATTATTTTGAGCATGAAACTAAAAAAAAAAAATATTCATATAGCTTTAGCTGAATATTCCTACTAGGTTTTTAAATATGTAACTTGAAGAAATAGAGCCAGTGAATATAATCTCTAAGAACTGCACACCTGTGAAATTGCTGATTCACTGGGAAGCCGGATCGCTATCATAAAGCCATTCAGTAGTAGGGTCAGGCTGTCAACAGGGGGAAAAATGTACATCAAAAGCTACAAAAGACACAGTGAAAATGAAATATAATAGACTAACAGAAGATGCAGGTGCAGATACATCGCTGTGAATTTACATGCAATGCTAGTAAGAGGCTTTGTGTTGATCCAAGACACTTTCAGATGTCTAATACAAAAAAAAAAAAAAAGAACACGAGAGCAACAAGAGAAAAGATTAATCCTAAAACCAGAAATTAATTACCCAACTGAGGAAACTCATGTACTATCCTGACCTACACAACCTTGCAAGCCTTCACAAGAAGATAACAGATCCTCTCTGGGAAATGTATGTTCCTGAAACCAAAACAAGGTCCTGGTAGAAATGCAGACAAGATCTGCAGACCACCACACAGCCAGCGATGAGCTCTCCTACCACACAGGCATAGGATGAGAAAGCAATTAACACTGGCACTCAGCATATGCTGACGAATAGAGGACTGTAGATGAGAATAATACAGCCACATAATGTACTCAAAACCTGGCAAGGACGATCATTTTGTTTGGCCAAGAGAATGTCTGGCCAACCTCTGGGGACAGACGTAGTCCCAGTTGTTTGAGTGTGCCAGAGATGAATTGACATGACCTGTCAAAACGGTCATGCAAAAATTGCCCCAAAGCTGCAGGCCTCAAATGCTCGGTGCTTCTGACACGAGCTCTGATTTTGCAAGTTTTCGTTTTTGCAGGATGCTCTCAGGCTGTGAAGTACTAGCCATGCCCCGCACCAGCCAGGGATTGCTCTCAGCATGCTCCGGAGGGGAGCACAGGCGATGGTCCCAGCCCTCTGCTGACCCCTCTTCAGCCACCTGCTTGTTCAGAGGCGACGTACTCCCTCCAAAGCCAAGTCCAGGGACTGAGAGGACAGGAGGGAAACAAGTCTCAGGAAAACCTAAGGTTTGTTATCCAGAATTAGGTCGTTCATGTTTCACACAGTTCAAGTCCTAACCTATCTATCCTATTAAAAAAAAATCAAAACAAAACATAATGCTTCTAAAGAATAGTGATACTTTAAAAGATTGTTCAGCCAGTGTCATTATACTTTGTAAATTAACAAAGTAGAATTCTAAAGAAATTTAGAAATAGGGACCTCTCCCTTTTTAATGAAAACAATCAGCATATTAGTAAGTCATCTTTAACAAATTAAACTGAAAGCGCAATGAAATACTTGACATAACATTTTCCATTATGTACTAATTCTAAAGCCACATCATCCTTAAAAAGCAACAAATGGGCAGCAACAACAACAATAAAAACACAACAAACAAACAAACTTACAAAGCCAGATGGGCCAAAAGCGTATTTTCAAATAAGCACAAGCAAATTCAGACTGAAGGGCCTTGGGCCATTGGTCAGTGACTTCAGCTTTTTGCTCTTCTTCAATAGTTTAACTTGCTGCAAACTCTGCTCCAAACCCCAAGCTTTCACTAGAAAGCCATAGTTCAGCTTGTGAAATGAATGCAATCTGGCCCACCTCCGCAAACAGTCAGCATCTGGAAGAAGCATCACCAATGTAAAACCAGCCCTGAAATTTCTAGATGGCTCTGAGCTGAATTCTAGCCCTATCAAAGTCACAGATTTTTGTATTTGGGCTTTTATTCATTTGTTTACACTTAGCTGTACTAAGTAAAACCATTTTACTGTCACTATTTGGGGATTCACAGAGAAAAAATAATCAAGTCTGTTAATGTCTAAGAGTAGTTTACACAAAAGATATTTAGGATTTGAGTGAAGAAGTTCTACTTGCTAAAATTAATTGCTTGGCAAATCAAAGCATTCTTGGCTTTTGTGATGACAGCACTGAATCCTGCTGAGATTTTTGCTGAGCGGCCTGCATATGAAATACTCAAGGTTAGGACCCTCCAACACATAGCAGGTACCCCAGTGGTGCATGGAGCACACCATGTGCAACATCTACTCTGCAGCCATGGGCATTTCTAGCACTCGTCAGCCCCATGTATACTCCATACATCTCTGACTAAGGCCTGGCGCTCGCTGTGACAATGTGCTCCCTTCCACCATGCCTTCTGTCATGGTTCAACCCCAGCCAGCAACTAAGCAGCACACAGCTGCTCACTCACTCCCCACCTCCCTGGTGGGATGGGGGAGAGAATCGGAAGAGTAAAAGTGAGAAAACTCATGGGTTGAGATAAGAACAGTTTAATAACTGAAATAAAATAAAGTAAAATAGTCGTCATAGTAGTAGTAGTAGTAGTAGTAGTAGTAATAATAATAATAATAATAATAATAATAATAATAATAATAATACACAAAGCAAGTGATGCATGATGCAGTGTCCTGGTTTCAGCTGGGATAGAGTTAATTTTCTTCTTGGTAGCCGGTATGGGGCTGTGTTTTGGGTTTAGGACGAGAACAATGTCGATGCTAAGTACCGCTAAATAGTCGCTAAGTAGCGCTTACACTGGTCAAGGACTTTTCAGCTTCCTGTGCTCTGCCCGGTGCACGGGGGGCTGGGAGGGGGCACAGCCAGGGGGACTGATGCAGACTGGCCAAAGGGCTATTCCATACCGTATGACGTCATGCTCAGTATATAAGCTGGGGGAAGAAGAAGGAAGGGGGGGACATCTGGCGTGATGGCGTTTGTCTCCCCACGTAACCGTTACGCATGATGGAGCCCTGCTTTCCTGGGGATGGCCGAACACCCGCCTGCCGATGGGAAGTAGTGAATTAATTCCTTGTTTTGCCTTGTTTGCGTGCGCAGCTTTTGCTTTACCTATTTAACTGTTCTCTTTTATTTTACTTCAATTATTAAAGTGTTCTTATCTCAACCCACAAGTTCTCTCCCTTTTACCCTTCCGATTCCCTCCCCCATCCCACTGGGGGGGAGTGAGCGAGCGGCTGTGTGGTGCTTAGTTGCTAGCTGGGGTTAAACCACGACATGCAGTCACTCACCGACTGATGCCCAGCCTGTGCCTGAGCAGTTGTCCCCCCTTTCCTTCTTCTTCCCCCAGTTTTATATGCTGAGCACGACATCATATGGTATGGGATACCCCTTTGGGCAGCTGGGGTCAGCTCTCCCAGCTGTGTCCCCTCCCAGCTTCTTGTGCACCCCCAGCCTGCTCGCTGGTGGGGTGGGGTGAGAAGCCAAAAAGGCCTTGATGTTGTACAAGCGCTGCTCAGCAATAACTGAAGCTTCCCTGTGTCATCAACACTGTTTTCAGCACAAATCCAAAATGTAGCCCCCTACTAGCTTCTATGAAGAAAATTGACTCTATCCCAGCCAAACCCAGCACATTCTAACAACTGAAACATCAGTGTGTTATGAACATTAGTCTCATCCTAAATCCCAAACACAGCACTATACCAGCTACCAGGAAGAAAACTGGGGACTGAGCTAGTCTATAGCTGCAGACCTGCAGGTAGAGGAGGATCTTTCGTGACTGTTGGGTAATGAACAGCCTACACCATTTGTCATGGGGGAACTCAGGTTTGGATTCCCCCATGGAGGGTCCAGTTCCTCTGAAGGGGGATCCATAAAAGACATGGTGCTGAGTCAATAGAATCCATGATGCTGCAGTAAAATCAAATGGACTTAGACAGCACTGCAAGGAGACATCTTCTCTACTCTGGACTTTCCCCCTGCATCCTCTCCTGAGGGTGGGTACCCCAGACCTTTCTTTGAGAAAGTGAGCAGCGTTCTTTTCAAAACAGCTCTGGGAAGAGGGAGCTGAGTGGTTGGGAAGCCAGGACTTGCCTCTGGCCTTCTGTGGGATATTTTGTTTTGTTTGGATTAACACAGCTTCAGAAATTCCTGCAGATTTGTTTTATGGTATGTATTTCCTGCATTGCCCAGGCCATACAATTTCTTTCAGTTAATTCTTAATAACACAACTGAACCCAATAATCTGACGTATAACCCACTGCATCTGTAGAGCAGCTAATGTCCAGAACTTCCTGGGGCTTCGAGAAGTGACTATAGTAAAAGTTATAACTGCTGCTGGCACAGCTAGTAATCCACAGACGAAGTGCAGAACACCCTGCGGCAGGGCAAGCAAACGCTCCTAGTTTGCTGACGTGGGCACACTCAACACAGTTTGCTTGATCTAACTCTGACTCTCCCAGAATATCATGCTTTTAGCCTTAGGCTTTAAGTTTCTTCTCTGTACACTCAACCCAGCACTTGCCTTTAGCCTAACCTGACTTAGTGTAATAAGGGCATAGAGACAAATAAGGGATAAATGAGGGCATAGCAGAAATGCAAATGGGGGTGTGTGCAAGGGGGCTGCCCCAGCAGCTGCACGACAGTCGGAGTGGGAAGGGAAACTCCTTTGAGACAGAAGAATTGGTTTTATCTTCCTCAGGCAGAAGGCAAAAATCACATTTGGCTTTTCCTGGCTCTGCAGGCTGCACACTTGCATTTCAGCCGTCTGTCCCTCCTGTGCTCCGTGTAAGGGACAGAGGCACTGAATGTGAGCCTCTTCACTCCACACCCTTATGTCTGCGTGCAGGAAGCTTTCAGACAGAGTCCTTACGTTCTTCTGCCCAAAATCTTTTAAGGATTTTGCCAAAATATCCTATTTCTTAACCGTGAAATGGAAACAGAGTGTTGTTATGGTAAATAAAATAAATGCTAGGAAATACTCAGGCATCACTGTGAGGAATGCAGAAAATGAAATGGCATCTGTCCTAGCACAATGAAGTGCTTCTTAAACATACAAGGCTACAGTAAAGCATCTGTAGCATCACCTACCTCCACCACAGACTGGCCCTATTTTATATGTAGGTTACAGACCCAAAGCTGCCCAAGTGGGTATGTTTTGATCTAGAATTACGGGTTTGCTCCGTTACTACATTTTCCATTTACGCAATGACAAATCCAAATTAATGTGTACCAGGGAAAGGAAGTCTGGCAAACAAGAGAGGAAAAAAGTAAGTGAAAAAATGTTTTCTCCTCTCTGATGTGTGATGAACCTATTGCAGAAGCACAGGCTACTGCATTGTCTTTGGATGGAGGATACCTGGTGCCTCAGCTTGACTGGCTCTGAGCTGCAATCAATGGTTATCTCATCCGGGGAAAACAGGATCATTCAGAGCTATTAAGGAGTTACTGGAGTCTGGAAGGAGAGATGCTCTGAGCATGGGGACTGTGGCAGCGTCTGGCGCTCCATTGATAGCTCTGCACTAGGACTGGTGCCCAAATGAAAAGTAGGAGCTTTCTGCATGATGGCGTGCCTCCCTTGGAGCAATGCTTAAAATAATTGCTCAGAGTCATTTCACTGTCTGAGGGCTTTGTTGCTTTGGTTTCTTTTTTTTTAAATGCAAGGATCCTTGTCCAAAAACCAAAAGTCCAAAGATACAATTTCATTCTATTTTGAGTTCCTTCTTGGCTCCCCTGTCCTGGTTTTACCTTGCTGAAGCTCTCCCCTGCCCTTGGTGGAAGCAGCACACGGTTTTGGCTCAGAGAGTGGGTGGGAGCAGCCCCCTCCGTAGGAACTGCTGATTCACCCTCCTGAATCATCTACCAGGGGTGCTGCTCCTCCGGCTGCGGGAGTGATGCAACGAGCGCGGATGCCTCCGTTTCAGTCTCCTTCCACTGTGCACTTCTGGTGCTGGCACACCCTGAGTGACACAGGCTGCTCGGGGGCCTGGGAAACTGCGGCGGTTCTCAGCAGCGTGGCTCCAGAAGGGCAGTCGCATCGCTCTATCACCAACATCATCCCACCGGCTCGCCTGCAAATTCAAATAGCTGGGATGTTACCAAACACATCCAAGAAAGCCAGACAGCAAGGAGTCAAGCCTCCCACCCTGTGCTGCCTTTATGTTGCTTGAGGTCAATTATTATAAACTATCAATTTTTCAGGAATGCCATTAATTTAACTGCTGTGTAAACTGAGTTTCTGTTTCTCAGCAATTATAATGCAAAAGATCGCAAGCAGTAGTAATCCCTGAGTTTTTGCCTCCTTTTTTCTTTTTTTTCCTTTCCTTCCAGAGTTAACAGTTTCCAGCTGTGTATTCTTTGGATGTGTTTCCACACCAGTTTTTTCCATAATACGGAGCCGGCCCATTTCCAAATCCCAGATGTGCTATTTATTTACTCTGAAGCATCTGGGCCCTGACATGGTCTTGTCACTGCAACGTGGCAAACTTGTGAAAAATCAGAGTGGCAGCCAGTTAACAAGCTGTACTACACTGGCAAGCGGTGAGAACAGTTCAAAGGAGAGAGGAAGAGGGGGGTGGTGGAGTGGAAATGAAAAGGGAGCAAATTTCATGTTTTGCTGCACTGTGCTTTCTAAGGTTACAAATGACTAGTGGCATTCAAATTGGAAACTGGGGATTTCACTCTTTTGTAAACAGAGCCATAAAGACACTGAAGCCTGACAGAAGTCGACCGGGGTGGCTGTGAGATGTTAAACACCCTTTCCCCAGGTGGATTCTCTGAGGAGCTTCAAGCTCAGGCGTGATGCTGCAGGTCTTACGCAAGCTCATGCATCCTCCTAAAGACCCTCGAAATGACCACAGACCCTAGAATAAACTGAGAAAGGTATTTTAATTTTGCCTCTGAGTTTCCCTGCTCAGGAAGGATCCAGCAGGAGCATTTTTTTACGCCTGAGAAAAATATCCCTATCTCTGTCATGTTGTAACAACAAACCCCTGGCTTTGTTTTAAAATGTTGAGTATGAGGGGAGAAGCAAGCATGCTCTGAAATGAAAACTGCAAGACTGCAGTTCAATAGAAATACAGCAAGCTAAACTGCAGCTGCTCAGTTACAACTGGGGTCTGTCTTTGGTTTACATTTAGCACTGCCATCGAGCCAAGAATCTGAAATCGCTTTAGGGTTACCGAGCTTTCAGTCTTTATGTGGCCCAGGGGATATTGTTGTTGAAGCAGGTGTCAGCATTTGTTTTAAGAAATAGAGTCAGATTCGCATGTGAAAGGCTGAAGAATCCAAAGGCTGTTGAAGGCAGCAAGGGAGAAACAAACTGCTCTGTGAAAGCAATATGTTACCTAGTTTGAGTTTAATCATGCAAATGTTTGATCACCCAGAAACAGAAGAGTTTCTCTGCCACTGGACCTTGGCTGCCCTGCATTCTGTGGGCCACCAACCTATTATTTACATTTTAGAGCTAGTAGGGTATATATGTTCCCCCTTTAAAACTGAAGTAGGAGACCGGGTAGGAAAGACAAAAAAAAAATTAAGGAATCTTGCATGGAAACAGAAGGGATGAATGCAGGAAAAAGGGTTGGCACCACTGTTTTCGCTAAGCTAATGATGTTCCTTGCTTTATGTTAGAAGAAAGCAATATGTGACCCATGTCACATAGTAAGAAGAAATACTTCCCAGATCTGTCCCTCTCTCCGTGTCCATCACACTCTCTCAAGAGCATGTGAGTGAAGGAGGGGTATATATATGTCCTTCCTGCAACATAGAAATCAGTCTTCCTCAGGTCATTCCCTTTCCTGTTTACCATTCATTTAGGCAATAAGATATGCAATAGAATAAAAAATTCCCAGGAACTGAAGTAGTTCTGTAAAGAGCTGGAAGATGATTAAAAACTTCATAGGAGAAGTTTTGAGAATTTTATTCAGTGACATTTTTCATCTTCAGATCTTCTTTACACAAAACTCTTGGGTAGCAATTTTGGTACTTAAACATATCAAAAAGTTACCATCACTCAAAAGGTACATATGGAAGAGAAGGTACAAGGCAGAAAGAAGACAAAGGACTGAGCCACTGCTGGTCATAGAAGACCAAATGCAACACTGAGACACAGGCAATTTTGTCTGATCCCCCACGTGTTTTTTTTATTTAAAAAAATCATACAGCAGCATCAAGAACCTTTTAAAAAGTGCCTAACTCATGAGACACAGCGAAGCAAATCCAGATGCTTCTGCTCAGCAGACCTGGAGGCTGGGCAGAGCAGTTTCCATTGCCCCAGGAGCTTGCTCCATATCAGACAGCTGGTGTCCTCTCTAGCAAGATGGGAGCCAGGGTGCTGTGATTGTCCAGTGGCAAGGAGTGATGTGTGGCAATGGCAGAGGTAATAGAGGTAACTATCCCTCTTATATCTTTTCAAGGAAAGAAAGGCATTTTCCTAGCCATGAGAAGCAGACAGCATGGAGGAGTGTGTAGTTCCAGCCTCGAGTACAGGCTGATCTTTTCGAAGTGTCACACTTTTCCCACCATTATAAATACCAAGCAGAAAGCTTGCAATCAGTGTAGTTGAAGTACTCAAACATGAGTATCTGTCTTGTCACCATTTCCTCTGAGAAGGTGCCATTTTCAGGCACCCAATGGCTCATACAGTGCTCCAGCACCATTTGGAAGAGGCACATGTACCACCTTCCAGAGGTCTCTGCTGCACCCATAATTCAAACGTGGTGTCATTACTTCCAAGCCAGTGTGGCGTGGTGTCACCCCAGGCAGTGGCAATGACTACCAGCGCTCCTAACACCACCTCCCTGAACTGTTTACACAGCAGCAAGATTAAAGCTCCCCATCACCTCAGTTCCCTATGACTATCATTTCCTGAGATCACAAAATTACTGCAAAAATTAAACATGATTTTTCCCTGTTGTCAGAAAGCTTTAGGATACTTTGCAGAACACCTTATCAAACCGTCTATTCAATTCCCATGGGAAATGCAAGTATCACTTATGGGATTGCTATATATGGCCTTTTACTGCTAATGGACAGCAGTTACTTGGGTGTCCTTTCACTCTGACGTATTGCTGCATACAATGGTATAGCACATCACATTATAAGCAGCAAAACACAATTATTGGTCTTTTAAGTCTTGAGAACTGAGCAATGTTCAGTGAAACTAGCAGGTCAGACACCCTCTTGTTTTGGCCATTGGAAAGGCAGTCCTCCAGCTATGGCCAGAGAATCACCGAGTAGATTTTATTTAAAGGAAAAAAAATTCTCAAGAGACAAGAGTCAAGCTGAAGGTTTTGTAACCTAAACAATTAAGCACAACCACTGCTGTGCACAACCAAGATGTCAGTTATTACTGATGGCAGATTGGGCAAATATTTTACACTGTGAGTAGTACCTACTGTGGACTGAGTCCACTGTCTTTGTGATGCATTTGATACACCAAAATTTTTGAAGCCTGCTTTTAAAACCCAGGGGACAAGGCTTTGGACACAAAAGAGACACTACAGTGTTTCTGGGGCAGCAGGTCTTCTGCAGGTATCCTGCACCATCTCCGGGTTTCTCACTTTGCATGCTCTTTAGAAAATCACCCTGGCCATTGTTGCTCCCTTTTGGAAAGTGAAATGATAGATCATTACCAAACAACTGAATGCAGGCAAATGTTAATCTGATTTAGAACTGCACATAAACGCTCTGCAGATTAGTACTCCTGCCATCATTCAAGGTCATCGCTCTGTTGTAGCCAAAAGGGTAATGTCTCATTACATTAAACCATGAGTGCTTTGGCCCCAGGCCGGATTCAGCTCAGTGATGTAATGCTGCAGGCATAAACCATCATAAGATCCCCAACAGCTGAAAATCTGCCTGCAGATGGGTTGGGTTTGAGACGCTGCTGTGGTGGGTTGAAGGTGTCCGTAATTCCTACTCTTCCAGGAACATATCCCTGAATGCCCTTTGCTTACTGGGGAGCCTGTGTAATCGCCGTCCCTGGAGGACAACCCCTTCCAACACCAGCAGGGAAAGTGAGGCGGCTTTAAAAGCTCCACCAGAGAGCCTACCAAGCCCAGGCTACAAGGCAAAGCCACTGCCTTTTCACAGACCCTCTGGGGTGTCACAACTGCCTGCTCTCTAGGGGAGAAATGCCCTTGGGGAGCCACCAGCAGTGATGTGCATGTCCAGGAGGGGAGGATGACCCAGTAGACCAGAGGCTGCTCACAGGGTCCCTTTCAGCTTGTTTGGTGCCTAAGTACAAACCTAGCTCAGGAAACCTGCCATTTCCTCTTGAGCAAGCAGAAAAGCAGTGCCTCTGCTGTGACAGACTCTTAATTTCCCTTTTATTGCCTATGCCTCAAATGTCCCATGCTCAGAAGCACACCTTCCCCTTCCCGAAGGCATGTTTTTTTGTGCTGTTGGATTTTTTTCTTTTATAATTACAGGTGTTGGCCTTATATCTACATCCTCTCTCCTCCTTCCAGAAAGGAACTGTAGTCTTACAGACCACATGAACTTTTCCATAAATCAGTGGCCTTGTTATTTAAAAAAATGATTAGGTAATTCTCATTCTAGAATTTTAAGATACAGTAATCTTAAATAAACTCATTAATTTTGATAAATTAGGGTATTTTTCCTGAGCCAGAGTAGCTGCCACAATATACATCATCTTCCTCTAAGGTCTTTTTCTTTATTATTTTTTCCAGAGTCTGTACACATTAGAACCCAACCAGCTTGTTTTGCACATAGCGTCAGGAGCCACATTTACCTCTGGAGTAATTCCACTTAAGCAGAGGGAATTACAGGAGGCTGAAACTGGTTCCAGCATGTTAGATGGTTAAAACATTCCTGGTGTTGATAGATTGGCATTTCTAGATCCCAGTGTATCTGCATGGAAATGATAGTCCCAGGAGTGTGGCTGGTCTCCATGCCTTTGGGTTTTTTTTCCTGCTGCTCTGAGCTCTTTAGTGGAAAAGGGAATTGAGGAAAAGTTTGTCAATCCCTTGACAAAAAAAAAGCAGAGCAATACACCAGTCTAATTTACACTAATAAAAGTCTTGCTCTCCACAACCACTGATTATAGCTTCAGCTAGAGTGGAAAGAGAACAGTAGGTACTAATAATCTCTACTGTAAATTAAGCGAAGTCATAGGACTTTGCTATATTCATCAAAGGCACAGGGTGACCTAAGGCACACAGAATTCATACTAAAGGTCTGTTGGTTTTGCTACAACCAGGACATTCAGGGGAAGAAGTCTTAGAGCTGAAACAGTCACATACTTTTTGCATGAAAAACAATAAAAAAATCTGAATTCCTAAGTTGCTGAAAGCACTTTTAATAGTTATCAGCTCTGGACATTGATTACTTAAAATTGATCCCATTTGGTGATCTCAAGTCTAAATAATGATGTTACTATGCCAGTCCTGCCTCTGTTATGTGAGCAGGATATTTTTTTTCCTGAATAAGAAATGAAATACTGGATTCACAAGCAAGAGAGAAGTGGTTTTAATATATTTGTAATTCAGGCAAAACCAATTCCTCTTTCACAGCTAAAGGAGCTTATATCATGTCTGTTGAAGATGAGAGTTTAATGTAAGTTGTAAGTTACATCTGACAATTTCTCAGAAGAAAAACCAAAGCTATTTGGAAAACTGAGGCTCTCTCAGTGGAAATGTAAAGTGAAAAATGTCAAATGAGGCATCTCTTTTTTCTTCAGGAAGTTAAGAATGAATTCAAATGGGGGAAAAAATATTTCAGCTATAGGGGCTTCTTTTCTTTTTTTCTCCTGAGCTGGAAATGGTCAATACCGTAAATGTTTAAAATTAAGCTATTGTTTGCAAAATTTTCCATAGAAAATCTAAATGTTTTCAGCTGAATTAGCATCTTCCAGTGGAAAAAAAAATAGATGTGGGATATTTTAATTAGGAAAGCTTTCTCTACAAGAAATTTCAGCCAGCTCTAGCTGGAAGCCATAGTAGCTGCAAAGAAGGAGCACTTAGAGTAATTCGTAAAACCAGAGGAGAACTTGGGCTGGGCTTGCACGGGGCACTCTCCCATAGCTGTCCATACTCTTTAACTCTCGGCACATTCCCCAGCACCCGTTTCAGCCATGCCAACCAACAGGCACTTTCCTGGCCCCTGCCCAGTTATGACTCAGGGGGTAGTGCATGCCAGGGACCACTGCCAAAATGTCCCTGTCGTGGGGTGGAGGGAGTAGAGCTCACTCATGCTAATGAGCACTGCCCTACCCCCTGGCCTCAGGGCTACCAAATGGATCCAGACAGCTCTGTTCAGAGGGACAGACATAGCCTACAAGCCTGAGGACTGCAGGGAGAAAAGATGCTATCAGACACAATGGGATGTTGAAATGATACAAAACCGACCTGTAGGTTTCCTGGAGTAACACCATTTAAATGAGCTGAATTTTGTCAAAATGCCCCCTTAAGCCTTTAATGCACTTGCGTTCCTACAAGGAGAGTTTCTCCTGCTGATCCTCTGGAGCATGGGCAAGCAAATGTCACCCAGGCTGTGCATCTGCCTCGCTGGATGTGGGATGTTGGGCTGGTTTATGGCGGTGTGTGCACTGCCTGGGCCCAGCACGCAGCTCTGGAGCGCTTCTAGGACCTGTCTGTCCAGCTCAGCTGGGGGTAGGAACATGGGATATATGGTGGAGGCTGGGGACACTGATGGCTGCCCTGTCAACGTGGCAATGGCAACAGAAATGAAAATTTCCCGAGGTCTTCCTAAAAAGCACTGGGCTGTAAGCCTGGGATATTAGCAAATGTACTCCAAACAGAACATAGATGTATCGTCCCTCTCTTCATTCCTCCTAAGGCAGCAGCTGTGTCCCTTATTTGGGTGGGATTTTGCCTTATTGCAATGCTGGAGTCATTAAAGCAGTTGCTGAACTGTCCAGAGAGCTGGGACAAGGCTGGGAGAAGAGCAAGAGAAAGGCCAAAGGAGTTTGCAGCTGCTGATGAAGCAGAGGGTGGTGCATGTGGAGGAGACATGCAGCAAAAGTTAGTCTTATGTCCAATTGCAAAGCCATTTTGCTCCTGCCACTAAGGAAAGGGTTAGAGCAATGGGTACGGCATGAGGAGAGGGTCCCCCCCCAGGGCTGTCTCTCTGCCTCCTTCATACATAGACCTTTAGCCAGCCCACTACCCCGTACTAGAGCAGGTAAAAACCACGTGCTCCACAGCCATCTGAGCTTCTGACTCCAGCTCCAGAGCAACCACCAACCATTTTGGGGTGGGTCAGCAGTCCATGTTGCGCAGATGTTTGCATATCATTGGCAACCATGCACACCATCAAAGCGGTTTGCCACAGCTGCTGTATGAGAAGTGACACAACGTTTTTCAGCTCTGATGGTTAGTGCTCTACCATATTAGCGGGTTGTTTCCAGCAATGTTGTGAACCTTAGCCTGAAACAGAATGAGGTTATTTGTGGGGATGAGCTCCAGAACAAAAAGCCAGAAGTGGGTTCAATATCATAGCAATATCAAGGCACACTCATACTTTCTAAGAACATAAAAGGAATTTTAAGCCATATTCTGTCCTGAGGAGAGGTCTCAGCATATTGCTGCTCTTTGTCATGTTACATTTTCCGCATTAAATTATGAGCATGCACAGGAAAAAAATGCCTTTTTGTAAGAAGAGATAATCATGTTTGGTAGTTTAGAAAGTCAAATACTGCTTTTGGATTAATCTCAAGAAGGTGCCTGGGAAGCTCTGCTGAAACCTTAGTTGCCTGACCTGGGAGGCAAATCTCATGAATTGCCGGACACAAGCATGTCACAGCCATCTTCTGAAATTTTGCTGTGGGCTACCTTTTAAAAAGGGTTCAGTATCCCATTCCTTAAGGAATTAAAACCAAGAGAACAAAGGGAAATCTGGACTTATAGATAGCAATGACAGGGGAAGCAGGCACTGTTGATATGGACCAGGGCATTTGAACAGCAGATAAGTGATGATAACATGAGCAAAGGTAGCAAGATGTTGTGTGGCCTTACACAGTCCATTGGTGGCTGTGCTGTATCTGTGAGCCCCTGGCGCTCCCAAATTGCTGCTGCTCTACTGCTCACGGAGGCAGGCAGCACAACATGCCTAACAAACTTGATGGCTGTAACTTAAGTTAACTTCGTGGGGCTTGTGGGACCTAGCCAGACCTGGTTAGTGAAGCTTAGGTAACAATAAGCACCACCCAACCTAGGAAGCCTGAAATGACAGATAACCATCTGAGAGAAGAAGACAACTCCTTTTCAGGAACTGTCCAGATTGTTTCACTTCTGAGTTAATTCCCAAGTGAAGCCAGGAGATGTCTGGAGTTTTCTGCCAAAAGCAGCCCTTACAGACATTATCTCCCAAAGCACACCCTTGGGAAGAGACAGATACAGTGCACTGTGTTCCATGACCACACGGAGAAAGCCAAGCATGCCAATAAGAAATTGGAGCATATGCCTTGTTTTTGTTCATACTCCTTTCTCCCTATCAGGAGTTTTGTATTATTACAACTACTCTAATCAAGTCAATATTGAACAGCCCCACAGTTAAGACATTACTTAATAAATGAACAAATGAATAGATTTAGGATGCTGTAACAGTTAAATGGCCACTCAGTGAAATAATATGGGGTTTAACCTATTATTGGTAGCAGCTCAAACAACTCAGGACTGATGTTCAGTCCTACCTGCAAGTGAGGAAAGTAGGAGCACATATATGAAGTGTAAATATATGTGCATTGTGCTGAAGATTGGCTGTGATTTCCAGCAACAGGACTAATGCCAATTAAGCTCCAGCTGCTCTCAAATTACTGGCATAGGGCATCTCCACATCTGGAGAGAGAACAGAGAGAGAGCAGAGACTGGCCTAGTCTCTGCTTCTTCAGAGCCTGGCTCAGTGGGAAGAATATGACTTATTTTGTGACCTTGTCTCCATAGCTCACACAAAACTTCCTCTTCAGCAGCTACAAGGTTCTCACTTAGATTTCATTAACTGCAGAGAATAGTGCAGAAAGAGAAACATGGGTTATATATATAAAAAAAACCAATCCATCAGTCAGGAGAAGCACGAGAGGAGAAAGAGCTGTGTGTATGTATGTGCACGTATGTGATTTTCTAGGTGTAATCATATTTGCTAAAACAAAAGAAAACCATGCTCATCTTTTCAGAAGAAAGAGTGGTCTGCTAGACGCGTATCACCTAGCAACTGGACACTGATTTCTCCTCATGCCTTGAACCCCATCACTAGCCTCCCACTGGCTCTTCAGCTTTATCAACATTTTTGCCTGTCACTAGGCAGAATTCATTCCTGGCTGCCAAACCATGGAGTTATATCAAGAATTGATTTGCCCTCCAATCTGGGTCCTGTAAATTACCTATTAACCCTCCTTTCCCCTTCCTCAAATTAAATAGCAAAGAAAGTGGCTTTCTGTTTAAATTTTCATATGATTACGTATTGACTTAACACAGATAAGGCTCTCAGGCAAGTTTGGGGAAATCAGCTGAGCAAAGATGTGCAGACTGTTTTGCTGGGGGAAGATTAAAGCTGCAAAGCAGCTGCACTGCTGATTATTGCCCATATCACTGCAGAATAAAAGCCTAACCAAGTAGCACAGGGCAACATGTCAACCAGTATCTAACCACCTACAAAGTCTCATCCTTTTAAGACCCAATGAGTAGGGCGAATGTTGCCATGCAGCCATTGAGTAATCCCACCAGCCCAAGTGACACTGAAACAAAAAGCCAGGGAAAGCAGAGCTGATGCATCACCCTGTTGTCGTTCTGCAAGCACGTTGTGAGGCTGTTGTGTCCCATGTAGGAGGCAAGTGTCTACTTGTACCACCGCTAGATAACAACCGCCTTTCTGCCTGCAGTGCCAGGCTGCCAGACCTCCAGCTGGTCCTGGCAGCCAGCTCCGGTGAGGCAGGCAGGACTGGGGTGGGCTGCTCGGCATGGCAGGTGGAGTCAGCATTTAACAGTCCATCCATGGTGCTATTTAGGACTGACAAAACACCTTAGAGTAGTCAGACCCAACAAGGGAGTGCCCCCTCCTGTATGGTAACTCCAGGCTGACGCCTTGAAGGCAGCACTGCCCAGGGACGTACCCCAAGATCCCTTCCTGGTGCAAGAGAGAGCACTGCCCTGTGGGCTTCATCTCACCTTGCAACCTTCACTTTGCTCGTGGGCAGGGGGAAAGGGATGAGAACACTGATCAGGCAGCACACCAACCTGGGGAAGTGCAAGCTTTCTCCTGGGATCCACTACTGCCTCCCCAAGTACTCTCTGACCCATTATGGGTAGGGGTGGGCCCCACCATTGCAGATAGCAACTGGAAGCCACTGATGGGTCTCACCAGGGGAATTCAGCTTGGCTGACAGACTCCGGAGTGAATAGCTGCCAAAGGACAACGAAGAGACTACAAATGATGGGCTATTTAATTACTGTGGATACAATTGTCCAAGCTCTGTCTATATTGCTGTTCCTACTTCAATCTGGCAGAGTCAAAAAGCTACCTGAGTCAACCAGCTCAGAGATGGAGTCGGATTTATAACCACAGGCATCCTGGATCCCTGTCAGCTTTACCCATGACATTAGATTAAGTTGTTTCTCATAACTAGAACAGACAAAAATCATGCCTATTCAGTCCCTCTCCAGTCTCAGAACCCTCAGATTCGGTTCTTAATCAAAAGAAACATCCCTTTTCTACAATCTTGTTAAGACTTTCTGTACGGGTTACTGTGGTGCTCGCATCCCTTCAGGGGAGCATATTATTCCTCCTCCTGCTCAGCCGCTGCATCCAGCTGCTTTGTAAGCTACTTTTCAACCTGGGCAGAACTTGCCGATTCCTTTTAACGGGCACCAAAACAACTTCTTCAGCTGAGATGGATAATAAAAGATTTCCATTTCCTGGCACACGCAACTAGCCTTTAGTCACTGATCTGGGACACGAACACTCAGGCTGACACATGCAATTTGCAGTTCCTGGAAATGCCATGTAGGTTTTGTACCAAAGGGGTGGAATTGGGCAGAAGGATGATTCAAGCACGGGCACCGCTCCTTTGCAGGGGATCCCTTGAGTACCTGCTGTCATCAACCATCAGTCAGCTCTCTAGATGTGCCCTTTCAAACAGTTCTCTCTCTCAGGAAAGCATCAATAAAGCAAACAGTTGTAATTGTTTTTAATACAGAAAGATCATAAACAAAGGTGTTTGTTTGTTTTTTTCTTTCTGTGAATGATACACTTTGATTTTCAATATTTAGAGAAATATGTCACCATCTATCTATATTGCTGCTGGTGTTCTGCTGTTTCATCACCAGAAATAAATAAGTAGCTAGCTCAAGAGAAAGGCTGAGGTTTTAATTATGCAGTATACTGCACAGAAAGTACACCAGAAATAGCTCACAAAAATACAGAATTTGTTAATAAATACACATCAGGAAAATTAACAAAAGATTAGGTCTTTGGTAAGTATCATCATTTGGTAAGCCTAGATGTATTAGGCTATATTTCTTCACATAATCCTACTAAATTAAATTGATTTACATCACTAGATAAATCTGAGCTCCATAAAGTAGCTATTTTAAACTTTTGAAATAAATTTTATTCCCCTTTAGAATCTGGTTAGTTCTCTGCATTTTATTACAGATATTTGCTTTGCTGAAAATAGCATTCGGTGGTAAGGTTTATTACTAGGATTCTGTTTGCAAATAAATCCCAGTATTACTGAAGCCCTGGAGGAGGGAAGGTATTTGGAACATTTGAGAAACAGGATATTTGGATCATTGAGAGACGAGGACTTTTGTCTGCTCTTTCCTTCAGTTAAGTGTATGATCAGGTAGTACGACACTGAGGGATAGGGCTGATCTTTGTGTAATCAGAAGGTAGAGTACTGAGTTTACTTTATAAATAAAAAGACCACACTATGCTTGCTTGGTCATTCATCAGCCATGTACCATTAGACTATTTACAGTTACCAGCCTGCTCACTTTGAATTAGACATGGGTCCATCCTAGAAATCCTTTTGCTAGAAATTCCAGTTTGAATTTTGGAATGAATAGCAGCCCCACAATTTCCAGGGTTCACCTCCATTGATCCATATGTTAGTATAGCAAGTTGTCCAAGATTAACATCAGCAGACTGAGACAAGAGCATCCCTTCATGTGCCTCACAAACTCTTTCTGAACTGCTTTCTTTTCAACCATACCCAAAAGCCAAGCATCACTCAAGGGCCTCATAGTGAAGTGTGAGTGACAAAGCACAGAGTTGTTTTTCTTGCTTGGTGGCATTTCAGTCTATAGAAGATGTATAGAAGTAATACAGACAGATGTTAGTTGTCCTAGCAAGAACTATGAGGAGGACTTACAAGAAGTTTAAGCCTGAAGTAAAGATGTCAGAGATACTCAGATCATGTTTGGGGTCAGGGCCTGCTTCATTCTAAAAAGGTCACATCAATCGCATTTGATACAGACAGAAACTCAAAAGCTTTTGCTACCTGCCCGGTAAACTCAGCTGCAATGATGTGTATTTAACACCACCAGAAAGTCTCTATATTTATTCCATGGGAGACCCCAAAGGTGATCTAAACTTTCTTCCAAAACCCTTTTTATAAGTGTTTCTGATTAGACAGTCATTTACACATTGAGATGACAGAAATCTTGACCAAGTACTGTTGACCAAATTTTGGTGCAGAATCAGGATTTTAAATCACATCAGATGATTATCTTTTAGGACAGATAGAGATACTGGCTTCCAAGCAGTGAGCACATTAAATGTGTTGTTGCTGCCCCAGTGGAATAAAAAGCAAGCAGCAATATTTTAAAAACAAGTGCTATGCTTTAAAAATTGTTTGGTATTTTTCTTATACTGTTATACCTTGGTTTTATTACAAATCTAGCACTGTCTGATACCAGGACACTACAGGTTCTCCTTGGACAGCCACTTTCAGCCTTTACAAAATACTTCACAAAAATATTCAAATAAGAGTCAACAAATCTTTTATGATATAGGACCTTTTCCTTAAAAAGTAAAGCAATGCTTCATCTATACCCTGTTTGACTTCAGATTAACAGCTCCTTTGGATGACACTATTCACTTAAATCCCAGACTAGGACTGGGTACAAATCCCAAACAGTTTAATAGCACTGCTGATTTAGCTCTTCATTAAAACATATTTTATGTTTGCTTTGGTTCATTTGAATTAGGGAACAAGTACTCTCTTCTAAGCACAAGGAAAGACATTTTCAATTTTAGTATCTATTTGTAAAAGCAATAACATCTCCCACTGCACAGAAATAAGTCAGGGTGTTTACACTGGAGTGGCTGCTGTGTGTTTCTCCTGGTTTTCCACCCCCAAGGCTCAAGCCTAGAGTGAATTTCTTTCTTCTCATCTGTGAAATATGATGCTCTTCACCCACTGTGCTCCTGGTACTACTTGAATTACTTCAGACCCTCCAATGCAATTAGCCCACAGGAGCTGAAATAAAAAGACAAACAAAATGAGTTTTCTCTCCCCTGCCTTCTTGGGATCAAACCCAGGATTTAATGAATTACAAATTTAAAATTAAATTTAAAATTAAATTTAATGAATTACCTGTTCTTGTAAGATGTGGTCTGCATACAGAAGTAGCCATCAGTCTTCATTGACCCTTATCCCTTCTGAAAGATGACAGAGCAGAAGTTGTTTCCCAGCCACCCAAGGCTTATGGAAAAGGAGTGCTTATTCGAGCTTTTATTCCATCGTGAGTTCTTATGCTATAAAATTTAGTTTCATTCCAAAATTCTTTATCCTCTTATTCTTCATTCAAGTAATAAGATGGAGACCTTGATACTAAATAGTGCTGAGCTGACTTCTGCAAGAGTTTCTAAAAAAAAAACAACAACCAAACAGACAGTAGAGCTGAAGCTTTCTAGAGATCAGATGATTTTTCCCCATCACAGCTGACTTTAACAAAATGTAGAACTTGGCCAAGACATTACACACGCATTGCAAGCTCTGCTCTTTCCATTAACCACAACCCAAGGTCTTTGCAGAAAGGACTGTGCTCTGGTTTGTTTGACTTTCTTACCCTGGGCCCCCTGAAGAATCAGATACCTATAAAAATCAGCTCCTGTAAAAAAAACCTGTTAAAATATATCTTGGTTTCAGAGCTTAAAAACTGGTAATCCATAAGTCAGGATCTGAAAACACATTTATTAGTGGAAAGGAAGGATCTGTAAAGATGACAGATGAATGATGAAAGGTATTTTATTTATATGGGTCAGATCAGTTCACAGTCTCTCAAACTGCAATGTTCTCACCTCCATGGGTAGGTCAGGGCTCTTCGCTTCTTTACTCCCTCAGAGTAAGACTCTAATACTTTCTTAAGACTGTTACAGAGCATCAAAAAGATGACTTTTCACAGAAGCCCAGTATACCAACACACAGCAAAACAGTCACAACACATGCTGACACATGACTATCTATTGCCCGACACTATGTTCTTGATGAGGAAACTCCTTCCAAGTTGGTATATTGCAGTAACAGGATTTGAAGTTAGGCAGACAGAGATACATTTTTCATTTCAGCATTAAGTTTGTGTAACACATGTCTCATGGAAAGAGAGACTAGTTTAAGGGTAGGACCAAAATAAAATAAAAGAAAAAAACCCACACAGACTAGACAGAGGGGAAAGATCTTTCCCTCTGAGGCTGGGAGGGGTTGTTGCATGTGCACAAAGCAGCCCTTGGAGTTATTCCTCAGCAGATCATTTGGTAAACCTTTCCACTTCTATTACAGTGCTCAAGAGCCCAAATCCAAAGTGTTCCTGGACTTTCTTAATGGTCATGTACTTGTGCTAACTAGGAAATCATTTTGCATGATGCCATGCAAAAGAGTGACTTTACCTCTACCATCACAGGTCTACACTGTGAAATGGATGTTGGCAGTGGAGATGTCCTGGGGATCCCGAAGTGTCTCCTGCAGAACAGGTGCACCACAGGAACCTACACCCTGGGTGCAGGGGGGTCACTTCCCAGGGTGGGGTACTCACCCACATCTGGGGTGGCAGGGCTGTGGGACAGGGCAGGATTGCATGGAGCTGGGGCACCCACATCTCCCATTGCAGGCGTGTGCGGGCAGGGGGTCCTGCACACCCAGACGAGGAAGGGGGTGTGTGACCCCCACAGCCTGGGAGGGGGATGTGTGTGCGCACACAAGTCTGTGTGCGTGTGGCACACATTGGGATCAGTTACAGAAGGGGGTTTAGAAATTTGTAGTTGCATGTTACCACTTGTGGCTGGTATTGTGGTTATCTGTTGTATGGCTGATATCGATCCTGAATGTATCGTTCAGTGATTGCCAGTTCATCACATATTATTAATAAATCAATGCACCACTTCAACCCTCATTTGTCTTAAACAAACTGAACTGATTGGGATTTGCTACAGTGTTTAGTCAGTGAGAGGAACAATGAGCTGAATTTTGTTGAATCCTTCTCAATTTGTCTGGATAACCTGGCTGATAAACACTGAGAAATAAGAGTTTCTAATGCATCCATGGGACCATGAGGAAGAACACCACCTGTCTTAATCCTTCCTGCATCTGCCATTGTGGCACACCCCTGAAGGCAGGGTTTCACTGCGTTAATGTGATTGATCCCCTGCATGGCCATACTGTGGGTACTTCAATCTGGGAGCAATTGGCCAATTATCGTGACAGCAATTAACCCAAACATTGTTCTGCCAAAGTCACCAACGATGGTGTCTGGGCTACCTTCCTTGGTCTTACTCAATGTCTCCATTTTGTGCCGTTTTCCACTTCTTTCCCCTCCAGTGAAGCAGGGTAGAGTGCAATAGTCGGTGTGCTGCCGCAGAGCTGTGGGTCTGCCACGCAGCACTCTCTCAGCACCAGCAGAAGTGCTGCTCACGGAGCTACAGACATTTGCTTGCAACAGTGGGTTTGAATACCGTCTCTATTGAGCTGTGCCAGCAGGAGAGATGTAGAGGAAGTTTTTACTGCACTATCAGCATCCAACACTGATTCTAAGTTACCTGCAGTCATTCTGCCCAGAAAAAGGGTCATTTTCATTGTATGCATATTTATGCTCAGCAGTAACCATCTTACAGAGAAATGGGAAGCAGTTAAACTTTGATGGCTGATTTTAAGTTTTCCCACTCTACGCCATGAAAACACAGTTGGCAGCGTACGTTCTCAGAAAGCACATTAGCACTGAACTCATTCAAACCTCCCCGCATGGGCAGGAAAAGGACTGGAGCTATTCTGACTGGAGCTATTCTTACATTATTCATGGCAAGCTTTGGCAACTCTCCGGTGTCAGCATTCACAGCTTCTGCTCTGCAGTATCTCCGTTGTCCCACACGTCTCCCATGGTCAGGCTCAGCATTTCCAACAGTAATAAATACGTTACAGGCTTCCGGTGCCATTATGCAAAGGCAGGGAGGAATGCACTAAGGCAGCCTGCAGGCCAAAAGGCTGAGGAAGGCATCTCCTCTGTCTCTTTCTTTTGCTGGTGATCCTGCACCTCTTTTTCCAGAATACAGCTCGTCCTTTTGGCAGGATTGGACATATTCAAACTCTTCCTCCGCTTCTTTCACTTTCTTTTGCGCCATTAAGCAGTTGCCCTTGAAAGTCTCTTGGTTGGGCAGGATCATGCAAGGAAAAGACTTGGGGCAGGGTAAGGAATGGCAACAAACAGACCTGGCGGCAGTAAATGAAGGTGTGCGAATGCCCATTTCAAAACTCTTGCATAGTATCCTCATTTTGTCAACTCATTGTTATCCCAGATCATCCTCCATTCACCCCTCCATCACGTGTAATTCATAGTTGCTACTCTTCCTGTTGACATATGTATGATAACTGAAAACTCCTCAGCTATGGAGCCATAATAATATATCAATCCACCACCAGTAACCAGCTGAAGCTGGAAGTTATTAAAAATATATATTTATTAAGGAACATCCTTCCTGGGTTGACATGTGGCATTTCTGGAACCAGCTGGATTCCTTTGAGAATAAGGTGCAGACTGACTTTTGCAGAAAGGGCATGTTCGTAGGCAGTCTGGAGGCTTCGGCTTCGGGTGAGATGTTGCCCCTCTCTAGGAGAAAAGGTGTTTCCTTTGCTGTCTCCTGCTTCCCCCCGCTGCCTCTGAGGCTGCGTCTGTCTTCAGGGGAGCTTTGTGAGGGCAATCTTCTCACTTTTTCTTTATCTCCTAGTCTTGAGCGATGGAGAAATACCAACACAAAGTTATATGGTTAACATTTCTGAAAGCCACAAAGTAGCTGTAAAGGACAGGTCCCCAGCATGGTGTTGGACTCCGACGTCATTTTTTAGATTATTTTGAAAATGTTTCCTTTTGTATCACACAGCTTTCCTCCAAAGCACGTGGTTGAACTGAACTTCAATGGCTTTGTCTGGGTCCCTGTTCACAAGATTTCCTTGTACTGTGCTTGAGATGAAATAAAACTGCTGAGGTTCCTTTAAAGTTGCAAAATGTGCTGTCTGAGATTGTTGCCCTGGGGTTTGGTGTGAAAGAAAGACAAATGGAAAATATAATTTTCCTTAAATCCCTGCTGTCCTTTGTTTGAGCATTTGACTCTAATCCTCCTTAGTCGTAAGAAGTTTATTATTTGTTTAATGTTCCTTTTGCGCCTCTGAAAATAACAGAATTCAGAGAAACAGGATGATTAATAGTTGCTCATGGAAATCATAAAGTAATCTGACAGCTCCCTTCAATCAGCGCAGCGCTCAGGCCAGCCACGCAGGGAGGCCATGGGGATGGCGATGCTGTAAAGCCATGATGCAGGGAGCCTGTGCCCAGCACCAAGGCCCATAGCTGCAGCGCTGGGGACAACTGCAGCTCTCTCAGACCTGCGCTCCGGCTCAGACCTAATTCAGATTCAAGTCTCATTGCCATGGCCAGGAGACCACCAGGAGATCACCATTGCTTATTCTCAGGGAGGACCGAGGGCACATGTTTCCAAACAGAGGGCTCCAGGACCATTGTCCTTGGAGACAATTTTATTTCACTTACTGCTGACTTTCCTCCAGTTTGTTCAATGGGTGTCTGAGGTCTTCATTGCAATGAAGCTAGTGGCCTGTGAAGGCAACTGAAAACACATATTGCCATCTTCTCTCTGGCTACCAATCTACCAGCAAGTGGAATCCAATTTTATATTTAGTGACTGTCCCAGAGGGAAAGCACGATCTAATAGACTTCTTTCATTCCTAACTGGTCTAACACTGCTCTCGTTCTCCATATGCACTTGGAGAGCAAATTCAATTAAAATGTCCTTGGCAATTTACAAAATGATTAACATGTTAATGATTTTGCAGTTTTACAGAAGGGGAACAAGGAGGGAGGAAATAGCTTAGCAAATCCATCCGTACTGTGGTGATGAAGAGTTACAGAGGGCTGTGGGCACCGGGTTGCAATGAGAAATGCCAGCCCCAGGCCAGAGCTGCCTCCAGCTCTCCCCTTGCCTGGGGCAGAACAGTCTCTTCCATTGCCAAAAACAAACCCAAGCAGGTTGGGATGGCAGGGAGGTCACAAGGCAAATGTAGATGAGGACAAACACGGGGTAATTCTTACAGAGCAGATGCATAAGAAGAGCAAGTACAGTTATGCTACACCCACAGCAGCTCAGTGAACAACTTTCCCTCACACCAAGAAGGACGAAGATTTATTGTACTGAATCCATCGATGTTGCACTTGTTTGAAACAAATATTAGTGAGGACTGGGCTGGGCTGCAATTTCTGCAGGCATTTCGGTGACGCCTTACAGGCACAGCAGGACTCCAGCCCATTGCTGCGGGTGATAGTCCAGTGTGGGCAAAGAGTGGGAGACTTGTTTCAGATTACACTGACTTCAGCAAACTATTAAAAACAAGCAGCAAAAAAGCTGAAAACCAAGGTCTGATTACTGCACAGCCCCACGAAGTGCTCTGGGAGTGGTCGGCCTCTCCTTAGAGGTGGCACACTGTGAAACTGCAGCAGAAGTGGGTGGCAGGTTTCCTCTCCCCCTGCCTGATGGCTTTGCTCCCTGCACTCAGGGCAGCAAAGGGCCAAAAGTCATCTCGAGCACACCTCCAGGAGCTGCAGTTATGGTGGTTCCTCCAAAACATCAGGAGTTTCTCACATGCTCAAGTACCCAATGGCTCAGTGAGTAAAGCACTAACTATCCCCTGATTTGGAAGAGAGAGATTTCTTTTTTTTGTATTAACTCCTTCTTAAGTTTTCACTTGAACATCAGTGGTGGTAGTTGTTTTTCAAGAGGTGAGTTGTCATTTCAAAACCTTCCCCCTCGCTAACAGCCCTTACTATCACCCAGAAAAACATTACAGTTTTGGGAACGGTGGGAGCATGCTGTTTCCTTTTTCTTCCTGAAAGGAAATACTAACAGTATTGCCAAAGCTCAAATCTAACATGACATTTATGCCTTATGCAAGGAAAGTTTAGGAGAGTAGAGCTGGGAACAATGGCAGCTGATAATCTCCCCACACTTTGGCAGTGGGAGCAAGTTGAGTGAGGTTCTGCCTGGTATGTTTAGGTTGGGGTGCAAGAAAAAGGAAAGAAAAAAGAAAGGAAGAAAGAAAACAAAACAGAAAAGAAGAAGGAAAGTTAAAAGAAAAGGAGAAGCTCCTATAAAAAATGATGATGTGAAGAGCAAAGGCATTAAGATCCCTGCAGCAGATAAGCACTAAGGATGTGCCTGCATGATGTTGCTGATGATCATGGCAGCAGGACACATGTTCTCGAGCTTCTTTTTTGGAAGGGCTGTGGGGGGAAGCTCCGAGGGCCTTGGCTGAGCTCAGCTGCTTGGGATTTCATTGTGCCTTGGCTTTCCCTAGATTTGTACAAGAGCACATTTGTACGAGCCTTGGCGCTTCACACCAGGGGCTACTTGTGAAAACAGTGGTCAGTTTGGGGAGTACCAAATGTACATTAAACTGATAATTTTCCCTTGCTTAGGACTTTCTATGAAAATGTCCCTCATATTTCAGATTGCACAGTTTGCATAAATTAATGGCAGCTGGCAGATTAACCCTAAGGCCAGATTCAGCAAACTAAGCAAGACTGTAACACTAAACCATAACTACCCTGTTAGAAGATATTATATTCCAGCAGGTTTAAAAAAAAAGCAAGCACCCCCCTCCCCACACCATTTGTAAGCTTTGTAAAATTGCCCAATTAGAGTATATTTTACAAGGATTTTTGGCAGCAGCATCGACTTGCTAGCCAGATTAATGTGACAGAGCGTGACAATGGCTTCTCTCTGAAGTTCGCCGGACCCCACAGCTAGATCAGGGCTGCACAGTTTATCTTGGGCAGATGCAGCTTCAGCACCAGTAAAACAGTTCAAAGAAAGGGAGGTGATTCCAAAGCCGTGGATGCCTGAGGATATTAATGGCAACACTTGTCTGCTCCAGCTCGCAAGCCGTCCCTCCGTGTCTCCAAAAGCTCTGCTTGGCGTGGGTACATTTTCCCTGTAAGGCCTGACAAGCTTCAAATTCAGCTCTTTCTTTTGGTTGGAGAAATTAATTGGGACATAAAGATGACTTTTTTTAACTGCTTGCTTGCCAGGGTGTTGTTAGTGACCACAGCTGCGGCTGCCACTAATTACGCTGTAAGCACGCATGGAGAGATGCAGCCCTTACCCTGACAGGTACATTCATTCTGCTGGTCTGCAGTTTTGTTTCTTTTTGAGAGAAACTGTGTTTTGAGCACAAGAAGCCCAAAGCTTGGCGATGCTTGAAGAATTTGGCGCAAGAGGTCTGGATTTGTGTTACTCCTTTGCAGAGTGCAAAGCGCTCACTTGTTGGGAAGACAGACAGCCCTGGCACACCAGGCTTGCCCTGGCTGCCCCAGGTAAGCTCTGTCCTTCAGAAACCTCCTGTGACTGTGGGTTTCTCCTCAAAAGGGCACAGGCAGGAAGGGACAGCTGAAGAGACCAACTCAGTGTCATTAAAAGGATGGTAGCAGAGCTGGGGCTTCTCCCCACCAACAGAACATCCTTCTTCCCCTTTCCGTGCTGTGGGTGCTTTTTAGTTACTTAGTCCTTTAGCTATGAATATTTATCAACAAGAAATAGAAATGCATGCCTGCCTTTGGGATTAATTCTGAACCATGCACCTGCAGAGCATAGTGTAAAGTAGGAAAATAACTGCTGAATGAGTTAGGATTTCCCCTGCACCCTTCCTTCAAGTTGGAAGAGCTACGCTGTGGGATTTTGAAGAAGCCCCAATCACACCAGAGAAGCGATGGCAGCCTGGTCACATTCTCCAGGTGTTCACTGAAATGGCCAGAAAGCAACTGTCTTCTCCTGGTGTGCTCTGAAGGGCCAGTCTGCCTCGGGGACCAGGGCCCTCTGGTGCTGTTTGAAGGAGCTGTGGTACACAGGTACGAGGCTTGCTGTCTTGTCTCAGGGATGGCTTAACCATGGAACAGGAAAACAAGACACAGAGCTGCGTTTTAAGACAGTGATTGGTTTTCCTCACATATTACAAATGAAAAAGTAGATGTTACGTTGGGGAAGATGCTCATTCTTCAAATGCCAGTGAACTGACTGTACTTCTATAAAGATTTTCTGAACTTTCTGGAGTAACGAGGACAGAAAGAAAGAAAGAAAGAAAGAGAAAAGGTGCACTTTAAAAGAAAGACTTTTCTGCCAGTAAAATGCATGTGATGAATGCAAGTAAAACACAACTGAAGGGGAAATTTTTCCCTATGAAAAATTTTATATCAAAATCAAAGACAGGTCATTCCACTGGAAGAGGAGAACAAATGTGTTAGTCATAGAAGTTCTTTGTGAAGTAATAGGCTTTATTGCTTTCTGGTTTATTCCAGGTAAAACCTTGAATCTGGAGTGAGAATTGACCTGGGCTCAGGCAGACACATTAACCAATGCCCCTTCAGCTTAAAAAATAGATTCTCACATCAGATTTACCCTCCTGTCCCAGCATAACCCGCTCTTTCCCTGGAAGCCCGTGCTGGCTGACAGACTTCAGGATTACTGGCATAACTCACTCGGCCACGGTTTCTTGCCTGCAGCCCATTCAGTGGCACACAAGGTTCTGGCATTTCTGTCAAAAGAGATAAAAGATAGTTTGAACGATGTGAAATTACAGGTGCTGCTTGGTTCTGTGATTCATAAGCTGAGCTGAATAATTTTACTGCCTTTTGCTGAGAACAGAGAAAAAAAGGGGATGAGAGATAATTGTGGTGTCATCTACTGCAGAAACCTTATGCAGGACTTTATCCTAATTTAAATCACACTGATGTGAGGGACAGTGCTGTCTTTGATTTACTGAAGTGGGTGAATGTGAAAGCCTCTCAGAGCTTCCTATAACGCTGTGCTTCATGTGGATGCTCTCCTTGGGACAGCACAGAGGAGCCTTCCCTTTCTCATGACACACCATTCAGTACAAAACCACTCCAAACAAAACCAGCAAACCTCCCCTCCCAAAACAAATGCCTCTCCCCACGTCGAATGGTATTTCAAAAGGGCAAGGTTGTTAAATAACAAGGACAGACATCCTTCCTTTCCACCTCCTCCAGCACACAGCATGGGCCAAGGCAAAACTCGCAAAGGGAGCTGCTGCCCCCCTGCTGCATTTGCTGCAGGAGCCGGGGGGTGCAGGGCTTCAGCACTGTGCGGTACAGCCAGTCAAGGCCACACGTAGAACTCTGTGGATAAAAATAAATATTGAACAGCTGCTCTTTCAGGCAGCATTATTCACCCTGTGCAGCAGAAGAGGCAGGGACCCAGAGGAGAAGTAGTCTGTGGTTGTGGCAGTAATGCAGAGAGGATGCTGCAGGTGTGGAAGAGGAGGAGCTGCAGGTCCCTGTACCATCTTCTGGCTTTTCCTTACTTCAGGTGCTTGTCTTGTGCCCTTAAAGTGCTCCGAATGTGAAATGTGGTTGGTTCTGAAAAAAAGTTCTCTCTGGCGTGTCTCTGGCACTGCTAAAATAGAGCACAGCACTGCTAAAAGCCCTGATTTCATCACTCTGCCATTTCACATCAGCGTGCCGCATTTTTCTTCCTGAGCTGTGCGACTCTGCTCTGTCTTCCCCGAGCTTGTGCTGATTTCCAGACCTTATCCTAATGCACAGACCTCTGACTTAATCCTGTCCCTACCTGCTCGATACCAGCAGCCCTAAAAGACTGGCCAGGGCTTTTAAGTGCCTCGTTCCTTCACGTGCAAGCATTGCACTGAACTTTTCAAGCCATCCCTTTACAAAGTCCCCCCATGGAGGACCAGGGTATGCCAGCACTTCTCGGGCAAGATGAAGCAAAGAGCAAAACAACCCAGGGATGGGGAAACCTTCAATCTACCCTTTCCCTGCTCCCGCTCGCCCTTCTGCCAATATCAGAAAGGAAATGGGCCAAAGCTTGATGCTTTTTAATGTGAATGAGGCACTTTGATATTGCCGGAGAGGGAGCTGATCAGACAAGCTCGGCTATTCTTAATTCTGGCAAACAACGGAGCAGTATGGTATCTGCCCCTGCCTCAGGCGAGGCCAGCTTAGATCAAGCAGGAAACCAAATGTTGATGTTTCAGAGATTTCTTAGCTCTGAGGTGCTCTAACACACTGAAATATTTGTGCCGTAGAAATGAGATTCAATGCGCTCGCTATTTTCTCACACTGTTTGAACACCCGCGAGGGGTTCCCATGAATGCCTGCCTGAGAGCAGGCAGGGGGTTGCTGATGCCATAATTATCTCGAAATGGTTGCATTGCTTTTTTATTGGATTAGCATTAAAAGCCCAAATACGAGCTTTCTGTGGGATGCTTCAGTGTAATTAGATGTTAGAAGACATGTAAATATCTATATGCCAGGGCAGCAGCTAACTCAATCCATCGCTTATGAGCAGGCTACAGTGTCACTTTGTCACCTCTGGATTGTGTAGAGTCACCACACGAGACCTAAGCTGGAGTTTGGGGTTGCCAGTGAGCGTGGGTCTATTTAAGGTCACTTAGGACAGGAGCTGAGCAAAGGATTAATACAAGTCTGACAAGAATCATGTCTGAAAATATATTTATTCTGTCGGATTTCACGAGTGGTAGCTATTGCTCCATTCAAGCTGAATGATAGCGTTCAGCGTGTGCACTTACTCATCCTGACAGCTAACAAGATAAACGTGTCAGCATGTGATTTGCCAAATATTTTCCCGTGGAATTCAGGCAGGAGTTGCCAGTGGCACTGGCTTTTGAGCAGAGGCACTGAGGCATTCCAGTATACAGACATGCATCATGCACAGCAGCGAAACCCACACCAAACCTGTGAGGGACTTTTTCCACCATTCCAGCCAAAACTTAGGTGTGATGGTGCTCTTCAGCTCTGCCCATCGTGACACTCCCTCCTGACTCTGTAGTAAATCTCCAAAAATCCTGTTTTTTGCAGCACAGGATAATTGCAAGGGGAAGATCTGCTATTCATGCAAGCTCAACAGATGCTAGGAGCTGGGCAATGCTCATCAGGCCTTGGCAGCGGTGAATGCAAAGGTCAGTACTGGCAGGCCCCAAATTGGCTTTACCTTTCATTGCAGGGTAATTCTTCCCGGAGACTGAGCTCGTGACCTTTATCATAGCAAGTTTTATTTACAGATTGGGAAATGGCAGGGTGTCCTTTAAGATGAAAGGAATCAAAACACAAGGGAAAAAGAAAGATTTTGCAGAAGCAAAAGATCTGACTGGAGAACTGTTTAGAGAAGTCTGTATAAACAGACCTGTTGGGCTGATATCTCACATTTTAGCCACAGCTTTTCAGAGCCTTTAACTAGATAATGAAGGGATTTTTAGGCTTTGGACTCGTCGGTGCATCTGTCTTTTAATAACACCGCAAGTCATGCATTTACAGCTGACTCCAGTGTAATTTTCCCTGCCTTCCCTGTTTTATGTTCCCTCTCTGTCCTCTTACCTGTCACCAGCAGGTAACAGCCCATGCTTCAACATTTTTTGTCTTGAAGATGCTCAAAAGCCTTCTGCAGCCTCCTGGCCTCATCCAGGTGTCTATTCCCATCTATGAAAGAGGATTAATTGCTACATTGCTAATTACAGCCCCTGTGTGATGGGTAGGGATCATGTCACACCACAGAAATGAATCCAGGCTCAGCAAGAGGCAGGTGACCATCGCAAGCACCTAGCAGAGATGCCCCCTGCTAGCCCCAGCCCTGCTGCATGGTGCATGCCATGGAGCGGGGAGCAGCCCTTGCCAGGCAGCTGGCCAGGACCTCGATAGCCCAGCCCATTGCCAGAAGTCTCCCTGGTAGCCCGAAGTGGGACCCTGGACTCCAGGCTGTGCACCACCATGCTGCAGTTCCCAGCAAAACCCAGAGGGAAGGGTCCCCTGCCCTCCCCTGCCAGTTTAGAGGATGCTCGGGAGAGCAGGGTCCTCTCCCCTCCATCCCCCAGGAGAGGCATCAGCATGAAGTTTGTGGAAAAGGCTGAAGAGGCTCCAGAAAAGCACAAGTAAAGATCTGATACGAGGAGACAGGATCAACCTACTGCCTCAGGCTGTGCCAGAGAAAGGGGCTCTCCTCTCTCAAGTTGCCTCCTAAGGACAGCACTGGGATGACAGGGAAACCACTGGCTTTCACCTTCATGGCTTACCCTCACAGCAGCTGGCTGTTTTAAGCTGAATCCACTTCACCGATAATTTTACTGAAAGAAATCTTTAAATAGCAACAAACAGCTACCAAAGAAGAACTAGGAGGGTAAATTATGATTTACTTAATGCTCAACTGTTCTCAAAGACACAAATCTCTCATAAATGCTGCTGGTGGTTAACCACCGACCCACAGTTCAGGCAGCCTGACGTAGGCACCATTAGTATTGTTCACAGAGCAGTGAAGGTTCCTGCCATGCTACAGACATGAAATAAAAGTAGTTTGCATTTCTAGAAGTAGGAAAGTCTTGAGCCTGATAACCCTGCTGTGAGGTGTCCCCAGCTGAGGGAGGAGGGGATCCAGGTTAACCACCTGCCTGTGGCCACAGAGGAGAGGATGGAGCAGAAGTGAACAGGGCTCTGCTGGCCACCCGGCTGAGCTCCCCACATGCATCTCCCTCCACTTCCAGTGGCCCATCTATATCCCACTATCCATCTGTCAAGAAAATATGAGATATCTGGGTACTAAAGTATTCAGTGAAATAAAATTGTAGGCTGTCCATAAGGATCTCCTAGTTCCCAGTGGTTTTTGGCTTAGCTTACTTCTGAAATACTTCATCAGCATTTTAGTGGAAGATGCTTTTCAAAGGAGCTCACCCTCTGCAGCACTTTTAACAGTCCTAAAAAGAAACACTGATTTTGTTCCTCGCTTGTACAGCTTCCCTCCAACCCATGATGCATCCCACCCATCATTTCAAGTGTTCACCACCCTACCCCAAAGCCACGTCCCACGCCCTGACCCAGCCTTGCTGTGGCTGTGCTCTAAGAGTGCTCCCGCAGTGCTCCAGCGGCCAAACCCAACACATTGTCTTCACCATGCTCTTGAGGGTGTCACTACAGAGTCTGCCCTTTCGGCCTCCCCTTTGCAGAATGCCTGAAAGAAAAATGCCCCTCCACCACCACACAGGAGTTCCAGGTGATTCTTGCTTCACAGAAGCAATGTGTGACCTACTTCAATGGAGTTATGTCTGCAAACCAAAAAATGCTGGAACTGGCCAGCTCTGCAAGACTGCCTGCCATCCCCTATTTTTGATTTTGATTCACCAGAAGACAGCATGCAGAAGTACCCCAACAGCAGCTACATTTGCACATGGACCATCCTTCTGGCTGTACTGGCATCTCTGACTCCTATTGATACATCCTGGCCTCCCCTTCCTATTCCTCTGACCGACTCAACGCTGATAAACTGTAATGGTGTGTAGGTATATGGTCCTATACAACAAACAAAAAGTGCTGTCTCATCTCAAAACCAGGCACTGGTTAGCCTGGTCTTCAGTACATGTTAGAAATCCAGTTCAGAACAGGTGCTCTCATCTCAAAATGCCACATTTTCTCCTCTCTGGTGGACAGAATGGCCTCTGTGGGTGGCAGTAGTTCTTGGACATTTGGCGTGCCCATGCTTTACAGGTCTCCTTTTCCAGCCCTCCTGTGACTGACCACCAGTGAAGTCATCACGATGAGGAGAGAGAGGCTTCTCCCATCTCCCCTTGGCCTGCTGATGGCTGGATTGGGGTGAAGGCTAAAGCCTTGAGCACTGTCTTTGGTCAGTCAGTTGAAACCGAAGGTCCTAGGGATGACTGAGCCCCTCAGGCTCTGCCTTGGACCAGCCATAAGGCCAACCTCAGGAGAAAAGTGTCACGAGAGCCCAGAACTCAAGCTATAGAAATACCTTGAGGTATAGACAGAGGCAAGGGACTTCCCTACAAGCCCTAAGGTGTGTTTTGGATGTGCTTTTATTTTGTGATGTTTCTATCAATTAGGAATTCCTTTATTTGGAAACTGACCTGGAACACCCAAAAATACTGCAGGAGAGCCCGGTAGGCCTGAGGACCTTGGGACCTTCTGGTGGCCACCATCTGTCCAGCTTGGCTCCCAGGGCTGGGGTGAGCGCCTTTCCTTCACACAGGAGGAGTGCTGGGACATTTTGTATGGTGCAGACATTTGGGCAAACCTTCAGGAACATGAGCGTAACCACAGACAGCGACAGGGAGAGGAGTGAAGAGGCTGTTGGCTGAGACAGGGCTAACGACCGCCTTTAAGGTCCAGATGGAGGTGTGTGTTGCTGAGGTCCTGCTTTGCTTCCTGTGCCAAGAAGGGGAGCGCTGCAGAGAAGGGCTTTGCAGGGAGGTCAGGGGCTTGGTGGTACCCAGAAGGGGCCGTGCAGGCACCGCATGCCCTCACTTGGGTATGGTACAGCTCAGTCCTCTATGCACGATCCCTGCTTATAAATTTCTTCCTCATCCTGCTCTAATAGTTGGCTACAAGGTGCCCGCTGCCCAGAGGAGCCACAGCTGAAGGCTTTGCCTCTGCTGGTGGCAGTGGTGGTAAGACCAGCCCTTTGGAGGCAAAGAGGTTGTGCCCAGTGCCTCTGCAGAGGACGGGAAGGCAGCCTGCGTCCCTTCCCTGTTTCTCCCGTAGGATAAATCAACACTATGCCTTTTCATTTGATCCACTGGTATTTCTGAAGGAATTTACACAGCCTTTAAGGTGGGTTGTTTCTCCGAGTTAAACAGAAAAGGGCTATAAACTGAAGCTATGCTTATACCAGAAATCAATAAGCTGCAATGGAGATCTATGGAAACACACTCTACTGTGTGCAAAGCGCACAGACTCTGTCAACAAAAAAAATCCTTGAATTGGTTTGTGCCGGCATGGGTTTGGTCTGACCTGAGGGTGTAGGTGTTTGGTCCCAGGACAGTGCAGGAGGGTGCCGGGCTCTTCCCCACTGCTCACGCAGAGAGGGAGTCCCAGGGAGAGAAGGAAGGGAGAGAGGAGGAGAGGCTGTGCAGGGTGTTTTGAGCGTGGTTTTGGGTGGTTTTAATCCGGTCATAATAGACGATGAGTTAGATACCAAGCAAAGTTAAGAGGAATAGCTTGAAGTTTGTGGCTGCTCAGGCGCTGGAGACGCAGCCATCAGCTCCCATTGCACTGCGCTCAGATCCACCCCACGGCTGCATGAGGCAGACAGTAACGTGCCTTGTAATTATAGGCTGCAAACAAGCAGCACAAGATGACAAACAGGGAAAAGTATAGCCTATCAGAAGCAACTCAAATCACAGCTGTAAAGATGATTGAAATGTAGTTTAAAATTCAGAGATTTGCTGTAACTCTAAATGCACTGGTAATGTGCTGTATTGTGTTTGTAATTTACCATAATGTAATTTAATGCTAGGCTATTTTTCAATATTTCAAGACATTGTCAAAAGGATGAGCTGAATAAAGGGAAAAAAACAATATAGTGGAAAATTTCAAGGAAATGTAACATCTAAAAAGAAAACACCACACAGCCATATAAAAAAACCCAGAAGTTTGAACATGAATTTGTGAGTTATCTCCTGAACACATTAGAATAGATATCAGAGGAGTTTTACCTTTCAAATTTCTCTTCTGCTTCCTCATTGTTTGAAAAGTTAGTGAGAGGGGAATAAAGGAGAGCAGAATCTCACAGCCTAAAGTTTTACTCTGTCACATTCAATGACAGATGAAAGATGGGAAAAAAAAAGGAAATAAAAACCATTTAAGTCTCAAATTTGGAAATACCTAAATGTTTTAGGGGATTCCCCTTCCCTCCCACACTTTAGAAGGAAAATAATTATGTTCATAAATGTCACTCCTTCTTTGGGGAAAAAAAGAAAATGATTCATGTAGAAAATTTCCAGTGGGTCCAGTTGTAACACCTTTGCTATTTGAAATGGTATGTAATCAAACTGCATTCTTACACCCATTTATGGATATTTATGTCATACAGGGTATGCAGCCTTGAACTTAGCCATTCACACACAAGAATATGAGCTGATATCAAGTTCATTTATTTTACATCAACTTGGAGGGATATTTCACTAACAGACCATTTAAAAAAATAAAATCCAGAGTATCTTGACAAATAAAACCAGAACCGGTTATGGAGATCCCGCTGAAATTACATATTGAAAAGAATTCACATGGGTGGAAAGTAACACAGCCCAGGAAGAGGCGATGATGAACCTCTACAGTGCATGAAAATGGAGCTATTTTGCAGGAAAGTCATTCCACAGCAATTTCTCTTTATAGGCACGTACTGTGCAAGCCAGGAAGAACACAGTGGGAAGCTTGCACTGCAATTTTTTTCCACTCATCGTTCCCAAAACAGTGTTCAGATCGATGGCATTTTAGATTTCTAATCAGTATTTCTTGAGCATTAGTTAAAAAACCCAAACTGTTAGTGGATGTTTAACTAAATGTTTAATTAGAGAGTTTCAGTTTTAAAAGCCAAGGCCTGATGCTAAGGTTGGGCTGAGGTCCCACTGAAGTTAATGAAATGTTTGTCTAAGTAAAAAACCCAGGGCTAGCTCTGGAGGCCAGGTGCAAATTGGAAGCTCAGCTTCTATCACATCTGTTTACTTACAGGTATGGCCAATAGTATATGCAATTCCTGTCTGGACAGGGAATATATAGCAAGCACACAAAACACAGGGCTAGGATGATCATTTGAGTTTAAAGGGTGTTTCCTTGCTTTCACAACTTTAATACTGCTAGTGCTGGATTTTCTGCATGGCATTTACATGCACATACATACACAGACTTACTGTACCAGAGAACTCAAAGTTTTACTGGTGACTCACAGGTATCTACATGAATTACAGCTTATTATAATAATTGGGACGTGCAGATCTACTCTAATTTTGAGTGCAGGTGTGGGAAGGAGATGAAAGTTTATTGTTTCAAATTACTTTAATTTTCAATGCATTTTGGTAGGAGCAGTATGAAAAGACAAGACTGGGTTAATTCTGCCAAGATTTTTAATACCCTCCCTAATGCAATTAATACGTTAGAGCTGTGAAAAATAAACAAACAAACAAAAAATGTTGTCAGAAGTTGGACAGGGTGAGTGGGGAGAGAAATCTTTACCAGGTCAGTCACTTGGCATTCCTGACTGCAAAATAAGCCATAGCCAGTCAACCAAAAATATTCACTCTGTGCACCAGATTCCAGTGAACTTTTAACATTCGGCATTATTAACACACTCTGGGTCCATTTACTTAACCATAATTAATAGCGCTTGTTCCTTCTTTAAAGAATTTATCATTCATTTGGCAGTTACTGCCTAGACTGGGGTGCGCACGTAAAACATCACGTGTTTTATACATCTCCAATAAGATCTGCCTTTATTTCCAGCTGCTACAGGTCAAGTAAAATTTTGCAGTACATTTACTTACTTCACAAATGAACTAAAACCTCAGAATTGTTTTTAAAGGTGTAGGCAATCCAAAAGCTGAGACAAATTCTGGATTTTGAGACAACCTGAATTCTAGGGGAGTGCATTAAGGAAAGCTTCTTTGCTTGAGAATCATTATTAGCTGCTGACAATGCAATAATTCTTAGATGACGCAGTGAGATTTAGGCCTCTCGCAGTGAAGGGCAACAAAGCTGCATGGAGGGGTCTGCTCTGTTCCTTCTCTGAAGTGCTGCAAAAGAAACTGAAAGAAGTCAAAATCCTGCAATTTCCACAGCAGCTTTTAGGAGCAAGTACAATACGAATGAAAAACTGAGGAGTGACTTCTATTCAACACAGCAATCAGCTCTCCCCGCAGCCTGCTTTTCTTTTAGCTGGCAATGACCAATTGTCCTTTAAGCTGATGCTTATATGTCCCTTAATGACTCTGATATGAGAAAAAGCCCAACACAGAAGGTGGAAGGGAAATGCTCTCCTCCTCTCTCATGTGTACGTGAAAAGCCACCCAAACATGGTGCTGGTCCAGCTGAACAGGGGGATGCTGCCATGTTTTGTGGCTCTTTCCTGCTCACACGGGGAGCAACAAAGACTGAAAGGCTCCTAATCCACAGCTCTATTTACCCAAAATGAGGAGTTTGTAGCTTGGGGGAATTAAACGAACTAGACAAATAAACTTAGTTCTGTCTCCCCATTTAGAGTCCTTTTCACAATGTCTGTCCCCACCAGTTTGCTTCTTCCAAGAACTTTATTTTCTACACTGCCTTTTACACATGGAAAAAAGTCTACTAGGTCAATCGAAACAACTGCTACATACCTTCAACTACTTCCCTCCTATACATTTAAAAAAGGGTAACGTTATTTTGATGTGCTTACAAAAAATGGGTTTTGAATGCATTTAAATTAAAGCAAGCTGTGCAATTAGTAACTTCTAGAATTGCACGATCTGATTTTTTATAGATGTTACATCCCCCTTACATATGTACCAGTAACTGTAAGTCAGGAATGTTTGTACATCTAATGACTTTTATCTCAGAATCAAAAACGTGATAATCTTTGTAATATGCATTTGCAAGCAAAATCTGTGTTTTCCATTTAATATGTCTGATATAACAAGCCCATATCTTACAACATTATCTTACAAATACAGAGTACTTCTATACTTTGCCGTATACTTCATTAACACTGATGTAACAGAGCTAAATAGATTTCCCTCTATGTGGCCCTCAGTAATTGCCTCTTCTCCCAGCCCAGTCTGACCTGTGAAATGCTTTCACATCCAGGTCTTTTTATTCTGGTGGGAAAGAAGCTTTATTTGCTTTAATATCATGAGAGTCATTCCTGAAGACCATGTGCAACTGTTTGTCTATTAAAAAAGCAAAACAGTAAACAAAGATTAATCTGAAGTAACCATTTCAGCTCGCTTCCATTTCTCTGTGTACAAAACTGCACAGGGCAGAGTCCCCTACCAGTGCTGGAGAAAAAACGGCGCCAAGGAATAGTTTTCAGACTATGAACGGGTAGATCAAGGCGGTCTCTCACGAGTGCACTTTACACCAATGCTTTACCAGCTGATCTGTCATGGTGATGACACAGGTTATCTCAGGACTAGGGGAAGGACCAACTGCTGTCACTACACCGCCATGCGAAGCCAAAGCAGCAGCAGCAGCTCGCCCGCTGGAAAACAAGTCCCTTGGCCAGAAGCCCGTAAATGCATATTCAGCAGCCCCGGTGCATTATGGCGGTCAGCCCTCGGCAGCAAACAGCATTTGCTGACTCTCTGTGGGCTCTTCGGAGAGTTTCCACTTCCAGCACTGCCCAGACACCACAAGTAGGAGAGCGCAAATGCCGAGTCCCTGCTTCACCACAGCTGTACCATCGAACAACTCGCTTGGATGCTGTTGATGTCCAGGGTGCCCAGACAGCACACCTGGAAATGATCCCCTCTTACCAACCATTACTTTGTTTGTTTGGACAGAGACCAGATAAATTGGGTGGAGATACAATGCTGGAATCAACTGTTTCAGAAACGACCCAGGCCATGGGCGCCCACACCAGCGGTCCTTTCTCAGCACTGCCACGGATGGTTTCGCGTTGCTTTTTGCTTGTAGTATAGTTTTTTCAATCTTATCAAACAGTATTTGCAGATCAAACACAAGCATGCCCGCCCACAAACGGGCAGCCAGTGACGCAGACCACGAGCACACCAGCAGCCAGCAGCCTTAGGGCTTATCAGCAACAGAAAGTTGCACCACTAACCTAAAATTTGCTTTGCAATTAAGTGCAAAATCTTGGGTAAACACCGATTTCAGTTATGAGTGGCAGCTTGCAGTGGTGTAAGCTGATACCACTAAATGGATACAACTCACTTAGATTTTGGTTTCAGAGACGTTGTTAGTATGATTTCACACCACTTTTGTACATCAATGTAACTTTGAGTGTTACACCACATTGGTGCAGGATCTTGTGTGGAGAAGGTGTAATAGTCTGTGTATTTGAATTTGGGAATGAGTGCAGCTAGCCTACCTGTGTGCATTCAAGATCTACATCTTGTTTTATTACATTGTTGGCTTTAATCACTCCATAAAATAACTTATAGGGTCTTCTCAATAAAACCTGAAATCATATTGAATATAACTGGCTTTGTGCCTTAATATATATTTCATTATCACATTTTCTACGCTTCCTATGCCTTTACTCGAAACTAGGTCTATATATAGCAACAACCTACATTGACTGAGGAACTTATGTTTTCCACTGTATCTTCAACACAAAGCCAAGAGAAATGACAGTTTTATAACTGACACTTCCTTGAGAGGTATGGAGCTTCTTCAAACTCAAAATTCAGAGGAAAATATGACAGCAGAATGACTTCATGGAAGCTCCTTCAGTCCGCGGACCAATGCAGGCAAGTCACTGACTCATGAGCTGTAATGCTGATCTTTTCTGAGCCCATCTGTACTTGTGTAGCTCTGGTTCAGCGCCCAAATGTAAGTCCAAGCAGGTAGCACACTTGACTATAGGGAAATCTCAAGAGACAGGCTCTTCTCTGTTGTTTTTTTTTTAATTTTTACTTTTTTTTTCCTACAACACAGTTGTAGGAAACAGGGATGTCTGCAGGCTGTGACCATTCAAACCCAAAGGAATCAATATGGAGGAAAAAAAAATTGCAAAAATCTCTATAAAAGGAAACCTCAAGAGCTTTGCCAGTTGCTAGTGAAACCATGCTACATTGCACCAGAACAAAACACCACAAAGCTGCATAAATACACAAAGGTTAATATCAGGTGTTCAGAAGGCTTTACTGGAAGATGGCGATGGAGAGGAGCCTCTTGATGTAAACAGCCTGAATCACAGAGACTGCCTGTGTTTGAAGGTAAATAGACAGCTGTTTGAATGAGGAAAAAAAGATATTTTAAAGTCTTAAAATCCAGTTGGGCTTTTGTTGTTGTTGTGTTAAATGCTTGTTTGGTTTGAGGTCTTGTTGGGCTTTGGTAGCCAGGTCTAGGAAATGGGGAGAGGTTGGAAGTGAAAGACTTTTAACAATACAATGAAAAACAATCTGTAGCATTCACAGTAGAGCTTGTCTTTGTGCCAGGCACAGTCCTTTCATTTCACGTATTACAAAGGAAAGACGAGTGGGTTTTTCTCAAGACCAAATGAAATGGCCTGTCCCTCTGCAGCCAGCCAGGGAGAGAACGAAACTTTTTGTGAAACGGTGCCAAGATGATATAGTTACTTTGAGGGAATGATTTTCAATTTCTTGTGAAAGCTCGTTTTGCAGAAATTAGACTGTTGTAACACATTGCTTTGCTTCACAGAAGTTTTGATCATCTTTTTCTCCAGACACAAAGTGCCCAGGACGCGAATGTTTGAATTCCTGCAGGCATAGGAGCTTACGTTGTATTACTCCTGTTTTAACGACTTTACATTGGCTTCCAGGAAAGTCATGTATTGATTTCGAAGTTCTCTTTATTAACTGCCATTAAGAGACTTTCAGAGGACTTGCTACATCACAGCTCTCTCTTTTTTCTATTTATTAACCACACCATTATTTAAAATGCAGATTGGCTGGCTACTTAATTTGACCTGAATTTATGGATCCTCACAACATTAAGGGGAGATTTGTTATAAGATGTATCTTCAGACAAATTTAGTAGTGAGAGAACGTACACCTTCCTTTTATCTCACAGAACCACACACTCCTCCTGCCGGGAAATGTCTCACTTCATTTGTGCAGTATCTTTTGCTTCAATCATTTATGAAAAATGTGCAATCATTTTTTCTAAAGATTAAAGTGTAAAACCAATCTTTGATGCACTGTTACTCCTGTTGTTTACATTAACGTATTAGATAGCAACCTACAGTATTAGATAGCAACCTTACATAAAACCCTTTGGGGGGAAGGGAGGCAAGTCTGGACATTTCAGAACCTCCTTTATAAAGAAAGGAGAGGCATAAATGGCCTTTGGATTGTGTAAACCTTCTCTGGATGTGATATTGAGATATTGAATTTGTAGTGACATACTGAAGGCAAATAGCACAGCACTCAGATGACGGACAAGCCCTGCCTACGCTCTCCATGGGCCAGTTTTCACCTGTTATTCGCAGGCTGCTGCTGAGGTTCCACAAAGGTGCCGACCTCAAAAGGCTGCAGAAGCAGTGAAACAGTTGAGTTTTGCTTGCTTTCTTTCTTCAATTAAGAATCACTGCATGTAATATAAATAAATCATCAACATCTTCAGTCGCATGAACATCATTTTCTCCTAGAAGACAAATTAAAGGGCAGGTTTTTCATGCCTGAAAATTGTGCAAGCACACTGAATGCCAGCGTTATCCCACTGGTTAAGTTACAAGCTCCAAAGAAGTTTGTAGAGAAGATTCATTGCAAAGAAAACTTGCTCAGGGGAAATCGTGGGAAGCCCATCAATTTCAAACTTTAAAGTAAACCTTGACAAAAGACTCAGCACTGACTGCATGAAACAATCCTTGGGAAAAGGAAAAAGAAAGATGAAAAGCCCTGCTACAGCAGTTTCCAACCACAGCTTCACACAACAATTCTTTTGGCATCGGGGACTGTTGTTCCAAATTTCCCTTGAACCAAAATTCTAATATAAGAGCACCCAGATCAGCCAATTTTCACCTACTTGGGTGATGAAGGATAATGAACCCATAAGTTATACATTTCTTCCATCCAGCTGGCTCGGGTTTGCTTAAAGCTGCTTTAAACTTCCAAGCCTGCTGTCAGCCTGGCCCAAGTCTTGGTCCTGTAACAACATCTGAGGCAATTGCAGTGTTTCCTGGATTAAAAATTCCTTACTTTTTATATAGTTGTACTGAATACAGGCATTTTGCTCTTCAGTTTCTTCTTTATTTTTTCCAGCTACTAGAATAGTTGAGTGCTTTGGGTATCTTGGCGCTACATTACCTTACTTGGGCACATTAAGAATCTCATCTTCCCATTTGCACTTCTTGGTATTTTACCCTATACATCCAATTTCCCTAAAGATGTTTAGTTTTCTTCCACCCTAAATACAAGGTAAGACTATGTTTTTCATTCCTCGAATGGCAGCATCTCAGACTTACTGTATGTAATTGCGAGTTCTACTTTTTTAACCACTAATTTTTGATTACACTAGTGCCTGCAAGAAGAATAATTCCTCCCCGCGCTGCTTTCTTTCGGCTGTGTGAATTGTGAATATGCATAATACTAGTGACAGAAATTGAAACTGACTTTTTAAAAAAGTATTTGGAAAAAATATTTGAGGGCAATGAGTCATTTTAAAGACAGATTTAGTTTCACTGTGAAGTACAAAGAAAAACAGTTTTATACAACTAAGTTCTGTTGTAATTTCCTTTAGCAAAGAGATGCAGTTAATACCATGTATTAAATCTAAAGCCGGGGTCGGCAGGTGAAAAAGCGAGTAACTGATGTATTTGGGAGTTTGAAGACTGAGTTATCAGTAAACCGTCGTCTTAAGCCACTTGCATTACTTCAAATTTTAACTTTAATTTATACCCTGAGAAGTCTTCAGTGTCATTAATTGTATCCACTAAGAAAATGGAGAGGAAAGTAGATGAATTTGTAATAAAACTGAACATAGAGGGAAATCCTCTGACATTTCACTAACTTGTAAGTGCTTTATTAGGGATGACTCCTAATTATTTGTACTAAAGGCTCAGTAAGCACCAGGAACAGAAACAGAATATGTGAGATTCATGTAGATTTCTGTTCAGGATAATGAAGAAGGGTGGGACCTATTTCTGTTTGCTGAATTTTCTCTGAATTGACTCCGGTAGGGCTTATTTCCTGCAGCTATAAGAAAATGACTTTGGATTAAGAATAAATTAGACACTATTAAACTTACTCTGCAGTTTTATCATCCTAACTCTTATTCTTGAAAAAAAAAACAAACCACCAACTCTTGACATTTGGAATATATTCCCTGTTTCCAGGCTCATGGTACTACTCCGCATGATGGGTTTTGTACTAAACATTTCTATTTTTCCCCCTCGATGTTATTTTCTAGAAGTCTCTGTGCAGAACTTCAAAGGGAAACATCTACAATTTCACATGCAGAGGGTCCAATTTTTTAACCAACAGAAAATACTCCATAACTCCAAGGTTTCATCTGTTTTGAGGTCAAAAACCCTACCAAATTCTGATGTCTTTTCCATTCCAAACTGTGAATCAGCCACAGTGAAGACAGACCACAACGGTATTTAGATTTCAGCCAAGCTAAAGTATTATTCAGCTGCATGGTTAATTCACCTACAGAGCATGAATTAGAAGATGCTCAAACCTCAGCTGTTTTCAGGTTATGACTGAAGATAAAAGATACCTCATATTAGAACAAACAGTGTCCCACACCTCTGGCCGCATCCAGGCTAGGAAACAAGACCTTTTTTTGGGTTTTCACAAATTAAATCTGCACAGAAGGCATACCTTTAGGGTGTGCCAAGACCACACAGCAAGACGGTTACCGAGGCAGAATGAGAACTTGGGAGTTCCTGGTTTATTGTCTTAAGTCAAAACCACTAGACTGAGCTTATTCTAAGGGGAAAAAAAGTGGCCAGAAAGTAAACTTCTACAGCATGGTAGTAAATTTAGGGCTTGTTAGAACATTGGAGATTAATGGCAACAGGAGGATTTTTGTAAAAATCAGGATAACTTTGGGAAAAAGAAAGAGTCTAATGTAACTGCTTGCTCTGCTACAGGGCAGAACACCCGACGCCATCTGCCCACATTTGCAAATGTTTTTAAAGAAATTCCTACTGACTTGACCAATGCTTATCTGAAGCTGCAATCTTTCTTTCTTCATATTTTAAGCCAGAGTAAATCAAAGGAACTCTGGGAGCTCTTCCTACAGTTGTTTTAAACTGGGCTGATGGTTTTTTTTCCATAGAGGAATCTAAAAGTGCTAAGTTAAAAAAACAGGTATTAATTTCACTTTGTTAGTTTACAACAGTGAAGTAACAGAGGTCTTTCAAAGCTTAAGCTGGTCAGCAAAATATTTCTGCAAATACTGCAAAACTCTTACACTTCTATTTTAAAGGATCATTTACTACTGTGAATAAACACTGTGCAATAAACAACGTTGCTACATTTGCAACTTCTCTGAAGTCTGCCAAATCCTGATGTCTCATATAATCTTACACCTCAAACTGATTTAGAAGTATTGTAGCAGCAACTCTAAGACTAACTGCTGCAGAAACACAGAGCAGTAATGTTTTCCCTATCCATCACTTCACAGATGAGGGAGGGATGAAATTTTTGTTGACACCTAATAGAGTGCACACAGCAAATGTTTACTCAGTTCTTCTGCTTTGAAGATATTGTCAAGCGCTCTGCTGACAGCCATTACTGTTCCTGCTTGTTTAGACACAGCTCTGAAATGCAGAGATATGGAACATGAAAAGTATTAGACTTCGGTGATTTCACAGTGTGATGACAATGTTATATATTACAAATGCATTGCAAATCCAAGTCTAAAAGACATACAAATACTGCAGTTTGAACTATAATTCAGGCTATTTGGGAGGGAAAAAAGAGCCTGTGACCCTGAGCTCTTTCTGAACTTCTAGGATTTGGAGTGCAAAAAAAAGTATTCACCTCCACACGGTCACCAGGCATAAAAACTCTCCTCTCATTCTAGTTCTATGGGAGCATGGATGCAAAGGACCTCTGCACCCAGGGGATGAGCAGAAAGATTCTCCATGGCAATCCCACATTAGTTGTATAGAAAGAGGTCAACCAAACACCTGGACTCTGGTCAGTGATCTTCAGTTCTCTTTCCTCTAGATGAAGCCTGGAGTGATCACCCTTTCCACAGGACCACAGGGCAACCACCCAGCCTGACATGAACTACCAATGGCTGGCTTATTATTTGTTTGTCACACGAAGATGTGGTGTCAAGAACAGCTGTGTCACACACTTCTTGCAGAACACCCCCAACAAATGCTTCTGGTCCTTACCCCGTTGCCCAGAGAGGTGGTAGATGCCCCATCCCTGGAAACATTCAAGGACAGGCTGGATGGGGCTCTGAGCAACCTGATCTAGTTGCAGATGTCCCTGCCAATTGCAGGGGGGATGGACTAGATGACCTTTAAAGGTCCCTTCCATCCCACAGCATTCTATGATTCTATGAATATAGCACACCCAGTGTGTTATCAAACGTGTAGGGGATGGAGAACCCCCTAACCAGAGAGGCTCCTGTGGAGCAGCCTCTGCTGACACTGTCAGGATTTTGCTCAACAGAAAAGGATATGCACATTTTCTCTAAATTCTCCTTTGAGTTCAAGCAAACGCATGATGTGAAACACCTGAAATGAGATTTTCATAGAATCATAGAATCGTTAAGGTTGGTAAAGACCCTTAAGATCATCAAGTCCAACCGTTAACCTACCACTGCCAAGTCCACCACTAAACCATGTCCTCAAGCACCATGTCTACCTGTCTTTTAAATACCTCCAGGGATGGGGACTCCACCACTTCCCTGGGCAGCCTGTTCCAGTGCCTGACTACTCTTTCAGTGAAGAAGTTTTTCCTAATATCTAACCTAAACTTACCCTGGCGCAGCTTGAGGCCATTTCCTCTCATCCTATCCCTTGTTACTTGGGAGAAGAGACCGACCCCCACCTCGCTACAACCTCCTTTCAGGTAGTTGTAGAGAGCAATAAGGTCTCCCCTCAGCCTCTTCTTCTCCAGGCTAAACAACCCCAGCTCCCTCAGCCGCTCCTCATAAGACTTGTGCTTTAGACCCTTCACCAGCTTTGTTGCCCTTCTTTGGACGCGCTCTAGTACCTCGAAAGTAAAAGTCTACACTTCCTTCTATCATGTCTGCTTCCTTCTAACAACTTCAAAATTAATCCTCTCTTCATATTTAAAAATTTGTTCCTGTTGATAAATGGATTCATTTTTTGTAACTTAGATAGGCTGTTGTTTAATACACGCGGTACTTTATACAGAGTTTACTGAATTATTTCATTTATTATCTTCTCATACCCATGGAGACACTACTGTTTATGAGAGGAATGAAAAGAGGTTTCAACAACTGCATATGCCAAAACCTAAGTTCAGCTATTTAATAAGCTAAAGGTATTTGTGCATTAAAAAAACCAATCACTTCCATCGTTTTATGAAGATCTAACAAAACAAAATTTTTCAGTAATTTCTTCTACAGCTCATACTTATCCTTCCAATAAGTTCGCCATATAGCCAGAAGGGACTCCTGCTTGGAGGGACAGCAATACTAAAGCCAGGCTGAGTTCCCAATAGACCTGTATCCTGTTTACCATTGCAAAAAAGGCATATAGGAATTCACAACAACTAGTGTGTATTTGCTTCTCGACGTTTCATGTTAAAGGTTCAGGCTACATTATAAAGGCTTAAAATAACTACTACACAGAACTCAGCACTGGGAATCACTGCTTGAAGAGAAGCATGCATTTTCTTGTAGATATTTATAGCTTTCTCTGTTTCTACGATGAGCAATTTGGAGAGGTAAAGCTGTCAACATTTTATTTCCATTCAGAAACTACGCAGTGATTTATGCCTGTTAAACTGTCCATGGTTAAATGCCTCATGACTCACTTTCTAGTAATTCCTTTTATTAAACTCGTCTTACTGATGAGCTCAAGCTTGATAATAGCCACAGAAAAACAGCACAGCAGTTTTATTAAAAAATGTGGATATTTTGTTATCTGCTTTTGAACAATCATTAGCCTCTACATTGTGTATTATATTAAAAGCTGTGATACCTTTCTGTCCTAGTGAAAGAAATTTAAAGCAAAATAAAAAATGATGACTTGAATTGTAAAAGAACTGGGAAAGTTGCTTTTAAGTACAGGCAATGATATGAATCCTCTGCAGCTGTATCACTGACATAATATCCCTGGAAAAAGCAAAAGATACAGACAGTTTAGGATAAGTAACATGTTGAATAATCACATTCACAAAGGTGAAGTCAAAATATTCCAGAGATTGTAACACGAGTCACAAAGAATCTCAGTGAAATCACAGTTTTGAAGACTTTCCCAAAGATTCAGTCCACGCACAGGACATCGGTTTTATCAAGAGGCATGCAGCACTATTATCCCAGTTCCTACTAAGACTAAAGAATGTATTTGCCACTCTGTAAATACAGAATTTTTTTGGAAACTTCTGCTTATAAAGTACATGCTTTGATAAAAAGCAGAAATTAAGTAATCTTCAGGATAAGAAAGCTTTTCTGTATTATGCATAGAGAGGGAAATATGTGTAGGTATGTATTAATACATTTTAAGGTTAATATAAATGGTGTGAGCTTACTTGTTTTCCTTCCAGAAATAACTAACTTGGTTAACTGAGAGAAAACAGAAAAATTATTTTCTCATTTCTCTCTCTTGAATTTGCAGTCCGGAGCGTTGCATATGCTGTCAAAAATGTCACTTGTGCACAAAACTTTACACTTCAGCTTCAAAATTACCATCTCAGTCGTATAAAAAGAAAGTAGCAACTCATTCATGGGCAGCACAGTTTGGCTGAGGTAGGAACTTCTGTATCTTAAGCTTAACTTCAGGACTGACTGGCTGCATGGCTTTTGGAAAAGCATTTGACCCATTCTCTCTTCCCATACTGCCCCACTGTATGACCACTGATTTTGTGAAAGAGACTTAGCATGTGTGTGATGGTCCGAAGCTGTGAAATGATATATATAGATGGCATTGTGTGCAACCATTTCGCATATATAATCGTCCCACATCATTCCTGGATGCAAAGTACCATTAGTTTAAAATGGATATGCCTAATGTCCAAATTTTGTTTTGAAATGGCAGCATCTGGAGGGGGAATATTTCTTTTTGTTTGTCATGACAAATAGTAAATGCAAATAGTAATGCAAATGCAAATAATGCAAGTTATGTAAATGCAAGCAGTAATTACTAAAAGACATATTTTACAGATTAATTCTCATGCAGCTAAAAGGTGTTAACTTCTTATTCCTCTCCTCCTGTTGAACCTCACCTCTGCTATGAACGTACATTTTACATGCATCATGTATTTTAACACAGCATTGTTAAATCAGGCTACACCAATCACGAGCGCCAAACACCACTACCAACATTTAACAGTGAAACTGAGGTAGGTTTAGGTAGTGTTCCCCAACTCACCCAGCAAAGCAGAGTAAAACATTGGTACTTGAAGCCACAGTCCCTGCCTCAGTCTTACCTTGCTCTTAATTTTTGTGGTCCCTCCTTCAGAGCTTCCCTCTTTGGTTTCCATAAACCTGATTTTCACGTAGTTGTACAGAAAATCATGACTGGTGATGAAAACTCATTGCATTGATCACAAAGCTCTGCCTGCCTGTAACGTAGGCCAGTGATAATGGCAAGTGGTGGCCCTGATGGAGCTCTCACCCATGTACTTATGTGTTGTTCTTCAGAGTCATCTCAATTGCATCCTGCAGTTCCTGAGCCCCAAGGCACAAAGCACACAGATTTTTTCAGTCGGTTAGTCATTCCTAATATCCATATCACAGTGCAGACACTGAGAAAGACAGAGTGAAAAAACGAAAAAAAACCCAGAAAATAGAAACGTAACATAAACTAAAGGAGGTTGATCTGTCCTGAAGTGAAATCAAACTGCAAGCTAAACATAGAGCTGTATATAAAGTTGTCATCAAGGTCCCTCCTCCAAGGGCAAAGAGGATTACTAAGAGAGGCGCCTAAAGGCCTTAATCAGGTGCTAGCACAATATATTTATTAAACAATTTTAACTACAAATCACAGCTCCGTAGCTGGCCCAACCTTTGTGCAAAAGGGCTGGAGCTTCCAGGAGTAATGGCCATGAAAGACTAAGGTGTGCAAGAGGACAGCGCTTCCATGCACTTGCTGTTGACAGAAGATTACAAAAGTTGTAAGTTAAAACAGATTAAAAAGAGTAAATTAAAACAGATTAAAAGATTACAAAAGTTGTAGTTAAAAAGTGTGGTGCAAAGATAAAATGGACCGTGCAAAAAATATTTCTTCCTATTATACATGATCAGGCTCTCATATCATTTAGCAGAAAAGAGAGGGAAAAAAAAAAGATGCTTCTCTTCCAAAAAGTCTTGAATTTTCCCATTCAAGAGTGATCTGCGATGCATGCATCATTAATTTCTATGCAGAAAACATTGTTCACTTCAACCAGCAATTAGTGGTAACATTTCTATCCTGTGCAGTGATGAGATTTTTATGCTAATCATTACACAGCAGTAAATTAATCATTTGGGCACGTTTAGATGGTATGTATATTTCATGAGACAGATATAGATATCAAGATCAGTTTGATATTTACTCATGGTAAATGGAAGTGTCTCAAATCGTTATGGGGGAAGCATACTAACTAAATATACAGCCAGAGATGTTTGCAGTGTAGCAGCACCAGAAGCACCGCTTCATCTCTTGTTCCAGGAAACAGCTCTCTTTCTTTGTTTTTAATTATTTTAAGGGAGGTAAGAATCTTGTGGGATCACATAGAACTGAATCATTCAAAGAGACAGCAAAACTCCAATAATGTCTTGACACATGAAGGACAAAAGCACCAACTCGGTTTCCTATCCTGCAATTCTTCTTTTATTACTGGCAAAATTACCTACATTACATTATGCAGTATTGAAAAGAGACTTTTCATCAGCATTTGTGCTATAGTCTAGTTGGGTGAATGAATTATGTATTGGCCTTGTCCCTCTGTAACTATGTCTGAAAGCTTTGAGTTGTAGCAGAAAGGAAAGCTACCCAGGGGCCTCCCTTCTTCTCAGCAGAAGCAAGAGATTTGTAATACCTTGAGGAAAATGTTTATTTGAAATTAAAATTTTTGACATATATTTAAATACTATCGCTGTTTTTTCAACTCTCAGCTCACAGATCTTCGCAGGCAAAAAGCAATCTAGTCCAAAGCTGATAGTGTCTTATTTTGTCAGAGGGAAACGTACACATGGTCCCTTTATCTTAGAATGTCGTCAAAATACTTATGAAAAGCGCAGATTTATGGCAGCTGCCCCTGACAATAACAGTAATATAAATAATATCCTCAGCTGTTACTTTTGCAACTAAAGTTGAGAAAGATTCTCAAAGATCAAAGGCGGCATGCCAGTGGAAAGCAAAGTTATGCTGGCACACCTGGATCACTTTGGAACTGCTCCTGAATTGAAAACTGACCAACCGTTATATGTTTAATTGCCACCAACTGAAACAGCATAATTGCTACACTGAGCAGGGATAAAGATGAGCTATTGCACAGAAGGTGCAAAATCCCACTGGGAAAGGAAAGACATTTATTAGCATCTCTTCGTTTATGGAAATTTTTGAGAGAGGTACATCCAAACAGACAGGTTATCAGGACAGCACTGTGAACAGATGAACTTTTAGATCTGAGAACTATTACAGATAGAAAAAGTAGGGGCGAATCGAAAAGACAATGTCTTATTTTAACAAAACCTGGTTTTATAGGTAAAAAAAATATTGTTTTTCAATTTGAGAATTAAAATATTTTTAATTTCACTATTTCTATAAAAAGAAGATAGCAATTTTGATTTTTGAACATTTTTTCAAAATCCACTCTGCCAAGCTTCTCTCTAGAACTGTGTATCTGAAGTTGACGTGAAGGTTAAATTTTCTTCAGGGGCACCAAGGTCTTAATTTTTGCGGCCTATCTTATGTAGCCTAGGAACCAACAAACACACCTTGGCATGTGCTGTGGCACCACGTGCATACCACAGTGTTCTTCTTCTCTGCAGAGAGTATTCTTGACTCCAGAGATTCTCGTTTGACTTGAGGCAATGGAGAAAACCACAAATAAAACCCATTTCTAAGTGAGAGGAGGCTAAGATTTGTAACAATAACTGTAACTTCATGGAGAACCCTTCTGAACCTCTGATGCACAAAGTGTCATACCTTGAGGGAAAAAGATGTGGAACGCAGTTCAGGAAACAGTCAGTAATATTCTGTGAAGGTCAAAAGGCTGGATTTAGAGACAGCTGAGGATCTGTCAGTGGTGAGCACCACCAGCTATGCTCTTGTCAAGCAAATCAGAAAGCAGCAGCGCAGGCACCATGCCTTGAAAGCAGAGGTAATTTTTGATAACTTTGTTTCAATGCCATTTCTTTAAAAAGAAAGAGCAGAGTATCTCCAGGCAGCTTTTATATTCCTGAAATGATTTGGAGGGAAAATTGAAGTATTTAATAAATTTGATGTAAACCCGCTATTATCATGGTAAACAGATATCATGGTTATTAATTCTATAAAAATGAATGGCTCATCACTCAGCTATTGCTCAGCTACAGAACTGATTAACAGCAGCACGGACTGCCTGCCATTTGGTTTAATACTCTGTGTTGTTCGTTACGTTAGTTGTTTGGTGTTGATTATATTGCAACAGTTATTCACATCTGTAAGTTTGCTTGTCGTAAAATTTAAAAGCACAAACAAAGATCATGTCACAAAGAAATGAGCAGAAATCATATGCCTTAAAATATTCCCCAGCCCCAGTTACATCTTCTCTACAGATACCCCTGAAACTCATCTGAATATTCATAATCTTTGGAGCAGGAAAAAAAACCAAACTCCAAACCCAACAAAGTATACAAGAATCAAACTCCCCGATAAATTCCTCCATCAAGGCATGCATGTACCAGCATTCTCTTGCCTGGCTTCCAGCAGGGGAGGGCATCCCTGCAAGAGAGGGGCAGCTGGCAATGGCTTCAGCAGCCTGAATCAAAATCTGCTCTTACACTTCATTTGGATACCAGCTGGCAGGTAGTGAAGGTCACAAATCACAGCTGTGATGCCGTTTCTGAAACATCATGGCATTTCAGAGAAAAACTGCCATACAAAATTCTCTGCATGTCACTACGGCGAGTCTTCCATTAGAAAGAAAAGGACACGCACAGCTTTCCATGGGGAGGTGCCCGAAGAAACACAGGAGATCTGGGAGTCCTGTGGCTGGCTTCCTATCCTCTATGTCCTGTTTATCTGAGTCTCACATGAAGCAATCTTTAGTAAGATTTAACATCAGGAGATGAATGAACTATTAAAAGCCCTATTATTTTAATATTTTGACCATTATTTGACCATTTTACCATATATTACCATTAAACCAGCCAAGATTAATTTGTCATATAACCTGAAAACCATATAGAAACTACAGTATTCTCTTAAGAGAGTAAAAAGAAATGTCTGTTTTATTGATAGTACATCATTCTAATGCACAGAGTGAAAGACAGAAAACAAACCCATAAACATGTACACTAACTCAATACATTAATTATTCTGACGCAACAAACTTATTTGGTACATATTTCCTGCTGCACAGTATTGCTTTGCATACAAATGGTTATTATGTCATAGTCAAAGAGGTATCATACCTTCATAAGAAATTTAAAAAGTACTTAAAAGAATAAAGTTTAAGTGAAAATTACAAATGGAAGATACCAAAACAGCAAAAAGAAACAGGAATGTGTAAAAGAGCATATGCTTTGAGGAAAACAGACATAACAATGCACAAAATCACAATCTTTACTGAAGAACAGGAATCTTCTTTCTTGCTCTTTTATTACCTTGGCAACATTTCTTCCATGTCGGCAATTACATAGGAGACAACAGTCCAAACAGCAGCACAGAGATTCATCTGGTTTGGATCCTGAACTGTCATCGTGTCCCCTTGAGAATGATGAAACCAGAAGTATTTACTGAGGTCATCACGCAAGCTGGCACCTACAGAGACAAATGGGGCACTATTCCATTATAGGAATACAAATATTTAAAGAGGAATATAAACTTGAATCCATTCCTGGGCTGTTTATGATTAAATCCACATGCAACTGTATAAAGTTCCATATAATAACTGCACAGAGTCGTGGCATGTGCAGTTTGTAGGTTTTAGGTTAATTGACTTGAGTGAGCACAAGGCAGCAAAAATTCACACCAGCGAAAAGCCGACCTTCCCCTGGGAGACTCATTTCCTCAGCAACAGTATACATCCATTTTCCTCTAAGACCACCAGAGTCCAAGCAGGAAAATCCCTGCGGTAACCCCCCACACAGTTACGACTGAGTTATGGATCCTCTCCTTGCTGTTGTTTGTGTTGGGGAAAGCTTTGGAATTTGCTTCTGCTTTTGAGCCTCTGTTCATCACAAAGATGTGCTGTTTCAGAGCAGTTTTCCAGATAACCTTGGGTAACCCAGATAGCCCAGGGCTACATTGTCCTCGCTGTCAGGCGTCCCCATCAGCTGGGGCAGAAGCAAGTTGGGTGAAACCACAGTTCTTCCCACTCAAGAACAACTGACTCCCTCTGGGGGCACACGGGCAGGGAAAGGACCACTCTACCCCAAGCCAGGTGGGCTCAGGGAGCACAAATAATGCCAGTGAGGCATCACTCTAGGCCCCACGGCAGACCAAAGCCAAGAGGAGCAGGAGAAGCTGCTGCCCCACCGGGCACTGCAGCAGAGACACCAGTGGGGTATTTTCACTCTGGCCATTCTCCGCTTGGTCCAGTCCCCACCGATCCTCTCTGACTCCCCATCCCCTTGCATTTTCTTCTCTCCCAGTTCTTTACCTCTGCTTCTTCTTCTCTGTTTTTATCAGCCTCCAGCTGCTTTGTTTTAATCCCAACAACCCTCTCATCATAACAGAACTCCACTCCAAATTTTGAAAATAAGTAAACATGATGTTTTCCCCCACCACACTGATTCGCTCCCTGTAATTCCTTTGCCTTGATTCCCTTGGCCTGCTTGCCGATGGGGGCTAGGAGGTGCACAGCTCCCACCTAGCACAACAGGACTCCCTCCTCCCTTGGTCATCCAACCCAAAGAACAAGCACTGATGTGAATTCACGAGTAAGAGCTATGGGCCCCAGGTGGAAACACAGACTGAGGCTACTCCTACCGTGCCAAGTAAGACAGAAAAAACCCAGGACTGTTTGATTATAAAGACGAAGTAAATAAATTATTCATATATTTATTTACACACAGTGGAAATCAGTATCAGATGATGAGGGCTTTGATATACTCATGTGTGCTCATAAGACTTACTGTTATGATTTTTCTTGGTTTCCCTGAGATGCCTGAAACCTTTGAAGAGAATGAAAGCAAAATTTCTCACAGCATAACTGTACATTCCTATAATACATAGCTTTTGATCACTCATATAGCCATTCAGGACAGAGTCCAGCTCTCACTGTGGTTAACAGGCATGTTTCTATTGCTGTAATGGGAAGTGACTTGGACTGCTTGTTTCACTGCTGTTTTAGAAAGAAGGAAAAGAAAGGTAATTCATCTTATAATTCCATCCAACATGAAGATCCCTTCATAAGAGAGATGATACGCAGAAAGACCAAATGCCGTAGCATATGGTTATACGGTATTGTGATTGATTTTATTTTAAGAGGCTCTTCTTGCTGTTAAGAGACTTGTTTGCTACCGACTTGAAGCAGTGCAACCCCACAGAAGTCACTGGGTAGGTTACAGGTGCTGAATTATGTTCCAATAATTTTAGCACTGAATTTATGTCAACTCATTCACTTTTAAAATTTGATTCTGAATTCTTTTAAATATATACAACCATAAAAGGGTTGAACTATGATAAATTCTTTAACTGATGGACTTCTGCACTACAGACACATTACAAGTTAAGCCACTGAGGCAAACCCATTACAATTTTTGAACACTTCTACAAGACTCAAGACAAAAATTGGTTGCCTGGAATTTGTCGTATTCCACTATTTCACTAATGACAGTAACTATGGATTTACAGAGCAGGGTTTTATCTCTGTAAAAGGAACAAGGATAAACATCCTTTGCTTTGTAATGTTTAACTCCCTGAAATGCTGAAACGGATTTGTTTCTCTAAACTGATTTTAAAAATTAGAAAATTATCTGACTTTGGCATCAAGCAATTGCTGCACAAGAAATGTCAGAGTGTGTGAGTAGAGAGAATATTGAAGGGTTCCTAAACTGGCCGTGCTGTCTCTTTCATGTCTTGGGCTAGCATTGAAGTCAGTGACCTGTAAACATCTTGTGAGACTAAGGAAAAGACCCTAAGAAAGCAGTTTTATCCTACATAATTAGAAACAAGTGAAAATCCATGTTCTTGGCTTTGAGCACAAGAACAGTTTACAGCCGAGGGCCCCACGCAAGCCTCTAGACATGAAATACCCTGGGGCACAGATATGACTGCAAGCAATTTTCATGTCTCCTGCTCCAAACTTGAGACTCCTCCATGTTGATGTTAGCTGCCCGGAGATATTTATGGCTTCCAGAGGTCACCAGGCTGTGGCAAGACACTGAATAGTGCCCTTTTGCCTCAGAGCAATAAATGCATCCAGGACTGAGATCAGCCCCTGGAGATGACCGTGAAGAGGGAAGTTCTGCAGGGGTCCACGGACTGCAGTCATGTTGGGTTACCTACATAAAGTCCATGGGATCCCACAGTCCCTTTTCTAAGAAAGTAACAGAAGCAGCAATGCTGTGAGCACAAACAGCCATCTTACAGAAGGCAGGGGCAGGGAGAGAAGAACTCTGAGTAACGCTTCAAACAGGGAGGTTTCAAAGTACATCAGCTGACTGACCAAACTGGATCCTTGATAGTCACTGGATTATTAACCCTTCTCAAACAAAATTTGCCTGGAAGCCAAACATGCCACTTCCAGAAGCTTGAAAGAAACTGGAAAAATTCACCTAGACGCAAGTTTTAAAACTCCAATTGCTAACCATTTTGTTCTTTCACCTAAAATTGATCTAAGGGTTTTTTTTTTGTTTTTATTATGTAACATTTCTCTCAGGAACAGCAGCCAGTAACAAATGGAGGTTTATTTTTGCCAAGTACCTAAGCTAGCAGTCAAGTAAAACACGTGAGTAGCCATGTCTCATAGAGCTGCTATAAATTATTCACTTGTCTCCGTGCTAGCCACCTAGAAAGGGGACAGTATACAGCCTTACAAGGGTCTGAAAGCTCTAATTATGTATCATGTATTTAATTCTGATTTCTAGGCAGAACCAATACACAGAAAAACGAGCAACAGGCTGGGTGCTCCACTGTCACGTTTTATGTGCTTTGCTGCTTTCCCGTGTTTGCAGAGCAAGAACACCCATAAAGAAATAAGGGATATTTGCCAGACAACCCTCTTTAATTGTCCTTTATCAGTCTGTTCAGATTTACAGTGATGAGAATCACATGAGGAACACTGCTGGCCGATAAGGAATTCAGTGAGAAACTGCTTCTAGCTGGATGCAGTAGACGTTGTGGCATGGAAACAGGGAATGTTAAAAAACGCTGCCAAAAATGCTGTACTTATTATCTGAATGGATGAAAAATACTGGAAATTAAAAACTGAAAATAATGAATCATTTACAGCCTCAATAAGATAATATACAGATAATTCACCATTCCATTACAAAGCGGCAGGGAACCCTCTTTAGTACAGTGGTCCAGTTCAGTTACCTAACGGCAGCTACGTAGTGCCACTCGTGATCCCTCAGGTGCCTGGTGGGACCCCTGGGCGGGGGTCTGATGGAGGGCCCAGAAAAGATTCATCTCATGTCCGGAGCAGCTGCTGGGGCCAAGCAGTCCACTATTTGGTAGCACGACGTGTGTGTTCCTAGAACTTAAAGGAGGGTTCTCCTTGTTGCAGCGAGGCACCACCTTACTTGCCATTTGAGGGAAACATTTGCATAAGTAGGGTCAGAGGCAAACACTCAGTAATGCCTCTAACTTCTCAGGTTGGGCTTTCTGCTTTCTTTATTGTGGAGGTTGTGGGTTTTTATTTTGCTTTGTTTTTCTGCTTTCGACTCCTTCTGAGATTGTTTCTTTATACTTGACCTATTAGTGAGTCTGCACGCTGAGCAGGCTGCAGATGAATCTGATTTTGTCCTCAGGTTATAGAGCAGGGCGGCACTTGCCAAACAGATCAACTTACTGCATAAATGTAATAATTTTAAAAATATGCACAACCAGCATATGCTCTTTTGTGACCAAATGCCTTGAAAACCCAAATTGCACTGGGGGGCTTGGGGTGATACTGGTGTCATCTGAGCTGACAAAATCATTAATCACAGGGGTACCCTTAGCACAGCAGGCAGGTGTCCTGTGATCAAATCCAACTCCTAGGAAACATATTGATCCTAGGTATTGCAGGTCTGCTACACACAATTCAAATATAAATACTATTTACCCCTTCTCCCTTCCCCAAGTGCTGCACCTTCTTTTAAAAGTTGCCATCTTCCAAGCTTTGGCCACCAAGAGCAAGTGTTTCTTCATGAATTGGTTCACTGTCATGCAGTTGTGAGAAAAATACCGCAGTGGTATAAAACTGCGCCAAGGCAGTCCATTGCTTTTTGTTTTGTTAATGTGAATTACGGTCGCTGGTACCAGAAGGAACAACCAAACATAACAACTGTTGTCTGTCAACCTTTTGCTGCTACCGTTGCCAACCCTGCCACCCTCTCCGTTTGTCCTGTTTGTGACTTGCCCGAGGCACTGTCACAAACATGCCATCAGGACCTTGTTTCCTAGCCCTAGATAGTGGCTACCTCATGGAGCAGGAGTAAGAGACCACCTCCTGTGCCACTGCACCGGGGGCAACATCTCCAGAAATGGCATCTCTCCATCTGCCCATCTGGAGCTCCTTACTGGAGTCCAGCACAGGGCCGCTGAGATGATTAAGGGACTGGAGCATCTTTCATATGAAGAAAGGCTGAGAGAGGTGGGGCTGTTCAGCCTGGAGAAGAGAAGGCTCAGGAGGTGTCTTACCCATGTGTATAAATACCAGATGGGAGGGAATGAAGGAGAGGGAGCCAGGCTCTCTTCGGCAGTGCCGACTGACAGGACGATGATCATGAAATGATCAGACAATGATCACGAAACAAAACACATAAAATTCCATCTGAACACCAGAAAACACTTTTGTACTGAGAGGGTGGTCAAGCACTGGCACAGGTTGCCCAGAGAGGTTGTGGAGCCTCCATCCATGGAGATATTCAAAACCTGACTGGGCATGGTCCTGGACAACCTGCTGCAGCTGACCCTGCTTGAGCAGGGGGGCTTGGATGAGATGATCTCAAGAGGTGCCTGCCATTCTCAACCCTTCTTGGGACTCTCTAACCCATGGTGCTATCTCCTTGGCTCATTCAGACATCTCTTATAACTGACACACCATAAACAAATTCTTCAAGTCAAGTTCATTCATGTCTTGAACTCATTTCATGAATCTCTGCATAACCAGCTATTTCGTACACGGTTTGATGCACTGCATAAGGCAGGTAAAAGCAGCTGCTTTAGTAATTGATACTGACAATGCATTTTCAGTAATCAGCTGCGTAAGGGTAACTTGATGAAAATCCACACGCACACATTGAGCAATTCTGAAAAATGGCCCATCCCTTCTAGCTTCTGATCTCAGCATGAAATGCACAATATGAATACTAATTAGCTGATGACCAGACTATTTACCTGCCTTACAACACGTCCACACTAAACACCAATTCTTCACACATTAATAAGCTGTCTGTCACATTTTTTTCTTGCCAACTTAAGAAGATGCGATAGTGCTATTGAAGTAAAAGGATGAATGAACCACAAAATGAATGATGAGCGGGTCAATGATGACCACTGCTTCTTGTCAATCACTGTCAGGCACTACTGCCTTCACACGCACTGTTGTGATAAGTCATCATTAGATTAAACTCTATTGCCAGATATTTAAGCATTGAAATTATTATCATTTGGGCAAACTATGACTGGAAAATTAGTTATTGATTATCAGAATGATTACCAAGGCAGTTTCCATAAAACACAGATCTATTTTCAAAGGGGAAAGCATATAGTAACTCCTGAGTATTTTTTCAGTGTAAAGCATTTTGCATTACATCCCTCCCTACATTTTCTTTTCTTTTTTATATCCCTAATAGCATTTAATTGCCAAAGGAAGCCAAATGTGAGTCTCGAAGTCAGTATACGTTTGCTGTACAGCCCTATCAATGGCTTCCCAGTTGTCTTTGCTTTCAAGTAAACTTCACAACACAACTATTCCATGAAACTTTCAAATACGATGGGAAATTCCCCACTGTTTGTGTAACCCCTCTTGGGTGTGCTGTGTCTTCAATGTTACAGTTAGATCTTTGGGATACTGACCTCTACATGTACATTGCCATATATAGTGAAGTTAATATGCTAATGAATTACAATAATGTATAACTTTTTTAGGTTTCATTTTACAGTAGTCCCTCGAGGAACTGACAGAATTGCCGCTCCACTATTTTACAGAGTATATATACCTCTCCAAATAAAAAAGACTCCAGCTCAGAAGAACATAACACTCTAAACAGACAAGAGGGACTGCAGGATGAGAGAGGCATGCAGAGATGAAATGGCACATTCATTTTCTCACAGCAGCTGAGAAAGGAATAGATGCCAGACATCTGAGCCTAGGCCAGTGCCCTGTTGAGCAAGCTGTACTATCTCCTAACAGTAAAGTTGGAAATGCCTTAACAAGGGATATTTTGCTCAATATTTCCAAAAGTTTACAAAGCTAAAAGAAAGGCTTTGCAAGATAACTTATATGTGTATCTCTTGTATCTTCCACGTACCTATGTGTTCGAGCTTCATCTTCCTGTCAAGACAAATGTGCATACTATCAGAGGTACTGCTTGTAGTAAGATGTCAACACAAACACATGATCTGAAAACTTATTTTTATTTCTGCAGTGATCTTCCTGGCTACAAAAGACAGATTCCTTTTTTTCTCTGATCTATTAAAGATTGCTCGTTTCCTGCTTTTTCCTTAAGAAACAAGAAAAAGTCCTTTACTTCATGACGTTTATTCCAATCTTTGACTTTTTAATGCCAGTGACACTATTCAGGAATGTACTAAGAAACTACAATGCCTTGGAAATAAAGCAAGACCTGATTAAATATATATGTCCTTTCCCTTTACACTGAGTACTTGGAATCAGGAAAAAAAGAGGCATCACAACCTTCCGTGCAGTTAAAAACTGCCATGTACCAGGAAAGCATAAAATACTGAACACAAGAAGCATTCTCCTTCTCACACTGCTTTGTGCTCCTATAAAATGAGGGTGTGGGGGTACGCATATGTCCGTACAGTAACGGAGTCAATAGCCTCTCACTTCTCATAGCTGGAGCATTGCTGCCCCGGGCATTTTAAAAGGTCAAAACTGCAGGGCAGAGGTGGGGAGACACATGATTTTTCCTTCAAAGGATACGTGTCAGAGTTACCAAAGGAAAAGAAACAGATAAAAGATATAAACGGGAATATAATTTAATTCTGGTTTTTATTTTCATTTTGTGTCTTTTTAAACCCCAGCAAAATCACCAATCTTAAATGGTCAGGCAGTAAGCACGCTGCAATGGTAGTTCTGTTTGGGCTGGGTTGACTGGAAGGCTCCCCCCATGCCACAGCATCCTCGGTGCTGCAAGCCCTGTGGAGCACTTAGCTGTTTGCAAGAGGTGGTGCACAGATGTTTTGTGAGCTGCCCTCACTTAATTCCAGTCTTCAGAACTATTACTGTAATGAAAAGCCAATTGTTGCAGACGTGTTGCCTGTATTTTGGTGCACACATTAACCTCTTCTTTCATGGAATAACCTGTAGTTGATAGCTGGCTTCAATGCCAATTATTTCCTTATCCATTTTTTAAGTAAGCAGAGGCGATGGAGAATGCTAATGCTGTTTAGTGAGGCTCTGACAGCATTAGTTGTCCTGTCATTTAGTCTCAAATGATGAAATCATAGGCTAAGTTGCTTGAGTTTCATGGCTGCAGACACTGAAATAGTTTCCAGTACAGAGCTTACAAATAACATCAGAAGCCCTGCTGTTTCACCTCCTGAGTCATTCTCTCAAAAGTCTTTAAAATTCATAATTCAAACAACAAGCAGAGGGAAAGCTTTCAGTCGGTTGTTTCAGCGGCTAATTAAATGAGACTACAGTGTAAGGGAGACAATATGAAGTGTGCATTATTTCTTGTTTTGCTTAATGCATTTGAGAATTAATCCTCTGGATACACTAAAGAGACTAAATTACAGCTCAGGATTATCACAGTTACTTTTACAACGCATTAACCTTTCACTCATTGAGGCACAGGACCGGTGACAGCTGGGGATTCAATCTCAACTCACATAAAATCCTGTGAAATGAGGTCTCGGGGAAGGAAGTTGTTCTACTCCATAGAGCACAGGTTGACTAGGCTCTAAAATAATATCCTAAACAGCCCTTGACTGTAAAAAAAAAAAAAAAGAAACAGATGAAGCTTCAACAGTAAAAGGCACTGGAAGCTCTTCCTCTACTCATCCACCCTCTGTCTTAAATCAGCAAGGCTCTTTTTTTAAAAAAAAGAAAATAAAAAGGGGTGAGTCTTCCTAGCCAGGTATTGAACAGCCAAGCACTGCCCAAACATGACCCCACACTTGCAGGCTGGCTACCTGTGATGGAGAGATCCTCCACTCAGGCTCACTAAGCCCATTTTTGAACGGATTTACATCTCTGCCCGCCACAGCTCCCTGAGAAAATGCACTGTGTGCCCCAGAATTTCATGTGGCCACACTATGGTTCTCGCTTCGTGAGCTGCAGAAGCAGCACCCCCCCTTTCTTTGTTCACGTTCTCCATACCATCGACAGCTTAATACATAATACATACCCTACCTCAGCAACTTTTTCCCAACCTGAAGAGACCTCCTCATGTGGAAACTATTTAATATCGCTGAGGATGCAGGCAGCTGGTGACTTTTCTTCTCCCTTTTCTAATTCTTCTTCACCATTCCAGAGACAAGAAGCCCAAACTGCCCACAAACGCCAGCATATGAATGGACTCGTGATGTGGCTGCGGCATACCACAACACGTTACCTAAAGATGCTTTCTGTTCCTTCTCTCTTCCTTCCTCAGCAGCACAAACCACTGTTTTATACCATCCCTGCTTACTGAGTTGACAATTTCCCACAGTGACTCCCAGATCCTTCTTCTTGAAAATAACTCATCTGGATTCTGTTGTGTATGCATAGCACATATACTGCATTACTCTGCATTTATCGACAATGAAATGTTGCTGGCTGTTGTATTACTTAGGCATTTTCTACTATGAGATTACTGTCACATTTTCACAGTCAGCATCAGTTTTGATATGAAATATTTGAAGCAGTCATCAGTAAACTTTGCCAACTTGCTATTCACTCCCTTTGCAGCTAACATTGAATTTGATGAGCATCCAAAGTCCCAAAAAAAGGTGGCTGGGCAGCCTAATAAAGCCTTTCTCCTTTATGAAGACTGACAATTTATTTCTACCTTCTTTTAATCAGGTATTACTCTGCAAGAGGAAAATACCTCTTATCTCACAGGAGCTTATTTCTCTAAAGGTCTTTGATCCAGGAGCTTTTGAAGACTCAACCGTACTTTGCTGACCAGATCCAACTACAAAAACAGCTATAAACTCGTCTGAAAAAGCCCTGCTAGATTGGTGAGGCATGACTTCTTTCTTCAAAAGCTACACAGATTCTTCCATTACTTTTGTATTTTCTGTCTTTGCAGCCCTTCTTGGCTCTGTGACCACCCTGGTTAAGTGATTCACAGATCCCTATTTAGGGGATTCCCTACTTACGGAATTTCAATTTAGAAGGGTTATATACCTGTATTAGATGTCTGTATATGTATGTATACATTCTGTATATTTTAATATAGTTTATTTCATTTGTGCTTTCTTTAAAATGAGGTATATGGCTACATATATTACATAGAGACTACTTAACAAAGCTGATTGATAGTTTTAAAATTGGTTGTTGGATTTATAAATCCATTACATTTTGCATTCTCTGTTAAACACCATGTAAGAGGGATGAAAGTCATTGCAAAATTAACAATTTCTCTAATTTAGAATTCTTTTTCATGTGTTTGTTTATGCCTCAGCTCAGCAAAGCAGTTAAAGTTTGAGCATGTGATTTATTTTAATGCCGTTAAGCTTTAAATATCACACACGAGGGTCAAGTGAAGCACTTTGTAAGACTGGGACCCATGTAAACCATCTTTCCTAACCAAACACATTTCTGTATGTCTCTATACTCTTTGTATAACTGCACTATGTAGGTGATGTTATAAACTTGCTTAGAAACCCAAAGTATTGAAGTACTTTCTTCACCATCCTCTGCTAGCCAGAGCCTCCTGCTAACACCACGCAGCAGACACTTGCTCCACCCTGTGCCGACAGCTTCCAAACCACCCCAGAAATTCGGTGGAAACAGGCACTCCCCAGACTGTTTAAAGGTCAGATGTGGGGAGAGGGAACTGTGAGAACGACCCACATATTGGGGTTTTGAGCAGCATTTCTGTCTGCAGTAACTGTTCACATTCACTTACAGTTCAAGAAGCTTCCAAGTATTTTACAACCAGTGGCGCTATTTCCTAAGCCAAACTCGCAATCCAATTTAATGAAAGCCTTTAGGTCTGCTTTCCCAGTGGATGCTGGAGATGGAAACGTGCAGCTTTCCCTTGAGGTTCCCTTTGGGCTCTAACCTCCCCTCCCAGATACGATCACAACTGGATGTTTAATCACAAAGCTCCTGTTGGGCCCTCCCCAGCAGGTAGCTGACTCCTAGAAATACCAATATTCATAGGACCCAACTAAGCACAGCTCTTTTCTGCCCAGATGGTGAACAAAGCCTGTTAATGACCATCCTGTTGCTTAACTAGTTACGAAAAAACAAATGGTCACCCTACTCTAAGTAAAACACATCCTAAGCAAACTACAAGTCTGTTATATTTTATATCATATAAACAGCAACTGTGCATTTATAAAACCACACCAGCAGAATGAGCACTGGTTTTTACTGTCTCTTTACTGTCATACCCCATTGAGATTATCAAACTCTTCAAGGTCATGGTGGATTTTAGATGTAGGACCATTAGACAGGGCTAGAAGAATACTATGACTATGATAACAAAATATCCTTCAAAAAAATCTTTTGTTACTCTGATTAATGCATATTTGAGTTTTAAACCAATATAAGTTATTCCTAATAAATGTTAGATGCTCCAGATATTGACGATGAAATACCTCTTTCATTTGATCTACAAATCAGTGTATATTTAGCTAGTTCATTATTAATAGAAAAACAGAGGGGTACTTGAAACAAAGTTCAGATCTGATCTTATCGCAAGGTTCAGGGCTGTTCAGATCTGGCAGTTTTGAGCCATTTCTGAAACAAAGCTGTAGTAATCCTTCCCACTCTGGTCTACAGATCAAGTTGTCCCCCAGGCTGTGAACACAAAGTAGCAGGAAGGAAAATAAGCAATTCTAACAATTCAATGTTCTTAAGCAATAAATTGCATATTTTTGTCAGCAAAGCCGCAAAGAAACAATGGACTTTAAGAAAAAAAAGAATTAAGGTACAATGAAGACACCTGCTGCAACACTGTTGTCTGCAATCTCAGAATCTTTCTCTGTTTTAATGTTTCATGAAATTACATGGAGCCCCATTTGGAAAAAAAAAAGGAGAAATTAAAGAGATGGAAGGACAGAAATTCCTTACACCTGCTCTGACTCTGCAGTATATCACTAACTGTACGTGGGCTCTGGCTAATCCACACAGCAGAACTCACCCTAGAAGACGACAGAGTAAATAAAGCAATGTCCCTAACTAGCGTGATTCTTCCAACCTGTAAATTTGAGTTGCTGTGATAGCTATTTTGCTATGGTGCAAACACAGGGAGTGACTTGTCAAAATTCAAACATATTAAGAGTGAAACAGAAGTCATACAAGCTTAAAAAGAACACTAACAGAAGCTGACAATTACTTTTAAGTTGAAAGGTTAACCTGCTTGCTTTCAGCGACAGAGCCTCAGTCATACCAGTAAGCGAAAATAGCATTTGCCTTGAAGACAGGCTTACTGCATTCTCTGTATTACCATGCACAGAACATGCTGCTTTCTTATTAATTTGAGGGGGTTTTTTTGTTTGTTTTCATTCAAATTAAATTTATATGGGTGAAAGCCCTACTATTAAAAAACAAAAAAAAAGCAAAGACTGGTTGGATGAAACTTTAGAGAAGCAGAACAAGGCACCAACGTGTCCAGCTGCCCCAAATGCCAAGCTGTGAGCATAGCTTTGAAAATCCTCTTCCAGATGCCATCTGACTATATCTCCATCGCAATCACATTATTGCACAAATCAAGAATCAATACATATTTTTCACCATATGGGAATAAAAATGTCCAAGGCCCAATTTAAATTATATGCTCGTGTGGCATCTTTTACAGAAATTTGATGAGCAGCTCCAAATGCCACAACGTTTTACATATGATGCAACAAATGCAGATGGTTTGATAACAGTGACCAGACTCTACACAACACAGAGTAAACAAACCTCTATTAGTTTAAACACTCCCTACCATTCTTCTGATATATTGTGACCATGCTAAAACTTAGAGGAGTGTTTACAGCTGTACAAATCAAAGCCATTTGGATTTGGATGTAATCAAAGAAATGAAGCGCAAACACCCTCTTGTAAAGCCGTTTATGGTGTTATATGCAGACACCACCTATAGCCTAATGCAAGTTTCCATAACCAGAATCCAATTCGACCAGCACCTGGGGCATTAAACCCAGATTAGATGGAGTTTAATCCATCACCAATCTGCATTTCTTTTGATTACTGTACTAACATACACTTCTTAAATCAACTAAAATGCTTCTTATTCTATGTTTATCATTAAGAGAAGTCTGAGAATATAGATGAACCTTACAGTCTATCAAAAAGTTCAAAATACTCAGGTTTCATTGGAAAACAGTAGATATGACAATTGGTTCTTTTCAAATACATACATTGAAGACTTTTTTTTACACAGCAAACACACACACATACATATACATATCTGTATACCAACCCACATATAAATTAAAACCTTTCAGAAGCCAAATGTGCACTTGCTAAATAGAATGGCATGCTGCAAAATTAAAAGGACTGCAATGACTACTCAGTCAAACTGGAATTAAAGGTCTTACCTGAAAATAACACCTGACTGAAAAATTTTTACACTCTGGCTAATATTTATTTTACTCTTACATCCTCATTTTACTTTTGCATCTTCACTTTAAAAGTGACAGGCATTCGATAGTAAAGAAAAAGAGGTTGATTTTTCTCTCTTTAAGATCCATCATTGCAAAATAGTCTTGCATGATTATTGGTTGAATAGTTTCCATTTCCCACTCCAAGGACTGACACAGAAGAAAAACTGGCAGGTCTTATTAGTCCTGGGTAGCCCAACCTCAGACATAGCTAATATCGGGTTCCTCAGAGGTGAAAAAAAGCACCACCTTTTCAGAAATGCAGCCATTGAAATCAGAATACATTGAGTGAAGAAGGGAAAACTTTCCACTGTCACATATTCTTTTCAGGGTCAAAAAATAGACAAGTGAGATTTAAATAAGTAACTCATTCCAGGTAAGTACAGTCAAATCCTTCCCAGGCTGACAGACTGCCATCACGTCCCACCGCTGCCAGCAGGGTCCACAGCTGTAACTCCAAAGGTGGCTCTGGGTTTGGAAAAACACAGTGTAGCAGAGAAGGCAATAATAATTACTTCAATAATTAGATTCTGTCTTGTGTTGCAAATCCAGAGCCCAAGGCTTATCTGGAATTAGAAGAGGCACCCAGAGTGCCTTTACAGCCATCTATTTTAGCGAATGGAGCAGCCAAATACCCTGCTCTTGAAAGTGAAAGAGCAATCACACTTTTTCCTGTCTCAATGAATTTAAAATGCACTGCAAATCAAAAAGGAAAAGAGAATGACGGGAGAAAAGCAGCAAAAGGTATGCAATAACACTATCCATGACGGGGACATGTATTCAATACTGTCCTATTTTTTTGCTGCAGAAAGGATGCAGGCAGATGTTTTTTCCCAGGTACGCAATAAGGAGGGCTGAGAGAGGGGCCCAAGCCACGATTCGCACAGCTCGGGGAGGTGAAGCCTTGACACGGCCAGCTGGGGAGGCCTGAGACAGGGCACGGGCGAAGCAGCGATCCTGCTGCTTCCACAGAGGCAGGAGAGCTGGCTCAGCAGGCAGGAGCTCTCACGCCTGTTAAATTATTACAGGAGTGTTTCCCAGTGCTCTCTTAGCTCAGGCCCGGAGAACCAGGTACAGTCCCTTCCCACTTGCTCTCTAATTAGAAACTTGAAGTCATTACTTTGGCCAAGGGATAGTGAAATGAAATTGTTACTAGGTTGAGTATACCGAGTGAAAAAGTTTTTACAGACAGCAAGATAATGTTCTCAAAAACACTGCACCATGTCTCGAAATCGTTTTACCATTAATAGATTTCCTGGCAGCTACTTGTCTGACTGAAAGAGAGGAGCTGCATGGAAAAGAAGAAAGAAAGCAAATGACATTTTTAACTGTGTGATGATCCCTTCTTTCCCCCAAGCATCCTGAAATAAAAAGACATAAATGCAGAGCACTTGGAGGCTTCAACAGCATCCAGTGCATGTGCTTTTAATTGTGACTGCACATTAACATCTGCCCTAAAATCTAGCCAGCAGGTTTTGGTGGACAAGAAAAGAACCCGTAGTAATTAGTAACTAATGGAAGAGGCAGGCAGACTAATTAACTTTCCTCATTGCTTCCCATTTAGCACGTCTTAGGGATTTAAAATTAAAGACGTATAATTTGGGATGTTTTCAAGATTAAGATGTCTAAAACTTGTCCATTAGTTTTCACTGCACAATGAAATCTGTTTCTTAGCTAGACGTTAGAAGGGCTAAAATTGTTTGGGCCAAGAAAACAAGCTGCTGCAGCAGAGCGTCGAAGCCCTGACATGTTCAGCCTGTGCTTCTCATACTCCAGCACAGCAAGAGAGCGAGAGCTGCCCTGTCAGACCCCATCTCCATGCTGCTGGCAGCTACGAGCTCCAGAGGGATGGTGGCTGGAGAGCTAATAACACTTCTGTGTGAACAGCTTAGGAACCTCCCCAGCATGGGGAAAAAAAACACCCCAAGAATTAACTTAGGCTTTGCCAGTACTAGGGATTTTAGACATTAGCGGTCATCTATTTCTGCAGCTTTCTGCATACAGGCTATGAACAAAGACAACAAAATGAGACTGCGCTATGGCTTGCTTGAAACTAGTATAGACTGCGTAGGTACAAACTGCAGCCTACAAGACTGCTGCCTGTTTCTCCAGGGGCTGCGATTAATGCAAGGGCCCAAGTCAGCCTGTGAGATGCACCAGTTAAAGCCCGAGGGCTACAAAAACAACAACTGCCCAGCTTTCAGCAGTATTCTTCTAAGGACTTCTTTTGGTGACATCTGTATATGCTACATGTACACAGGGCCTTAGTTCTGCTCTGAAATACAAATCAAAACACACTAACAACTTTTTTTTTAATTTCAAATCCATTCAGCTTATTTCAGAGACTCTGTAATTTGGAAGCGAAGGGCTGCTGCTGCAACGTCTCATCTGCTTGCAGATTTGGTTAGCATTTTTAAAGCACTGAACAGAAATAATACGCAAGGAGTCAATAATGATCATTGGTATAATTGATATTTCCTGCTTGTCGCTGGCCTGAATCTGGAAACCAACTAAAAGATGCTTTCATTTGAGAGTAGCTAGCCTGGAAAGCTGCAAGCCTAAGACTCCACACAGCACTACCCCAGCCACTTCATCTTCCCTCTCCCCTTTCCCTTCCCATCTGCCCTACACTGCCTTTCAGCTCGGGCCAAGTGCTGCAGCGGGAAGCCACAGGCACCCAGCTGCAGGATGAGGGCCTTGGATTTATATTATATGGAAACAAAGGCTCAAAGGAAACACTGCATCATAATTTACATCTAACACTTTAAATAACATGCAGAACATTCCTGCATCTAAAAGGCCACTGACTGTAAAGAGTACTGTGAGCCTGGCTACCCAGATTATTTAGCACTATTTAGACTATATGCAGACCAGTGCTCCTTACGAACATAAAACCAGCTGAACTGGGAAAAAAACCAAAGGTGCAGCCAGCCTGCTACCCTGTCTCTGGCAGCACCCAATGTTGTGAGAAAGAATGGCAGAAACAGAGTCTCCTCCCTCAGTATATGTGTCCAGCCATCACCGGGTCACAGACTTTCTGAACAGGAACTTGCATTCATATCGCTGTATTGCACAGCCTTTGCTGGACCTTCCTCCCATGCAGTAGTCCATACTTCTTAAATCTATGTTTGATCCTGGTCTCCAAAACATCTCGTGGTGCTGATTTCCTCCATTCAATTATTCGTTGTCCAAAGAATTTTGTCCTTTTGTTTTAAGTCTGTTCTCTGGTTAGCGTTGATGCTCTGATCCCCCAGGTACATTATAAAAGGTGGACTGTTGTTCTCTGTAACGTAATAAGGCACTACCTATAATATAATATTATAGAGGATAACTATTAATCTTTTCTGTGCTGTTCATATACATCTCTCGTACTTTTCATTTTTTTCCAGAGATGATGATAGTTTTGGTGGTGGCTTCCTCCTAAAGACATGACTGGACGATCTGATAAAACCTGGAACTAGCCTGGTTCGTGTCTGCATCAATTTCCAGAGAGTAGCTTGTACAGCATAAGGACTGGTTTGCTTTGATTAAACTAATAATTTCTAACCCATATTATCTTGTTGCAGTAATACATGATGCAAAGAACTGCAGTTTCACGGAATCCTTAAGACAGGCAGACAACAAAAGGCAGAGCTGGGAAAAGCTGGGCTTTTCATTTTGCAGCAAATGACAGAATTCTGCTTTTCTCTTTTCCCAACTCAAATGAACATAAAAGGCACCCCAAACTTTTCTTACAAAATGAAATAAAGCAGTAAACCCAAATACTCCAATCATGCACATTTTCTTGACTTAATACATATGTAAAATAAAAACCTTAAAAAATAGTTTCTATAATTGTTCTAAATTTTAACTAAATGTTTATTCTTAGTGGAACTCACCATTCTGTTATTTTCTATTACAATTTCATCAAAATAGATATTGTTTATTCAAATCAATATTTCTCAATATCTTTCCTTAAAGGCTTAAAGGGCTCATCTACCTACAGAAACTACTTCTGCAATGCATTCTAACTATGAAGAAACCCCAAAACATACACCTAGGATCAATGCTTTTCATGCCAGTCACAAAAGCACTGTGATCTCCAGATGCTACCAGAATATAGCATGATCCAGCAGTCTGTGTCCTCAATATACACGATGGCTCCCTTTCAACTAACTTTCTGATCCCATGAAACATGTATAAAAGCTCAAAGTTATATTAATCACTGAGGACACCAGAAAAGGCAAAGAAAATTATGTATATTATATGGTTGGTCCAAACTGGATGAACAGTGTACTTAGGGAGTAAAAAATGGAAGGATCTATAGAGTGGGGCACCACAGGGGTCTAAGGCTATTTGATATTTTCTTTATAGACCAAAGCAATGGAGTAGAGTCTTCCTACGCTGAGAGATGACACCAACCAGGGACATACAGCAGGGACACTGAGGGCAAGGTGAGAATTTGTTAAGTGATCTTCACAAACTGAAGACACTTAAAAAAAAGAAACAGGATGTTGATCAGTAGGGGCAAGTATAAACTACTACATCAAGAAAGGAAAAAATGAACTTCACATAAAAGCCTGCTGCAAGAGGAAATAAATAACCATGCCTCTGGGTTCATAATGGAAAGAAAAGAGAGCTAATGCACTTAAATTGCAGCAGGAAAGACTTAGGTTAGATACTAGAAAAACCTCCCTAAGCACTAAGAATAGCAGTGGGACAGACCGGCTGGTCTATAATGTTTCCATTATAGTAAGTCTTCACAAACAGCATAAACAACTGTGAAAGAAATGACACAGGCACAGGCAAGACCATGTTGGAAAGGAGGATGTTTAGAGGCTCTCTAGAGACCTTCTTGCCAGCTCTATGGTTCTTTGAAATCTCATCTGTTTGTACACATTTCTGAACTAGCTCCTTAACAGATTACAGATCTTCTTTCTCTGGCACTTGACTTGGCCCATGACTACAGCCAAGTTTGGCCTGCAAGGCAGAGGGAAATTCAGGATCACTATTCCAAGTGGACCTTGTAGGCAGCATTAAACTAGACATCAAACTGCTGCAGTAACCTCATTGCATTTTACAGACAGCCTAGAAATAAGAACATGACATCAGAAAAATGTCCCACTCCTAAATATTTCACATGAACTGCAATGCATGTATATGTGGAAAATACTGTTAAAAGTCCTACCTCTAGAAGTTTCCCATTTAGGGAACACAAGGCATAAAAATTTTTGAAAATCACTTCTGTGACCTCACCAGTGCTAAGTGTAGTTTTCGCTTCTCCGTGTCTGTCTGCTCAGTGATGGGCAACTGAGCATTGAGTTTCTCAGCCTGCTCCCAGCACCTTCCACTGTGCTTTGGTTGCTGTTGCTGTGGGTTTGGATTTGGGGAGGAGGGGAAGCAGGCAGGCAATCCAGACAATCCTTGTTTAGGTAAAACCACTTTACTTTAGGATTCTTCACAATAACCTCTGTCCTCAGATAATTTTAGTCTTTCTGTCTTGTATCTCTAATTTACTTGTGTAAGTTGCTTCTAGTAGCTTCCAGCCAGTGAGGTGTTTGTATGGTACAAATCTCCAAGGGAATTGGGGATAGCTGTAAAAACACGAATACTCTAAACCCTCATGTCTCTGCTCATAGGGATGGAGAATCTACCCTTTGAGAAATCAAGCTGCTCAACTTTCCCCTCCACAATGCCACATTAATGGTTTTCAACTGCTTCCAATTTTAAAAACCATAAACATTTTCTAACACATGGATGATCCCAACTGACAACAGATGGATAACCAAGCCCACTGACAACAAACTTGCTCACTTCTTAGCAGCAGATGAAGTTGTACATTTTTAGGAGTAATCCACAATCCCTCAGGAGTCTGGAGACCAGAGTCTGAAAATCCCTGCTTTCAGCTATTTCTTTACTTCAGCTTTCTTTAAAAACAGCAGCAACAGCTACAAAAATTCTGCTGTCCCAGAAGGTCATTGCTCAGGTTTAATATAGTTCATAGAACTGAACTGTTTTAAAATCCAGTTTAGCCAGCTAAGCAACAGGAAAAGTGCCCATTTTCTTTGGTGGATTTCCAAGCCCTACATGGTGATTGAGACAGTGCTGTCACGGGCACTGCAAACAGCCAAGAGCTGTGAACAGACTGGCCCTGATGGATAATAATTCTTAATTAGGTTTTCTGGCTCTTTGGATGGAGAACTTGAATAAACTGCTGGTCGCGTTGAGGTGCACGCTTTGTCCTTGCAGACAGATTTGTTTATGTGTCCCTAAAATACATTTGTAGAAAGCACCTTCCACATACGCCGCTATTTTCTTTACATGCATTCATAACATTTGATCAGGTAAAGCTGCTCTTCTGCTAAATAAATGCAAGGTCTGATGATTCCAGCAGGAGACGGACCAGCTTAATTAGGAAGGGATTGAAGACTCCTTCCTCTTTATTGCACCTTACAGACAAAAAGTAGCTCCTCAGCACCCCTCACATAACTGCTATCATTAGGGAAACTGAGGAAGCAGAAAATTGTTCGGTGATGATGGCAGCTCATGTTGGAGCCAGAACAGTAACCCTGTACCTTCTCTCTTGCATTCCTATGCAGCCCATGATCCTTTCTTGAGGATGTGCCACTACGAAATACAAATGTATATTCAGTTTCTTTCACACTTAGTGTTTTTCTGGCTGGATTGACTGGAATTATTACATGAAAACACACATAGTCTCATTGGAAAGAGAGATATCTGGGGAAAAAAAAAGTGCTCAATAAATTCTGCTCTTCAGAAATTCAGTAGCACTGAAGAATCAGTTTTGAAGAGAAACAGTTAGAAGGGGTCCCATTCTGAAGTTTACAAATGATAATTTCCTGGAGAGAGTGCCACTGAAATAATTTTAAACTTGCTCCTTTGAGGAAGATATCTCTATAAATGATTTCTGAGCTTTGTATTTGTTCAGCTAGGTCTACTATCAAAAGCATTCTTCAGAAGCCTCAGACATTTACACCTAAAATGTCACCTGCAAATGCAAGCGTGATGAGTTTGCCGCTTAAGGAAGGGACGAGTTTTCTGCATAGTATCTAAAGCTTTGTCACTAAAAAGCTTTCTGATCCTGGATCAAAAACATACTTGGTTCAAACCTCCAATGTGCCCTGCACAGTCAGTCAAGATGTTTTTACAGCCTCCTTTCCTGTAAAACTTTTAGATTGCTTCGGAAAAAATGCTATATTCGCTATACTAGCTATAATGAATAACCAGAGAATAGTAAGATAGTAATCGCTGTGGTTTAAATTTCAAAGTAACTCTCAGGTCTCTGCCTGGCAGTGGAGTTGAGGAGAAGAGGGACTAGGTATTACTCATGGTATAGGAAGATTAAATTAAGGATTGTTTAAGTAAATGGGGCAAATACAAATTAATTGTACTGGATGGGCTGCCTGAAGGGGCTGGCCAATGTCACTGAGAGGTTGCTTTCTCTCATCTCAGAAAAGTTATGGCAATCAATCAGGGGAAGTCCCCAATGACTGAAAAAAGGCAAATGTTATGCCCGTTGTAAAATAAAAAGCAGCAGGATCCCACGAACTATAAGCCAGAAAAACTAACCTCAGTCCCCAGGAAAATCATGGACTGGAGGGGCAAAATAGAAGTGGGTGGAAAACTGACCGGACCACTGGGCTCAAAGGGTAGCTATCAACAGTTTGAGGTCTAACTGGCTGGTTATGAGTGTGTGACCCTCAGGGTTCAATGCTAGGCCAGTACCCTTTGCATCTTCAGCAGTGAGCCAGACGACAGGGATGGCCCGCATCTTCATTAAATTTCTGGAAGAAGCAGTTGTGTATGCTGGAAGGCAGAGCTGCTGTTCAGAGAGCTCAAAATTCAGGAGTGGTCTGACAAGGACCTCAGAAAATTCAGCAAAGACAAAACTAAAGTCCTGTACTGGAAGAGGACAACCCACTGCAACAGTACGGGCTGGAGGCACACCAGCAAAGTGGCAGCTCTGCAGAACAGGACCTGCAGGCCCTGCAGGACAAGCAGCATCAGTGAGACCTTGTGGCAGTGAAGGTAACATATGGGGCTACATTAGGAACAGGGTAGCCAACAGGTCCAAGGAAGTGATGTTTTTCTATATATTGCATCTTCTTTTGGGCCTCCAATACAAGTGTGAACAACATGGACAGAGTGGACTCACACTAACATAATCACCCTGGCCGGATGATCAGCTTGTGCTCATCTTTCTTTATCATTCCAATAGCAATTACATCAGCTGTGTTTTGTTTTAACTTTAAACTTGATTCCAAACCACCGATGGAAACTCTGAATAGCTGAGGATGTACCAAGCCCTGAAGAATCCTATTAAAAACAGTCATCATATGACTTCATATAGTAAACTGCTTGGAGAGCTGCAAGCCAGATCTTAATCCATTTAACCTGTGTCCCTCCCATCAAGAGCAGCTTACGCATGGTCCTCCTGGAATGCTACTGAATGGTTTATTTTTTTATTCCGTTTTTAATACTGATGCCGTTACAGTTTGTTTTCCAGGAATGAAATCCACGAATCCACAGATATCATGCTGTTGTTCCTAACAGCCATTCTGGATCATTACACATCTGGTGAGAAATCTCCCAACATTTCCACACTATGAATGTGTCTTATTTTTCATACAGTCAAATTCCAAAAAAGTTAAAAAAAAAAAAAAGGAGAGAATCACATTTAACTTTCACACTTTTCCACTGGCAAACACTTTCCACCTCCAACTTCCCTACAGAACACAAATTAACAATTAACTCCCTTTTTTTTTTCCTATTATTTACTTCATTATTTACATGAGCTTCAGTGAAGTTGGGGACAGTTCTAGGAATAAGGCTTAACTAACGTGTACTTCCAAACCACGTATTTAACATGTTAACACTGAGCTCTGTGTGTTAATGTAGGGTACTTGTTTTTTTAGGATCAAAAAATGGCAAATGCTTCCATATGAAAAGAATATTCCCACCCACAGAAACAGAATTCAGCTTTCCTACACAGCAAACAATAGAGAATTAACATGCCTCTCAGAGGCACAGCCAGAATAAAAACAACCACACCCCAAATCCAAATGAGATTCACAGTTAGATATTTTCAGTGTTTCTTTTTGGAGACAGAGCATATTCTCCTACTAACAAGGTGCGTGGCAGGAGCAAATTTTTGAAATGTTTAGGAATTCTGTGTGCTTACAGAAGGAACCTATTTAATAACAGGTTCTTTTACACCAATCCACCTCATGTAATTTTTTGAAGAGTAAGCCTCTAAAAGTAAGGAAAAAATTCAACCTTACTGATACTCACAGAAGGAATAGTGACAAAATATCTTTAAGAGAAAGAAGTCCACTAACCAAAAAGTGCAAGAACCATTAGAATTTACGACTTTATTTGAAACAACTTTAAGTTTTCATTACTGGATTAATGAGCCTATTTAGTATTTGTACAGTGTTGAATGCACTGGAACAATTTTACTTCTAGGATTCTGAAAGGCAATCAGAATGTCAGTGTTTCAAACTAATTTATTGTAATAATCATATGAGATTATTTTAAAGCTTCCTTGCCTCATATTTTTGAAAGATAAATTTGTGACCACCAAGAAAACTTTGTCAAATAAAATGCATCACAGATACTGAAGAAAAGAGAATAACTAGAAATAAAAGAAGAAATTCAAGCTGTTCAGCAATGTATGATAGAGTTTTACAAATATTGTTTGGTTTCACAGTTCAAATTTCCTCTGGGATTGGTAAGTTAATAATAGTTCTATTTTTTAAATTGTAATTAGGATTATCTAAATGTTGTACAAATCAAAGACAAGAGCTTTTGATATTCAAAAAGCTAGTCTGTTCGAAATAGGTAAGGATTAAATGGTGAAGGAAGCATTTCATTATGGAAAATGCTTGTAAGATTTACTGGCAGATTCACAGATTTTTTAAGGCCAGCAAGACCCATTACCATCTAATCACACCTTCTGAATAACGCATGGCAAAGAACTTCACCTTGTAACTACCGCATCAAGCCCATTCCTCCTGCTTGAATTACCCTTTACTTTTTGAAGGACACCCAAGTCTTCTTTTACGCTTTCAAAAGGATGGAGAATTCACCAAATCTGCAAGGTGCTTCTGTAGCTCACTAACCTTGTTGGAAGAAGGTGTTTGCTTTCTTCCACCCTGAATTTGTTTAGACTCAGATACACTGAATTGCTAATGGACTATTTTTTAAAATAAGGGAGAAAGGTGCTGTAATTAGAAAAATCACTTCCCAGCCTAATATGTATGCTGTAGTTGAGTCATCACTTAACACAGTTTTGCATAAACAGAGAGAGATTTAACGTCTCCTTTTTCTCACTGTAAGGTAGAATTTCTAGACTTTCAAGCCTTCCTGCAGTTCTTTTGTGATCTTGCTCTGACTAAAATGTCACTAACATTGAGTGAAGTAAAATCACCTAGTACTACCTGCTACTAATTGCAGAATCTGCCCTTGATTGTGTCAACCTTTCTCTTCTTAGTATTTTTATCAGTCTCTAATAAATTACTCTTAAAACATATTACTGAACAGTGGGAGCTCATAGTTAAGGTACACTTCAGCAAGTTCATTCAGAAGTAGTTTTCATTTTTGTCAAAATAAGTGTGAATGAGCAGTTTTCAAGTATTTGCTGCAATTATGAATTATTTTGCCCCAAAGATGACACATTATTTTTGACTTGACAGGACCGCCCTGTGCCCTCACATTAGAAATGTACGTGCTCTAATGAGAAATACATGACAGAAGCCCTCTTAAAACTACCAGTAAAATTTGCATTCAGGCACTGTGCCTAATCACCCAACTCCATCCCTCTCTCCAACAGCACTGTCCCAGCTGAGTATTTGCATGGTTTGTGTCTAGTTTACATGAAACAAACAAACTTCCAATTCCGATGCTTCCTGTTAATTATTAGAAGTAGTCCCATACTCCCAATATGCCAAAGCAAGACTCTCGCCCAAGCAGAACAAAGGTGGAAAGAATTGCATGTAAAGTACGGTCAAGCTTGTCTGGTAGTCAAATAGCACAACTAATAAGAAAATATACCATAATTTACAGACTAGTCCTTTCATTAAATGATTAGTCTCAAAGACTTTATTAACTTTATTAAAAGCAGAAAAGGTCATATGAAAGGCTAATATAACTGAGCTACTATGTTAAACTATGAGCCTTTTAAGGTATCCACCTTCATAAAAAGTTGCAGCATATTAAATTTCTTTAATTACTCTAGAGTAATTTCTAATTTCAAAAGCCCATTTTTATGGAACAATGATAAATTAGAGCATAGATGAATTATTTTACAGATTAATACACACAGTTCTTTCTGCAATCAAGATTTTAAATGGTTCTAATAGCTGTAGCACTTATAGTAGGTTCTTTAAGTGCCAAGCAATTATAATTGTTCTCTTAGCATACTGGTTTAATTTGATACCTCCCAAGTTGCAGAAAATTTGACTTCTGCAGTGGAACACACTCATTCACTGTATTTCCTTTTGGAATGATAAAACAAGATATTTAAAAGGAAATGAATGACCTGGTGTCCTGGTTTCAGCTGGGATAGAATTAATTTTCTTCTGAGTAGCTAGTAGAGTGCTCTGTTTTGGATTTAGGATGAGAATAATGTTGATAACACAGTGATGTTTTGGTTCTTGCTGAGTAGAGTTTACACTGGTCAAGGACTTTTCAGCTTCCCATGCTCTGCCAGGTGCACAAGAAGCTAGGAGGGAGCACAGCCAGGACAGCTGACCCACACTGGCCAAAGGGCTATTCCATACCATATGACATCATGCTCAGTATATAAGCTGGGGGAAGAAGAAGGAAGTGGGGGACATTCGGCATGATGGCGTTTGGCTTTCCAAGTAACCGTTACGCATGATGGAGCCCTGCTTTCCTGGAGACAGCTGAACACCTGCCTGCCCATGGGAAGTAGTGAATGAATTCCTTGCTTTGCTTTGCTTTGCTTGTGCGCGCGGCTTTTGCTTTCCCTATTAAATTGTCTTTATCTCAACCCATGAGTTTTCTCACTTTTACTCCTCCGATTCTCTCCTCCATCCCACCGTGGGGGGAGTGAGTGAGCGGCTGTGTGGTGCTTATTTGCCGACTGGGGTTAAACCACGACACCTGGAAAAAGCAATACAATGTTGCTAATTATCACACAAGAGTGCTGATATATCTCAGATTCATTGAGAACAAGATTCAGGCAAGATATAGGTATAGACCATAAGCCCCTTACCCCTCATTTCCACACAAAAATAAACCAGGCCCACAGTGGCTAGTGTTGGTGGTATGCTTCAACACATGTCCAGAGCAGTGGAAACTCAGCAAGTCCAAAAATGTAGCAACTGTGGACTAGCTAAAATTATCTCAGTACTGGTAATACTATGCACAAAGCTAGTTTTGTGAGTAGTGTTTAGGAGTTTTGTCCAATTTTTTGGTCCATGAGCAAGTAGGAGACATTTAACTTGTGTTAGTCACTTGATCAAATAACTGGAGCTCTCCACGTGATAACCTACATTAAACATCTCAGATCACGAATCACACCAATGCTACGTATTAAAGTGAGGAAGTTGTTTAATGTCTATTTTTAAGGAAACCTTTTTCTCTTTCCCTTATCTTATAGGAAGGTCTTCATCAAGTGAAACGTCCCTTCCTGTGCACGATCAAGCCATAGGCTTTTCAGCATTGGCCTATGAAGTCCTAGACTATATGAATCTGATTTTTCCTCTTTTTCCTTACAGTTTTTATTCTTTTGACAATAAAAAAAAGCTGAGAAACTGGATCCAAATAGTCTGCCCAAGTCTGCAGAGAGTATGAAGCAGGTACGCTGAGGGGCAATGCTTCATGCATCACAGTGGTATCACTTCCAAACAGCGATACAGCCAAGAGTGAACAGAGTTTACCTACATAAGTAGGTAATTTGGGAAACAGAGAGTTTACCCAATTCTTCATGCCCAGCTGGCAATCTCAAGTCAGGGAGTTTTCCCATTACACCACTTTCTCAAACACATCTCTGGCTGACGCTGAGCAACGGAGCTGGTTTGGCTCAAGCATGCCAGCAGGCTCGCACTGGAGTTGGGTGCTACACGGGATGATGGGAATGGGGTGACGGGTGGGCAGCATGCTCCAGAAAAGGGGTGGAAACTGAAGTATTTGACCTCTACGTAATAAGTAAGGAAACCATGCATGTCAAAGTCTGGTGTCTAAGGACCAAAATACATCTTATTTTAGATGAAAGTAATAAAGCAGCACTATGAAAATATAAAAATGAGAGAAATGATATATGATGGCATTTGTTTGCCACCCCTGAGAAAATGACTAATAGATTGGGTTAGCAATGAATTTTTGATTTCTGAAGAAACACTGAAGTTAGATGAACTACTGGTTTATTAGTTTCTGGAAGAATAATTCCTCCTCTTGTGCAATGTAACAAAAAAGCAAGACACCATCACTGTGGAGACAGAGAGGCATGAACAACCATCAAGGTTCAGAGTGACATTGTAAAAAGGAGTTTCACCTTTAGGTCACTGGTTGAATTTTAAATAGAGGAGTTGCCACATGCCTTTTGGGAGTTGTTTGATGTCCTGGGTCAGCTCGATCTCAAATACAGCTCAGTTCCTAAGAGACAAGTGTTCCCATCATAAGCACTGCAGCAACAGATAACCCAGCAGAAAGGAGCATCCTTGAACCAGCTCTCCTGGAAATACTGGGCCACAACAGCCTTCCCTCTAAAACATAGCAGAGTACCCATTTTCCTCTCTCCTAACACCTAAAGCTGAACTAATGCTCACTGGATACCATAACACAAATAGAATCACTTAATTACCCTTTCTCAGTTTCTGAAGGTTTGCAGGAAGGCTGACTCAGCCCCGCTGCTGTTACCTTAGGAACTGGTCTAAATCATGTTCAAAGCATCCTTGTGATCATCAGATACCTTGCTTTTTTAACAAAAATACCTGAGCGCTGGTCTAGCAGGGCTTGCTAAATGTTTTTTTTAACCCTTTCAGACACTGAAGAAGCCTGTTGTGAAAAAGCATGCAAAGAAACCAAATAAATAAACCCAACCAACCTGTCTCCCCACGTATACTTGCAAATTCTGGCCAAGCTTGATTAGGACTTAGTGTTGGAAAGGAACAGCTTTATGTGCTACGGTTTAGATGTATCCCTAACTAAAACCAAACACGTAATTGAACCCTTAGAAAGAAAGCTGAGGAAGATAACTGTATAATTAATAAAGGAGCAGTCTTAGGACCAGTGGTCACCTCAAACTGTAAAACCACAGCGTAAAACATGACACCACAAAAACCCCATTTCATTTGATTTATGCTTCATGAAAAAGCAAAACAAATGTTATACAAATATTTTCAGTAGCTGAAAGCTGGTTATCACTAGAAAAACACAGCTACAGACATTCCTCATTGCTGGGCTGAACTGTTCTCAAAATAATCCAACGTAAAGGCCACTGACAGAAATATTTCTAATACTCCACAGTCACAAAGCATTAAACTGCTGTGTTTGGTGCAGATCACCTTGCTCATGCTTTAGAGGTATTCGTTAAGCTTCAGTCTATGGTTTGTGAAGCACTCTGAACTCTCCTGGCCTCTCTCACCCTAAAATCTCAGAATAGTCACCGCTGTTTTCTTGCAAATACATTTAAGTGACATTACAAATGATGTTTCATTGCATGCCCATTAAAAATAAACATGCTGGAAATTGCAGAGAGTAAGGAGCCAGAGTCACTTTGCCTGTCTCAGGAGCAGCTATGAACAGCTCTGAAAAACACACGTCCTGTTGCCCTCTGCAGATCTTTCAGACCAAAAGGAGCAGGAGGAGCAGAATTTTAATAGCATCCAAAAAGGCAAATCCCAGAATCTATTTAACACCAAAAAGGAGAAAAATTCTAGAGAAGTTATGTCAGAAACGATTCTTATTGTTCAAGAAGCACACCGTATTTTCTCTCACTGTTGCAGAAACAAAGCCACGAAGTGTATTTTCAAGAAAATATTTAAATAAAATTGATGAAGTGCCAACACTTGACTGCTTGTTTAAATTGGACAAAATTATAAAAGCTGTTACAGTGTGTTCAATTTGTTCCAATGTTATTATATACCATAAGGGCTCATTCGAGCAGTGAGAATACTGCAGACAAGGCGTGAAGATTACAAGATGTCTTAGCCTTCTCCCTGATACAGTATGAAATACAATCTAAAGCAGCCAAAATTCTTTTAGTGGAGCAATTTCTTCCCTCCGGGGCTCGATGGGGAAAAAAAGAATCACTGTTCCTTTATGCTGCAAGAACACTGTTATTTGCTTAACGGGAAGTTAAATGAATCAAAGCTTCAGACAGCAAAAAAAGCCACCATCAATTAATGTGCCAAATTTTTAACAGGAATGCAAATCAGATTTATTTAAAAACCGAGGTCTCAGTTCTGGTGTATTTATATTTTCCCAAGGTTGAGCTTAGAGTTTGTGATATTTTTCATAGTTTATGCTTTCTGAGGAGTATGGATTACTATGGGAGAGGGTTCCCGTTTCTGCCCTGCAACTTCTGCCCAGGTGACTAATCAAGAGGACCATGGCAGACTGTGGCTGTTTATGCTCCAGGTGCACCTCAGCTGATGAATAGTGGTGTACAAGAGCTCAATACACACTGTCATCACAAGCACCACTCACATTATCAACTGAAAACAAGGCATTTGAATGTTAAATTTTTCTCTCTTCTTCCATAATCTGTTGTACTCAGATAGGAAGCACAATGGAAGTTGCCGAGGACCATCTGTAATGCTCCCAATGCCTTACCTAGGAAATAATTCTGATACACTTGCATTTGCTGAACACGGGCCAAGTGTTGAGTTCTTATATTCCAACTACAGCACAGACATGTTGGTTTGAAATTCTAGACCAGACGTCTTTGCATGGGTGCTTACAGGCTGTGGAGGATGATGTGTGGCTACAGCCTCTCAGCAGTGCTTACAGTCACTCAACTCAACTCAGCTCGACTCTACTCAACTCAGCACATGGTCCTAACACTCACATAAGATGCAGAGGCATCTTACAGAACCTAGGAACCTGAGTGCACACCAGTGTCACAGCTGTATGACATTGCACCGAATAGCTTGCACCTCACCTGGAAAGCAGCACACCAGCTGAAGATGAATCCCTAGCTGTTTAACAATATCCATTCATCCATTCTTCTTGCCCAGCATAGATATTTTGCTTTGAAAGTTAGATATTCATACATTTATCGAAGCAGTCAACTTTAGGGTATCTTTGTACACCCCAGGTGAGTGAGAAGCAAAGTGTTCTGCTCATAAGTAAGAAGCATATATTCCACGACCCATGTATCTTCCAGAAGACCAAGTAAGAAACCAGGCAGTTAATCAAATATTAAGAGATTCTAAGCATATTAGAACTACTAGTAAAACTAGCATGAGAAATGTGCCAGCCTACTTCAGTCATAAAACACCGGAGAAAAAGAACCTTAAAATTTTTACACTGACCATAATTTTTTAAATATCGGTGTTATGAAACTTTTTTCTCTGTATTATTATTCAAGTGTGGAAACTACCATGGAAATTCACTAAGGCTTCACCCAGGTTGGCCTCTAATTGGGACTCTTGTGCTCTGCAAGCCCCCATGCTAGTGTGGGGTCTCCTGCATGGGGGGGCTGCCAGTTTTGGATCTCCCTCACAGCTTGCAAGCCTCTTTGCCAACAAGCTGCTCCTCACTGGGAGCCAGATACAATACTCCAAACAAACCCCTAAACCAGTTCAAACTTCGCAGAATTTTACCCCTTTAGCACACTTTAATGCCCCATAACCTTTTAAATGTCACATCTCAAAAACATTGTTTCTTCAGCATACAAAACAGGGAGAAAAAGCCCTGTATTTCAAAGCCGAAATAATAATAATAATAAAAAAATTATTTGTTCTGCATTGGAGAATTCCCCTCTGCCTTAGTTTACTATTTATAAACCACCAGTCTGGGATTAATTATTATAAATCCTTAAAGCTGAAAAGAAGATTTCAGGCATGTTATGCTACGTATAATCTATACTATTATTGAACTGCAGCTCAAATACACTTTATGTCCTATTTCTGTTGGTCACCTTTTAACATTTCAGCATTTTACCTACAGTTAACTTTACTCCTTGAGAGAAAGCATTTCTTACTATTTTCAAAACACCAGACCACGCATCTGACATGCCACTGCATGGGAGGAGCAGTGTCACCTATAACGCATGCTCACCAGGCACCCCATCTCTCATCCAATAATCGATGTCCGTTCCATCTGCGTCATTGTAAACATCCGTAACATTGATGGGCTGCAGCAGTGTCATGATCTCTTTCACGATGTCCCGAGCTTTAGCATTGCCAGTAAAACCCAGTCCAGATGGCTTGAAGGTGCCCTCATCAGACTCCATGACAATATCGAAGTTGGAGATATTTTCCTAAACGTAAGGAAAGAAGATCTGGTTTGTGATTGCTATTTTAACTGGCACCATATACTGGATTCCAGATGTCAGTGCGAGCATACCATAACAAATTTGTTTAAGAAGCAGAGAAATGCTTCCTGTGATCATGTGTATATAAGCATAAATGAAGGGACTTAATCTTTCTGTATGAAAATGCTGAAACAGTTCAAGTTCAGCTCAATATTCTGTAGGAGTCACAACATGACTGGCCTGCTGTCCCCAAATACTTGCGTTAAGACTTCTGAAGTGCCACCTAGAAAGGTAAGCCATTACCGCCATATTTCAGTTTTCACTTGCAGCTCTCACCTTCTTCTCAGACCTGAAACTCAGAAATTCTGTTGCAGGGGGGAGAGTACGCAGTCTGGTTGGCTTTAAAATTAGATGCATTCAAAGCTTGGTTAGAATATGAAGGACATCCTATCTAAAAAAACCAGCTACTGCCTCTTCAGAAACACATTATTTTCAATATACCATGTAGTCAACTCTGACTTTGGTTGGAGGACTGAAATGCCAAGGTTCCCCCTGACCTGAAGGAATAACGTCTGTTTTAAGGGAATTTTGTGCTTCCAAGGTAAGTCCTTACAGGAAACATGAAATTTTAAGATTTTGTGCATAAACGGCATAATAACATTCGCATTTAGTGTGCACTTGGAAGATTCTTTTTAGCTAAAAGAAGAAAAATTAGCATCCAGAGCCATTTATTTGCTTCCCATACATTCAGAATGTTCAGTCACAAAGATTTAACTGGAAAAAAAGTACTTAGGGACTTTACATGAAGGCAGATCTCACTCTTTTTGAGAAGCACTTAATTTTTTTTTTCAAAATAAAACAGTTTATGGCCAGGTCAGGCAGCAAAAAGCTATAGTTCAGACTACCTTGAATGTGACTAAGAGAACTTACTGCAGGTTTTACTCCTATGCCCAGATCTCATTCCAGAATTTTATGGCTGTCATGGGTTATTACAAGAAAATTGTTACAAGAGATATGTGATAGCTGTGAGTAACAGATCCATGTCATTAACAGCTTACATAAGCCTACAATTCAGTAAAGAATTCTTTCACATTTTTCTGGATATGAAACCAAATATGAACTACAGGTGGCTGTGAATTTGATATTCACCTCAGTTTTCAGAAGTTCTTTATAGAATTTGCCAAGAACTGTGTTTTACACTTTACTTTCCCAAAACTTTTTTCTTTTGAGTGAAATAAGTTCTAACACAGCAGAGGTATTCACTTCTAACTTAGAAATATATCCAGCAGTTAAAAAAATTAATACAAAATCTTTGCATATGATAAAGTAACTGTAAATGTTATAATACCTTAAAATAACCAATCTACCTGTCCACCGATCCAACTAATGGAAATCAAGGTGGAAATAACCAACGTTGTCACCCAACTGGCAATCACTATTTTTATACAATGAAAAAAAATTAAAAGATTAAATGTAAAGAATTAGGATACATGTGGTGCCTATGCCTATCATCAGATGCAGTATCACAGGTCATGAGCCTCAACATGAAATCGTGATTCACAGACCCTTTGAACATAGTGGGAGAGAAGCAGGCCAAGAAAAGCACACTGCATGGTAAAGGGGACTAACGATGCTCCAAAGTCACAGGTACAACAGAAAGAATGTCTCAAAATGTACATCTTCTTCATATCACAAGCCCAAGGAGCAAGACTTAGGGAAGACAATACACATTTTGGTGTGCTGGTGAATTTCCAACAAAAGCTAACTTAATTTTAGTGAGCCCTGCATAAATACCATGATAAAAATAATTCAGAAACATCTGAGTCTTTGAAGGAGGACTTCTGCTCATTTTTAGAGAAGCTGCAATGAGTAGGAGCAATAAGGCAAGTAGAAGGGACTATTCAGGGCAGTGAAGCAAGGAGAAGAGCGAGCGTGGGAATGGCGTGGATACCAAGAAGGAATCTCACCTACCACTCCAAAGAACAGAATTCCGAAGTTCCAAAATTTATATAGCAGCATTACTGCAGTCTTCAGCTGTGTTTTCTCATATAAATGTTTGCATGTGTTTTTAATATGAAACTGAGAAAACAAACCGGCCACAATACATTACACCATATTCTTACTCTGTAAGAAAGCTGTTCAGTTCTGAGAACGTGCTGGAGTGGCATGAAAACAGGACGCCCTGGGGAGAGAAACTGGACTCATTGGGGGACAAAAAAGAAATAGGTCACAACTACTGAAGTATCATGTGTCCTTAAGAAAGCTTTTTCCCTATTTTGTCCACTAGAAAATAGGATTAATTATAAAACCATTCACTGTCAAGTTTGAAAGTTGCAATCTTAAAAAAAGCGGGTTAGGCTGGTTTCACCATATCCATTTTTGTACACGTATATTGGTGTTTCTACTTACACAGATAGAAATACGCACTGGAACATATGCTATAGGGAAGCTGCTCTGTTGTCCTTTGCCCTCTCTGGTGCAGGAATAACTGCCACTTAGCAGAGCGAGGTGAGACCGTACATTGCTCCCTTGACTAATTCAAGGGAACAGCACAACAAACCAGTAAGATTTTATAAAATAACTGCAGGCTCAGCTGTTTCCTTCATTTTTCCCCATACTGAATGTATCATTTAAATAAGCATTTTAAATTCGGTACGCAATTTTTTCAGAAAGTAATCCCATTTGCTGCATCTTGATACTGTGCCACTTCTCTTAGCACATACCAGAAAATTAAATCTTGTTGGTGTAACCTGCTGCCTAATTCTCTGAACATCAAAAGAGACTTTTATCCTTTATCTTCCTATGACTTGGTCACAGAAGAGGTCACCTCACTTATCTTACCATGTTTAGCTCTTCGACTGAATTTTTAAATGAAACATTACAATAAATACTGCATGGGAAAACTGGCTTGTTATTTTCATTGAATATGCCAATAGGCATGATCCTTGCCAATACGTCTCCTATTTTTATTTTAATTCCTTTTATTTCTGTTTTCTCTATAAACAATCTATTTTTATCTCTGTTAAGAAAAACTAAAAATATAAGTGCTTCTCATCTCTAAGGCAAACACTTCAAAACATGCAATTACAGTCAAATCTTTTCAATTAAGAAAACAAACCCTTGTCATACGCATGACTCTTACTTCTGCCAGTAGGAAACGTCCCATCTGGAGTAGACACTGGCAATCCCAAGCATACAGGTAGCTACTTATTCAGTCAAAATCCCAATTCTTAATTCTTACCAAATGTTAAACTAGACTCCAACATCTCATGATTAACCTACCAAGTCACTGACAGCAATTCCTCTTACCCAGCTAAAGCGGCGAGATACCTGAAAGGATAAGGGAGGGAACAGCTGTCCTAAGAGCCTTCAGTAATTTGGGGCTATTTAAAATAGAGTGTTATTATGTCCAATAGCTTATTTACCAGTTTTCTTTTTCATTCCACTGAGAAAAATCACCACTTCACAGGGAAAATACTAAAGTCTGTAATGGCAAAGCACTGTCCTTGACTAATGGTTAATTTGTTCCAGTAATAAGGGGCATCAGTTAATCCGGCAGTGCATTTTCAGCTTTCTGTTATTGATTTACACTTAACTTTAGGAAACACCAACACTTATATTCTTGTATTCCAGTATTTGACTCAGAGCAGTTGAGATCTAAGCATAGCATGGCAACAGCCATGCTGCAGAACTTACAGTGAAATGATGGTTATCCTACTTGCAGTACTGAAAGTGTGTTTAAATCAACACCCGGCTTTTTTTAGGCTGGCAACTAAGACTACAGGAAAGACAAGAGAAAACACTGGAAACACCTAAGTGGATGTGACAGCTGGAAAAGAAAAAAAATAAAATAAATAATATCCTCTAAGTATCTAATAATATATAAACATGGTGTAGTGTAATTTTGAGTTACTGTTTAGGATCAAGATTATTTAATGAAGCAAAACAGCATAGATGGGAACTAGAGAAAAAAACCACCAGAACAGCTGTTAGGAAGCAGAGATGTGCCAGCATCAAGGCATAATAACCACCAGCCATAAGCGTGATCATACCGCTCACACTCTTCTTGAATGAAGACAGGGAAAATCAGGAACACTATGGGTTTTAAATTTTTGTAAATTACTCCATCATTATATGGGAGAAAGTTGCTGTAAAGCTGAAGATTAGCACAATTTTTGATAGATGACAAGGCATGAATAAGGCTCATACTTCTGTTAAAACATGAAATATTTTTCTGCCACATTTTGTGGGAAAGCAGTCCGTAAAAAAGTCCACAGATTTTATGGCTTGCTCTCCATTAGAGTTACAGAGTTCTGACCTCTGAGAAACCAATGACAAAAGTTCCAGTAACTTCAACAGCCCTGGAGCAGGATTTGGTCATGTACTTATTAGCATTTCACTCAGTAAAAACATACTACTAGCATGTCTTGCCTTGTACAATACCGCTACTGTTTCCTCTGCAGCCGCCACTTGCCAGCACTCACAGAGATGACCATTCAGTATTGTACGTTCTCTGGGATGATAGATAAGAAAAAGCAGACAGCTCTGAAGACAGCAGCAGGCTGTGTAAGCTATGCATCAGATTACCTGCAGCCTTGTCTTGGGAGGTTTCTTCTTTGACAAAGAGGCATATCAAAGAAAACTGCTCTTCCTGGAAAACATCCCATGGAAACCCCTGGAAAACTTGAGCCCTTTTACTGCTCAAACACGAGGGTATCAAAACACAGAGTCTATGACTCTGAATGACTCTGTCCCACCGCTGTCCCTTTTTGAAAGGTTTTTGTTTGAAAATAGGCAACACAGTCAAAATTTAAAACTGTGGTTTACTCTTTCAACCAAAGACAACTTTGGCTGCTTTCAATAAGCGAGTACTTTTGTAACTTTCAGTAACAATAAATTTGCAATACCTTAGAAATTACCACAGCATACACATCGTTAATATTTCCTGTTTTTAGGAGAATGCTTTTAGGTTCTTATCTGGGTAAGGGGTGCAATGTTAAAATGAAAAGAAGTCAATGAGGAGGAAGCTCATCACAACGAGTCAACAAGAGGCAACAATCTTCTCTGTCTCGCACAGCTGCAGGGAGTTTGGACAGACAGAGCCCAGCTTTCTTACAGCAGAACATCCCAATGCACCAAGGACCTGTGGTCAGATGCATCTGCCTGGAGTATGAAAGCAGAGCAGCTGTCCTCAGAAGACGCCACCACCAGTTCACAGCCTTTCAGACAGCAGCTCTGCTACTTGCATGAGGGAAAGAAAAGGAAGGAAAGGTACAAAGACAAAAGTTCTCCTAACACTAAACGCGTATGAAACTTGCCCGCATGGAATGAAGACTAGGCAGCCAGGAGACACACTGCCATGGCTGATTCTGGGTCTTCCCTGCTTCAGGCAGGGTAAGGAATCAACCCCTTTTTGTGTTTTAGTAAAATCTGGTTTCCTCTGCAGCTTTCACTAGGATTGTGACACCTCAATATTAAGAATTATGAATTTCTACTGACCTAGCACTGGTGTAAAATATAACTGTATAAGTATGCTAGCTTGACTGTGCTTAACACAATCAAGGGTACTTCTGTTTGTTACCTGTGATTCTGGAGAATACAGTGCAATTATTTTCTTTTTGTCATTTTGTAACTGAACATTTCTCTTTTTATGCATTTCTTTCATTTCTCAATGAAAGGGATCAACAGGACAACAGCGGTCAAAACAACAAGCCGTAATTTTACAGAACTTTTGATTACAGAGAATATTTCCTGAGAACAGTCAATAGGCAAATGGTCAACATATTTTGCTGGAATAAAAGAACCCACATTAAAGTCCTTGATGTGTTTGGTTCAAATGACACACAAATCCATGTCTCACGTTTCACCAGGGTACTTGGTACCTTGGGAACTAAACAGGATGTGGAAATACAGGAGTTTTCTGAAAACTCTGGTTTGAGGAGCCAATATTTTCTGGGGAAGAATCACTTCACCTGAAAGTGACAAGAAATTTTTCTTGGTATTTGCTTCTTAGAGAAAGTTAGCAAATCACAGTAGAAACCTCATGTGAGCATCAACAAAGAGTACTTAAATTAGCAATGAGACACCAGCATTTCAGAAAGTCCTGTTTTCATGCAGACCCAGTTTGGGCAAAATATCAACTCTTTTTGGTAATAAACACAAAAAGGAAACCACAGTAAACACTGGCAACCAATATTTTTCATAAAATTAAACCTTTTCGAAGAAAGTTAAAACAGTATATGGCATTTGCACCAGAAATTTAGGTAAGTACTGTAAACATCATTAAGATAGGAATAAAAGCATGCAGAAATATTTTAGGAATGCTTTCTCTAATGCGGTTTGAATTAAATTCATAACACATTAATGCCTCCAATGATCACAACAGAGTTACTAAAGTAAATTTGAATGTGGCCTAGGATCTCTTAGTCTTCTAATTACAAAATGTATTTGCTTTCCCAGGAGATCGTATGCAATACTTCTATTCCAAAACAAATATCAGCCATTCATAGTCCCTTAATTCAGCTGGGTAAATAACTGTAACCTTGTCTTCATGGTACACAGATCTTTCACAGAAACTAGTCCAAAGCAACAAAAGGAGGACAGACACTTCATGACATCTGCTTCTTTCTCCCCTCATGAAGACAGCAAAAGCGTAAACATACAAAAAACTTTAAAACCCTACTGCAGGGCACTCAGGTACAGTTGTTAAAGGTTGTAGGAGAATCTGTACTGAATAGCTGCAACATTAGGTTCCCCAGAATTACTAAACCATGTTCCTCCTGCTTCTTCCATTCAACTTGGAAAGGAAAGCAGCAGTTGCAATGTTTCACGTTTTTGAAGTTATTTACTATATTGTCTGTACGTTAGAGCGCTACTTAGCAACTGGCTCACACGACACTGAGCACTGGGCAAAGACTTCAGATGTAGGGGTCGAACCCCAAGATCTGGAGCCTGATGTACACTTAGATCCTTTAACTTCATTACCCTTCATCAAGATAAGGGGTCTTTACTGTAAAGGAAAGTCAGGCTTTTTTCCAGTCTGGGATCAAATCTAATTATTGGCTAACAGTTAAAAGCAGTGAGCACTTCAGCAGATATCTCCTTTGGGAGCAAAGATGCTGGTGATTCCCCTGGGAGGCTTCTACCCCACGGTCAAAACTGAGCGGGTGCTCTGTGATGTACTGGTGGGTGGCAGGTACCCCTGCACTAATGGAGGCACTGGAACTGCTGGACGATACTTGGCTTTCACCTCTTGGAAGTGTCTTAGAATAATCATACAAAGGAAACAACAGATGAGGACCATGAGATGCTCTCCAGAAAAATATGTGATAAAATGAAAGCATGGTTGCATGAATAATCTATGTGTCTGAGCTTATTCTGACTGCAGTTGGGCAAACATGTTTTTCCTAAGCATCTATTTACTGGATGCTATCAGAAACAGGAGACAACACTAGACTGAGCTTTTGGTCAACCCAATATGGCAGCTTTCACATTCTCTTACAAGCTCTGAACAGCCAATATACCCTGTTGCTAGTTTTAATAATCAGAAAGTATAATACTCATCTCTACAGAAATACTTGAGTGATATAAATAATGCTATTATGCAGGGATATGAGTTAATTATTGCCTCCATAGTAAAACCACTATGCTGCTGCTATCTCAGTTACTTCTGCAGTAACTTATCCACTTTCTAGCAGTGGCAACCTACAATGACGGATGAGGAAGAAAGACCTGAAATTAAATTGAAAGAAAAAATAAATAAGCTGCAAAAGAGTATTTGTACTTGTCCAGTACTATATTGTCTTCATTTCTTCTCCCTTGCCACATTTCCACTGACATGAGGAGGCAATTTACAATGTCAAGGAAATCCACGTCTGTCTGTGCTGAATTACTGCATTCATATTTCTACTTTTTTGTAGCCAACTAAAGTCATAATAAGCCTAGCTATGCGGATGAGTCATACAGGCCATCTTTCATTTAACAAGGCATCCTTAAATACCACTCTTAGTTAACTTGTACTCATTACCATCAGCAAGCAATGTTTATGCCATACTATCCTAATTGCCAGAAATTTGCACAAGTAAATCATTAAAAGGTTAAGTTATTTTTCATGCTAATTATATGTACAGTATTAATCTGCTTTATTTTGTTATTATGAGTAACGCTATGTCCTATAGTTGTATCCATTTATAATTATGCCAGATCACATGGCAGGGGGGAAACAAGAACAACAAACAACAGACGGATGTTATTTCTGCTTAAATTCTCCATGTAAATTACAAATTCTTGTGAAGTTAGACTGGGTTCTCTTTGCAGAGCACAACATCCAGACAGAATCGCATCAGCAGAGCAAAAATTGAGACACATCTTTGTCTCAATTGTTTTAAAAGCAAAGTAACCAAATATCTTTCAAACAACACCCAGCCTGCTTTGTATTTCCCTATCTGATCCTTAAGCCTACTTTTTGATATTACATCTGAATATAAATCCTAGAGACAACAGTGAAATGCAGACATTTTGGCAAAAGATGAGACGTGCATGAGACAACTTCATTTGTTGCTGACCACACCACCATAGATGGAGCTTATTTTCTGACATGGAAATCTACAGAGGTGATGATACATTTCTCATGAGCAGTGTGCACGAGGCACAGAGCATCCCTTCAGCTCCTCCGAAATGCACTTCTGTACATGAGAAGCATCTCTTTCCCGTGCTACATATTCCAGAACATTTCCTTCTAGTTTAATCCTGCTGAATACCAGAGTACAAGTGGTAAATCCGGAGTCCTTAATATGTACTATACTGCAACCCTGTCACCTCCCTGAAGCTGAGAAAGCAAGCTCTTAGGTACCTCTTCAAAATAAGAGAGCTGAGCTATCCCTATAATTTGGAGATATAAGGAGGAACTACATTATATATGGGTACTTAAATACACTTCTTAGTAATTTTAAACAAGTTAGTGGGATAATTGACTGTTCATCAATTAGCCAGAAAACCATAACCACTGTAATGCTATCTCTGACAACTCCATTGCAGATGCAAATTGATTAAGTTTTGTTCATCACAATGAATTTGATTCAAAGTGAAATTTCCATTTATTTGTTCTGATAGGTTACTTACCATTAAAAACATACTCTTAGGAATTGCTTGTAAGTCTGCTTTCATACTATTGTACAGCAGGTGACTTCCTAAACACATTTGCATTCATCTTGTCTCTGCCTTGGATATATTAACCATGGCTGAGAGTAATACTACTAAATTAGGGAAAAGAATAAAAGATAACTACTTTATCTTAGTTATACAGGTACAGTATAATTTTTCTGGGAAAAAAACCCCACACGTATTCCAAAGACTTGTCTCCAAAGTAGTTTTATGCAACTGCCCTTTATGTCATGATGTACTTTGAAAAGGCAGTTGTTGGCAGGAGAGACAGATGTGACAATACACAATATTTTTATCCTGATAACCAGTCATAGAGTTTGTGTGTTCCTTGCAGCATCAGAAATCAACCATTTAAAACGTTCCAGATTCCATTAAACTAATAATTGGCAAAGAGTATTTTAGATTACACACCATTAAGATCATAGCAAAGTTTTTTCTTTGTATTATTTTATTTTTTACATTGTGAAATATTATGGGAAAATGCAACGAAGCAGAAATATGTAAGGCAAACAAAATTTATATTGCCAACATACGTGGACCATTCATCATTCATTCTCAGAAAGTTAGCATTGTTTGGAAGCTATGGCAGTTATCATCATGAAATATCTGTTTCAGAACAGTTTTGTGACAGAATATCTTAGGTCAAGTGGAACACTTATATGTGCGGTCGCATCACTTTCTGTTAAATGTAAAATAAAGTTTACATTTATGATTAAAACCAGAAAATATACTTTCAGGCAGAACTGGAATCACTACTTTTGCTTAGATATTAAGCTGAACAATTTGACAAAAATAATATGCAAGTCACAAGACTAGGAAGAAAAGTGCTGTCAAGCAAATCATCTGAAGATAGCATTTACCTTGTGCAACTGATAGTATTGCTCAGCACCTATTCCTCCTTGCTCTTCTGCCGTCCATAGCACCAAGCGCAGAGTCCTTTTTGGGCGAAGTCCTAAAACATAATTTTAAAAATTGTTTTTAGTACTAAATATCCATTATATTTGAGCATTTTTTGCACTGGTCTCCACCCCACAATGGATGAAAAGCCTGGGTTTCCATTCAGTAATCTCTGCCTTCACCAAACGCAACCTATTTCAAGTGTGGGTTTTGTTGTTGAGAGCACTTTTTGTTTGTTTGGGGGGAAGGACTGGGGTGTGGGGAAAGAGCCCATGCGAGGAAGGAGGGGGCTGTTGTGGTGCTGCTACCAGTTGCAGTAGCACAAGAGAAGCACATTTAGGGGACATACTGTAGGTGTCTGAAAACCGTAACATAAAATAACTGCCTTGATAGATTTCTGAGACATATGCTGCTGTCATTGCGAAGGTCTGCAGTAAGTAACGCGTGTCCGCTTTCAGCACATCCAAATCAAATTTTCATGAGAATTACTGTTGCTTTGTCACGGTTAATTTATTACAATTAATTGAAAATGGGCTGCTGGATTTTTATGAGAAATGTTTACCCATTTCAAGAACTGAGGGGCTCTCCAATATTATTTTGCTTTTTATCAGAGAAATGAAAAGCAACAATCTGTACTTTGGAATCTGAAATACGATCGGCTGCTGAATGTATGCACAGCTTTTTAAAACAAGGCAAACACAAGGCCATTCTATATTTTGCCATGGTAGCTCAATAAGAAAGATAGGTTCTCAGATAAATTTTGAAATGGTCTCTGCCATGGCAGATCTGAACAGATAGAAGTTATTGCCCTTTATTTATTTGATTGATTCTATTCATAAACGAATACATTTGAGACATCAAACCTGAGAGCATGGAAGAGCAAACAGACAAAGAATAAATAGTGTTCTCTGTACAGTGTAATGCTAATTATGTTCGAGCAAAAATAAAGCCCCCAAAACTATTAAAAATAAAAAAAGAACAGCCAGTGAGGAGACTATCACAAGCAATAAAGCATAAATTACCACACACACTTCTGTGCTGAGGAGAAATAATACCAGTATCACCATCAAAACTCATTTAATTTCCTAGCTGAAATGGATGAAGTTTACAAATAGACCTGACCTTCATTATTTGTTTTCTCTTGACACAATGAAAATCAACGGAAGATTTCTTTCTCAACACTACACGCCAGCAACCCTCATAACTGAAGGCAGAGTATACAAGCAATAGTCAAAATCTGAAGAAAACACCTTAGATTTACCAATATTTCATAATGAAGGAAGTGCAAACAAGTGGTTTGAAGGTGTATTTTCTAAATGTTGATCTGCTGGCTGTAAACAGAAAGGTCATCAAACCTCATTACTTTAAAGACAACCACCCCGCACACATCCCAGTGGATTCCCTGGTCTTCTCCTAAATCACGACAGTACAGGATTAGCTTCCTTTGCTTTTCAAATCAGCCAGATGGCCAGTGAGTTAAAATTAAGATAATAAAATAGAGATCCGGTTGAAGTTAGAAAGATTTTAGACCCAAAATAACCACAAATGTGTCAGCAGCTTGGTTAGAAGAGGTGGCTGTAAAGAAGAAAAGGTGCTGGGTATAAAGCATAGAGCGGCCGGTCCTGTAGCACAGTCCCAGTGGCACTGCAGTTTAAGTGGTTAATGGAGGTGTATTTGTCGTATCACAAAATACAAAGCACTGAAGCCCAGTCTCCAGCCCACCAGGCGAAGGCTTGAAAGCAGCTCTGGTAGGAGATGCTTGAGATAGGGGAGCAGCATCTCCTGCCTCCTCCCAGGCAAAAATCAAGATGCTTTTGTCTGCTACTGCTGCCCAAAGGGGGACTTGGGTCAGTGATCAGGGATGTCACGTTCGGCTCCAATGGGCTGTAACCCTGGCCAATCTCTCCTGCTCTGCAGGAGCTTGAGAAGGTGTCAGCTCACTTGTGGGGAAGAAGTTTGAGATACTTATGGGCCCCTCCTAGCCCATCATTGCATCTGTCCATTGAAGTTGGGGAAAGAAAAAAGTCCTGCTGAGCTTCAGTCTTTCCAGTCCTGGAGGTGCTCCCAGATCAGCTCTTCCAATCTCACAGATTTCTGTCAGCAGATTCACTTGTGTGTTCTACTGAAATTAAATGGGGAAGTTAAAAAAAATAAATATATATATAAGCTATGGAGGCAGTTATTTTAAATACAGAATGAAGTCTACAGAGGAAAATTTAATTTCCTCTATCTTAATCTGAAAGTGATAAGTATTTATCTACCTGTTATTAAAAACACAGCTATTCTGACCAAAGAACATCAAACAAATCCAATACTCACAAGTAAAATGGCTAAGAATATTCTCAATGCACATTTTTATTAAAAAATATGAAGTACTGTACTGAAGTTACAATTTTTTTTTTAATGAAGTCTAACTATTTTGGCTTGCTTCTTAAAAACTACTGGTTCCTAAGCAAGGTATCATCTCCACAAAATCAAGTCTTGCAGATCACAGCATAAATATGTGTTGAAAAGGCATGCTAAAATAGCACTTGGACTAGAAAACTATGTTCTGTAATGGGTGTACTGTGTAGAGGGGTAGGTAGCAAATCTTAAAATGAAGGAAAACTGTTTCACAAATAAAATAGTGCCTCTTTTCTGTTTATCTATATAAATGACATACTACATAGTTTAACAAAAAGGATATCAGAAGAAAAAAAATTTAAAGTTACCCAGAACATTTAAATAGACCATTTTGGCAAAGTGCAGCAGGTTATAACTGCATTCATTGATGGATCAGTGCAGGGATCCTACAGTGTCCTCCCTGGGTCTGAGATGATGTAACTCAAATCAAAGTTGCAGAGCTCAGCACCTCTCAAAACCACTGAAATCCCCCAGTTTCCATCCTACTGCAGCATCCCAATATAGAGAATACCAGGGGTTTACAGGAGGATAACATTCAGAAAGTGATAGCTGGTACTCAAATAAATTGTTCTTTCTAAGCCCACATAACTAAAATCAAAACTAAAACAACTATAGATCCTACTCCACCTACAGATTAATTTACAAATCTCCAATGTTTTAGAAAAATGAAGTAGCTTTTTTCTCCCTCTGCCTTACCCTTAACTGGGAAACATAGTCACAGTTTACCACAAAGGTACATTTTACTGATCAGCCTCTACATTCTTATGGTTTATCCCAAGCATCCCAAGTTTAGCACCTGGGCTACTAAAATAAAGGACGAAATGAAAACATTGATGTGGTCTATCTATGACTAAGGAAACATGTGTAGCAAGTACAACAGGACACTTGGTGTATTATATTCCCTCTGTGGTGGCGTGGCTGCTAGCCCTTTCGTTTTCTCCGGGTAACATAGTTTATGATTGCTCTGAACACTTCAGTCATACTAAGATGCAGCTCTTATTGACTCTGTTTTCTGTTCCTTTTAAATTATTATAGAGTGCTCACACTTGCAGATGTCAGCAGCAAGCCTACATTAGCCAAAATACCAAATGCTTGAGAAAAAAAGATTTGTAACGAAGCAGTATTAACTAATCAGTTTGACTTCAACCTCAACAACAATGAAGTATTTTGCCAAAAGCTTTCCTTTCATAACTTATGTAAAACATAAATGTCAGCAAATAATGTGGTGTTACATACACACACACGTAAATGTATATGTATACATTTTACATTAATTTTAAATCTAAAATGGGTATTTTCTAGAGATTACAGTGTTTAGCAAATCCACACATGTTCTTACACATGTGGATCATCTCCCTGTGATAATATACTTACCAGGATGCTATACAAGACCTGAATTTTATGTCCTACATATCTTGCTCATGCTTGATAAAGCTGAGACATTCCCACATAGCAAAACTGAAATGTACGGTTTGGTAAAAGCACAGACAAATTATGCTCATGTGTCACATGTAATGTAAAAAAATAAACGTGCTTCACCCTCAAGATACCACATAAACCAGGAGGAAGAACTTGAATTGTGCCTTTTTTTAATCAAAATAGAGATCAGTAGTGTAAATACTGAATTTCCTTCAGCAAATATTTTCCCACTTTATAAACATAAATCCTGACTGATGAGGATTAAGTACAAAGATACAGTATTTTCTAAGAAGACAGTGTATGATGGCTAATTAGACTTCTTCAAGAGAAGCCATCATGTTGTTATAAGACTGAACAGCTCTTGAAAATATAAAAAGCATTCCACCGTCGTGAAAAAGGATTTTTGGCCCTGCAAGCCAAGGCACTGGGCTCACCCACAAGCAAATCAAATAGCTGCTCAGCTTACATGAGGCATATAAGCAAACTGCAAATTGGTGTGAGTAGATTAACAAGTATTTTAACATGCATCTATAGTGTATTCAGTGGTAAAATACTATCTTTCTGGTTTTAATTTCTAAAGTATATTTCTATTTCTTCAGTCTGAAAGCTGCATTTATTTCCCACCCCTCCTAATTTTTAAGAACATTCATAAGAAGTTGCATTAGCTGAAGAGAAGATCTGTATCCAATAAAAAGGAAAATGGCTGTAGCCCTCACCATGTGCTCTGAAACATGAAGATCATGAGGTTTCTTAGACTTTGTGAGCTTTACCCTCCCAAGACCCTGCATAAATGGCCCAACGAAGCCTTGAACAGAGCATCAAAGTACAAGAAATTGCACTACCAGATCCCTTACTCCCTAATACTGCCTGAGCCACTGATGTATTTGCTTCAGGAGCTACTAGGGAGAGGTATATACAGATATATCATCCTCAGGCCTTGTCCACTGCTGCATTTAACATCACGAGTGACACATTTTTCTGCATTATCACCCTGTGGCCTGGAACATCTTTAAAAGGGTATTTATACAAAAAGTAGTAAGATACATGATGATGATGCTGGCAATCGTTAAATTCCTAAGGCACTCCCTACCTTCTTCAGGTTTGCAGTTGATTAGACATAGGGGATTTACTGTGTGGCATTAGTTCGGATATTTCTATCATGCACTTTTCAATAAAATGCCTGGAATTTCTAAAACCTCTGCCACAGCGTAAAAGTCAAAATAAAACCAATACTCCACATTTTGCTAAAGAAGACAAGAATTCATCATCAAACACAGTGGTACAATCTGCTTCCATTTCAAGTATCAGCATAGTTTTCTGTAAACAAGAATTAGACGGTATATTTAATAAGATCTCTGTTAAGCCCCTGATGTAATACCAGTAATGTGGAACACTTCCCTTCCTTCAGCTACGTTACAATAGTGAAATTCCATTTGTCTAATGTGCTTCGTACCAGCTGAAATTACTCAAGCAAGACAATGACCTTACCAAGCTCAAACTCTGTGCTTTTAACTGCACCAGATTATTGTCCATCTCCCATCCACTGCTTTTTGGAGCTGAATGTTTTAGCTGCACACCATTTATTTTCTCCCAGGCATACTGCAAAACATTGGCGCTCTCACTTGATATATCTGTGCCACAAATTTATCTTAGAAATGATTCCTTGAACAGTTCGCAGAGGGCCCTGATACACTCCTAATAAAGCAGTCACCCATGGCTCATTCATGTGATGGCATTCTGGTTTTAAAGGATTCCTCTGATGACAAGCTGCAGGTTTAGAGTTTGAAGTTGGAACACACGCAGCATCGACAAACTTAAACACATGACGACTATCCTTTTGAACGAGGCACTTATACTTTTCTTTATTACTAGCTTCTCCTCACCCTTTTTAATTTATTGCGGTATCAACTGTCTGAAAACAGTGTCTTAGGAAACTGTGTCTTTGAGTTTCCTCCGTGCTATGCCTCCTGCTTTCCCCAACCTCTTTCCTGCTGTGTCTTCTTTGTTGCACAGTTTTCACGGAAATTTCCCAAGTCTCTTGTGACTTTACATGCAGCCTTCTGAAAATAAAAAAGCAATTTCTGGTGCATATTTTAGGGTCAAACTAGATGTATCAATAGTCACTCTTAATTGCTCTGTTTTGCGTACAACACACTAGTAGTCCCTTTATGCATCATTAAAATCCCCTCTGTCGTGGGTTTGGCTGGGATAGAGTTAATTTTCTTCCTAGTAGCTGGTATAGTGTTGTGGTTTGGATTTAGCATGAGAATAATGTGATAACACACTGATGTTTTAGTTGTTGCTAAGCAGTGTTTATACTAAGTTAAGGACTTTTCAGCTTCCCATACTCAACCAGCGAGGAGGTACCCAAGAAGCTGGGAGGGAGCACAGCCAGGACAGCTGACCCAGACTGGCCAAAGGGATGCTCCATACCATATGACGCCATGCTCAGTATATAACCTGGGGGGAGTTGGCTGGCAGGCAGCGATCGCTGCTCAGGGACTGGCTGGGTGTTGGTTGGTGGTGGTAAGCAGTTGCATCACTTGTTTTTCCTGGATTTTGTTGCCCCCTCCCCCCATTGCTTTCCTTTTCATTAAAATTTCATTATTATTTTATTTTGTTTTATTTTATTTCAATAATTAAACTGTTCTTATCTCAACCCATGAGTTTTCTTACTTTTGCTCTTCAGATTCTCTCCCCCATCCCATCGCAGGTGGGGAGGGTGAGCGAGTGGCTGTGTGGTGCCTGGTTGCCAACTGGGGTTAAACCACACCAGTCCTTTCGGTGCCTAGCGTGGGGGTGGTTACAGCAATGGGAACAGAGTAACTAGCAATGCAGAGGCAAACTCATCTGGGCTGCCGCATTGTGGCAAGATACTGCTGCCCGGGTAGAAAACCTGGTTGTAAAAGTACATCACATAGATGCTCACGTACCCAAGAGTCGGGCCACTGAAGAATATCAAAATAACCAGCAGGTGGATCAGACTGCTAAGATTGAAGTGGGTCAGGTGGATCTGGATGGGCAACGTAAGGGTGAACTATTTCTAGCTCTGTGGGCCCATGACACCTCAGGCCATCAAGGAAGAGATGCAACATATAGATGGGCTCGTGATTGAGGGGTGGACCTGACCATGGACACTATTGCACAGGTTATCCATGAGTGTGAAACATGCGCTGCAATCAAGCAAGCCAAGCGGTTCAAGCCTCTCTGGTATGGAAGACGAGGGCTGAAATATAAATATGGGGAGGCCTGGCAGATTGATTATATCACACTCCCACAAACCCGCCAAGGCAAGCGCCATGTGCTTACAATGGTGGAAGCAACCACGGGATGGCTGGAAACATATCCTGTGCCCCATGCCACTGCTCGGAACGCTATCCTGGGCCTTGAAAAGCAAGTTCTGCGGTGACATGGCACCCCAGAAAGAACTGAGTCAGACAACAGGACTCATTTCCAAAACAGCCTCATAGACACCTGGGCCAAAGAGCATGGCATTGAGTGGGTATATCACATCCCCTGTCATGCACCAGCCTTTGGGAAAATCAAATGATACAATGGACTGTAGAAGACTACACAGAGCAATGGGTGGTGGGACATTTAAACATTGGGATACACATTCAGCAAAAGCCAGCTGGTTAGTCAACACTACAGGATCTACCAATCAAGCTGACCCTGCCCAATCAAAACTTTTACATACTGTAGAAGGGGATAAAGTCCCTGTAGTGCACATGAAAAATATGACGGGGAAGACAGTCTGGGTTATTCCTGCCTTGGGAAAAGGCAAACCCGTTTGTGGGATTGCTTTTGCTCAAGGACCTGGATGCACTTGGTGGGCAATGCGGGAGGATGGGGAAGTCCGATGTGTACCTCAAGGGGATTTGATTTTGGGTGAGAATAGCCAATGATTTGAACTGTATGATGTTAATTGCTACACAATACTGTATGTCATTACTACTATAGTTGTTATATGCCATATCAATGGTATTACAGTACGAATCACCCAGATTAATGAAGAACGAACTTCGATGAAACTGAGTAAAGTGCAGAGGTAATGGAACCAGAACTGACTTCAGCATGCAACACCCTCCAAACTAGCAATGCTCTGTTATTTTTTTTTTAATCTGGCCAAATATTCAGAGGGGTTTTTTCATTTTCTTTTAGATTCAATCTGCTAAAGTGGAAACTGTTTCACTTTTGAACAGACTGGGAAACAGGAGCTTTTCTGAGATTTCCGGAATCTCAGCAACTGCTTTATTTCCTGGTTTAATTAAACTGCTGGCCTTCACAGCAAGTTACATATTTCAGCTCTCATTGCATTCTCATTACACTGCCTGTTTTTTATATCAGTAATAGTTTTAGTTATAATATTCCCTATTCTGGTCTAGACCTCAAGTGAAGTATCAAATGCAGTCACTTTCATTAAGCCACAATAACTTTTTAAGCCCTTTTTCTTTCTTTGTAATAGGCTGTACACAGTTTTGGTGTTGCAGTCGTCTTTTCCATAGTATTTCCAGAGTAAGAGCCCACACATACTCTGCAGTTTTGGCCTCTGCTAGAGCTGAAACCAGGACACCCAGTAAACTAAGGTCCCGATAAAGTCAGTATGCATAAATTCCTAACATTTGCTACCCAATTATACTGCTTTTCTGACAGGGTTCTGACAGCTTTTGAAATAGAAGACAGGAAGATTTCAATACTCCCAAGTATTTTAAAGAATGCTACCTAATTTCTGTATTCTGTGGCACAGGCAAGCTCTGTTTTAGAGAAAAAGCTCTTCCCCTTAGCATCCTGTTTGTCTGGCTAATTTCAAAAAACACACCTATAGCAATAAACTGCAATTTACAGGATGACAGTAATAATGCAATTAATCGAGGATGTCCAGACGTTTTCCTCTGAAGATGAAGAAGTCATCTCCATTCTAAACCAGCAGGATTTTGGCTTTCAATCTGTTATCAGAAATACAGTCCTCTATGATTCAGACAACTAATCTCACTATTTGTGCAGAAAAGTGTCTGTCTAGTTAGACGTTTATTTAAAAAGAAATGTTTTTTATTTGAGTGAAAAATAATGATTTAACTGAGAAAATCTAAGGCTATTAAAGTTATAAGCATCAAAAAGTAAGGCAAAGCACACCTTTTAAAGAACCTTTTAGTATTACTTAAACCCTGACTATGATATATTTCTAGTTCTCTAGTGAAGCTCAAATTAGACATTGGAAACAGCTTCTTGCTTGGGAAACTGCCTTTGTTTTCTTCTTAAAATAGCCTAATGCAATGCAATCTGCTTGATTTCTCTCTGTTGATACGGGTTCTGTTTGCAGCACCAAGGACGAGGTGCTTGCACAGGATAGCGCAGGGAAGCAAGTAAACCTCTGAGTCTTGAAGGTCTGGAGTAAAGAGAAATGAGGTTTTCTGGAGAAGAGGAGGAAGATAGAAAACAGGCAGGTTGAGGGCTGGAGAGTGGGAAATGAAAGCAGAGGCAGGAGCCAAGCTGGGCACTGCAGCTTAATCTCACCTGAGGCTGGCAGCACGCTCAGAGCCATGTTTTGGGGGTAAGAGGACACGACTCTGCCACAGCCACAGAGCGGGAGCAGCTTTTTGGACAGACAAAGAGGGCGCAGGGAGACAGCAAGGCCTGAGGTGAGCCGGGCTAGGGACGGACCAGGGCTTGCAGAGCTCCAGTGGCCAGCCAGCGGCATTGATGGCAATGCAGAGAGACACTGGGATTAATCCAAGCAATTTTATTTTTCTGTTTTTAGGGAGGCTGGTGAGTTTACGACAGAATAGCAAGGGCAGATTTACAGAAGAGTGGAGGTGGGAAATGTGAGAAGTTTTAGGTAGATTTATTTTAAGAAAGCGATGGAATATCTGAGAGGAAATGTCAAGGAAAGAGCTGGATATACAAGAGTGGAGGGGAAAGCTGTGAATGATTTACAAGTCTAGTAACTAAAAATAACACGGATTAAGCCTTTTGACTGGGGAGGTGTGGGGGAGAAGAGGGAAGCGCAGCCCAGAGCCCAGTGCGATGGGCTGCAATCAAGCCGGGCTGCTACGCTGCCAGAGCGAGGGTTTCTTTGGGGGCCACCTCCTTGCCACTGGGCAGCACAGCTCAGGGACAGCCCAGACGAGAAGCGCTGACAGATGTGCTCTTCTGCACGTGGGGTTTTAAACAAAGAACCGGTTAATATAGTGTCATGAAGTGAATACAAGTCACGTCTACAAAAGAAAAAAAAAAAAAAAGAAAAGGAAACACGCTACTTGCCTGTTTACGTGTAAAAACAGCAAAGCCTCCAGTCAGCAGAGCACTCCTCCACCCCCTGCCCCAATCCTGTTGCCCAGTTCTCCAGGTCCCACAAAAGGAAGAGGACACTGTCCATCTTTAAAACACACCTTACTCCTCCTTAAGAAAACCTCCTTCCTTAAAGCTATTTGGACATCTCATCAAATTGTGGAGCACAAAAGGCAATGCAGGACCCCGCTCCCTCACTCTCTGGGATTATAACCATCAACCATGGTTTGACCTTACTGAATGGTGGCTCTGCCTTCTGCCTCTGCTGCCCTCCTCTTTGGATCAGAAAAAACTCGAATCTGTTAGACTGTCCTCAGAGCTGAGGAGTCAGAAAATGCACCAGCCACATGTCTCTCCCCATATTGAAAAGATATACCTTAAAAAAACTGACAGTGAGGACAAAATGCCTCTGACTTCATCTGGGAATGATTCCAGCATTTCACCATGTCAGCCATGTAACAGATTTGGGGAAAAAAAAAAAAAAAAAAAATCACAATAGCCCCTGTCGCCAGATTTTTAATATTTTTATAGATAAACAAAGCACACAATTTATCTTGAATTTCCTGGGTAAGTTAAAGCTTGCAGTGAACCAGCAGTCTACAGGACATAGGGCAACACTGTTATGGAGGGCTGTATGCCTAAATTTACTGCCAGATTAACAACTTTGTACATCTGCAGTCACCCCTCTGCTATGCCAACCCAGTATGGAAATTGAAGATTTCAGTATTTGCCAAATATGCATTCAACCAAAAGTTGAAATGAAGGAATAAATGCAGTTGTAGTGTAACAGCATATGCAGTTATTTCATACCAAGTAGATTTAATAGATTTCCAAAAGGTGAAGGTCAGAATAAACTATGCAACTTTGGGGAAGTGGAAAGAATGTAAGAACAAGGAGTTAATATCAGGCATATTTAAAAAGGGAAAAAAAAAAAACCAACCTACAGTACAAGCAGTCATTTAATCATGTTTCACAACATATCTCCTAGGCAGCAAACAACTACACCACCACAGCTATAGGAAATTCAGAAAAACATTTAACAAAATTTTTGGCAAGTAGGTTAAAATTGCAGTTATATGACTTCAATTAAACTAGCAGAAAAGGAATGACTCCAGTGAACATTTTTTTAATAAAACAGCTCTTTAGTCCTTATATATTAGACAGTGAATTTGGACTCAAGGAATGTAACTTCATACAAAGACTACAGTGAGCTGCATAAAAATCTGTCTTAGGGTTTTCCAGTCGCATTAGTCACAGATATAATTCAGATGAGAGTTACAATTTCAATTTTAAATAAGTTTTAAGGGGAAAAAACTGTCTAATCAACTCCTCAGGAGTTACATAAAATGTAATTCAGGTAGTACCTTAAAATTCTTAGATGCATTGTTTTAAAACATTTCTGTAGTTTTCTGTGCCTTTATCCTATGAAGCAGAGATTTAGTTGTACCAGATCCATGTCTACCTCTGTAGCAAAGTTGACTCATGAAGCTCCATTTCCCCATAACGCTGGCAAAGAGGGGGAATTATGCATAGCACCTATCACCATACATTTCTCCCTTTCTCGTGTCCATATAGATCATCGTCTAGGAATGTAGGAAAGCCACGTAAAAGGTGTGATGGCTGGGATTAGCCTTTGTCAACAATCATCCTTCCTTCATCAGGCTGCTCTAGCAGCAATGGCATCAGGCATCCTGCCGTGGGTGCGGAAGAGGAAAATGTGCCCTGTTCATCTGCTTGACACCTGGTATTCGCTGGCTCTGGCAGCTCCCCATAGCAAATATTTTTCTACATGGAAGAACCAGGATTCCCAGAAGCACTTGGAGGCACAGTCCAAGCAGGAGACTTCCTGGTCTCATCTGGCACGCGGACATGACCGAACATGAGCTCAGTGCACGAGACAACAGCAAAAGCGGGGAAACGTTTACTCTGTATCACAATCCATCACTATAGTGGTCTTTGGAGCGCAGCCTTTCCTGAAGTCTGTACCGGCTACTTCAACACAGGCAGGAGTTCAGATATAGCAATAACTGGCAACGCCTTACACTGCTGCAGTTCAAGCAACTGAAGGGAAAGAGGATAAGTTTGTGATTTGGCAAATTCACAGCAGAGCCATTGGGCTTCTTCTGAAGATGCACCCTGTAAACACATGGACTGGGCTGGTGGACACGTGTGCACCTCTGGGCTTGGCAGGGCACCAAGAGCTGACTAGCGATGGCGCAAGCGAGACCCAAACACAGCCAGGGAAAGGTAGAAAACACATTTCTGAACAAGGAGAGAGAGCTTGTGGGTAGATGTTGCTGAAAGAAACCTGGGATGTGAACAAAAGACGTGTTGACTATTTGATTCCTCCTGTGCTAGCAGAGACTCTGAAAATAAACTAGACTGTAGTGTCAAGTAGCAGACCCCGTCAGCTTCTCTTCTCAACAGGAAAAAAAAAAATTGGCTCCAGCTGTTTTAATTAAAAAGAGACAAAACAGTTATCATGTCTGAAGTTTTTCAGAAGAAAGCAGTGAAATTCATCCATCAAAATCAACTGCATGTCTAACTCCAGAGGGCTCTCTACTGCAGTTAGGGGGCACAAAATATTATGCTTGGAAAGGTGATGCTGCCATACGACCACCTTCTAAAGACCCTTCTCTGTTATTGTCGTTATTGAGTCCCTCAAGCTCCCTTTAAGGACAGAAGTCCTGCGTTTCTAGAGCTGGAGTGCGAGGTGGCTTTGGCAGGGTGCTCCTTGGGGCGGGAGCAGGGCAGAGCACCTGTGGCCTCGGCTGGGAAATGCCCCTCGGCCAAGCGATGCAGGAACACGGCTGGATTAGGAGCAACGAAGCAGCACTGGCTAAAGCTCTGAAATCATCAGATACATACTACCTGCTTCTTGCTCAAATACATCGTACACAAGTATTAGTCCTGAGCAAGACCAGCATGGTGGCAGCAGGAGGCTTGAAACGGTGGGAGAAGAACACAAATACCTCCTTCACAGAAACTGGTAACCAATATCCAGAGCAGGATCAAGTCCCACAGGCTGTCTGTCCAAGCTTTATAGCCAACTAAAGGCAAAATACGGCACCAAAATAAATTTGGCGTAATTTTATGGTGATTTTTTTATGAGTAGCTGCTTAACTAGTCTTTTATCTCACCTGGAAAGGCAGCTTCTTTTGTAAACCTCATGTGACATGGGGACAAGAGAAACTGTGTTTCAAATGACACCAGAGCATTAACCAGATCAACATGAAAATGCTGAGGCAAATAGCATTGGCCATCTCCAGAGACACCTTTTTTTGCACACAAACAAACAAATGCAGAATTGGAGAATTATAAATGCAACCTGAAGACAAGTTGGGTTTGAGGTTTCTAGACTGTAATTAGCAACACAGCTGTTGTTCTGCTAAACTAGAAAAGCCCAATATGCTTGAGTGCTGTCTCCCCTGCAGCTTCCAAATGCCCTCACACCACATCACAGCTCATGCAACACCCCATGGATTCCCTCAGCTTAAAGATGGGAACCCCTCAGCCCTTCCCCCCTAAAACAGCCCCAGTGCCTTCCCATCATCTCTAAATTACCCCAAACAACACTCTCACTACCGCCATAGCAATATTTGCTACCTATCACACAGAGTCTGCAGACAGATTAAAAAGAAAGAGGCCCTGGTGCTTACACCAAAGCTACACATGTGCTGATTAACCAGGCGTTCGTCATCATAGGGAAAGGATAAAAGCGGAGTTTCTTCCTGCCTTTCCCTCAGCTGGGACAAATATGCACTCACCCAACTCTCCTCAATCACCTATTTGCAAAGAACGTATCAGAACTTCATATTCTAAATATTTCTATGCCTCTATCAAATTTAGTTAAAATTGATCAAAAGGTTAAAAACTGCAGAGGGCTATGGAGGGCGGCAGCTGCCAGACACAGCTGCAGGCAAACTGCACATTGCACAAGCTTACTGCCTTGGATACCCTGCCTGCAGTTATGAAGGGTAATTTCTTAAGCATCAGAAATCCTCAGCTAATTGCAACAGCCCTGGTTCCACTGAAGGAAAGGGAGTTTACCAGTTCAGACCAGCTCACGAACTGGCTCAGTGCCTCTAAAGACATCTTTATTCCCAGAAAAAGGAATAAAGAGCAGTAACTGGCTGAAACTTTCATCTTTCTTCACATCAACAACCTCTATGGAAACACTTCCAGTTCTTCGGTTTTTAAGCACATAAGCCATGAAGCAGCCCGCCACAGATCTTGCCGATCAGTGGCGCATATAAGCTTCAAGAGTTCCAGGAAAAAAATACTGGTTTTCTTTCCTTTGTGCTTCATTAAACTTCAGCATTAACCGGAAGAAAAGACCCCTTTGGAAAACATTAGTCAATACGGCCACCAGTTGGTGAATTTGTCTGAGCTTAGCTACCGGCAAAACAAGCAGCCGTGAGAGTATAGTTGATACGGAGAATTTGATACGGGTGCACTAAGGAAAACAGTCCTGTTTGCTCTGGTCAGGAGATGTCTACAGCCAGTGCTGGTACCAACAGGTGCACAAGCCGGTACTGACATTTAGCTGTACATTGCTGAAAGGGTTGTTTTGAGAGCGAAGCTGCAGCCACACGGAAGAGGTAGGGTTCAGTTTTCTGCACAGGGTGGCTGTGGAAAAGCCACTGGGAGCAAGATTCACCTTGCTGAAATGTAACCGTCTAAAAGTCGGCGTTTGCTCTGAATTTGCTGCCTGTGCTTCCTCCCTGGAGAAGGAGGAGAAGGAATGGCACCTCCAGCAGGTGCCCCCTTCCCGTCACCCTGGTAGATGGGCAGAGAGACATTACAGCTATTAGAAGCAAACTATTCAGACAAACTTGAAACTTTCCACTTTTTAGCTCTTGTACCTTCCAGGTCGAACTGAATTGTTATAGCCCTAAACAGTATTTAAAAACTACAGTAGTTCACAATCTGGCCCTATGTTTTTAAGGTACTACTCTTTTGAGATGTATACATGGGATTTACATGAATGAAATCTTTTTATTCCACTCTTTGGTAATATAATACAAAACTATTTCAGTTCAGTCTGGCCTTCATGTAGTTGCTTTTCTACAAGAAACAACATTTATGTGAGTCAAAAAGTGAAATGGAAAAAAAAAATCCTACCAAAGTTTCGAAGTTTTGAAGACTGTGTAAAACTACTTCAGATTGTGCTACTGTTACGTGTCCTTGTAGGGAACATGAAACTATTACAGTGTCTGAAAATCTACAAAAACACCATAAAGAAAGAAAGATACCAATATGGTACAGAAACTGCCAGTTCAATTAAAAAAATAAAGGCTAACACCGAAGATTCAGGAAATATAAAGGCTAACACATTAACCGATTTACTTAGAAATAAAAGCAAAAACTGTTAAAAAATTTTACTTGAGGCACGGAAACAAACTGCACTGCTTAAAATAAAATATAACCATCTTAAACTATAATTTCAATGATTTTTCAATGAATTTCATGTATTTGGTCCTAAGCCAATAGCTACTAAATGGTTTGGGGAGGAGGTTATGTTGAAAGTATGGAATGGTATTTAAACTATAATCATTCTTCAAGTACTACATCGAATTATCAAAATCCTAATTAACAGGCATAACTTGTCTCCACCAGCCACATCCAAGGGTCACAGTGATATCATGATGAAGTGCTATTAGATCATCACTGAACAAAACTGCTTAAATACTGTAGTAATATCTTGCTTTCATGGAACCATGAAACCACAGAACCATTTCTGGGCCATGGTAGAAGTAGTGGCAATATTTCTTACTGCATGATACAAACTTCATATTCTAGAATTCATATTTCAGAATGCTCGCTTCAGCTTTAAGATCCTGTCACCATAGCTGTAAGATCAGTTATACTCTGGTAAATGCAGACACAGTTTTTATGGCTACACAATGCACCACGGCTTTAAGACTCCCAGTACACAGTAAAAAAATTCTACACGTGCATACAGACAAGCCAGTTGAGTTGGCTTATTCCCATCTCAAACGTATTTGGTGGTCTAGACTGAGACTAAATTTATCAGGGTCCAAAAGGATATTAAACCAAGTCTCTACAGTTCAAAATATAATGCTCACTCAAAACACTATCTATGGAATTGATTTTAAATAAAAGTCATTAATTCGTTTCTCACACAATCTGCACATCTGTTATTTTGCTGTCCTTTTTGGCAGATGTTATGTGCGCTGTAAGATATAAAATCTGCATTAACCAATCTGCTATGGAAGACAGCTTCTGAAAGGCCCTATCGCCCATGGTTATCTACAGGTTAGATGTGATGACCCAGAAGTCCTCTCCCAGCCTTACGTTCCTGCAGAACGTTGGTATAACACGAAGAGCTGAACACAACAGAGGGCATCAGCAAAGGCTCCGGCATTTCCCAGCTGAGAAAACAGCATTTCACCACAAACACACAGGCTGCTACCAGAGGAAATCAAATATTTGAACAAGCAGAGTGATGTGTTTCAGTCATGCGTGAAGGGAAACCCAGTGAATCAGAATTATACAATGCCACCATGAATTTGCCCTTAAGAGACACAAAACAGTTTATTCTGAATGGAATAGAGTCAGCAAACACAGAAGCATATTTTTTTTTCCTGAAGGTGTAGGGAGCATAGACAATTTTCCTAGAACCATAAAAGAAAGATTAAAGAACACTAAAAGAAGGAGTAGGCCTGGATTCTTCTGTAGAAGAATCCTCTTTAGTTCACTTTTAAAAGACCAAAAATTAAAACAGATGCACTTGTTTTCGGTCACAGACCGATATTCCAATCATTCCGAGGCTGGGAAAATGAGAGATAAGAGGTTCAAATAATGCAAAATAAAGGAATAGGAATTCACAGGGATGTCTGATGTTCACCACTGCAGTATGAGAGTGGCTAATCACAAAGCAGAGCTTGTCTACAAAGAGCTCTTCAAGAAACACTGAGATTGTTGAAGTGCACAAATCCTTCTGATTGGAAGCAGGGAAAGCTAGTTTATTATTTAAACTCTGCCAGACCTAAGAGCAGGAGCAGCAGCTGATTTTAGTTTTTGATGAATACGTGGTGCATTCCTCTTGACCACAGGTTACAGTTCTGGAAAAAGGGAATAATGAAGAAAAATAGACTCCATCTGATGAAGGGGGAAAAGCATCCTTGGGTATCAATTTGACAATCTAAGAAGTCTGTTTTGAACTAGTTTTGAGGGGTATAGTGACAAAAGCCCATATGGAAGTAAAACCAGCATAAAACTACAGATCAAGCAGTAAGACTGGAATTTGCAGTTTGGAGACCAGAAATCAGACTAGGTCACGGCAGACTGGGAACAGCAGGACACCAGACCAAACTTTGAGAGGCTGGGTGTCTGGAGAACACAGGCAGATGACTGTGCAACCACATACACCAGCCTTATCTCATCTTAGCTTGTGGACCATCTCTCCCACCAAACACACCCTATGTAGGCATATGCAGACCATGCCCTTCTACAATAGCACACTGTCTGCAGCCCACTTCTACCCACAAGTCAGCTGAAGCCCATGAGTAGAAGAAATTGGCCTTTGAGATCCCACACAGAGGGGCTATGCAAACCAGGAGGCGGTAGGCTGAGCAAGTCCATGCTGGTATTTTATCCATAGCACTACTGGAACAGACATATCCAGGTTAGAAGCTGCCTTTTCCTCTTTCTCTCCTTTTTTATCTACATTTAGCATTGACGGCATGGGGGTTTAGTTCAACTCATACTTCTGCTGAGCAGAAATTCTGGAGGAGGGAGACCAGCAAGTCCAGGGTTGACAGCCTGTGTGCTAGAATATCAACTTCAGAAGAGTCCAGCTGATCTACAGACCAAATTCCAGAACGCAGTCACCTTACCACCCTGCTGATTATCAAGAATGATTCAAAGAAGTGATCCCTGGAAACAGAATGTTGCTCTGCATCCCACAAACCTACTGTAGCAGGATACTACAGTGTGCAAGGCCTCGGTGTCAAACGTTGCTTGACAAGACATATGAGCCCACAACATCTGACAGGTCACCATGGTTAAGCCAAATTTGACAGAAGTGTATCCTTATAGTGATGAGACTCAGGAGTGTGCTTCCTCTGACCTGGATTACCTTTGCCAAAGAAATCAGGTGTCACAATCCAAAGCAGAGCCCAAGCACACAGCAACATAAAAGCAGCATAATCAGGAAATCAGCCCTCAAGTGCAAAGCTGAGAACGAACCAGTTTGATGGTATAGATGTGTCTATCAATTTTTGGTGGAACAAGTCCAGGCAGGATATAAATTTATTTAGGAAGAACATTCAAGGAAGAAAAAACCAACCACCAAAATATATACATTTGAAATATGAACTTCTGTGAAGTTTAGAATAATTTTTGCTGAATACCTTTACATGTAGATGACAGGGAAAAGAATAGAGGCAGGATCATTGCCTGGATCCAGGCCTAGTTACGTGCTCTTGAGAGAGACTTAGATGGAATTGTCTTGAGAAGTTATCAAGTGCAAGGTAAGGGGTTGGGAATTAAATTAACTGAGTAGCTGCTGTAAAAGCAACACGTAGGACAGCGAAAGATTTAGGAACATGTTGCATGACAATGTTTGCTTAAAAGGCAGAGAACAATATCAGAAGGCTATCTGTGATTTCATGAAGCTTCATCTTTATTAATAGGGACAAAGTCATTAAGACAAAATGAAAAGGAGTGACTTCCTTCTAAGGCGCCTAGATATTACATCTTACACTGAACTTTCATTCTATGATGATGGTGACCATGCAGGCTCAAAGCATTTTCTAGACCATTGACTGATGTGTTGCTTTTCAATGACCCCTGTGATGAAAGAAGGAGTTTAACAGACAAACTTTCAAAATATTTATACTAAGTATGAATATTTGCGCTCAGAGGAATGAATAGAATAGAAAATCCAGTTTAGACAATATACAAAATGTCCTGGAAATGTAATGCATTAAAAATATTTTAAAATTAAATATTTACCCAGATCCTTAATGAGTGATAATGCTTCCCATGATATAAATGCTCCACCACCATCATCCATAGCTCCCTGCCCAACATCCCAGCTGTCCAGATGTCCACTGACCAATACAATCTGGAAAAGTAATTATGAGAAAACATATCTACATGAAAACACTGAATCAGAAAAGTCAGTTCAGCATTTAAGCATTTTAATGATTTTGTCATAAATTTGGCTTTTTAGTTTAGAACAGGAGGAAGGAAACATTTCAAATAAAACTAAAACATCGTTCTCTTAGTCACTGAATATAAATCTAGGATGACCAAATGCATCCTACTGCTTCAAACCATTGCTTAAATCAAACTAGATATGCTGTAAGAAATGTTTAAATGAAAGGTTTTGTCTTGTACCTTAACAAAGTGCATACTTTCCAGAGATACAGGACTACTAAAATGCAGAATGGTGAAAATTTCTTTCACATTCTAGCTGTTCAAGCCCTTAGGCATGAAATTTGATTAACCCTATTCGGTGCATCAGGAAGAAATATTAACTTAGACTGAAGTGTTCCCAGACAGAGGCTGTTGTTTTATTATATATCTATGGTTCTTGCCACAGAGGACCTCTAATTTATTACTAGATCCCCTATGTGCTACAACAATGACAAGGTATTTTATAGTTCCATTAGTCATAAGGATATTTTAAATTAAAAATGACATGGTAGCAAGTCCCATATGGGTTTTCTGCAAAGAAAGTTTTGTGGCTACAATAGAGTGTAGTAGTATACGTATCTCCAGAAACCACTTTCTGATCTGAACTCTTCAAATGTCGACAGGCAGCATCAGACCAATACCAGAAGTGAGACAGTTCCCTAACTGGACGTGAAGCTGAAGGATGGATCTATGATTGCAATGGACAGATCAGCCATCATGGGTTTATGAAAGGCAGGTCCTGCTTCACTAACCTGGTCTCCTTCTATGACAAGGTGACCCGCTTAGTGGATGAGGGGAAGGCTGTGGATGTTGTCTACTTGGACTTTAGTAAGGCCTTTGACACTGTCTCCCACAGCATTCTCCTGCAGAAGCTGGCTGCTCACGGCTTGGACAAGTGCACTCTGAGCTGGGTTAAAAACTGGCTGGACGGCCGAGCCCAGAGAGTTGTGGTGAATGGAGCCAAATCCAGTTGGTGACCAGTCACAAGTGGTGTTCCCCAGGGCTCAGTGTTGGGACCGGTCCTGTTTAATATCTTTATCGATGATCTGGATGAGGGGATCGAGTGCACCCTCAGTAAGTTTGCAGATGACACCAAGTTAGGTGGGAGTGTCGATCTGCTGGAGGGTAGGAAGGCCCTACAGAGGGACCTGGACAGGCTGCATTGATGGGCCGGGGCCAACTGTATGAGGTTCAACAAGGCCAAGTGCCGGGTCCTGCACTTGGGTCACAACAACCCCAGGCAACGCTACAGGCTTGGGGAGGAGTGGCTGGAAAGCAGCCTGGCTGAAATGGACCTGGGGGTGATGGTTGACAGCCGCCTGAACATGAGCCAGCAGTGTGCCCAGGTGGCCAAGGGGGTCAATGGCATCCTGGCTTGTATCAGGAATAGTGTGGCCAGCAGGACCAGGGAGGTGATAGTGCCCCTGTACTCGGCTGAGTACAGTGTGTTCAGTTTTGGGCCCCTCACTTCAAGAAGGACATCAAGGTGCTGGAGCATGTCCAGAGAAGGGCAACAAAGCTGGTGAAGGGTCTAGAGAATAAGTCTTACGAGGAGCGGCTGAGGGAACTGGGGTTGTTTAGTCTGGAGAAGAGGAGGCTGAGGGGAGACCTTATTGCTCTCTACAACTACCTGAAAGGAGGTTGTAGCGAGGTGGGGGTCAGTCTCTTCTCCCAAGTAACAAGTGATAGGACGAGAGGAAATGGCCTCAAGCTGCACCAGGGAAAGTTTAGGTTGGATATTAGGAAAAACTTCTTTACTGAAAGAGTGGTCAGGCACTGGCACAGGCTGCCCAGGGAAGTGGTGGAGTCGCCATCCCTGGAGGTATTTAAAAGATGGGTAGATGCGGTGCTTGAGGACATGGTTTAGTGGTGGAGTTGGCAGTGGTAGGTTAACGGTTGGACTTGATGATCTTAAGGGTCTTTTCCAACCTTAACAATTCTAAGGAGGGACGAGAACTCTGAGCTGAGCAGGCAATGTGGTAAAATGATGCAACAAGACAAAAAAAAGAGCTGCAGTGCCCCAGGAATCTTTGAAGAAGTGGTACCAGTAAAGAGCGCCCTTGGGATAGGGTGGAAGCATCCAACCCATGACAGCTCAGCACTGAGGAAAAACTGAAGGAGACCCTGGAGCATCCGCCTGTGTCTTGCCCAGAACTGGCCACACATGAAGGGATGCTTCCCACTCTCTGGTCAGCTGATGTCAAACAGGTCTCAGAGCTGTGAATCTAGAAAAAGGTGAAAAATACTCATTCCTCCTGCCACCTTCTTCTCCCTAAGGGATGAGGATCTCCTGGCTTATCATCTCAGCTTTCATTCATCACAGGACAACTACTCTAGCACGGAAAATGAGAACATAATGAGTTTTTCCTATTATCACCCCTGGAGGGTGAGAGCCCATGATGTTAAGTGTTCAGATAACATTGCAACGAACTAACTTGGGGCCCAGGCATAAAGATCTCTATTTTCCCCTTCTCATGAGAGAAATCTTAGTACGTTGTCACTGGTTATTAAAAATAATGGACAAACAGATCGCGGTAAGACAAAAAGCATCAAGTGCTCGTCAAACAACTGTGTTTTTTTATCCAACCAAATACACACTTAGGTAACACAACTAAAAGGCCCCTTTGTATTAAACAAGGACCATGGTAAATTACTAGTCATATCCATTGCATTGCCATATATCCAATCAGAATGCACCAAAACCCTTGAAATTTAGAAAATACACTGAAATGTTTATAAATGTGTGTATTATAAAAAACAGAAGCGTCATGCCTTAGAAGCTGGAAAAGCTTGTGATTAAAATCTGAAGAGCAGCTTACTCTCTCCTTCTCAGATGTTTCAACTCTTTTCTGCTTATCCAGCCTTAACTCAACATGTGCTTGCTTTCCAGCACAGGCTGATTTTCTTGGTAGCAGACAGACATGCTGCAGCCTTTATTCCAAAACCTCTCCTCCTTCAAAAGCGCTTAAATTTGGACAGCAGGCCCCTCTGTAAAAGCCTCAGATTTACTCACAGGAGGTATTCCTGCAATTTAATGTCATGATCCTCCCAGGCCTGGCGTGAAAGACTGCAAACAGAACGTTTTCCGGGGATGCTGCCCTGCAGTAGAAGGACTTAATCTGTGGCAACCCTCTGCTACAATAACATCATAGCTTGAAACCAGATAATCTAAGAAAAGCCATGACAGATTTGGAGGTAGAAACCTATCTGAAATGAGAGCAGAAAAGAAGTGCTCGCTGCGGTACTCCTTGCTCTTTTTGTTTTCTTATAAGGGAGGACTAAGCACACACACACACACACGCTTGCAGGTGGTGAGGGCAATGCATGAATGAACTCAAAGCAGAGTAAAGCCCCACTGCAACCTGCCTATGGGGGACAGGGCTCAAACAACACCATGCTTTGCAGCCGACTGATGCAGACTTATTACTGTCCACTCAATATGGAATTTGCAAATAATAATAGTAATAGTAATAGTAGTAGTAGTAGTAGTAGTAGTAGTAGTAGTAGTAGTAGTAATAATAATAATAATAATAATTTTTTAAAAAAAAAAAAAACAAACAGAAAAGGCTCTGAGTGAAAGCACAACTGTCTGTGGTATAAAGGGCATCTATTCCACAACTTGAAAATCGCCCTGTGGTCGGTTTGTTCTTCAAGCAAAAATTGGTTTTAAGAAGATAACTATGCACTCTCCTGGGAAACAGAGCTTCAAGCTCAAGTGACTTATTTAGAACAAGTGTGTAAACTCACTGAGAGAGAACCAAGTTTACAACAGAAGCGATGCCTTGTCTTTAGCCGTGAAAGAATACCCCACTAATGCTGTTCCCTCGCAGCAATCTCAACACGGGCGCCTGAGAGGGAATTACTCCTCATTTCTGTGAAACAACACATATTGCAACAGCAGGAAATTCTGAATCAGAAGAAGGGGGTGTAATCCCATTTGGGGTTACAGACTCCAATCATAAAGCATCTTTACCAACTCCAGAACATTATACCAAAACAGATCAAGGTTCAAGTGGATTGAGAAAGTCAGACAATTTTATGGATGAACTTTTACTTAAATTTACTTAAGCTGATGCCAAAAGCAATTACATAAATACAACCAATGTACTTCTATGAGAAAGTTTTTTCAGAACAGTTGTTTTTTTAAACTATCATGCTTTTGTAGCAGCTGCTAAAATGAAAGTTTCAGTTGATCCTGCTGATAGCTAGCCATAGACATTCTTAAAATAAGACACAGTCATAAAATATCAAAACCACTATGTTTATCTTGGTCTGTAAGTAGATATAATGTGTCTGGGCAACAAATGGAAATATTTCTGAAATTCACTCTAAACTACTATATTATTTAAAATACTATTATATAATAATAGTATTATATAATAATAAAATAAAATACTATTATATAATAATAGTATTATAACTCTCTGTACAGGTGGGCTAATAACAAAGGTAGTTAAAGCTATCAAGGACGTATAATTATTGCATTTTCCACATTGCCTTCAAATCTGTTATGTGGTTCTCAGCTCCAAATCTACACATAGACTAATCACATTTGCACAAAACATCCCTATAGAAATGTCAGCACATGCCAACAGAATGTAAGCATTGCAAAGCAATGTAAGTAAGTATATGTAATTATAAGTATTTGTTTTAAACATACAGAGAAACCACAAGCGACTGTATAGGACAGTACAAATACAACAATACACATCTGCCAAATTGACCAAAAATAAATTTAGGATAAGACAGCTTGCATGCAACATAACAACTTAAGACTTGGCTTTCCTGCAGTGACACAGCTAAGAAATGCTACTCCAGATACAGTCCTGAGACAATACAACAGAAGTGAAACTGCAGGCAACATTTCAAATAGAAGATGAGTTATTCTATTTCCTTCTGCACCAGCAATATGATCTCTATTGGATACCTTTAAGTCATGCCCAGCATTTCAATCAAGCATACTTAAATATTTTTAAATTTATATTATATTTTATATATTTATATAAATATATGTTTAAGTATTTTATATTTTAAAACCAAGAAGATTAGGAAGAGGAACCACCCGTTCACATACATTTGCATATGTCATGGACTTATCCTTTTCTAAGCTGGATGTTTTTTGCCACTGCAAAATAATCTCCCATTCCATACATAGTCACACATGCCTATTGCATTTGTCACGCAGTAACTTCATAAAATGTAGGTGAACTACCTTCTGCTTGGTTAGAGGGAATTTTAAGAAAAGTCTATTCCGCTTTTAATTAGTCTCCGCAATCTCACTTGCTCCTGTAGAGGTACAAGGCAAAGATTTCTTTCTATGCAACATTACAGATCATAAATAATAAACATTAGGAAAGAACTGTAAGTAACATTTTCAATCACAGAATTTAATCTAGAATAACATTTGTATCAAGTTGTGAAAACCAGCATGCAAAGTTATTTCATGTCACTGAAGCAGATGGTAATGGAAGAGTAATGAAGTCATCATTCATCTTTGCCCTTCATGGATGAAGACTTTATGGATGGAGGTTAGGGTCCACAAAGTGGGACCTTTATTTATAGAATCTGCCTATCAACACATTCTCTTAGAAAAGCTTAGTAATAACTTTCATTATCCAAACCACTTAAAAACATTTTTCCTTACATCTTCCTCCAGCAGACAGGGAAGATAAGGAGCACCTTAACTTGCATGGAGAGGACAGAATATTTAAACAAGGATCACATACACAGAGAATGGGATGACCAAGAACTATACAGGCTATTAGAAACAGATCAAGCATGTTTAGCCAAGACACAGTCAAACTCCAAGTGTCTGTATGCCAAAACTTCAAGCTAAAACAGTGATGTGCTCTGGACTGTAACTTGAGTTCTTTTCAACTGCTTGCCTACATTTTCAGCCAAATACTGCCACGAGTTAGTCGTTTGCCCAGGCAACACCGGTCTACGGTGTGCCAGCCCAGTTCCCAATTACCTGGAAACTCATGAAAAGTATTTCTATTCAAATTTTTGTGGTTCTTTTTTTCTCCAATTTGCATCTAAATAGGTCCATCTTAAGCTCTAGGTACCACAATAAGGTCTTACATTATTTGACTGGATATTTTTTCTGCATGAATCCCCTCCCAGTGCATGGGATATTTGTACAAAACTTAAACGTATGAACACCACATACATTTGATTTGTGTTTGGACCAAAATTAGAGAAAAACAGAAGTCAGATAAGAATTAGGATCCCCTAGTCAATCCAATCAAAAAATTGCCTATAAATTCTCTCCTTCCCCAGATACTTATCACTCTTTTTACTCACACAAACACTCTCTCACTTCACAATTTCCTATATTCCTCAGTCCCAAACAAAATTTCCGATGCTAACTAAACCATGACTGAAAAATTCTTAATCCCAGCTTCTCAGAGAGAGGAACCCAGCACTAAATTCAGGCCTGTGCTGCAAAGCGTAGGGAGTACGTTTTGAGTAATCTACCCATTTGGATAGCATGACAACTATCAACTGCCAGATGGCTTCAGTTTATAAGGATCTAAAGATTTTCTTCATTTCACCGTGTTAACAGCATGAGAACAAGGGAAAAGAGAAAGACAGCATATCATGTACCTAACTAGTGGGCAAATAAAACAGCTGGCAGGACTAAATTTAAGCCCATCATGCTTAACTTGCCTTCAAAACTATGATTAAACAAAGTCTTCATATGCACAGGTCTGGAAATTAAGAGTAGTAAATCTGGCACGGCACTTTTAGGCTGTATTATAGCATCATCCGCAGTAGCGCTTGCAAATATGTTCTGGAAAATGTCAACACAAAGCAATATGTTTTTCTACTGCTTAACCGAATAGCAAGGCTGGCACTAGTGTCCACAGTCACCTCCCTCTTTTAAAGTAATTCTTAGTCTGCAGACTGTATTCTCTCTCAGTTTTAGGAAAAAGTTCTGTCACCTCAATGGAATAAGATTTTGGTGTGTAATTGGGTTTTTTTGCCCTGACCCATTCTCTCCCCTACTCCACCTCAAACCTGTCTCCCTTCACCGACACAAATGACAAATTCAAGAGTTATCTACTCTTCCTACTTGATACTTCATGTTCAGGCAGAACCACATTCCTGTATACAAACTAACTTTCCTCAAGTTTTAAAATATTTACAATAGCTATTTATTTGTATCATGCCATAAGATTCTGTAAATCAGCCCCTTGGCTTTTCCATCAAAGGCCTTCTGAAATCTAAACAACCAGAACTTGCAATCCTATGTGCTGTAGCAGCACAGAGACTGCAGCAAATGCATCACACATCATCTTTCTGGAATCCAACCCAGCTCTTCCAACAGCAGGATGGAGACTCAAAGGAAACTTCTCAAGCACTGCATAATAAAGATAACCATTTAAATAGTTCTCACAGGGACACCGTGTTTTGTATCTATACTACCATTATTTCAAGCTCAGCATCTCAACATTTGGGGAAGACAAAACTGACAAAGTTGAGTGCCCATCAGCAACACAGCACTATATGGCATGGGACTAGAATTAGACTTACATGAAAGGTTAGATATATACATATAATATATATATATTTGAACATAAACTCTCCCATATTTAAAAATGTGCGGTTCATTACTACCAGAAAAAAATACTTTGTCCAGTTATGTTTAAACACAGGTCTACTCTATTGTGTGTAATTCCATCAACTTCAACAGCTAAATTCAAGCACAGAGCTATATCAGAGATATTCAGCTATAAAAAACACTTACTTGGTAAAAACCCTTCATGAAAGTGTACCCTGACCATTTCCCAAATATTTGTTTTGGGGTACAAATATGTGAAAAAAGATTTGTGAGTTTCTGTACTTGCCTTTAAGAAAACACTAACTGCCTCCAGTTAAACTGCAATTGGATTAAATCATGCCCTAAATGTAAATCAGGAACATTACCACATTTAGAGGATTTTATTTTGTATATATAAGAATATTTCTTCAAATTAGTTTTTAGCTTTGGTGTCCAAATAATATGACTTCACTGTACAGCTCCTTTTATTAGATTTCACGCACATTAGGAATGGTTCTCAAATAATCAGTCTAGCTGTCTCAACTAATTTACAGTCCTAAAGATACAGTGAAGTTTAGAAAGAAAAAAATGATTAAAACAAAAAACTGTCTTTTCTACTTAATATGCAGTGTAGTAAGTCTTAACTTCCAGGCATCCGATTAAATGATAGATCTGCACATGAAACAGAAGTGACTCACTTAGTCACACAAGAATCCAACCCTATTATTGCTAAAAAGCTGATTAACCTTCAAAGAGCTTCTGTGTCACAATATACAGTAAACTCTTTAAAGCTGAATCTCTACTTTGTAAAAGTGATTGAAAATAAAATGTTCTCAGAAAGTATTGCAACCAAACCTCCCTGTTTGAAGTGAATCTCAAAACCACTGAGCAGTTAAATAGCATAGGCTGATATAATTTATGGTATGTAGGACAATGAAGGAGAAAATTAGTCTGAAAATAAGTTATTACTGATAAGGGAATTGTAGTAAAGGTAACGAGACATAGAAACTATATGAGCATTCAAAAGATAACCAAGTACTGAAATGACTACCATTTTCTTATTAAACACTGGATTTCAAGACTTCGCATTTCCATATTTAAGTTCCCTAGAATCTTTTATTTCCTATTTCCTGAGCTGTAAATTTCAGAAATAATACCACTCTTCAAAATACTGTATTTCAAAAATATTTTAATTTATACATTTCAGCCCACCTTCTAGAGGTTTTAAGAGGAAAAATCATTACAATAACTACATCTAAAAAAAACCAGGTATGACCGAAATATCACTGACCCTTGCATAAAGATGAGAATGTAGCTGCTATTTTTCTAGTTCAAAGATCACCAAAGAATCTCTGCAAATGTCCCTGTATGAAAGCTGAAACAGTGTCTGACCTGACATGCAGAAAGAAACAATCCTTTTTCTACACTTACCAAAGGAAGACTTCCCTTACACATGTAGTAGATGACTTGTATATGAAGAAAGGGATTATTTTATAATCTAGAGAGTTTTTGTATTTATATATTTTTCACTTTAGGGATATATATGGCACTTCTACCACATTCTATATGGCTTCTACCACATTACTTCAGATCTAGCAACATTCACAAATGTTTTTATCTTGGAAATTTCTTTCATCAGATATTAAAATTAATCTCAGCTAAAATAAACATTAATGCCTAGTGCTACTTCTTTCACTGAAGCATTTACAAAAATTGTCCTAATTGTACACTGTACACTATGCACTACTGGCAAGCATCACTTTCCAAAACTGTAGATATTGTAGATGTTTCTCCAAAAAAGTACAAAACTATTTTTTCCTCTCCATAACACTAGAGAACCCTTTCAGTCAGACCTCGTGCCCTGCAAGCATTGCCTTAAGAGCATTCTGATGAGTAGCCACCTCTGAACTGTCCTCAAGAAAATGGATTTCATTTTACAAATCCCTCAAGAAGACTGCTGATGGAAGCAAGTCAAAACAACCCTTAGATGGCTGTAATAATATCAGAGGACTACAAGAGAGGAGGATTCAAAATATAACATTTATGTCTCAGTGCCACACACCGAGCATCAGAAAATACTTGAGGCTGGAAGGGGTCTCTGGGTGCTCATCGACTTCCACACCCTGCTCACAGTAGGGTCAACTCAGATCTGATCACTCAGAGTCTTGTGCAGTTGAGTTTTGAAAATTTCTAGACATGGAGATGCCACAACCTCTCTGGACAAACTGTTTCGATGTTTGCTCTTAGGAAAATATTTTTCCTAATACCTGCTATAACATAAGCTTTTTTAAAACATGCCCTACTGAGCCCTCTCTGCAGCATTCAAAAGCCAAACTGGATTTTTAATGCTGTCAGCTCACAAGCCTGCCTCATAATTTTACATCCCCAGAAGCTTTGACTTAATTCATCACTGCCAGCTGGACACAATGGAAATGAAATTCCTGCCTTTTACCACACCACTGTCCCTCACCATTATACCTACTAAAAGGAGTGCTGATCACATAATCAGTTCTCCTGAAACTGTCTCATCATCCCACTTCTATAGTCACAATGAACTACCAGAACTGGTGAAGTCTCTTGTCCTCGCTACTCCACACTGGGAGGTGGCTCCACGCCTTTCTGCTGTGATGGCAAAAACTTCCCGCTCTCCAGCATTAAGTATTTTCATGGTCACAGACTCACAGGCCTGTGCTCACAGCTGCCACTCCAGCCTATGACGGAGGCTCTTCTGATGCTGTCCTCTTACTCCACAAATCCACGCATAGGCCAGGTTCTTGCCATTTCTTCCTCTGCTACATAAAGGATTTAATTGTGAAGCATGCTAAAGCACTCCACTAGTCTTTCATATGGTTACTGTAACCCTTTTTTATTTCTATGGCTTATCCTGTATTCCTGGCATCTGTACTATTTTTTTCAGAATTTTGCTAAGATTATCTTTTTATTTGAGACAGTCTTTTTTAAGGTTCTTATTATTCCTTACTAATTTTTAATGCGTACATAACATTTTAATTTCTCTTTCCCATACATACATTGCTTCTCTCTTAAACTACAGAATAAACTTCTCAATGCAGTGCTACCTTCATGCATTTCCAGAAGTGCAGCAAGCCGCTGGGGTGGGGGGGGGTAGGAAGTGACTACAAAGTGATGACTGCAACACCAGCACAACGCAGCGCGGGGAATGGGCAGGAGAAACAGAGGTCTGCATGCAGCTGCAGGGCTGCCATCTCCTTGGGATCCCAGAGGCATGGTGGGATAGCCCGCATGACCAGAGGGCTGCAAATGGTGGGCGTAGGCTCTTTAGGAAGGACAGGCTGGGAGGGTGATGAGGGGGAGTTGCCCGTTGTGTGAGAGAGCCATGGGACCACCTGGAGCTCTGCCTGGGGTCGGATGATGAGCCATCTGGGAACTTGTGCAGGCAGACCAATGTGGATGACAACTGCTACAGATAGCCCTTGGAGAGGAAGAAGTAGATGAGGTCTTCTTCAGACAAACACAAGAAGCCCCAGGTTTGCAGGCCCTGGTCCTCATGGGACACTTTAACCACCCCGATACCTGCTGGAGGGACAACACAGCAGGGCACAAGCAATCCAGGAGGTCTCTGGAGTACACTGATGACAACTTCCTCACAGAGGTGATCGAGGAACCCATGAGGGAGATGCTCTGCTGGACCTGATACTTACAAACAAGGAAGAACTGGCTGGGAATGTGAAGGTCTGCAGTGAACCTAAGATGGTGGAGTTCAGGATTCTGAGAGGAAGGAGCAAGCCAAATGGCAGGATATGAGTCCTGGACACCAGGAAAGTAGAGATCTGCTTGTAAGAATTCTATGAGAGATAGTCCTGGAGAGAAAAAGGGTGCAGGAGAGCGGGCTGATTTTCTAGCTGGCTGCTAGAAAGCAGCTTGGCAGAGAAGAAGCTTGGGGTCCTCGTGGACAACTAGTTGACCATGAGCCAGCAAACTGCCTGTGCCACAAACAAGGCCAAGAGCACCCCAGGCTGCATCAGGCAGAGTGTTGCCAGCAGGTGGAGGGAGGTGATCCTTCCCCTCCACTCTGAGCTGGTGAGACACATCTGGGTGCTGTGTCTAGCTCTGGGCTCCCCAGAACAAGAGAGACATGAATATACTGGAACAAGCCAAGGTCCACAGAGATCATGAAGAGACTGAAGTGTCTGACAGAGCTGGGACTAGAGAAGAGAAGGCTCAAGGGATCTCATCAATGTGTACAAATACCTGATGGCAGATGTAAAGAAGATGGAGCCAAACTCTTCTCAGTAGTGCCCACTGACAAAACAAGAGGCAAAAGGCACAAAATGAAATGGAAGAAATTCATTTAAAAATAAGAAAAAAACCTTTTTTTATTACAAGGGTTATAGAACACTGGAACTGCTACCCAGAGAGGCTGTGGGGTCTCCACCCTTGGAGATATTCAACATCCAAGTGCTACGCAACCTGCTCTAGTTGACCTGGCTTTGAGCACAGGGTTGGACTACATGATCTCCAGAGGTGTCTTTTTGTAATTATGACACTGATTCCAGAATGAATAATTCACATTTTTTTCTGGCTCTACAAATAATCCACATTTCTTTTGGCTCTGAAATTTCATTAAAGAGACCCAAAAAGCAGAACACACCTTGAAAATTGATTCTACCAAACCCAAGTATGTCCTGCAAGATCCAGACAGCTAAAGTACAACTGTAATCTTCAATATAGTATTTTACTGGCACAAGATGAAAGACCTCTTTTCTGCTTAGGGCAGTCAAAATCACAGTAAAAATTAAGTTGGTATGAAATGCATTTTAGGGAATCATTTGCAATTTTTGTCTAATACTTTTATGAACTGATGGGAGAACCCACAGAAACAGGACATTATTTGACCTGCAACATGAAAAAAAGTCTTTATCCTACACTGACCCTAGGAGAATTGCTTTACATATTGTATGAGACATGTCTTCAAAGTCTCAACATCATTTTCAGATTACAATTCTTCTTTCACCAATTATAGTCCCTTTGGTTTCTTTTGGTTTCTGATAATTCAAACAGCATTTCTATTGAGGCTTAAATGTGGACTTAGAAAGTCATTAATTTCTCATTTGTAAATTCAAATTAGTTAATTACATTGTATTGATCTCTTTATCAGTAAAATGGGACTAAACAACTGTTTATTATACAGGGATATAGTGAAGATTAACATTTATTCCTATATTTATGACAGCATTCATGGAAAATACTAAGAAGTGGAGACTCAAAGTCCCTGTCTTACGTTGAAATTACTGCAGCTGTATCTGCAGCTTACAGAAATGAACTCTGTCCACAATTTCTAGTACCTGCCCACAACTCCACAGAAACAGAAGAGTCATACTCACAGAGACACAGCTAAGCACTTGTAAGTAACACTGACAGATTTCCCTACTCAGTTCCCATTAGCGTATCTCAAAAAAACAGAGTTTTGATACAAAGTGATAGCTCACCCTTCACGTTTATCTGTCCTTTATTTCTTTGTTTATATACTATTGTGAAACTTAAAGTGTGTTTGACAGACACAAGTTTTCACCAATATGGAGAAGAGGCTGATTTTTCAAACAATTTCTGTAAAAGACCAGATGAGACAATTGTTGTCAGGATGATTCCTAGGGTGGAATTTCTGCTCAAAGTCAAAAGAGATTTGGTTTATTGGAACCAGTAATGCAAGGGCTCTGGAATGCATTTGGAGTGCAGGAGACTTCGGAAAACCTGGTGCAAAGGACAGCTGTGGCAAAACAGGAAAAAACAGTGGCAACACGGAATTCAAGATGTTTGGCATACCACAAGGCTGGAAAGAGGTTCAAGTGCATGAGTCGTCTGGGCACTGTATGGCTACTGCCTGTTGCCATCTTTTAATACGTGCACACGCCAGGCACAAGCTTGTGTTTCCCTTGCACAGAACAGACAGCAGATGGATAACTCATATCTCTGGACAAACCCTGGAGAAAGGTGAAAAACAAGTCAACTGCAGTAACAGCAAGGGAGGAGATACACAAGCCCCTTGCCCTGCCCCTTTCCAAAATCATGGTGTGATTACCACAGGCAGGGATACCAGCAAATGGAAGCTATCTCGTTTGGAACTGGTCCAGCTTGTGTGAAACATCTGAGTATTCATTGCAAGGAACGTGCAGAGTGATTATCGCACTCATCCTAAAAGTGGGAGAGGTGTCCTCGTGGCCACACTCTGGAATCAAGCCGAGCCATGCTTTGCATATTGGTCTCCATCTGCCCCCTACCAAGCACCTCAGGAATGGCTGCAGGTTGGTATCTTGGGCATTTTCACAGGCACAAATTTCTTCATGTCCTCCAGAGCATGGGAAACTTTTTGAGCTTGTGGAAATGTTCATGGCAGATTTTTTTTTTCCCCTGTGTCCAGCTACAGAGAGGGAATCAGAAAGAAAAGCACCAGAAACACCAGCTAGGTCCAGGTTATACAGATAGGTTTGTGTGATGTGGGTTTCTGTCTACTTGGACTTAACATCAAATTTATGTCCCTAGGCCACGCAAAATCTGTCAGTGCTAACACTCCCTGTCACTTCACCTTAGATTTGAATCCCTGACCTTCATCTGAAAGGTTGTGTGTCTCATTGCCAATGCCATCTCCCCCTAGTTTCTCTTCCTACAGCTGCAAGTTGAAATAACTTTTTACTTAACTATCCCTGCACTCCCAGTTTCACACATGACAGAGGAATGTATGCTCACAGAAATTCTGACACCTATATAGCACTGGCTAACCAGCTGGCAAGCACCACTGAGTGCTATTAGACATCAGTCTTCAATCATCTCCAAAATATGCATTAAAAAGACCCTATATTCACTCAGCCTCTACAACCCTGACACTGAATGCAACAAAGGTTGTTGAATTTTTTAATGAAACCTTGTGTCATACTAAAATTATTACTGCTGTTCTATTTGTACTTCATTTCATATCTGTTTGTGTTGAAATGAATTTAATTTCTCCTTCAGGCACTGTTCTCAGAGGCTCCTATTCTAATTTTATTAGTTTTTGTGCCTTTAACTTTCAAAATTAAACACAATGGTTACCACAGTAGTACACAAAACTGATTATGTGTCCTGGATCAGTAATCTTGAAAGGCATGTTTAGTTAAGATTATATCAGGGCTGTACCTGCTTAAATATTTTAATGGCTGAATGTTAAAAGAAACTAATTCTAGCCTTTAAATAAACCTCTGACAAGATTGCACACAGAGAATTAGGGCCATGAGAAGCAAGATTCTCTTAATGGATCCACTCCAGTCCCTGTTATCAGAAGTAACTGCATGAAGAATCTGGTTCATATGTTTATCATTTGAGTGCATTCAGCAATTTTTATTCCCATGTTAGTGGATTTAATAACACAACAATTTCAGAATAACTGATAGGAATCTGTAGTTCTCTCTAAACTCTTCTCCTCCCACTGACGTCTTATAAAATTTACTACTGACTTTCCAAGCCATTCTTGGACGCTTCCTTCCTGCTGAAAGAAGAAAAGATGCTCAAAGGTTGGCCAGCATTTACCTCCACCACATTCTTCTCAAGAGACTGAAGCCTTTATGCAGACAGTTCCCTTTTGTCTGCTTATGGTAGGGGAAGGCCAAAGCCAATGTAAGCCACTGGTCGGTTCAAAAGTGGTAACATTGGAGGAAATTTTAATTAGGGCTTTGAAAAATGCTGATTGCAAAATAAGGTCAGGACAGGCAGGAAACTTGAACATTTATTAGACTTGCTTACTGTTGTTCAGGAAGACCAAAGTGTTTACCTCGATTTTGCATGCTACAAATGAAATAAAATACAAATTAACTTGTTCTATTACTAAGACCAAAAAATGCAAAACTACTCTGCTAGTGGGCTGCTATTCCTGTCATACTGAAACCCCTCAGCTTGGCAGGACAACCTACCTGAACAACAAGTGTCAAAGACACCTTCTTGGAAAAAGCTGCTCCAAAGAACAGGTCCTCTGCAACGCACGTATCCCCAAAACATGCGAGCTGCATACTCATTTTCTGAGACCCCCTACATTCACATAAGCCAGCGCATAGTTGCAGATCTCACTCTGGTAACTAACTTTTACTCTTCCCAACTGCAGGACATCCGATACTACCACTGCTACCATAATTACACCATTATAATTGTAACTGAGCCACGCATAAGGCAAAAAGACACAGAACTGAAATATTTCTAAGGCTTTGCCTACAATCTTTGCAATCTGACAAGCGATCTTACAGCTACTTTCTATTCCACAACTGATACAGTGCTATTCTACATTCTCCAGTAAACATGCTTTTCCAAAAAAAGCTAGCTAATGTTTTATTTCTTTAAAAAGACATGAGGGAAGAACTTAGTAGAAACAGTAAAGAAGTCAAACGAGGTAAAAAGAAAGCTGCAGATAAAAAGTTTCTGCAGTTCTGTAGAAAGCGTTGACTCCAATTCAAGTATGTCACCAGAATTGCCCATGACTTGTTGCCAGTATCATCAAATCAGCATAGGTTTGAGGAGAAGAAATTTATATAAACTGCTGCCTGGGAACAGATATTAGCTGGTGGTGTTGTAATGTGTCATTTGCTCTCAGCATGTCACCAGTGAAAACACAACTGAGTACCAGAAGTTCAGAAGGCACACACAAACACATACAAAAAGTGTGCTACATTGCCTCAACAGTGATCTGTGTCTATTGAGCTACAGCAGATTCTTGTATTAAGGACACAATCTCTCCAAATTACCCCAAGGAAACACTGAGAAACAAAAACAGGACTGAAAACCAGGCTGTAAATGTATTGCAGAAAAGCTTTTAAGTGGTTATGAGAGACCTGAGTTTCCTCTGGGAAGAAGGACAAAGCACAATAAAAGCTCAAAGTCCATTGAGCAGGACTGCACTGGCAAAGGATGGGTGTTAAACAGGCATTTTATGTAATAATAAAAGTTGCGCTGGAGATGCCAATGATGTTCCATCACAGGGCTGTCTTGGTGTCCACCCACACCACCTTCACCGTAACTGCCATAACAGCAGCTGAAGACCTTCCTTTGCTTGCTCTCCAGACCATCTTGACCAGCAGTCGCACCCACATGTCCACACTGGTTTTCACGAGCAAGAAAAGCTGAAGTATCAGGTTGTAATTAAAATCTCCCTCCCACTCTCCCTACTCCCATTTTTTAAACTTCAGGGTGGAATCTGGACCCCAGTGCACCTGACAGAGTTTCCCTCACAGGTGTGAGGGATCAGCCACCCTCAGTGGGTCACTGTGGCTACCAGGTAAATCAAGAGAGAGAGTATTTCTCTCCTCAAGACGTTCCTCTCCTCTCCCACTGCCCAACCCAGGCTGAATCAGACCAGCTTTATCTCAAAGACAGGAAAATGAACACTCATAGTAAGGACAGAGGGAACCAGAGATGGTGAAAATGAGACATGCAGGGATTTTATCGCATTCCTGAAAATCTACTTTATCATCCGATTTCATTCTTTTGTCCTGCCTCCTCAATATTCACCCCCAATTTCCTCTCAATTAATTCAGCCCCTAGAGCCTATTTATTGACAGCTTGACCACTGTGGAGGAAACAGAGAAGAAAACCAAAAAACACTTCATAAAGCACCATTCATCTTCAGAACTTCATAATGGGCCATACATCTTCAGATATGACGTGTGTATGCATTCTACCCAGAACATGTAACATTTCAAGTATTCTCGAATGTCCCACAAGTTATTAAATTTTTAGTTTTCAGAATCTAATCTCAGATCATCAAAGACTTAAATCAACAACAGTTTATATATAAAATGAGATGCACATGTTTTTCAATATGAGAAAGTGCATGCACATACAAAATACAATAGAGTGTTACAAGATTAAAGTTCATTTAGCATGACATTTGTAGCAAATTCCTTTTCTGAAGTAACACTGCGGAACCCAGAATTATACCAAAACCAGAGAAGTACATTTTCTTATACTTGAGGGGAAATACTGATGGTAAGATTATCTAGGCCAGTAATAACAATGTGTTAAAGTAAAACAAAGAATCTGCCCTCAATGCTGCTGCATTTTGTTTTTGCAAAGTGTTTGCCTTCCCCCTAAATCCAGGAGCTTATACACCATTTTTCATAAACCCACAATTTACTAGATATTAAATCATATTTCTTAACTCCAGACTACTATTATATATTTTTAAAGGCATTTTCTTCATGCCAGTCAGCCATAGCAAGAAACCTGCTTTTCCAAGGTTCTCAATAGAAGGGAAATTACTAAGTGTATTACTATCACGTTAGGAATATTTAACAGTGACCATGTGACCAGTGGTTGAAATTCCAGTGAACATATACCTGGGTTTTGTTTAGATATAGGAAACAAAAGACCTTTTGAACACAAATGTTTTCAATCCAGACAACACATGATGTCAGAGACATTCAAAGAAACGAGTATGTGAGCTAAAAATATGTTACTCCCAATTCTCCCTTTCACATGATCTGCAGGGTCTGGACTGTATTCTGAGTTTGTATTTTTTTTTTTTTTTAAACTTTTTTCTCTAATTGAACCTACAACCAAGGACTATTTTATTTTATGGAGTTTTCTAGAATCCATCACAACATCTGATTAACTTCCATGGTGTTTCGTGAAGTGTCCAGCATCCCTGTATATTCCCCTCCTTCTCCCTTTCACAGTGGGAAATCACTTGTTGATTAAAAAGCACTGTTTGCATACATTACACTGATTTTAGGCAACGTAAAAGATGTATGCTTTACATCTGCAGGGGACAATGACTGGATTTGGTGCAGTATGGAGTTTGACTGATTCCCAAGAAAGCTGTTCCCTGCATATACAAACAATATGCTCATTTCTCTCAAAATGAAGATGCCTACCACGACAGACTGCAAGCTTTTGCCAGAGAAGCGTGAGTCTCTATGGAGAATGGCTCCAAGCAATATTCTGTGGGCAGCAGGTTCGTAAACAAGGAACATGGCCTGATGGGTTTTTTTCTGCAAGGGTCACATTTTAGTAATTAGGTTGCAATTTTTTTAATTGTTTTATATTTACTGAAAAAAAAAGACAGTTTTCAGTGTCAAAGGCTTTGGCAGCACATCCTTTATAAATGAAAGTACTAGTTAGGTTTATTAGTTGCAACATGTTACCCACAGGCACAAAGAAGCCATTGTGTATGCCTGGTGGTTTGGTCTGAAGTTTCCCCTCTCCCAGTGCTTGCTGGCAGGACGCTTCTCATACAGTATTTGGAGCAACGGAGCACTAGCCACATACCTAAATTGTGTAATAGGTGGCACGTTATATGACATCTCCTATGCCAAAACAAGAAAATTTAAATTTTGATAGATTTAAAAAAATTAAAAAATAAAAGCACAAAGGAAGCAGGGGACAGTGCTAACAGATTACAAAATTAAAATCTGAGTAAAAGTTGTACAATAACCTAAAACATTTTTCTCTGGACTAGCGTGGCTGAGGATGGGAGCCCCTTAATCTTTACGAAAGGGGATGCATAAGACAACTAGTGAACAATGCATTCAGGATATCAGTGCAAGTAATAACACTCATATCAACAGAGCGGGAAAGCAGAGAAAGACACAGTGTCTTTCTCATGGGTTTTATAGAAGGGAAGCAGAAGGAAACTCTGACCCTGTGCAAAAGCCTTTGAAGCTGGATATAAGCCTTCTCTACAGCAGCCAAGAAACCATTTGCTGGGTCTTGTCTAAACACTTAGAGCTAACGCAGTTTAAATATAGTTTTGATTAGTCTGGCTGCATCTATCTGAACCAAGCAATGTTTACAGTATTTATTATTTCTTTTGGTTTATCTAACATGCTCCATGCATTAATTTTCCATGTAAATAACCAGCAATTAGGACCAATGTCCAGCATATGTCCTCAAATTGCCAGTATCCCCATAATGTAACACTTCTTAGACAGCAAATAGTCAATTCATCTCTCTTTTCCATGAGACGCTTAGATGTAAATACAGCTAGATTCCACTTTATCCCCAAGTTGGACAAACTGTCTTTAAAAGAATTCCATTATAGCTTTCACATAACTCAGCAAAATGCATCCAGTTTGGACAAGTCATTCTTAACATCGCCCTAAAATGCAAAATGCCTTGCCTTGAGAGTTGGATTTTACTACGCCACGAAGCACCTGAAGAAGTCCTAGAAACACGTCACCAAAATGTATATTGGGAGAAGATGGATTATTTCAGAAGGTGGAAGACATCACCTCCAGAAAGCTGCTGAAAGAGTCCAGGCTAGTTTCAATTTCCATCAAAACAGAAGAGATCAAAGGGTTGGACGAGCAAAGAGGAAAACATACTAAACTACACATTGTGAATACCAAAGCAGTATCAAAGATGTACAAGGCTGCAAGTGCAAGGCCAGCTGAAGTTCAGCCAGTTCAGAAGTGTCTTATAAAGACAACTGCAATGGAGTCTTCTCCCGACAGCTGTGTAATTTCTGTCACTACTACCTTTGGCTCATTCACTATCTACTACATGGATGGGCAATTATCAAACGAAGATCATCACTCTTTTGCAGGCTGCACATGCAGATGTTGCAGAAGCTCCTTTGTTCTTCCTTTGTGCTTTTCTCCCAAACTTTCCAGGTCATGGAAACAATCCCACACTAAAAAAATTAAAAACCCCCTCACTAGTTCTAACTGACATGCTGCTGTCATCTTCACTGACTTGACTGAACATAAACCAAAAGCATTGTGGTTAAGGAAAAAAGAAAATTCAGCTTTGAGCACAAGCAACAGTTCACAACTCCAAGCCTGGAGATTTGGATATGACAGCCCACAACCCTGGAGCCCTTTCTCCTCTTTGGACTGGGCATACCCCAAGGCCTCTCCAGTAAGAAGACAGCTGAGCAAAAGTTATTTATTCATACATTGGAATTTGTTTTGCTTTTTTAAGTATAAGTTTGTTTAATAAGATAGCGGAACTAACAAAAGACTAAAAACTAGAAGCAGAAGAGATGCAATATGACAGCAAACTTTTCTCCTTGTCAGTATTTTGCAGCATTTGAAACATTTAAAACACGAACCAAGGAAATTTGGGGAGCTAAGCGATCGGCCATTCTGTAGACAGCTAACCATCTCTCTCAGGAAGCTTTTCATGATATTCCATCTAAATATTCCCTGCTTAAAGCAATTATTCATGCTACATGCAGACATTTTGTCCTCCTCCCCCACCAACCCACTCACTTCAGAAATACATAATTATTCCACAGTCATTCTCCCCTGTCATTCCCCATCCTGTGCCTACATTTTGTGTTCTTTCCACTGAATTTCTTTAAAGTAAGCAATACAATTCCTTTGCAGGACTGAAAATTGAAAGCTAAAGATGGACTTCCAGATGAAGTCCCATCCTAAGATACCTAAATCGCAACAAATCCTTGCAACTGTATTATGTGGTGGTGTGGCAGCTCCAAGAAATTCTATTCCAGAAAACCTCATATTAGTCATAGAAAGGCCTGAAAAAAGTACTACATACAGAGAATTTAAATCTAGATGCAACCATCAAGAACAAAATATCTGAAGAGGAGAGTTTGTGAGAGCACAAGGCGGCCAACTGGCAGAGACCTCTAGGACCTACATGAGCCTGCAACAAATCCTGGCTATGAGAACAGACTTTGGTTTCAGAAGAGCTGAATAGTTAAAAAGACTCTCCAATTTATTATTGGCCATTTCTCATTTCTCTCTCTGTGTCAGGATTTAAAAAACGTGGCTCTCCTCTCTCTCTCTCTCACTATCCTCTGAAGTTGTTCTTGTTTTAATTCCCTATGCACACACCGTGATTCACACCTCTCTCCGTCCTTTTTCATTACTGCCCCTTTGTAACTTCCTTTTCCCTGACATTCCTAATTCCTCAGTTAAACATGACAGAGTAAAAGGATTTCTCTTTCTACTGCCCAACCATGTCACTCCCCATGCCTCAAAATCCTCTTAGTGAGTTTAATCCCTCAGCTTCCCCCACTTCTGTCAAACAGCTTTCTGTACTCGCTCTGAACTTTTGGAACTTTTATTTCAAAATCCGTACTTCCAAACTTTTTACAAAGCAGTATTTTAATTGCTCCTGATGTGTCATCCACTGCACTCTCATCCCTAGTTTCCACTGTAAAATCTTTTGGAGAGTAACTACCCTGTTATTCTGCTTAAGTGTCCTGAAAACCTGGGATACTATGGGCACAACTACAGCTATCTGAATATAGCAAAATTAGGAGGGCAATCATATTATTTGTTCTAGATGAGAACACCACTCAGTCTCCTTTTCTTATTATTGGACCCTAAGTTTAGCAGGTACCAAACGTTCCCACAGAGGGTAACTGCCTGTGGATAACTGTATCTGGGTTGCAAGATTTGGATACCTGACCTCAGAGTTTTCAGTGCCTGCAAAATTCCACCCTTCTACCAGCGCAGATGGTATATTTTCAGCAACATGGACTGAAGCCAAAGCAATAAACCCATTTCATTCATTCCTCTAGAACATGTACTCAGCTTCAGACTATCAGTCCTTATTACAAGATGCTCAGTGACCTGAACCTAAAAACCGGCCAGGATGACACAAAGCTGGCAGGCAGTGCTGTGACACAGCTGCAGCTGGTGTAGCACAGGAGACAACAGTTGAGGTCACCGGTGTTGTCACCACCAACATTCAGCATGATGGAACATTTACATGGTATGGGTTAAAATACAGCTAATTTCTGTCCCCTTTAATAAGACTGAAAGTTCCCAAGTAAACACTACTGCTTTCAGAAAAAATACTTTCTCCAAGAAAAAAAAAAAGAGTGCAAGTGCCTGACACAGCGAATGCAAACCAGTTTTGCTCCCCACACTTGATTTTAAAGTAACAATGGGCACAAAACTTTAAGTAGTTATTATTAAGCACTGTAACTAACACACTATAAACATTTATCATAACAAATAGGCAAATACTGCAGCTCTAAACCTCATCTACTAGCACTGTTCAAAACATTTTCTGTTCCGATAAAAATCTGCATTACCTAAAAAATATTGGTTGCCAGTTTAATTTCCAAAAGACACAACTTTGAATGAATGAACATGGTAATTTCACACACATACAGTCACATCTTATGTCTAGATTCAGGGTGGCATTCATCACATCTTTAAAGTTGCAGATTTTTCCCATCCGCTCCTTTGGTATTTACCCTGCTGTTGGGTAAATACCAAATAAAGCTATGTTAAATGTTTAAATTTATTTTGAATCCTGCAGGACTCACAGTATCAATATTTTCCACCTATTAACATTATAATTTAACTGAATAGTTCCAAAATTCTGTTCATTAATATTGATTAGATATATTTCTTTACAAGTTCACTGCATATGCAACTGATCCAGTATTAATGATAAAAGATAAAGACACCTACCTGTTTTATCTCCTGAAATCTTTTTAGCAAAGGTTATACAGCCTATTTAACTGGTTCTATTGAACCTTTCTTAAGTTCATAATCAAAGAATTAATGACTTTTGTAGCTCAGCAATTAGAATCCTGAGCTAATAACATCGACTATTTCAGCACAATTTTTAACATACTTTAACAATGTTGAAAGCAACAGTTCATTCCTATTCTCTTTCCTTAACTCTCTCAAGTAGTTTTACAAGCACAACCTGCTGGAAATAGCCTTGGTATGAGAAGTAGTTTCCTCAGTGGTTATTTGTAAGGATATTTGCTAACAATTCTACAGCCTAAAGTTATATTCCATCACAGTTCCTTTCAAATACTCAGAAAACTGCAAAACAAAATAAGTTTTTTTTTTCCCTAAAATCATTCTCCTTTGCCCACTTCATATCATGGTCATCTGCATATCTGTCACTTTGTTTTTAATTCTTTATAAACAATTTATAGAAGCAGAGCAATTCCCATGATCAGATTTTTAAATATAAGTACACTCTTTTGCCCTCTGCTTAATCGCTATATTATACAAACCGCACTCCTCTCACCCAATTTTTAAAGCATGATTGTTGTCCATTACAACACATAACAGAAAGAAGACAGTACGGTTCGGATGATAAAGTTTCTGCACGGAGGACACAATGAAAGCTAAGCCAGATTCTTCTGCCTGGTTTTTTGCTTATCAAAATATCACACTTAATTAAAGGTCTTTTTTTAATTTTCTGACTGAGCATAATATTGGCAAAAGCAAATCAAGCACCAGTCAAAACAAATAATCCCTTTGATTTACTCCTCTGACGACACTAACTGGTTGAGTGTAATTCATTCTTGAAAGAGTTTCGCTCCCCAGATCCCACGCTGTGAGCAGCTTTCAGCCCTGTGAACAAAGTGAAGCGGTCTCTGGTTTTCACGGGGAGGCTCAGTGATGTGGAGAACTTTGGCAGGGCTACAAAGGCTTGGCAGAATGGAGGCAGTCTAAACAGATACGGCTGTTTGGTTTCTCTGCCGGAACTGCTGAACACAGAAGTAAACTGTGTGAACTCTGTTTGCTCACTCGAAGTATCACAAAAAGCACAGTTCATGATTAAGTCTGCTTTCTACTGACAAAAACGTGCTCAAAAACCCCTTAAACAACAAGCATGTACAATCGTTAAGTATTCTGTAAGTACAAAAGAACTTAGCAGAGATTGCTAAAAGCTTAGAGGAAACGTGATCAGCACAAAGGACACAAACTAAGTCAGGAAATTAAAACCCAGAATGGTTGTTCTGCCTGGAAAATACAGGCAGAAGGACCATTCTAGATTAGGCACTTAGCAGGAACCTTGAAACACTTGACCTATATCCTTGTCAGAGAAACTTTACCCTTTATTTCAGGGAGGAAAAATAAATAAGGATCAAAAGACTCTCTAAAACCAGTCTGATGCTCCAGGTATAAGACAGTACCTCTCTCTCACAGAGTCACCTATCTGCTGCTTCCTGAGCATCTACCTCAGTTCTCCCAACTTCATGGAGACACTGATAGTGCCATGGACCTGTACGAACTAAAACTGGAACAGACTGCGTATAAGTATACTGGTGCAACTGGGTCTCAATGCATCTCCGCTTGGCCTCGTTCCCCTTACTGGTCAGCTTCACAGAGTGCAGGTTCAACTGCCCTGAGCTCATCCTGCAGACTTGCTATCACAGCGTGGCAGGGTGGGCAAGAGCATACTAAGGTAATTCCAGTTCTAAAACTGCATCGAAAAAGAAAGAAGGGGATGCATTTCTCCAGCACAATCACTTGTGGCAGCTTAATAAATCCAGTGCTCCACAACGTTCAAATTCTGTATGATATCCCAAGTCTCCCTGTCCTAAGCCACAGTAATATGATTTATTCCATAAAAAAGGGTACATTAGCCTGTCAAGTACAGAAAGCACCGTTCAAAATATTCAATTGTGCTGTAAAAACCTTTTATTCTTGTTGCATGATTTTTCAGTAATTCAGTTACAGCAAAAGTGATTCGCTCCAAGTTACTACACCAGTAATTTATTAATCATTCTCTTTAGGCTAGTAACTGCTGCACAAAATGTACTAAATAAAAGTCACAAACTCTTTTTCCTTTGAGCAATCCATTTATAGCATGCAAAAATTAGCTAGTGAAAGGACTATAACAATTTTCTTTATCTTTAGAAGAGTTATAGTTCCTGCGTGCAGCATCACTGGGAACCTCTTTCACATATGCTTTCAAACAAGACAGTAAATTAAAAGTACCAAATTTTTTTGTTGCAGTATTTTTCATCCTTAGAAGACACAGCAAAAAGCCAAAAACAGGTTTCAAAAGATGTCTCTATATAGTTAAATATTGAGAGTATGTTCAGTTAATATAGAATATAATGCAGAAAATACATTGCATGGGTTACCAGTGGTAGAGGTAAGGGAGAAAAAATATGCCCCAACAAACAGCAAGTGAATCTGTTGGATTTAGTCACTGCACCTTGTCCTCCACACAGCCTCTGGGAATAAATAGCTTTATAAACCTTAATCGAAATGGAGTTTGAAGATATAAATTTGGTTATTAGATAAAATTTAAATAAAAGTTTCTACTAAGAGACTCAGCCAGATTAGATTTCAAGGACAAGTGAGTTGTTCTTAAGTTATTATTTTATAAATATGTGCTCTGGTCCATTCCCAGCTCTGACAACATTCACTGAATATCTTCCTGATTAGATCGCCAAGAACAATGTAACTCCATACCCAAGTATGTCAGATATATATTATTTGTGAGCCATCACACCCAGAAACAAAGCATCTTACGCAGCAAAAATTTCTCCCAAAGTTTTCCAACTCTTCTTGGAATGAGCAGGTTTAAGGGAACAAAAATATTCCTATTTCAGTGCAGAACATGCATTTCCAGCCAAAGATTTGTCTCAGAAGTATGTAAGCCAGGCTCTGCAACACAAAACTTTCAGCAACCAAAAAGAGGATTCAGCACATACAGCTTTTTTTTTTTTAATAAAAATAAATTCAGAATACATTTTCCTTGGTACTTAAGGTCTCCCTCATCGTTGTACCAACACATTCCCATGAATGCAAAAATAGAAATCTCTTCCTCCTAGCCCTCTTCCTGAGACTGTAAGTAAAAAAATAACCTTATTCAGTCAGAGACATGCTTGGTCAGGATGAGGAGGACGCAAGCAGAAGGGAAAGTTAAAATTCTAATAAATGGATACGAAGTCTGATTTTTTTTTCCTTGGGAGAATCCACTTCATCATCTATATTCATTTCCCCTGGCAGTTGTCTCCCACCTGTCCACTGGCAGACAAACTAACTGTAGAGATTTGAAGAGTACATTTAAAAATGGACAGTGGAGTCATGTAGAGCATTAAAATCAAGGTACTAACATCAGATCTTGATTCTGCATTCAGCAGGAAACTACTGCAGTCAGCAGAACACTAGGATGGGAGCTCAGCACGCAGGCTGCTGCTATTCGGTATTTGCTGAGTCTTTGAAAAGCTGCTCAATTTCCAGTAAAAGAAAGAAAGGGGAGAAAAAAAAAAGATACAGATCATTGTGAGTCATGGATCTGGCCTACTGCATCTTTTGGCAAACTAAGTTTAAGCCAGTGATTACTAGCATCACGAATATTTGGGCATCCACGAAGACTATGAAATCCAAGAGAATCTCCAGGCAAAGGAATGACTTCATGCGAAAGCAGAACTCGCATGCTTGGACTGGGGACTTGAGTTTCTTTTACTTGATGGGTCCCGCGTGTGAACCCTCACAGGGACGGCTGCTCTGGGATGCATACCCCCATGGACATACATTTCTCTACATGGGGAAATACAAATACCAGACTACTCCCCAGTGATTTTTATTTCCAAGCTCTTGATCAGTCCAGATGCTACTGGCAGGAAGAAGATAATGTCTCCTCAAATGCTTCTGCAGCCCAGATACAAACTGAGAAAACTTTAGCCAGATGCCATTTTCCTGCTTCTTATCCTGAGTTCACCTACCAGCCTATCTACTGGGAGGGGGCCCTACATTTTCAGTATAGATTTGCATGGGATTGCTGCCCCTTAGTCAGGTAGAACCTCCTACTCCCAAAGCCTGATCTTTCTGTGCCATTTAAGACATAAAGGAAGGGACTAAAATCTAATATTAGATCCATCCTTACCTGGTTTTTTTTCAAAACTAGATAGATAAAAAATTCTTTATTCATAGCTGTAATATCAAAGTAGCCCTGGCTGTCTAATAATCTCTGTAATGAGTACGTCTTAGACACCCACTGGCAGTGTATCATTCTGCAGGATGAGTATCTGCCATATACTGTTTGTCCTTTAATCTATTCCAAGGGGAGAAAAATATGTATTGGAATGTCTTCTAAAAAGTTTTGTTTATTTTTGCTGGAGGAACAGTGTTTGCAGATGTACATGGTGCTGTATTTCTGTGGCAGAGAAAGTGAGGTCAAAGGAAGCCACCTTTCTCTGGAACAGAAGGTCAATGAAAGCCCTTATTTCCTGAGGAATTTAATTCTACAGGCTTGGACCAACTTTAAGAAGTAACATCTCCTACAACAGCTTTGTCAGAACGTGGCCCATCATACAAGAGGAGCATACCTACCGAGTTTACAGTTTTCATCCTGTGTTTTTAGATAGCACAGGCCCATAAAAATTGAAGAGCACTAGAGAAGGATCAATACCTTGAAAATGACTAAAAAAATATTTACCAGTATAGGGTACATATCTTCAGTAGAAGACAGAAGTACCAGGTCTGCAGATTCTTCAGAATGTCTTTTTGTCCCATCAAAACTCTCCTCTGTCAAGTTCACCTTCATCTAGCTGTTCTTCATTCATGAACTGATCTCATCTAAGCACAAGATCAATACAATCTTGGTCCTATTACTACAGAAATACATGGTGAAGAAGAAAGAATATGTAACTTGTCTCATCCATGTGTTATTGGTGCTTGAGTCCATGTTGTCGTAACAGTTCACCCCGCAGTTCTCTGAGGTTGTTGAAAAGCAGGAAGAGAGCACTGAACGATAGGAGTTTCATCACCACTCACGGGGACTGCTTCAGGAAGGACTCAAAGCATTTTAGCAGAGAACTCAGGAAGACATGAATGTTGTTTCTCTTAACCATTAACATTGCAACACAGGTGGCTCATCTTCTGGCCTGGACACTGACCATGCCAATTCTAGAAGGTTAAATTCTGACAGATGAGCTTCTAAGTAGCCTTTGAGTAGTCCTGCGGTTTTGCTTGGGAATGAGAGATTCAGGACAGAACAGCAGCTGGCACATTCAATTTCTTTGGAGTTGCTTTAACGTGTAAATACCTTTTGCTTTAACGTGTAAATACTCTTTGAATACTCTCTCTCATTTCTTTTCCACACATAAATCAGAAATGAGATAACAATACTGGGTAGGAGAGGCAACCCTCTGTAGGCCACCTTGAACTCAGAGAGCAACTACTTCAAATTTGTAATTGAAATAAACGTGCCTCACATGGCTAGCACTGCATGGGTTACGTCAAGTAGTCAACTGAAGAGGAAAAATCTCTTCAGAAACAATCAGTGGCAAACCCCAACCTCTGACTGCTTCAGTTTTCCCCAGGACTTGTCCTTACACAGTCAGCCCTCCCCAGCCCAAACCAGCAACGCTGGGGAAGGCGCGTTCACCATGCATGCAGGCACTCTGCAGGGGAACAGCAGAGTAGGCGCACAGTTAAAGCGTCGTAAAAATAAATAAGGTTGACAGCAAAAAAACAGAATGGGTATTTCCATTCAGCTCTTCATTCAAAAACGTGCTCCTGGCCCACAAAATGACAGCCCGTTCATGGCTGAGCCAAAAAGCCACAGAGGTCACGGGCTCGAGACCTGCGCAGCACTTCCTTCCTCTTCCCAGAACTGCAGCCTGCCCACCAGCTGACTCATTTTGTCCACCACCAAAAAGGTTTCCATCATTTGCTACTCGGCAGGCCACAGTGCGAGAATCTGGCTGTAGCACAGAGCTAAACAATCCTTCCTGCACTTGATTTCAAACAAATGGGAGAAGGAGGAAAGACTATCTGCACCACTTCAAAAAGGGACTGCAGTAAGGCAGATGGTGGGGATTACGTCTGGGGGAAGGCTGCTGGTTCACAACGACAGGATGTGAGGGGAAGGGAGCTAGAAATCTGGCATCTCCACCAACCCAAACTTAGTGCTGCAGTGCATTACCTGTTGTATGGTAGTGCTCCAGTGGTGAAGGCTGTACCTCCAGGTCCAAGACTGAAACAGAAGGTCAGTCACATCATGGTATCTTGAATTCACATTTGCTTCGTTTTTGTAAATTTGTGGTAAGTAGATTACCTACAAACTGTTTTATTCATCACAATTAAATATTTTTGTGCCATTTATTATGCATGTGAAAAAGTGACACAGAATTATTTCATTCCTTTGCTCACAGTTTGAGCAAGTTTTGCTAGCTATGCTACCATTTCTCCTTCATTTTTATTCTTTTCAAAAAGCATTAAAACAAAGAGTGCAAAAAACTCTGAAAAAAGGCTAGTTACTTTCAGATTCCTTTTCCAAGGTTCAAAGAAGATTGTGATAAACATTTTAGATTTATCACTTTTTAAAATACTGATCTTATGTACTGATACATACATCCAACCAATTTCTATTTCACCTGCAGAACAAAATCGTTCAAGATCATGTTTTTTAAACCTGTACCAGAAAATCATTTTATTTTCTTCTAGAGGCAAATGTGATTAAACCTGAGACACTGCAGAGAAAATGAAGCGCGCTCTGAAAAAATGCAAGTTCTTCACAGGACTGTCTGGAGAACCTTAGATAAAATACAGTTTCTTAATTACTAATTCAGTAGGTCAGCTTTAGAACAATTGCACAGCATTATGCTAATTGTTTCAGATAAATCATTTCTGTGGATTATTATCTGATAGAGTTTAAAACTGCAGCTGGTTCACCAAGGAAGAGGGGGACAAAGATGTCTCTTATTCTACACCACAAGAGATGGATGCTTTGAGTTACATGACGGGAAGACATTACATTACGTTCTGTCACTGCACTCATATCCTAGGTCAGTGTTGCATCCAAACAGCAACACACTGTATTTATTCAACACAGTGCGGATAATCCCTTGATCACTGGTTCTGCTTGGTTCAACATCCCAGTTTTAAATTGGTATTAGCAATTACGATCCACATTACAATTAAATATGTGGTTTCAGATAAGGGAAAAGAAAAAAAAAATCAGTTCGCTGCTTCAAAGATTAAACAAGAGATTTTACAGTGCTCAAAGAAGCAAAATGAAGTTATTGAAAATATGCTAGTATCTTTTTGCACCACCCTGAGAGAAGAAACCCTTATCTATTCCTAAAAGACACACATTTAAATGAAAATGCAATTATAGACAAAGAAGATTCTTTCAAACCACTAAAACTGTATTTACAGCAATTTAAACAGTTTCAATATCCCTAGATTTAAACAGCTAAAATTACTGCAAGCTAGCTGCTCTTTCTTCAACTTCTTAGTGACTTTCAAAGATCATCTTAATTAAATACATTAAGTGATTCTCAGTTAAGCAGGGAAAGGTTTGGGTGGAATTTTTTGTTGTTTTTCCTTTAAACATACACAGCCTTTCCCAATTAGGCAAAAGTTTCCCATTAGGAAACAAAACTGAAATTTCAACACAAACTTGGATTCCTTTATCCTTTAACAAAATTGAATTTAGCAGCAAGTGATTCAATTTGACAGACATGCAAATTATGTATTTTCCCATCTACTTATTATTGGCTGGATCTTAAACAACTAACATTCGTGCTTCATGATATTGCAGAATCCTATGCTGAAAGGTCACTAAAAGAGCTTTAAATGTGCTACATAGATAAACAAAGCCATCTCTTTAGTGCAGAGGCTTTTGAAACAAACTGCAGCAATTACAGCATGCCAAACAATCAGATGCTCTCTCAGCAGCCTGAGCTTTTGGCACTCACAAAAGATTGTCTAGATGCCTCCACTCATCTCTGCACAAACATGTTCTTCAAGTGTGACCCTTCAACCCCCCAACGTGTGGATCTAAAACATGCTCACTCACATGTCAAGATAGCTTTCCCAAGGAAAAGCTGGATGTCATCTCATTACTTTTATGCCACAATTTGTACCACGCCTGCTAAGTCCTAAGTACCTTATGACTGTTTTCAGCGAATATGGCAAGGACCCTGTATGAGCCAGTCTGCCAGGGGCACACTGTACATTCAACTTCTGCTTCGTAAAGAAAAGGAGATCGCATTTCATCCTGATAAGTATTGACGATTCCTATGAATTTGCCCAGATTATTCTAAACTGCTCTTCTCTCCTCCAGAGTATTTAGTACTTTATCTTTGTGACCTTGGCAACACTTGAAATCACATTCTTCCTTCCCTCACCCTGGTCCAGTCACCACTAGATTCAGAAGGTCACACTGAAATGCAACTGAAAACACCCCGATTTCTTAATTCACAGCAAAACCTGTTACAGATAAATGGAAATGGAAGTAATTTGAGTGTTGCTGACTTTGTGAAACAAAATCTCAAGCATTCTGAAAGGCTTGCTGGGTATTTTGCAGGGGCAGGGAAAGCCGTTACGTTGATCTCTAGCAGGAAATTGTGTGCATAACAAAGTCCACAGATAAAAGAATATAAAGCTTATATATTTTCGTATAATCTAGAATGTTATCCTTACCAATTTTGTTGAAATTTAACCAACCTATCAAAGCCAGCTTATTTATATTTCTTTATACTTAGCTGTATCTCTTCCCTGAAACTCATCATTTAAATTTGTCTAGGCTATTTTAAATAAAACTATCAAATTAATCAATGAAAAAGTAAATGCACCATACTTAGTGGGTAAGGGTGCAATCCAATTATTTTGTCGAACTTATTTGAAGGTTGGAAACTCTAATGAATGAGAAAAAGATCTTCAGACTTGGGCTTGCTATAAATAGGCTTATTAACTATAGCCTATTTATATGCACAGTATAACAGCTGCAGTCTTCCAGAAAGACTTGCAGAACAACTTGCAGAACGTGTTAAGAGACAGTCAAATAAAGTATCATCTGAACATTAATTCCAGCTAAGTGAACAGATCCCTGGAGCACTTCAGCATATAAACTGAGGTCAGTGGACTTCAGGCAGAAGTGGAGAACATAAATCCAAGACATCCCTGACTTCAGGTCTACAATGCCAAGAAACAAAATCACACAAGCAGAACAGACCACGAGCTGTACTATCTGCTTGTAAGATAAGACAGAGAGGAACATACTTGTCAACAATTCAAGACATTGTTTTTCCTTTCCTTCACAAAGAATAATGTGATCTCAGGTCCTCTTCATGATTATTTGAAAGAGGAAAGAAGAGGAGGGAGGACATCATGTTTTAGAGCTCAGTAATCGCTCTGCTGGCAAGAAGCTGGATGACAGACATTTCCCATTTGGAATGGTAGAATATGCTCTACTTTGCCGAGCAGCATGCCACAGAAGAAGGTGTCCTAAAACTATCATATATACATATATATATATATATAGCTTACAGCAACAAATTCCATTACAGTGAAGGAATATTATTTCATTAAATACCTTCTCCCACAAGCAGAACATTAAACTTGGCACACAGAGAGGATGAGAAAAATCTTTGTCCAGTTAACAGCACTGAAAACAGAAACTAAGCACAATGATCATTAGACCAGGCACACAATTGAAATATAAAGCCCAGAATTTTAAGTGATACAGAAGTATTGAGATAGCATTAATATTCTTCCTTGCTGAGTTGAAATATTTAAAATACAAGGAAAATCCTACTTCTATCTGCTTATATGCACTCTAGGAAAAAACACTGATTTGGTGCAATTTCTAAAGCAGTATGGTTTACAGACTATTTCACCTTACATCATCATACTATTCCATTCTTCACCCTGTATATGATAATGTATGTATGATTAGATGAAATGGGACATAGAGGTTTTTTTCCTGGACACTGTACACTGTTCTTGAGACTAATATTTCACAATGATGTTTGTAAATTCAAACACTATGATAGAAATCAGATGTAAAGGTTCTATGTAACTACCAGAGGAATATACAATTTTAGTTTATTTTTGTTCAAATTTGTAAACCAGTCCATGGAATAAATGACAGAATAAGAAGTAGTGGGAAAAGCAAATGCAGATTGTGAGGAACATACTTTTCAGCATGTATAAAGAAGCAAACCTACAGAACCTGTAGTACAAAATACATTTTCTGTTTAAGACTGTGTAACATGCCCTTTTTTTTCTTTGCAACTTCAATAAAGAAGAAATGAGATCTCAGTCCTAAACACATTAACCAGTTTCCTTTCCTGACAAGTACTATTGAAAAGAGACAACCATGCAAATCAGGAATTTGTCCAAAATTTCCATTTAACTGCTACAATGAATTAGAATTATATTTGCACACAATGAAATTCTAGATAACTTACATATTACATCATGATATATTGTTGCTCTAAGTACTGATAATACTTGAGAAACTCTATGAACAAAACTCATACTTTGATTTAATTAAGATTTATGCCTGCCAGCCTCACAAGATCTTTAACATTTTATTAACAATCATTTTGGACAAATTTTACTGGTATAATGTGCTTTACAGTGTATTTTGCTTTGCCAAACCTTAATAAATACTTTTGCATCATTGTGACTACATTTACAATAAAGCTACAGTGGCAAAGTGCAAGGCCTTTAAGGTCTCAGAAGCCTAGCGGACTCCTTCGAGGCTGATGAAATTGTATTAAAAAAAATATATAACAATGGTATAAAGAAACCAAGAACAAATGATATCAACGTTTGAAGCATGTACTATCGAAGCAAACCAAGGTCTTGAGTCTAATTCTCTTAAAGACCACACCAACTGTGGTCAGCTTATCATTTTCACCATCTCTCCCCATGCCTTGTTCTCACAAAGCAGCAATGCGATGCATGAAACGTGAACAAGTCTACCCACAATGCTGCAGCTGGTTCAGTATTGCTCAAGAATACTGTCTCTCTCCCCACCAAAACTACAAACTCTGCTAGATACTCTGCTACATCCTTGAGTATCCATCTCAGCTGCTGCAACCACACATTTCTTAGCGTAACACCTCTACTGTCATTATTTCAGTGCGATTGAGCCGACCAAGTTCTTTCCCTCTTTCACCTCAGCCCCAGTCTGAACGTTTTAGATTTCACTGCTATTAGCATTTCCCCTCCACTCCATTAACAATATTAATGTTTCATCCACCATCTACAATCTCACTGTTAGGTCTTCCTCCACATTGGTCCCATGTGTGAGAATCTCTGAATCCGTGTCGAACAGCCCTCTACCTCTAACCCACACGCTCTTAGACATGCAGTTTTTCATCAGACTTGCATGGAAAATACGTATTTTTTTAGCACTGCACTCATCTCCCGGACTGCAGACTCACTAGGACAAGAACTATCTTGGTGGTCCCCTTCTGCTGTACAAGGTCAATCATACAGTCTGCACCTAACAAATACAAACATATGACTACAGCTATTTGACTACTTCTGTAGCAAATAGTTGTTTTTAAACTAATCCTTGACACTTGGCACTAGCGTTTCTGGCACCTACTTATTCATAATGAAAAGTATGATATAGTTTCTTTCCTCCTTCCTCCTCAATATTGTGGTTTCTTACTTCATGCTTCAGGCAAGTATCACATCTGCCAAACCCAGGACTATCCTTTAGATATTCTTGCGTATCAGAATGCAAGAAGGATGCAGTGTAACTTTAGAAGATAACTTTTTCAATGTGGAGAAAAAAAAGCTTTCACAACCATTCTGTAAACCCTATGTGTATTTGTAAATTACTACTGAAATGAAATCCCACAGTAATTCTTTAAACTGCTGTATGGGAACAGAGACAGAGAAATGGTTGGGAAGAAAAAAAATATTACAGTGTATCTGCTTATACTCACATCATCAAAAGGACTACAAAACTGTGTGCTCAGATAAATTTGCTAGCCAATAGAACAAGCACCCTAAATGTTCATTTTTAACTTCTGGTCTCATGATGTAGTTGGTTGCAGTTTAAGAAGCAGAGAAGTTAAAATCCAACCAAGTGTTCCAAAGAGTAGTGCACAGAGCAAAGGTCTAGCAAGTAGCTTTGGGCTGATACCAGACTGCATTCAAAAAGAGAAAGAAGCTGGGGCAGGCAGCCAGCTGATGTGTATATGCTGGTATCTATGCCCAGGCTGGGGTGAAAGGCAGAAAGCACTCTGCCTGAGCTTACATTAAGAGAATCCAAATGGAACACGTGTAGCAGGGTGACAGCAGCACTCAATTCTTCCAAACTCCACTTGACTCTAGCGAGGAAGGCCACCTAGATGTCCTCATCCCTTGTCACTGTTACTCTGGTGCTGCAGTAACCTAGGACATCACCAGTTGCGTGCCAGTGAGTTGAGTTAGCACACTCTAAGAAGGTCCTACTCCCTCCAGACAGCAATTGTTGATGGCAACTAAAGCTAATACTTTTTTCCTTCATATTACAATAGCTCATATGCAGTGACAGCTACTGTGCCTCAGCTGGCAAGAGGAGGATCCTGCCAAAGAGCTGCTGGCTTGCTTGTACCCAGTGGAGCACATCCCTTGATTCTGCTCTGGCATCACCAAGCTGAGAGAACCAGCAACTTCAGGTGTCTCCAAGATCAGCAGAGACTGCTACCATCCTGGCCCTCCCCCCCATCTCAGCTGCCCATTTATAGATATGGTCTAGTGATTTTGAAAACATCTGAACATTAGAAAGGTCACATTATGCTGGTGAACCTGACCTGATGCCTTCCAGAAAAATTATATCAGGAAAATAATTTTTAAAAAGTTATAAGCCATTTTGAATCTTTCTTCCACATATACGCATTCACCTGTTCCACCAGTATTTCAGACACACACTCTAAGTAGTACAACGCTTTGTAACTGTTGCCCCTTAACGACATCAACCGCATATGTACAGATCACTTATAAGATGTATTTGTTGCATAACCTAAACTGAGGTTTACAAAAAACATGCCCACTTTAGGCCATATTGGTCATTCCAAGTCAGAAGGCAAACCATTGCCAAGTTTTCCCCAGCAGAATTGAATGCTATCAATCAGCTCTTGGGTTTTAAATGGGCAATTCAAGTTTTAGAAGATTTGCCAAGCTCTACGCCACAAAATTCAGCATGCACTTTAGACTTAGAATTTGGTAGGCCTTCTGGCAGTTAAAAAAAAAAAATTAAAATGGTCAAGTTACAAAGAAAATTTTCCTCCATATCAGTTTCATATTAATTTGACTGTTGTCATGATGACAAGACCTCTGTTTAACAACAAATGACAGCAATATTGCCACTCCCACAAGGCACACTATAAAAACAACCCCCTCAATTAACAGTACAAAGTCCTGTTACTAATAAAACAAACACACACACATACAGAGAGGGTACTACTTCTTTCAGCAAATATTGATACAAAAACTCCAAAGAAAATAAAACATTTCCTAACAATGCCAATGTTCCTTCTTCACCCTTTCTCTTGTTTCTTTTTCACCATTTCTTTTCCTTCTTCTTTTGCGTCAGTTCGCTATCATGAAGTAAAGGGCTGGCACTCCCAAAACCCAATCTCCATAACCATCTCTTAAATTCTTTTAAATTCTCTTAAATTCTAGCAGTGTCAGGCATCAGTTTACAGTCACAATAGAGAGGCTCACAGAAGTGCACTTATAAACCCTCCAACATTTTGGAACGAATAGCAAAACAATCCACATGGAGAAAATGTGATAATGGAGCCATAACGTGATAGCACCAGGCTCTTAAAACATTTCTACTCAAAGCTCTATTGTATGCATGATTTAGTTTGAGCACAGGGATATGTGGAAGCCACATCAAAGGGCTAATGGATAGACATTTTGTTAACATATGTAGAACTGATGCCAGGCCATAAAACAACATTGTACTGAGTACTACACATCTTCACAGAAGTCTTTGTTTTTTTTTTTCCTGGGGCTTGGGTTTTTTTTTGGTCTACAAATTATTTCATAGAATCATAGAACCATTAAGGTTGGAAAAGACCCTTAGGATCATCAAGTCCAACCATTAACCTAGCACTGCCAAGTCCACCACTAAACCATGTCCTCAAGCACCACATCTATCATGTCTTTTAAATACCTCCAGGGATGGGGACTCAACCACTTCCCTGGGCAGCCTGTGCCAGTGCCTGACTACCCTTTCAGTGAAGAAGTTTTTCCTAATATCCAACCTAAACCTCCCCTGGCGCAGCTTGACGTCTCCCCTCAGCCTCCTTTTCTCCAGGCTAAACAACCCCAGTTCCCTCAGCCGCTCCTCATAAGACTTGTTCTCTAGACCCTTCACCAGCTTCGCTGCCCTTCTTTGGACGCGCTCCAGCACCTCGATGTCCTTCTTGTAGTGAGGGGCCCAAAACTGGACACAGTATTCAAGGTGTGGCCTCACCAGGGCCGAATACAGGGGCACTATCACCTCCCTGGTCCTGCTGGCCACACTATTCCTGATACAAGCCAGGATGCCATTGGCCTATCTTGGCCACCTGAGCACAGTGCTGGCTCATATTCAGCCAGCTGTCAACCATCACCCCCAGGTCCTTTTCAGCCAGGCAGCTCTCCAGCCACTCCTCCCCAAGCCTGTAGCATTGCCTGGGGTTGTTGTGACCCAAGTGCAGGACCCGGCACTTGGCCTTGTTGAACCTCATACAGTTGGCCCCGGCCCATCAATGCAGCCTGTCCAGATCCCTCTGCAGGGCCTTCCTACCCTCCAGCAGATCAACACTTCCACCCAACTTGGTGTCATCTGCAAACTTACTGAGGGTGCACTCGATCCCCTCCTCCAGATGATTTATAAAGATATTAAACAGAACTGGTCCCAATACCAAGCCCTAGGGAACACCATTTCTTCCCTTATGTGCATGAATGCCTAACAGGCTCAGAAGCCTGGACAATTTTCATGTTCTCTTGTTCCCTGGAGCTTTGCCCAGTATCACAAATTCTGAGAGAGGGCTGATTTTTGAAATAGGGAAAGGAAAAACAATGAAAAGGTAAATAAGCTGCTGTTTCCTTTGTACAACAGGTTCTGTTACATCAATCACAGATTGGTAAAGAACTTCACAATCTATTACCTTAGCATCTCTGTTTCTCAGGTCATTCCTAGGCCTGATACTTTCAAAGTGCTGTCCAAACTTGGCTCAGAGCTACAGTACATTCTTCAATGGTCTTTTATGCCTGTGGTGTTCAAAATAGAGTCACTTTTCAAATGGTACATTTTGTAGGTATGGCACTCCATAAAAACAGGAGGTAAAAAAGCAGTATAGAGTGAATTCCTGGAATAGCCGTTCAGGATTCCAAAAAAGCCACTTATGAGCCCCTCCGTTTGTGCTCTACAGTATTTATGCTAGATCACAGAATAACGAGCAACCATTAAATTTATGTACTTTGTAGGGCACTTAGGAAACAGTTTTCCCATCACTTAGTAACTGTAAGATAAGTAAAACAGCACTGCACACCAAGAAATACACAGAACGGAAAGATACTGAAAGTCAGGATTATAGAAGAGTTATATCTTTATCCACTTTGATAACTTTTCAGTTAATCAAGTATTTTGTGGTTCTGTGTTTGGCACATTAGGTACCTTGAAGCCAGACTAACAAGAAACAGCCACTATTTATAGCATTTCCCCAGAGATGGGAACAGTTGCTTCTGCACTTTAAGACCAATCATGTTACATCTGTATTAAAATAAGAAGACAAACATGTTTTACTGCCAGCTCTGCCTGAGTTTCAATGAAAACCACATTAGTTAACTTGTGAATTTCTCAGTCAGTCAGTCTCCAGTGTCAACTTACATAGTTTAAATAAAATATCTCACCAATACACAGTACAGGAGAAAAGGACCATGCTAACAGCATGGTCCCAGGTTCAACAGCGTGCTTCAAAAACTCCTTCTCCAAGATAAAAGTCAGGAATGGACTGCAAATGTCTCTAACCTGCAGTAGCCTGGACCTCAGCAGGTTCTGCTACCATACCTTTCTCATCTCAAAAACTCTGGCTCAACCGTCAGCAGTCATACAGGCTTAAATATGATAAGTCCCACAACCCACAGGTTTTCCACTCTCACTGCTGTCCTAAGCACTGTAAGAATAAGATCCCAAGCTCAGAAAGGCTGCCAGGGTATTGAGTCATAGCATGTTTGGTCCCACTGCTTCCAAGGAAGAAAAGCTTGATCTTGAACTCATTATCTTATAGGCACAGGCTCACCTCCTTTGGGCACTTACAGGGATTCAGGCCTCAGCAGGCATTAAACGAGGACCTCAGGACTGACAGCGAGGATGGTGGAGGTCTCTGCTCAGGACATGCACAGTCATGCCCACTCTGACATTAGCAAGGGTCCTGTATGGGGAGAGCAGCCCTTCCCTAACTTAGAAAGGATAATACAAAGATAAACAGAACAGAGACATTGGTGAGACAGTGAACTCTACTGACAGCACGACAAAATCCATTTCCTTTTGCTGTTCAGATGCTTTCTATGCCACCTGAAAACTTGGTAGCACAAAGCTGCAACTTACAGTAGGTTTCAAAGTACATTTTTCTTAGTTGGAGCAATCAACGCTAAAGCATTTGCTTACTGCTACTGGCTGGCCAAACAGAAAGGATAAAGCAGAACAGAAACCTGAAGTATCAGTGGGTTAACTTTTCAAAAGTAGCTGCGTGCCTTGGGTGCAGAGCTGCCTCAGAAAGCAACAGGACATCTGCACCCATGTCACATCATCGCTTCTGAAGATGAATGCATTCTTGAGAGCTTGATGCTTCACAAAGCAGTAATTATATTTCTTTTATTGCTTTAAGTTGTTCAGAAACATAAATGTGTTCAAGATAAGCACAGGTGCCTAAACAAAGGTTTGCAAGTTTGACAGTTTTGAGAATCAACTTTGATTCTATCAAACATTTCTTGCAACACCAGGACAAAGCATGTATTATAAGACTTTAAGAACACTAAATCTTTATAAAATAAAGCAAACTTTTAGGAAAACATGTCAGAAGTATTTAAACTGCTTTTTTTTCCTGTTTTCCTTAACATTTTTCTAGGTTGTTCCCCACCACCCCCCCCATGCAAGAATCCACACAAAACACTTGGAAAAATTACTTAAAAAGGAGGAACTGAACTCGACATGCTGCAAAAGTGGTCAAATAAAGCAAAAAAAAAAAAGGTAAGAAAAACCAATAAATTATTTTCCCCTTTCAAAGATTTTAGTAATAATATTCAACATGGCTTGTAACAGATAAAAATTTCAGAAAAATATGATTTCAGTTCTTGGTGATTATATTAATAAATATGCTAAGATCTCACAGGAGGAATTAATGGATTATTTATAAATCAAGCAGTGTATTAAATTCTGGTCAACATATAGATGAACACAAACATGCCTAACAGGCAGTTACATCTAGAACTGTATCACTTCTCACCAGACTTCTTCAGTATCCTACAGTGACCCTCATTTTCAATTAAGTTCCAGTTTTTTAAGTTATAATTTGTTGCAATACCTGTGACCAGTTACTCTTCACAGGCTTCAGCCTAATTTCAAACTGTTTTGCTTTAGACCTTTGCAAGAGCGATACCACCCGCTGCTGATTTCTCACCCAGAGTTCAGAGATCCAGGTTTGCTTTTGTTTCAATTCAAAACTTAAATTGAAATTTTGGCCCGTGGAAATGGCACCTTTCTATTCCCCTGGATTTGTAATGCATTTTGAAACACTTTGGCATTGTAAGAGTTTGGGTCTGCAATGTATTTTATTGCCTAAATAGCTAGAGGGTTCCCATTTTTACCAGAGTAACACAGTGGAGTGAGCATGGTGAAGCACCCATTAAGGCTCCAAGAGGAACTGCGTACTAAAAAACCTAAACATTCACTTGTTTTATTTTTCTGTTTCTTGGTTACATTTTCAAAGTGTGTCCACTACCACTCCCCTTAACATCAGCAGGGGGCTTGTAAATAAGTCTTTACCCAGTGTTTCAAAAAACTGAGCTTCTCAGTGGAAGAAGTGAAGAGATCCCAATCCATTTCATTACTTAAAGAAACAGAGTAGGACAGCAAAGAGAAAATCAAGTACATGCAAGCATCTTAATGCACCTTTGAAGGTTACATCTGGACACTTTATAATGTGAATTAAAATGTCGTAATTTTGAAATACACCAAACATAATTCAGGAAAGACAGTCTATTAGTTGGTTAGAAGCACTGCTAAAAATCCAGATGACATAAAATTAAAGTAGCTGTACCCTAATTTAGAAGTTGAGGCATTGTCTTTAACTCGGTAAACATATGTTTCATGAAGCTAAACTCATAGGTGATGGTATGTAAACCGATCAACCATGACGGTTGTTACTTTTTCCGTGCCCAATGATCAACCTTCTGAAACCGTACATTCACGGTAACACTGAGAATCTCTAGACATCACAAGACAGAGTTGCAGAACTACCATCTCAGAAAAGATAAAATCTTGTAAGAACTATGTGTGGTTTAAAGGACAGGGATAGTCATTCTTATTTTCCATTGAAGTTAGAAAACTACAATGTTTAAAAAAGAATTGTGGCTCAGTAGATGTACTTCAGCAGCAATTTCTAGTGCTGCTGTAATTGAGGTTGCATCAGCGTTTTCACAATAAACCATACTGCCAGAAAAATCATTCCATGTTGCAAGCTGACATGGAAGACCTCATAACAGGCACAAATCCTTCAGCACCACGAATTTAGTTTGTATGACTTTTGGCTAAGAAGTCTGAAGAAAAGAGGAAACAAGAAGAAAAATCTTGAAATGGAAACCAACAATTTAGGATTAACTAGTGTTCAAACAGGATTTGCAGATACTTTTTAGCGCAGATGGTTTATTCCTCCAGACTAACACACATACAACTCCTGCTAACGCAGCAATGATTTGCACAAGAAAAACATCTTCAAAAAAGTTGAACTGACATTATGCATTCACTTTTACATTTGAGGAAAAACTCAGGCAAAACAATTTTATTTCTGGACAATAGAACCTGGCTTATTTGCCTGATCAAGAAACCACTTGAAGATTATTAACAGAACAATAAGCAAACTCCAAGTACAAATCATTATGGCAACCTTATCTTACTACTTGTTATTTAAAACAATAGCTGTATTAGTTACAGCGATAGGATTTCACTTCTGCTTACACACATGCTTCTTTGTAAGCCTATGCAGATGGTACCATTTAAAGTGAGCTTTAAGCCAGTGAAAGAAAAAGGAGGAGGTTAAATTGTGTACAATTTAGTTGAATTTCCTGTTCTTAGAACACAGTAATTCTTATAGTTTTCTAAAATATATCCTAGTACGTTAGAACTGAGACTGGTGGTTTCAAACCTGTTACCTGAAAAATACTGAAAAGCTGAGATGTCTGAAATGTAGAAGAGTAGGTGACTAAGAGTTACTCGTTTGAGGGATTTCTTAGGAAGGGCTGCTCTTTGGTTTTGTTTTTTCATATTTTTAAAGAACAAAAAAAGTTTCTTTCTGTATATGCTCACTCACCTGCTCTGGGTACTTGCTTCCAACTATCTCTGCCACTGTGTTAAAGGAAGGAGAGTCTGGATAGGTCTTAGCCCCCATCTTCAGGTGCACAACGATCTTAGTGCCCCGGAAAGACATCCGTGACATCATTTCAGCATCTTCCACAGAGATGCAAGCAGTGGGAATCCGGGGCACATCAGGCTGGTAATTCTGCCACCCAGTATGTGGGCTGTGAAAAGAAAAATAAAACCACAGTGTTAACAACTTAGCTCTGGAAGTTATTATCATTATTATAGAATTATTAAAAATAATACTTTCACTGCCATCCCCAGCAGACTCTCAAAAAGGATATATTTACTATTGATAAATAAACCTTTCGATAAAATACATCAAGTGTTTTTATGCTAATCAGAATATCTGACTGTCACCAATTCCATATGTCTGGAAAGCTATTTTGTGTCAGTTCTATTTAGGTCATTTCCACACTTTGACATTACAGTAGTAAATCCTCTGATACCACACTTCGCTGCTTTATCAGGAAGAAAAGCACTGAAAAGCTCGTAAGTGAACAGATCGTAAGAAGTGCATTTTTTACCCTGTTACAAGTAATGAAATTAAAATTCACTACTTGACTGTTTCAATATCAGAATGGAGATTTAGTTTGAATAGCACTAATATGAGAGACTTCAGGGGAAAAAAAAAAAGACAAGATGACCATGAAAAAAATGCACATTTATTTGTTCTCAGTACACTCGAGATTTCAACCACTACCTGTAGACGAAAGAGAACTTAAAAAAAAAAAAAAAAAAAGCCAACCAAACAATTAACTTCACACGAATTACACAAAGACAAAGAAAAATGCGCACCACCAGATGCAAGGCTTCAGTGTCTTCCATTTAGGAATAGCTATGTCTTGTGGAGATAAAAGGGGAAAAAAAATAAAACAAAAATAATCACAAAGTTCCTCTGACATTCACAGTGCAATATGGAGTGACTTCTTTCCTCTCAGAAAGCTGCAGACAGTTTCATGACTATTTAAAGCAATTATTTCCCTTCCAGAGGCTCCTTCTACCACCACTGCATGCAGAGCTAACTGGAATGAGTGATTTCACCTCTAACATCACAGGATCGCTAAAAGGTAATGGACAAGTTCCTTAACAAGTTCCTTCAATGTTTTTTCACATTTGGCCATTATTTACATATTTCTCATTTTCTGGTGCTTCTGTCGAGATCTTTGGATCTGACTTGCAGAAGTACTGAGCATTACAGCTGCAGCTGAAGTCAACACTTTTAAAGTGAAGTTGTATATGAAGCCAGATACAGTGGGGGGAAAAAACACGTGTGGGAACAAAGAGAAATCAGGATCTAGAAGCATGCCCAAATTTGCAAATAATCCCGATATTAAATCATTCATTGCCTTCACTTCCCACTTGTAAAATGGGAGTAAAAATACTCTTTGTTTCACAGACAGGAAAAAAAAAGGGAATAAAAACACTCTTTGTTTCAAGAGGACAGACTCAAAGAACACTTGAGAACCATTCTGATACCACAATAATGATCGGAAATCAACTGTTATGCAATTACATGTCCTAAATCCTAAAATAAGCTCAGAACTGCACATTGAGATATTAGGGTAAAACTCTGAATAAGCAGCTCTTCAGTACTGGCCATCCTCTGCAGTAAATCTGTAACCTGAAATAATACATCGGCAACCCTTGATTTCAGGTCTACTTTGTAATTCTCACATTTCAGTCACTACTCAAGAGACATTTTCAATATACGTAAAATATTCAGTCATATAGAGGCTTCCTCAATGTTCTTACGAATATGCTATTTGTCTATTTGTCTCAGTTACTGAATTCTGACTTTATCAGTGAAATGACAGTGAATAAAGTTTCCAAAGGAAATCTCTAAAGCTAAACCATATCTTTACCTACGTGTTACCCTCTAAAGCTAAATCATATATTTACCTACATGCCACCCTATGAAGAAGGGCTAGAGTTGAAGCTTTCAAACCAGATTACAGACATTCTTCACGTCAACTTTTACAAATTAAAATACTATTTTTCCATATAATAAGATTGAGGTTGACAGGGACCTCTCGAGGTCATCTGGTACAACTCTGCTGCTCAAGCAGGGCCACCCAGAGCCGGTTGCCCAGGATCCTGTCCAATATGTGAAAATCTTCACCTATGAGCCTACTTACAGTAGCAGGCACATATTTCTATACATTTAGAGAAAAATTTTTAAAAATTGGGGGATTTTTAAGTCTTCTAAACTGGAGAAAACACACTTCATTCCTGGAGGAGAGGTGGTGAGGAGGAAGGGCAAGATCCACTTTCTAAGGATCTAGATTAGGTAAATTGGGAGAGATTATTCAGTTCTCTTTGTTTAGAAGAATAAATCCTTCTCAACCACAACAAGTCATATTGTAATCAATAACATAACCTGCAGAGTAGATATGTAAAAACATTTATTTGAAAACAAAATACTAAAAATCAGTTACCGAAGCCTTACGGGAGCTGCTTCAGAGTGTAGACAGATCTGTTTATTAGGTGGCAACAGTTTAGGAAGTTATTGCTCCCAGTTGTTTATGGCTGAACTTCATACGAAGGCCAGTGCTCCTGCTCCTCATCAGCTTTGCCAGTCAGGTGGCCCATAGCTCACCTTTGAAATAACAGAGTTACCCTGGTACTCAGAAACTCTTGTGCCACATAATCCTCCCTGAGTGGGATAAACTCATGTAGACTTATAAATTCAGATTTTATACATTTTTTTCTTTCCCTTTGTCCCTGTTAAAAAAAATAAAGCCCCTCTCACCCCCTCTTTTAAACTGCACCAATTTGCTGCATATGTTTAATATTTCTTTGAGTGTTTGGGAATATACCCAGCATGTTAACCAGGAGACTTTCAAAAAAACATAAAATAAACAACACACTGGGGGAAAAAAAAAAAGAGAGATAACAATTTAATGTATTAATGGTCAAAAAAACCCCTACATTCAATAACTGAGCAGAAACAGTTTCTGCTCATTTTAAATGAATCCATTCACCTGTGTCTTCTGGCAAGATTATGTCTTAGTACTAACATGCCCAGAACACTGAATTGCAGTAATTCAGGTTTTATCACCACCTGTACTGATTTCACTCCCCTTGTTATCTCCCAGATGCTCAACAAAAGAAACGCCTAAAACTGTATTTGTTTCTCCAATAAAAGTAGCAATTACATTTCTTTCAGATGCTGAATCCCAATGCTCTACCACAATTGTGAATAAAGCTTCTGACAACCCACTGAGATGCACGCATGCCTACACACCTCAAATGAATGAACGTTTGCATTTACAAAATTTACCCCAGCTAGCCCAAAAAATAAACCTTGAAGTCACCCGGTAGCCTTGCCATTTTTATGCTCAAACTACTATTTTGCCAAGATTACAAAGGTAAACCCAACTACCCAAACTAAGACATTTTGGCACAGGCAGCCAGCGGCAGCAACTCTTCAGATGATATCAAGACCTGAAGGGAATGGATGACTGTCCAAATGATTGCTACAAAAAGGGAAACGGACCCTAAGCATTACCAGTACAAAAGCACAAGGCAGTATCACAATCCTCATCACAGGACTGATATATCACTGATATCACAGTCCTTAGCACAGAACTGATATATCACTGTCCAACATCACACAAGATCCAAACATTTGTGGCAGACACTAAGCATCCTGGGATATACCCGATTAAAGTTTACATGCCTGCAAAACACACCATGTGTTAAGTATATCTACATAATAAATTGCTTAATAAAGTGTCAAAGAGTACATCAAAAAAATTCTGTCAAGTAAATTAAGCCCCTTTTATGCAGAGATAACCAAAAACTGCTGACCATACAGCAAGACCTGAGCAAGAATTAAGTAAACAAAATAGAAAAGAAATTACTAGCAGACTCGGTGTGTAACAGATGAAGAGAAGCAGTCCTGAGTTTGGCTCAAAACAAGGCAAAGAGGATGTGGTTCAGGAGAAAGAATTTTGGTGGTGGTGGGCAAGGCAGATTTTTTTTCTTCACTGAGTCTGAACAAATACCACTTTGTGGCTACTCTTTCTAAAGAAAAAGGATTTTACTAAAGAAAAAAAAAAATCTAACTCACATTTACCATTCCCTGCCCCTTGAAAAAGAAAAGAAAGAAAAGCTTCACATAAAACCAGCTAGGGAGATCACAAAGCAGCCCTGACTCAGAACCAGCATTCATCTTTGCAACATTGGTACCCACAGGCAAGCGAGGCGCACCTCTGGCGCGTCCTGCTAACACCTGGGAGAGACGTCAGCTGCTGCTGCTTCAAACCCACACTCCCTCTGAAAAGGCTATCATCCAGCAAAGCCTGAATACATTTTGCAAAACTTTAAGGGTAATTAGGCCATTTAATATCTAAACATACCCATACTCCAATACCATAGTTTGGTGTTTAGTAGAGGAGAGGGGGTGGGCGGTTCTTTTATTATTATTATTTTTATTTAACAAAAGCACCTGTTATTCTGATTGTAGATCTACTGGATCACCTCATCTTCATATTTAAACTACTTAAAAAATTGAACACATCTAGCTAGATTAATCCTTTATAAACCTATTAATGTTAATAAAAACTCATCATCATTCAGTCTCAACATTCCTGTTCAACAGCTGATGAGATTCAGACAAATAAAGTGGTTGGGTTTTGCTTTTGATAAACACCTAGACTTCACATCTTGGAAAGTATTTAATAGAAGTATCACAGTATGAATAACAAAGCAGAGGAAAGGCTCCAAAAAATAAAGCATTTCCTCTGTTAGAAGTACACATCAAATGACTAGTAAGAAACAGATGTGGCTTACATCCTACAGAAAAGTGTAAAGGAAGGATAATAAAAAGTCAAGATGCAGCTAGTTAGTTTCTCTTCTGAGCAAAATAATCAAATGTGGAGAAACTAAAAGGCATGGATGAAAAGATGTGCTGCTGGTGTCAGGTTGGTTACTGCAGTACTTGTTACTGTGGTACCTGACCTCGTATGCTTGTTACTTCGTTCCTGGACTACCAACCCTTATCTCTAAGATAAGCTAAAATGCCCAAGAACAAAGAAACTGTGTAAGAACCAGTGCTTCAAGCTAAACTGGATGCTCTGATGGAAAACACATTTCAAGTGGAAGACTCATGCAAAGATAGCAATCTCCTCAAGAGAGAAGTAAGCATGACATAACAAGAACTCTTAGCACGACTAAAAGAAAATGAAACAAAACAAAACTTGATCATACAAAAGCTGACAAAGATCTACTTCATCCATAACATGTATACACACACACACACACCCGGCAATGCACAATTCTTCACACCAACCTCATAAAGCATCTAGGATTGGGAAATACAAAATGAATGTTGTCTAAGTATCTTTGGTTTACTCACTCATACAAACACACTGTGAAGCTCTAATTACACACATGGCCACCTACTTTCTACAGGACCCATGCCATATTCACTGTACCAACCACATGTAAACTAAACGTTCCTATCAGGTCAGCTGGTTTGTTACTATTGCCTTAAATCATAAAATACGTTCCTGAATGGAACCATGACTATATTAATCACTAGCTATACCCATACCAAGATCACAGCCTTAACTCTCGGTAAGGTTTTCATGCCCCTGAGCTGGGAGATGGAAATAGGACACAGAATGAAGTCCCAGCTGTCGAAGAGGTGGCAGTCGCTGACCTGCTCCTCCACCTGGATGCCCACAAATCTATGGGGCCAGATGGGATCCACCCGAGGATACTGAGGGAGCTGGCGGAGGAGCTTGCCAAGCCACTCTCCATCATTTATCAGCAGTCCTGGTCAACCAGGGAGGTCCCAGATGACTGGAAGTTAGCAAATGTGACACCCATCTACAAGAAGGGCCGGAAGGAAGATCCGGGGAACTACAGGCCTGTCAGCCTGACCTCGGTGCCGGGGAAGGTCATGGAACAGATCGTCCTGAGTGCCATTATGCAGCATGTGCGGGACAACCGGGGGATCAGGCTCAGCCAGCATGGGTTTATGAAAGGCAGGTCCTGCTTCACTAACCTGGTCTCCTTCTATGACAAGGTGACCCGCTTAGTGGATGAGGGGAAGGCTGTGGATGTTGCCTACTTGGACTTTAGTAAGTCCTTTGACGCTGTCTCCCACAGCATTCTCCTGCAGAAGCTGGCTGCTCACGGCTTGGACAAGTGCACTCTGCGCTGGGCTAAAAACTGGCTGGACGGCCGAGCCCAGAGAGTTGTGGTGAATGGAGCCAAATCCAGTTGGCGACCGGTCACGAGTGGTGTTCCCCAAGGCTCAGTGTTGGGGCCGGTCCTGGTCAATATCTTTATCGATGATCTGGATGAGGGGATTGAGTGCACCCTCAGTAAGTTTGCAGATGACACCAAGTTGGGTGGAAGTGTCGATCTGCTGGAGGGTAGGAAGGCCCTGCAGAGGGATCTGGACAGGCTGGATCGTTGGGCCGGGGCCAACTGTATGAGGTTCAACAAGGCCAAGTGCCGGGTCCTGCACTTCGGTCATAACAACCCCAGGCAACGCTACCGGCTTGGGGAGGAGTGGCTGGAGAGCTGCCTGGCTGAAAAGGACCTGGGGGTGATGGTTGACAGCTGGCTGAACATGAGCCAGCAGTGTGCCCAGGTGGCCAAGAGGGCCAATGGCATCCTGGCTTGTATCAGGAATAGTGTGGCCAGCAGGACCAGGGAGGTGATAGTGCCCCTGTATTCGGCACTGGTGAGGCCACACCTTGAATACTGTGTCCAGTTTTGGGCCCCTCACTTCAAGAAGGACATCGAGGTGTTGGAGCATGTCCAAAGAAGGGCAACAAGGTTGGTGAAGGGTCAGAGAATAACAGCTGGACTTGATGATCTTAAGGGTCTTTTCTCACCTTAACAATTCTATGATTCTATGATCATTCCATACTTCGGTTCTGTTTTTTCAATTCTATATTCTACATATCACAGAAACCCCCCCTCACATACAAACCTTTACACTTTGCTGGAGTGATGGAACATCCTGTAGCAAAACAGAAGGGAAACTGTACATCTTGATCTCACGCTTAGCCACAGAGAATAGCTCCTCATGAGTGCCTCACTCCTCTATCTTTCTCTTCATTGAGAGCAGCATGGCAAGGGTTGAACTCTATTCAATTAAATCCCCTCTTCCAGCACCATAAAGTCCTTACAAAACAAAACCCGTCCTTGTGCGCACTCAGACTGTGTACGTTCTTTCAAGATTCTCCCCATTATCTGGATAGAGAGGCCAAGCTGTAACAGAATTAGTCAAAATGTCAAAAGTATTGTTAATCTTCTCAGAAGAATTAAGTCTTTAAAAATAAAATCAAGACTATTCCCCATTTACAGCCACTTGGCAAAATAGAAAAGAAATAAATTCAGCCTAGTTTTGTGTTTCTGTCATCATTTGTCCCAAGATTCTCTTGTTTTGTTTGCTTCTTATATTGACTTTGTAGGATTTGATTTGTTGGTTTACAGTAAGTTGAAATAATAGCAAGACTGCTAAATTTGAAACAAAATATGAGCATGCACAGAAAATTTTAGGAAACTCAGGAGCAAAAATACAATGCAGTAGAAATATGGAATTAAATAATATAGCAGTCTGTTACCAAGGACAGAATATTTGGAGTCTAGTTATACAGTCTCTTCCAGATTACTTTGTACCAGCCTTTAATTGATGTAGCATCTGCACAAGTGTAATGAAGTGTAAGACAGACTCCAGAAACTATTGGCCTTACCAAGGAAAACTCCCGTTGAAAAAGAGCACAGCATTACTCTGTTACCACATGGACTCCATTTAAATTAACATTTAGAAAACTGCATCTAATCAGTGCTAGGCACTCATTAAAATTAGGCTGTACCAAACAAGCATAATAGCTTTGACGCAATTACATATGGGCTGGGCTATAGAATGCAACTAACACATATATGTTTGTATTTCATTATAATATTCAGTACCACACGCACCAAGGGAATTCTATGATAACCACAGAAGTTTTTAAAAATAGCGTAATTAGATATGGTTTGTCCAACAAGAAGCAGAAAACAACTGTGAATGGTAAAATGATCAAATGAAGCAAGTCCAATGAATTCCACCCCGGGACTATCAAACTGCTGGGAAAGTAGAAAAGCCTGCACAATCCTTTCCAAACGTCTGCGGAAATGGAGGCTTGCATCAGCTGCTCTTCAACTGAAAAAGAAACTTTCTGCATCTTGCAGACATGAGGAGGACTCTCCAGCAGCTGACAATACCTTGAGGGAACCATTTAAGTCACACACCTGCTTGGCCTCCTTCTGCTCAATATGAACAACCCAGCTCCCTCCTCCTGTGTTTACATCCCCGCCTTGTGAGAACACAGCTGCCTGCCGCACGCTACCATAGGTATGTTAGCAGAGGGCTCCTGGAGGGAGCGCCAAGGACAATCCTAATTGCCAGCAGCTGCAAGGTTTCTGGCTTCATGATTTTTTGTTGAACTCCTGGCTTCGCAGCCCTGAGTAGAAGCCATATTTATATCTTCAGTGACCCCTCTATCACCAGAGACCGGTGAGAACACAGGACAAATTAAAAAAACCTCACTGGAAACAGATGTTATATTTTATACCTACAGGAAGTATATAAATAAATCCAAACAGAAAAACAAAACCAAAACAACAAAAACCCCCATTTTCTTTATTTGGAAAGCAGGGAATCAGACAAAGAGGCATCACAGGGCTGGCAATACATAAGCAAACTAAATAACAGCTAGCTGTCTAGAATATTGATCTGGCCTTCGTACCTCCTCTGGTAATGACGTTTGTTATTGCTGATAATGAATTCTTACATTAAAATTATCAGGCACAAACAGGTGTGAAGAGGCATCAGAGCTTTCAGGCTAGGATCAATCACCATATCAGCACTTCCAAGTCTCTGCTTCATTGCAGACAGTAAGTAGTGGGGAAGGTCAAGCTCTCCCATACACAGGCATATACATTAAGTCACACGAGAAACTTGAGCCACCTCTGGCATTGAATACAGGTATATTAGGGGACAGTACAGGGAGGTTCTTCCTCCTTTTTAAAGATGGTCATGGTAAAGGGTGACACACAACCAACACTTTCAGTGAGCTGAAGGAAAAGGGTGGGGATGGAAGATACTGGTCTTACCCACCATAAAACTTCTTCCTTTTAATCAGCTGACCACAGAGGTAAACAGAGGTGAGCGAGATCTGAAAGGAGGCAGGGGAAAGTTTCAAACCCACAGAAGAGGGCATGGATGGAACTTTTCTGCTTCTCTTCCTTTTCCATGCCACACACCATTCAGAGTAGTACACTCTTTGGACACTGTCCTCCATAAAAAAAACTGAAATACAAACCTATCTTAAACTCAAATATATTTAGGAATAGCTAAACTAGGCTGAGGCAATGCAAACAAAGCCTCATGGAGATACATTTTTAAAGTGTAAAAGAGTCAACAGGAATACAAGGGCAGTCTAGAAAAAACTCATAAGGTAGAAATGGGAATGACAGAAGGGAAATAAGTTTCTGAAGACAGCAGGAGAAAGAACCGTATCTTAGCACCAAAGGCAACTATGTAGATGGATAAAAGGCGAGAGCTTTTAAAAGTAAACAACTAGACAGTAGAGTAACTTAGGTACTATCACCATAGATAGCATGGAAGTAAATGCCAGGAGTGAAATAGAAGAGAGAAAACGGAGATATCTAGTCATCTTTTCTGCTGTTTGTGAGTATAACCCTGTTTACACTGAAAGCCAGTGGCAAATCTTCCATTAATTTCAACAGAAAGGGGAAAAAAAAGGCTTTAAAAACTGACTGGATATGAGAAGAAAGAACAAAAGGCCTGACTGGATTCAGTCTCAAGCAGTGAGCAAACCAAAAGCCACTGCAAGACATTTGTCTGGGTGAGCCCCTATAGCTTCTGAAGAAAACAGAAACTCAAACATCTTCACTACAGAAATGCTTCTTTTACTCCCACAGATCTAATTTCTATAGAATATTAAACTCCTTTTTGATGTTCTATTAAACAATCCAACACTTCCGCTGTTCAAGTAAAAAATAGAATCTCAGGTCAAGAGAATAAAAAGTATGTGAGTAAAAATAATACAGAGGGGGTACCACTTATTGTTCCCCTCAAGTGAGAGATTTTAGTAGTGCCACGTGAAATGAACTATATTAGCATCACCTGATCATTATATTTGCCTACCTAGTTCACATATTATGCAACGACACTCACACAATGTAAATGCTTAAGTGGTCAGGATACTTCATCTAATAGTGTATTACACTGATTTGATAAACACATTCTCCAATAAAATGGTATGGTTTTAGTTTCAAAACTCAGGCAAGTCTTGCCTGTCACTCCAAAGTTACAGATACACCCTGAATTTTTCAGTCTCAAACTTGAAATCCACTGTAAACAGAAAAGTTCCTTTTAGCAACAGAATATATTTTTAAAGCTTATTATAACATTATAATAACTCCTGTGAACTAGGACAAAATATTGAGTAGCACGGCAAAATGTCATGCCAAGCGTGAGCACTCTTTCCGCAGCTGCGTTTGTTGACTGCGGCAGATTCTCCCAAAAGCTTCATAATCTACATCAGATGAAATACAAAATGTCCCTATAGGTACATATTTCCTCTGAACAGCTTCCTTCCTGGCAATTGGTGTTGTGTCTGGGAAATGAAGAGTGTCAGGCTGAGGGGGAAAAAAAAAAAAAAAAAAATGCAAACCATGGGTGGGAGAATGATTGAATCAGTTCTGGGGATCTTCGCATGCTGCTGGTTTCTTAGGGAGCACGCAGGAAGAACACCTGGTACACAACAGCTGCCATGAGGAAATGAATGTAGGGGTTTCCCAAGAAAATAGTTAAGTCTTAAGAATTCAAGTCATTTTCCTTCCTCAAAAGGAAAAGAGAAATTGCTGTCAAATGGCAACACTTTCTCACTGTTTTGCTTTAGATATCAAGTTGTCGTGCTCTTCAATACATTCTGTATATTCATACTACTTTGCTTATTGTTTGAAGGTTTGGGCTCTTCCTATTTAATCCTGGAGATATGCTGATTCCTTCATCATCTGCTGAAGGGGAGAGAAAAGATTTTTCTCAATCCCACTCTTATATTTTATGGATTTCTTTAACATCTAATAAAGAGTGCCTAGGAGAGTCTCTGCTGGAAGAGAGACTGTCTGAAACAATACAATCTTCTTTCCTTTTCATTAGTTGATCCATGTTGCTGAGGAAAATGTTGTTGGAAAAAAGGTAGCAGGCTGGAGGCTTTTGTTGGACTGTACAATAATGATCATGACTTTTATAGTCTGTACATAAATTTAAATACACAAATGCTTTTGGACCTTAACCAAGAGATACGGGCACACAGCCAGTCAGATCAGATGAACTGTGGTGGTGGACATGAACTGGGGACACGATGAAATTCCAGACTACCTGAAAAGTGTCAGCCATGGAAATGCCACATCTCTCAGAGCTCACCTCTGGCAGCTCCAGGAGAAGAGGACTGTCAGGGGGGACGGGGGGCTTCCCCGCTTCCTCCTCACCCATCCGTCCTGGGTGTCACTCTTCTGCTCAGACAGCCTCCACGAGGAAGGGCATGCAGCGAGTCACCTGCACTCATAGACCTGTGCACACACCACAGCCTTAGAGCTCAAAATACAAAACCACTGAAGCCCACCTAGTGCAACACTGCAAGACAGTAACAGAATAAAAAGTGGGAATTTTCTTCCCAGTGTTCAAACGCTAATGAGGAATGATTTTTTCCCCCTGAAGAATACTATGCAGGAAAGTTATCTTACTGATTGTTAATGATTGATGTTAACACTGAGACCATGTATATAACTTCATGAATAACATAAATAGAAAATCTGTTAAAAAACTGTATCTACTTAGAAAGGAGTGTATCATGTAATTGTAGAAGCAGAACTGTGTTTTACAAGCTAATACGCACAGGCTGAATTAACTTGTAGCTATCAAGTGAAAATTTGTTTCTCTAAAATACTCTGTACTACACTTCTGTGTAAACATAGTGGAGTTACTTAAATTATTCACTGGAAATGGCACTTGTTTCAAATCTAGCTTGTCTATAAACAGATATTGAATTCTACAGAACAACTCTGAATGTCTCCAGTTCATAACCATTTATTACGTAGTTTAAAGCAGTTGTTCTGTAAGTGCAGCCCAAAGATCACTTGCAGCTTGCAAAGCCTTTGTACACCCAGCCCTCAAAGCAGGCTTTTAATAGTTTCATCTACATGAAGATAAAGGTTCACTGACCTGCAGGTGAATCTTGTGATGCAGCCCATACTCTGATTAATACCAGTATTAACAAAACTCCCGGTTTATCAGGACAGTGCTTGGCCCACGACTTAACCACTGAACTGTTCACCTGCAATGAACAGTTGATGGTTGACATGACCCACGGTACACTGATAATCACACAGTATTACTTCTTGCTGCCAGAGCTATGAAACTACTGAGTGGCCTGGCTGCAAAAATGCTGATAAAACATCTTCTTCATTGGAAAGTCATGATTTGTCAAATGTATGGGGCAGATGGACCTGTCTAGGAGCATCCTTCTGAAACTCCAACAGCCAGGCTGTCCAGCTCATGAGCTCTGCTCCTTGCTAACCCTGTAACGTCCTTCTGAAAAACTCAGGTGGAGGTGGAAAAAATAGTGTATTTGTGGTTAGAATTTCTCAGCCACAAACTTGCTTGGACTAAAAACCCCTTCAAGTTTCACAGATACTTTCTCTACTACCCAACAGTTACTCAAGCATAGTAAACTGACCTGAGTGCTTTGAAATCCCATTACGTTTTCTTTTATCAGCTAGACTGACTTAAGAGTAATAACATCCTCTTTCTATACATATTCTGTTTATACAGATATACAGCCAAGCATATCCCATGATGAGCTGACACTGATCTAAGCATTTAAAATTGTTCTTTTTTAAAATTTTGTATTAAAAGTATGACCGATTATACTAGTTGTTTCAACTTAGACACCTTTAGGGGACACCCTCAGAGGAACGAATGGCATTCTCCTTTCCTTTCTCAGGAAACTTCTATGGACAAGCATTACCTGGAAGTCTGATACTTTACAATGGTGTTCTGCAATTCCTTGTCATCTTTTTGCACTTGCCTGAATTCTGCCATCTTTTCACTAACTCTTAAGTCATTCCACTAAGTAACATTGAAATACCCGAGGAATAAAAGGTACTGCTCTATATGGGAAAGGGTTAAAGGAATCCATCACTGATTGTCACTGAGAAGTACCATACAAAGATTTACATGACTGAAACCTAATTTTAGGCACTGAAAAACAGTTATGCTTCTAAAATCATAAATTGCAGCTGCACTTATTATTCCAAGTAGCTCTGCTAAAGTTTTCTCATGGGGATGCCTATTCACATCGCATTTCTGGCAAGACTGAAATGTTAGAATTCTCTCAGACACTGCAGTGCACCATTTCTGTTTTCCTAGATTGTCAACATTATAAACTAAGTAAAGGAAGAGGGAAAAAACCCCCATAGTTTTGTGGCATTGCAGCCTTGGATGGTCTCTCAGATGAATCCAGCAGCCCAAGATTCTGGACTCCAGGTGCTGGCTGCATCTGGACAGTGCTGAATCCCTGCTCAAGCTCTTTGGGCTTGAGCACAAATGTAGATCCCTCTAATGCCCTTTCTGGAGATACAGAGCGTGTACTCAAGCTGTCTGCTCCCTTCACATTCTTTCTGGTTCTCCCATGTTCCCCCAGCAGCAACTGCAGCCTTCTCAGAGCCTGAAACTGGGAGCCCTGAAAGCTGTTGTTTCCTTCTTTGGAGACTGCAGGGAGAGATACTTAGAGGGAGGCACAGACCCTCCTCAAAGAAGGATCACAGTCTACTCCCTGAAAAGGTGCAATACACAGATTATAGAAGAACAGCTAAAATCTCCCTTATGTCCCACCTGTGAGCTCACTCTTTCCAAACCTCAGATGTTTGGCAAAATCACATTTGAATCCTGGGACCTGATTTCTGAAGTTCACGTTGTTCTTGATGATAAAGTACTGTTACTAAGAAAAAGCCTTGTACTTCTATGAAACTCCAGTTCCTTCATGCTCTTTCCAGCAGTTCCAACTCTCTCACAGTGAGTTGTTACTGAATTGAACTCAAAATCCAAATCCTTTGAGCGACAACCAACTGTTTTTAAATATTTGCATTTGAAAATATGATATTCCAAGGTAACGACCTGTATTCTCTGTCATTCACCTCCTGCCAGAGCCCTCCCACAGATCTCCGTTAGGTCAACCTGAAATCTCAATCTAGCAGAAGTTAATCAAACACACTACCTTTTATTTCATAATAAAAACCCATGGTTATATAATGGATTATTTATCAGCAGTAGTCACCCACTGCTATGTAATAATACAACCGTTACTTGGTTTTGGCACAGGCAAATTATTGCAGAATCTACTGTTGACTACCTAATCACAGTTTAGAAGAGTCAACTTTTAAAGTAAACATTACAAAAATATTACCACTGCTTGCAAACAGGGAAAGAGAGAAATTATCATGAGCTACTCAAGATCCCACAGGGACACAAGACAGAGTGATGAATGGAATTTCAGAATCTGTGGTTTTAGTTAATTCACATGATTATTCTCCCTCGTCTGACAAAAGTATCTTTTGTTGTCCTGTGCACAAATGTCTAGAATCAATCTGGATTTTCCAGAGCTAAACAGTATTATAGCTTCAATATCTCTTGTTGAGGTATATTTCGTGTGCTTCACAGTCACCAGCAAACTAATGTGATGAAATCCAAATACAAATAAGTAAATCAGAAACTATGTGGTTCCTTTCTGTTTCTTATTCTTAAACTAAATGTTCTTCTTTTGTGATCACAGTAGATTAAAAATCCAGGAATTGCAGTCAAAGCTCAACCCTGCTTAATAGTAAAGAACAGAAACATATCAAAGACAATCCCTCTCTGTTTTACAGAGTATTTGCAATATTCATATTAGGCAGCCAATGCAGAAGTACTGCGGACAGTGATTAGGAAAGCAAGGTAATGGTGAAACAGTTTAGCAGAAGTCACAGACCCTAGGCACCTACCCAGCTAATGACATATGGAACAATCTATAAATACTAAATCAAAGGTCAGATTTAAAAAGGAAAGTTGGAAGAGAACAAAGTTATGGCTTCAGGTTTGCACCATCCTCCTAAATATAGAAACAAAATGAGAGAAAGTATAAGGTGCCTGAAGGAGAGGACAACAGGCAAGTAATCAAAGCTGGCATCACTGGCAGAGCAGAGACAGGAGTTGGCACCTCTCATTTAATAAACCAGATGGAGAAGGATTTTCACCATTTAGCCCTACCCTGCAGGCAAGACCAAAGGATTAGTATTTGATGTAACAAGATGGACACAATAAGAGAGAGGCTCAGGTGACTGATTGGATTTGAAGGGGAAAACAAAGCTGGAGAAAAGGATTAAAGTAATTGAAACAGTTACACTTACAAGGCACAAGACATTACTTCTACAGGGAAGAGCCCATTATTACTGTTGGCCATCAACATCAGGCTACATTTAGAAAACCATTCTAAACAACAACTGTGGAATAATTGGCTCTGACTTCCTAAAAACACAAGTCAAAATTTGTGTGCCATAAATAAGGGGTTTCATCATACTTAAATGCCTGACATACATCATGGTAGAGCTAGCACAGCAGGGTGAGGCCATCCTATGTGAAGACAACATTTAACAAAATAACACAGAAATACCCTACCATATGGACAAGCCACAAGCAAGACCGTGGGAAGTAGAAGAACCAGCAAAAATGAGAGGCCCCCTACCTCTTGAAAAACAATGCAAGCATTCTTGTAAAGAGAAATCATAATATGTTGGGGCAAAACATACATGTTTACTCACATGTTTAAGCAAATGAGGCAAAACAAAATGAGGAATTAGCATTTCTGTGTGCCTGTGGCATAAACCAGAGAGACTGTGGATATTAACAGTTGACTAGCACATTAAGTATATTTTTAAAATGGCACCTATATTTGTCTGGCTGTTTGTTTTATATGACGTAAGTAAAAGGTTACATATCAAAATAAAATAGTTTTTTGTATGCATGAGACAGATTCTGAAGCAAACAAATCCAGCCAGAGTCCTACATAAACCTGTGTCCACTTTTGGAAATCAGCAGTAAACCTTGAAAAGAATATTTCAGACGTTTTACAGCAGATACAACATCTTTCATAAATAAAACTTTAATATATACATGCTAAAACTGTTCTGTAGGTAATTTTTAGTAACAGCATCAGATTAAGAACAATACCAAATAGATTCTCAAAAAGTATCTTGAGTAATACAGGAAGTAGAAACAACACCCAGTGGGAAGTACAAACTGGAAAACCAATTATAAGACATGAAAATAATAAAATTGGATAGGCAGGTGAATCTATACAGTAGACCTCTGTACAAGCTGTTGCAGCCTTGCCTGGACCAAAATCAAAAAGTGAGCTGCTGTGCAACTTGAAATTAATGGATTCAATCCTAGAATACATCAAGAAACAGAGCCTTTGCTCTCTTTTTTCTTTTTTTTTCCCCATGTGCTCTGGAGATGAACACTCCAGATAAAGTCCTCAGTGCTGCACTTACACAGAAAAAACATGCAGAATTACAGAGAAATTAAATGACAGTCCACATACTTCTCAGATCTTATCAGCAGCTGAAAATAAATACACCCCTTGTGAAAATAATTCATTGGCATTGTATTACTCAGATCCCTCTCTGTAATCTTTATCTGCATTTTTGTTGTCAGGTTTTCCTTCAATCCCCTACATTTATGGTTGCCACATACTAGTGCCACTTCTTGTCAGTGTAATCAAGAAAACCGAATATTGCGAGAACATTAAAACAGAAGTTGCAATTGATGGATCAAGACATTACAATCATGTCAGATGGTCCTGAACTTGCTAACAGGGCTTTCATAGGCAGAGCAACTCATACAGACTCCGAAGGGGCTGGCAACACCGAAGAAAGCCGGAGCTGATTAGGACGAAACAGGAAATAACGGAAAAGTGCTAAAGTTCCCGGTGCTCAACCCACAGCAAGCATAGCTGTAACTCCTTAAAGACCAGTACAAAAAACCCAAGACTTGGCAGTTTTATACACTCAACATCTTTATATACACGAACTAGTAATGCAAAGGCAGAATAAAACTGTTCCTTTAAATCTTACTAACTCCAGAATATTAACAAATCTAATCAGTGGGTGCTCAAGGTACCTGAATAAGACCAGAGTTAACACATGTTATTCATGATATGGGTGGCCATCTAGCCACCAACAAAATGTATGAGTCAGTAATCAGGAGAGTGGGTGAGCCAGAAGAGGAGAAAAAAACCTGGAATGCTACATTGATAAAGGTTTGCCTTGGGAAGCTATTGGTGAGGAAGCATGGATTTCAAAAGGACCGTTATCCTCAGAGCATCTTTCTGGATAACAGAATCTATTGACAAAGATCTTACTAGCCCTTTACCTGCCTCTACCAAAGTTACAAGACACTGCTTATATTACTAGACACTAAATAGATGAAACTCTTCCCAATTACATGAACATATTCCTGAACAGAAGTAGCCAAAACTAGGAGGAGGTAGAGAAAACCCTTGTTAGTCTCATCAGCATTTTACTGACTTTGTAAGAAAACAAATATAGAATCATAGAATCATAGAATTGTTAAGGTTGGAAAAGACCCTTAGGATCATCAGGTCCAACCATTAACCTAGCACTGCCAAGTCCACCACTAAACCATGTCCTCAAGTACTGCATCTACCCGTCTTTTAAATACCTCCAGGGATGGGGACTCAACCACTTCCCTGGGCAGCCTGTGCCAGTGCCTGACCACTCTTTCAGTAAAGAAGTTTTTCCTAATATCTAACCTAAACTTACCCTGGCGCAGCTTGAGGCCATTTCCTCTCATCCTATCCCTTGTTACTTGGGAGAAGAGACCGACCCCCACCTCGCTACAACCTCCTTTCAGATAACTGTAGAGGGCAATAAGGTCTCCCCTCAGCCTCCTCTTCTCCAAACTAAACAACCCCAGCTCCCTCAGCCGCTCCTCATAAGACTTGTGCTCTAGACCCTTCACCAACCTTGTTGCCCTTCTCTGGACACGCTCCAGCACCTTGATGTCCTTCTTGTAGTGAGGGGCCCAAAACTGAACACAGTACTCGAGGTGCGGCCTCACCAGTGCCGAGTACAGGGGCACTATCACCTCCCTGGTCCTGCTGGCCACACTATTCCTGATACAAGCCAGGATGCCATTGGCCCTCTTGGCCACCTGGGCACACTGCTGGCTCATGTTCAGGCGGCTGTCAACCATCACCCCCAGGTCATTTTCAGCCAGGCAGCTCTCCAGCCACTCCTCCCCAAGCCTGTAGCGTTGCCTGGGGTTGTTATGACCGAAGTGCAGGACCCGGCACTTGGCCTTGTTGAACCTCATACAGTTGGCCCCAGCCCAACAATCCAGCCTGTCCAGGTCCCTCTGCAGGGCCTTCCTACCCTCCAGCAGATCGACACTCCCACCTAACTTGGTGTCACCTGCAAACTTACTGAGGGTGCACTCTATCCCCTCATCCAGATCATCGATAAAGATATTGACCAGGACCGGCCCCAACACTGAGCCTTGGGGAACACCACTCGTGACCGGTCGCCAACTGGATTTGGCTCCATTCACCACAACTCTCTGGGCTCGGCCGTCCAGCCAGTTTTTAGCCCAGCACAGAGTGCACTTGTCCAAGCCGTGAGCAGCCAGCTTCTGCAGGAGAATGCTGTGGGAGACGGTGTCAAAGGACTTACTGAAGTCCAAGTAGACAACATCCACAGCCTTCCCCTCATCCACTAAGCGGGTCACCTTGTCATAGAAGGAGACCAGGTTAGTGAAGCAGGACCTGCCTTTCATAAACCCATGCTGGCTGAGCCTGATCCCCCGGTTGTCCCGCACATGCTGCATAATGGCACTCAGGACGATCTGTTCCATGACCTTCCCCGGCACCGAGGTCAGGCTGACAGGCCTGTAGTTCCCCGGATCCTCCTTCCGGCCCTTCTTGTAGATGGGTGTCACATTTGCTAACTTCCAGTCATCTGGGACCTCCCCGGTTGACCAGGACTGCTGATAAATGATGGAGAGTGGCTTGGCAAGCTCCTCCGCCAGCTCCCTCAGTATCCTCGGGTGGATCCCATCTGGCCCCATAGACTTGTGGGCATCTAGGTGGAGGAGCAAGTCGGTGACTGCCACCTCTTCGACAACTGGGACTACATTCTGTGTCCTATCTCCATCTCCCAGCTCAGGGGCATGAAAACCTTGAGGATGACCAGTCCGACTATTAAAGACTGAGGCAAAGAAGGCATTAAGTACCTCAGCCTTCTCCTCATCCTTCGTGGCCAAGATTCCCTCCGCATCCAACAAAGGAGGGAGATTCTCCTTAGCCCTCCTTTTGTCGCTGATATACTTGTAGAAACATTTTTTGTTGTCCTTGACAGCAGTAGCCAGTTTAAGTTCTAGCTGGGCCTTTGCCTTTTGAATCTTTTCCCTGCATGTCCTCACCACATCCTTGTAGTCCCCCTGAGTCACCTGCCCCTTCTTCCAAAGGTGGTAGGTGCTCCTTTTCTTCCTGAGTTCCAGACAGAGCTCTCTGTTCAGCCAGGCCGGTCTTCTCCCCCGCTTGCTCGACTTGCAGCACATGGGGACAGCCTGCTCCTGTGCCTTTAAGACTTCCCTCTTGAATAACATCCAGCCTTCCTGGACTCCTTTGCCCTTCAGGACTGCCTCCCAAGGGACTCTGTTAACCAAACTGCTAAACAGGCCAAAGTCTGCCCTTCTGAAGTTTAGGGTTGCGGTTTTGCTGGCCCCCCTCCTTACTTCTCCACGAATCGAAAACTCTACCATTTCATGGTCGCTGTGCCCAAGACAGCCTCCGACCACCACATCACCCACCAGGCCTTCTCTGTTCATGAACAGCAGGTCCAGCGGGGCACCTCCCCTGGTTGGCTCGCTTACCAGCTGCATCAGGAGGTTATCCTCCACGCACTCCAGGAATCTCCTAGACTGCTTTCTCTCTGCCGTGTTGTATTTCCAGCAGATATCTGGTAAGTTGAAGTCTCCCACAAGAACAAGGGTTAGAGACTCTGAGACTTCAGCCAGCCGTTTGTAAAAAACTTCATCTGCTTCCTCATCCTGGTTGGGTGGTCTATAACAGACTCCCACCAGGATATCTCCCTTGTTGGCCTTTCCCCTGATCTTTACCCATAAGCACTCAACCTCATCGTTACTTTTGTCGAGCTCAAGACAGTCAAAACACTCTCTGACGTACAAGGCTACCCCGCCGCCTCACCTTCCTTGCCTGTCCCGTCTAAAGAGCTTGTAGCCGTCCATTGCAGCACTCCAGTTGTACGAGTCATCCCACCATGTTTCCGTAATGGCAACCACGTCATAGTTTCCCTGCCGCGCAATGGCTTCCAGCTCCTCCTGCTTATTGCCCAAGCTGTGTGCATTGGTGTAAATGCACTTGAGTTGGGCTATCGATCTCTTCTCCAACACAGGCGTGCCACCCCTGGGCTCGTCCCTAGCAGAACTGGTTTTATCCCCTTCCCCCTTCGAGTCTAGTTTAAAGCTCTCTCAATGAGGCCTGCCTACTCCTGAGCCAGAATCCTTTTCCCCTTTGGCGACAGGTGAACCCCAGATGTATGAAATTACCCAGAAGTTTCAGATGTCACATCAAGCCCTGTCTACTGGAAAAAAAACAGAGTTATGCCATTCAAAGCAAAAAGAGGCAAAAAGTTTGGCAAAAGCCAAAAAGAGATTGGGACTTAAGAAACACCATCTACAGATTTCTCACTATTATGACATTACCTGAAATTTGACTCCTTAATCACTGCTCAAATAGCAAGAACCCACTGTACAATACAATCATCTCCTAAAGCACAGCCTCCATTTCTTCTAAGGACATCTAAGTTCTCTGGCTGACAGCTAGGATTTGCCCAAAAGTGAGCACAAAGACTGCACTGCAGAATGCAGTCTGGCATGTTTGCCTTCAGGGAACATAGGAAGCAAAGTAAAAATTAATGAATTGTCAGTCAACAACATACACAGACATCCTGCAGGGAAAGCCCCTAAGTGCAGGGCAAGAAAATAAATCCCACAGCACACCATCAATGCCTATCTCTAAGGGCAGCAAGACAACATGCATAGTGCTGTGAAACATAACTAGCATCTTCCACCAGAGACTTTTAAAACATGGTCTGCTCTTATTTCCTTATTACACCACAAACAAGGGGTTTTATGCTTGTTTCCTGGTCCCTTAGTAGAACAGAAGACAATAGTGCTGTATCCTATTGCCACAGGATATTGCCTTAGGACAGTTTCTCATTGAGATGTTTCCTATGAACAATTCCTGCTGCTATACTAATCCCATAAGCGAAAAGTGTTCGCAAATAATCAGCGGTGCTTCCTGATTTCTTCAGTCATGCTACAGCATTACTGTTACATCTCTACAGTTATCACCCAGCTTTCTGCTGCCTTTATGCCTCGTGCATTCCCCAAGCCTGTGCAAAGTGGACAGAAGATGCTGCCTGCTCAGAAGGAGACTATTTTTATAACAATTCTGCAGTGTCAAAAGCAAGCACGCACAATATCAAGCAGGTTCATCAATTTTCCAGTTCCCTCAGAGACCAATTCTAAACTACCTTTGACCACAACTGCATTCTCCTCCCCACTGAAAGAAAATAACTCTTCAGCACACACATTCACCACTTCACCCTGTGCACATAAAATTCACATGCAGGGAGGAAAAAAACCACTTAAAAACCACAACAAGGCAATAATAAGAACAGGTACTCTGTCACTGAAAGATGGTAATGAGCAAAGAAAGTTTCTCAAATAAATAACTGAAGGCACCAGATCCACACATAATATAGGCAAACTCTTTTATTTTCAGTACTTCCAACAAGAGCTAGCTCCCTGGAAGCAGGTGTGGTGGCACTGCCTATAATAGTATGCACCAGGACCAAAGAACAACGCATTACAAGCAATCAAGGAAAATTGCAGATACCAGCTTAGCACTGTCACATGAAATGGAAAAAAAAAAAAAAGGTAAATATAGTAGATTTTTTTACTCAAGAAATATAGAAATAGTTTACTTTTATACTCAGAGAAATGTCTTGTGTCCCAGACATCCTTTGAAAAACATTATTCCTGGAAGCTTAACTCAGTAACTTTCTCCCCTCAAAACAGATCTTTCTCAGTGGTTTTTCTTGGAAAAAAAGGGAATCTGGCCTAGCCATTTCTGTCAAAAAGTTTTCAATAACACTAACGTTTGATTTTACATACTCATTAGCATCAAGGAGACCTCCTTAGCTGACATGCAGTGAATATCCCTAAGTTTGTCTTCCCTGACTTACAGAAAGCCTTGGCTCTGTCCCTGAGCTCCCTCTTGGAATTCCCATTTGATAATCCAGAGCCACAACCTGCAATGATGAAGTGAATCTTCGTATCACAGAGGGCACATCTCTGGCCACTACAATAGAAATTACACCATAAACCATTTAAATTATTATACAGATGATGTGACTTTCTTAAAGGTCTCACATGGTATGTCCATATTGGCCTTTTAGTTTGAATAAAGAATGAGCTTTTGAAGTGAACCTCCCAAAGTCCTTGGCTACCTGATCACTGAGCAGTCTCTGCACACCAGTGCTAGATTCCTTTCTGATGAAACTAAGCCAGAAGATGCACTCAATAAGTGCACCTAGCATGGCCCAACCACTAACACATGCTCAGTATCAGCTGTTGCACCTGAATATCTAGCTGCAGCTTTATTTTTTTAAAAAAGTCATTTTTACTTTAATTCTATCATCAGATGGAAAAACTGCATTGCAACACAAGGATTTTTGTTTTGAAAGATGTAAAAATGGCTTGCAATTAGAAGAGGAAAAAATTTGGACAACCAGTAAAATATTTCCCCTAATTCCAAGAGAACAAGACACAAGACTATTTCATTAACCAAAAAACAAGGAAGAAAGTTTACAGATGGACTAAAATACATACCACCCCTGCAGACTTGAGAGCCCAAGGCTAGCTTAATTAGAAGCAAAGAAAAAATTGAGAGGACTGGGCAGAACTGCAGGAAATGAACTCACATACCACATGCGCTAACAGGCCAAAAGCCAGTGTAACCGCAAATTCCTGAACTGACACAGCACTTGGAGAGGGGGACCAAAATTCAAATACACCCAGGGCACTTGCAGCTCACGTACACTAAGCTTGTAGACGCGGTCTGAGATGTTACGTGTCAGCTTCTCTCCAGCTGTACATCCTGCGAGCATCAGCCAGGCTGGCCTCTGAATGTGGCCAGATAGGACACTGAGGCTGCATGGCTTCAGCAGTCCAGAAAATCACATAGTTACCAGGATGCTATAGGCAGATCAGAAAAACGTGCGTATGAGTGTTGGGGGATGTCATGGTTTAACGTCAGTCAGCAACTAAGTACCACACAGCCGCTTGCTCACCCTCCCTGTCCTGCTGGTGGGATGGGGTAGAGAATAGGGAAAAAAAAAAAAGCAAACCCGTGCATTGAGATAATGGCAGTTTAACAGCACAGCAAAGGAAAAGGAAATAATAATAATAATAATAATTTTATATATATATATATATACACAAAACAAGTGATGCACAATGCAATTGCTCACCACCCGCTGACCAATGCCCAGCCCATCCTCGAGCAGCAATCGCTGCCCCCCCAGCCAACTCCCCTGCTTATATACTGAGCATGACACCATACGGTATGGAGTAGCCCTTTGGCCAGTCTGGGTCAGCTGTCCTGGCTGTGCTCCCTCCCAGCTTCTTGTGCACCTGGCAGAGCAGGAGAAGCTGAAAAGTCCTTGACTTAGTATAAGTACTACTTCGCAACAACTAAAACATCAGTGTGTTATTAACATTATCCTCATACTAAATCCAAAACACAGCACTATACCAGCTACTAGGAAGAAAATTAACTCTATCTCAACTGAAACTGGGACAGGGGAACAGAGGGAAGTAAAGCAAAAACTTACAAAAACTAATTATACAAAACTTCTACTTCATTTTGTACATATAAACCAATTTCATTCTTCTCCTTTCAACAGGTGCCAGAGGCAGCAAACAATCTTAGTTAAACTCAAATGCCTGAGGAAAGCTGATTAAGTTGAGCAGCAATCTAGATGACCAGTCCCATGCTACAACAGGCAGTGTTACTGAAGAAAAAGTGATGACAAACCTAACTCCTATTTTCTGCTACCATAGGCTCGCTTGTTCACAGCAATTGCTTTGTTTATTAAATAACCAAAATGCAAGAAGACAGTGAAAATGAAGCAGTTACCTGAAGAGCTCCTGAAATTATTTTAGGATGTAGGTTAAATTTTGGAAATTTATGCACAGGTCAAGATTTTTTGGCTAAAAATAATAGCTGGTGGTCCAGGACATTTAATGGGCAACAGGGGCAGCTTTCTAGGGCAAAGCAACCTGTCTCACCCGCTTCACTCCCAGGCTATGATACACAGAAGGGAATACAGGTCTGCTTAGCTAGACCACGTGCACACAGAGTGATAGAGATGCTCAGGACCTAGCCTACAGCTCATGATCAGACGGGACTCAGGTCATGTCAAGTCCCATATTAACAGAGAACTGCTCTCATGCTCACACATAAGTCTTAGCCAGTGCTTACCGGCTGAAATACAATCCCACATGGACACAGCATTGCTCCCCCTCTATGGACAGCTGAATGGGTCACAGGAAGAAAGACTCCTACGATGGTAGCAAAAAGTAAGGTATACTGGCATTCATTGTGGAAGTAGGGGCAGAACAGGAGGGAAAGGAGACTTTAGGGCTCAGGACACAATCAGAGGATACACTATTTCAAAGATAAAACATCAGTTTTAAAGGCCAGACGCATCTCTTCGTTATAAAAAAACAAATAAAAGCAAAAGAAATCCTACCAAAACTACTGTACCATCCCAGATTTCAGAAGACTTGGCAGGACAAGCAGAAGTTGTTGAGTGTCTCTGCCACTACTGATGTAAAGAAGCCCTTACTTCCTTAGACATGGGGTTTTAGGGAAAGGAGGAAGCTCTCCTTAGCAGGCAAGTCTCACATCTGGAACGAAAGGCAGCAGACCAAGCCTTAGGAACAGGTGATGTTGTAAGAAATCACTGTGCTGGCACCTGAGAGCTGAAAATTGACACTAACTCACATACATTGCCAGCGAGATTGAGAAGGGAATTAATGGTTTACAAAGCAGTAAAGAATAAAAGGAAAAACAGGGGAGGAAAAGAAAATGCACTTTGAGAGTACAATGTATATACAAAAAGGCATACGTTACTATACATGGTAGAAGAAAATAAACCAAGTGAGGTTACAAAAAGGAGAAATTAAAGGAAAAGCAACAGTTTTCAAATTCACATACATTCCATGAAATGATATTCCAGCCCTGGCATGCCTGCACTTAACTGTGTCCCATGCATCCACTCAGGCTATCCATGCAACCTCTGCCATAAATCTTGAGTTGCACCATGCCACTCATGAATTCAGCTTTCATCCAGACACAGCTTTTGATTAGAGTTACTAGAGCTTCACAAGCAGACACTGTGTCTTGGCCACCTGTAGCCTGAAGAAGGGGAGAGAAAGTGAAGGAAATTACTTATTTCAGATAAGCATAAGATGCTGAATTCAGCCCAAAAATAGAAGAACTTGACCAAGTATGTGCCCTTGTTAACAGTCTTCAGATTGCATCCAAGTACTACTTGGTCTGTTTTGGCCTTGTAATATGTTCCCTGTTGGATTTCTTACATATTGGAGAGATTGTTCTGCAGCATTTAAAAAAAATAATAATTGGGCTCTTGGCATTTATTTCTGAGGACTCTTGCAAACTTTCTTTTTGAGTTCTCAAAAAACATTTGATTTTGCTTCTTTCTAGAGCCCTTAAAGGGGTTATTATTACAAGACACAGTGTTACAACTTTATCTAATCTGTGGTTCTTGAGGAACAGAAGGACTTACTTATAGTTTTAGATTTGTAAGAGTACATTCACCGTAGGATAAATACTGGACCATTTCAATAGCTAAAGGATACCTTTTATCTGTAAAATGTTCTAAAAACGTACAGCTAGGAAGCCAGACTTACGGCTAGCTTATTACAACCACATTTTTAGCCATGCCTTGTAAATTGAGTATTTTTGCTGTAAAAACATCTACTACAAACTGGGAAATACTCATCAGCTTATTGTACACAACAGTAGACGTATGTATTACTTTAACTTGTACAAGACCATTAATCAAAGCATAGTCAAGCTATTAAAGCAAAAAAAGTCAACATCCGGATTTCTCCAAAAAGCCAAATACTATGGATACTGTTGACTGATTACAATAATACATGTTATTTGAGAAGGTTCATTAAAAATAGTTCTGTTACTCTTAACTCCTAATATCCATGTTTAAATGTTTTCACCACCAAATTGCCAGTGCTTCAGGAAATTGTTACTGGGAAAAATGCTGTCATAAACACACCATTTGGGTGGGAGGCCAGGGAAAATTACCTACATGTTACAGTGACTTTCTCCTAAGTAACAAAACCCGCTCTTACATGATACCTATAAAGTAGCAAGAGAATTATTTGACTCTAACACAACATGGGGACAATGCCACAAGACACAACTGCCACGCAGCGTGGTAATACCAACCATGGAACTACTGTCATCTCTTCATAGGCCAAGGGAGATGCTGTTGCTAATTTTACTTCCTATTCATTTACTATTTCTGTCCTAAATAAACTCAACAACATATCCTTCAAGTCCTTCACTGTCACCAGTGAGTTGACATGAGCCATCATATAAACACAGCAATGAGTCTTCCTGAGTATATTCAAGTTCATCCCCTCTTGCACTCATTCAGAGTTGGGATGCCTGAGTCCCCAAGTGGTTTCATTCACTCCGTAGCTATACTACCATACCTTAAAGAAAAATAAGCTGCCCACATAATCCCTGCTCAAAGGTTCCCTTCACAGTTTTTGCCCTTGACAACGTGGCAGCCACTTGCCATCTCTGGAACAAGGAACAGCCACCAAGCTGCCAGCAAGAGAACACTGATTTAATTCATGTTGTGATTTTACCAATTCTGTCTTGCCAGTAAGCTTTAATAATCAGCCCTAATAAGCCTAAAATGTTAATCTACTAGAAAGTACCTAGTTTTAACCTATCAATATTATTCACATTGCAAGATCACCTAGAAATCACACCACAAAATGGCTTCCACTGTTCCAGCCAGCTTAATTCATTGCAAAGAGAGTAAGCAAATAACAATAAGTGATCCCCTGTCCAAAAGGGGTTGAAATCTTAAAAGCAAACAAACGAACAAAAACAAAACCAAAACCCACATCACACCAAGGCTGATATATTTTAGGGAAAATTGTGAAGTGCCACCCTTCATTCACCTGAGGAAAGTGGGATAGTGCAGTATCAGAATGAGGATACTTTCTTCTAAGACATTTCCAGGATGTTTTGGAGAACTGCCACAATTCCATTAGCAGTTATTCATATTATATGTGCACTTGTAAACACGCAGGCCCAAGAAGTGAAGGTTCTGGCCAATAAAGCAACAGTATACAAATTGCAAGAATGCAAGACTTTCTTTCAAAACACCTAGAAGTCTTTTATCAGCATTTTATCTTTCATCTCTCACCCTTCGAACATGCTACTCCCTGCAGCAATGCAGTATTTCCCATCAGTCAATCAAAAACGCAAGCAACTTGAACAAACAGTGCCCCAGATACTGGCTGACAAGAAGCACCCCATCCAGCACAGAGTCCATCCAGCATAGCACATTGGTAGGACAGACAAGGAGACACACAGCTGGTGATTAAGAGAAAACATAGGAAAAGGCATGGAGATAAGAAAATCCATCCTGCCTACAGTAATACCTATTTTCTGTTAGAAACAAGACAAACAGATCTAGGCATCACAGAGTGGCAGAAGTGATGGACTGGACCTGAATACCTCCCTTAATATAGGAAAAAATAGATTAACCAATCCCTCCCCTCACCCAAAACAACCCTAAGTGAAGGGAAATGAAGAAAGGACAGAAAGTACATTTCATGAAAAAATGCTTCCTGGCAGCATCTAAATCTGAAATTGCTTTTGGGAATGACACCTCAGCTCCCAGCCTCGATTAAGGATTCAATACTTCTAAACAAACATGCATTTGGCATCTGTTTCTCTTCTCTTTTCATTCAATTCTGAAATAGCTGCAATGCCAGTATCCAGACCTAATAAACAGGCTTTACTACCTTCAGTCTCCACCTCTGTTTCTCATCTCTAAATTTTCCATTACATGTTCAAATGCACTTCCATAAATAGTCTGGCAAACAGAAGATACAAAGAGTCGCTTTCAAATGAACACCTCTTCAGGGCACCAGAACTAAGGATTGAATAGATCAGTGTTCAGATCCTCTTCTAGTTTTCAGATAATTAATAATCATAGATTGAAATATTCTTTGATGATACCATATATGACTATTTTGAAAACATACCCTTTTTCATAAAACTGTTTCTGAAACATAATCTACTCTGTTCATTATTATTAAATTTATTAGAAAATTGTAGGTATTAAAAAATATATTGTAAACATTTCCACATTTGTTGGACATCAAGAAATACACTAGTATATTTTGGACACTATCTGAATTCAGAGTACTTTACTTTTGAGAAAGCATTTTACACAGGTAATGTTGGCTTCTTTAGGGGAATATGGAGCATATAAAAATGCTATCAAGCAACTACACTGGCAGCAGAACTGTCCTGTGCACATGATCCAATACAGTTAGCTGGCATTACTGCATTTCTCAAACTTTTTGAAGTATCACAAATGGTGATGCTTGCACACATCTCATACTGCTGAGATGTGACCACTTATGTTTTGTCTGAAATGGTGGAATCAAGCACGCTTCCAAGTGCCTGTCCCAGTCATTTCCCAGTCCCAGCCTCAAGCAAGACCCAAAGCCCCATCACCCCTTCCCACTTCCCAGCCTGGACTTCTATAGAAAGAAAACCTAGGCGCACAGATCAAAAAGAAACCATGGCGTTATCCAAACAGAACACGATTCCAGTTTACGATGTGGCACACATTCAGGGTCAAGTTAGCTACTGCCAATGACTCTTCTGTGGGTAGAGTCACTAAGCAACTAGAGGGAGGCATAAACGGCCTGTACTGCTCTGAATATATATTGTCCAAAAAGAGCACAATATTACAAAATGCAGCACCTCACAGCAAACTAAAAATACTCATTTCACAATTGTAAAACTATATATAATAAGTAACATACTAAGACATCTAAAACCACTTAATTTTTAAAAAATCATGATTTCAACCTACCTGACTTAAAAAGCAGAGTGAGAATTACAAACCTTACTGCTAAAGTGTTCAAAATAATTACATTCAAAGCAGACTACTCCTTCATCTAGTACAAGTCAGCCTCGTGCTAGGAAAATGACAAATACAATAGAAACTGTACACTTACATTCTAGTCAAATATACAGAATGACCAGCTCATATCATCATTGACAGTCTGGTACATGTTGTCACCAAAGACATTTGATTTTGGTTGATCTCAGAATATTTATGGCAGCCTTGAGAATGAAGGAAGTTCTTTAAAACAAATATCAAAATTTGGATCAGTAACAAAAAATGAAAACATTTTGAAAGAATGACAAAGCACAGGGGAAAAGAACTATTGTGCAGCCAATAGTTTCAAAACTGAACACCCACTCATAACTGGCAACGTTTAAGTCATAGAGAACAAAAATGCCTGCCCAGAAATGACATGTGAACTTAAGGCTGAAATGTGAGTCACGGGGAGAAAAGAGAAAAATGCTTACCTATGAATAGAAAAAGAAGCAATGGATCTAATAAGGGATGCCACTGCTCCAACTTTAGCAGCTTCCACTGCTCCCTGTGATCTGTATCGCACAGTTTCACCATAACTGATGAAAGGTTCGTTGTAGACAACAATCTTCCCCTTGGCCTCCTGAGCTCTTTTATGCAGTTCTTCAAAAGAGGATACCACTATGACTTCCGCCGTAATTCCTGAAAGAGAGTATTACAGTGGCTTTAACATTGCTTTCCTACAGGCAGAAAAGCATGGACTGTGCAGAACGGAAGAAATCAGATGTAACTTCCTACTGGAAAAAGAAAACTATGCGAAATGCTTCATCAGGGATTGGTACTAAATAGCTGTAATAGCACCCTGAACCAAGTACACACCGTTCTGTAAACCATGCTATCAGGCTGGTATTAAAACATAGCTTAAAGGGCAAGAAGGATACACTGGGGGAATTCTGTTCTCTGCATGTGCTTTAACACCTCACTGCAATCATTTATAGTACAAAAACATTTGCAAAAGCTGCCTATGGGATTAATGAAAAACGATAGTAATCTTTTCATGGAATTGTTTTGATATGTTGCTAAACAGCTTAATGTAAGACAACTGGAAGCACATATTTTTAGACTGAAACACTTATAAAATTATTTCATCCATTTCACTGAAATAAAATTAAAACTCTGCAGTTTCAACAAATTTTGCAGTATGCTTATAAATAAATAAAAAAAATCTTCATATTTAATTCAGGAGAATGCCACAGTTCTATTGGATCACCTTCTGCGAGTTTTCCCAGGAACCCATCTTTCCCAGTTATGATACAGAGAACACAGCCAGGTACTTCTGCATAACTACTCACACATGGTAAGTTAGATCCCACCCAGCTCTTTGTTTTTAACAGTTGGAATAGTTTTAAATTGCTGTATTATCCTGCTTGAAAAACCAAAGGATTTTATAGATAAGTAGTTTTTCCCAAAGCCAGAGAATCCATCTAACTTTTTAGAACATTAATTGAGGAACTATATTTCATAGCATTGAAGAAGTAATTCATTAAAATGACCACTATGCTTAACATCCAATTTTGTTGATTGGTTACAGAGATAAGTAGAAACTGCTTAACAACATGGGCTGGTACTTTTCTTCTAAATATAGAAGAAGCAACGGATGCCTGAAATTTTAGTGTTGCATATTTCACCTAAAAGCCACAAAATACAGCACTGAAAACTAAAACTAGTAACAAATGTCTAGCAAGGATTTGTCAAAGAAATCAACCTATCATGTTTTTAAGAAGAAAATGTTTCTCCTTGAAAGGCCTCTTTCTTCGTTTTATTTTTCTGTGGTATAAGAATTATTTTGAGAACATTTCAGAGAGTTGTACTTGAGACTGTAATACAGTAGAAGAACTGATAGAAAAATAGGAAGATCATCTCTTCCAGCACCAGTGTATCCAGGCTCATGGCTTCTTTAAGATCAAACTATAGTATACTTCAAAACCTTAAAGAAACTGTTTCACACAAAAAAGTTTGGTTTTTTTAAGAGTGCACCACTAAGAGAGCAAGAGACATCTACTGCTACAGCAAAAGCCCATGAGTTTTAGCTACAGAACTAACCTAGGGTGAGAGGTGTAAGAATTTTAACTAAATAACTATTCAGATTCTTAGCTTTACAGAAAGAGGCACAGAGAGCCAAGCCAGAGAATCACCTTCAAATTTTACTAGTTGTTGTTGGCAGGTAGATGAGCATGCTAACAGACTCCAGCTGCTTCTAATGAACTGCAGGTTCAGCTGCCTACCTAAGGAGTATCCCAGCGACAGGATCATTCTGGGTATGGAACCGTGCCACTGGAAATAAAGCCAGGTATCTGCAAAATTTCATTTTCCACAAGAAAAATCATGGTCTCAGTAGGTTGATACTGCAATCCGTATTTCATATTAGTTCTCCCCAATGCTCCACTTGGATCATGCAGCAGGCACTGGAAGGGCACGTGTTCTATTAGTGCCCGTTTGTCAAGGGAAGCGAGGAGTGTAACTCCTCTTGGCATTACTTTACTGCATTAATGAACAAACACCAACTGTGAATGATTTTTAAAGAATGCAACAGACAGCTAGCAACTACCTATAATCCCTAAGAAATATCATGGAGAAGTACATTTATGGCCCTCCCTAGACCACAGGCATCAGGAGTTTGTACGGTGAGCTTTGTGGGAATTAAAGCTAAGGAAAAGAACACAGAGCTGCAAACTCCAGCCCAGTATCTCTACTTTTGAATATTCCCAAAGAAACTAAATAAAGCCATCCTTTGACAAAACAAAACAAAGGTTCTCTCTGCAAGTTTAACTTAATGGCAGCACAGTATACAAAAAGTATTAATCACAGTGCTTTCCGTAACAAAATAAAACTTCACTCTTGTATAACTTCTGACTAATTCAACTTCTCATTTGCATTTTAGTCCCATTTTATACCATTTCAGTCTCATCAACTGAACCAACAAGAACAATGGTTATCTTAAATAAATATGTGGACACACATACACAAACCACCCTAAGACCTCCTGTGCAAAGGGAGAAATGAAACAAAAAACCCAACAGTTTATCAGTTTAAGGGGAATGAGTTATTCCTTTTCAAAATGGGAAACGCCTCACCTTGCTGAGCCTTTAAGCAAATTAAGCGACCCCTACCCCTAGCATCTCCTACCAATTCAGTGCCTCATGGCTCTGCTTCCCATGTTGAAAACTGTTCTCTCTCTTTCTTACTCCGGTCATTATCCGATCCAGAGCTTGGCTGTGCGTTATTGAACAGAAGTCTTCAGAAAACCCATGTAAGGAGGGAGTCGGATTGCCTGCTTACTTAAGCAAGATACAAAGATTATAACCCACGCAGTCCAAGAGATGAATATGGAGCATTCGGGGAATTAGCTAAGTAAAGGGCATGAAGCATAGAAGACAGAATTACAAACATGATAAACTTGGCTGACTATATGAAGCTGAAGACTATTTATTTGTACTCACCAGGTGAAACATTATACATATTGCTGCATTGAGCCAGTGAGCAAAAGAATCTATGTAGTACTATGGGTTTCCTCTCATTTCTCATATTAAACAGTAAATTGTACCCTGTAATTTCTGAGAATTAAGGTACAGGAAGGGTGTTAATGGTGGGAACAAGCAGGTAACTTTCAATTACCAACAAAATTATATATTACAAAGTCCTCTGTACACAGAAATGTACATTTCTATCTGAACACTTGGATATGCCACAACTTTGATGATCACGCTGTAAGTTGAAATAAATAGCATAGCAAGGTCTAAAATCTGTCACAGGCAGGACAAAGGCAAAATGGATTACAGTTACTCTTTATTAGCTACAGAAAGTCCATTTTTTAAAAATATATATATATATAAAATATATATATACACACATATATAAAAGCATCTGTAAATCAGCTGTCTGCAACATTGCCATACATCAGAAGTCTGATTCTTGGCATGAACAATTCTGTCTGGAGAGTCACCTCCTAGCACCTGCTTACCTGACAGCAATCATGCCAGAAGTAGATTACTTCAAAGGGAATTCCCCACGAGATAACTTATCCTCCTCAAGATTAAATGCAGTGAACATTTAAGCCATTTTAGTATCTGGAGCTATGCATGTGTCTGTGTTAGTAACAGGTTTCAGAGAAGAGTAAGAAAAAAAAAAAAAGGAAAATCCACCCTATTATCAGATTTTTAAAACTGATGAATCTCTATTAAAACATCAAGGAAACTTCATACAGAATATTGTTGCTGTTCTTGGCCACACCAGAGCAAGACATGGCAAGACTTTACCATACTGAGTTTCAGGAATTCCTGAGATTTGGGAACCCAGTCTCTGTTGGTTTTATTTATTACTACCCTAGAAACACTCAGCTCATAAACATACAGAAATTCAACCTAGTTAGTTACAATCAAATGCTGTATTAAAAGAAGAATTTAGCAAAGGCAGAAAGAAATATCATTTGCATACTGTTTAAACTTACTGGATACTAATTTCCTGATTAATCAATTATGGCCTTACTCTCGTCTTTTTTTCCCCCAGTCTCATTTTTTCATGCAGTTAACAGCAACAGTCCCTTGGAGATCTAGTTACAAAACCAAATGCAGCCATCATTAATTTAACAATAATTTTTTTCAATAACAGCAAGTGAACAACTCACCCCTAAGTACCTTCCAAATTTCATTTACTTCACATTGTGTTAACATAAGAATTATGATTTCTCTTGCAAATCATGCTATGGAGCAGCGATGCTGCTGATCCACATGCACTGAAGCTGCCACTGTCAAATAAATAATCTGATGGGCAAGGCAATTTTTGCTTAAAACAATTAAAATATGGTATTTTTAGGTCTAGTCACAACAAAGCTGGAAACTACATCGACTAAGTCTCTGCTAAACTTCCCTGTGTGTCACATATTTAAAATTTTTGCATCCTAAGCATAAAATACTGCCTGAAATATCAACACAGAAAGTCAACAACACATCTAACTGTTCTGGTACTGGTGGAGATTTTGGAACTGGGGAAGAATGTACCTGAAACATGTCCTGGCCTCTGCAGTCATGATAGCAAGAGGAAGATAGAGTGCTACCTCCCCATTCATCAGAACCAGGCATCAGGACACCAGGACCAGGAAACCAAGACACTTCTTCATGGTAGGAAGAAGACAAAGAAAGAGTAGGAGCAGCAACACACCACAAGAGCAGGGCATGAAGCCTACCTGATAATCGCAGCCCTGCCTCACAGACCAGCGACAGCAGACCACGTTTATTCCCTTGTTTCTTGTCTACTGGATGGCTGCCACTTCTCAGATTTCTCCATTTCCACCTCAGCTCTCCCACAAAGCTAATTTAGCCTGGAAGTGTCACATCAAGGTATACTGTATTCCATGCCGACCCTAAGCACATGCAGGTGGTATCCTCAAGCTTTTCTGACCTTAGCCTGCCTAATCCAGTTGCCTTTCAGACTTGACCATCTCCCCAGGATAAAAGTACCATGCCTCTACTTCTTTCCGAAATGGCCCACATGCACTGTCTTGTGCCTGTTTGCAAGGTAGCTTCTTTCACAGAGTTACAGAGAACCTAGAAATTTTTTTGCATGGGTCACAAGAGCGAGCTGCACCTATGAAGCTATAATGTAGCAGCTGGGATGTGCTGTTCTCCTGTAAAAATGGCAGTCTTGGACCCTGGATGCCACATCACCCTGCACAGAACCAGAGCATGTGCAGGATCAACACTCCTGGATGAGGATGTAAGAAGATGAAGCATGCAACAGGGAAAAAAGTAGATATATATGTCCAGAGATAGGGAAGGAAAGTAGTTGTTGAGACAGGTCAAAGAAAAGAAGGTTTTGGGGAGTAGAGGGAAAAGGCAAATATATTCTTGAAAACCAAGTAAGATTAGGGACCTGGCATTATATCGTATTTAGGTTCAGCATCCTCTAAAATCAGCCCAGAAAACATTTTTCCCCTCAACTTCTAGCTTACCTCTTTTAAAAACATGTTGCTTTTCAGCGCTCTCCAGCAATTAGTACAGCTTTCCCCCAGCGCCCCCCATAATTCAACAAGATATTCAGAAAAACAAACGCAAATTCTGGGTCCATAATGAATTCATCAAATTAAGGCTTGGTGTCAGGCTGAAGCAAACAAAAGATTCATATCATCACTTTTTTTTTTTCTCCCTCAAAAATTAGCATGTATTGAAAATTTAAGATACTCTAACACCTAGAAACACATTTGCTCTATCAACACATATCAATATGTATTGATATAAGAATTACAATATGAAGAAAAGATTAAATATTTTAGGGGAACTGTGGAACGAAGAAGAGGGCTTTTATCAGGAAGAAAGATTTTGTAAAATCAGAATATACTTCTGGAAAATGTGACCTCACCTACTCTGTGGAACAGCAAAGAGCATTACTTCATGAAACTAAAATTACATAGGAGAGTTATCCAAAAGGATATGAGGCTATTCAGCTCTGATGCACAGCACAGAGACTAAACCTATTACTCCGTTCTTTAAGAAGAACACAGAGAAAAATAAACACTATAATAGTTACATTTTTGACAAATATGACTTACTATTTCCAGCAAGTACTAGATCTCATTAGAACGGTTTGGTTTCTATAACATGTCGCTTACTGTGCAGCAGTAAATCCTAGCAGCAAAGGGGCTGGACTCAACCACAGGCATGAAGCCTCGGACACTAAAAGAGCAGGGCAACAGGTCTGGTTCTCCCAGAAGCAGCCCTGCACAGGACACAGGCTTGCTATGCAATGTCTGGGGAGGATCAGGCACCCAAGAACAGGATCCAGAAGAGCCAGTTTCGGAGCGCACATGTACCTAAGGCAGAAAGTACCAAGGGCAACCATTCCCTCCTTAGCAAGTCAAGAGGCCAGTCACTGCAGGCTGTCCCCTGGGAGGGGAGGTGGCAGTGCCACCCAGCTGTGCATGCGTTCTCCACGCATGCAGAAAATCATGTTCAAATCCTGCCTCCACTAGTGTGAGGCAGGCGCTTCAGCCTGGGCTTACCATCCTTGAGGTAACCACCCTCAACTCACCAACACTGAAATGGGCCAAGACCTGAAAATGCAATTTTTTTCCGTGGCCAAGCCATACAGTTCATTTGAACATTCATTAAAGCAGCAACCGGAACCCATTCCTTCCCAGACAGCATGTCCACCTCAAAGCCACACAACTACTCCTACTCTCTAAATCTCTGAAATGCCACTGAATTAACTTTTGGCCCAGACGCTGGGCCACTGAACACCACAGCATCTGAGGTCCTTCATGGACATCATCTTTTACATTCCAAGAAAAACAGTAGCATAATTATCATACCGCAAGCAGCGCTGCTTCAAGGAATAATAAACAATCCAGGCACCCAATACTGAGGCTCATGGTCTCAAGATGTGAATCAATAGTTCCTCCCACATAGAAAAACAGAGACCCAGCGAAGACAGAAGGAGGTCTTTGCTGTGCACTGTGCTTTCATGCCTACGACTCTCTCCAACCCCCCTTCTCAGCATTGAACCCCTCATTGAAGGGGGTACCCAAGTCCCTCCAGAAGGATCTCCTTCTCTTCCAGTAGGTGAGTGGTCATCCAAGATGCTGGCAACTCAAGGGTAATTCCTCTGATACACATTAACTTTTTTGTTGGCCTTTAGTTAATCTAGATGAATTCCCTAATACACTTCACCACTGAGAAACAAAAAAGGAGGGTCAACACTGGGGAAAAATACATCAGCCATGACTGCAGCCAGACCACTTCTTTCAGCAGCATCCCTGGCTTAAAAAGACTGTGAGCCTAAAGCAACAGCACACGCCTTCAACAGCTTTGAGACACATATTATCCCCATTTTATAAATAAGAGTCTGGAACTATTTTCATATTATCTAAGTGGCAAAACTCCCACCACCTTCTATAAGAGCAAGACTGGACCAAATGTTGTTGATAGTTAAACAAAAAACCCCATGACTTGAACACAAAAACTAGGAAAAAGTCTGCCAATACTTCATATTTATATTATTTCAGTTTTGCTGCAACAAACAGTACACAGAAACCAGAGACTGTTCCTTTTTTGAGGAGACATTTCGGGCAGGCTGCATTCTGGGTTTGGTTCTACTTGTCAGTATTTCTTTCAAATGAAAGGGCAGGGTCACCCAACATGAAAAAAAAAAAGTGCATTTTAAAACACATGCAAAAAATATGAATTCTTTGATACTTTATGGTCAAACATCTGCTAAACTACTACTTTCCTTCAATTATAGGATTCTCAAAGCAACAATTATATCTATTTTCCTCAGAATTTGGGGAGTATAATCAGTACTACCAGAAATCAACACAGTCTCTCTATATATGTCTGTATGTTTTACCAATGTTGAAACACTGGAAATGAGACAAGGACATTAACTAAATACGGTAAACCTCCAGTTTGTCAGCTCCCTAAACTGAGCACTTTCTAACATTCAACCCTGTTTGTTACCTAGAAAACCATTTCTTCGAGGTGGTGGCCATTTTCAATCTCTGCTGACTTCTGGAAATTCAGGTGACTCTGTTTCATGTTTCTCCTCTCCCTGTTGCTAAGACAGGCATGAAAGTTACTCCCTCCTTGTAAGGAGATCAAAGGAAATGAAAACTTTCTCTTTGACCCAACACCTTCAAATCTTGGGATACACTGAAAGGGAAAACATTTTTTTTCCTCTTCAATAAAAAAAATCTAAGCTTTTCTGTGCTGCTCCTTTTTGCTGTGTAAATCAGACTAAATCTGGAAACTTGAAACCCTGGCATGTTGCCCAGTCCTGAAGAAGAAAATAGGGAAATGCGGATTTTATCCATGAGATCACAAGGTACTGAAAAGCCTCCTGCACATCATCAGAACTGTTCCAACCTTGAGTGAGCCAACCAGCTCTATGCCAAACTCATATCTGAGCCAAAGTGGGCAAATCCCTGCAAATCCAATAAATGGGCAAAGCTCTGTGCACATCCCATAAGGTTTTCAACCCCATAGGCATGGGTTAGATAGAAGACCTGCAGGAAGAGACACTCCTTGTATCCTGGAGTCAATGCTGGCTTGGGTTCCATGGCTAAAATGCTGCTACTCTTTAGGGCTTCCTGTTCCTGCCCCAAAGGATCACGGATTTTTTTTTCCACACACTCGCATGGTGTACGCCAAAATGGAAAATGAGCAGCCTCAGCATGTGCTCTGGCCATTGGGTCACTCTTAGGAAACACTGGTTTGAATTTCCATGGACAGAAGGGAAAACAAACCCTGAATTTCCAACATCCGAAGCCAGGTTTCTAATTGCTGTTAGACTATTGCCATGTTAATAAAAAGCCCTTCAGAGCACTAGCTCGGGGAGCTGAGCTCCAAGGGCAGCAGGGGCCACTGAGTCCAGCATGAAGCACTAAGCACATCCAGAGAGAAGCAACATCTTCAGGTGCTGCCAAAACTTCCTGTTTTCTTAGCTGATTGGGTCTCAAGCCTGGGGGCACATAATGGGAAGGGAGGACATTACAGAACATTAACTGAGAGGATGAGAAAGCAAGAAATGGTCTCCTGTACCTCCTGATGGGATAGGGGTGTCACCCCTTCTCATCTTAACCCCATACCCAGACCTTAAAAAAGTCATGCCAATGCTGTCCTCTGGCTCTAAGTAGGCATCAGTAGTGTCAAGGAAGGGATCTGTCAGGGCTCTACAGAGACAGTGGTTTGTAAACTGAGGAGTCTGAAAAGTGTCCTGATAGGAACACTGATTTAAAGCACACAATAACCATCAAGCTAATACCAAACACCTTCAGGCATCACCTGCACAGTCCACTTTAGAGGCAGCTCTGAAGGGTGCCTCTGCCCCTGGGCAGAACCCAGGTGCCAATGGCCAGATCATGGAGCCGACATGTGACAGCCAGTCCTCAGCCTTTACCGCATCCCTCTGGCAAAGCTCAGCACGGCAGCGGTAGATCTCCCTGGTCTGATCCCCATGCAGCAACAGGAGCGCAACACCAGGAGAAGCAGCATCAAGCATCTCATATTGAATTGCGTTGTTTTGATTACAGGATGACTCACATTCCCACAGCTTCTTGGCTAAAACAAGACAAATCAGAACTGCCGATATTCCCTCACTGAGAGAAATTGTTCAAATATTTCCAATGTGATTTAGGGCAGCCGCCTATCCCTTTTTCTCAGGAATAAGGCATGGTGACAATCACTGCTTAGAGCAGAGGGAGTGGATCTGGGAATGAATTCCTCAGAAGTGATGAGGCAGTGGTTTTAATAGTCTAACCACACATTTTTTATTCTGTGCTTGGGATGAGTGTGAGTTTTAGGATAGGCGCTTTTCTGAGCAGTACAACTTGCACTTCTCTTGCCCAGAGAGGCTGGTGACAAGCACCTCTCACCAGGCGTTTCCGTCAGCCAGGCAGCCGGTCCAGCGATCGGAAGAACGAGAGCCAAGAGCTCACCAGGAACCAGCTACTCCGCATAACCTCCTCCAGCACGAAAACCTGTCACAGCTTGCATAGAGCGTGATTAGACCAACAGGAATCATAACAGCCATGAACAGTAGGATAGATTTTAAGTCAGAAGGTAAATAATTTAATCAAAATTATTCCACCAACTGTGAGAAACTGCCCACTCCTCTGTGAGAGATCTCATTGCCATGCAGTCTTCTAGCACCAGCACATACACCTCTTCAGAAACACAGCAGATCTCAGAGGAAAGTAAAAAGGTAAGGAAGAATAATGTAGGTTTTTTAACATTACTCAGTATAAACCAGCGCTGGATAATACAATCTTATCTTCCAATACATCACCAGCCACAGGTACTAGCCCAACCATTCAGTCATCAGCATAATAAGATCTTTACAGATGAAAAAGAAGGACACAATTAGCCTCTGTGAGCATTTTTAAACATGTACATTCAGTATCTCTCTAAATGAAAAAAGGCAAACCTAGGAGTAAGACCAGTCAAGTGCAAATAACTACACAGCTAAGAAAGGGAAGCAAAAAACAGACTTCTTGGGATGTGAAGATGTTCGCCAAGATTAAATTGCAGGTTCTCTTTGCAGGTTCAGTAACACTTGCTCAACACCAAAAATGCCATTTTAATTTTAGCTTCCTTTTTAGGAAGCTTGGAATAGGACTGGAAAGGATACAAAATAAGTTGTAGGTTTCACCTTTGTTGTAAACATTCTCCTATCAAAGCACTAAGCCTTAGACATAATGGGATAAACAGATATTATTAATGGTTTTAGTTTTGCATTTTAGCCATGTGTTTACCTCAATATGACAGAAATACCTCAGACAAAATTTACAGTAGCGGTTTCCCAAACCAAGTAAGATTTATTCCAAACATATCTTAAATTACCTAGTTTTACTTTGTAGTATTTTGAAGGGCTATATATTTTTTCTAAACAAAACAGCTTTTATACATTATTTGTTTCATTTCAAACAGAAAGCTCACTATCACAAAAATTTACAATTCTTAAAAAATTTATGAGTACCATGTTACCTCTTACTTCCTAAACTAAATTTATTTTCTCATAAAGGAATAAGAATGCTTTTGAAGTGGTCTAGGAATAAGTCTATAGTTACTTATGGAGACTAGTCACAGAAGGTTGTCATCCGGCCTTTAAATAGCAATCTTGAGAAAGCCCCACATCAACATGTACAAAACCAGAAACTTACAAATCTGTTTGCAAGCAAGCTAACATTTTGGGGCTCAAAACACCTGAACTTTACTGACCCCAGTGAACAATCATTCTTGTTCCCGAAGTAACATATCACACATGATCCGCTAAAAGGCACCACACAGTTCAGTAACAGGTAAGTGCCAAAGACTTTCCAAGGTGAGCATGAGAGAGCGAGTGGAGAGAAGAGGGAGGAGGTGGGGGGAAGGAAAAGACAAGCAGATACCAATTGCCACGCTTAGCGAGGGACTGGCACTTTCCAAGCTCAGCACGAGATTCTCCTTCTCTTCCTGCTGTCTTGGTTTTTTTCTAGGGTAAAGTGCTGGGCTTGGCAGAACGGGGCACAGAAAGAAGAGCAGGAATCACGTGTCAACTCAACACCCCGTGGAGAACTTCTCTGGCCAAAATGAAAAAGGAAGGGCTGGAAAACCCAGATCACAAGAACAAGTTGCCCACCAACCTCAGTGGAGGAGCAGAACCTTTGCAAATGAGGTTCAGCAGTGTTCAACAAAAGGGCATAGATTTAACAGAGAGTTCAGGAATCAGCTCTAATTTTACAAGCTAGTTCAACCACACTGAATTAAACTGAACTGCATCATTCACTGCCATGTCATACAGAAAAGTCCCAGAAAAACAAGCATCTTGTCTTGCAGAATTATTATAGCAGGAAGAAAACTTCAGTTTGTCCATTGAGAGAAGTTGTTGTTAGGGGTATAATACAGTTTGGCGTTAAAAAGCAAGTGATACTTAATTCCAAAGGGAAGAGTTACCTTCTGGAGGAGTTGCGACACTGCTCCCAAGTCCCAAAATAGCAATGCTGTGATTCCTTGGTTCCAGCATCATTGCAAACTCTTCTCCTCTTTCCCAGTGTGGTACTTTCACAGGCTCCAGATGTACATTTTCCAGCCCGTCTTCCTGCAGGGCACTGAACATATACTTGATGGCTGCATCTAGATTTTTTGAACCGCTGAGTCTAGGTCCTATGCTATCAGCAAAAACCGCTAACCTTTCATATGATCTGTTCTGAGCTTTTCCATGAACAGCAAGATCAATAATAGCTTTAGCAATATCAGTGTAGCCAGCTATCTCATTTTTAATGTCTTCAAATGTTTTTGGGTAACTGTCATATCTTCTCAAAGATTTCCCAGCATACTGTGGTAATAAATTCATGAAAAATACTAAGAATGCATACTTCATTTTTTCTCCTTTTTCTTTTCCACAGATGGCCTGTTGAAGAGACAAAAAGAAAAAAAAAAGAATATTAAAAAAAAAATCATACAGCTATCAGCAATACCTTTTGTTATTTGGATTGGCAGACAAACCAAAATGAAAAGAAATCAGTTTATCATGAAAATGCTTTGATCAGAACTGGCAGAAAAGTAAACTCAACTTGGAGACACAATTATTGAAAGCAAATGAAAAAGATACTTAGACCACTGGACACAATCTTTGTTGTGGTCTTCAGAAACATCCTTGGAATGCTGCATCTCTTTAAATAATCACATCCTTCACTGAATCAAAACCCAGGGCTGCTCCCATCCAGGAGGAGCTTTGCATCTCTCTTCTGTTAGGAGCAGGATTTGCCGTAAGTGCCAAATCAAATGTCTTCACACAAAACATCTGGACAAAAAAATTTCTTAAACCATTCATGAATAAAAGTGCTTCTTAATCTCTATCTTCATAATCAGGAAAGCACTTTCTATTGCACTAGAAAGATGTCAGAGCAATTTAGATCCAATGCCCCCAGGAAGAAAGTATGAATTTCTTCATTGCATAAATCCATGACTTCCAGAGAAACACAATTTCTTATTAACCGGTGTATCTCTTAAGGAATGACTTCAGCAGCACTGTAGAGAGGTGCAGCACCAGGGATGCTGATCCTGTGTTGAATACCAAGAGTTATCTTTGTTAACACTTTATAGTTTATCCACCTTATCATTAAAAGTTCTCATTTTTAAGATCTTAAAATTTTCAATCCCATAAAAGCAACAGTTTGTCTCTACTAGTAATTGAACTGACAAAAAAACCCTCTGGAATCGGTTGTCGTTGCAAAGCTCTTGTATAACATAGGAAATATGATTCCCCAAACCCAAAATACTAAGGTCTTTATACACAAAAGGAAGTGTAATTGTTTCATTTTCCTTTGAATTTAAATCAGGCTGCAATTTGAATGATAAAAATTAGCAGTAAGAAATAAAGCCTTTAAATCAGCTCTATAGCTGTAGCTATTATGAGACTTAAAAAAATAGTGATTAGTTACACCCAAGTAAAGTGACAATTACTACTAGCCCAAAAAGATTTTGATTCAGCACTTTTGCCATTTTCATGGACTTTCATGGAAATACCAATATTTTTCAAAAAGAATGTAATTTGCTTTAAAAAAATATTAACACTAAAGGCAAATGTTAGCCTCTACGCTATAAAAGATGTTTTTCTTGGAAACAATTGTTCTACAAATAGGGAAGGACTAATTAGTTGGCTAATATGGATAAAATATGGGTAAATCAGACCGGTGTGGCAGAAGTATTACTAAAAGCTTTTGCCGTTAAGATTTCCACATTATCCTTCTTCCGTGTTTGTATTCATTTAGTATTTCTGGAGAGTTATACTCTTCATTTTATAATCACTGCCCTGAGGAATCATGACAATATACTCACCTTGTATTTTTGGTTCATGATGTTATATGCATACAGAAGGCCAGTACACAGGTAGGGGGGAGGGTATGAGTGTGTGTGTGTGTGTACATACATCCACATGTATTTGCATATATTACATCCACATGATATTCACATGTAAAATACAAAAAATCCTCCTTTATTTTCAGACAATTGAGCATTAACTCTCAGTCACTTTATGGAGTACGCAAGTTTCACAATAACCAAATAGCTTTGTAAATCATAATGCCAGAAGGGACCAGAGCATCTATCTAGTCTGACTGCCACAGAACACTGATTGCAGGATATTCCTGAATTAACTCCCACCACTAGACGCCACACAGCAAACCAGCAGTTGAGCCAATTCCTGAGAGAGTAAAGGTGAGGTTACACCATTTTTTTGCCTCTGGGAGCATGTGCCACAGTTGTATTTGAAGCTTATGCAAGCTCCATTCTGAATGATCTAAGCTAAGAAACCACCTTTCCACCTACGTTTGCTACAATGAACCACAAATAGATGAACTCCTTTTGTCAAGATGTTCATTCTGGACCATTTTCCAGCATTTGCTAAAAATAAATAAATAAAAATAAGCCTTTGAAATAATGAGGTTACAGTAACAGACAATGAATTCTGACATCGCATCTAGTATATCTCTGACCCGTTTCCTCTCCTGTCCTCTATTAGTTTCAGTGTATTTATATTTCCACCTAGAAATCTTTGTCTCAGTGTAGGTTGCAGGGACTTCTCATTTGACTTGCCCTTGTTCAAGAAACACGTTGAGATAATCAAGAATCTGGGAAATTCAGATGTAAGTTTGGTAGTTTGTATAGTTGCCACTTCTGATTTTTTCTCAGGTTTTTATTCACGTTATTCTTCCAAAGAAGCTTCACCTTAACAATGGCAAAGCATGCTAGGAGGAGCTGAATTACCACCCTCAGTAAAGAGTCTAGTTGGTACTAAGAATTTGAATGCTTACCCTTCCTGTATGTTACTATATGAAAGCACTTGTAACTTGAAAGCAGAACTTCTGGCAAGTCATGAAAGTGCAGATCACACAATCACAGAATGGTTGAAGCTGGAAGGGATCTCTGGAGGTCATTTTGTCCAAGCCCTCTGCTCAAGCAGGGCCACCTAGAGCAGACTGCCCAGAACCATGTCCAGACAGCTTTTGAGTATCTCCAAGAAGGGAGACTCCACAACCTCTCTGGGCAACCTGTTCCAGCTCAGTCACCATCAGTGTAAAAAAAGTGTTTCCTGATGTTCAGACAGAACCTCCTGTGTTTCAATTTGTGCCCATTGCCTCTGGTCCTGTCACTGGGCACCACTGACAAGAATCTGGCTTCATCCTCTTTGCACCCTCCCTTCAGGTATTTATATACATTGACAAAAGCCCCCCTGAGCCTGGCTGTTCAGCTAGTTTTCCATCCACCGCACTGTCTGCTCATCCAGCCCATACTTCATCAGCCTCCCTAAGAAGACCTCATGGGAGACAGTGTGAAAAGCCTTACTAATGTCAAGGTAGACAATATCTATCGTTCTCCCCTATTCTACTAAACCAGGCATTTCATCATAGAAGGTTATCAGGCTGGTGAAGCATGACCTTCCTTTGGTAAACCCATGCTGAGTACTCCCAGCCACTTTCGTGTCCTTCATGTGCCTGGAAATGATTTCCAGGATTCGTTGTTCCATATGTTCATGATTGAGGTGAGACTGACTGGCCTGTAGTTCCCTGGGTCCTCCTTCTTGCCCTTTCTGAAGACAGGAGTGACTTTTGCTCTCTTGCGGTGCTCAGGTACCTCTGCTGATTGCCATGATCTTCCACAGACAACTGTGAATGGCCTTGCAGTGACATCAGCCAGCTCCTTCAGCACCTGTGGATGCATTCCACCAGGGCCCATGGACCTATGGCTGTCCGGTTTTCTGAAGTATTCCCTGACCTGACCCTCTTCACCAAGGGTAACCCTTGCTCCAGACTTTCCCCCTGGTCTCAAGGGCCTGGGATTTCTGAAGGCTGGCTGTACTAATAAAAACTGAGGTGAAGAAGGTATTCAGTTCCCCAGCCTTTTCCATGTCTTATGTCACCAGGTCCCCTGCCCCATTCAGCAGCAGGCCCACCTTTTCCCTAGTCTTTCTTTTGCTGCTTATGCCCTTACAGAAGGCCTTATCGTTGCCCTTCACTTTCCTTGTCAGATTCAGCTCCAGGTGGGCTCTGGCTTTCCTAAACCCATCCTCTATATTCCTCCCAGGTCACCTGTCCCTGTTTCCACATTCTCTACACTTTCTTTTTATGTCTGAGTTTTGCCAGGAGCACCTTGTTTATCCATGCCAGCCTCCTGGCATCTTTGTTTAACCTCCTGCTTGTTGAAATGGACTATTCTTGAGCTTGGAGGAGGTGATGCTTGAATATTAATGAGCTTTCTTGGGATCCTCTTCTCTCTTCCAGGGCCTTATCCCACAGGACTCTTATCAAGCAGAATTTTGAAGAGGTCAAAGTCTTCTCTCCTGAAGTCCAGCACTGTGGTCTTGATTTTTGCCCTGCTCCCTGCTCTCAGGATCCTGAACTTCACTATCACATGGTCACTGCAGCCAAGGCTGCCTTTGACCTTCATATCACAACCAGCCCTTCCTTGCTTGTAAGTATGAGGTCCAGCAGAGCACCTCTCCTTGCTGGCTCCCCTATTACCTGTGTCAGAAAGTTATCATCAACACTCTCCAAGAACCTCCTGGATTGCTTATACCCTGCTATACCCTGCTTATATCCTGCTATACCCTGCTTATACCCTATCTTCTAGCACATATCGGTATGGTTAAAGTCCCCCATGAGCATCAGGGCCTGTGAATGTAAGGATACTTCCAGCTGTCTACAGAAGGTCTCATCTACTTGTTTTTCCTGATCACGTGGCCTGTAGCAGACACCCTCTACAATGTCACCCATATTGGTCTGCTCTTTAATCCTTATCCATAAGCTCTCAGTTGGCTCATCATCCATTCCCAGGCAGAACTCCAAGCACCCCAGCTGCTCTCTCACATAAAGGGCAACTCCCTCCTTTTCTTCCCAGCTTGTCCCTCCTGAAGAGCATGTGTCTATTTAGTGCAGCATTCCAGTCATGTGAGCTATCCCACCACATCTCCACGATCCCAAAAAGATCATAGCCCTACAACTCCACACAGATCTCTAACTCCTCGTATTTATTCCCCATGTTGCATATATTAAGTGCACAGGCACTTAGAAGCATGGATTCATCAATGGAAACAGAGGACGCAACACAACATTTTTGTGAGAGCTGTCTAATCAGCTCCCAAGAAGGGAGGGTGACCCACCAGGCATACATTCATAAGATGCTCCCTGAAACGCTGGCTGTGCAATGCAGAATTAAGACACAGAAATAGTGAAAGGATTAAACCACATTTCTAGCATCCATAAATCACCAGAAGAAAAAAAAAAAAACACCCCAAAGAAACCCAAATCCCCCAAAAAAACACACACACAAAATTTTTGGAGTCACCAAGCCTAGCTCATATGATAACCAGTACAAACTGCCAGCCTTTCATAGGTCTTTATGGGTCTTTTCATAAGCAGCAAGTTAAATAATAGCTTTAGCAATATAAGAATATTAAGCTATTCTCCTTAACTATTCACATGTTCCCTAAACTTGAGATCAAGGCAGTAACAAACTTGTCACAGTGAAGTGTCATTTTCCAAAAAGAACAACAAAAATTGTCTGTGATTTCATCTATGAATGACAAATCTATCACACAGATTTCCTCTCTCTCTGCGAGACAGACAGGGCAAAGGTCTTACACAACCAGGAACAGAAGACTCTAGGGTTATCTCAGGACACTGACAGAGAACTGTAAAAAGCCTTCTATGGTCTGAGTTACTGTTTATTTGTGGTTATACTGCACAGAGAGTATTGGTGTATTTTTATTGCTAAGCTCTGTACTTTCCCCATGTTCCTTCCCTTTGGACCAGTTAATTACATGCTCACAGACATCCTCTGCTAGAGACATCAGTAATTTTCTCAGGATGACCATGCTCATTCCCTGATTTTTGCCAAGCTCATCATCCACGAAGAAGCAAGCAAGATAATCTGATTTCTGCCATAAAACAAATTCTTGCTGAGTGGAGTAATACAACAACTTTGTAGAGTTAGTTTCAAAAACTTAAGGTTTGGGGGTTTGTTTGTTTAAGGGTTTGCAAAATCTACCAGACAAAGCTGATACATTTAGTTTTTAAACAGAAAACACAGGGGGGTTGTTTAATTAGCATTGGCAACCTCAAAGAGCCCCCAGCTACCAACTTCATGCATTTTTTTCAATGGAGAAATGAAACCACAGTTATCACATTTCCCTTAACTAAGAAATGCTTCCTTTGCTCTTCCTGGTCTCATTCAAAACCAGCATCATCCTCACTCCAAAGGCTGCCCCAGAGGAGCTGCGTTTAAGAGCTGCACTTTTTCCAGGAATTTCCCACTAAACACTGAGAACAGACATGTTTCCACAGCTTTTGTGGATGTAACATACTCCCACCATGCACAGTGTTTCGCTATCTGCCACTGCATTGTAAGAGGAGCATAACTAAATTCAAACCCTGGGCAAGGACACAAGAATGGGAACGTAATTTATTGTGCTTTCCTTGAATAGTCCAGCATAATCTGGCCAAAAGCTAGCAGCGTTCAGAAATAATTCCCTGCTAGGTAAAATAACATCATACTCACTTGGACTGCTATACAGGAATCACTCGACTGCTAATTCAGGGAAAGAATAGCACATCTGTTGTCCCAGTCTCTGGAACATTAAGTTTATCACCCCAGTGAATCATCTGGGAAAAGAGACTACTGATTTTTGCACATCTCACTAGTTAGACTTAGCAAATGAACATTACAGTGCCAGCCAAATTTAAAAAAATAAATAAATAAGAGGACAGTCACAACTGTTTGATGCATTTAATTATTCACTGAACTTCTTGAGTAGAAGTTTAAAGCAAAATGAGATAGGAAAAAAACACACTTTCAGGAAGTACAGTCCTTTCTCGCAGCCCTATTAATGCATCTCATTCCATGGCTCTTTACTACAAAATAACCATTTTCTAAACTAGGGATAAGAATCTGGGAATCTCCTTGCCCTTCCAAGATGGCAAGAATGCTCATCAGAAGGTTACAGTCCCTCAGTCCCTCTATTTTATTTCTCTGACCCTATAAATCTTGCATGCATGGAAAGGACACAGAATGGTCCCATTCCAGCCTTGCCTGCAGCCTCACGTTTAGTATACTCTTCCAAAAAGTGAAGCTCTCAAGACTGTGTAAAAACGTACAACTCCAACCTTTCACTTCTCCAAAGGGACTTCTAATCATTGGCATGTTAAGCGAAAAGTGGGACCTGCCATTGTTCCTCTTCCCATTTGGAGCAGAACTGAAAGTCCTTCATATACGAGCCACTGCATGTTTATGCCAGACAAATGTGGTCTCTTCAGAAACTTCAGCAGGGCTCAGGGCTTAATCATCTCCAGCTTAAAGAGTTACACAGGCTCTCAGCTTTCCGAAGACTACACTTAGGAACCATGGAAACTCTGTGGTCCAAAATGAGTACAAAGCTAAAAGGCAGTAATGTAAAATGGTTTCAATTGTTTCAGCTCCAGGTGGAATGGATAGTGGGCATCCAGCCATGGCAGTACCTGGATCCATATACAGAAGGATGTGGTCTGAATATAGGCCACAGAAGAGAGAGATTTCGTCCTGCAAAATCCTAGCAGAACATTTCAAAAGCAAAGTCTGGAGGAAGGAAGGCATACCCTTGGTGGAGGAAGACCAGGTTAGGGAGCACTTAAACAAACTGGACATATGTAAATCCATGCAGCCTAATGGGTTGCACCCACAAATGCTGAGAGCGCTGGCTGATGTCATTGTGAGGCCACTCTCAATTATATTTGAAAGGTATTGTCACTCCTATCTTCAAGAAGTGCAAGAAGTTAAGATGTGGGGAACTACAGGCCAGTCAGCCTCACCTCGATCCCTGGCAAGGTGACAGGAGAAAATCCTTCTGGAAATTATTTCCAAACATAAGAAGGAGAAGGTGACTTGGAATAGTTAGCATGGATTTACCAAGGGCAAATCATGCTTGATCAACCTGATGGCCTTCTAGAAAAAAATTACTGGTTTGGTAGATGAGCGGAGAGCAGTGGATGTTGTTTGCCTTGACATTGGTAAGGCATTTGACATTGTCTCCCATAAGGTCTTAGGGAAGCTGATGAAGCATGGGCTGGATGAGCAGCCAGTGAGGTGGATTGAAAACCAGCTGAACAACCAAGCTCAGAGGGTTTTGATTATTTGTACAACATCTAGTTGGCGGCCAGTAACTAATGGTGTCCCCTAGAAGTCCACACTTGGTCCAGTACTCCTCAACATCTCCATTAATGATCTGGATGCTTGGACAGAGTGCAGCATCAACATACCTGCAGATGATATGAAGTTAGGAAGAGTGGCTGATGTACATGATGGTTGTGCTGCCACTCAGAGCAAATGGAGAAATAGGCAGGCAGGAACCTTATGAAGTTCAACAAGAGGAAATGAAAAGTCCTGCATCTGGGGAGGACTACCCCTCATGCACCAAGACAGGCTGGGGCCACTCAGCTGGAAAGCAGCTTGGCACAGAAAGACCATGGGGTCCTGGTGGACAAGCTGAGCATGAGTCAGCAATGCAACTTCATGGCAAAGACCAACAGCCTCGTGGGCTGCACATTAGAAGTGTTGCCAGCAGGTGGAGGGAGGTGATCCTTCCCTTCTACTCAGCACTGGTGAGGCCACACCTGGAGTATTTGTCCATTTCTAGGCTCCCCAGTACAGGAGAGACATGGACATACTGGAGAGAGTCCAACAAAGAGCCATGAAGATGATTAAGGGACTGGAGTATCTCTCCTATGAGGAGAGGCTGAGAGAGCTGGGACTGTTCAGCCTGCAGAAGACAAGACTCAGGAGGGGCTTCATCAATAAGTGCAAATACCTGATGGGAGGGAATGAAGAAGACAGAGTCAGGCTCTTTTCAGTGGTGCCCACCAACAGAACAAGAGGCAATGGGCCCAAATTGAAACATATGAAACTCCATTTGAATACAAGAATGCACTTTTTTACTGTGAGGGTGGTCAAACACTGGCACAAATTGCCCAGAGAGGTTGTGAAGTGTCTGTATGGGGAGATATTCCAAACCTGAATGGGCACAGGCCTGGGCAACCTGCTGCAGCTAACCTTGCTTAAATAGGGGGTTTGGATTAGATGAGCTCAAAAGATGTCTTCCAACCTAAATCTGTGATTCAGAATATGAAAGAAAACCATCAACACAAGCTGAAAGGATTTAAAAAAAAGCAAGGGAGAAAGGTTGTAGGTATGCAGAAGAAAAAGAGAAATTACAGGCAGGAAATAAGTCTTTTCTAGCTCCAATTAGTATAAGAGCATGAAATGTATAGCACAATGCTATGTTGGTAGCGCAGACGGTGTCATAAGAAGATTCATTTAATACCAGCTAAGCAGCTACTTCAAGGATGCTTCCACCTATTGTCTGATCCATTTGTCCATAGCTAACTACTGTCTTTGATGCTAAAGGGCAAGATCATTGGGAGATCTTCATCTTTTATGGTGCCCTTATATAAAAGAACTTTAGCACACACAATCTGTAACCAGGCTAACTGGTGTTATTGCCATTAAAATCATTACAATACAAATTACTTAAATGTAACAAATGGAAAAGAATGAGATAAAGAAGATTAAAAAATCTCAGATGAGAACACTGTCTACAGCAATCTGATAACTGAAAGAGGAGCAGAGGGAACAGAAATAGGACAAACAAAGCTAGAGCAATGCTGCTTCTCCAGTGTGGCAAAGTTTTCCCAAAATCCCAGTTGAAAATACAGACAAAAGGATACAGAGAGTTCACAAGAGTCATGGTTATGGGAAATGAGGAAAGAAAACAATAAATTGAGGATATTAACCACTTAATTGCTAGAGATCTGCTAAATGAGTGGAGTATCTATCAGTTTCCTAACCATGTACAATTTGATTTTCCTCCAAGGAATGTAGGAAACCTTGAAATCACACAGTGGTTTTGATAACATTAGAAAAGACTGAAAAGCCCCAGGGTAACAAACTCACATGCTGCAGAGTGATGTCTAATACATTTAATAGCATCTGAAAGAAAGTTTGTTGTGACAGCTGTGGAGTAGGATGGCTGGAAGGCTAGGTGGACTTGCAAAATGAGGAGGAGATTTCTGCCTAAAAAAGTCATAGAGTTCTTCCATCACTTAGAAAGATAAGGGGGGTGGGGGGAAAAGCTTTATGATCTTGAAGAGTGAAGCAGAAAAGCGGACATTCCTCAAGGACTGCTTTTCCAGAATTGTCAAGATTCCTCATCTGGGAGAATGTTTAATCAGTTAGAAAATCTTGGTTTTGGGAACACTCACAGTCAAAGTTATCATTTACATTACAAAGTCCTTAAAATGAGCCTTTTTACATCTAAAGCTAAGGAAAGAAAGAGTACAACACAATATGGATACAAGACTTTGAATACAATACAAAATCTTATTACTTGGACCGAAAAGTCTAAAACTCCAGAGGAAACACCAAATCATGAACTGTTTTACCTTCACCAACTTCAGAAGAACTGTCTTTTTTTGCTACAACTGAAGATATGTCCTGAAATCCTTGAAAAGATAAGTGTGATGTAGGGTATGACCACATATGCCCAGGTAGTGATACTGATTTACATGGACAGAATAGGAAGTGAAATGTTTAAAGAAGGCTAAGGATTAAAACAGAGAAAGTCCAAATGTGCCCAGAGACATTGCAGTCATAGCTTCCCATTTGGCAAAAGAAGAAGTTCATACCCTAATTATACTCTGTATCATAGAAGTACTATAGCTGAACATAGGAAGGAAGCAGTAAAAGGAACCACACAACTCTCTCTGCACCTGCAAGCCTCAGAATAGTAACAGGCTACCTTGATATAATCTTATTCAGTAGCTGCTGCTAAAACGGGTGGCAGTAATCCTGAAAAATCGCACCGTAATCCATGTGCAGAGTACTGTATCAGCAAAGCTACAGAAATGGTCAGTCTGCTACTTCCCTAAGAAGCAGTGACAGCCAAGACAAAAATTAAGTTTAAAAAAAAAAAAAAAAAAGACAACATTACCACCAAAGAATGCCTAGGCCATGTAGCAGCTGATATTATTCTTAATGAGCATTCAAAACACAAACAGCTCTCAAAAGGGAATACAATATCTTTTCAGAGGCAAAAGACAGGAATTCAGTGGGATTTTTAGATGAGAACAACTGAATAGAATAGAAATATTCAATAAAAGAAAGGCAGTTAGGAAACAATGACATCAAAATACACAATGTTGTTCATATTACAATGAATGCCAAAGTACATAGCTAATGCCAGCTGATGGCGTTGAAAGACAACTGGGGTGGGGGGGGTGGGAAAGATGATTTTGGACAATTAAATCAAAACATAACAGAATAGGGCTGCAATTATATTGTCTGCTATTTTGATGCTCAACTTTGGTGACACTTCTTTAAAGTCCATAACTATTGCTTTAGTGTAAAAAACAGGACGGGCTGCCTTCAGACATAGGAAGACTGACATGAAAAAAAATATATTCACACACACCCATTCTGAGACAAAACATTAGTGGCCTCTTACTAATTTAAACAACCTTTCTTGATTGTAAAGGCCCTTGGGATAGACACACATCTTGTATCTTTTCATGAAATTCATATAGAATTGAGACAAACTCTTCAGAACCACATATTGTTCTTTCAGCCCTTCCTACAGGAGAAAAGCACCCCCTTTTTATTGAGGCAATATAGCCACAGAAATATTCTCTTACAGTCTCCTCTGTATTTTCTGTATTTTCTCATCTGAGGAGATGAATTAGGCTATAGAAAAGAATGAAGTGCCCAAGAGAGAGAAACAAGAGGCCACAAATTAAGTGGCACCAAAGACAAGAATTGCCAGTAAGGTCCCATACTTAAACATCTATCACCCAAAATTCTAAACCAAGTTTCTTTTTGAAAACATGTTCAACAAGACATCTTATATCCTGTAGTTACAGTTAAATTATTCCCGCAATTCTGATGCTAAATATTTTCTTTGAGTTTTTACTGAAAGTCTAGCAGATTGCATCTGGCCAAAGGATGAAGCCTCTCCTCATACCAGGATAAAGCCTAAAACAGAAGGTATGAGCTATGAGCAAATGATTAATCCATCTCTCTGCATAGCAAAAGCTGCTAAAGCTGATGGATGGACATTGTAACAGGAGCAAACCAAGTTTCGTTAACAGCAGTCAGTGCGTGGCTGTCACTGTCACAAGTTGGTCTGCCACCCCTACGAAAGCTGAAAGCCATCAAAATGCCAAGTATCTGGCGCTCGCAGGCACTTCTTGGTGCTCCTCCAAGCAGGGTTCCAGCAGAAGGCTGTTCAGTCCTAGAGAACACATGCATGCTTTATGTGGCTGCAGATTTTGGCCAGAAAATACAAATACTTTGAGTGTCTCCTTCCAACAATTAAACCTCAGTTTTAAAGGTGATGATACACTACTACGGGTTGGGATATTTGCCAAAATGAACCACCAAAATAAGTAACCTTAGTTACTAATTATGTAAAGGAGTGCAACAGGCCAAGTTTTCTGATGAAGTGACCTGTCTGGCCTTAACAAAAATTACGCCAGATGATAATCTCACCTACATACATCAGATACCACTCTAGAATTAACTCTTAAGTTAAATTCTTAGCATTTCCGTACATGACAAGAATAATATTCCTCTATGACCACACAGCTACAAAACATTTTTTGCTTTGTATATGGAACAAAATTTTTCATTTGAAGTCAACAAGTTCTCAGAAAAGTTATGCACATTATTAAATGCTTCAAAGAAAAAGACCAAAAAAGGCAAGAACAACATTTTCAAAAGTATCCAACCATTTTAGCTATTTTACTCCATACACCTATAATCTCATTTTACAGACTATAAGTAGCACCACAATTCCAAATTAAGTCAATAATTATTCAGTGTTGCTGAATATGATGAGATATTCAAGAATATTAATAAATAAAATTTCCAGATTAAAATAACTGTAACTTTTCTGAACATCTTTTTTATTTGTTGGGTTTTTTCTTCCAGTCTTTCTCTACAGTCACAAGAAAAGGTATGTTCCTCACACTGCTAGAGTATCAACATTCAAGTGGTTTTGTGAAGCTGAGAAATCTGGTGAACATTACCAGACTTGTTAAGAAAACTGATATGCTAGTCTTTTGCCTCCTTACTGTAAGATATGCCCACCAAGCCTTCCCTTTCCAGAGCAACAAAGGATGAATTTGTAAATATAACTACATGAAAAAGGCACAGCATCAAGAATTTCTCATTACAATTGACCAAAACAATGATCTTTATGATGCACACATTTCTTTACTTATATTAAGGCCAGGAAAGGATATTAATTTCAATGAGATATGTTATGAAGTATGTCATTTATGATTTTGTCATGTTCACTAGGGCATAATACTGGTACTCAAATATTATACTGTATTCCAGCATATCAACATCAGAAATAAATTGCTACAGCTCAGTGGCGATGTAAAACTGGGGCCACCGTCCCACAGCAGACTGCACTGCAATGTACAAACACAAGCAAGCTTAAAAAGTTCAAATGTAAAGAACCAAGAACAGACTGTAAATGAGATGAATACACTTTACTTAAACATGTTGATGGAAAACTGGGTTTTAGCCAATTTTCAGTAATAAATTAGCAAAACCAGACCTCTTTCTGATGTTGAGGAAAGCTCCAACACCATGTCCTTATCAAAGCTACTCCCCAGTGCAGCACACATTTGATCATGGAGCACTACGCATAAGGCAGTTCTGATTTTGCATTTAACTTCTACTTACTTTTTACTGCCATTTAAGAGACAAAAAATTATCAAACGATTTTGCTATTGCAGGACAAAAGAAGTCAGTTATGACAGAAGACATCTATCAGTATTAATATTCTTTTTTTTTTTTTTATTTCAAGTGGCATTCAACAGTCCCAGTTAAGATCACGGTCTGCAGTGCTACTCGCTGCAGATACACCAAGACAAGCGTGCCATTAGGGCCTTGCAACTACAGGCAGACAAAATGGACAAACAGCTGGAAGAGGAGGGACCCAGAAGTGACATCTCCAAGTGATTCAGTTGCCACATGAAAGACATTTCAATTAGCATGACCACTCAGCCCCTTCCTCCTGACACTACCAAGAGGAGCTGATCAAAAGTTTGCTGCAGTGAAGCAAATGGTCATATTGCGAAAAGTTAACTGGAAATCAAAGTGGAGGAAAACAAACCAAAACAAAACCCAAAGAACATACCAAAAAAATAAACACACCAATTATGTAGAGGACAGTGACAAATGCTGACACCAGCGAGTCTAGTAAGACAATTCCTGTTTTTCTGAGCCATGCAATTCTACTTTCAGAAGTGAACTTTTTAAAGATGTTTTTGTGTTGGGTTTTTTTAATAGAGGGTAGCAATATAGTTCTAAATGGAAACAATTACTGTATCTAGTATGCTGGTAATAAATACCTGAAAATGTCTGTTCTCAATTTATTTTTGTTAACACACTAACACACCTGGCATGTTTCTATCCACAATTCTCATGCAGTGACTCCACAGATCCATCATGCAGGTGATCTGTGAGATAGCTTATGCTGAGCTGCAATAGGTTAGCAAATCTTAGATAAGTACTGACAATTTTCTGCGTAGACAAAATTTGAGCATGAGAAAATATGTACAGGGAAGCCCAGATGTATAAATTTTTCATGTGAAAGCACTTCAATGCAAAATTTAAAGTTAATTTTGAATATTTAGTTCGCAAACATACACCTTGCTACTATCAGCTACAGTATCTTACAGGTCTTTTGTTTCTTAAAGGCAAAGAGGGGTGCACACTGCTCAGAACCAAAGAATAACTGACACCTGAATGAACACCAATTTCTTAATACCTTTTGATGAATTACCATTCTAAGCAGACAGCTGAAATAGAAGAAACTTCTCTCTGAAGCAGTCAAAAAGTGACAGCATAAACCTGACCAGATGTTCAAAGTGGAATCAAGAGTCTAAAGCACCTTTCAGAGGACTGGTTTTTTTTCTGTGTCAGTATCACAGAAGTATCACCAGGAAAAGTACCTATATTAGCAATTTGTATGTTGAATCTCATCCATATGCTCAAATTAAAATAGTTGAGTACAGTAGCATTGGACTAATGCTATCACATATTATAAACATTTTCTGTGTAGTAAGATCCTTACAGAGTGAATTATCTATAAAGCTAAATATGCCCACAGTATAGTTTTCAGGTTTGGGAGTATTAGCCATTGCCCTTTATCAGCATTTTTCAAGAGACCTGAAGCCAACAGTTTCCAGAAAGTATTTTTTTTTTCAATTTTTCATCAGGGAAAGTCTTTAGAAAAAGATCAAAAGATAATATATTATACAAAATATTTTAGATAATGTTAATACCGATAACTGTCCAAGCAAAAATAAATGCTTTATTCTTGCACAGTTATACTTGCAGAGCTACCATAGAACATACATGTACAAATATCAACAGCAGCTTCAGAATAAATGAAAAAAGTACCACTACTAAAATATATTCAGGAGCTACACTGGAGACGGCTTTCCAAAACATCAAAAAATATTTATGAGAAGGAAGGTAGTTTAATGAACTATGGAACTCCCTTTACTCAACACAATTATTGTTTGAATCTCATGGTATTAGAAAAACAAATGGAGGTCCATCCTTTAAAATCCTCACAGGTTCTTTGTTCTAGCTACCAAACTATCCATGGTAGCATTTGTTTGATCCAGATGCTTAATAGGGTCTTGAATGTGACAGTACAAAAGCTGATACCGTACTTGAGTGTCGTGCTAAGGGAAGATACTGACTTCAACAAACATAAGCTGACTAGGTATACATATATGTCATTTTCTGGCACACGTACCACATCTGGCACACATCTTACAGCATCTGCAACACTATTAGAGATAGAATGTGATCAACACTCTCTCTGCAAATATTAAGACATCTCCCTGTCTTCCCACCGACATGAAACTCGCAGACTGGCCGTCTTTGAGAAAACCAGCTCACCACTGCTGCCATGAATACACCAGGCCCAGGTGAGTGACTGCACCCAAACGCGGGAAGCACACAGGAACTTCAACCAAGCAGAGCTCAGAGGCCACAGCTCCATTTCCAGACCCCAGTGACTCACCCTGTCCTTCTGCTATTGCGCCTGACAGCCACAAGCTCCTTCTGGGTCTGCTGGAGGAGTTATGCCAGGAACACAATAAAAGTGAAGTTATTCAGGCACTCTTTAAATTGCTATTTAGATACAGTGTTATCAAACCGGGCAGGGACCCCAGGTATTAGGATACCTCTGGCTTTTATCCTACCTGTTAAATAGCCCTCTGCAAGCACAGCTTTGGGAACGCTGCCTTTAAGTGTTTCTAGTCACAAGACCAATCATTAAGGAGACAAAAGCTTGCGGAATCAACCCACTTAGAGCACTTTACTTTGACTCAGCTATAAATGGTTACTTTCAAAACTGCACATTTGCCCTGTTATAATTGCAGAAAATTCAGAGGGCTTTATCTACAGCATGAGTAGAGAGACTATTTAATATTTGGGGCTCTGGTGTTACTAGTATGAGGAAAAAATAGAGCCTCTGCCTCCTTCAGTGAATCCAGATGTTGCAAATGTCCATCTCCTCATGAACTAAAATGCAATTCCAAATTAAAATGAAACTGGTATTGGAGGATCACTTACACTCGGTTTTGATTTTATCACATACATCAGCTTCCAAGCAGGGGCAACTGATGAGGTAGAGTTCTTATAAAGTTACAACTGCTCCTTCATTCAGAAGCAGCCAAAAAAGCCATCTTTGACTTCTCGACAAAGCACTGTTCCTTTCAGGATGACAGTCTCACCACATGTGCTCACACTTCCGTGATTTCCATATTAGGGTCACTCCTCAGAAAGCTCTTCTTCAAAACCATTTGGAAGCCAGGTCAGGACATAAACGGTGCTTTGGGCAATGAATTAGGTATCAGTTCTGCTCCCTGATGACAGCAACTTCCCAGTTATTCATTGGAACGGATCTGATGGCAACACTAATCCTACACGCCTTACTCCACGCTTGCCAACAAGCCCTACTTGTTGAGTACAAAGTACTTAGATACAAACACCTGGAGAGCAGGCAAGGCCAGCAAGAAGCCTACATTTCTTAAATTCACTATCCCATTTCATTCCTAGATTAAGGCTTTTTCTACAGCAAAGTTACCTTCTGCTTTCAGAAGAGCAGCTGAGCTTGCACAGACCACCACTCGCAGTTGCAGCGATGCTTGCAGCTAACAGCCCAGCTGTTACCTCACCAAAGCTGAGAATGTTTTCCAGGAAAAAAGCTAGTATTAGCTGACTTTCATCCTTCCTATGCCGCTTGTCTTTAGGGATGTTAGACAGCGTGTTTCATTTTGATAATTTGGGGAGGTTGCATTAGACAGATGCCTACTGTAGTTATTATTATTTATCCAGTATGCATCTGTTTTTTTATATACAGTTCACATACTGATAAGCTCCCAATAGTTATTTTTATATAACATTCTTCAAAGGAACTTTCCCATGCTCCCATTCCTGTCTGCACGCTGCTCAACTGGGCGGCTTGTTCTGGATTTTCAGAAAACAGGCATCTGAATACATTTAACTCTAATACCAATGCACTGAGAACAGAAGCAATGGAGAAGTGCCATATCTCCCAGCATTACAACAATTAGGAAAAACCAAAGGAGATAAAGCAGCATGTGAAAGGGGAGAAAAAAAATTAGAAAATTTTACTACTACTCCCCCGAAACGTAACTGCTCTGACTTTGGTAAACCCTTGATGCCTGCAAATGCATGACGGTGGGACTGACAAGAGTGTGGTGTGTAATGCCATGATGAGATAGCTGAGAGGGCTGCACCACAATCACAAGGAAATGGCACAGGTTTAAAAAAAAAAAAAAACAACAAAAAACCGAGCATATAAATGTCAGATATGCTTCATAGACACATATATCATATAGTTTTTAACTGCTGGGTTCCTCTCCTGACTTAATGTCAGCGTCAGCAAAACAGGATTCACTTTGTATGTTTTTTTTATCCTTCTACTTTAAATAAAACTTGCCATATGATCTGGATCAAAGAAACATAGGATATGTCACTATTGATAATGATAGCTCCTCAAATAAAGCTTAAAACATGCATAGACTTCTTTTGGCCTAAAAGCTTAAACCATAAAGCAATTTTCACAAATTCATTTCACATATAACATCGGATGGGACAGTATGATGGGGGGGGGATCTATCCATGCCAAAATTCCCATACTAGAGAAAGCATAAAGTCTTGTTCACTTATGAACCTAAAATAACTCATGCTGTTGGGTCAAAAGGATTATTTTTGCTCAAAACCAGTATTCTGAGCCAAAAAAATCCGACCTACTCTGAGCAATGAGAGGACTGCTAACATAAGCCCCACTTAGCACTGGGAAATACCTTTTCCTTTAGGGAAAAAGACTTGTGAATGAGTTTTCAGCTCACCTACTGCCAGATGTAAAAACAGAAAGATAATCATACTATTCTGACCACCTCTTTTTCCAATGAAACAAAAAATTCATTGACCCAGTCAAAATTTAGGTGTGAGGCTAAAGACACCACGTCACCTGCTATTAGCACAGCAAACTTCTAAGAGATGTTCTGACATGCAGCATAAGCTGTTCTCTCGAAGTTTCTTCCAGTTTGATGACTTCCTCCTCTCTCATCACCAGATTTGCTGGAACAGTCCAAAATCGGACAACTACCAAAAAGCCCCATATGACCCACCCATATCAGATATGCTAGGTTTGGCTATGTCAGGTCTTTTTAATATCACGACTGTAGCATACACCAGACAGCACTGCAAAGCAAGGTGTATCTTCTGACTTGGGCAGCATCACTTGCTGGAAACAAGCACATCTGTCCTCATTCGGTTACTCTTTGAAAGGTGGCCATGGAGAGATTCCTGCTACCACCCTTTCTGCAAGTTTTCTCTTCAGCCATAACAGGTAAGTCCAAAATGAAGCATGAATCACAGACCTTAGCTGCAGTAGTAATATATATTAAAGTAAGCATAGGTATATTCTACCAGCCTATGGACTGGGCAACAGGAGGTTTGGGTCAGTCATGGTTTAAGTCCACCTAGGTCCCAGCTACAGTGGCTCTACCCTCCAAATTCCATTCACTTGCACCAGAACTTCACCCATATGGTCAGGCAGCAAGTTGGTTCTGGGAACCAATCCAGCGAAAAACATTTATTCTTTCTTTGCAGAAATCAATCATGAGCATTAGAACCAATAGGTTACTTCCAAAGAGAAACTGGGGATCTACTACTCAAAGGGAGACTGGAGTGCGGCAGTCCCTGCAGCCTGAAGAGCAGACAGCACTGCTCATTTCACCACCTCTGCTACCTGGGTGAGAACTGCTGGCCAAGGGACAGGCGGGTGGCTGGGGTGGAAACCTCTGCAGCAGCTGCAGGTAAATTAGACAAGGGCAGTAACTCAGTGCTTGAACAGAATTTTCCAAGCCTATTCCTGAGACTTTTTTGCTTCTGAAAATCCTCTAGAGATTCCTTACCCAACAACTATTTCAAGACAACAAAACTGAACAAGTAATTAAAATCAAGTTGACTTTGTTCTCCTTCTAGGGTATCTCACAGTGCATCACTGAGGTAGAAATTGGCTGCTCTGTGTATTTTTCGGCAGCACTGAATACATTACCTGAGATTAGTAATGTACTTTTCTGCCTTATCTAGTTGTCATACAAGAAAATATTAATAGCCCACTGCAGTATATGATCAATCTTAAAGAAATTAGTAACTTACAATTCTTTTTGCTTCCAAAGCAATAAAGAATTTCATTAAACTAAAACTCCAAGAAATGTTTTCACAGTCTGACACGGAAGAGCACTCGTGTTTTGTATGGGAGAACATGACCAGAGAAAGCACTAGAAGGTGAGCCCTGTGATTCAGAACAGTTAAAATCAACAAGATCAGAAACACTAATCTCAAAACCTGTGGAGAGCAGAAGGGGAAACCATTACAGATAAATCAAATTTATGCTTTGGTCTTCAAAAGTTACAGATAAAAAAGCGGATGCTTTCCCAATGGAGTCTATTGGCTCAGATCTCACTTTAAGGCTCAAAAAAGTACATTTCTTTCTCAAATGTCTATTGGCACATGCATAATATTACATAAGCTTCTTTTGTGGGGCTACTTGAAACACAAAATTACTGTCAACTCACTTGTCTTATGTAAATTCACAGTCAAGTGCCTCCTCTGAAAAAAACTAACTCAAAAATTAAAGACACGGGATATCAATATACATGTAGCAGATGAAAGCTAGATAACTTGGGGGAGGGCGGAAGAGTGATCTCACTCCCTTTCACACAGAGTGTTCTAGCAGGAAATGTACTATCGCTACACTCGAGTGAAAGATCAGGCACCGTAACCAGCAACTAGAGGAAAAAAACAAACCACATATATACATAAAACCAGAACTGTTTTCTCACATCAGTAGTAAAACAGGCTTCACAAGGGTGACAACAATTCTCAGTTGCACAAGATGCTACATCTATGGGGTCACAAAACAGGTTTGGGCAAATCCTGAGCTGGTGGAAACTGCCACTGCTGTACTGAATGCAGGATGGTCACCCAGGCAAGTTTAAAATAAATCTTAGTATTTCCTATGATGTAAGAAATGTCTATGATAGGTGACCTGAGATTAACCTCCTCTCACTATAACATAAAGATCATTGATTTAAAATTTGTCTTAGACAATTAAGAACTGAGATAAATTTGACTGGAATTCTTCTTTTCTAAAAGAGCATTAGTACCTTTTAAATTCAGGTTTTAAGATCCCAGGCCTTTTCCCATACCTCTGATTGCAATGGGTAGTAGAGAGAAACATTTGGCCAAAATATATAAACAACTTCTTAGAGAAGTATTTTAATCTGTGTGTCTGTTCATTAGATACTTCTACTGAATCCTTCTTTGGCAGCAACAGCACCAAAGGGTTTTTCACGTTTTTCTCTCACACCCACTGTGGAGAAAATTCAAACACATCTATGTTAATTAGATTTAAAAGACTGAGAAAATATTACTATTATTAATACCAGGACAGAAAAAAAAAGAATCCAAATGAGCTGGGTGTCTCAATCTTTTTTTTTTTTTTTTAAGGCCACAAAAAAGATCAGAGGGATGGAACACCTCTGCTATGAGGAAAGGCTGAGAGAGCTGGGGTTGTTCAGCCTGGAGAAGAGGAGGCTCCAGAGAGACCTTATTGCGGCCTTTCAGTACTTAAAGGGGGCTTATAAGAAAGATGGGGACAGACTTTGTAGCAGGGCCAGTAGCGATAGGACAAGGGGTAATGGTTTTAAACTAAAAGAGGGTTAGTTCAGACTAGATAAAAGGAAGACATTTTTTACAATGAGAGTGGTGAAACACTGGAACAGGTTGCCCAGAGAGGTGGTAGATGCCCCATCCTTGGAAACATTCAAGGACAGGTTGGATGGGGCTCTGAACAACCTGATCTAGTTGTAGGTGTCCCTGCCCATTGCAGGGGGGAGGAACTAGATGACCTTTAAAGGTCCCTTCCATCCCAAAGCATTCTATGATTCTATGATTCAATGCTCTCCATTTTTAAAAAAAAAATAATTAAATAAACAAATAACTAGAAACCCCCACCATTGGTCCATTCTCTCTGTCTCAAAAAAAGAAATCAAGCCTCTTGTGAGATCAAGGTACCCAAAGCATTGTTTTTAAAACTACAGGTTAACAAGGTTAACATTTTTCTCAAGCTGACATACAATTTTTTCTTCTATTGTAAAACCAAAACAAAAAAGAGCAAAGCATTCTCCACAGATTCTGTCAGAAATACCGACTTAATCAAGTAATTGGCATTTAGAAGATTACGAATCAGAGCTAAAAATTCACTATTGCCATCACAGTGAAAATGTAAGTGACTGGGGGTCAACTGAAGAAAGAACTTCCATTTATTTCAGTACTTTGAGATTATTGCAGACATTTGGTAACAAAAACGTGAAAGATTACTGCAATGCAGTTTTTGACAGATAATATTTCCTGTTGAGACAGAACAGAAAGAACTGTAGAGCTTCAAGATTGTAATCGTTTTGTACATTTCTACGCACAAAGTACTTTTTTAAGCAAAATATTTCACCCCTGCAGCTGCTATCTCTTAGATGTACTGCCATCCTTCATCTTCATCCTCCCACAACTGGAAAGGCAGGCAGAAATGAGAAGACAAAGTTTTCAATCTTAAAACAAGAAAGTTTTATACACTATAGCAGGGATAGATAAAAGAATCCCATGTGCATTATGAGTTCGTGCAATTATATTAACAATAAGAGACTGTGTAAGTTGCTTCCTTTCCCTATTTGGCATTAAAGACACGCAGGCATTCACAAAACCGTGTTATAAAACAAATAAGAATTTATATGAGCTTTTACTGACAGATGTCTCCCAACAGGGGTCAATGCCAGGTTGTTCTTCCCCAGCCCAGATTTGCAATCTGTTCTTATCTGACTTAGTATCTTATTGTTCTGCTGTTCAAAAGAATTATATGTATTTTAAACACCAAGAAACAAGATTGGGTAAGACAAAGGCTTAGTATGAAGCTCTAAAGCTGCAGTGGCTCTGATCCAAGTTTATCTGCACAGACTTCATCTGAAAGATTGAAGTTTGGGTAAAGTAAAACTGATTGCAAGGCACAACTGATAAGATGCAATCCAAGACAGAGTGGATATGTCTAAAGAAATGAGTCAAAATTTACAAGGGAACAAGGCATGTAAGAACTGTCATGGATATGGCAGGCTTTGTAGGGTTTCTTTGGAAAAAGAAGTGTTTAAGGTTTTATTCAAAATAATAATCTAACAGAGGGAGCACCGGACAAGACTGGAAGGTGATTTTATGGAGTGATAGTAGGTAAGCATGAGAAAGACTTTTAGAAAAGCTTTCATTCTCACAGAAAAATAACCAGAGCAAAATCAAGGCCAACTTCTGTCACCCTAGCTTAAATCTTAAGAATTTCTCAAGCTAAAATAGAGAGATACATTCTAAAGACATAGATGTAAGCAGTCCTTCCATTCCCATACAGGGAATCGGTTCTACAGTCATACCAAGGATTGCTTTATAAGAAGAAACACCCACACGCTGCTCTTTCATCAACAGATTACAACACTCTTACAGTCTTTTGATACAAAAGGGCAAGCAGATGTGGAACAATCTCCAGAAACAGTAAAAATCAATCTAAGTTTGAATGGAGTGAAAACCACAGACAGGCAAAATTTTGAAAATTAAGGCTTACAAAACAAGAAACCAGGATTTCAGGTGTTGCATGTGCATGGCCCTCTCTGAGCAGGTGCTCATGCAGCACTCAGGAACATCAGGTCCCAAAAATTCTGCAATTTGAAGGAAGAAACAAGTAATCAACAAGCAAACAGAAACCCAGTGCTTGTATTTTGAAGCAGTAGTTCTGAGCAGACTTGTAACTTGTCAGACAAAACCACTAGATTCAAAAGGCTCCTCTGTACCTAATGCTGCCGTATTAAAATCTGATTCAGCTTGCAGAACTTACCATTCTTTCGTGGGGTTTTTTTTATATTCCACTTTTCTCTCCCTCATATATATTTTAGTACTTCTATAAAATATGTATATGCATATACACATATATAAAAATTGTATATATACATATATAAAAATGCTTCTCTCCTTATATACTTTTTCCTTTTGCATTAATTTGAAAAAGGTAGTCTTTGAAGAATAAAGTCCTGTCAAAGCAAATCTAATGGGAACTGGTTACTAGAATCTCCTACTCAGAAGCACAAAACCACTTTACGCGCTGGGACCTCTTCACTATAAAGTGTGCCATAAAATGTAATTAAATATCTAATGTACCCATCTGGGTAACCATTAACCTATACATTGTGGGTTTTATTCGTTTGCAGTGGCATTGCTTTCAGAGCCACACTGTTCACAGTGACTGCTGTCAACTCTGCTGCCTTCAAGCTCACGGCAGAGCACCGTGCCTCGCCTAACGAGACCATGCGTCCCCCAAGCACGTGTGTGACAGTCAACTACAACTTAGCATCGATATTTGGGTTTAAATTAAGAGGAACGAGAGGGTAAGCAGGCATTTCTTGTCACACGATGGAGCGTCCGTGCTCCTGAAGAGCGACCAAGCTGGCGTCTGTCCCCCTGCAGAGAAGGGTGGGAGGATGGGTCCAGGTGGGCCCGACAGCCCGCTGCCGGCCCGGTGGGCTCCGGCCCACCGACCCAGGGCAGGGCTGGCCCGGCAGCGCCCGAGGCTGCGGCCCAGCGGCTGAAGGCCCCACGTCGGGGGGACCCCAGCACACGCTGGCAGGGCTTTAACGCAAGCCCTCGGCAAGAGGAGGAGACGGGGCTGTGCCCCGCCGAGGCGGCGGTGATGGCGGCCTGCGTGCCCCTCCTCGCCCCCAGCCGGGCGGCGGAGCCGGAGCCGAGCCCCCCGCCAGGAGCGCGGCCCCGGGAGCGCGCCGCAGCCCGGCGGAGGGGCGCGGCCAGCCACGCTCCCGCGGCGGCAGGCAGCCGCGGCCGAGAGCTTCCCGGGCCGGGCCCCGGCCCCCTGTGAGGAGGAGAGAGAGAAGGAGGAGGATGAGGAGGGGAGCAGAGCAAGCACGCACCTTCCCCGTGCCCAGCAGGCCGCCGCGGCGCCTGCACGGCCCCCGCCTCCGCCCGGCCGGCTGGGGACGGGGCGGGAGGAGGAGCCGCCGCGGCGGCGGAAGGGGGCGGGCCGCGGCCCGGGCCCGGCCGGTGCCCGTTGCGCCGAGGCCGCCTGAAGCCGCGTGGAAGCCGCCTCAGGGCCTGGGCCCGGCGCTGCGTTGCGGGCGAGGCCGGGCGCCCCCCCCTTGCTGGCGGGTCGGGCCGTGGCGCCTCGCAGGCCCCTCTGAGGCGAGGCGGGCCCGGCTCGGGCGCCCCCGGCCTCTCGGGGAGGAGGCCTGAAAACTCCCACCATCCCCAGCCTTTCCCTGGGAGAAACCCCCTGGGTGCGAGGGGGCTGCCTGCTGCACAGGACCACGCTTTTGTAGGCCGGGCAGGCGTGTTAGTGGTGTGAGGACGCCCAGCAAATGGACGAAGCAGCGGCCTTCTCCCTGGGTGCTTCAGAACGTGGCAACACCGCGTCCTTCGTCAATGGTTTCCAGCGTGCTGAGAGCCGTCGATGCCTTCACACTGCTGGGAACCAAGGTAGGGCCACCACTCCTCGCATGGCAGCCTCCTGCACAAGTAACATTGCACTCATTTAAATAAAGGTGTGTTTATAAAAACACTTAGGTAAATGAGTGCAATTTCTTCTGTAGATAAGATCTTAAAATACAAACATGAGTCTTAATCTGCAAACACTTGAATTGAAGCTCTCAGCTGGTTCTATTTAAGTCAATGGGACTACCCAGGTGCTTACAGGTGAGTGTTTTTAGGATCAAAGCCCTTGGTGCGTTTCCAAAAAGCTGCTGTAGCAGGAAGACAGTGAAGAATTTTCCTCTAATATTCAATGCAGTATTCCAATATTCATGAACTTTCTGCCTAAGTGAAATGACTAATACTAATGAGCTTCATGGGCGTGTACCTTGAGGAGGGATTTGAAGCACATGTTATAAGATAATGGCTGTCGCTGCCGACCTGACTCCTCCACCCATTTATTTGAGGTGACTTGTTTGTATTTTTTCACTTGGATTTTTCAGTACACAGTCTGGATGGTACGTTTTTACAGCTGGGGCTGTGTCTTCTGCTATACAGATCACAGAGCATATACCAGTGGGATGCAAAATTAGTTTCTCTCAAACTGCCACAGTCCTTGAGAGCGCTGTTCCATTGAGGGTGATGAAATAACTGTTTAAATAAAAATGCTACACAAGTAAATTTCTATTAGAGACCTACCTGTCTCTTTCTTATACGTTCTGTATATGCTTTTCATATCATGCCCTATAAGCTGTAAGTGTCCGCCTGGGACTATATCTCTGGAAAGAGATTATACACAGTGATTGAGTAGTTCTAAATGTGTCACCGTAGGTCATGCAAGAAAATATTCCATCCTCAAAGGTTGGCTGTTGCACCCACAGCGTCTTGAACTTAACCACCAATGTGTGGCTTTCCTTTTTGTTTCCAACAAGAGACAGAACATAGGACAGGTCTGCGTGAAGGAGCTCATGTGAAACTGTGCTTGTAGTACTCAAATTTAGGATTTGGGTTGATTTCTGAGAGGAATTCTTTCTTTCTTCATTTGCTCCCTTTACAATTAGATCACCTGGTTTCCCATTATTTTTCCTGAATTAGCTTCCTTTAGTAATCCTTCCACAGTTAAGGAATCAGAAGGATGAATGATAATAAGCCATCTTTTCCCCATCCCCAAATAGTCAGAAGGATGGAGAAATCTTGGCATGGCTGTCATTAATCCCAGGTCGCAAGGAAGAGAAGAGCAGGCTGCTCATGTTTTCTGGTGTCCTTGCCTGAGAAGCAAAAACTAAGAGCAAGTAAAGAGACATAACAACAAAACCTAGAGCTCCACCCCCCAAATCTCTTCAGCCACAACACGTACAAATCTGTTTATGGGTTTGAAACACATCAATACCCACTTAGCCTCAGGAAAGGTATTTCCATCACACCCCTCTCTTACATTATTTTCTCACATTTTGCACTATGCACTAAATGCATAGTTTTCCTTTCCTTTAGTTTGCAGCTTCAGGACTTTCAGACTGCTGTTCTTCCCTCCTTGGGATTGTAATTGTACATTAGGGAGAGGCTGGAGATAAGGAGACCTGTGCTCAGTTTTCCAGACTTCATAAGCTACACTGGGCAAAATCATAGCCCCCGCATCCAGAAATCACCTGTGTGATCCATCCTGCATACTTCTGAACTCATTAAGGCTATTCAGGTGCTTGAAGGTCCCCATATGGATGTATCTTTACAAGACTGCTATGATTACACTGGTAGGAACAGTGCCAGAGTCAAGAACTTAATATTCAAGAAAGGAATTGGATAGATCTGAATGTCAAAAATAATCAGAATTATCTGATTGTAACTTGGTGCTTCAGGGAGTAAGCCAGTATCTAACTCCTAGAAAGGGGAATGAAATCTAATGTGAGGACAGATCTCACTTTTTACTGCTGGATTTTTTCACCTTCTGTTATATGGTGCCCGAAGCAGCTGGTGGAGTCTGATGTTAGCCACAGGATTGCCTTAATGGATCCTGAATCCCTTCTGATACGACAATCGCTTGGTACCATGCTTTTCCCTGCACAAAATGGGGATGATGCTATTTCACTGTGCTTTGGTTTTTCAGTCCATTTAGGCTGCATGGTTTTTGGAGCAAGGACTGCTTCCATGGAGTTCCGAACTTTATTGAAGTCTCTAAAATGTGACTGTATTAAAATAAGAAGAAGAAATCAGAAGCATATTTGCATACTAATTATTATGCAAAGTGAGGTGGGTGAGGGAAGAAAGTAGGAGATTCCTTTGAAAAGCTGCCAGCACAGGTCCAAACACAAAAGGTGTTTGAAGTGGGAGCACGCTGTACTAGCCTGAAGGAATTACCAATATACCAGCTACCCTTGTTTAGAAGCATGCTCTTAATTTTCATTTTATGACATTTATTTACTTTACCAAAGCATTTTCCATTTTTTTTGCCTCCTAAAAGCCTCCTCTAGGTCCATATTGTATTTCAGTACCACTAGAAGGTGTTTTCTTCATTTAAGGTTTTTCTTCGTTGCTTTGCACTGTAGGCAAGTAAATATGGACTGCTAATTAATGCAAACTTCAGCTTTTATTTCCTCTTCTTTTTCAGTTAAAGGAGCTGAAAAGACATATTCCTAAGTTTCCAAGAAGCACTGTTTTTCAGTTCTTCCTAGGAAGAAGTGTTCAAGCCTGACCCTGACTTGTGCGTCTTTCCATTTCTGCAGCCTGGCAGCAAATAAATATATCCTAATAGTGCATAGAATGGAGAAAAAGGTAGGGACATTGTGAAAGAAAACCAGCAGGCACCTCATGGCAGCTATTCTTCACTACAGTTCACAGCCATTGTACTGGGAAGGGCAGCGTTCTTGGAGTGGCAGCTACTAGACAGATGGACAAAAACCGAGTGCCAAAATAGCTTGTTACTATCTGAACAGGCCCAAAAATGAGAGGTGTTTTATTTTGTGATGGGTTTTAAATGCAAACAGACACAACTCCCCACTCAGCGTGTGAACACATGCTTTGAGACCCAGCTTCGCCAATATCTCATTCGAGGTTTAACTACAAGACTCTGAACAGGCTGCTCAAGTCAAGCAGAGATAATATAGCATTAAACATTTAAACTTCAAAAAAACATGATCTGGAAGAGAGTCAATGTGTTACTATCAAAACTAACTAAAGTTTTGGAGTTCTCTTCTGATCCTCTATGGTATGTTTTAGAAGATGGCATGATTCTTACTCAAATTTGCAAAGTCTGTCTGATCGTAGTTTGAAAGCTTTGATACACATGATGAAAAGTGAAAAGCTGATATACCAAGAGCTTGTGTAAAAGAATATATTGCTCATTTAAGGACAAGTACAGTACTTCTTAGAATCTAGGAGAGCCAGAGCTGAACAAGTCTATGAAGTTTCAGAATCTGCATTAAAAGTCCCAACAGGAGAGGCTGAAGTAAAATTCCACTTAGCTTTTAGTGGTTGAATGTGTGTTATAAAAAGCACAGACAGCAGAGAAAAATTGATGATTTCTACTGCCAGAGCTGTTACAAAAATCAAACCATGAATTGGGAGAAGTCACATGGCTGAGCACCTGTAACCAGTTTTTGAGATGATAAAAGAAAACTTTAGACTCTTTGACAGCTCTTCTGTAGGTATAAAATTCTCTTTTTTTTTATTTTCAGGCTTTTTTTTATAAAACCACTTAGAACCTGAAAAAGCAAGAAAGCTTGTACCCTACCAGCCTATGGGAAAAAAGAAGAAAGATTGAGACCTACTGGTTTAACAGACATTGTGATTGGAATTACTCGATTCGGTTCAATAACTAGCAAAAATGCTTTTGCCTAATAAATAAGTTACTTCCGATAATTACATATGCTTTAAAGTCAAAATGTTTTTGCTAATCTTTGTTCTGATGTGCTTAATATACTTTATAAGAAGTGCCAATTTTATGCATTCTTAATGAAATCTCAATTTCCATTGAAAAGCAAGTTGAAACAAATAAAAGCTATAAACTGAATCAGCTGGTAAGTAAATATTTATTTACCATTTTTAACATAACAGAATGGAAAAACTAGAATATAAAAATGGAAGTTAAGCTTTGTAATGGCATAAATATGTAAATAGTGTGTACCCCTGCAGAGCAAAAAGAAGTACAAAATTTACCGTAAAGATTAAATTAAATTACAAGTTAACAAGTCGTCTTGTTTACCAACCAATGAAAACCAATTTTCTTTAGGAAAATATCTGAGCACATGCAAAACAAGGTGAAAGCTGACAATTTAAAGAAAGGTTTCTTGCTGCTGCTTTGATTGTAGTCAGTAATCTAAGCTGACTGATTCTCAGGGAAGGTTTTCCTACGGGATGCAGCTCAGATAATGAAGATTTACTAGAACTGTTCCTGCAGCCTTGCCTCACCAGCATGAAGGTGGCACAGCCGCTAGCCTGGCAGCGAGGCACCAGGTCAAGGCAGGGTCCTTCCTTCGAGAGTTTTGGTCTGAGGAGGAGTTAAGCTGTGCCCTCAGCCATCTGAGACTCGGCCCCAGAAGCTCTTCCTTCCCAAGAGGAGGTTTTTCCCCAAGTCAGCATTAACTCAGCTGGCACTGTGGGCTGGTCCAAAGGGAAGCACATGCTCCGCTTCTCATCCTTTCACAAGAGACTCTTCTGTTAGCTCTGCGGTAACCGAAATTATAGGGATGAATGATGAAAACTGAACTTTGGACTGTTTTACATTCTTTCAGTACTGTTTAGTGTGATGGATGTTGACTTGTCCCCTGCCGCTATATTTAGAAAGGGGAGTAGGAGGGAGATGAGCGTTAGTATTATGGGTTATGACACAAAAACATCAAAAAGTAAAGCTGTTCCCATTTCTCTTTGGTATCCTCTGGGGAGCTGCAGTGTTTAGAGAAAGCTCCTGTTCCACCACAGGAGCTCAGAAAAACGGGCACCAAACTTTGCTTAGACTCTCGGACTACGTATGGCCATACAAGGTGGGTGGGTAACTAGGACACAGAACTTTTTCTTCCACCCAGCTTAGTTTCCCACCACTCGATAAGCTTCAAGTAGCTTGTCTGGTGGAATTATTGTTCCTTATATGTCAGCGCTTGGTTCATTTTAGGACTAAAAATAGGAAAAAATCAGAAGCTTCCTCTGCATTCAACAAATCAACAAAAGATCCATGGGAAAAAAAATTGCATAATGCCCCAGAAGAAATCTAAATGAATTAGAGTCACCCCCTACAGAGAACTTGGGCTCTGTTTATTTTCAACAAACTATTACAGGTTTTGCAATATTTTTCTGGAAGTTTTTCACAAGCATTCCTATTTCTTCTCACTCTGAGCTGGGGCTGAACTGCCAGGCTGGAGGAATTCTTTGGACCTGACCTTCAGCCATGAGAGACAGCGGCCCTCAGCCCCAGCCCAACTACAGCACAGTTTTTAAGCTGCAATGTATGTGAATTAAAAAACTCAGGAGCTCTGCAGGCTACGCCATAAACACATTTGGTATCGAAGGAGTTAGAGGTAGTGAAAGCTTGACATCTCCCAAGCATGGTGAAAAAATGGAAAGTTGCTTCAATATGCAACAGCACGTCTCAACTGCAAAGCCCTGCTTGCACGTCTCATCCATTTCTTCCCACCTCCCATGGACAAAAGACAGCCCAGACCCTTCCAAGTGCAATGCAGCACCCTAATTGTTGGCTCCTGCCACCCTCCCAGCACCTCCTCTGTGTAGCAGAAGGTGCGCGGGGTCAACCTTGTAGATCCTCCACCTGTTTTGCTGTGGCAGTCCCTCTGCAAAGCCGGGGGATGAGCAGCCAGCAGAAGCTGCAACTGGCAACACGTGCAACAGGCAGCACGGATCTCCGACGTGTTGGGAAGCTGTGTGCAACCAAGAGCGTCTCTCAGGGTATGACACCAACATCTGCCCACTTTTCTGCCTACAGAGTCTCTCTGTTCAGAGCAAATTCAGTGTGACGGCAACAACTCAAGAAACAAAATGCCTTGTAACTTCCAGGGGAAAACATGGGCTGTCAGGACAGTTTCTCTTCCTGCCTTCTTTCCACTCACCCCAAATTAATGTCTGTAGTTCTACATGGGCCCTGTCCTGCCTGTCCCCCCCCCCCCATCCCCACTAGAAACTAAGCTCAGATACTGCAAACACACAGAGGGGTTTTCAGATTTCAACCCACGCAAGCAGCTACTCTGCACATCCGATGCACATGTGAAATTGGTTCACAGCGGTCAGGGCAGGAGCTCACGTTTCCATTTGTAGCTCTACTGAGCTTAAGTTTTATCATTTGTTTGTTTTCAAAGCAAAAAATATACAACTTGCTTTACTTCACAGGGGAAGAAATCTCAGCAAAGCATCTTTTCCACTGGCAGGGTTGGGTTACAGCTCCTCCGCTCCCACCCACACAGCTGAACCCAGCGCCTGGCCAGCCCAAGAGGCAGGAGGAAATGAGATGCACATGTCAGCGTCCCCCTCCCCGCTCCAGTTCCTTAGCAAAACCGCTCTTCTGCTCCAGCCACGACCCATCCCAGGACGAAAAGATGTGCCAGGGAGGGGGATACTTGCTCTATCTTTTCTCAGACAAACTGTACAGCAAAGTCGTGCTTCCTCAAGCTGAAGAAAGTTTTGGAAAGGCAATGCTCTAAAAGTTCACAGCATGGGCTTTTCACACCAAGGTTCAGAGCTCTGTCATACACAGGCAAGAGCTTAAATGTAACAAAACTAATATTAAAGCTCATTAAAAACAGACAATATTGCAAATTCCTTAACGGAAATTATGCCAGTCTGATTAAGCAAGTGCTAAGTAACAAATATAACTGATAACAAGTTTAAAAAAACATGCTATATTATTTCCATCTGTAAGAATAGTTTCCTTAGAGATCTTTTTCTCCTCAGATTCCTTTTCCCCTTCTCCTTGTTTGCTTATTTGAACAAAGAATGTAATACTAACCATGCTATCATCATTTCCCTCACACCAATAGTTTTTGTTTAATGTTTATCTGGATACTTCTTCCCTTACAAAAGTTTCCTGTGTTCCGTAGGTTGCTTAAAAATAGTATCCGTCATTTAAGACTGCACTCCACCATCATTTCAATACACAGCTCCAAGGGAAAAAAAGAGCAACAACTAGCCAAAGTTACAAATATGCTATTCTCTTGTTAGGAGATACAGGAGGACAATTTTGGTTTTAATTTATCCTATTTCAATGAAGTACAATGCTCAAAGTGAAGAAAAAACTAGCAACGCAGCCCATAAATATGAGCTACAATTCACTTTCAAAGTTGGCAAGCAGAGGAACAAGGAACTCAACTTCTGAAGTTATTTTTCCACGAATAAAGCAAAGGCGAGAGACTTCTTTTAACATAAGCTTTACCTTACTTTCATCAGGCTTCATTTGCAAAGAATGTAAGAGGAAGTAACCATTTATAACCCAGAGTAAATCAAAGCAAAATGGCATTTTGATAAACACTAGAGCCTATCAATCACAAGGAGGCACCGGATCAAGTTGCTGAGGAATTTCAGAGCTGCTACAGCAGCTCCAGCAGAGAAGAGCCAAGGGTCTTTAGGAAAAGCCATCCCAGAGGTACAGATGCCGCTTCTAGCTGCGGGCACGTGGCGCAGCACCCACAGCCTGGCACCGGGACTCCCAGCTGCCCAGCAACATCCATGAGCAGCCAGAGTATTGCTAGAAACACATCCAGGAAGGGGAGAACAAAAGGGAAGCAAAACCAAAGACCAGCTCGTGCTAGGAAGGCTCAGTGTAAGCGACGTGCATCAGCTGCCCATTTCTTCTGAACAGCGTTGCTGGAAGCCGGGTGTCTGCATCAGCCTGGTTTTCAAGAGTGATGAAAACTGAACCGATGTTTATAGTCGAGATGATAGCTCAGTTAGAATTTTTCCCTAATAGTACGGTTTGGCACTGAAAAGAGAAAGGCAAAGAGATGGCGAGATGATAAATGCTACTATCACGCCTATTGCATGTTAAAGAAGTTTCAAGTTTTTGTTCGGGAGGGAGGGAGGACTGCGATACTTTAGTCTGTGTACATAGCTGAAGCATTAAACCTCTTCTGCATATAACAGAGCGGATAATGGATATGTAAGGGAAAAAAAGGGCGAGTGGTGAAATAATAGAGCTGAACCTTTACCATTGCTTCTGCTTGTAAGCAGATGCAGGAGGAACCCGACAAGCATAGTATTTGGCAGCCTGCATAATTACAAGAGATGTCTATGTTGGATGAAGTGTCCTGTGCATTAGGTATACAGGCAGAGTCTAACATTTATAAATAAAAAGAAAACAGCTTCCTAATATCAATTTGCTTAGGAAGAAGGAGGAGATGATTTATCTGGTGTTTGATATTTATAGCTATACTTACAGCGATAATCATTGCACCCTTAAAGAAAATTCAGATCTACTACCTTAAGCAAAGTGGGCTTCAAAAAACTGGATGTCAGACTATACAAATAAAGTATTAGTTTAGGCATGGTAGACTTTATTTTGGCACTTTAACAAATGCTTTATTTTACAGCAGTGGCACAGCATTTGCCAGAATTTTTCTTTTCTTGGCACAGTTATTTCAAGCAGTTATTTTACTAATTGAATTTCACTAAATATTGCACAATAAGATATACCTGTTAAATTCTTACCCTGTTTTTACTTGTTGAACTTGTATGGCTTTGAAAAACTTGCCAGTAAGTATAAGTAATTTTAAAAGCAATATATTAAATATTTTAGCACAGGATAGCATTCGTTTGTTCCTAAATGACCACTGAACTTGGGACAGCAACAAATACAAGTTATGCAACTCTTATCTGAAGAGCTACCAGATCTTATTTACAATACATTGCCATTTCTGAGAAGCAGTTCAGCTTGACGTCCTGAACACCTATATTTTGGAAATCTCAAAAATAAAAAATGAGGAGGTTAACAGAACAGAAGACGAAGCCATTTGTCTGTTACAAAGCATAATATAAGGAGGCAGACTATCGTCTTCTCCACGTGCCCCTCTATCCAACACCTATCTGCGGTCTAAGCAACAGAGCCTTTTCTCTTCTACTTGGAATATTTCCTTCTTCTCTTATGAAGATATTCCACTTGTCTCAACTCTTCTGCTGGAGTCCAAGCAGAATAAACCCAAATTCTCCAAAAGGCCAGGGGAAAAAACAAACCAGAACAACAAATAAAAAACTGATATACACAATAAATGAAACCGGGTACTCCTTTGAATTTTACAGTACAGAAAACAACATTTGCAGGAAGAACAGGTCTGTGTCAATACTGCCATTAAATATAATGCAAAGGTCGAATGACTCATAACTCATACACCAGATGCAAGACTTAAACATTCCCACTTTTCTCAGCAATAAATCTGGTCCGAGGATCAGCCTGATCAACAGCCTTTTTTTTTGGTCTAGATTTTTAAGATCTACTAGATGTACTCTGTGACATTAAAACATAAGCGAGTAGACATAAAATGAAAAACGTATAAAAGTATATCACAATGGAATTCTCAGTATTAGGCCACATGATTTATTCAGTAGTGTTTATGTTCCCAAATTACAATTATGTCTATCCATGTAAGACTACAAAAGTTACCATTAGAATTGTCTGTGCTTATAAAATACCAACATTTTCTTTTACTGTTATATACTCATTAACACCAGTCTGCGACGAGTTACATATAATCATAGGCACTTCAAAGGCTTTAAAAGACGTTTACAACTTAAATGCATTTTTAAAGAACAAAAATTTAAACCCCTACTTGTACCTTCAAATTGCAAATAATTAACAAATACAGTGGCCATAGAAATCTGCAGCAACTTCTCAAAATACTGTTAGAGTCTTTGGGTTTGCTTAGGTTTGTCAGTAGCTTACTCCAAATCTTCCTTACAGGAGATTTGTTTAGTAAGAATACGACTACACAGTTTGTAGTAATAATCCAATTTTACACGTTAATTTGCTGTTACAAATCTCACTGAAGCTACAGGTACGCTGAGAAACAATGCAAAGTGTAAAATTGATATTCTGACACGTAAATTTATACAAAGTGGAGGTTAAAGTTTACATAGCTGAAAAATTACATTTACACTAAAAGTTACTGTTATCTGAATTATCTGAAGACAAATTGCACCATGACAACTACAAAAAGGCATTTTCTGGAAACAGATAAATTAATGAAATAAAAACTAACTTGTAAGATCAATCTGAGACATGCTGACAAAAATTAAACAACTTTCATTGAACCATAGGATAAAACAATCATTTTCATTATTTTATATTTATGCATAAAGTTTTAAAAATGATTCAGTGAACATCAATGGTTTTATAAAATAATGCTTTGCCACTGTTATTCACAGAACACTGCAAATGTTAAGTTTTAATTTTACATTTTTAAAGGAATACATGAAAAGTTTTAAATACAATGGGATTTTATCATAAAGGTGCCGTAATGGCTCTTTAATGAAAAAAAAAAAAAAAAGATCTTCATTATTCTATGCAAAAGCTTTATTTAAAAAAGTTCAGTGATCTCATAAATAGAGACACTAAATAGGAATTTTATGCATAAAACTCCTTAGTAGGTGCCTTTTGATAGGCAGCACAGGATGGTTTACGTTCACCAAGGTCGTAACTGCCTTCATCCTTCTTTCTCATGCGGTATACCAGCAGCAGGATAAGGAAGATTGCGAAAAGAAAACCGATAACTCCGCCAGCAATAACAGCTGTAATCAAAGAAACAGACATTCACAATATGCCGGAAAAACAAGTTTAGCACCATGTTTCTTTTTCATCTCACACAATGAGTTTGCCATTACTTTCAAATTACAGAAAAGGGCTCCCATTATGCAACTGTCTTGACTATTAGTATCCTGAAATATATTCTCAGAAAGCCTGTTTGTGTTTATGAAGGCAATCATTTAAAAGGACATTTCACCTACAAGTGAGTGATCCAATAACCCACAGTTCTAAAAAAGTTATTAAAACTTTTCCAAAACCTCAATTAAGAAAGCCACCCATACTGCCAGAGCATAAAGTTGTCTTAATTTATAATAACATTTAAGTTTCTTTGAAACTCATTTTTAAACAGTTAACATTTTCAGCCTTAAAAGAACTATTTTGTTACACTAGCTAAGAAATGGGTTTCCCCTTTTCTCCATCAGTTTTTACTCTGACTCTACACTGAAATGAATTTCCTATTGATGAGTAATAGGAGAGGACATTTCATGGAGCTGTAGGAACAGCAGCATTACATTCATCGTGAACTTGCGAGTGTATAGAAAGTATCAGCTCCAACTAAACTTCAAGAGCAAACCCACATCCTTCCACTGATGTGGATATTAAGGCTATCTCACGTTTTGGTGCTCAGAGAAAGATGCGGTCCAAAACTGCGAGCTTCATGGCTCCCAACACCCCCTCTGAGGACACAGGGGAAAAGTATACCTGTAAACACTGGTTTTATGCCAAAAAACCTCACAGGTAAGAAAGCCACATGGAAACAGTGGTGGCCAGCCTGTGCCTGCCTGGCTTACACATGGAAACAGACCCTCTGTATCCTAAGGAGAGCACTCATCCATCCCTCTCCAGCCACCCATCCATCCACCCCTGCTGTGAGCTCCTCCCAGGCAGTGTCCATCTGCACCAGATGGACCAGACAGCCACGTGCTCTCGGGAGTGTGGGTATGAAATACGTTTCTGCACTGCAAGCATCAATCCCAATTGCAACTCCCTTTCCAAGCTGTGGAAGCTCCAGATATTCAGCAGGCAGTATTCAAATTGTGGGCATCAAATCAATTAGCAAGACTTCACTATTAAATAATGCCAGAAGATGCGCATCTCATTCTCATCAAATCAACCAGTGGCTACCCTCACAAATGTGTTTAAGAATCTATGAAGAAAACACAAACGTTGAGTTTGCATTATTTGATATGGATCCCCTCTGTTTTCTGTGGTATTTCTGGCGAGATGGACCTTAGCAAACGACGCCTCACCTGCCAGGACTTCTGTTCTCTGGAAGAGGTTTTCTGAATGCTTCTCAGTGAACACGTCTGTGTCATCCCCTGGCTCATCACTCTTTTTCTTGGCATCCGTCTCGGGCCTTTCCTCTTTATCGATTTCTTCAGGTGACTGTGGCACAAAAAGGAAAACAGAGCATGGCTTACAGACAGGGCGCACCGCAAGTCGGCACAATCACTGCCCGTCACAGGCAGCCACGAAGCTGTGGCTCCACGCACATACTCCACAATACCCACAAACACAACATGTGGGAACTTTTTTGACTGCAGAAAGCCATGCTAGACTTTGTAACTGGATCTATTTGTTGTCACAATGTCAGAATGAAAAACACTATCCACAAGTTTAAAACTCCCAGAAGTATATTTAGCAAACAGCTGCTAAATATTGCCTGTGTTTATCAGAATAATGGCCTCTGAATGAAATAACAATTCTGAAATTAACATGCCAGGTATGTTATATTCAGAATGCCTTTGAGGGTAACTTAGACTACCACCTATGGTGGTAGAAGGAAATACTGAAATAGTAAATTCAACTTGGCATGTGTTCAAACTACAGCCAAACCACACAACATTCTCTTTTGAGAAGGGAAGTTTCACGTAGAATTTTTTAATAACTTTGAGAGATGCAAAAAAAGTACAGCTCGGACTCAAAGGTATCATGAGAAACTGTCTTGTGGCTCATGAGACATTCTTTTTTGCATCTCTCTCTTCTTTCATGTGAAATCCAGACATCCCTATGCAGACTTTCTAGCAGGAATGAAACTGAGCAGCTCTGTATTCATATAACAGGCTGCAGTAGCATTAAGTAAAGTTTGTGGAGGCTTTTTAATCCATATAAATCAAAGTTAACATCAAGCTACCAGTGGGTACAGCAGAACCATTGTAAATGGTGTTGCTCTCCAGCCACGCACCTTTGTTTGTGCAGGCACCTTGGTCTGCATTTTCACCGTGGTGGTCTCAGCCCTAGATGCATCACTAGTTGTCGGTAACTTTGGAAGTGTTCTGGATGTTGTTATCACTGCACTATCCTCATCTTGTTCAGCACCTGGACACAAAAAAAAGGTGACATTTCATTGACCTGTGAAATTCTTCCAGACCGATTACATTTTTTATTATGACACCAAGGCAGGGGTGCTTGCACAGCCCACCCTAGGCAAATGGCCTAGATGACAATGCCTTCTATGATAAGGAGGCAAGTGCAAACAGAGTGCCCCAAACTGCCAGGGGATATTTGCCCCAAGTGATCCCATGAAAGAGGAAGGGAAGCCATCAGCTGGATTAAGCAGTAACCAGGAAATTACCACGATATTTTTGAAACAGAAGGAACCAGCCTGAAAAGAAATATAAAAAAAACATGAACACTTGTAATGGGGGAGAGACCCTGGAGTGGAAGCGGCAGCCATCAGGGCTGGTGTGACCCTGTCTGATGTGGCCCGTGGCACCGGGGGCTCTGCCAGGGCTTGGCAGCGCCAACCCGCACCCTGTGGTGTCCCCAGCAGCCACCTCCAGCTCTCCACGGGGACACCCCTGGGACCTGCACCCTGGGGGCACAGGGTCACCTCCTGGGGGTGGCAGGAGGTGGTGGGGCCCCGGGATCACAGGGGGCTGGGGGCACCCACATCTCCCACAGCAGGGGTATGCGGGCAGGGGATCCTGCACACCCAGATGAGGGGGACTTGCACACCCCATGGCCTATGAGAGGGATGTGGGTGTGCACACACAAGTCTACGTGTGTGTGTGGCACATGTTGCAATCACTTAAGAGAACGGGGGTTGGAAATTTGTAGTTGCATATTACCATTCTGTAAGTGGCTGGTGTTGTGGTTATCTACTGTATTGCTGATATTGAGCCCAAAACTATAGTTCAATGAGTGCCAGTTAATTACATATCATAAATAATCAAAAAACTCCTTTGATCCTGACTTGACAAACTACATGAACTGAATGGTTTTTCCCTGTAACACACTGCTTCAACAACAAAATCTCTCCACTACAGCAAATCTGTTAAACCAATAAACCTAAAAAACCAAGTAGTTTCTATCTACAGGAAGATTGCTATTACTTTATGTTTCAGTCACTAGGAATGCATGTTTTTAAACTCCACATAATTCAGAAGCCCTTTTCTTTTGAAATAAAGAGTAAGAGGACAGAAAACTCCCTAAAGATGACCTTAAATTTAATTTCCTCCATATTCAAAGCCCTGCTGGAGTATGAAGGCTCCTTTAGAATAAGATAATGGACATGTCTAATAAATATCCTTTAGTGATACTGGAAGGAAGACGACAACAAGAGACTAAATTATTGCAAGACCTGAAAGAGGAAAAGAATCCTCTTCTTGGACCACCCCTTAGGAATCTCAATGTGTTCTGCTCATTACAGACACCAGTTACCCAAGTAACTATTAGGTAATAAATCCAGCAAATATGCATAAGAGTAATTCCTAACAAATAAAAATATATCCTTTTACAACAGAATAGTATGACTCTCATTCCAAACTGACTTTTTGTCTTATTTTTGTAGAGAAAGAAAGCAGGCTGAAAATCCAAGCGCAATAGCAAAGTTTTGAACTCATGATCAAGACTTATACACATTTGGCATTGGAAGGAAGGGTGTTAACAAGACAATAACTAAAACGACTTCTCTACTGTAGAAAAGAAAATTTGGAATCATTAAAAAAAAGTACTACATTAAAGCTACCGGCACAGAATAATACTGGAAAAACATTCAGAGATACCGAAATTACAGTGCAACCTCTGGAATAAAGACCTCACAACAAGAATCAGATATTTTCCTGAAATGCTACTCAAAGATCAAAAAAACAACATCCTGCTTCAAAACAGAGGTGAGGAAAGGCATCCAACAGGAAAATTTTTCTGGCTTTGCCTCAAGAGTTTTCTTTGAGAAATAAGGGCCCAATGGATAGCTCAGCCTGCTCTACCTTCCAAAGTTCCTCCAAATTACACAAGACTTTCACAGTCAAAGAAATTAAAATTGATGATCAGATTAGAGATTGGATAAAAGCGCACTTTGAGAGTACAGAACTTTATTTTCTTTTTTTAATGAAATTATAAGTCCCATTTAATCACAACTGCTCCTCCAAATCCTTAAACGCCACTGTCGCTTCAGGCAATAGTTGTGTCTGCCAGATAAAATGGTGAGCGTTACAGGTCTGAACCTTTCTGGCTACGGAGGATGCAGATCTCCAGTCTCTCAAAAAATGGGTGACTCATCTAACTCCTGGACTAGTTGCTAGATTTGCACCAAAGGTACCCAACTCCTCTTCTGTATGGCCTCAGGGGAGTCCTGACAATCCTCAAAAGACCTATCGTTTACGCTTGACTCAGGTACCAGCTCAGACACATCCCTATGGTTCCTGCTTTCTAATTAGCTTTATCTAGACAGGTCTCTGCTTGGCATGGAGTAGGTCTAAACAAGGGGAAGGCATTTCCCTTGCTGAACAGATAGCAGTATTCTCAGAATTACCCATAAATAGGACTGAGAGATCAAAAAAACCTCTCTAATGCTTTCCAGAACATAGAAATAGCATTTTACGTAGTATCATGTTCCCTAAAAGGTAAAAAAAAAAAAAAAAAAAAAAAAGAGAACAGCATCCCTTCCTGAATCCAAATAGGATTGGAAAGAAAAAACCTACAGAGTGTCATGAGCATAACTTCCAACTAGGTTGTTAAGAGGAATACTGTAAAATGGTTGGCGTATGAGAGCTTACTTCTTCCTCCTGGAAATATCACTGTCTCTTTAGGTTTCTGGATTTGGCCAGCTTGGGTGATGGTGCTGGGTATTAACTGCCTTGAGTCCTTCTACAAACAGATACTGCCCTCTTAGTGAGGGCACCACAAAAACCGTGCAGTAATTAAACCCATAGCCAGCTCTGTGGTAAAGAGTTGAGAGCTCTCGACCATCACACACCATCTTTTATCCACTACAACTTCTTCAGGATGCCCAACTGCTATCTTCATAGTGGTCAAAATAGCTCTAAATTGTGCTGTAGCATTGCAAATATTTAACATAGCCCTTAGTGATGTGTCTATTAGCTGCCCCTTGGATGATGGGAACACAAATGCTCTTTCACACTCTTGGTGCTTGAGGAAACTTGTCAGGAAATCAAGACTGTGCCAGCTTAAATTATTGTATGCTACAAAAAGCCCACGGTAGTTAGCACTCTTACTTGCAAAGCAGGCAGTGATTAACTCTTCCTACCAAACAAATCCAATCATTTCACCCTATCTTTTGGCATCACGTTTGTTTGCTGTTGCACATTGCACTCTGGGAGTACTACCACCACAAGCAAACTTGTCATAAGGTGGGCACACACATACCCACCATCTCTTTCACACCTTCTATCTCTACCATCAGTGTGACACATACCAGAATGACACATTTTTAGCTGACTTATCTCACCCCCATTCACATGAAAAGTCCCCAATGCAACCCTTAATCAACATAAATACTCTGTTGATTAACATATAACTGTTGCCTAACACAGGCAACCAGAGATGACACTGTAAACATAATGCTAGTGCCCTATCAGGGAATTGCAGCTTAAATAAATGGAGACAGCGCAAGGATGTCATGTCTCTGATAATTCTCACCTGAGGAGGGGAAAAAACCCCAACAAAATTTGAAGAAAGAATAAAAGGAAGAGTCTTAACTATACTGAAATATAAGATTCTGTCCAGCACAACAAAAGCACACTTTCAAACAGTATCACAGTAGGTTTTTATGTTAAAGGACCTGGAAAACCAGACAGCCAATGTCATGAAGCATGCTTGGGGCTGGTGTAGCAGGTGGACAGAAGAAGCTCTTGCCCCAAGCCAATCTGAAAGGCACTTATGAGTGGGACCTTAGGAAATGGAAAATGAATACTAGCTGTGTTGCCTGCACCATGGGAGGGGAAGCATACCAGGAAAGGTTGTGTCACCCCACCTGGAGTGCCTGCCGGGCACAGTGCCACCGGGGCCAGGAGCACCCAGCGTCGGCCATGGCCCCCATGCCAGATCCTGTTCAGCACCTGGGAGAGCGCCCGTGCCTCCACCCCCAGAACCATGGCCCCCAGCCTAGCCACCACCCGTCACCCAGGCCCACACCACCCTGCCACTGCACTCCTAAACAGCCTTCTGGCCTTGGACTGTAACTTTGGCTTCCTGTTAGGTCAAGAGCCAAAGCAGATCTGCTCTTGTGTTTCTTGGAGAAGCTCCAACCCCACCACCATAACTTTCCTCCAAGAACAGTCCCCAGTCACAGTGTCAGTCTAGACCTAGTTCATCCTGAGCTAACCTTCTCAACTCGAGCTGCTATTGACTGAAAAATATTAGGTTGGGGAAGAGAAGAAGGGGAAGGAAAAATTTGCATGAGATTCTGATACATATATATATATATATATTACAGAGACTTGTCTACCACAAGTAACTTAACAGAAGACACAAGAACCAGACAGATAGTTTTCCAAAGAACTTGTAGCTAAATCTGATAGAGATGGTACCTTTCTTTAACATAAGGGTAGTCGTGCTGCTTAGCAGCTACTTCCAGGTACCTGCAAGACCAAGGCTCAGTTAAGATTTTTTGTGCCAGAGGAAAAAGTAACAGTAGTTATAAAAGTTGTATATAGGCAGAAAAACTATTTTTACTCTTTTATTATTATGCTATATACGAACACCAACACTGAAACAAGTGATGACAGACTGAGGCATCTCCTCAGAGATGGAGACTGCAAGAAGGAAACAATGGACTAATGAATTCACTATGGACTTTCTGCTGTTGATACAAGACAATCAGGAAGCAGGCATGGCTCCTTTGGAAACTGTTGACCAATGGATTCGGACTGAACACTTAGGCGAATGCACAACAGTAGCTGAATGTACATGAAGACTAAAGAGGCTATGAAAGGAAAGAAAACAAAAACAGCAGAACACCATCACCTTTTTTTCTCCTTACAAAAAGCCCTCAGCCAATTTCTAGTTTGAAATGTGTCATGCTTACAATGACATTTGTCCACGTTAATGCTGCTTGCAGACCTGCAAGGGCATTAATGGTGGTGCTGACAATTCCTGTTTATCTCCAAAGGCCTGGTGGCAGCTAACAATTTTCATACCAAGGAAAGGAGTCAGCATGTTGTCATCTTGGATCTGTTTGCTTGGAGTGGAATTACATAGCAAGAAAACCACTCTTGAGTGGGAAGGCTCTTCCTGCTAAGAACACTACATCACTGAGTATCAAGTAAAGAGAGACACATTCAACATAATATGAGGAAAAATGATCATTGGTACTTCTGCAGGACACTTTCTACTTCATAAAATGGAGGTAGCAGTAAGTACAGGATGAGTAGGGTGGAGGGGATGCTAATTTGCTTCACTCGAGATTTTTTCCTAAGTGAATAAAACTGGGCCCACAGATTGCTTGGAACTTAGAGTTCTTCCTTTGTTCAAAGATATTAGATTTTGGTACTGTCACATGAGCTCTCTGGAGGGGCATCCAGCTAGTCTCAGTCTACAATGAGACTCTTCCTGTTTTCTTGTAGGAAAGAAACCGAATAGGACGCTGACTGAAAGGGCAGTTTTCTTGGAGATCGGAATTTTCCTTAGACGGTCCTGGGAATTGGATGAAATCACTGACTTGTTAATTTAATTTTTTTTTTCAAATGAAATATTAAATTTCCCCTCAAAGAAGTCTACAGCAAGGAGGTCCAATTAAGCCTCCGATCACACTGCAACGTCTAACTGCCCCTATGGAGGACTCCCAAAACGCAAGGTATCACTCAGGTGCCCATGACCATGGGCCTGGATTTGCCTGGCAGCACAGTTAGACCTCTGCAGACTTCATTTTAACATATCTTTGAATCACCAAAAGAAATCCATCAGAAAAATTTCAGCTGTGGCTTACAAGGTAACAAAGATGAAGTGCTACAAGAAGGGCTCATCCTTTAAAAATCCACAAGTGTGTATAAACGTCAGAAGACAGATTACAAAAGGTGCAGTAACAAACAAATAAGTAACACACTTGGAAAATAAATGGGATTTCCACAACAGCTCAGCAAATACAACAATAAGGAAATTTCTCTTCCAGAACTACCGTAAAATCCTACACTTAACTTTTAATGGCTGGAGCCTCCCAGCTAGTGTAGAAGATACTCCACAAAGAGGCTTTCTAAGAGAAATGATTAATGAGGTTTCACTGACAGTTTTTTGAAAAATGATGAGCTAGCTACATGCCTCTAATGGGTGTTTAAGTCTGAGAACTCAGTATGTTACGTTTAATAATTTCTTTATTCACTATATGGATGTAATTACCTCAGAAAAAACTGTCATGTGTTTGGCAGTATCTAGACTTCTAAATTTAAAAGAACAACAACAAAAAAAGGAATGGACATCATATTTACGTGAACCTGAATGCATATAAGAGAAAACAAGATTGCTGCTGCTCAGTTTTCTTACAGACTGCTAAATTAGCCTTATGCCATGGGAGAACTAAGCCTTCTCTAATCCTTATTTCTAAACTCCAGAGAGATCTACACAGAAACCAGAGGGAAAAGAGAGAGAGAGAGCAGAGAGAAAATAACGCAGTGAAATGATGCAACTAAGGAGTAAGAGAAAAGAGCAGAAAGTTAATATTTAAAACCCAGCCCGCAGGGCTGCTCAGTGCTCTGTAAATAGAGCGCCAAGCACTCATGATACTCACTGAAAGTATCATCTCCAGCTTGTAAGGGAAAATTTCACAGCTTTTCCTCAAATAATTTCATTAGTTCTTACACTTTTTAAAATCAAATTGTGACATGTTGTCTCACCTGAACCTGACCCAGAAGAATAATCATCATCATCAATTGGATAGACGCCTGATGCTTCTTCAACAGAGCTGTTGTCAAGGTATAAATCTTTATCGGAGGTCAAATCTGCTCTCTGGAAAACAGATAAGAGGGAATGGTTAAAAAGATAACAGTTCTGTAGCGTAGCAGTCTCTTAATCTTCGCTCCTATTTCCAAAGTTGATGATGGCACACTAAACAGTTTATACTTTCAGTTTATGCAATGCATTTGTCTAAGATGTTAAAAAAATTGTAAAATTATAGCATAAAAAAAAAATCTAAGGCTGCACAATGAAAACTAAGAAACCACCCAATCTTTAGGAAGCAAGCCCCCTTCAAATCACACTTCATCTCATTAAATGCATGAATGAATAAATAGGATTTGCAATATACTCTGCAGAGCTTCTGTAACAAGAAAGAAGCAAATCCCAGGACTGAAGCCCTCTGTCAAGATCTCAAATGTACAAATCTATAGGCTGTCATGTGAAGCCTGTCATTTGATCTCAAATGGGAAGCAACAAGAGTATGAATCAAAAACCACCTCAGAGGCCTATCGAGCCAAACCTCAGGAAACTCTTCACAAGTTAGAACAAACAGCTGAAACTACAGAATACAAATGTTTCCAAGACAGTGCTGTTGATTAAGCATTATGACATTTCCAGCCGGATCAGACATCACATCTCCAAAATTCTGGTCTGATGCTCCAATTCCTAAATCAATGCATCTCTCTTAAAATTTAGCTGTAGCTTCAACAGGCTAAAAAGTTGGCTTCTTGTGACTTTCACCATATTTTTATGTCTGCAGGTGTTTCCCCACTAAAGAGAGATTCTGTTAAAACGAGCTGATAATAGTACAAGGTATCAGTCGTCCTTTTAGATTGACAATTCAGGCTTTGAAAGACTAGAAATTGTCTTCCTCCACAGCAGCTTGTGCTTTCTCAACAGAGCATGAACTTCCTTATGGGAGCCATGTACCTGTGATGACTGAGAAAGTACCCGCCACTATTACTACTATTACTTTTACCAGCATTTCTGTGAACGGCCATTTGCCACAACTTCTTGAAAAAAGTATGACAGTTGCAAATGGAGTTTTAAGTCAAAAAGCCAAATACCAAAATGCTATACCAAAATGCATCTGTTCTGTATCTCATATAAGCACCCAAACCTGCTGCTCTGAGTCCCAAGCGTTTCCACTGTACTTTTTACTGCATGGCATTGATTGACCATTTTATTCTACCCAACATTCACTGTAGCTTTCCTAAAGGGGTACCAAACTGTGAAAGGGGTAACTCATGTATGCTAAGAGCCACATCTGACTTTCCGACGTAATTTTTTTCCCAGAGGTCTAAAAAATATTGTTGAAGACATTTGTGACATTTTTTAGGAGGTTTTTGGCAATGGATTCCTGCTGTATGCTTCTTCACAGCAGAAAACTGCTCTTCAATTTGATCTACAATAAAAAATGATTCCTCATGGAAAGCAGAAAGGCCATCCTGATTATTAGAGTATTTCAGAGTAAAAGACCTTTGCACTGCAGGTACCTAACACTTCTCTGGACAGCTCTGAACTAAACCAGTGTTACCCTGTTTTTCTGCTACAGAGGAAAAGAAAAACAACATGATACTTGGTCAAAGTCTACTCTTGCTATGACAGCTTTTACCTGTGGGATGGGAGGGCAGGGAAAAGCCCTGTTATTAAGACAGGTTTACAGAAGGCCTGCTCTCATCTGCTGCCTTGAACTGGCTGCCGTCCAAAGCAGAAATTCAAGACAATGTCTGGTCACCATCAAATGACTTAATTGGTTTAAAAGATGTCTCCAAAGGAAGGCCTGAAGTACCTTGGTAGATGTATAGGTGGTATTGTAATTAAAACACAGCTGAGACTGTTTCCGTATAGGAAGACAACTCCTTGTCATGGGACAAATATCCTGCTGTTGATCAGGCTGCCACAATGGACCAAGCCACTTTGCCCCATTTCACTTTCAGCCACAATCGTGGTACAAAACAGCCCACTCCTCAATATCAGGCAGGAAAAGAAAAAACATATTTAAAAGGAAACACAGGTGGCTGCCCATGGATATAAAAAAGGCATACAATATTCAAAAGGTATCAGAGATAGTAAATATTACCCAATGCCATGCTGGGAAAAAAATTTGAAGACCTACCTGGAGAAATTTCCTCACAATGGGAATTGCCAATAGCATTTGGCAACAGCTGAGAAACTGCCTGAGTTTGCAAATGTTAGTGAATGAAAATTAGTCTGCATGAGAACAGAAGCATCACACATCCGTGCCCAGAATTTTTAGTGTGAAATAAAAATATGAACTTACCAATCAATTTATTCCCTAGGCCATTTCCCACTTCTGTCTATATCAGAAGCAAACTCAGTAGAATTCAAAAGACAAAAGAAAAACCAAAACAACACCCCCCTTGAAAACGAACAACCCTGTTTTTTTGCTCTTTCCAGCCTCACAGGAGTCAGAGAAGACAGAAATGATCCCTGACAGTTCTTCTAAAGATTCAGTTTTTTAAGACAGCTGAGCAGCTAACCCAATCCAGCCCAAGCTGCAAGCGCCTGATCAGCCAGGCTCCCCACCATCATATTCACTCCCTTTCTTTCAATGAATTATGGCTTTTCAGCTGCCAAAAGCTTTCATTTTTAGCTATGCTGAGATGTTCTCAAGATTTAAACCAGCTGAAAACAGAGGAACAGAAATGGAAGAAAAGCCTGGGTAGTTTTCAGCAGCAATTTGAGCATCCATTGTATTTTATTCCGGGGATACAAAGGATACAATGTGAAACATTATTTAATATCTAGTATTGTGGATGGCACAACTCCATCAGAATGAGAAAACTATTCCCCACAGTCTTATAGATCCAGCACAATATTTAGTATAGGGAGAAATATATGGTACAGTGAACCCCAAAAGCATTCAGATCAGATAGCAAGCTCCATCTGAGGAAGATGCTCTGCAGTTTCTCTGGCCAGAGCTCCTTGCTTTAGCTCACTTCCAGTTTGAACAATTCTCCTTCAGTGGAACTTGGGCAGGACACGAGCACCCTCTCAAACCAAAGGCTCACAGAAGCATGCCCTGGCTTAAAAATCCCAGGCATTTGCACAGACAAATGCACTGCACTGTCCCCAAACAGACTCTCTTTGCAAGCTGGCTAGTAGACTTGGGGTAGGGGTACCCCCTCTACATCCACAGCTAGCACCTCTTTTCCCAGTTGCGCAGAAGCACGTAGCTGCCTTAGTCCACTTGGAATGAAAACTGCCTTAAGGTTAAGAACAAAAAGAAAAGCCCAACAGTTAACAAAAAATGCACAGTTGTTAAAAATAATTCTGTGAAGATTAAGCTTAGAAAAATGAGAGACAGTTAATGAAAATAAAAGAATACTTCATGGTGCTTAAGTGAGCATCAAGTACTGAAGCTATGCTTTGCAATTTTATGCTATGTAAAAATAAATTTGATTTAATATTTGCTCTAGAAATGTTTTCTCGCTTGTCAGCTGGGAATCCATGGGGGCCCGTGGACTACTTCCAGGGTGTTCACAAAAGATAAGTTGGAAAAATAAGTCTCTCTGTCCAAGCCTACTGCCAACAAAGGTCTGTACTAGCACTTTAATATGCTTAGGAGGAAAAATAAAAAAGTTTGCAAATCCTAACTCCATAAATCTATTTTTAGTTATTATGAAGGCCAAATATTTAAGGGACTATTTCCTATGGCTAACAACTGAAATGAGGGCCCTCATTTCACTTTTATGTAACAGCCTTATTTTCAGATCTATTAGAACGGCAGGAACACCAGGCAAGAATGTCTCTGTTATCAGTCCTTTAATCTGGCCCCGAAGCCACAAAAACTGCTCGTTACCTCTTGACAGAGATTGCATTCTCATCCATCATTGTTATCCCACTTACATTTTTATTCCAAGAACATAATGCTGCAAAATCCTGTGACCTAAATACTTCACATGCTACATGCCAATGATCACTGATTCCTGTCTGGTTATTGACCACACTGGCATAAATCTAAATCTCATGGATGTAATGTAGATTAGCACCCATTAAGTACTAGATAAAAGATATTCCCATACCAGTTACATGTTGAATTTGAAATCTCAAAGTCTTTATTTTACTAAAGCTTACATTTTTACTGATTTGTAATTTAATAAATTTAGATCATCCAGGATATATTTAATAAAAAAAGCTCTCATTCTGACACTAAATGAGAGAGGAAACAAAGCAAAAAAACTTTTTCTGACTCATCATCTCATAAAAGGCATAAATCATTCATCAAAATTACAATGGCAAAAACTTGGAAACAATCTTCAGACAATAAGAGGGTTGGGAGAGGATGGCGCACTTCATTTAAAAAAAAAAAAAGTACCATGCGCCCTGCAATAGCCATTCCCTTTTCCAGTGCTGCTGTTACAGTCAGTCCTCCCATTATGTGGGGATGATTTAGGAGTAAGACATTAAAGACTTTTATGCCATGTGGGTGAAGCCAAGAAAGTTGGTGTGAGGAGCCGTGAAGAAGTAATGTCTACCATGGCTGTCGTGGCTGTTTGAAACTCAGATGGAAGAGCGATGAGTAACTGACATATGGAAGGAAACATTTTATTACTTACAGATGCACTCAAATTTCTGTTCTCTGCCTTTTTGGGCATATGTATGGGACAGAGAATTTGAGGTCTGCAGCTGGGTTATTAATGGTACATTGCCTCCCTTTTTCCCCAGATGGAAGTCTGTTAGATGTAACCCGTTTAGTATGCACAGAACCAGAGACTAATATTTTAAAAGTGATGTTATATCCCAAATATCTAAGCCAGAAGGCTCTGAAAATTTGCAAGCATTACAGCTGTTGATTAGGTGGAGATCTTATACGTAAGAAGGAGAAAGAAAACAGATTTTCCTCTTCTGTTAACAGATAGTGCTGTTCTATTAGTGCTTGTATAAAAGCATGTTCAGCTGGTGAGTCTGAGTTCACTGAAGTGATGTATTCTTCATATACACTCCATTTTTGGAAAACTAACTACCTGAATGCATTTATCTAAAGCCTGAGGGCCATCGCGGAGACTCCCATATGAAGGCAGGAGAAAAGGCAGTTGTGTGAAGGAGAAGCTGTATTTCCCCCTGGGCTTCCTGCAGAAGGAACTATGACCTGCCACCAACAGGAGTTAGTCCTGACGGACTTCAGCACTGCCGACTCCAAAGCCAGCAGGCATCTTGCTGTCATTGTTCGCCATTTCTTTGCCTTCCCTCTTCACACTAGAAAAGCTATTTCACCAGTGACACTGTCCCCTTAAAACCTCATTAACCTCATCCAGGAATGAGAGTCATGAGTTTAGACAAAAGAACTCTATAAAGCACAAAGCTTGAAAATCAGATTTACACCTCAAAGCACTAGGTTTTCCCAGAGAAACGTGCTAACCAGAAAAGCATCCACCTTCCATTTCCCATTGTGTTACTGGTTCCCAGAGGTGAGCGTCTGCCGGCTCTGGCAGTGCGCATCGACCTCCTTCAGCCTGCACATCCCTACATTGCCCCCGTGTACCCTGCTACAAACATGTAATTTTGAAGTAGGATTTTATGTTACGAGGCACGTTTACCACTAATTGTCTTATTACAGATGCCTTTCTTTCCTTTCACTGGTATGTCCTACAGCTGGGCACAGAAGAAAAGGGAAGGAAAAAAGTAGTCCCCACCATTTCCTTTCAAGGTGGTGGTGGCCACTTTTAAAGACTCGCAGGCCAAACTCTTCCCAGCCAACCCCACTTCATTGCACTGTGCCAACTGCGGTGGGGCCTTTGGCAGAAGTGGCGGTGGGAAGCATGGTGGTGGGCAGTTGTGGGATTTTTTGAGAAATAAGATGCTAATAATTAGTGATGTAATTGAAGCACAACACTCTAAGGACTCCCCATTTTCTTCTTTGGAGAAACCGTACCGCCTGCACAATGGTGATGTTAGTGGAGCGGGTACTGGCTGCAGAAAAGCTGCCCTACACCACGGGCTGGGTAACTGTGATCACAGCAAAAATATTCTTTCCATAACAACAGGCCCCAGATTGAATTTTGCAAGTTTGAGAGCAAGGGTTTCATACAGAAGCCAGCATCTGCATTGCTCATTTCCCCCAAATCATTTTGACACGGTTACCATCTCCCAGTTTTACCTCGGAATGGCTTAAAACCCTCCAAGCGCTCCCCAAGGCTGCTGCCTTTCCGTGCCAGTCCTCCTGCTCGTCCGCGTGCCCAATGTGAAAACCAGCCTCGCGCTGGGAACTGCCTGGACCGAATTTGCAAAAGCCACCGCCTCCCCCACCGCCGGCTTTGGCCAATTAAATAACAAGCTTTGATTGCTGTGACTCATTCTGAAGAGCCCATTTCCAAAGGTATTTTTAAAATCTTAGAGGACATTTGCTCCCCTTCTTCAGGTAAGGGTGGAAGAGTGAATCAGCTTTGTACGAGTGTCCCTACTAGTGTTGTAAGTTGGGTGTTTGCCCGTGGGGATGGCGCTGGTGCCGGCAGCAGCACGGCAGGCCGAGACCCTGTCTGGTGCAGCACAGAGCCGCTACCGCGGCTGGAGCACATGCCAGAAAGATTATTCACGCTCCTTGTACCTCATGCAGAAGAACTTCCTGATGCTGCACAAAACTATAGCTTTAGGCCTCCAATCTTTCACGACAGATAAAGAAAGGGTTTGACCGCTCGTGGCTGCTGAGGAAAGGCGGAGAGCCCAAAATAAACACAAGTACTGCAAACAGCTTCTACTACCGCTAGCATTCAACAATAGGGGAGTCTACGAAAAGAGCTGATTTACAGAGATTGCCTCATGTCAGAGCCAAGAGTCAAAATATGCTGGCTTTTAAGATGCGCACAGTCTGTTACGCCAGACTAATTACAAAAACAGAGGCGTATTTGACAGGGACAGCATTAATAAAACAACTCTTGCAGGTGTCAGGCATTTCAGCAGTCTATGTCATGGCTTGCACTAAAGAAAATACACTGCATCCATAGCGCTCCCAGGGAAATGCTCCAAGGCAAAGAGCCCCCCGGGGTAAGGAGACACCAACAAGCCACCACCACGTCAGCCACTGTTCACTTATGGCCATGCACCAAAGAAATTACTGTGCTGCAGCTGATAGATTTAAGTTCACACTCTTCAAGAAGTCATAGAAACTTGCGTGCCTGTTTTCTAACAGTCATCTGTGCCTTTAGAAATATTCCCTAATGTGTAATTACATGCCGTATGGTACATTATGTGATAAGAGAACTTAAAACGATAATAGAAGAACTTGTTCAAGCTTAATTGAAAATGTTTTTCTTCCCATTATAAAGGCTCACAGATCTGTGTAGTGGGTCTTTGGCCTGCTTACAGCTTTGGAGCTGCAGCCTGTCCTGCCTTGAGGAGAAAGATAAACGTCCTGTAAAGTTCTGGCCTCTTTGAGGTAAATTCCAATGGAAAAAGCTTCTATCTTTCCATTTCTTTTCACAGAGTCTGATTTCCAGTTGTGCATCATTTATCTACTAGATGCACACAGAGACCAAACTTAAGTCAATTAATCTAATCCCTTATCCAGAAACTGTGTTGCCCAGGGTGGGATGGAGGCTGCTGTATGAAGATGCAGGAGGGAGGCGAGCAAGTGCGGCAGCAAGATCAGGCAGAGCTTTCTGTCCTTATGCACGAGTACCAACGGCACAATTTGTGATGAAGGACAGATTAAACGACTTGCTCCATGCTCTCCAGCTACAACAGGTATTTAGTAAATGAACAAAAAGAGACCCTCATCAGTTACCCAGCAGCCCTCCTACGCTATCCAACTAGGCTCAAGCCCACGTGAAGTAGTGTTACAGGACTGCTAGCTGAGCGAGACTGTAGTTGGGTCTGCCCCTACAAAAGATGCCTTCATCATCTACCCTGCAGAAGACACCTACATCTTCATTCAGTTACGCAGAATTTTCTGGAACAACAAACCTTTACCTCTGTGGATCTCTGCCCCTGCCACACCCCAGTGAAGAGCTGTTCTTCACCTGGGCAGAGTCTCCTAAGAAGTCCTACAGCCTCATCTCACAACCCAGCAAGTAAAAGCTACCTGGATCGCAGGATATGAAACTGCAGCATTTTATTTTCTTTCTCCAGCAACGAAAGTTTCCTGCTGTTCTACAGCAGTTCGTGCTGAAAGCCCACGCTCAAGAGAGGACCAGCCCCGTTGGTCCTTCCCCAGACCTACAGCCAGGGAGCTGCGTGGTCAGATCACCTCCACACAGACTACAGGTTAGGACCATGGGGCCTTCTTAATCCAATGACCACATAAACTTACTCCAACTTAAAAATGGTTACTTAGGAATGATAGAGGGGCAGGGCAAATTTGATAGGCCAACCCAAGCAAACAGTACTGCTGTGCTGTTTACGTGAACCCCCTGATTTGACATCATATCGCATTCTCTGACTTCGCACCAACAGGTCTTTCCTTGTATGTGAAACCCACAATTGAACACTGCAGTTTAGTTGTCTCCTTTACCTTGAAAACCTCAAGACTGCTTAAAAGTCAAGGTACAGTACACATCAATTCTTGTTTCCCACATAAGAGCAGAAGTTTAATACCAAAGTTTCTCCAGGAATCCCAAAATGAAAAGATTCAAAGCCCTTTCAGCTTGCATGCCAAGCCATCAATCGGTGCGAAGAACAGTTTATTCTTCAACTCTGCCTTTGACGTAGGCACGATACAACAGGGAAACTATTTTAGAAGGGCTACAGCTGAATCAGCTTCCGAAGCGCTACTCCAGACTGAAATATTAAAGGGCAATGTGCAGGCGAAACAGCATCAGAAGCCAGCAGCCAGCAACATGCATCACAGATTGATTTATCTCAATTAGCATAGCCATTTTCTGCACGTTTTCCAAAAAGCACCCATTGGTTTCACCAAAAATAGGATGAAAACCACCATGCAAATCATTGTCACAGCTCAAAATGCTAATCAGTTTTTTAAGGACACATCAGCCCATGTGCAGGCAGGTTAAATTTAAGGCACAGCCGTGACCGAGAAGCTAAATGCGCTCCTTTGAAAATGCTGAATGAAGAGGTTAGCCTGTCTTTGAATCACCAGTCACAAGTCTGACAGTGACGGGAGAGGCAGGTAGCATTTGGTACAGAGGTCATAACCACATGTACCTGCCCCAGTCAGTGCTTTTAAATCTAACGCGCACTGGCTCTTCCACGCACACCTCCCCTCTCCTTTCATGCTTTACTGATCCTTTTTCCTAATCAATCAGAAGAACTAACACTTATATTTTCCTCCCTCCTCTTGAGAATGTGGATGAATGATTAAAGCTGCCAGGGTAACCTCTTTGGCATGCATGCCAATAACTCCCCACCTAATAGCCTTTCCTCTGCCTCGCTGCCCTGGCCCACTGGTGATTACTGCAATCCCTTGAAGTGGCCAAATTGCAGGGCAGCCCCCATGGAAACCTATTTGGAGCTGTTCGAGCTTATACCAAAGAATGATGTTTTTAATACAGATTGTTCTTTTTAAAGCCCTACAAAAGCAGCTGTAATCAATCGTAGTGGGAGCACTGCAAGCCTCCACCAGTTTCAAACGCCCCATATTGATTCCTTTCCAGTCCGTGGATTTCAACAAAATAACCCCATGTGAGGAACCCAGAATCAACTAACATGAAATCATTTAAATTAAGATATTTTTGCCATTAGTAGTAAGAATTGGCAATAAGCTGTCTCAATCAATTACATTCCTTTTGCATAGACAGGGAAATTACATATAAAACAACTATATTATTAAAGTTACATTAAGCACCAATTAAATATTACTAACAAAGGTTATGTATGGCAACTGAAGTTTGTCAAAGGTGAGGAGGAATCCACAGCTTAAGGAGTAAGCATTTTCAATTCTTGAATGCATAATCTGTTATTCAATAGGGACTTATTTGTTGAACAACGAGGTCTGCAGATCTCTCAATGGACACTTCTGCTTGCCACCTGCAGCCAGCAGACTCTTGGTGACATCGCACCAAAGCTCCCCACAGGTGGAAAAACGGCCACTGGTAGATCCAAAATCTGTTTGATCTTTCTAAAATTGTGTGCTACCATAGCAATTAGCTGAAGGAACTTCCCTCCCTCCCACAAACACATGCAACCTATTTCAGAAGATGGTCATAAACTGCTCTAAATGAAGAGGAATCCTGGATCCTCTAGAACTCAGATGAATGTTGGTGGTAACACATTCATATCCCAGGTTCACTAGATTCTTATTTAAGGAATGTAGAGCTCAAACAAGCTTTAAGTATGCTTATATGAAACACCTTTGTACCAGGACTCTCAGTGTCATTACAGCAGAATATGCAGGCTGTGCACTCAACACGAGAGGAAAGAATCACCCTTTAAACAAATATCTTAAAAAAAAAAACCAAAAAACCAACAAACAAACCCACCCAAATCATCATCTTTATACTACTTTGGGTGCTGACAGAGAAGATTTTCTGCTCAAAACTGGTACTGTCTAATGTTGCAAAATGCAAACTGAACTGCAGATCAATGTGAACTTCAAGTTAGCCAGCAGAACGTGCTGCATGGGCAGAATTCTTTCTCCAGTCCATGAAAACGATCAGAACTTCATTTATTCAGGTAACTACTTTCAACTTGCTGGGTCGTGGCTGGAAGCACAGAGCTAGGGGATCAGTTTCTCCTCTGGCAGGAAAAGCACTGGTAAATCCAAAACTTGGTTAAATTAGGCCAGAAGCCATAATCTCTGTGGCCCAAAGGATAAATGGTATCACTGCTACTCTTTCCACTGGTATAGTCTTCTCAGACAGAGACAGCAAACACAGAAAGCATTGAGAGACCTGGTACATCCTTTTGAGATACCTCTTCGTATCCCAGATCCCCAAGCAGTAAGACAACAAAGATGACTTTACTGCTGTTTCCAGGTGCCAACTAGTCTAACGCCCACTCATCTCACTGGTCTACAAGATTAAGTTGTTGGATTCGGCACTCTGATCCCATCTTACTTAACTGAATTTTTGCTACAAAGGCTTAGTGTTCATATCCTCTTTGATGCATACAAAGATAAGAAATGAGTTTACTTCGGATGGGAAAAACATCACTCTAATAACTTCTACTATAAAAGCAGTTGAGTGAAATCAAGAGATGCGGCAGCTTGTACAGGCTACGTGGCTTCAGGAGCAGTCTTCTGTCTGGTATGCTGCCCTTCAGGCACGACTCCCCTCCTGCCACCAGGAAGAAGGAACTGGTGCATCACCGATGCAAGCCCGCCTGACTCCCCAGCCAAAGATGACAGACAGGTTGGGTTGGGGGGGACAGAGCACCCTGCCTGCAGTGCCAGCCAACTTCCTAGCCAGGCAGGGCCGAGGCCAGAAGAAAGGATTTTCCCTTCTGCCCTCCCTCCGTCTTTGACTCTCCCAGCAGCTCCCTGGGGCTTGCAGTGCAGCATCAGACTGGGCAAGGGAACCAAGGGGACAATTTCTTCTGAAGACAAATACAGCCCAGAGTTGCATTCGGAAACTAGGTGGATATACTGAGCAGAACCACTAAAAGAGAATTCGAACTATATTGTTAGGAATTTCCCCACACACGGTTTTGCAGCTGGCCAACCCCATATCAACTGCACAGCAAGAGGAAACGAGGCAGAGCCTCGGTGAGGCAGTCTGCTGGGAGCCTCCATACCTGCTGTGTACTTCTGCACACCGTTAACAGTTAACATGCATTCATATTCCTGAGAAGAATCATCTAACATATGTCCGCTCTTAAAAAAACCCACAAACGTACATAGAAAGCATCAAGCTGAAACTGCACAGTATAAGGTACACTAAAATAAGAGTTGCTCCACAAGCAGTGGAAAGGCTGACGCCTGATTTTCTACAGAGGTTCCCCTCCCCACCACAACCCCAGCTCCTGCCCCTTTCCCCTGTGCTGCTCCCTCCCTATCAGCTGTGCATGTGCATGTGGCAGAACATGGGTCAAGCAACTCTGAAGATGAACATATAGGAATTTATCAAAATAAAAGTTTTGACTGGAATTACATAAGGGACCACCTTCAAACAGCACGTTACAATTTTTTGGTTTAAAGCATGGTCAAGAAAGCTGCTGCTTTAATTGAAGGATTAGTGAACTGATAACATAATCTCTCCCAGTTATCATGAGTGGCTACCTTTAATGAAAACTGGCTGAAATAAGCTTCATCTTGACTACCCTCAGCTGATGTTTTAAAAATAATGCTACATAAAACTAGAACCAAAAGAATTACATTCATAATGAAGGTAGGGATAAATTACATTGTATTTGATAAATTAGCTTCCCTTGATTACGAGGAAAGCAAGCTGGGTAAGTTTTTTGACAGCATTTTTAACAGTCATAGATCTGACTGAAGAGTGAAATACAACAAGGACTCTTAATGGTATTAAATACCTGTTAACAAAGAACAAACCTTTCTTTCTAGCATTCATACTTTAAATCAGAGCTCTGCAGAAGGGACCAAAGATTTTAGTATTTCTATAGCCAAACTCCAAATCTTCATAAAACTGTCCCAGCACCATCAATACAAGGTTAGCAGCACTCTACAATCTTTACTGCCTTATCAACAGTCTAAAGCTTTTAAAAATCCATATGCCTACAAAACCTCCTGGAGCTGTTACACATTGAGGATTTCACAGCATTATTGACCTGGGCAGCCTCTTTATCCTCAGTAAGTTATTTTAAGCAACTTTCTGCCAGCAAGCAAGTCTCTTTGTTAGGCTTTGTCTGTATTATTGCTAAAGCACTGCTTACAATACAGCACAAAACAGGGAGGTACTAAGCAGAAACCAGAAAGGGATCTGACAAGTTCCCTTTTTATTTCTTTTTTTCTCCACTTTCCTGATAGGCTTTTAATATCCTACAGATCACTGCCCTGCTGCCAGGAATCTGGCTACGCACCTAAGCCTCCTGAGAGGGAGCAATGTGAATGCACAGCAGACAAAACAGACCAAATCCACGTATTTCTGGGACCATGCTATTTAACTCACACACTTTCTTTTGCCTTGTTGGCACTTTTTTATATATACATACACACCTCTCTATACATATCTCTCATAGAGAAACAGAAGCTATCAAGTCTGTTTACCTACTGAGTAAGAAAACACATCATCTGGCTTGGGAGGTGAGGAAGGGAAGAAGAAAAAGAAAGGTAAATTTCTCATACTTCAAACTCAAAAACTAAACACACTTAAATCCCTTATCAGATAAAGGTCTCCAGCTTGAGGACCGTATTTCTGTGGCACAGTAGGAGAAGCAAACCTCAACCCGACACATGTCAGCACACATCAAAAAGCAATCTCATGGTCTTCTGCAAGCTCACGCCTGAAGGTATCAACCGAGAAGGCCAGTGCTAGCACAGCAGTCTTCCTTGGACTGTAACTTAGGAATAGGCACAGTCGAGCAGCCACATCCATGCTTCTTCTACTTTCCTACTTATCAAAAATATTTATGGTGTGATCCTGTTTGGGGAATCAACTCTTGCTTGTCGTTCTACTTTGAAGTTTCCTATCTTGAAAGCCAGTGACCCATACTACTCCTTGGTGTCATCAGAACTACTAAGACGTACCCTGTTTTAATCCAAAGGCACACTATAAAATGTACTCAACTGACAGCCCACACAGGCACAGAGAGATTTAGGTTTGATACCAACTTCTGTATCACACTTGATAACTAGACTCTCAGCTGAGCACCAAGACATACAGAGGAAGCTGCCCAGGGCGAAGGGTAAAAGAAAAGAGATTTAAGCTGATATAAATTGAGTCCACAAAATCTCTGCTACAGATATTTTATTTCTAGATGTTAGATCAACTTTCCCATTTCCTTGTTAAACCTGTACCTTGTGGAGTGAATAGAAAGAACAGATGTTTTCTAAGTTATCAATTCAGTGAAGTTTTCAAGTATCACAAGAACGCCTTTTAAGTAATGTTTTACGGAAGCAACTAGTTCAGCACTGGCATCTTTATGCTACTTGACATGGTATAGTGTTGGCAAAAATAGTGGACACAATGGATAAGTAACCCGTCAACCCTGAGCTACTCTAGATAAAGCATGAATGTATTCCAATTATCCGCACCTTATTTCTGACAGTTGTTTCAAAAATACAGCACATAATCTGCTCCATATAGCTGTCAATCAAATGGACAAATTCTCTTAAGGGTTCACTGCAGATATGTCCAAAGCAATTGCACTTTACAAGGCTAACCTCAGATTAATAACAAAAGTTCAATTCAAACCACAGGTTTTTCTCTGCAAGCAATAGAAAAGGTTGCTACATTGATGGCATTAGAAAACTTCTTAGTTCCCGTTTCTGTTTGCTTCAGTAAAAGGGTCACTCGGCACTCGGAAATGGAACAAGCAAAAAGGGGTTTCATCAGCCTAAGCATTATGGATGTTGGCTGCTTAATAGACCTGACCTCGCACAAACCTGCTCACCTCTCTAGGTTCTGGGAGCTTAAAAAAAAATCTGAGGACAAAGAGGGGAGGTGTAAAGACTCTGCTTAGGGAGACCATACGGCAAGACATTCAGATCTGCCACAGCAAGACAACGCAGAATAGTTTTGCAACATTACTAGTACACCTGCATATGTATATCTAAGAAAACAGAGCAGTCAAGGACTGTGTTTCAAACGAGAGCAATGCAATGCAAAGGAACATTTTAGCATATGCATCTATACAGCTAGATAGAAGAATGCTCCTGTAATGTGGTTTTAGTGGAAAGAGTAGAGGAGTTTTCTATCAGTCAATACTACTGTATTTAAGTTCTTCTCAGATTAGACACTTTGATCAAGAATAAACCTCTTTCCACAGGGCAGGCATGAAGTGTGTAAATAAGGTTTTCTGATAAACAGACATGAGCAAATTAGATAAAGAACTTGTCGATAAATACAATTCTTCAAATAACAAAAATGGAGGCTGTTTTTTATGGCCTGTTGGCGAAGACAACTGCAAGGAGGCAATTGCAACGTATTACATCACGGCAAGCAGCATTTTTTTATTCACTTTGAACAGACAGAAGAGGTTTTCTAGAAAGATACTTTCATATGCCATTTTCGGCGACAATAATTAAATGAAGGCAGACAATGACCAGGAAGCATTTGAGAAACGAGAAGGTGAAGATCATTTCTGATGAAAACTCAATTCATGTCAGTTGCTGACATCTCTTCTTAAAAGTCACTCCAAAGTTCATTCGACTTCATAAGGACATGGTAAACAAAGACCATTAGGCAGAAGAATGCAACAGCTACTAGCATTTTGATAAAGCAGAGTCATCGGCTCATTTCATTTCTTTAAAAAAATGAGTCCATACCAGACACATCCCATGAAAACTAATGACATTCATCCACTGATATGCACAGCTGCGCTTCACTTGCAGAAAAATTGGCTTATCAAGATAAACTGGCACCCCGAGAGTGTGCTGTGCTGAAACTGTGCGCTTAACAGCATGGCAGAGCACGGGCCCCTCTGGAGACCGAAGGCCCTGGTCCAGCTCCTGGCAGGGGCTGCCTTTCCTCCATTAATTACATGTGTGCACACGTAGGCCCGTGCTGCCGTTCCCCGGGGAGCATCTGATGGGCTGGGAGAGCAGATTACTACTGGCTTACGGCTCAGATACAGCACGTTATGCAACCGAAAGGCTTAACAAGCCTCCATTTCATTCTTTTAAAATTAGTTTGAAAGGGGAAAAAATGAACCATCAGGAGGAAGAATACCAAAAAAGTGACATAAACTCTCCAAAACACAGAGCAAAGCTGCGGGATAACGCCTCAGTTTTCAATTACCAGGGTGAGGGCAGAGTCAAGAGGCTCTGCCAACAGCCCCGTCCGCCATGAAGCCTGCTGGGAAGCCAGGACTCGCTCTTTATTTTCTGCTCAAACACCATTTCCTTCATGAGCCTGTTTACAATTTTTAAAAAGAAAGGCCAGGCCATGCTCTGCAAGTCTAATATTCTTGAAATCTGCTTTGGAGGTCACTCCATCTTCCACTGCAGGCCGTGGAGGGGCAGGGAGAGGGACGGCTCTGTCCCACCTGCCCCGCCGCCCGTGGTGCCAGCAGCCACCGGGCCCCGGGGACGATGCCACTCATCACACGCACTGGCTCAGCAGCCACCAGCTGCAGGCAGGCAGCAAACGGTGCCGGGAGCCAAAGGCAACCCTCCGGGCAAGCCGCAGCCTGCCTTTACAGACAATGCGGCGTTTTCTTCATTACTTTCCCAGTAGGGCCGGTTTGAAGTAGCACACCATTTGCATTCAGAGTTAGAAACCTCATTTTGTCATCCGAAGGCTGAGGAGAAGTTTCCAGCGAGCTGTCCCCAGGCACGTGCCCGCCGGACGTTAACCTCTCCCAGCCCGCTTTGTGCTGGCTCTGCAACAAGTCCATCAAGTGCCGACCACCCAACGGGGCCTGGTTTTTCAAAACTCCATTTTGTAGGGATGAAAGGGGTTGTGCTGTTCCCTCCTCTGTGCTCATTACAGCTGTGATTCAGAGGTAACACAAAATGGAAAGCACTTGGGTTTGTAACAGCCAGCTGCAGTCCTTTGGCGTTTGCTGAAGCAAAGTATAAAAGTGGCACTTAAAGATTTGACCACAAAACCTCAGTACATATACTGCGTACGCTGAGGGACAGGTTGCAATAGTACTGCTTTTTTTGTCTTCTCTTTTTTAAACCAATACACAAGATTCAAATAAAGGGATAGTTTAGGATACATCACATCACTTCTCCACCTTATACTATCTTAGGAAATCAACTTAATATCCTATTATTGATTTATAACCAGGATATATAGTATCCTATACATCCCAGGATATATCCTGTCCTATTATCAATTTATAATCAGCCCTATCATCTCAAAGTTAAAGCTCACATTCACCAAAGGAATCACTAAGAGGAGCAAGCTTCTCCCTCACTTCCAAGCCTATTCCACTGGATCAACACAGCTGAAGGTTTCCATTTTGCTGGAGAAGGTTGTCATTCATGACATTATGCAGCGCTGAAGGAGCCAAACAGATTAAACAGACATCTGCCTTTGCAGTCTGCTATAAAAGTGGTTTAATACCAAGCAGTGTTTAAACAGTAAAACTGTCTGCAATTGCTGCTCTATAATCTGTGAGTAATCAATCCATCTCAACGCTGAGCTTCCATTACTGCTTCTCTGCAAGCAGCTGGAAAAATTTCCAGGGCACATACTCCTTGTTTATACCCCAGTGCTAAAGAGGAATTAAACACAGATTCAGTCTGCATTCACAGTGATCCTGGCACACGTCAAGTCTCAGGCTTGTATTTTCAAAGCAAAGCCCAGAAGATACCGTGAAACCTCCAGTTATGGCAGCTATTTGCCATATTACTTCCCCTCCGAATGCATTATTGCAATAAATATGCTGAGGGCTTGCCAAAGCAAAGCAGAGTATCCCAGCAGAGCCCTCATCCTCCCACTCTTTGAAACGTCAGCACCTCAGAAGAGAGCACAGGACGCCGCTGTGGTCCCGTGCCACCCATGGAGCTCGGCTGCTCCGGCTTGAAGCCATTCCGAGCCACAGCATCAAACTCGACATCTTTTTCAGACTTGTTGCTTGATGTTGTAATGACTGTGGGATTACGACTGTCGTGTTGGGGATTCAAAGGCTGGCTTCTTTTAACAGCATAATCTGTGTTGACACATTTTTGTTAAGATGTAAGTGCCCCTTGCTCTCAGAGCTACACAGACCCTGCCAGCAAAAGCTATGCATGCCAGCAGCTGACATCCCTGCTCAAGAAAACTAAAGGTGTTTCCATTTAAGCAGGGGAAGGCCAAGGAGATGTGGGCACTCTGGCCTGGGCATCAGATTCAGGCTGGAGCGAGGCCAGAGCTTAAGACAGGTAGCTCCCGGAGGCTCGGCGCACCTTGTGACGGGATCACAACCGGATTACTCTACTTGCCCAGCTGGACGTCAACAGGCCCAGGCCATCCCTCTTATGCAAGAGATGGCTTCCAGAGTGGATTAATGCTGAGCCTTTTCATGTTCGTTTATTCTGTTGTGCATAGGTTGTTGCACAGTGCTCTGACATGGTATATAAAGCATATGACCAACATCCATCACTTGTTCACCCCTTCATCCCCTCCTCAAAGCCAGGATTTCATGTGGCAGAGCCCCTTGCTTTATCTGGAGTGGGCAGACAGGTTGTCCCACAAATGCACAAATTACATCATTCAGTTTAGATATGGCAAAAGTGAAATCAGTTCTCCGTAACAGTCGCTGATTTCACACCTCTCAGCTGACAACTAAAGGCAGCTCCTGCCCCATGTATTTATTCATCAATAAGTTCTGAGTTTCTGGCAAGTGCCCAGCATGGTGGCTGGTCAGGACAAGGAGCCCAGCAGAAGGGCACTGCTCCTCGCAGCACCGGTGCTCAGCCCTACTGCCGACTGCAGCCACCCAACCTTGACGGTGCCTCCTGCGTGGGCTGGGGGTTTCAGCTGGCCTGATGAAAAGTGCCACGGCCTAAAATGCAACATCAGCCTTGGAGGAAACCTAAAGTATTTTTCCAATGTTATCTGCATTTACTCCTACTCTCTGTGTCCCTCTCTGCTTGGCACAGGGAGGCAAAGGATCAAAGTAAGTCCCCAGTCATATGCACATTCCTTTCCCTCTCAATATCTCTGTACAATTAGCATAATCACTACAAATAGACTTCACTTGTAATTTTGAACCCACTGGCCTCATGCTGGATTATCCAAATCAGGGCTTTAACGCAGTGGCACTCTCAGATGAGACTAAGGAGATGGGGAGACAGAAAGTCACTGTGTATTTCAGGCACCTAACTTTACTTCAATTCAGAGTAGCTAAATTTAGGACCAAAAGGTCTTTCTACAGATCAATGGAGAGAAGTATACTTCTCCAGAGGGCTGTTCACAGTCCTTATTTTATGTCTGAATTCAGACTCCTCAGTTAACAGTTAACAGCTGAACAGTCCTTCCAACACATGTTAAGCAAGGGAGTCAATCTCTGACTGAAATGGCACCTCTAACGTCAGGTTCCAGTAGGTCTGAATGGGCTTTGGAATAAAGCAGTAGAGAGGCACATTGCAAAGCCAGCAGATCTTCTGCATTTTCCAAGGGAACAATTACTGTGACAACAGCACATTTACGAGACTTGGAAAGAAACCTCAGTATTTCAGTGCTGCCATAAGATGCGCTGAAAAAAAACCCAAACCCCACGACTTCAGACTGCAGACCCATACTTTTGCAGCTGACAGTTCCAATAAGAGACCTCTGTTTATCTGTAATGACACAGTATAACCCAATCAAGTAGGTGACTCGTCCCTGGACTGGGACAGCGGGTACTCATTTCTCTGGACGCTTTATAAGGAAGGGAGAAAAAGCAACTGCAGCATAATTCCTGACTGCAGAGTTCTTTCAGCCAGAAGAAACTATTTCTCTGGCCATGTACAACAGCAGCTATTTCAGCTCTGAAGTATACAAGCACCCAGACATCACTGTCAGGCAACTGAATGTGCGGACCCGGCTGTATAGAAAACCAATTCTGCTAGCTAATTAGCACAGTACTATGTGCCAAAAAAATTCATCCAGGTAAACTTTTTACCTCTTCTTATGCTGCTTATAGTCACTTGATGACTCCTATGAAAGTTATATTATTCCACACTTGGAGCACTGCAACTCTCCTCCAGTTGTTAATTGTACCCTGTACAGCCATTAAATGAACGGTAACACATATCAGATCCTTTCTCAATGCCATCCAGTGTGTACAGGAGAATGCACGCTGAACATAATGCTTTAGAAACAAGATTTTCCACATGCCACTTTGAGGAATGGAAACCAAAGGAGTAGCTGCACTGCAATACAGTAATCAAAATCCACAAGATACACAACTATTCAGACTCACGCTATCTCGGAAGGATGTAATGGTTTGTAAAACCTGCAGACTGTGTATTTCACTTTATTTTCACATGCACAATGAGAATGAAGTGTAATCTATTAAGGCTTAAAATTAAACATCCCATATCTATCATGCAATGAGACAGAAACCAGTCAAACCAGTTCAAAATTCACAGTTCTTTTCTATGTAAATTTAGCTTCATTCCTAAAATCAACAGAAGCAGTAAGACCGGCATCCAAACACAAGCGAGACAGCCTCTTGAAATTCTGCAACACAGTTAGCATCAGAAATCTCCCAGGTGTGAAATGAGAAACTAATGGAGTTTGCTAGCAGTGAAAAGAATCAAACCTGAATTGTATGGCAGGAAACTGCTGCCGTTAAACATGCTGATTATTATTTCAGTGACATTTTACCTACTAAATCCTTCGTGGACCATAACTATATGGAATGCTCTTCGATAAGAGCATTGTATACCTATCAATTACAGAATAGCAGAAAACTGACCTAGGTCCAACCTGTAAATGTGAGATGTGCTTGTGTTACAAAGTGCTTGAAGTTTCTGGTAATTATACGCCTATTCTACCTACAGACAATAAGGACCTATTCCCTCAGCATAAGACAGCACTCCAGTTCCTACTCCTGTGTCACCTTCTTCTCTTTCGAGCCAGGCTATTGATAAATGCCCACACAGTATGAAAACCCCCTAAGGATACCTGCATATAATGCACTTACAGACAATGGTGTCCTGGTCAGTAAGATGAAATTTCCTTACAATGGCTTAGAAAACCTTCCGAGAGGGACATACTGTCCTAACGTAATAGGAGGCTGTGGGAACAAACAAGCCGAGAACAAAACAAGACAATTATACAAAAGCAACTTCCCAGCTAACGTCTGAGAGGCAATTACAGGATATCGGTGTGCTTCCTGGCCCCAAGCTGAAGTACCATTGCTGTTTATCAGCGATAGGGGAAAAGGAAAAGAGAAAAAGCACAAACAAGCACGGAGAATTTAAAACTCATTGCTGGAGAGCCCCAACTGCCCAGAGGGCCAGGCTTAAAGCGAGGCATTCAGCTCCAAAGACACCTACTTTTAGGCAAGCATTTGCCTTGAGCTCTGTGTCCAAAATCCTATTTTAATCAGTGGAAATCTAATCACTGCAGCCAAGGGAGCCCTGCTGAGCTTCCTAAATACAGGCATATAGCACTGCTTGGGATGCCCCAGGCACTCGCCTTGTCCCCAGGCTCCTGCTCCACATGGACACATGCTTCCTGCAGGTCCCATTGCACCTTCCAGGACTGTGCGGATCTCCCAGTGCTGGAAGGTATCTCAAATGGAAAAAAAGTTAAGATCATTTGTCTTCTCTGTCCCATGCTGGAAGGGCAGGAGTCGCAGGCAGAAGGAGGAGGCTGTCTCCGAATCAGGGACCGGGGTGTGGCATACAAGACAAAGGACCCTGAATGAAGGTTGCGCAGATGTCTGAAACGCTTCTGGAATGCTCAGCTTTGTAACCTCAGCGCACACTCCCTATATACAGGTATTGAATATAACATGAGTGAAGCCTGGCTCACCACCCTGCAGTGACAGCAACTCCTGTACAGCAGGACAAGCTTTGGAGAGCGCTCCAGGGTGCCACCCAACAGGTCTTCTAGAGTCCACTTACACCACCTAGAAACTCCTCGGATGACGAGGTCCAGGCCAAACCTCCGGATGCTCCTCACAACAGCAGATGTCAACACAGACTTCTGTATCCCATGTGTGCAAGACGATTACACAGGATACGAGAACTACATGCAAGAATTTTTCTCTCAGGTTGCCTTTTTTAACTAAAATGCCAAGCACAGAAAGAGAAAGTTTCCAAACCTTCAAAGCTAATTTAAATAACCTGTTTCTTATAGAAGTGAGAACACTAACGTCTTTGTAACACAAACCTACTAGACAATTTTTCTAATAACTAAAAAACCAAGAACCCCAATCTTTGCCTTCCTCACTACAAGTCAGAGTTGCTTAAACTGGTTCCCGTTGCTGCTGTAGGAAAGACCCTGAGAACCAGCAATAGCTCCTGCACCAGTGAAGGAGCACGTCTAAGCTGTGCAGAACCCTGTTGAGCTCTCCTACAGATCACTAAGTTCTCCTCATCCCCTGCCTCCTCCGACACATCCACGTCAGAGGCTGTGGGAGTGCAGGGTGCTACAGGAGCCACAGCTTCTTCTGGAAGGAACAATCCTCCTCCCCTTTGCCATGGTGAAAAGCTAACAAGGGCATTGGTGGGAAAGAGGAGGGCACCCTTCTCACCAGGCTTGCGCTGTCCTGGCTCTGCAGTGAGAGATCAGCGTTTTCACCAGCCCTGGGCTCCACAACTACACAGAAAATCACTTTCAGTCTTATGCCTGTAGACACAGGCATGGGATTAAAGATGACACATTAGTCGTACCTACAGCGTAAGAGCTGGAGAAAATATTCTGATTTGGAGCAAGCTTTACTATCATTTCAGTGCACATAGCTATGAGGTGATTTGCACAGATTTACATGTAGCTTTTCAGCAGTTCTCAGCCACATGGTCCCTTTGCAAAACCAAGGCAAGTGCTCAAAGGACATTAAGAAGGACTTGCAGGCTCCAATCCTGAACTGGATCTTAGATTGGCAGTTGAAGACAGAAAAGTGAAGCATTACCACTACCTGTGTTAAAACACCTGTAGATCTTCTACTTCCAGAGTTTCTCATTTTACAGATCACCAGCCATATTTATAGAGAGATTAGCAGAAGATCTTGGTGAACCTCTCATTCTTTCTTCAAGGCCAGAAAGACAGGTTCAGGCAGGATTTGCAAAGGCTGACGCATTATTACTGATGTTTCCCTCTTGGCTGGATTAAGCCAGAAATTGGCCAGGAAGGGGAGTTGATAGTAGCTCTCCCCTCCTCATCAAGATGTTGATGAAAGCTCCAAATAAAGCTTCCAAAATAAATGCTACCACGACATTTTTAGGGTGTAGGCACACCCCAAAACCTCATAAACCAACAAGAGGGCTTTTGTTCTCTTGACTGAAGGCCAAGCATTTCAGACCACTCCACTGAAAGCTAACCAGAAAGGCTACCTATTTCCTTCCTTCCCAGGCTCTCAAAAACACTAGCAATGGTATTTTTCTTCAACCATAAATCAGACTGCCTACTAACACACTGCAGCATGGTATGTAGAATGTAATTTGTACGGGCAGTCAAAAAAAATAACAAATAAATGCACGACTGTACTCCATACTGCACTCACTTCTATTAAAAATAGCCATTTTGCTTTATTGCAATAATTCTAAAGGGGATAAAAGGACAATTTTAGAAAAAAATAAGCTCTATACATAAGAGACACATACACAAAAAAACCCTCACAACATCCAGCCACCACCAAGGACAGACAAGTCCCAGATTTTAATTCCTTTCTATGCTTGAGGTCTGAGATTAAGTTAAACATAGGAGCAACTAACTTTTGTTCAAGTAACACATAAGCTTTACTGAATATACAACTAGAAAGTCTTGACAGCTTCCTACAGAACAGGCGTTCCCACAGGGGCTTTTCATTCCTTTTAAATACAAGTACCTCTTGTGAGGAACAGAAAACAATACACAAACTCCTCACAACAGCTTGAGGATCAGAACACGGGCTGGGGGGAGAGAGGGCTTTTTTTAAATCTTTGTCTTGTTTAGAAAACTTGCTTATACTTCTAAATTTCATTGATTTTCACATGAAGCATAGTTGCTGCAATAACAACCATCACAGGTAACTAGAAGTCATTAGCAAGCTGCATACTCTATGTATGTTCTGTCCTTTTAAAGCAGAAAACACGTTCCCAGTTTAAACTTGCTCAGTGAACTCTATTATTCAGGCCTAAAATTTTTCCTGTGGGAAGCGAGACATCATCTAAATGTTTCTACTGCTTTCAAATACATGGGCAAGATTTGTCTGTGTCTTGCTGATACTGCCTTGGACCAGTAGCATTAAATCAAATGTCTCTTACTCTAGGAAGGAATGAGCATTATTTTCAAAATTGATACAGCATAAGTACTATGTGTAAATTTAGACTTACTTATTTGGGATAACTTTCCCCAATAGCAAAATCCTAAGGCTCCTTCTGACAACAGGAAAAAAAGACCTTTATTTCATTGGAACTTCTGACTGAGAGATGTCCCCTCTTCAGCATCTGTAATGAAACCCACCTTGTGTGGGTTGAACCCACAGCACAGGTAATATTACTGCCCTTGGAAGAAGCAGCCTTAAATTATGGAAACCTGCTCCTGATCATTATTGATGAGAGAGGAAAAAGAAAAGTTTAGCCAAAGTCAGGCTTTAGCATATTACTCTAAGATTATACATTGCTGAAACACTGAAGCCAAACCAGAGAGGTTTTTTTCCCCCCTCAGAAATAATTAAATCACATTAGGGGAAAAAAAATTAGAACAGAGGTAGCCTACAAACCTATCTTTTATATTGGACACTAATTGAAAAAGATACAAAACCAAATAAGTTTAGGAAAACATTAACCTTAATTATACCGTGAAAATCCATGGCCTTTAAACAATCATCCACATCTGATACTTACCTTATTATGTGCCTTAAGTAAAACTGAGTACCTAGCTCAAGGGAATCCCTGCTTAAAAATTAAACATAAGTAAACTGAAGCACAATAAGCCTCCATGATTTAAAGGCAATACTCTTAAGTACAGTCATGAAACAAAAGTCTTACTACAGCATCTCATCTGAGATTGCGTTTAGAAAGATACACCATTAGAGGACCGAATCTATTAGCAGAGAATGCAGCAACTCCTGCCAAGCTGTTTGATAGAAACCAGGCACTGATATAACCTAATCTGTACAACTTCCCATTAGCAATACCGCTTCCTAAAAGGAAGGCATTAAGGTTGAAGGGCTCTCACAGCAGCTATCGCAATTCACTCTATAGAGCAAAGCAAACCTAGCAGAATTACTTTTCTAAAAGGTAAAATGGTCATCCCGAGATGTCTTTCCAAATCATGATTATTTAACGCTCCTTACCACAGACAGACTTGTAGCATACTATAGAATTTGCAAGTAATTTAGTTATTTACTTTTTACAGGTACTCAAATGGGACTTGTTACCGAGTCCCCCGCCTTCTACCTTAGCTCTCGGCCATGCTGAAGGCAACACTGCTGTCACTTCTGGTTTAGATAAAGAGACCTCAGTGCGCGCTCAGTGCTGTGGTGAGAAACACTCTGACACAGCACGGATCTGTATTTTTATCTCTCTGCAATCTCATTGAAGACTATGGCTTTCTTTTATACAGCTGAAGTATCAAGTTTTAGCAAGGAGGCCGTAACACTGAACCCTTAGTACTCACCCCTCTCAAAACTCAGATTACCAGGAGAAAAATGCTCCCCTCTTATTAGCCTTTTATTATGAAATAGCTATTCATAGATTCCTGAAATACCTGCAATTCTTTTCATTCACTACGAAGAAACTCTTATAAACCTTAATGAATTGCAGAAACATTATACACTAACAAAGGTAAGATGCTTCAAGAAACAGGAGGAATGTTCATTCAGTATCTACAACACTGAAGAAAATGACTTAGGAAGTTAACGATGTAAAAAAAAAAAGTATATTTTTATAAAAACTTCCCACAGAATATATGTAAAGGATATAAAACCAGAAAAAATAACTTTATAATGCATACACTTTCTAAAATTGAGCAGTTTAAGGTGAGTTATGGGAAGAGAGTGAGAAATATAGGTCTATGGTAAAATACTGTTTTTTCTGTATAAACATGTCATAAACTATAAATTATACTTTCCTTGTCAAGTTCTTCAAAACGCTGACGAAGCAGGGTGAGGTGACAAGCTAGCAGAAACCCCACACTGCAGATTATACTGTGTTTTCAAACTCACACAACACTTTTTTGAGGTGTGCTGCCTTGGCATATCTGAGAGGAGCGAGGTCCAAAGCCGAAGCTTCACTTGGAAAAGGGGAGGGGAAAAAACTGCTCCTGTATAATTTGCTTTTATCAACATTACACAAGCAGGTGTCACACACCTTGAGGGACAAATACAGGTCATATCGACCACTGACACCAGCCAAGACACTGCACCAATACAATTTGGAAACCTGCTTCCCCAAGAGTCACGCACGAAGCATGGCTGCTGGAATTCCAGTCAGATAAAACAGTGCTGCCAGAAAGAAAAACCACTTTGCCATGCAGCCCACATCAGTTTCTTCTACTTTCCAAGCCACCACCTTCCCTTTGCTGCTGGCAAGGCAGCCTCAGGAGGAGACCAGCCCTCCATCACCAGACAGACCTGCCCACGGGAGAAGTGGGTACCACAGCCATCACCTCGGACACCCATGTCAGGGTTTGCCAGGTAACCTGTGAGCATCCAGATGCAGGTCGCTGCCTGCCAGCTACTCCTCAAACAGACGGGAGGCCTCACTAACAGAGAGCAAAGGAGGTCTCATCACCTGAGCTCTGAGACTGAAGTGGTATAAGAACGATGGAGAGAGAAAGAAAGGAAGGAAAGGATAGAGTAGGGCAGGTGTAATTAAGGTGTAATTTCCCAGTATAGCTTCTCTTCAATAGAATACCTCAAATTTTACAGTAGCAAAAGCCACCTACTAGCAAAGATGAGTGACATAAAGGCTGAGCAACTGCAGAAACAAAACATGATTAATAAAACTGTGATTGCAGAAAGGCAGCTTTTCATCGCTAATACACCCCAAGCAGATAAATTATGGTGAAAGTCCTAATACATGGAAATTCAGCCACCTGGGAATTCAAACAGTTAGTGGCCAGGCCTAACAGCAGAGTGAGAAGGATTTGGCAAAGCCAGATCCTCTGGAACAGAGCAGATAGGACTACGAGCTTCAGATGTACGACCTTACTGCACTCACCACAGGGTACGTGCCTACAAATCATGCTGGCTCCCCAGTCCAGGGGCAGAGCAACCAGCTTCGCAGGGACAGAGGAGTGAGCACAGTTTCAAGCAAAGTTCTTCACCCCAATAAACTAGACCTCATCTGTGCCTGGTCTATATGGGACACGACACCAAAGCTTCTCTGGCAGGAAACAAAGAACAGAATCAGAAATATAAATGACTTCCAGGAACAGTGGGTATGTAAGAGCAGAATTAAGGCCTCAGTCCATGTGTCATCACATGTGGCATCAACTTTGGAGCACCCGACTCTGCAATGTCATTGAGGTTCACATGCACAACCCCTGCACCGCTAGACCCGTACCTACACCTGGCACGAGTCAGCCAACTCAACGGTAGACCAAAGTCTACAGCTGCAGATTCCCAGGTGCTACAGTGCAGTTCCAGCCCTTGCAAACATCCACTGCTTGTGCTGTGTGGAATATCCTCAAGCCAGAGCAAGACAGTGGCCATCCAAGAGCCTGGGCTTCAGCCAGGCCTGGGCTGCAGCTCCAGAGGCAGGCAAGATGCCATGGGTTTATCCCTACACTGCGTAGTAGTCTGAGTTTGGGGTGGGGGTGAGGATTTGGAAGAAGAGCAGGCAACTGCCAGTTATCAAGTAAGAAAAACAAGAATGCTTCACAAACAAGTCTGCAAGGAGAGCCTGGGATGGAAACTACTACTTAACCGAAATGGGGACATTGCACACATGTTGTGCTTCAGTCACACTGAGGAGTGGCAGGTAACAGAATTACACAGGCAATGGCAACGACTGCTTTCCTTCACGTGAGGCACAGAAGAAACATCCTTTCTTCCAGTTAGCATGGTGGAAATTTGTCAAGACTCACAGATGTCTGTCATTTCAATTCCCTCTCTGAAGGGCTGACCGAAATAAGTGAGCCACTTGTACAGGAGGCTCTTCTGGAGTTACTCATCTTTTCCACGGAGACGATTCCATGCTTGTCTGCAGTGATCTGCATCCCCCCCGTCTCAGCTGCATTCCTAACTTTAATTGCCAAACACAGCACATAAACTGCCTTCGGTATACATAATTTGATTCATTTTTTATTTTTTAAAAGAAGCAACGGTTCCTAGGACAAACTTGCAAGGCAGCCAGCTGCCTCTTCTCTGAGTTTGTCAGCTTCTCCTGCTCAGCCTGGGCTACGTAGGCTGCTCCTCCCAGCACACCACGTGGCGGGTTTTGCTTCCATCACAGTATCTTCGCTGAGATACAGTACTGAGTAAAGCAACCTGTGCAGCGTGAGTCTAAGTGTTCATGCCATTCGGTGCTTATACTGCATTTTGTACCATTCTCTCCTCCCTCCAGACTACATTATTTTGTAAGTTCATAAATAAACAAACAGATCTCCAGCAGACAAGAGCATGCTCTGGCCCGTCTTGAATCAAACCAAAACCGTGAAACCACTTCGTAGAGCATTTCAGCGGAGCCAACAAACCCTCCAAGGAACACACTGGGTCAATTTTGGCCCAGTGCCCTGCTAGCACTTTTGGATTAGGGCTTGCCCACAACCTGTGGCTCTGAGCTTGGACCTCCACCAGATGCCCCCACACACGCCTCACTTTATGCAGAACAAGGAGTCCCACCAGGGACCCCATTTGGGCTTGCTCAGTGTGCTTAACTTGGAGCATGTGCTTAAGTCATGGATTGCATCCAATTTGCCTTTTTTTCTTTTTTTTTTTTTAATTCATGCTGTAAAGGACTGTTCTGAAAATACAAGTTCTCTTCATTTTTTGTTTTACTTACTTATTTGCAACTCTAAAATACCTTAGGACACCATACAAGTATGTGCTTGTACCTTAAACCCCTACAATCTGTTTATTTGGCACTATTAACAATTAAGAGGTCCTAGAAAATGAGATAGATGCAAGAGTAACAAAGAATAACGCGTGGGATCCATCTAACCTGAACATCACCGCTAGCCTCCCCAGACAGCATCTATTGCACATATTTAACACGAGGCCCAGCCAGAGCCCAGTTTATACCTGTCACAACACAAACTCTAGTTTTATTTAAGGGTCGACAATCACCAGAAGCTGAAGAGAGCCAAGCAAGGTGATGGATCAACCACTGTTCAGCATTATGCAACCAAAACACTTTCTTCAGCAGCATCTAGTCGTAAGTAAAGTGGAGACTGAGGTTGTCCTAAATCCCAGCAAAAAAAAAGACCATCATCCAGCAGAGCAAAGTACACGCGCTAACAGATGTTAACTGCTGCAATAAGGAATTGCTGCCAGATCGACCTCTCTGCCTTGATGACGGAAATTGTCAGCCTCCTGATTTAGCTTGGCTTCACCTACTGAGGCCACATGGCCAAGCTGTGGCCCCTGGCCCGTAGGCAGACCACAGGCAGCACTCGTCCCACGTGGCCTCACACGCCAACAGCAGGGCAGCCCAGACCCTCAGCTACAGGAGGAGGAAGGGGTTGGTGGGGCAACCGAGCAGGGGCCACATGGCAGCATGGGGCTCCCAGCCGTATGCCCATCCCTCTTCCTTCCCAGCAAGGACAGAGCTGGCAGCAGAGTCCAGGAGCCTCTGAGCTACCCCAGCCCTCCTCCACCTCTGCAGAGGTGCCACACGGGGATTGGGGCACCAGCCCCACAGGGAGCTGGCAGTGGGGCTCAGGCAGGAGGGCTGCCCACCCCACTGCTGGCACTAGGGACATACTTGGGAAATTAAGACAGCCACACTTCTCTGAATGCCATTCTCCCACTGGTTCAAGCATCCACTTAATTTGGGAATTAATTTCCTCAAGCCGTAACCATGAAACAGTCAACACTTCTCTGCATCCCTCAGAGTCACTGACGGATACCTAGCATGACCAAAGCACCTTCCTTTCCTAAATAAAGTTCTGCCAAATCTACATCCTACGTGTACACACAGATACTGCAACAAAAATGGCTTGGCAGAGGGGTGGAGAGAGCTGTGAGCAAGTAAGGACTACTTTTTTTTTTCCCCTTTTTTTTAAGAATCACTTTGGTGAAGCGTATTAAAAAAATCTCTTTTGAAAGGCATCGTAATGAATGAAAAGTTTTGCGTGCTTGTCATTCTGCACCTGTACAGGACAGACTTCAAAGCATTTCCTCTTTGCTGAGAAGCCACCTAAACTTCTACCTTTCTCTGACATACCATATTTTCATTGCTCAATGCTTGTTCCTCTAAAAATCAAAGTAGTAGAGAAATATATCTGTATGTATCTATTATCAAAACAAGGAATAGGTCAGCTATCTTTGTCATGCTTTCACTCTGTAAGAAAAACACCATCACCTTTCTGTATTTCCCTTTCTACCTGAGATTATTCCATCCTTCACTGTCTCCAAAGCTACAGCTTTTCTTTTGTATGCTAGAGTAAGATCTCCAGTTACTACAACACTAACTTCATTCAAGTCAATGGCATTTCCTCAGATACAACCAAGAGTAAAAGCAAGAGTATCCCAAATTTCTTAATGGAAATTAAGAAATGCTCTAAATAATTTTGCTCAGAAGCAGGCATGGAAAAGTTTGCTATTAACATGAGCTACTTTATGCTGTGCTTTTGGAATATCCAACAGTGAGCACAATCTTGATCCCAACTCTCCATTTCTGGTGGCAGTAACAAGTAACATTGATGCGATGGAGGGGAAGAAACAAGTACTGGTTTGTGGAAAAGAGGAAAGGAAGAAAAACACATCACACAGCAGTGATACAGTTGACCAAACTGCTTTTTCCTATACAAATTCAGAACATAATAATTTTCTGTAAAGCTTGAAGCAATATATTTTCATCCAAAGGATACCAGCAAAGTTGAGGTCTGTTCATTTCTACAACTCTTTGCTTTGCATTCAACCAAGACAACATCAGGTTAAGTTTCCCCATAACTTAAGTGGCTGCAAGGTCAGCCTTTACTTTGCCAAAAGCAGAGGGGTCCCTGGTGAGGCTGTCAAGCTGCCAGCATCATCCTTAGGGCACCTTTCCCACCGGGCGCAGGATGGAAGAGGCTGAGCCAGGAACGGGCACGTGAGCGCGGGCACCACAGCCCCGGTGCTGCTGTTCACCCGCGGCACGCTCAAAGGAGCCATTGCTATTTACTGTATTGCACGAATGCCTGCTAGCTACGGGATGAATTATGCATTTGGGATAGCACCGGTTTCTATTTTCGCGGAGGACTGAACTCTATTTTCTTCAGAGCAAGAGACTTAAAATAAGTTTGCTGCCTGAGGGTAGGAAAGCGGCTCATGTTATAAAACAAAAACCTTTTCACTTTGTTACTGGAGTTTCTAATGTAATGTAACTGGGGTAATGGGCAGCCAATTTTAAGCGTGTGGTTTGGTTTAAATATTAACTTTGGTGGTACATAAGGCTTCATTCAAAGGGTAAGTTCAGCTGCATAGCGACAGTTTACAAAACAAGTGTAATACAGCGGAGAACTGCATTGTAATTACACCCTTGAAAGTTACGTTTAATCCTCAAAGTTTCATATGCTGCGGTCTCTTAAAAAAAAAAAAAATAAAACATCACACAGAACACACTGACTGAAAAGGAAATTAATACAGTATCTAGTGTTCCTTATACAAAATTGCTAAAAAGTGTTGACTTTTTTAAATGGTGAAAGCATATAACTAAATCCAGCTCCATAATCTGTGCAGATCACGCTGATGCATGGAAATCCCTGAACTACCAGGCAATAGAAACTTTACATTTGAAAAAATAAAGTCCCTAACTTGTTTTGATTCCCAAAGGTAATTCTGCAGCAAACCACCACTTAATGCATCAGCAAAATACCACTTACCAATCATTTCTTTTTAAAAGACACAGCAGCCTATCCCAAGCTGTTGTTTGAGGCTAGCCTGCTAGGCCGTTGCTGATCATGGTAAAATCAGTTAGACTTTGGGGTGGATCTTTTCTTTTGGTGTGTCTGTACCTCGTCTGTTGTTTCTTAACAAACAAACCAATATGATTCTGGCCAATTCTTTTTAGCTCCCCCTTGTCCTGCCTTTTTTCCCCCTTGTAACATATGATGCTTTCACATATAAATGGAGTTTTGCCCTTGCCATCAAACAGCCACAACGCATACAGATGAATTATTGTTTTCCTGTTCTGGAGAAAATCCTGCCCTGTCCACCCCAAACTCTACATGTATTCACATGGCCCATGGTGTCCTGGAAGACAGCACCTGTAGTACATCCAGCCTTGTCATCCCCCAATACTAAATCTGAACCAGCAATCCCAAACAGTCTAATGCTTTATTTTAGTACTACCTTCCCACTTGCCTCTCCACAAAGACTGTCTAGTCCTAAAAAACCACCTGTCAATTCTGGATGCTTAAGCTTCAGCGATGAGTATATTGACATTTAAAAGCATATTTTAAAAAGAAGATGTGTTCAGAAGCTCAGCTGTGTGACATGCATAATATCCACCCAAACTCCCAAGGAGAAATCACAGCATCGCTTGAGTAGATGATCCATTTCAATCCTCCCTGCAAAGCAAACGAATTCACATCTCTAAGAGGATTTGTCCTGGAGAACTAGCCCCTTTTTCAGTGCTGGGAAGTGCAAGATACCCACATCTCCATCCAGACTCGGCGACAAGCACTGAAAAGGGACATTCCAACCACGGGCAAAAACCAGCAGGTGGGAAAGACATCGCTTAATGTAGAATTGTGCAGAGAGGGCAGGAGAGAGATGCCTTCCCAGCTGAAGCTGCCTCCTGGAGAAGCTCATTTATCAGGCATGAATGACTGATATTTAGAAGCCAATAAATATTTATTAGATAAAAGATAAATAAGTTTTAATAGCTCATATAAAATATTACCTAATTTTCATTATCTAAGAGCATTATAACCATATGCACTGTGATGCATAACCCTTAACTTAGTTAATTCATATGCTGAAAGCCCTGAATCGCATAGATTTCCAAAGATAAAATCAATAAAATACAGTTACTTTACTTTGTACATGAGCAGAACAAAGCAGTAACCAATTTGCTGGCATTGCAATAGGAGCTAGAAATTCCTTATGTTATGCTGAAGTATTGCCATAACAGCCATATCAGTTTGTGTATTTTCACATCAGATGTGAAACACCATAAGGGGTATTTGGTTTTTTTTCCACCCGAATAGTCTGCTCCAACCTGCCACTCTGTCTCGCTTCTCCTAGTGAAAGCAGGCCTCTGCTTTCACAAGAGCAGCTATAGCAGCAGACACACCTCCACTTCCCCAGATCATCTTTTTGGAGTCCCAGAAATAAATCACCTTTGCCCTCACCTCTCACAACGTTACTTGCAACTCTATCGTGCTTCCCTGATGAAGCACCGGTTTGGAGGAGGTGAGCGGCTCAGGGACTGGTGAGACGATGCAACTCCTTCACCTCCTGGCACCTCCCCTGGGAGCGACGGTGCTGGGTACCCACTCACTCTCCATCAGTGCTTCGCTTGGCTCTTGGGCAGAGTACAGCGAGGAACTGACTGTAGTCACATCCTCCATGTAACAAAAGAAAACCAAAACCCAACAAAAACAAAAGTAGAAGGAATCAAAAGTTACAGCAAGTGGGTTTTCTTGGGGTTTTTTCCTCCTTTTCAGGGAAAGTTGCCTCTCTCCCATCCGTTGCTGTAGCCACTTCCAAAGCATGCATAATTTTCTGGAATGGTGTTAGTTGGTTGTGAGCAGTCACAGGATGATTTTCAGCATGTAAAGTCATACAGTGGCTCTTCTCTCCTCTTTCTCTGCATCTCTCCGTCTGCCTTTCTCGATGCCCTCCATACCCACAAGAGATTAGCAGCAGCAGCGCGTTACTCCATCCCCCTCTACCAAATTTTCAGCAGAGGGAAGTTTGACATTTTTCATTAGTTGAGGGCAGATTCCTCCACAACGGAAATACGAATGCCCAAATAAACTCTGTTAGCAACAGTTTCAGCTGAGAGGTAAAAAATGAACCGAAGTTGGCACTCAGCTACCTTTTCCTCCACAGAAAGTGCTGAGACACCACTACTGGAGTTCTGGGCTACTTCATCCCTAACTTGTGCTAATTGTACTACAAATCCAGTGTACTTACTGTGCAAAAATCCAGACCTCTATCATAGAATTAAAAGGTAATTTTAAATTCATGAAATTTATGAAAAAATTCATGAAATATGAAAAAAACAAAACAAAAAAAACCCCTTGGATTTGACATCAGTTTCCAAGACTGTCTGGACTTACAAACACACTAAGGAGGGTATGACAGGACAGATCCATAGATGTTTTTAAAATTAGGCTCCTTACCAAAATACATATTTACTTGTTTGACCATGACGCTGCCAAAAGAGACATGTTGTCCTTTTGGAATATGTCATCCATTTCACAACTTTCCCAAAAATACACTTTCTTATGCTTTTGTGAACACCTTAGCATACAAACACAAGCATCAAAAATACAAGAAAACAAACTAAGAGTCACAAACCGCCCGAGTTTCTTAATCATGAGCTGCTTCTCCCAGCATCAGAAAAAATAAATCCCACTCTGCTTGGCAGGCCAGCATATTATTTTAAGTAAGTAGGAGGGCTGAAAGAAAGTCCCCCTTCATCTCCCAAACCCCAAGAGAAAATGAAGGAGTTATTTCCAGAGCATGTACTCAATGACTATCCAGTGAAGCCTATTCATTTTGGTCAGGCTTCACAAATCCTGCACCACACCTAATGAACACACTGCCTTCTTCTGATGCCTCTTATGCTGCCAGCAGGATTAAAAATAATTATGGAAAAAGAAAACAAAATAGCCCTAAAAAATTCTTATTGGAACACTTCTCCCTTTAATTTCCTTGGTGTTTGTTCCTTCTCCCTTGGAAGAAGCTGCCACCTCATGCAAGAGGTCAGCCTTACAGTTTCAGCCTCTACTTGCATTGTAAGGAAAAAAAAACTCAAGAATTTTGAAAACGGAGATATGCGGGATCTCTGCTGCATGAGCAGGGACTTGGCACACCCCAGCCATCCTTCCTGCAAGGGTTCAGGTTAACCAGTCCCCCTGGGAAAGCCTGGATGCAACCATGGCCATCGTGGCCTACACCGCTTAGTCTTCTGCTCATGGGAGATTTGTTATTGGGGCACCTAGTGCTCCAGACCTTCTAAGAGTAAAAATCATGAGGTACAAAAGCTCTTTGTCAGATATTCATGCTTCCTCACTGCTGAGCAGTTTCTCCGCTTCAAAATGCATGTCTTCCAACAACGGTCCCCACACAGCACAGGCTTCGCCCAAGTTAGGTGCAACTGAGAAAAGATAAAAGGATAAACTAGGTTCTTTGAACTAACCAAGCAGCTGCAAGCCAGGAAATACGGAGTTCATGCTCTGCCAGTACCTTAACTCTCACCTCGTTTCTTTGCCCTGACGGGAGTATCAGCACTGCTCAACGCGTACTCTCAACTCTGGAAACATTTCACGTCATTGACCACAAATGAAGTGAGATACAGACATGCTTTTCCATAAGCCGAGAAGGCTCTGTGGCCAGGGAAAGGGGAGGTTTCCAGCCTCACTGGCAGCCCAGTGGAACAGGAGGGCTGGATGGAGGGAGCTCGTGGTGAGGAAGGAGCCTCCTGCAAACCCTGCAGCTGAGACTGCCCACCTTCCCTCCTGCTGCAGCTCCACCTGCCTCAGGCTTTTACAGCCATCCCTTAAAATGCACTCAGTGAAACTCCTGGTGAACTTTATCAGACCTATGTAAGTCAAGTTTAATCAAGCTGATTTTCTCAGTCCTTTTGCTCCTTGTAATTGCCTATCCTAACCAGAAAGGGGATGTGGCAGTTGGCATGAAGCAGCCAAAGCTACATTTTCTGTGCAGTGTGGCTCAGCAATTAAAAGATTATTCTTGCCTCTCCCTGCTGCAATTTTTAAATCTCTCATCCCTACTGTCTTTATAGATTCAAGCTTCCCTATTCAACCTTTGATGCTGCCTGTTGCAGCAGACCCTTCCGCAGACTCCTCTGCCTTGAAGGAAATCAGGGCTTACAGCTCTCTGCTTCAGGAGTGTGGCTTTGGCAACCCAAAAACCAAGCCTAAGACTAGTTTTCTCTGAAGAGGAACCTATTAAGAAAAGGCTTTGTACAAGAGGACGATTCCTAAAACTTTAGTCACAATCCCACAATAAAGCCCACAACTAGTTGTTTCTTGTGGTCTTCATTTATCTTATTCTTTCACATAAACCGCTTCCCCACACATGCTTGTCCTTCATCACTGGAAACAAACTACACTCAAAACCCAGCAAGGTATTTTTGTATTTTTCTGTGGCTAAGACACCCACAGGAGTTTTTGTTTAAAAATAACATAAAATAAAATAAAATAAAATAGTGTTATTAGAAGGGGGATATAAATAGAGCTCAGAGAGGACTCTCATAGCCTGATCCTCAAACACACTTCTCCCAAACAGCACATCAATGCTATTTCAAGTAGCACCTCCCATTTTTCACTCCTGAGTATCTCAAGGTGTGTCAGCTTAAGTAGCCACAGAAATAAATGGTTACTTAAGGGCAAGTGTAAATGCCTCGGAAGCGGTGGGAGGGAGAAAGGGTCGTGTTAACAGGTTGCTCATCATGGAGGGTGTGGAGAAGCAAGCATCCTGAGAGCAGCTGCTGAGCCACAGATAATCCCCCAGGGACGCTGGAGCCCACCCTTCCTCTTCCCCCATGCCACGCTCAGCACCCACAGCGGGTGCACAAGCACCCCAGGGAGAAAGAAACCGCTTCCCTCCCTGCGCTACCTGCATTGAAAATGTTCACTGGTGCAAGCATATGCCTGCGTTCTCAGGGTAGCAATACTCAACATTTTCCTCTCCGCTATCCATGGAAAGAGATTAGCACTCCAATATTTCATTAGCCAACAGTGCTAAGTATTCCACCAACTCGTGGAAAGAGTAAAAGCACTGAGGTTAATGTATTTGTTGAGGCTCTGTCAAACGGTTTGGGATATTTGGTTTCAGTATAGCATAAGGAAAGCAGCTGTCACCTTGATTATAGCGCCCTCAGTAACCTGATACTTCTCCAACTAATCCTAACTTCAGCAGGTTCCCCCTCCGTTTGGGCGAGCACAGTTACTGACCACTTAAACAGTCAAATGGTGATTTGCACAAAAATAAGTTTTGAAGTGATGCTGTCGGTCAGAGGAGGAGCACTGGCTTCATCGGCACTTTGCACCCACCATTCCCATCCTTCCCCAGTCCGAGAGGAAAATACCAAGGCTTCCAAGAAAACCTGAAGAGTGGAGAGAAATGCCAAGCTGCAAAGTTTGGCTCCACACACTCACTTTCCAAAAACCAAAGGGGATGAGGGATGCGGTGCTCAAATCATCCACGTCTGCTTAAACACTTGGTTCTCGTGCTCCAGTGCTGTCAAACAGACACAGCTGACTAGTGAAAGATGGAGCTAGTATCCCTGATACAGGGACTCTTTTCCACCCCAGACCAGTCACCTCCAGGTTTTTCCTTGAATTATGGTCTAGCCAAGACGTGCCAGCAGTCAGCGTCTCCTCCCCACCAAGAGCTCTGCCAGTACTTCGGTCACTCCCAATCATCCCCCACCGGCTCCCCCCTTTTCACTGCTGCGAACTGAGCGAGGAGAAGTATTCCTGAGGGTGGGCAAAGGACCAGAGCAGGCCCAATTTTTCATCTACCTTTTCTTCTGCTCTTGGATCTTGTACTTGCAACATGAGACTGAAGAGCAGTGCCAATGCTAACAGTTACCTGGCTTGCCTGACAGCACAAAAGCAGCAGGGAGAAAGAAAAAAAAGAAATCAGCCTAATGAGGCTGGAAGCCCAAAAGATTACAGAGAAAAAGAGCAAATAAAGAACTTAAGATACAAATTACAATTAAGTGCACTACAGTTACCATGTACTGCACAGCATTGCTCAAAAATACCATTAGCACAAGTCAAAAAACCCACACTGCACAAAAAGCGACATTTCTGGTAGGAAACTGGTAGTATTACACCACACCACTGCGGTGATAATGGCATGAGAAAACATACAAGTGACAGGTTAGACAGAATTTAAAAGCCCTCAGTTCAGGTTGCTTTGTTTGTTTTTAATCTTCTGATAAAAACAGCCTACAGCTACACAGACAATAACATGGAGCACTACCCATCGCTGTAGTATGCTCTATCGTACCACCGCTGAAAAATAGGCTTATTTTTTCCCCATTTTCTTTTGAAGACAAAAGCCCATTAAGACATAATGTTGTTACATCTGCTTTGATTTATCCAAAGGAAAGTCAAAGCACTTATGCTATATGCTTTAACTGATAAATTTACATAGCTCCATGAACAATGTTTTATAATTTAATGTTTATTTCCCTGGAAAAGAAAGTAAACTTTTATTTATAAGCTGCTTCACATTTTAGAGATGTTCAGCGTAACACAGAGTCTTTACTTGTACACTCAGAGCCAGCACTGCACTTCAGGCTTTGCAATTAGTCACAAAAAGACCCAGCAAATAAAAAAAAGTCTTAAGGAAAGCTAATTGACAACTGCAAAGCGCAGGAGAAGGGCCCGCCTCTCCTTAATTGAAGGTCATTTCTGTTAAGCTGCATGCTATATTTACCACCTGCTTTGTAATCGCTGCTTTTATTCAAATGCTCTGCAGTAAAATATATGCACGTGTAGGGGATGAAGACTTTATCATTGAAACCTTCTGCAAGAAATTAGGGGAATGAGGAAGGCTCGCACACTTCCGCAGCAAAATTAGGTCAGGACGCCTTTGAACGGCTCCTTCTGAAGGCTGTGCCAAACTTCAGATCAAATACTTTTTAGTGCATTAGACCCAACGGCTTGAGAGATGAACTTCTGTACTGCTGATAATTATTACTAGTACCGCACATTGCTGCCTCCCTCTCCACCTGCGGATAATTATAAATAGCCTACATTTTCCAGTCCCTGACATAGGCCACTAGGTTAATAGTACTTCCAAAACCCAACCTTTCTAACCATGGGTCACACACTTCAAATATGACGACCACATAACTCTGCACAGATTGGGAAATTATGACTTGCCCCACACATACTCTTAACTAAACACTCCCTGAATATACATGGATGGCTAAACAACATTAGCATCATGGTAATTAATGATATGAAGCTGGAATGTGCCAAGTTGGCGATTCAAATGCAAGCCTGTCTCTGCCCTCCGGTGCCTACATACAGCCCTGAACAGCGTGGCCAGGGAGCATCACTGCCACCAGCTCCGTCACCTCCTGCCCTGCCGGAGCACGGTCAGCCCTGGGGCTGATACTCTCCTCCATGCCAGCTCCTGCTCTTAACGGGCTTCAGGGCTATCCCCAAATAAAGCATACTCCAGTAGTCAAGATTGGGGGGGCAAAGGCCAAAGAACTGTCCCCAAATATATAAAGCAGTTAATTATACACCTCTTCCCCACCCAACCTGAGGGCTCACACCCCGAGGAATGGGCAATAGAGCCCACCAGCCCTCACATCCAGTCATGTTTGTGTAAAACTTCATTAATAAATCAACATGTAAATTAACTACAACAATGCCAAAAGCCCAAAACTGAACGCTTCAAGGAGTAAAAGGGGGTTATATAGCCAAAACAGTAACTCTGAGGTCAAATCCACCTTTTGTAGAGCTTAACAGCATAACAAGACTGGTGGTAAGAAAATCGAGGCATTCAGAATTTTAAGTCTCTAAATACTCAGACTTTTCCTTTTTTTTTTTTAAGCTCTTAAAATTCACAGCTGAGTTCACTCTAGCAAGCTTGGCTGTTGGGAGGGTTGTTAAGATACACAGAAACATCCACCTCCAGTTTCCTACTGTTCCTTGGTTTGCTCTCCTGTTAGGTGACACTACTAATTGTACAGCTGCTACAGCTAGCTGCCAGAGACTGCTCTAAGGAGGCTTTCCAATTAGGTTAGCTGAATTAAATAACGAGAGAGAGAGAGAAAGAGAGATTAGCTTTTTCTGTGCATCTCTAAGAAGCCACGGAGAAATCCACAAAAACGCTTTTGCTAATCCTCCCTTAGGACCCCTTCATCTCCGATCACAGATACAGAAATGCCATGTGAGCTACTCTGCCACACAGGAACTGTGCCAGCTCTGACTGTCTGTACAGCCACAATCGTCATGACAAGGGATCCTACCTACTTTTTTTGAGACTGACAGCGTCTGCCAGAAGAAGTTTTCTCCTCAGTCTTCCTCAGGTTCCTCAAGTCAAATACCTTTACACATTTAAACCAGTGGAGATAAGATCCTCAGATGTTAATGTGAAACAGCAAGAAGTAACATGGTGAAGAAGTATCACAGAGACTCCTATCTGTATATTATAGAAACACCACATTTTTTTCCCCAAACTAAGATTTTTTCTGTCATAACCCAAAGCTGCCTAATTCTTCCAGTGCAGATAGAGAAGGTCAGAAAAACAAACAAACAAAAAAAATGATCGGCACATGACCTCGGTAGCATTACTAAATATTCACAAGCCCAGACGACTTGAAAGGAGGTTGTAGTGAGGTGGGGGTCGGTCTCTTCACCCCAGTAACAAGCGACAGGACAAGAGGAAATGGCCTCAAGCTGCGCTGGGGTAAGTTTAGGTTAGATATTAGGAAAAACTTTCTTTACTGAAAGGGTAGTCAGGCACTGGAACAGGCTGCCCAGGGAAGTGGTGGAATGCCCATCCCTGGAGGTATTTAAAAGACGGGTAGATGCAGTGCTTGAGGACATGGTTTAGTGGCGGACTTGGCAGTCGTAGGTTAACAGTTGGACCTGATGATCATAAGGGTCTTTTCCAACCTTAACAATTCTATGATTCTATTCTATGATTCTATGACTTCTTTAACCCACACACAAGATTCACGGTTCTCAAAAAAAGTATCAGGAAACCTTCATAACTATTAAGTTATCTGGCTTTTGGTATATGACAATTTATGCCACCAGGCAGAAGACCAATTACAGGTGTCCACCAGAAGAGACCTACATCAAGATGCCAAGTCACCAGCTCTTGGTTAAGTGGGAGAGATACGGTCAAGAAATCAGCGTTAGTGAAAGCACAAAACCCCCAACCAGCCAGGGGCAGAATAAGCTTTTCAGGTTGTGAATCACAGTCAGAACAGGAACAAAAGGAAAGAAACGTCATTTCTCCCTTCTAATGCCCTACAGTTACAAGACAGACAAGAAGTGGCACTTTCAGTACAGCAATACTATTAAGAGTACTGTCTCAAACCATTTTGGACCCAATGCTCTTGCACTATCAGGAGCTCAGAAGTTCCCTCCACCCGGTGAGCCCCAGCACAGTGGCACAGGCACAACTCTGCCTCCCCGCCCCAGCAGAAAGGCTATTTATTACTGAGCCTGAGCCTTGGCAAAGGCACAGAGATCCCCCCTTGTAGAACATAGCCCTGCGCTTCAACAGGGCATGGCTGCTTGGGCTAAATGCCACCAGAGAGAAAACCATTTCCAACAGGCAGCACGACTAGAGACAGCCAGTCATACTCAACTTTAACACTCTGTCTCCTCCAGCACCTGCATGCTTTAAGGAGGTAAGTCTGTTTTTAACAGGTGGCCATGGTACTGACTTTCCTCACCCTCAAACCCTGCACAGTCAGGCCATTAAGCAGCAATGAGGTATCCAAACATGATTCAATAGGTTGGAGATAAGGCTGTTGAATGGTATCGGTATATTTTTTATAGTCAGTTTTCAGAGGTGCCGCTTCTTCGATGCTCTCATGTCATCCCTGTCCTCTGCACGTCAACAGATGCTCTATGCTGCTCCACAGGAAGGACCACAGTTCCTACCAGAAGAGCAGAAACCATCTCCTGGCTTGCCACAGGGCTACCTCACCCACCTCCCGCTCACTGCCAAACTCTCTGGAAACTTCTGGAGACCTTTGCCACGTTTTCACACAGCAGACAGACATGTCCAGCAAAGCATTTCAGTCAAAAGGGAGGAAAAGGCAAATTCAATTGGCCAAAGCTGCAACATGGACAGACAATTTCAGCTGAGCCAGGAGTCCATTTGGGTCACAACAGCTCTGGTGTGACCTCCTAGCCTGGCCAGGTCAGGTGCAGACCTATGCTAACCACTATTCCCAGTTTTTCTCTTTAGAGCAAAATTTTCCCAACTCATTCACATTTTGCAGTGACAACCATGCATGTCCCCTTACCAGGGCTTTGAGGGCAGAGGGAAGGCTCTGCTGGAGAATCAAACCAAAAGCACCTGTGGGAGCTACGGAGGATCAAATCATACTTAGGGAGGAAAACTGTTACAAAATTGCTATATTAAATCGCAGGTGGAGAAACACAAGGAAAACCATTTGTAAAGACCACCTTCTGTTTAAGGCTTTTTTTCCTAGTAAGTAAGGTCAGAGAAGCTGCTCTTCCCATCCTAGTTCAGGCCAGGAGAATTATTAAGACAATTTTGAGAGCAATTTTGTTCTGTTTATTTAACTGGGAGTCCTCCTTATGTTCTGCGGGGCATTTCTTTTCCTGACACTTGAAAGACACACTGCATTTCATAAAAGATACACACAAAAGTATATAAAATAAAAATATATGTAAAATAGAGATCTATATAAAATACACACACACAGGCGAAGTTTCAAAGACCTTCCAAGACAGAACTGCAACACCTGCAGAGAGCTCAGTGCTGAATGCTCTATGAAAGACAGCCTCTATGAACACGTAATTTCAAATGTACTCCAAGAAGTTTCATTTCATGGCATTTTAGATGTTACATTCAAAAAAATCAGCCTTCACAGATGAGAAATAATCAAAGAGCACATGACTGGAAAATTATAAGCAACTCCACCAAAGACAAGAATTTGGAAGATGTATATGGGCACTTTAGTAACTTTTCTTACCTACCTCCAGTACCAGTCATCTTTCTTGTTCTACCATGGAGAAAGAGACTTGTGAGTTCCACATGCTACAGATGCTTAAGTCACTAATGATCCTGAAGCATTAATCTTCTAAGGCTGTATGCTGCCACAGAAGTTCTCAAGAACTTTTCACCTTCTTATAATGAGACTTACGCAAGCCAGTTACTAACATAACCAAATTTCACACACCCTCTTCATGGATGCTCCTTCTCCTTGCTGCACACTTCCATTTGCTGTGCTTGCAACTGCCACCAGTGGCAAGTAGTAAGTGCCCCTGAGCTCCCGACTGGGAGGAGACACAGTCCCACGGCCAGGACAGGACCTGGATGTTCTGCAATGCTCCTTCTGCAGAAAACTCAGAATCTTGCTTCTCAGCAACATTATTTTATGCACATCCTTGCTGCAGGAATTATACACTATTATTATTTATAGGGCTAAGCTATACTTATTTTTATTATGCAATGTCACAAATTTATATTCAACAGAAGCTCAATTTTCGGATGTCCCAATGATGATGCATTTCCATTACTTTGAACTAGCTTCACCTTTCTGCTTTGCTTCCTTTGCAGGTTTCCATTTTAAAGAATAAGAACACCATCAATGTCACACCTCTGCACCTGCATATTCGAACACAGAACTGCACAACAGTTGAAAGGGATTCGACAGGAAAGGCTTTGTGGAGCCTTTCACCTGGTAATCAGTTTAACTGACACACTGATTCTGGGATCTCCACATCCAGAGCGAGCACGGACAAACAACCCAGCAAAGGAAGAATCTGTCTCCTGGCTCTCTCTCCTCTCTGCAGCCTGCAAGATACCTCATTGTTAGCCTTCCTCTGCAGTCCCCAGTCCAAAAAGCAAACAAGACTCAGCTCTTAAAGCCAAAGGAGATCAAGCACACAGGGCTTGGCTGGTCATAGCTGTGCCCTCCAGCTGCTGTGTCCAGCCAGCTGTTCCTGCAGGTACCGCAGAGTCACCACAGCTGGAATTAATGCAGCTCAGCCCAAAGAGGAAAGCTTGCTTCTACTTATACACCTAATGGAGGGACATGAGCAGACACACCAGAGAAGATCCTGGGGAAGGCAGGAGAGATGGAAGACCTAGTTAGGTTATTCATTCATGTGGCAGCAAGCACGTTACTTTTTTTTTCTCTCTTGAAACATCCTTAGTCTTGAGGCCACACCGGTCATACACCCAACTGCTCCCTGAGATGTACTTCACCTCCCAGGCTATATTGCTTTAGCAGCACTGTTTCCTACAGCTTTGCAAGACCGTTACAGTCACACTTCTGAAATACACTTCAAAAAATACGGATGGGCCACTTCACACTGATCTGAAAGGCGACAGGCGACCTCCATTAGTGTGGAAGCACCTCTAGAGAAAATTATGCTTTATTATGGTTAACCAAGCAGGAACAAAACATGTCTGACAACATAATATTTAAATACAGACAATATACTCTGGTTGTTAATCACAATGCTGGTTTCTGAACATTTTGATTCAGCTCCTGCATATACCACAGGCTGTTTGACCTTCTGCAAGTCCCTTTGTCTCCTTACCATTAATAAGAGTACAAAGTATGTATTTATCTTCACGCTCACAACTCAAACACAGCCAAACAGGTTTTTATTCGAACTTTCCCAAATCAATTCACCTTTAGAACAAAACAATTTAGCTTAGAAGGGAGAATTCTGAAGAAACTGTTTATATATAAACTAAAAATAGTGATCTCAGATGGAGCATCCAGCTCAGCCTTTAGTTAAGCATGGCTTACGTGACACACTACTAGCCTATCTACACACAAGGCCAAGTTTTGCAGATTCATCACTGCCCTATTAGTCATTATTTCACTTTAAATGAACCCCCTACTTGAGACGTCAACAAAAATCGTTTGTTCAGTGCAAAAGTACTTGTTGCAAACAGTTGTTAAACACTATTTTTTCTCCTACTGCAATCAGTTTTCCAATACTTTTGAGGATTACATGTATTTTGTATTTCTGCCTAAATATCTAGTATGCTTTTGAAAGCATCCCTCAGGGCTGAGCTAATAAAGAAAACAACATACATACAGAGAACTGTCATTATTACAGGGTCAAACACTAATGCAGTCTTTACTCGAGAGACTGCAAATTATACTTCAATGTGAGCAAGAGAAATCTTGTTCCCAAATCACTGCATAGTGCCATGTAAGCTATGAATAAATTACTAGTCCTAAAAAGATTATAGATAGCAGTTTATTATCGCCTTGTAAGCATGAACCGAAGATTCAAACAACAAGCTGTTTGCAGAACAACCTAAAGTAATTCTCTCATACTTGCTACAACACAGAGAGCAAAGCAACTTGAATGTGGACCAAATTGCTTGCTCATGCCTTGTGCATCCTCTCTCAAACGCGGCAGCACAGAGGGCACCTTTATGACTTACATTCAAGGAGGGTCTTACATGGGGCCTTGAATAAGCTTGCCAGTCTCAAACACAACTTTCTGTTAAAAATCATAGCCAGCCAAATCTATTCAGAAGACAAAAGAGTACTTTTCTGTAACGAGACAAGAGCCCTTTGTTCAGCCGCTGAGCTTTACTAAAGCCTGTAATTCTTTGCCATAAGGAAAATGTTTAAACTGGTCAATGGCAAAAGTCAATTTGGTGAGATAATGTAATTAGTAAATGCCATCCATATGCCTCTGCTTGACGTTTTATAAAGACAATTGGCCATGAAGCGCAGGGCAAACAGAGAGCTCTGCAAACGACTGGCTGCTCCGTGGAGAGCTCAGCTGCTGCAGGGAGGAACGAGCTCTTCTCCAGGCTCAGGATTCCCTGCCAAAACACCATGTTCCCCACCAAGGACAGCAGGTAGCTCTCCACCATCCTCTCTGGAGGCATTAGATCGTAGCTGTGTGTTTGAAGTGGGGCTTTTCATAACTCGCACTTCTGCTAGCCAAGAAATTAGGCTTTGACTTCTGCTAGTCAAGAAATAAGGCCTTGATCTGGTCATCCTGAGATTACACTTAAGATTAGGACCACAGAGACTTAGATCCATCAAAACTTCAAACAAACCCAAGGCTTATGGCTCATTCTCCAAAGTCCACCATCTTTATCCCATTAGATGCTGTGATTGCCTCAAACCTACCACAGAGGTATCTGCCCAAGAACCACAATCCCAGTACCTGACTTCAAACTCCACAATATTTGTCCTGACTTGTTCCTGAAGACGAGGCTCTCATCTACTTCCTCGATAAGGATCTAGAAAAAAATGCAGAGAAAACATCTCTGCACTTTAGGCCTGAATACTAAGTCAGTTCCAATGCAGACCTCAGGGCTAAGATATTAAAAAGAGAAACTGCTTTCAGTGTTTGATCTTGGGTCAAGAATCATCTGTTCTTTAATTTTTAAAAGATAAGCTAACCTGGGAGGGAAACCTATTCCCAGAAAGCGGCAACTAAGAACATCCAGATAAGGGGCAGCTTCATTACAGCACCAGAATCGTAATATCCGAGACTGGTGGCAAAACCCAGAGCTCTCCCGAATTTCCAGTGCACAGCAGTGCAGGCAGCTGTTGGATGGGAGTACCCAGATGTTCGGCCAGAGCAAGGGAAGCAGCCGTGGCAGATGCTGCTGGCTGATTCCAGGCGCTGCCAAGCCACAAAAAGCAATGGAATGGATGGCTACTTATTAATTCTACAGTGAGAAGAAAAAGCTCACGTGAGTTGAGGAAGGGTGGAAATAAATCAAGACCAAAACATTTCCTACCTTTCTTTGGAACTTACTTGGCAATGCAGATTTAACACGCTTAGGAGAGAGACGCATGGCATATAAATCTGAAATGCCACCTATCTCTTCAGCCCTTCTTCTCTCTCCTCCTCTAATTACTATCTCCAAAGACTAGCTGCATTTTTCAAAAAAAACAACATTCCTCCTCTCCAACACACTATTAATTTTCCAAATTCCAAAAGCAAAGTAACCATTAGAAACAAATGCAGGAAAATTATAGCATCGTGCTTCTAAAATACTAAATATTTCTGAAAAATATACCAAATACTACCCTTGGATTATCCTTCAATAAGTACATTTATGCCAACAAATCAGTGCTCAGACGTTTACAGAAGAACCAGAAAGACCACCCGGTTGATGTTGATGCCCGAGTGCTCTGTTTTACTGAAAGCCTAAAATCCAACCCCACACACACATTGCTGCTGTGAAGCAGACTCCAGAAACCTCACCAAGGAAGAGGAGAGATGGGATTAACCTTCTGTTAGGAGAGCAGCACTATAACGCTGCAGTACGCAGAACAACCTGCTAGCCAGCAAAGTTTCCCAACACGCGCTCGGGCTTGCAGAGAGGATTAGACCATCGCACAAGCTCTGGAAAACCATTCATCCCACTGCTGCGAACCAGGATGAAACGGAAAGGTTTATCAGCCTCTTCCAAATGGGAGCTGACAAGTACAGCTGGATACTTGGCGTTGCTCTCTGGTGCTATTAAAATCAGCAAGGGCTGACTCCCGCTATCATCAGGATCGGACCCAACCTTTTAAAAGGCACATCAGGCCTCTCACAGCTTGCCTTTTCCTTCCAGCGGTTTCATGTCGCTCTCTTTCCCTCTCCTAAAAGCAAACAAGGAAACCTTCAAGGTAGCTAAAAAGCATATTTTTTGCCATTCAACCAAGCCTGGGTGAATCCTTCATGTCCTTCCAGGCCCACTGGGGTTACTAGACCCTGCTCTAATCTGACGTCTCACCGCACGCTGTGCTGATGGCAGCAAACCACCCCGCAAGCCCTGGCTGCTATCCGCCAGCTTTGAAGTGGGCAACACTTGCCACCACGAGCGGGTTGGTTGGCGTGAACAGGTCGGGCTCCCCCTCTGCGTCCCCACCACGTCCCCAAACGGCTGCTCCCCCGGGGGAGCTGGCACAGTGCACCGGAGCGCATCGTCGGCGCGACTGCCCGTGTCAGGGCACACAAAGCGCGCACCCAGCACGGACAAAGCGCTCCCAGGTTCAGTGGCAGGTCTCATTTCTAGTACATTTTTAACACGGTTCTGACATCTACTTGGTCCACCCCAATAAAAGGGTTTGTTGGTTACATGAAGCAAACACAGGGAACTCACTGCTTTAGGAAACAAAATCTCCTGCTGCCTTCTCCTCCCCTGCTCAAAAAACTCCTGGATAATTTACTTCATCAGAAATGAGATTTTTTACCTTACAGCTTTGCCTAGATAATCATCGTAAATAGCAGAATCAAACAAAGGAGAAGAAATTTAGAGCTAAAACTACTTGACAGCGCTTCGGAGAGCCAGCAGGTTTTTTCAGGCATTGATATAAAATTCCTCTTATGACCAGGACAGCCTTCTGCAGAGACGACAGATTTGGCATGTATCTTTTCCCAGAGACCAGTCTACAAAATCCTACCTTAAGGGACCATGTAGCTGCTGCCAGACACAGTGAAAGAAAAAAAAAAAGCGGGGGGGGGGGGGAGGGAGGAAGAAAAGAAAAAACTCACTCTCCCTTTACTTTTCCAAGCTCTCCACAATTTTCTGGCAGCAGCGAGGGTGCTGCACCAGGGCCAGGCAGGTCCCCCCGCCTCGCTCCCCCCTGCCCCCCGAACCGCGCTGCCCCGGTACGCCCCGACAACCCGCCTCACGCTGCCACAGCGTGTTCATCCTAAGGCAAAAAACCATAAAACTTAATACTTTACTAATTACTGTGGCAGTTTAATAGTTACTACACCAGAGAACTTTGTAATAACGGCGTTTCTATAAAATTAAAGTATATTGTACCTCATTAGCCAAGGGTGTTTCTGCAGTGCAGTTATACTTAGCGGAAACAGGAGTCAGTGTTCTACACAACCCTTTTTTAATTAGTCCTTAAGAAAAGTGTTCGGCAATTGTATCCTTAGAAATCCCTAATAATGAGCCAGATTTCATGAAGGCTGTGACTGGGATAATTTATACAATAGCTAGACAACTTCAAAAGTTAACCCAAGCTAGTGACATTATTTAGTTCAGTGGAGCAGCTCATTTTAATTGGATTAAACTGTCACGGTTTTTTAATTTCATACTGAAACCTCAATTTATTATTTCCTAATATTTGCCCAAACACTGCAACCGTGTCATTTGCATGCCCCCTTCCCTCAAGACAACCTCAGATCCACCGATGGAAAAGACTAAAACCCTCTGGCCAGCCTTCACCAACTGCGTGCCGTGAAAGGGTGGGAGCGCTTTGCCAGAAAGCGGCTTTTCCAGAGGTACAAACCCCGGCAACCGAGTTAACTGCATTAAGCAGAGGTCCCCGGTCAGCAAATGCACTTGTGCCTCGGAAAAAGTGTCATCAGCGGCATCATCCCGAGCATCTCGCCGCAAGCCCCAGCGGGGGCTCGGGCTCCGCGGAGCCGGCCCCGTGCAGCGGCCGGCACAGGCGCGGGCCGGGAGGCGCGCAGCGCTGCGCACCCGCGCAAGGAGAGGCGCGGCAGCGCGGCGTACCCCAAGGTTTGGGGGGTCCTGAGCCGCGCAGCCAAAGGGTAGTTACGGGGTTTTTTTTCTGCTCTTTTTAGCAACCGGGTTTATTTTGCAAGGGGACGCTCCCGTCTCACCGTCCGCGGAGCCGGGCGGAGGCGGCGTTTTCCTCGGGCGGCCGCTCGGACACGGCGCGGACCGGCGGCTCCCGGTCCTGGGCCGGGCACAGAGCCCCCGCCCCAACCCCGCGCCCCTCGGGCGCCCCACGGCCGCCGGGCAGCCCCCCCACCCGGGGCGGCAGGGAAGGAGGCACCGGGGGGGCTCCGGGGCCGGCAGGCGGCTGGGTCGTCGCGGCAAACTTCGGGTGAGGCTCGCTGGAGGGCGGCAGGGTGCTTCGCTGGGTTTCCTGGGTTTTAGGGGGTGTCTTTTTTTTTATTTTTTTGGGGGGTCCTGCTGTTTGCAGAGCGCTCAGCTATCAACAGATGCCGCCGCGAAGCAGCCCGCTGCCCCGGCGGGCGGCGATGCCGCGGGGCAGGGCCGGGGCTGCGCCCCCCGCGCTCGGCAGACGGAGCTCAGGCGGCGGCCGCCCCCGTCCCGTCCCGTCCCGCCGCGCCCCGCGGGGCTGCCGCCCCCCACCCCGGCCCGCCCCGGCACTCACCGGCTGCCCGGAGGCGCAGGCCACGAAGCTGACGGTGAGCGCTAGCCACACGCCCCGCATTATTCCCGCGGCGGCCGCCTGGGGCCGGGCACAAAGGAGAAACCGGGGAGCGGCGGCGCCCGGGGGGGCGCGGGGCAGGGCCGCGGGCGCCCTCCGGCCCGCCGCGCTCCTTGCTCCGCTCCTTGCTCCGCTCCTTGCTCCGCCGCCGAGCCGGCGGGCCCGATGCTGCGCGGCGCTGGGGCGCCCGGGCTGCAGGCTGCGCGCTGCCGGCTCCGCCGCCCTCCCCTCCCGCCCTCCCTCCGCCCCGAGTGCGCGGCGGCGGCGGCGCGGCTCCCAGTTAAACCCCGCAGAAATTCCTGCAGGATTACAACACAGATTGGCAGCTCCCCCAGCCAGTGGAAGGAGGCGGCGCGCCGCCGCCGCCGGCTCTCGCCCCTCGCAAATTCAAGCAACTTTTCCCCCTTCCCCTCCTCCTCCTCCTCCTCCTCCTCCGCCCCGGTCTCCCCTCTCTCGTCCTCCCCCCCAGTGGAAAACATGAGCAGAGCCGCGGGCTATAAAAGCGGGGACGTGGAAGGCTCCCTCTTTTCGAGGGAAAGCTGCCCGCTGCCGCCTCTTTTTAGCGCTCTGCCCCCGGATTTCGCACCGCTGCTCCGCGCGCCCTCCCGAGTTGGCCTGGGTGGCAGCATCAAGTGCCGGGAAAAACGGGACTGGGGGGAGTTAAAAATCACGGGGAAGGGGGATATCCCAAAGTGCCAGCCCACTTGGGATCCCTGCTTGGCTTTCTGCCCCACGGTTCGATTTTTCGGGCTTTTCTTCCTCAACAAGAAGCCTAGAAACTTTTAGGGGTGAGGGGGTGGCAAGCAAGAGAGGGGCGCAATTTGCACCTAGTTACATGGATGCAGGAGCTGTGTCTTCAAAATAAATATTGCAAGAATTGACAGCCCCAAGAATGTGTGCTCCAGAAGCCAAAACAAGAAGTCTTGCTATGACTAGTCCATGGTATTTCTCAACTGGGGAAAATGGTGGTATTGCAGAGCTTCAGAGCCTCAGCCCGATACACGCGCCTATGCCAGCATGTTTCCACCGCTGAACGTGTCCATATATTACATCAGTCATTGGACATGGGAAAGGAGCAATAACCAGAAAAGCAAAATATATCAGTCTTGCTTGCAAACTACCACTTGTGATTCAATTCAGGAGGCTGCAGGCAGCGTTTTATAGCCCAAGTCAAATGGTCACAAGGACTGTGATGGTCTCTTTTATTTTAGCAAAACCTATCCCTCATAGATGACCCTGGCCCCAGAGGGGGCAAGAAGAGCCTAGGGAGATTTGCCAGGCAGCTGTTTTTCCACCCCGTTCACCTTGCTTGCCCTGTGCTCTGTGGAGCGCTTTGGCCAACAGGTGGTGTTGAGATCCCAACCACCTTCGCTTCCCACTCTGGTTGCCTTCCTATCAAAACAGGAATGCCATGTAAGAAAATAAAGTTAATTTGGCACTAGCCATCTGTCACCCCACTTACCACCTTCCCGGCCTCTCCCAGGCAAACACCCATCCCTGGAGATCCCTGTGCAGCATGGGTGCAGCGGCTGGCTCTGTGCTGGGAAGCGGCAGGACCCTTGTCCCCAGCGGGGTAGGTGGCCATGCCTGGAGCACTCTTGCTGCATGTGACCCAGTCCCAGGAACATGATACCTCTCAACAGTTACAACGCTTGCTATTTCTAGATCCGCCTTCCGGACATGCCGTGTCATTGATTTTTAAGCTGTATTCCCCACTGAAATCTTGTCAGATTTGCAATGATCTGCTCCTCATGGGTGTCACACACAGATTATTTAAGATATTCCTTATATTAAACAGATTGTTTAATATAATCCTTCTTCTTCGAAGTACATTGCAAATGCTTAGGACCCAATTCCATGTATCCTCTTCCTTGGTAGGCAGCAGGACTGCAATCCAGCTAAGCAACAATTTCAGCGCTGTTTGATGTGGGTGAGTGAAGTGCAGTGAAGCAAAGGGAGGAAAACTCCAGTTTGGCCAAATCTGTAGGACCTCACATAGGCATGGGGTCTTACAGGCACCCCCGTCTGCAGGGATGGGAGAGATGAAGAGGTTGTAACTTGCCCCAAGTCAAAGCGGAAACCAGAAATAGCATTCCTTGTGCTGGCAGGATCCTTAACAGCAGGAAAACAGAACGCCACATTAGAAACAAATAACATAAAAGAGCAAATGTGAAGACAGAGAAGCTGAGTACAGGAAGCATCCTAAGGGTTGTCAGACACCAAGGGGCAGGTGGTTTACTACAGAAGGGTATTTTTTTAGCATTCAGACCTTTCAGGCACGTCTTTAATAAATAAACCAAGCTCACCTTTTCTTTCATGTTACAATCCATGATTATCAGAGGTTTACTCAGTAGAATCTATCGAAGACCAAAATATCATCTGCAACCAGCTAAGGGAAGGCCTTCCTCAGGCAAAGACAACGGCAGCTAATGGTCTCCTCCTGGACCACGAGTGTCCATACAGGCAGTGCCCATGAAGGACTCGGGGCTAAGACCTGCAAAACGTCCAAATGCCTACACACATCCTTAAAACTGGGGGGGGGCAACCTCTGATGCCAAGCACGAAGCTAAGCACACGCACTCATACCAGAAGGAGCAGAACTGAAGACTAGAAGCCAGACAGATGATTTGGAAAGATAGAAATGAGCGTGACGAGGAAAGAAGAGAAAAGAAATAACCCTTGTAGCTCATAGAAATAACAAAAGATTGTCTTGGGACCCACTTGCTGCCTCCCCGCACTCTATACTGCAGTAGGAGCATTTCCATGCGTGGTCCCATGGAGAATGGCTGTGCTACCTTATCACAGCCAAGTGCTTTGGCACCTGCTCCTCTTGTCGCCCTGATTTTATAGGGACAGAGGCAAGTGGAAAGCCCAGCATGAAGCTGAAACCAAGTGGTTTTAACCCAAAGGAATTATGTAATAAGAACTGCAACGAGAGGGTAATCGGAGCCAGGCGATGAGACAGAGCTGCCAAGAGAAAGCTGCAGGCCCGGGCGTTTCTGATGCAGACTGTCGGGCAGCGATCACCGCACTGCCTTTGTGTCACCCCGTGTCCCCCCAGCCCTCCGACGGGCACCAGCCAACGAATCACAACCCCGACGTCGAGTCAAACCAGGCTGGAGTAGGATTAAGGTGGGATTAAGGGACAAACTTCACCAAAGGCCATTTTTTTACAAAATGTGTTATATGCTGGAAGGATGCGAGAGGATCTTGCGTGTAGCATGTGCAATGTGGTTATCAGCTACAGAAAAGCTCCAACTATAACCCAAATGTCCACCAAATTTGAAAATTCAGCTCTGGGTCTCTCCTAGGGGGAAATAAACCTTCTGGATTTGTAGCCTGTGTTCCCGGCTCTGGCTCGTTTGCACTGTGCAGTCAAAGCACCGAGTGACTTCACACAAACGCAAACATTTCTAAAGCTAGGAGTACCGCAGAGCACAGACAGGGCTTTACAGGACCCTTTTAGTGGGATGTGCCATGGAATTGCTGGAATTTTAGGGAAGAGTCGTGGTTAGAAAGAGATGGGAGCTGTGCAAAAAGCAAGTTGGGACATCTTGGGAAAAAGATTTCCAGCCTATGGCTGCCAAGGCACTGTTAAGGATAAGTGTGCTTAACAAGTTCCCAAGTGCTTCCCAAGCATTGATTTCTGCGTGGCCAAGTCCTCCAGGTGACTTGCCCAACCAGCAGGGCTAAGGAAAGAGATCTACATGGGGAGGACAGCTCCTAATAATGCCGTTTCTCCATTAAGATTTGGCCGATAGTACAAGGTGTGATTGAGAACACTTGGCCCAAAGCACCAGAGAACACAGCAAAACCCTGAGCCTCACACTGCGGTCCAGCAGGTGATGAGGTGGCGTTGGCTGGACCTGATGTTTGTTGTATAAATGATCAGTGGCTGTATTTGTGCCCAGGGTGGGATAGCCTTGGCATCACGTTCAAAGGTCATAAGAGGTGGCAAGTTTTCCCAAATAACTTGTTCAAAGAGGAGCAGAACCTGTGAAAAGGAAGAAAGCAGCTAACATTAAATCTGTTTGAACCCATGTCAGCAATGATCTGAAATAAACTTGCTAAAATATGTCGGTAGGACAGTTCAGAGTGAGATTTATTGCTACATCCCCAAACTCCCAAATTTTATGCTTCTAATTTAAGAACAATAGAACTACCCATCTCTTCTATAAAAATGTCTCACTAAATATTTGCAAGTGCAGTCATGTTCATTTCTGTATTCTAATTTGAATTGAGGGATGTGGTAGGATGGGACTGGTGCTCGTGGGACCATTGAACCACAGGAGAGGTGGCAGCAATTTTTGGTAACATGTCACTGAATGGTTCTTTTCTGCAGCAGTTCTTAACAGTGTCATTATATGAACATGCACCCTTCTTCAACAGGCTCTTGTTCCAAGGGTACCTCTTCTAAGCATCCCCAAAATACCCTGGGACATCTTTGTCTCTCTTTGATTGAAAAGCTTCTTCTGCTATGCAGCTTCTAAATCATAGACCTATGCAGGTTATTTATTTTTTATTCCATCTATCTGTTTATTTTGGTTAGATATGAAATACAAAATATGTCTGCGCAGAACCGGGCGCTCCCTGATAGCATGGCAGGAGCTAAGGGCACCATTGAGCAACGGGTGCTTGTTGTGTCTGCTGTGGCACTGCCGGGGCCATACAGTTGGACTGTATGTGGTTTATAAGGTGGTTTATAATGCTGGGCTTTATATGAATGCAACAGAAGGTCTGAGCTTGGCCTGCAACTTAGCTGGGCAACAACTGACACCAGAAAACTTCCAGCAAACAAAACTTTTTTGTTCATTTTCATGGAAAAGAATAGTGGTAGGGAGGCCTAATAAAGAAGAAAATAAAAAGGTGGCATTAGGGGCAGAGCACAAGCAGCAACCTCCTAAGAAATGGTGGGTTGTGTGAAGCAGTCCAGGAGCAGCCTGAAAATAGCACTGGTTTGTGTTTGTTGTTGTGCAACAAAAGGAGTGAGTATCGATGCAAAGAGACAGAGAGATAAACCTGGGCTGGGGGCTTCGCTCCAGCCATGGCTGCAGAGGGGGATGCTGCAGGTGGAGCAGGCAGGGGAGGTTCTGGAGTAATCTCCTGCTCGGTGAGAATGGCGTTAGCTGGCTTTCCAGAAGAGTTACATTCAGAAAGTCATGACCTCTGCCTAGAGGGGGACATCTGAACCAGTCACTCATCCAGATTCAAAGATGGCCTTTACACTTGGCATTGAAGTCCAGCTTTCGCAGCGCTCCGCGAGCAGGTCTCATTCCCTGCTATTCAGCAAGTCACCGAAGCTTTTAAATGTAAAATACATGCCTCAAGTGCCTTGCTGATTTGAGGGTCTCTTTTCCAGGGAAGATGCCTACCATGCACCATAAGAAACACAAATGACACAATACTGACAGCTAGGACCACCAAAAAATTATGAAACTTGGCCAGAGAGACATCATATTCCCAGCTTTGGCTCTGGAGGTTAACTGCCGTAAGAAATTCAGTGTCACTTTGTGCTGGCCTCCTGAACAGGGTAAAATTTACCACTCTGCCATTCTAGCCAAGGCTATTACACTTTCTTTTTTTCTATTAGGACAAAATGTACCTTTAAAATACAAAAGATAATTCTTTATCTCTGAAAGTTTCATTTAGAGCCATGGCTCAATATTTGCTTGAGACTTTTGCTTACCTGGAAGTGTCTCATACGTGATGATCCCTGCAAATGAAATGCATTGTTGATTTAGTTTGTTATCCCAAAAGATGATATCGTGGTTAAGGTTTGTATGCAGTACATCAGGAGGAAAATACGGAAGGGTTGGATTGAAATAGATTTTAATTCTGCCAGGTATACTGCTGAAGTTAATGAAAGTCAGTTAGACATACATTTGGCTGCTGTTGCTAACTGAATAATACAAGTAATAACAGAGGCATCTATTCAATTCCTGATGAACATGAGTAATTTCCATTATCTTAAAACGTGTAGGAGTTATGAATTATAGGTGCAGAGATTGCCCAACACTTTTTCATTATTATATCTTGTTGTCAGTTGCTTATACATTTGCCAAAGTTTAATGCATCAAGCTGAAATTTCCTATGCTGGATATCAGCCTCCGGCTGACTTTATTTGTTTCATTTTATTTTTGTTTTGCAAGTTTTATCAAGAATGGTGCATCTGTATCCAAGAGCAAGGTTAGGAGAAAGTATGTTATTTTGTCTATGGTAAGCCAAATTCCTTCAAACATTTCCCTGAGAAGATGTTTTACCTCCATGCATGGATGCAAAGAGCAAAAATTTGGCAAAAGGAGTCAACCAAACACCAGAAATTTGCTTTTCAACACATTTGGGAAATTATTCCCAAATTTGGACCATGTCTAAGCATTACTGTCTTTGCAGTTTGTACATGCTTGGTAGAGACTTGTTAAATTCTGACATCTAAAAATCCCATCTAGGCCGGGCATGTTCCAGCTCAGAGCCATAGAAATCTCTCTGCGGTTGGTCTCCAAATAAAAGGGCTGGCTGTAGATTTCCTCTCGGCACTTGCGAGACAAGGTCTGCTGTGTGTGCCTGCGCAGCGGGGGGGAAGAGAAGGGAATTTGATTTACTTGTGGAGGGATAAAGAGAGGGACAGTGGTTGTTAGAGTTGGAGAGTGAGGAGGAAGAGGAGGGATATGGGGAGGGAGCAGCACGGTGGGAGGAGGACAGGAGTGAGGGTGGAGGCGTTGGCACAGAGTGCCAGGGCATCAGGCCCGCGGTAGGTGATACCCGCAGGGGCAGCGAGGGAGGAAAGCAGGGCAATGCAGTGTCTGGGGTGGCTGGGAGAAGCAGCAGGGGGAGGTGGTCCTGCCAAAGACAAGATGATAACTGCCCATCGTTGGGCAACCGCGTTCTCCTCCAAACCTCGAAATTACCACTGCCGGATGTAAAGCTCCACGTTCCTCTGCTGTCAGCAAATAGCGATGGGAAGACGTCTGTCTGCCCCAACACTCTGCATTGGCTGATCAGCATAAATAATAGGCTGTGTAGTGAGAGATAATGTTGTCAGTAAGATCCATGCAGCGTTTTGTTGCAGAAGTTGAAAGCTATGGAGACAATGACAAAGACGACTGTAATTAAAGATGGTATCATAAGGCATTAGCTGGAAGGACAACTTTAATTCTGATGTTTCTCAACTCTGAGCGCTTTCTTTGTAGCTTCAATGTGTTTATAGCAAAGGTTTTCTTAATGCTACTCTTAAAATATAATGCACAACATGTCACACTTGGGTTAACTGATTTCTGTTGTCTGGCCCTGGAAATCTGTACCCGTATGAGTAATGCTTGCACACATGAAAAAATCGCTGGAATTAATTGTCACCACTTATCATCTCCTAACTTATGGGAGTAAACAGATACTGCAGGACTTGCCCATATAATATACTGAGCATGCTCAAGTTAGTCCAGATTTGTGTATAATTGATGAAAGTATTTTAAAACAGTATCTGCTACCTCTTGCCTTCTCATACATTATTGTTCAGATATAAATATATAAACATATTTAAAATAAACATATATTCCAACAGCAAGCGAGCATCTGTCTATGTCAAGCCTTATCACAGCTATTTGGGTTTTTCACATTTCTGTTTCTCTCTCAGTTGGTGGTGTTTTTACCTTCTCAGGATGGAACTGGATCTGGAGCCAAAAGAATAAAATAAAGATGTGTCCAGGTCATACATGTTTCAGCATATTTATTTCAATCTCAGGATATACATCCTGTGAGCATCAAAACAAATTAGTCTGCAGTACAAGGAGAGCCTGTGGTCTGACTGTTTCTAAGAGAAAATGCAGCTGGACTTTTCATGCTAGAGAAAAAGCTTCGTTTTCATGTTACAAGCTTTTCTTTTTTTGAGTGTAATTGCAAACTCATCAGGTATGTAGAAGCAGCTGGTTATTAGGGGTGAAATGAAATAATGACCAGTGTCCCTCAGTGCTTGTAGAGCAGTCCCCGAGGGAAGTCTGACACCCAGGTGAGGAGAAGAGCCACCACCTACCACCATGAGACAACGTGGTGTGGGGCTTCCCCTGGCTGGAGCATCCCTCATTTGGGGTTTCTGAAATCAAAGGGTAGTACACCCACTCTTGATAATGACCAGCTTCCTAATGATAGTAAAATGGGAATTATGCAGGGCTGCAAGCAAAGGACAAATTCTGAATGAGAGAAAATGAGTTCAAAGCATGTGATTAAATAGTGGTAGGCTTAAGGTCTTAATTCTCCTCTCATACTATCCAATGCAGGAGTAACTCATTTGTAGTCAGTGAAGCTACAGAGATGTAAAATGGCATCGGAGGAGAATCAGGCCATTGTTCTCTGCAAAACTCACTGATAAGACATTAATTACTAAAGCGAAAATGCCATCAAAAGGATTTTAAATGCTTTGCAGAACTCAGGAGACAAACTCATTAAATGCTATGTCGTACAGGGAATTAGTTCCAAATTTGTGAATGCAGAGAAGGCGAATGCTGCACTACAGATAAATGGATGATCATTTTGAAAGCTTTCTTCGGAAGGCCTACTTTCTTTTGGAGGGGGAGCCAACCCCACACATTACATCCAGAGATGTGAAACAATTCCAGATAAAATAAATCACCCTGAACCTTGGTCCATCTCACACACTGAATCCCAGCCAACTGCAGTTGTTTAAGGTTTGTAAAAGTTCACTGGACTCTGTTTCCTGCCCAGCCTGTCTCCCCTTCCTCCCCTCCACTCCCAGCTCTCATCTCAGGTCAAGCCAGGCTTGGAAGCAGAAAAGCTAAACACCAGTCCGACAGCATCATGTGCGGTCTTTCTAACTGAACACCCAGTTAAAGTGCTAGAAATCTCACTGGGGGAAATGCCAGCTCCAGGAATATGATAAAATCTATGATAAAATCTATGATAAAATTCTCATTTGACCTCTCCAAGGGCAAGATTTTACCCTCATCCTCAGGATAATCCCCAGATAGTTTTGCAGACCCCAGTTACTGAGATAGGGTGACCAAGTATTTGAAGCTTCCGATGTCTTTTTGAACAAAATCACTGAGCAGTTAACCCTCCATCAAATCCACCATGGAGGAGATGAGGTTTATTAATATATAAGGAAGAACAGCAAAGGAGTTATCAGTGAGAAGTGAAAACGACCACGGCACAGGACACAGTGCTGCGTGCCCCAGCCACCGCAAGTGCCATGTCCTGCTGGGGGACCCTGGATGCTGAGGCTCCCAGTCCAGCATCCTGGAGATCTTGAAGGCACATTTTTGCCATAGGATTGAGCAGTGATGAGCAGGATGAATAATTGCCCCATCTGCCTTTTGCTTTGGGTGTGGGCAAAAGCCCTGCAGCAAGACCCCGGGAGTCAGGCTTCTCGGGGCTGTGTGATGGGATGTGGGAAGCAGGACAAGAAGATGCACTTGTCACATGAGCCAGGAGCAAGGTGGGTATGTCAGGAGAATATGTCCCTAGCACATGACTTGTGTGCAACACTGTCCTGTGATCTGATGGGGTGACCGCATTCCTGTCACAGGATCTGTGTGAAGAAGAGTCCTTTTGAATGTCCCCTACATCACAGCTTTTTCTTGTCACTGTTGTTCAAACCCAGCCACTCAAAGCGGGAGAAGGTTCAGACTACGTCATTGGCATCGTTGCTGATCACACTTTGGGACTGGTGGCAGCAGCTCAAAAGGATTATTCACAGTCCCTCGAGCTGCCAAAGGGGCCGTCCACTGCAGAGTGGCCAGAGTGGTTCCCTGGCTCACAGGAGGATGCGTCTGCCAGGACATCAACATCCTCAGCTGCAGGATTTGCCTTGTCATCCCCATCCAGCCCTGGGTACCTGCAGTTCAGATTCGTGGGTGCCAAGAAGATTGACAGGTACCTGGCCGTGGTCAAAGTGTTCATGATAACACAGTCTCACTCCTCAGAACAGGGGCAACTTGTGCATTGGCCAGAGACTGCCCCGATTATGTCTCTCAGTGGACGGTGCTGCAGCATCACAGATGTCATTTCCAGCTTGAGTGGCACAGCAAGGCTGTTGCCTTTCCATTGCATGTTGGGCTGGATGCTTTTCTCCTACCAGACAGTTCAGGCTTCTCCTGCCCCATGTAGCCTTTGCGTTTCCAGGGTTTGGCTGCACTTGGTTAGAGTGTTGTGGCTGTCAATCCTGTGGTATAATTCTAGGCAATAGTACAGATGATACACCTGCAGATTTTTTGGATCTTTCCTCCTCCAGTCAAGGAGATCAGGTCTGATCAAGTGCGTGTGACCACAGAGGTGTGTGGGCAGAGTCACCAGAGGTGCAGCATCTTAGACACAAAACTAGAATGACCTGGAGGGTGTCCAGCTGCACGGTTTGAAGAGGGTAGAGGTTTTGGTTGTCCTGTTACAATGGTAGCGGTAGCTGTGAGCACCCCTGTGCCAGACTGCATTGCTCACTGGGATGCCACGTGCCCAGGCTGGCTGACTGCAGGTGATAGAGACCATGGGTAGCAGGGAAGCGTGTGCCGTTGGCTGGAGAGATGTATGGCATGAGGTCCTTCAATGCAGGTAACCACTGGCTACCTGGGGCACATCTGACCTGCCCTGTGCTGTGTGTGATCCCCTGGAGGCAGCAAGAATATGTGGTCATGGACCGGGGAAGAACCCAGAGAAGGTGTGAGCCAGAGGAACCACCCAATGGTTTGGGCAGGACCAGAAGTCAAGACATATATGACAGGTCAGGAAAAGGCTTAGAAGCAGCCGCAATGGGTTTATCTCATTAACAGTTGGATTAATTGCAAGCACTGCCTAGAGCAGCTGATGATTGTGCTAACCCTCAGCTCCAAGGCTAGCCAGGACAGTGTCCTTATCCAGCAGCAGGTCATAGATGGGGGGAGCCCTGGCAGAAAGAGTGTCTTTTTTTGTGAGTGTTATATTTTGAATCCAAATCTACATGGGACTTCTTTTAGTAATAAATTTATACTAAATCGGGAAAACTCTTAGAGATCTGCTTTTACTGTGTTTGCAACGACATCTTTTCAAAGTGGGCCAAGAAGTGGATTAATAGTACGAAATAAAAAAGAATTAAAACAACCAACATCAAAGTCATGGCTGCACTGCTGCAGTGTCCCATCACTGAGCATCAGCTTGCTGGAACTGTGTCCGTTCCAGTGTTTTGTTAAAATACTGCATTGGGAACAGTAATTAAACAGATTCTGATGATGGTTTTTAACACATGCCAGCTGGCTCCCAGCCAGTGTCGAAGCAGAAACATTGTGCAAACTCATGGTCAATGATGACTTTGATCTTTGAAGGGCTTTGTAGTGGCGGAAGGAAATGGGAGGATAGGAGGGAGGGAGAAGGGTGCAAGCAGTGGGGAGAAAAAAGAGTAACATGCACTAGAGTGGGAATTATCTCCTGCACCTTGACAAAGGCAGTGGGTGCTTTCTTCCTTCCCCTCTTTCTTTATGTGGGGCAGTAGGCACAGTCATAAACTTTATCATAAAGGCCCAGTTTTGTTAATGACAACCCATATGAGTAACAGAAGTCCCTTGAATATTCCCATGTGTGTGCCATTGGAATTGCTCTGTGAGTGACTTCCTCTGCATGCTGGCTTGCAGTAGCTGGCCCTGCCAGCGTATTAATGTGCAATAGACACTGGGCAGTGTTGGAGTCCTTCAGGACAGAACCTGGGACAACGGTGAAGAAGAGGTCTTCTGTGGCCAAGAAAATCGTAAACGTGCTATTCAAATTATCTGCTTAGGCATTGCCTGGAATGCTACAACAGCTCTTTAGGCACAGGGTTCTGTCCCACAGGGTTCTCTGTTTAGATGTTGCATGAACAAGGATTGGGGATAATGGACAACTGCGACTGGCAAGAATGAGCAGAGAGGGATGTCTCTACAGTTCTGAACAGTTAGTTTGAATTTGGTATGACTTTCCCACATTAACAGTTAGCAGTGGGCATGAAGAAGGAGAATCACATTGTCCTTTTTAAGCCTTAGAGATACGTAAATGGTTTAGGTAGATGATGTTGCTGATTTCCAGGCATACTGCTAGCTGTGCCTTGGTCAGCAATGAGCCTGTGTTCCCAAGCTGTTCTGGCAGCCTCTGAATATTGGTGTGCTCTGTCTCAAGTGAACCTCACTTCAGAAATCGCAGCTGCTTTTACTCTAATATTCTTATGAAATTCTTCACAGAAGTAGGATTGGCTTGACAGTACAAGCTGCAATGTTTCTGTAGTAGCACAGGAAAGCTGGAAAACCTTGCAAATATCTTCACATTGAAAGAAATGTCTTTATTTCCCTTCCAAATTCTTCACTAATGTTAGATGATGACACTTATGATTTTTCCCTCTTTCTTCTTTTCTGTAATGAACAACATTTTAAATTCATTAACTTCCAACTCTGGAAGGACACATTTAGCAGCCATAGGGGTTTGGTGTGACTCCTCAGAATTTCAAAGAATAAAGTCCTTAATGAGTTCTCCTATGCTTTTGCATGTACAAAAGATGCTGTCAGTAAGAATAACCCTTATTTTAGTTCAAGGGCTCCAGCAGACAGCTGAGTTAAGTAACTAACCTTGCATCAGCTGGGCTCCCGTAGCTGTCAATAATTATCTGTATGCACTCCTCATATGCTCTAATTGCAAGGTGAGGCAACTTGGCATGAACTCTGTTGGGAGAGTTTTAAGCTAAAGCATTTCCTCCACAACTGAATGACAGTAGTTCAGTTTTGTATCTGAGCCACAAGAAAACAATAAGTGGGAAAAGATAAGCATGTTGTTTACAGGATAGCGTCTGGCCCCACTGCGAGGAGACCTTGAACTGGAATGTAAGTACAAGTGATCTGTGAATCAGTCTTGAATTTTATACCAGTCAGGTCCTCTGTGTGGACATATTTAATTGATTTACAACTGACTAATAGCAAAGAAATTGATGTAAATCAGTTCTAGAGCAATTTAAGTGTGCACGATGTAGCTCATCTTCTTAATTAAAATCCTATTAATAAATGCAGATTTTGTGTTTATACAAAACATATTGTAAAGTTCTTCAGATAGTACACCTTGAGCTCTAACAGCAAAAATGGCCATGGCACTGAATCCCCCAGCAATACGCAGAAGTACAAATGCCATGCCCAGAAAAACAATCTGGCAATTATGTCCACCATGGACTTAAGATAATTTCCCGTGTGCTTATCTGATGTGCCTCACATAATTTGAGCATCCTTGCTTTCTGAGTTTGGATGCTGAGGCGGGCTTGCAGAGCTGTGCTAAAGGAGGGCAGCAGGAGCTCAGAGGGTCTCCCTTGACATAATGGAGACCCTCCTCACGTACCAAGTTGGTGTCCCTGTTGGCTTGCAGGAAAGAGACCCGAAATCACAGCAGGCCTAACTAAAACACACAATCCCTTGGTCATTATTTTAGTGCTATGACAAACTCCTTGTTCAAAAAGCTGGGAACGGAGAACAGCTCTTGCTGCTGCAGCAGGAAGGACTGAAGCAGGTCGGCAGACACTTCTGGAGGAGCAGCCTCTTCCCACAGGGCTCCCAGCTCCCCCTGCTCCCAGCTCAGGAGCCACAGGTGCTGCCAGGCCCCCGACATAAGACAACACCCCTGAATTGTCCCCAGCCCACGAGGAGCCAGGACCCAGGCCTGCAGCCCAACCAAAGGAGTAACTCTGCTTCAGAGACTGTGTCAGTGCCTCTGTCCCAGCTCTGCCTGCTCCCGGGACACTGCTCCCAGCCCTGCGGGGAGCCGCTGGCACTGCAAGGCTGTGCTGCAGCTGAAATGTTTGCCACCTGCATTTTTAATTGGATTTTTCCCAGATGGATAGACCCATGTACACACACAGAGATGATAATGCTAAATAACCACTTTACAGGTCATTGATTAACCTCACCTTTCAGAGATATATGTGGAACATACAGCTTGTACAGTAACAACAGGAGCTGATAATAAATCCTACATCCTATGATGGGCACCTGCTCTAACTGCAGTAACACGGCTGCCATCATTGGTACTTACTGCACATGCTCTTTTGGGAATGACCCTCCACCTAAAAATAAAGGGATCACATCCAACTCCTAGGGACACCAATGAGAGCTTCATTGGCTTGGGACTGCAAGTGGCTCAGTCATGGTGTGGAGAGGCATTTGTGGGCATTTATCCATCCAGAGCTCCTTTACTACAGTGAGGTGTATTTTTGCTAAGTGAAGATAGTAAGGCAGGAGATCTTGGTTGGAATCAATGACTTGTTTACTGTAAATGCAAAAGGGAAACAAGGTCAAGATAACTGATCTTCTACAGCCATGTGCAGGGATGTCACCCTCACACCAGCCAGCCCTGGGAGATGAATGGAGGGAGGGCCTCGTGCCTCAGCATAAGTACAAGCACAGTTGTGCTGCTCCCAGGCAGTCGAAGCAAAGTGTCACCCTGGGAGAGTGTACATGGCACAGGCAGGGGAGTGCCAGGCACACGGGGTTTAAAATAGCCTCGTGGCACGACCTCAGCACCAGGCTGGGAGCCCTGACCTCATGCCTCTGCTCTGCCAGGAGCGCCTAGTATGAGGCTGAGCCTTCAGGTAGCTCAGCTGCAGGTGGAGAGAGCAGAGGAGGAGCACTTCTCCACCAGACGGGAAGAATTTGGGATAGCTCACTGAAGACTGGAGGGCTGTCATGTAGCAGGAGCAGTTCAGACACAACAAATATAGCTGTGCTTTGCTGGAAGGCCCAATACTTAGAGCACTTGAAAATGTTGTCCTATATAGCTAGGGACTCATCTCTGCATCCCGGTGGAGAGCTAGACAAAGCCCAGTAAGAGCAGCATTTCATTATGAGCTTTCCTTATTTAGTTAAGTATTGTTTTCCAAAATACATGATGAAACTAGAGTCACCACTTTCCTTGGAAAAACAGATTACTGCTACCCTTATCCTTCTGGAGTGCTGCTCTGTCCATGTGAAAGGTGAAAGGGAGCTCCTAGGAGATATTTAGTCACAGCTTAAACAGACCTTGCTTTTTCAGTTGAGTTTGATGGCTCGCAGAAAGTTACTCCTCCCTTAATGAGCCCCTGGGGATCCAGTTGTGTATTTTTTCAAGATCTGTGATGCACATATGTATCTATCTGGCATCCTCCCAAATCTTTTCAAAGATAAAATGTGAGATGAACATCTGGTTCACACTATTACAATCTTTATTAAACACTAATTTCTCCTCCAGAAAAGCACCATCTGTCACAGCTCCAGCCCTTGTTTTCTAACATGGATTTTTCTTCAGAAGTACACAATGAAATAAATCTTCACCAGTTATAGTCCCCAGAATTTCCTGACATGAAAAAGCACAGTGACAGTAGTAGGCTCCAAGAGTTGATTTGCTTCAAAAATCCTACGTTATTATTTAACGCGGTAAGAAACCATATTATCAAGGATACTAGCTCCACTTCACATTAAGAAGAGTTCACTTAAGCATTTTGATAAATCCGTTGCTGAAGGATTTGATACTTTTTCAGCAGCTTAGAACACTGTGTCTTCAAGCCTTGATAGTCAAGGAACGGATTTTGCAAAATCTCCCTTGCTTCTCACAAAATTTTTGTATAAGAGAGACAGCTTGTTGTAGATATGGAGAAAGTTAATTTTCATGCCAGTTAAGTCCCTGTCTTTGTGACCCCTGTTCTTAAGCCCTGTAGTACCCAAAAGCCAGGGGAGAAAACACCTCTGAGCCATCATCTGCTTGCCTCCTTCAGAGGCAACAGGATTCACCACGTTTTCCGTGATCAGGGCACAGTCCTGAGTCACTCATGTCTTTTACATGATATTTGGAGATTCACCTCACTCTGCTCGGGAGCTTGAATGTCTAAAAGGATTATAGTCTCCTGGGCTCTTAGGCCCTTATTCTTGCCCATTACTAAAGCAAATCTAAATAAATGCTATTAAGAGGCTAAATTCAATTTGCTGTCTCTTGGTGTTCCAGCATCTCATCAATAAGAAGCTGTGTGCACATCGCTCTGTGCCCGAGGAGCACCGAGGATGCCTTCAAAGGGCTTTGGGAAGTGCCGAGTCCTTAATGTCGTGGTACTGGGCAGCAGCAGTGCATGACTCCAACCCCTGCAGTCAGTCCTGCCTGGAGAAGGCAAGGCTAAATGAGCACATTTAGCCTGATTTCAAACCCCCTCAGGTACTGGTAGCTGAAGAGCTTTGCACAGAATTCACTGCTGCCAGGATCGATGTTGGTTTTAGGCTACAGGAAAGGAGGGAGACCAAGATGGACTCAGTCCCTCCGCTTGTAGGTGGCTGAGGATCTGACTCGATGTGCAATGGCCAGGCAAACCCCTGCAGGGAGTCCTTCTCCACTACGGGCTAGTATGGGTCCTTTCTGTCTAAAGAGACTCCCAAACCCTGAATTTACACCTGCTGAATTGTTGGTGTCAATGGCAGGAGAGAGGACGGGTGAACTCCACGAACGCCACATAGTGATGCTTTCCTCCACATCAACACCCGAGAGCAGCTCCCCACACTGCCAGCTCTCTGTGATGGCAACACACAGCTACACTCGTGTTTGTAAATTCTTGCTGTATTTTGCTGCCTCTATAACTGCGCTTTCAATGCCCAGGCATTGCATGGTCCATGGTGCAGCTCAATATGAAAACAGCCATGGAGACTGGACCTCCTGCCCTTCTCCGCCAGCCTGCTCTTCTGGGGTGCCCTCCCTGCCTGCGTACCTCTCACAAGAGTTTGCTGGAGTTTATGGTCACAGCAGCAACAAAAAGAAATAAAGTAACCCCACCACGGTACAACTCTGTGGTGAAACTGTTAAAGGGTATTCTACATGCTACAAAAATCACATATTTCTAGTCTGGACCTGCTGTTTGAAGAGTATTAGAAAGATGTACTGAGTAGTGACAATATAACATAAGGAGTATCCTTTTTAATGGAAATCTGAAATTGATCCCAAATGTGCTGGTGACCAGAGTGCTCCCAATACCCTTGGGAGGTATAAATGGTATAGGGATTTTCATCAGAGTTATGACCTAGTGGGTGGAGGTTCACATCTGTATCAGCTTCACAATAAGTTTCCCAAAAGTGAGGGATAAACAGGTAGAAAGTGAGATTAGAGAGAGTGGGCGAGCATCATTTGGTGCCAGAAATGACTGCTCGCACCACAGTGGACATGGGGAAGGTACGAGTGATGGCATGCTGACTTAAGGGAAACTGGAGGTTTTCCTGCAGAGGTTCCTGAAATCTGTACACCTAGGGGGAGAGAAAGGTTCAGCCTCCTGTGGAAATGGACACCAGCAAGAAGGATTCAAAGGAGACCCGGGCAGCCCATGGCCACAGCTATCCCAGGGAAGAATCACCTTTTCTAACTGATTTTTGGATTTCAGTGGTGTTCCAGCTCAGGTAGTCCTCACTCGCCCTCTAGTACCGACACCAGATCCTTAGTGTCTTCAAGAGAGCAGCTGAAACCGCTGCACCTCTCCTGTTGGGCATTCCCCTGCCCTTGGTGCTGGCCCAGGCAGGTGCAGAGCATTCCCAGAAGCTCTGTTACTTATCCCAGCTTGAAATGGGGCTGAAACTACAGTGGGCACAGTGCAGGGGTATCTTCTCCGACTGTGCCCATTGCATAAAAATCCTCCTGTTGCTCCTGTGGTGATACATCCTGAACAAACTGCTCCAGGGGAAGGGGCTGACCTGCATCAGTATATCTGCTGCTAAAACTGAAGCATAGGCAAGTGGGAAAATTTGCTTCAAGATCGCTGTGCTTGAGGGTGGCACTCGCAGAGCAGCCTGGGGCTGGCGGGCTGCTGCTCTGACCATCACCCAGCTGGGTCCTTTGGAGGAAGGGAGGTCAGAGGTGGAGGTCGCCTCTGTGTCACCCTCCAGGTCAGAGATCAATCCTGTGGCATTCCTTGAAAAAAAAGAGTGAATGTGTAACCGTGGCAATGTTGCCAAAATTCCTTCTGACCATTAAACAAGCTGAAACAGGCATCCAGAACCATCGGAGCTGCCGTGCTGGAGAATTACCTGCGCAGCACGGTTGTATGGTTGCTACCAGCTGATGGATTTCCACCACAGTTTTACATACCCTAAGTGTGAAAAATGCAATAAAAGCCAAATTCTTCAGGACTTATTTCACAGCAGTTTTAATTTTAAACAGCTCCTGCATGCAGGCAGGGCAGGTACAGAAGGTGAACTCAAGGCACAGGGCATGCAGTCACATAAACAAGACTTCCAACGAGCAGCGTTTGTCCAGAACTGATATCTATTGCCAAGCACATGCACAGACTGATGAAACCCAAAGTGACAAACTCTAAACGTGTGCGCTGAGTTAATTGTGTGCGCTGCTTCCATGCACTGAGCCAGGAGACTACGGGAACTTGCTGCACTGGATAATTCCAGCGGGGTACAAGGAGTTTCACCCCGTTGCCTGAGGGTGGTTTGATTACTCCGTACAGCATGTTGCGATCCTCAATCAAAACTTTTCACTATGTTCAGTACGCTGCATGGGAACATCTGGTAATTTACAGCAGAACGTCTTGTAGCATTTAATGCCCGAGTATCTCTTTCCTACAACCTATTTTCATTTTACTGAATAGAGACCCAATTTCCTGAATTTTTAAACAGTCTTGCTAACATAATCAAATTACCATGATTACTCTGCAATGATTTCAAAAAGTCCTAAAAGCGCTGTTCCAACTTTGCAGTGAATTCCTATTACACATAGGAGATTTTGTATACACTTTAAATAAAATGCTTTTAATTCAATCAGAAGAGTAAACAGTGTTTGTTTTTAGCTATTCAACATATTTGAGCCACAAGCATTTTTCCAAGTGAGTGGCTATGGGGGTTTGTAATGCAACGCAAAGCAAACACTGAGAATATAAAATCACACTTGTTCAAACAGGATTAGAGAGTTTATTCTAGCAGAGTTTCCAAGGATTTCAAAGAGAAAATAGCAATTTTTTTTTTTTTTTTGCTTAGGGAGGTGGAAAATATGTGATGCCTGGTCAGTGATTGTACTTGGTAGGATCCCAGCGGTACGGTGCAGCCCACACTCGTGCTGGGTAGCAGGGCAGGCATGCCATTCATTTTTCACAGTCTCCCAGCCCTCTGTGGCTCACTCTGGTTCTGCCTTTGCTCAGCAATCGCTTTCACTGTATTTTGTTAACATGAACTGGAAGCCAGCAAAGAACTAAAGCCTATTTCTGGCATGCATACAGCATTTGATAAAAAACGTAACTACTCCATGCTTCTTCATGTATGCTTTTTGCAGGCCGTGTTTAAGACACGATGATAAGAAAGGGAGTGGTTTCCTTGCCCCGGGGTGCAGGTTAGAGCCACACAGAGGCACAGAGCCTCAGCCCTTGCTTAGGCAATAGCTCTTGCATGCATGGCTGTGCTGCTGAACGTCTTCCTGCATCCCTCTTCCCTCGCTGTCCCTCCCTGTGCCTCCTGCAAAGGTCTCCGGTACCTATTGATCAGAGGGATGGAAATGATACCAAATGATCAGCGGGCTGGAACACCTCTGCTATGAGGAAAGGCTGAAAGGGCTGGGGTTGTTCAGCCTGGAGAAGAGAAGGCTGCAAGGATACCTTATTTTGGCCTTTCAGTACTTAAAGGGGGCTTATAAGAAAGATGGGGACAGACTTTTTAGCAGGGCCAGTAGCGATAAGACAAGGGGTAATGGTTTTAAACTAAAAGAGGGTAGGATCAGCCTAGATAAAAGGAAGACATTTTTTACACTGAGGGTGGTAAAACACTGGAACGGGTTGCCCAGAGAGGTGGTAGATGCCTCATCCTTGGAAACATTCAAGGACAGGTTGGACGGGGCTCTGAGCAACCTGATCTAGTTGTAGGTGTCCCTGCCAATTGCAGGGGGGATGGACTAGATGACCTTTAAAGGTCCCTTCCATCCCACAGCATTCTATGATTCTGTGATTCTATGATTCTATTGTCAGCATTTCCCAGCAAAATTTCCTGCCCAGTGCTGGAAACATCCAAAAGCACGGGTTAACCATCGTCTTTCCTCTGCTTTCAGCTGTGTTGAAGCACATGGTGGCTGGTCGTCCTCTCTCCCACAGCCCTGCTCCCCAAGGCAGGGGCACATCGGGGAGGTATCAGAGCTTCGTAGGAGATGACCACAAAAATCTTGCCCAATTCAAATTATTAGGCAACACAGAAAAGTCACTGCAGACTCCCCTAGAAGTATTTCCTAGGTACCACACTCCAATTTTTCCATGATAATAAAGTACTTGTTGCTGGGGGCTCTGAATACTTCACCATGGATGATGGTTATCAGGTCAATTTGTGAGCCCTCACCCATTTCTTCAAATGTATTTGTTATTTGTAAGCAGTCACTGAATTGCTTGGACAGATGATTTGCAGATTACGGGTTGTGCACAAACTTTTTTTGTTTCAGCCGCTCCCTATTCAGGACTTGTTTTGTGTGATTGGCAATTTAAGTGACACGGTGTCATTTCTGATCCCGGATTAGATGGCTGAAGTATTTTAAAGAGAAGAGGCGAGAACGGCAGACAGAAAACAATGCCGTTCTGCTGCAAAGACACATTTCTTCTACAGTTCATCAAACTTCCACAGGATTTTTGTAGCCATTGACAGTGGTCCAAACACTGTCAAAATGTCAGTAAGGTAATTCCACTGTTCATAGCAAACTGAACCCAGGGTATTAAAAAAATATATTAAAAATGTAGATTTCTTTTACCAACTAACCTTATGTGTGTGCGTATATGTGGGCACATTTGTGTAGGGGCACGTGCGGATGCACAAACATAAAAAGAAAATAATAACCTTGTGCAAATACTGTATACATGAAGAATTTCTAGGCTTTTACTGTGAAAATATATCATTTTGCAAGCTCCACAAAGTTTGTAAAAATTTTTAGTGCCACCCATTAGGATACCAAATCTCTGAATGCTGCCTTGATTTAGTGCCTGGTTAGCAACTCAAAATCCTCAGCAGAAAAAATCAGAGTGCTGATTTTTTTTTTTTTGTCATTGATTTCCTTAAAGTTGGTGTTCAAAATCAAATAACACTTAGAAACTGCAATGGTACCTAATTATTTCTGCTTTAATTCAGAACATTGGGATGCTCTAGAGAGTCTGGATAACAAGAGTGAAAATTTATGTTGTCATTTAAAGTTATTACCATCAACAGAAGCCCTGATATAACATAAAACCAGCTAGCGACATGGATATATCCAAAAAAGGGTGACAGCGATCCCAGGTATTTTGGGGCAGGGCAGCAATGCACCGTGCCCCCTCACTGCTCCACAACCCTTCCCACCAAGGGCTGGGCAGCTCCCGTGCCCAGCAGGATTTCAAGGCTGTGGAAAAGCAAAGCTTGGCAGTGAGTCCTCCCCACACCAGCGTGTTTAAGGGCTAACAAAGAGTGAGAGTTTGGGTGTGTTTTCTTTTGAGGGTTGCTTTTCACCTCGTTGATGATCTAATGATCACATTCATTTGACCAAACTAGGAAGGATGTGTTTAAAATAGGGAAAGTGGATGCTGCCACTGGAAAATGTAGCTTCTGAAGAGTTATCAAATATTCTTGTCACATGGGTGGGAGGATTTCCCCATACGGCTTGCAAGATGATATTGCAGAAAGACTACGTATAAGGGTAATATTAAGCAATAGTCATATTTTTAGCAACCTTTGAGGCAACTGAGCAGCTGGAAGTAAGGAGAGAGAATCACTCCCACGTGATTCACACTGTAGGATCTGCTTTGTAGGCCAGAGTTTGGGATGCTCTCTGCTACCAGTAGCTATTTCTGCAACAGGCTCCAGTGTGACACCGTGAATCATTCGGCACCAGCGCGTAGTGCTTTCTCATCAGCACGTATCGTCACAACTTCCTTAGAAACCCATCTGCAATGGCAAAGCTTTCATGATAGGATCTTCAGACATGAGACTGTGTCTCAACCTAGAAGATAGCCTTGTCCATAAATCTAAAGGTGAGGAATTCTTTAATGACAGCTATTTTTCAGCTGGCTGCATGGCATTCCTGTGGCACTGGGGGGACACGAGAAAGGCTATGGCCCTAAACAACGATGATGGAGTGAGTTAAACAGTATCAGTTCTCCTGCTGGAAGTCCTTTTGCAGTTTTTCAATCCCTGTTCCTTGGCTATTTTTATTTAAGTAAGTGCAATCTAAATTAACAAACAAATTATTGAGCATTTTGGAAACAGATTTCAAAACTTTATGTCCAGCTGATATAGTCATTTATTTACAAAATATTGAAACAATGAGATTCTCGCTGTGTTTGTTGAGAAACGGAGGGCTAGGATATTTATGCAATTTATTTTTGTCTTACCAAAACCATGAGTACTCGATGCCAGTTGCTCCCAGCGCTGCCCCACAGACTCTGTCATCGCTGTGGAGGGCTGCAAGCAAGAGCTGCAAATGGGGCCAAGCCAAATTCAGCTCTTCTCCCATTAGCCCCATCCCCTGGCCGCATCCAGGTCCTGTCTCTGCTCTTCCCACACATCCCCCTTGCCAAGCCTCCAGCCAGAAACCCTCACGTAGCAATGGGGCACAACTCTGGGTGCTGTGATGGAGAGCACTAGGTGGTGGGCAGGGGGAAACCCTCTTTGGTGGCCATGTGCTTTGCCTGTGCAGCAGGATGAAGCCTGCACGTGCCCCCCGTCACGGCACAGCAGCTACCATATGGTAAATTGATGTGCTGACAGTAAGAAGGATGGGAGGAGAAGGGTCTGTTGGGCTCCAGCAGGTGCTTTTTCTGCCCACGCACAAGGTCCAGCCTGCTACAATGACATGGTGAATTATCACCTCAGGTCCTTTTTTTTAATGTGCAAATATTACACCCCTTGCATTCAGTTATTGCTCATGTATTTTTTTTTAGATGAAAGCCCTGGTAGGGTAGGGATTGTACCATATCGAGAGCACATAAAATAAATTAAACCCTCCTCTGCCACAGCTGGATGCTACAGTGTATGTGGTGCCCACCACAGGGGCCTCCAGCCAAGCCCAGCAATTCACTGACAGAATAGATCACTTGTGGACACTGGCATCTAGTTAGGCACAGCATGAAAGCTTCTAATTCCTGCCTCTTATGAATGATTTTATCTCATCACCTTGACATCATTGAGGCAGCATTTTGTCAGTAAGCTTTGGAAGCCGTGTAGAAAATAACACCATGTAGAAAAGTGGTATGAGTTAAGTGCTGATAAGGCGAGTGGGCTGAGATTTCAAATACCTCTGCAGACAGTAGATAGAGGCAGGAGATGGGCACTGGGATGTTTGCTTTTTTTTGTTGGTTTTTTTTTTTTGTTTAAACTGCTGCAGGTGGTATAGTTCATTTGCAATTAGAATACCAGAGACCAGGAATACAGTCATTTTTGACTGCAGCAGTGAAAGACAAGAATGTTGAAATTTCAGTGGATGTTGTTCACAGCCTCTTACTTATCAAAAGAACCATGCTATTTAAAGGTAACTAATGGATAAAATATGAATAAAGATTAAACTACAAAGGATAAAAAGGATTATTTAGAGCACTGCCATTATGCAGAGTCCTGACATTAATATTTAGACACTCATGAACACTTACATAACCGCAGCTTATTTTTAATGGTCTTCTGTCTTGCTTTGTTAACAGGCTGACAAAATGTAATTTAGGACTATAAGCTGTGAGCCCCACATGGAGAAGAAAAGCCTATAATTCACATCATGCTCTGGCTTTTAAGACTTAGGAGACGATGGCGATTGTATGGCAGAATGCAGCTTGCAGGGCATATCCATTTACATGCCATTTGAGACCCTCAGGCTACACGAAGTACTGCAGAGTGCATCATAAGAAAAAAAAGGAAGAAAAGAAGCTGGCTTAGTTACAATTGAACTGACATGATGGCAAATTAATTCATAAGGTAAGGGGAAGAAAAGAAGCCCTGGTTCTGTCGGCGCAGCTCCATACCCACTGAGTCAGGCACGTCTCCGACCACTTTGCATCATTGATTCATCGCTCCAGATTTTCTGTCCTTCCCTTGGTAAAAAACAACAGTAACAGGGCAAAGCATCAGATCAGCGTTTCCCAGGCAAATAGAAAGTCAAGCGGAGCTAACGTTAAAAAAAAAAAAAGGGTTTGTGTGTACTAGGAAATCAAGGTTATTAGTTAACATTTGTTTTCTCCTCATCCAGCCTGAAGTTAATAATTATTAAGCCTGTTTTGAGAAAGGCAGGGCTAGGGCTTGACCCGTGTTAAGCGCAGATGTCACCAGTAATTAGCCAGGACTGTACCTGACATGCTCCCTGCGGACTTGGTGTGGGTGACAAGCTGTGGAGATGCAGCTGCAGCACCTGAGTGGCTGATCCGCCTCGAATTTGCATTGCTGCAGCTATTTTCCACTTGGAGGCACCCAAATGTCGTTATTCGTTCCCTGAGGGAGACCCTTGACACCCCATGTGTGCTCAGGCTCTGAAGCATGAAGGCAAAGTGCTGCTCCTGCTGCCTGTGCTGAGGTGCAAGGAGCTGGGCACACAGGGCTGAGGACACCAAGGCCGGACGGCTGCTGCAAAGTGAAGAGCCCAGGTCACCCTGGGGTGAGGGCTGACGCTGGTGCTGGTCCTAGGCCATGCCTGGAGGGTGGCTGGAGGGAGGTGCCCACCTCCTTCTCAGTTAGTCCCCTAGGGAACCAGTGGCCTCTGAGGAGTTGAGTGGGGGTCCCATCTCTTTGCTTGCGACGGTTTGTCCTGTTTTTCTCCAATTTCATGGCCACATGCTTTGTCCTTGAATTCATATGCATAAAAGCATATAAAAAACAAAAAACCCAGCAAAGGTTGACTCTCAGTGATTTATTCAGGGATTAGAAGCAAGAAAGAGTGAACATAAAAGTAAGATGAAGACAGAAGAGATGACTGCACTTTATGCACAGTCAACATATCTGCCATCATGGTCAGGGCCTGTTGCTGCACCATGTTTCCAACTTCTTTCTCAACTAAACTGCCAGTGGAGACTCATGGTGGCATGTAGGTCTGGCTCTTGGATACTGTCTCTGGGGAAGACCTCAGACATTGCTCCTCTCATCCTCCCCCTGGAGCTCCTCAGGGAACAGAGCAAGGCTCTGGTTCAGTACAAGCCTCTCCTTAGCCAAGCCCCAGAGCCTGGGCTGCTGGGACAGCCTCTGCTGTACAGACCACTACTAGTGGCCAGCGCCTTCTACTCCTCAACCCATTTCACAGGTGTTCTCAGATGAGCAGTTTGCTTTATGTTGACTTTACAATAACTGCTTTAGTCAACATCTTCCCCCACTGTGGCTGGTTCCAAGGAGGTCACAGGCACAATTACAAGCCCTCTGTGTGATCTCCCAGGCCTGGCTACCACGTAGCACCACCCAGTCAGGCATAGGTGTCCTGAGCCTGGCTGAGGCCTGGCTGCATCCTTCCTTGGCTGGAGCCTTTCTTAGGAAAACAGCCCTCTAGAAGATGTTTTGTTGTGCCACAGCTTTGCCAAATCAATAACTGAGAAGGGTTATATGATGTGAACCTGGAGGGTGGCTGTTGTGTGTCCGCTCAGAGGGCTGCTGGCTTGAAGCAACAGAATGATGCAAGACAGGATGAACAAAGCATCAGCTGGAAAGAAGATGGCCATCTCCTGCACTGAAGATGGAGAAAGTGCTTGGGGGACCTTGCTCAGACTGTATGAGGATGTCACTTTAGGTGGGCAAAGTGTCAACTTCTCCAGACCCCAAGACAGGGAGGAAATGCTGCTGAGACAGCCACTCTGCCTGAGAAGGCTTCAGAGACAGCAGTGGCCAGTGGTGTCCTTGTGCCTGGGAACATGATGTGATGTGATGTTACAGAACTGAGCTAATGAATTCCCTCCCTGACGATACTAGGGAAACCTTGCAGGTCCAAGCAGAGGACTGTGGATGGCAGCAATGCTGCTGCGGGACTGGGGCAGCTGCTGCCTGCCCTGGCACCAGAAGCCTGAATCACACCAGAAATGCCGATGTTGGGGAGGAAGAGGCAAGAAACTCCTGAGCCTGCACTGACATCTTGGTCAAATATGGCAAATTATAAGGTTTTTCATATGTGCTAGGACTTCTGTTGTGCTAACAGCAATGTTAGTTGCCTGTTGGTTAGGCTGGGAAGGGCAAGAAAGAGGTTGGTGACAGCCCTACAAGAGTCATGCCAGAGCTAGTTGCTGTCTTGTGCAGTGGCTCATGTTAGCCCTTGTTAAGTAGTTACGACTCAGACTCAACAGAAGCAGATCTCTGCTGATTCTGTTGCTAAAAGAGGTTTTTAAGCAACACCTCTACAACCTGTCTATATTTTTATATATGTAAATACATAAATGTATCAGTTCAGCTCAGGACAAACTATGTAAAAGTCACAGGTAGAGCAGCTGTTAGCTCAAGTGCTTCAACAGAGCTGGAAAGGGGATGTGACAAGCATGCTGGGGACTCCGCTCATTTGGCACGGGCTCTTAGGAAGCTGGTTGTCGGTGCTGTTTGTGAAGACAAGCTTGCTCATTAAAAGCTTGATGCTGCTGTTAATGGGTAAAACTAAAATTTCTTTCCAATCTACTGATGTGCCAAGAAGCAAAATGGGTTAGCTAATGCAGGGAAGTCATACTTTTAACATGGCAAATCCTGTTCTCGCCTCATAAATTCAACTGAGGAATCCTCTAAGCAACACTGTACAAAATTATACATATTCCTGTTACTGAACATTTCTGTTGCTTGGGTAGTATTAAACAAAAGAATTGTTTAGGCTTTGTAAGGAAAGAGTTATGAAGAACATAAAAAAACTTGCTGCAGGTCTTTTTCTGTGGTTCTCATGGGCTCTTGAAACCCATAGTAAATAATAATATTTATTAATAATATTTAACATTTACCACATGGTAAATAGTGGTAAATGAGTTAGGCATGCTGTTCAATAATGTCCTGCTGCTGCTTTGAATTCTCATAACATAGCGTGCTCCCAGAGCTTTGAAGTAACATCATTTTAAAGAAATGCCTGCTAGTGCCATGGATGCAGGCTTTGCCATGCAGGCTTGTACCAAAGCCAGCAGATGCCAATGGAAACAACCCCATATGCCAGCTAATGAACTGCCAAAGCATGGCTGAAACAGGCACCTTTGTTCCGAGCAAAGACTAATTCTGCCCTGATAGCAGGTACTAGACAGTGTCATTCACTTAATTTCACTTTTTGTCTCCATATTCTTGATGCAAGGTAGTCCATTAAATACCAGATGACAAATCAATGATTTGTAAATGCTGTGTGCCGCAGAGAGACTTCTGCTCATTTCCTGTGAAACTATTTATTTCTTACAAAACTTGTAGACTGGAAATTCAGGCTTTTAAATTGAACATAATTCTTCCAACACAGCAGGATAGCCATCATATTCCACACAAAACCATCTGTAGTAATAAAAATACAACATAAAACCCAGACCTCACAATAAAAAAGTTCTCTTCATTTTTTAAACCTTCTTCTTCGCAATAGTGATACTCTTCACTTCCCTCTTGCTTACTGGTACTGTGAGCCCAGATGGGTCTGCCACACTAGTTTAATTTTCTTCTTAGAATATGAAAAAAATTCACTACTGGAGATACGTTGTTATCAACCTGCCAAAGAAGGACTTTTCCGTGGCATGATGGCAGCTGCTTTCTTCTGTCAATCTGAATTTTTAACCTCTCTCTTTTTGATGGACTGGGCACCAAAGGATGGGGATTATTTTGGGGTGCTGCAGAGTAAGGGGTTTCAAGGGTATTTGGTTTTAAATATTTCTTTCCTTGATGACTCCTCAGCTCCCAGGCCACAGGGCAGCATGAGGAGCAATGAAGCCCTGCACGAGTCTTGTCCCCGCTATGGACTGCAGAGCAGCCCAAGTGACCGCCCAAAGGTGAGAGCCTGCACTGTCCATAGGCAGCCCAAATGCCTGAAACCGCCCCCCTCCTAAGGTCCTGAACCCAGCTGGGGCATCCTCACAGCACAGGCTCAAAGCTTCACTGGGTGTCGATGGGAAGTGAGTCTTCTTTGGGGAAAAAAAAACTTGGGTTTGGGTCCATGAACATCCTCTGAATCCAGTTCTTTAGGCTTCTGGTAGGCAATTTTGCTTTGGATTTCATCAGAGATTTGTCTTGATGCTCTATGGGTCATTTCCTTGGCTTTACCCGCCGGCGTCAGGACTGTGGCTAGAGGCAAATTGATTCTCTGATGTCCTTGCAAATGAATTAAAAAATCATTTCAAATACAGTTGAGAAAGGTTTTTCAGGCTCCTGTGAACAGCCACCTTTCGATGCTAGATGATTCTGGCTTCAGATCTTTTTCTTGAAAATACCTTGAAAATAAACATGCAGAATCCCATAAAATTGGTTAACTTGAGTAAGATTGTATGCATAGCTGCTGTTCATAATAAATGATCAATCTAATGAAGGAAATTTTAGCATTAGCTCTGTTTCAATTTCCAAAATAGAAAATTAGATCAAAGAAGAGAATGGAATGACTTTTCTAACACAGAAATTACAGGAATGGATTTCACTCTCCTTTGCACAGACATGGAGTCCCCCCGGGTGAGTGCAGTATCAAAAAGAGGAGAGCCTAACTTACAGATTCGGGTGCAACCAAATCCAGGACTGCTGCAGTCAGCAGCACATTGCCATTCATTTCAGGATGTGTAGGCTCTGACTTTTAGATGCACATTTTCCTTTAAAGTAATTGCACGCCAGTTAATTTTTTGTGTGTGTATGTATGTGTATGTGGACCAGATGCACAGATTTGTGGACCCCAGAGAATTTCAGTGCTTTCAAAGGATGTGATGTAAAATTCTGTACACTAAATTTATTTCTTCCCATGCAACTGTGTACAATCAGTTCTAATAGGAACTAGACACTTCCTGCACGTCTGTTTTTTAATGGAATCTGCTAGGTTTTATAAGGGCCATATTTAGCTGTACATCCTCTCAACTGTTAACTGTATTATCCTTTTAAGGAAGTCATTAACTGTTCACTAAACACTCTTCCTATAGCGGTTTTACAATGCATGCACACTGAAATGTGGTTCTCTGTGAGCTAAATAGCTCTTCATAGTAAAAGATCAGTGTGTATGTATGTGATTAGAATAAATAAGGAGCACCTCTAAAATGTATGGCACGATTAGCAAATAATTTCTTCTTGTCTGCCCTCCAACAGCTCCTAACACAAACTTCATACATTTAAACAATTTCCCTTTTTTTACAACTGATCCCGGGACTATTGCTCATGCTGCCCAGAAATGATATTTTCAGTTACATTTTTGTTTCAGCTTGAAGGAGAGAAATGATTTTCACATCCTGACTGGTTCAGCATTTGCAGCTGAAGCTGTTTTCTTCCTTGCGTCATTCTGGACTAGCTCCTACATTTCATCTCACACTGTTCTGTTATGCTTTCCATGTACAAAGTGGAACCATCAACTTTCAGCCTAAAAGGTCTATTTTAAGATGAAGGGGGAATAAAATGAGGAAGATCGTAAGTGAAGTCTCCATGAGGAAGTTCACTGCACTTCCTCTTTATGAAAACAAACTGGAGGCTGCCCCTGACAAATATGAAGTTTGTTTTAATGTAACTGTACAGTAAAGACCTTAATCCTTGAACCTGCCACAGTCCTGCCCTGTGAAGTCTGCACAGAGTTTACGTGGGAGTTATAAATCAGAAAGAGATAGCAGCAAAATAAAGAGTCTGTAGTTCCTATGGGATAATGGTATTGTACTCTGCCAAGCTGCAGATTAGTTTTTTGCTGCACCTCTCATGCACTTTAATAATCAAATGTCAAGAAACTAGAAACTGCATTCCTTTCTTCACTTACCTGCATCCCCTTCCTCTGCAAAAGCAAAAAAAAAATCCAAGCAATTCTTACTTTCCAATGTATATGTTTTCTTCCTGTGGTTCGTGGTTCTTTCTCCTCCTAATCGAGACTTCTGGAAGTTTGCGAGCAGGTGCCCAAACAATTTCAGGCACTCCCACATCAGGAAAACTTCCCTTCCCAACTCTGTGGGACTCTGCAGCCCCTGGAGGTGGGTCGGCAGTAACGGGAACTGCACACAGGCTCATGTAATCCACCTACTCTGCCGTCAACTTCGGGCTTCTCTTCCCACGGCAGTGGTAGACTGAAGACAAAAATAAATGGCAGAAAAATAATTATTCTACCCTATATTTTTGAGAATTTTTATGTTTGGGCTTTTCTCCTTTCTGATTCTGTCATGGGGAAGGCAAGAATGGACAGAGTCACAACCCCAGTGCAGTAGCAAGATGCCAGAGTATGGACACACAAATAAGACCCACTATCCCAGCTGACTGGCAACATGTATTTGAAGAGAAAGAAACAATGAGATGGCCAGGAAAGATGAAACCTTGACAATGTGTGTGCTCAGAACAGGCTGGTAATGAGCCTTGGGAAGGTATTCATGTGTGTCTACACACGGTGAAGGAAGAGAAACATGAGCAACCACATCAGCCGAGACCAGCCCAGCAGGACCATGTTTCCCAGCCAGTTCCTCAGCCCAGGCACATGGGTACTTACAGTCAGCACCAGGTTTCTCTACTCATCCCGGCATGCTGGTGGCATCGTGACCTCAGCCTGACTTGTAATCGCTCTGCTGTGCTCTGCTCAGCGGAGAGGATGGGGGAGTGGGAAGGAGGTTGTAGGTCTTGTCTTCAGTCTGGCAAAAGGACACCTTATGCACTCTCAGGCTCTGCAAAGCCAAGGGGCCACACCACATCCTTCTTCCTCAAACTGCAAATCCCAGGAGTCTGATAAGTGGGAAAATTCGGAGTAAAACATGGAGAAACTTCTTGGAGAGTTTTCCCTTCATCTGCATTTTTAGGAGTCATGATGAAGCTCTCAAGGTTGTTAGCCTAACATTTGGCATTCATTTTAAAAATATTTGTTTTCAACGTTCGCATAAACAGGATCTTTTTTTTTTCTCCCTTCTGAAAGAAAAAAAAATATTGACTGATATGTTTCTAGGAATCTAACAGAGAGTGAGAGTGCGTACAAAGCTGTATGTGTCTGCTCCCTGTAAAGCTCTGCTGTGCTCAGGTGTTTGTAGGACTTGGTCCTTTGTGAATGAAAGCAAGAGAAATTCATTGAACTCAACATGCCTCAAAGCAAAGATTACTGAAGGAATAATGTAAGAACAATGAAAATAAAATATTTCCATTTTTACAGAAAGTAATGGAAAAAACTACTTTTCAAAAAAATCCCCAACCTGCTTTTATAGAAATAGTCAGAGCTTAATTTTTCAAAAATTCTCCTACATTTTCTTTTGCTAGTTGGGGACTACATCCCTTGATGGAGCAAGGAAAATGTCAGGATGGCAATGTGTGCAGCAGACGTCATCTGAGTCACACAGAAGGGCTGTCATCTGCACGTTAGGCTTTCAGGGGGATCCCAAAGGCCTCATTCACAGCCTGGACCCCACCGAACAAGGCCCTGTGTAAACTCCTTGAGACATGCACAGCCAATTTACTTTTAAGAGCAGAAGTATACAAGAAGTCATTATTATACAATAGGAAATGGATGCGGAGGGTACGGTTTTGATTAAGGGCCAGTTTACCTCTATTACGTGCAGGAATAAATGACTACGCAGAGAGTGGGGCAATGGGGAAAACAGTCTTTTTGATGGAGAACTTCAGTCTAAAAGCCAAAGTCTGGTGTTTGGGGTAAAGGCAGATCCCTGCGTCATGGAGCTGGTGGAGGAACCACTGTGCACTGACTCTTGGCAGATGCAGAGAATCAGACTGCCCTGCCGGGACTCCTTCGCCAAAGGCTTCTGACAAAACTCCTCACTAGAGCCCTGGGGAATCTGCAGGCTTGGTTACAGGAGAAGAAACAAAACATAACTTTTTGCAACGGAGGAAGGTCACCAAGAGACTTTTGCAATTTGTGCTGAGACCTGCGGTTCAATAGACTCATAAATGACGTAGACAAAGAGGTGGGCAGCAAGGTAAGAACATTTTCTGATGATAGCAAGTATTCAGGATAGCAAGGCACCCTGCAGTCCTGGGGCAGGGTTATAAAGTTCAACCTGATGCATAAAACACATGAGATATAAACTCCTGAACATATATCTCCTAGTGGCAATGCTGGTAGCTCTAGACTGCCAATGGCGCGTCGTATGTATAACTACAGTGTAAATAGATTTATTTCAGTTTATCTTTTAATTAAATTCATGTCTGTAAGCTGCAAAAACCAAACACTTCCTGGGGACTCAGAAGAGCTGTGCCGGATGGAATGACGTTCTTCGGCTTTGAATCAGATCTTCCAGCTAGTGAGAAAGTATGATTAAGAAAGACTAAAACATCTGGAAAACAGCTGATGATGATGTCCCCCAAGGGACATAATCAAAATATCCTGAAAGAATATTTTTGTTGCAGAAGCAAGGCCAGTATTGCACACAAAGAAGTAATTTTTCTTGGGAAAATAAAAAAGTGTCCTTGTCCAAAAGGCTTTTTTTTCCTCTTCCCATTAAAATTTAGAAAAAAATGGAAACAGTAATGCCTCCTTTTTCGGACAATGAAAATAAATGCTTACTAATATCTCCATATTTAGACAGGCCAGCATACTTGGGGGATATAGTCACTCCTTTGGTATCAAGGGCTCCTTTGTTTGAAGAAGTAAAAATAGCATTTGAACAACCCTCGTGGACACTTCTGCCTTCAAGCCTAACATGGCTGTAATACAAAATTGCAAGTGATTCAAACCTCCTTTGAAATCGATGTCAAGATCCAGCTCTTTAAAGAGAGGCTGACTCCGGAGGGGTTTGCGGGGTGTTTAGGTGAACGTCAGCCAAGTCCCATCGGGTTCATCCCCAGAGCTGCGCTTCTGGGCTGTGCAGCGGCTCGGGCAATGGTCAGCAGCCTTCTGGCAGGACAGCCCTCGTTAGCCTTGCTTCTTAATTGGACAGAGTGATAGCTGCACATCAAAGCTCCTTTCCACAAAGGAAGTGACCTGCCGCTGTTGTCTTTAAGGAACTCATTTCCTCCTTGCCAGAGCCAGAGACTTGCTCTCATTCGGTGACATAGGGCTCAGCTCTGCCCTCCACGGCCATGAGCTGCATGGGACAGTGCAGAGCCGGGCACATCAGTATCCAGCACAGCTCAGCCCAGGACAATGAGCAGAAGGGGTGGATGCTTGAAGGCAACCTGGAGCAGGTTCTCGCTGGCCCCCTGCCATCCTGACAGAGCCATGCCCTTTCCCACCCGTGCTGTGCCTTGTCTTTTCCCTGCAGGGTGTAGACATCCCCTCCAAGATGCGCAGTCAATCCACCTTTTGCATCATTTAGCCACCCACGTTATCATCAAGTACCATGATGTATCAGGGGAGAAGCAATACTCGAAGAGGTCAGTCTGCTCAAGTTTTCCTCCAAGACCTGCTCTGTGAAAGTGGAGATTTAATAGTGATGAATTGTAATAAATCCCTCACATCAGGAACAGCACTGGACAGCTTGAGAATTAAGAGAATAAAAGCCCTATATTTAAAAAGGGAGCAAAGAGGAAAACAATCTAGGTAATCCCCAGACTATTTCCCTAGCCCCCATAAAGTCCAGTTCTGGAAGGCTCTGCACAATTTAAAATACATTTTGTGGGGAAAGGTATTTACAAGCATGGAGGTAACTGGAAAATACGATAAAATGGCAGATGTAGAGATTTTTCTTTAATAAGGAGCTGATCGTATGGATGATGGAAATTTTATGGATCACAGATCTCATCTGTCTGCACTTCAGTGAACCAACCGATGGGAGGACACAAGGGGAATTATTTGTTGAAATGAGGAAGAGGAGATCTCAATGAGAAATCTCAATAAGAAAGAAAAAGAAATAGGATCATAGAATCATAGAATACCAGGTTGGAAGGGACCTCAAGGTCCAACCTTTCTTGGCAAAAGCACAGTCTAGACAAGATGACCCAGCACCCTGTCCAGCTGAATCTTAAAAGTGTCCAATGTTGGGGAATCCACCACTTCCCTGGGGAGATTATTCCAATGGCTGATTGTTCTCATGGTGAAAAATTTTCCTCTTATGTCCAATCGGAATCTCCCCAGGAGTAACTTGTACCCATTACCCCTCATCTTTTCCATGTGACTCCTTGTTTTTACAAGGAGTCTCCATCTTTGTAACCACCCTTTAAATACTGGAACATGGTGATAGGTCTCCCCTAAGCCTTCTTTTCTCAAGGCTGAACAAACCCAGCTCTCTCAGCCTTTCCTCATATGGCAGGCTTCCCAGTCCTTTGATCATCTTTGTGGTGCTTCTCTGGACCCTCTCCAGCCTGTCCACATCTTTTTTGTATAGTGGCTTCTTGTAGTTTTTGACATCTCTGGCCAATTTCAATTCGCGCTGAGCTTTTGCTTTTCTAACTGCATCTCTGCATACCCTGGCAATGTCCTTGTAGTTCTCAATGGGTATTCGTCTGCTTTTCCATCTCTGGTACGCTTCTCTTTTGGTTTTGAGCAGACTCAGAAGCTCGCACTTAAGCCAAGGGGGTTTCTTACTCCGCCTACTTCCCTTACTTTTAAAGGGGATGAACTGGTTTTGTGCTTCTGGGACAGCATTCTTGAAAAACTCCCAGCACTCGCCATCTATCTATCTCCTTTATCCTCCATGGAAGCTTCCCACAGAATCCCTCCCACCTGAGCTCTGAGCAAGCTGAAGTTTTCTCTTCTAAAATCTAAAACCTTTGTCTCAGTACTAACCTTCAGTGTGCTCAGCAGGATGCCAAACTCCACAATATTGTGATCACTGCAGCCAAGACTATCGCTAAACGAAATATTACAAAGCAGGTTTTCTTGGTTTGTGAGTAGCCAGTCCAGCAGTGCCTCATTCCTGGTTGCCACATCTAACATTTGTATGAGAAAGCAGTCCTCTATGTATTCCAGGAACTTGATGGATGACATGTGAGCTGCTGTATTGTTCTTCCAACAAATGTCTGGGTAGTTGAAGTCACCCATAAGAACCAGGTTCTGTTGACCTGAAGCTTGCTTAAGTGAGCCAAATATTGCTTTGTTGGCCTAATCGTCTTGGTTTGCAGGTTGGTAGCAGATGCCTACTGTAAGATCCCCCTTGGAGACGACCCCTCTGATCTTGACCCAGAGGCATTTGATATGGCAATCGCTGTAGTTGACTTCTCTACATTCAAGGTTCTCCTTAACATAGAGCGCAACTCCTCCTCCTCTTCTTCCCTGACTGTCTTTATGAAACAGCCTATAGTCATCCATCACGATCCTTCAGTCGTGAGTTGTCCCACCATGTTTCAGTTATTCCTATGATATCATAACTTTCTGATTGGGCATGGAGCTCCAGTTCCTCCTGTTTGTTCCCCAGGCTGCTTGCATTGGTATACCTACACTTGAGGTGGTTGGTCTTCTGCTTATCATCTTGGGAGGCAGCTAAGGAACATTTGTTGCTGCTCTGGTTGGCCTGGCTTATTCCCCAGTTCTTTGCAATGGTGTGAGCATTGCCACTGTGGACCCCACTCCCTGAGTCCTTCAGTTTAAAGCCTGCCTCACCAAGTTGGCCACCCTGCTGCCAAAGATACCCTTGCCTCTTCTAGACAGGTGGATCCCATCCCTCCCTAACAGGCTATAGTCATCAAAGAATGTCCCGTTGTCATAATGCCAAAACCCTCACGACAGCACCAGCCACAAAGCCAGAAGTTGATTTGTAAATTTGCAAATTTAATGGAAAAGTATGAATGGTGAATGAAGAGATTAGACTGAGAACTGATTTTTTTTTTTTTTTAATATCTTCGTAAATGGTCTTGAGACAAAACACAGAAGTGGCTTTAAAAAGTCTAGTTGTGACATAGAGCTCCAGAACATTGCCAGGTTGGAATGGGATATTGGATGAGGAGAAGGAGGTGACTTTGAAGGCACAGGTAATAGATGGGACTTAAAGAAGTGGAATGAAAAGTGGGAATTCTAGGGATTTCAGGGATAACAAGTGAGGATTCCTACAATAAACCAGGAATTAAAAGGAATAAAGGAAGGGAAAGGTGTAGGTGCCTCAGTTACTGTCAGGCTATAAATCAATGCAATGTGACAGTGCAGTTAAGTAGTGAGACATTTCCAGTAGAAATGGGAATTGTAAATACTATTTTTCAAGCTGCTGGTAAGATGTAACCCAGAGGTATGTGTTCAATTCTGGCTACCATCAGAAAGGATGAACTGAGCCTGGGAAAAATGCAAGGAAGGAGCAGGAGGCCACGTCTAACTTGTCTAAATCAGGAGGACATCAGTTCCTGGCCTCAGGGCGTGTGCCAAGCACATCCTGACGTGCAGCAAGGCAGGAGCTGGCAGCACGCACCTGGAAGACTGAAACCCAGGAGCACGGCCAGGGGAGATGTAGCACAGCTGGGCAGCTCCTTGACCTGGGAAATGAGGAGAATGACACCTCAAGAGCTTCTTGAAGAGCATTCCCACCCCTCTGGCTTTCTGGCTGCCCCAGTCTCCTCTTACTAGCCAGGACCACATTGAACTGGCTCCTCCAGCCTACCGAGGCAAGGCCTAGGCAACTGCTGTCTGTAAGTCCTTTTCTAGCCATCCAAGGGCATGGAGGCTGCAAGTCAGCTTCCTAGTCAGGGCAGTGGGGACAAAAGGAACTGATGAGTTTTAAGATGGAGCTTGATCCATTTAGTAAAGGACTTTAATGAGTTGTTGGACCACTTCTCAGCGACCTGGGAGCCCCAAGTTCCTAGGAAGCTCTAGGCTCTGTATCTTTCCATCCATACAGTACCAGCTGTGCTCCCAGAGGACCACTGGCAGCATCAAACAGCTGATTTCTAGTCTGTTGTGCAGATCTACAGAAATGCTGGCCAGTACTGTTTTCAGATATTAACCTTTGATGATGGCATTTAGTCAATCCTTGCTTGCACTATGGTAGCAAAAGGTGCCTTCTTATTCCTGAACTTGGGTATTGCCTAGTTCTGTTCCATTTCTAGGGTATTTTTCTCCACTTCTTTTACGTTTCCAAGGAGGAAACCAATGAATCAAATGGCTTTAAAACAACATTTCTTCAGCATATTATTTTTTCCAATACGTCTTGTGGGCAGCAGTTGCTATTACCAGCCTCTTGTGCCTGTCTCCATGGGATTAGTTTTTCCCCTCATGGCAGTATTAAGTTAATACAATCCTGCTGTTACCTGCAGTGTTTCCAAGGTGAGTCAATTCATTTTGGTGGCATCTCAGAAGCAGGCATGCTCGGCTGCAGCAATTTCTGGCACGTGACGAGCACCACATTCCAACGTGCCAGCAGCAATTAGCTCCGCAGTGTGAAGTTAGCCTCCATAACAAGGTAAGAGAAGTGAGAAAATGGCAAGGAGAGTTGCAATCCAAAATTTCAGGTAGCCAGAGCCATCTGAGATCTCACACTGTGAAGGTTGGGTGAGATACCTATTAGTAAGGCTGCATAACTCAACCCTTCGGTCCCTCTTCACGTCCTCATGCAGCTGTGCTGAAGTCAGGGACAGTCCACGTGGCTCCAGCTACTTGGAGTTTCAGGATTTTTGCCCGAGTTTCAAACATTTACCAGAATGTAATGGGAAATGTGATCACAAGGAGTCCGGACTTGGTAGCTTTCCTATTTAGTTAATAAGCCCGTTTATTTAGACTTAGCGATTTCCTGTGGTCTACAGCGTATTTCCAGAGAGGAAACTCAAGTGCTGCTGTACAACTGCTGTCTATACCTACCACCAAAGAAAGACAATGTACAAGCCACTTTCGATTATTTCGCAATTCGGAAGTAATCACCCTCCTTTGTAGTCATGTGCCTTTTACTCACAGCTCTCTGTGTACTTCCCCTTAACACAAAGTCACTTTCTGTTGCTAAAGTTAATGCTTCCTAGATTTGGATCTCATGCCAGAAGAGCTGGTAACACCATTGACTCAGTGCCACCCACATACATGGCTCTATCCAGCCAACACCTTGCCAGAAGGAGTCAGACCTGCCCCTGGGTGCAAACTGGCCTGGCACAGAGTCCATTCCCCAGCACCCTACACATGGCTTCTAATGACCTGCTTTGCCTCCAGCTCCTTAGCGCTGCACTTGCACTGTCTTATTCCATGTAGAGGTACCCAAAAGAAGAATTGACTCAGCCTGTCCAGCCAAGCTGGGTGTAGGACTGATGGCCTCTTGATTTCCAACCATGAGTTAAATTCCCATCTGACACTACAGTGACATTTATTAAAAACAATAACAAACTCTCAAAACTGTGTAGCCTCTGGGGGCCAAGTTAAAACAGAGAAAAGAAAATCACAGCAATAAAGGAAAGTGAATCCAAGATAATATGCACAACAGCAAACAGTAAGAAACTTGGCTCCTCTTTTCAACACCATTAATGCTTATTAAATTTCTATGCAATCATTTCAGTTGTGTGTGCAGGATGCATCAAATAGTTGTAATCCAAGTTCTTGCAGGAGGTTTCAGCTGTTAATGCGGGGACTGGTGAGAGCAACCCAAAAGGCTGAGCTGTCTTCCCACACTGCTGGCCCCGCGTGAGCCTACGCCCTCCAAAGTACCGGGCGGTTTGGCATGGGTAAGTCTGGGAAGGGATCTGGAAAACATGTTCACAAAAATGTTATTTAAGGGACAGAAATTCTAACCAGCAAATTTGTGGTCGGATTTTATCGTAACATGTGTATTTATTGTTTACCCAGAAAATTGACTAATTAACAGTTCTTCTTATAGCCACAGCAACTGAAAGTATTTGTACTGCCCAGGGTATGCACAGTGACTCTGAAGCCAAGCTATGGTTTGCATTTCTAGCCAAGGCTCTTTGCCAAGTCCTTTGCCAATGGGAGTTTTGGAGTGAAAGAATCTCCCCGTCCTTCCTTTGGAAAGACTATCTCATAAACCCTCAAAATCCTGCATCGTCTCCTCTTTTCCTTCTTGTTCCCACATCGTCTCTGCACGTGCTGCCACCAAGACTGGTGGTCCCTTGCCTGTGGCAGCCAGGGCTGACGAGGGACCGATGGGAGTGAGCAGAGCAGTCCCCAACTGATGGGGAAAATATTGCCTAGGTCCAAGCATCTGAAGCCAGCCCCAGCCTTACCCATGCCATTATAAACAAACCAGATGCCTCATGCAGGTTCGTTAGCAGTGGGGTCGGAGTGGTTTAGCAACACAGAAATTTCACCGGGCTGGTGGGGATGGCACCCAGCCCAGCAGGTCCTGCCTTCATCCATCCCGGCGGCCGCAGGCAGTGTGTGCTCGCCCACGGCGGCTGGCGTGGCTCAGAGCTGGGGATAAGCAAGCACACCGGTGGCCTAGAAATTGGAGAAATATTGACAGATGGATGGACTTTAATTTGTGCAGGTAAACTCTTATGTCGCTGTATTGAGGGTGATTGCGTACTGTTCCCGCTTTTCCAGTTAGTCTGAGGTCATTTCATTGGAAAGTGCTTGTTTTCTCACATGTGGTTTTTTGGGGTTTTCTTTGAAGCATGGACTGGGAGTGACTTTTAATCAGCTTTTAAGGGTCTCCATGGATGGAGCTGTAAGGGTGGTGTTTTGTACACATGTGATGTGAGCAATGCTATCCCACCACATGCAACAGAGCAGGCTGTGTTTCGTCTGCCCTTCCAAGCCATCACGGCATTTTATTTCTGCTTTTAGCTAAGGAAAAGACTGGAAGTTTCTCCCGGGAGCAGCTGGTGGGCCTGGAAGCTGGACTATGGATCTACGCCTAATGCTTCATTCAGTGCAGAAGTCTAACCAAAAGGAAAGTGGCATTAGAAGAAACTTGTCCTGATACTATCATTCCTGTCTCCTTTTCCTCCGAGGCTAAGGATTTGTATTTATGTTAACTCTACATTTCTAACTGACTTTTTGATTTAACAGGGTTGGCAGGGGAGGGAAAAGCTGTCATAAATTGTTTTCCCATCCTTTTTATTTTTTTAAAATCAGACAAACTCTGGAGGAAACTGTTTTACAAACAAAAAATAATCTCCAATGAAGCTTGGAGACCCATCTAGTCCCAGTTTCACACTGATTTCTGGAGCAGTCACTGACACACATAAAAATATGGGTGTAAAATGCTGCAGAGAATCTGGTTCTGGAAAACTTCATCTAACGTATGTCATGAAAAGTATGTTTACATTAGGAATGCTAAATATATATATATATATAAATATATATAAGATTTTCAGGCCAATATTAATGCCCAGAATGTTACAAGGTGGCTCACTGGGTCGATTTTATGCAACAGAAAAACTGACCAGTGATTGCTACCAGCTTCCTCACGCTTAGGTCTGAAATCATCTCCTCTCTGTTTGCGAATGCCTTGGGAGACATTACTTGAGAAGACAGGGTGTGAAGCGAAACCCAGCTTGTAAGATGTTAGCACGTATTGGCTCCAGAAGAGAAACTACAATGACAATTAGATTTGGCCATTGACAATGGAGCAGCTAATCACCGAAGCTAAAATCAGATTACCCAAAATGAAAGTCTGTTGCCTGGCTGCAGCCGAGTTTCAGATGTTCTTATGGTAAGTGTACCGAGAGGAATTGCAATCCCGTTATCCAAACAAGAACCAAAAGCCCAAATCAAATACCAGACGGATTGAACAGTGACTTCCCACATTCCCTCCGCCACACTCGCCCGTCTCGCTGCTGAGCCCAGCGCCGGGCACTGCCCCTCCTCGGACACCTCCAGCCGGGCGCTGCCTTTGCCTCTCCACTAGCAGCGTCTAAGTCAATTCACAGCACCCAACCTTCAGCTCCAGTTTGAAAGACGATGTAGATGTAAACTGAAAAGTCTCAGTACCTTGTCTCGTTGGTCTCTGGATCTTTTCCACTCTTTGCGTTCACACATTGCTTGCAGGATTGCACTTAAATTCAACAACAAATTTTATCCTCTGCTGGACACCCAAGCCGTGCTCAGAGGCTGTGCAATATCATGTTGGCAAACATTTGGGCTCCTTGGTATTTTTGCAAATTTACTAATATTCAGCCGAAGTTTGCAGAAGGGTTTAACTGAAAGGTCAACGAAAGAATATCTGCATATTGTAAATCTAATAATCGGGAGAGCTGTAATTTGTTTAAATTTAGGAAAAAGCCAAAGTAAACTCTTTAAAGAAATTGCTCATGTATTTGAGGCTAGCAGTGGGGTAATAAAAATAGAAATTATGTACATAGGACCTATTGTGGTATAGAAACTTAACCTCAACATATTGATTGAGGCAGTTCTTGTCCCTGAATTAATATATGCCTATGAATGAGTATTTGTTTTAGGAAAGTTAAATAGAAAGGCCATGAATAAATATAAAGGCTGAGATGAAATAGCCATCTGGACTACATTAGACCAAAACGCGTAATTGAAGCAAAGAGAGCATACATCCTTTGATCCAGTCACGCACAACTGAAATGAAAGTAAATGGGCAATTCCTCTTATCTAATCATCGGGGAAGAGTTTGCAGCACATGTGAGCAAGAAGGACCGCTGGAGGGCTGCAGCTGGGGCCACCTCTGCAGCATGAGGACCCCAAGTGTGCCAGCCACAGGGATCCTCGTGTCGGCTGCTATGTCAGGGCCAAAGCTTCAGCGTAAGCCCTAGCTGGGCTTATGTTTAAACTGCTAAAACCACGCATCCAGCCTCAGCATCTCTGCTGTTTCCACGGGATTAGCAGTAGAACCAGCAGGGCAAGCTTGAGCTCGGCTCTTTGTGCAGCTGGAAGAGATGGGGTGGTTTCGTGGTGCCCTGCTCTGCCATGGCAGGGACACCCATGCAGCGAGCCAGGATGGGCAGCTGACCAGGGAAACACCGGTCCTTTTTAATCCAGATTGGTCTTGCAAGCAGTGGCACAGAGAGGGGACACACATTGTCATCCCTCTGCCTTCAAGTGTCCTCCATTTGCTTAAAGGTGAGGACGTGGGGATGGGATTGCCAGAAACTGCTAACAGGAGTGAAAACCCATACTTCAAGAACCTGAATTCTCCCTCAGTCTTTGAACCCAGGGCTGCCTTGGGGTTGGTGCTGGTCTTCAAGGTGCACAGCCATACTTAATGCTAAGGCAAAGGAGCTGGCAGAATTGAGGTCTTCTGAATAGGTTTTGTAACCTACTGTTGAAATCCCAGCCAGCTCTTGAATGAGCTAAAAAACTAACCAGAAACTGCCTTTAGCAAGCTCTGCTTTCCTGAGCACCGCCACCTCCTCACCCAGGCGATACACTGCCCATCATCAAATCAAAGCCTGGAGCAGGTGGCTCTGCCTCCTGGCCCCTTCGTCTCCTGGTCAAAGAGGTACTGTCAGTCAGGGCTGCAAACAGCTCTGGTCCTAGGTCAATAGTGTTGTGCTGGCAGAAAGCTAGTGGGTAAACCAAGGAACATCAGAAACTTTTCCCTGGTGTAGATGATTTGGGTCATGTTCATGTTACTACCAAGCTTTTCCAATACAGCTGTACCAATATCAGAAGAGCTTCCCTGGCTGAATAAAGATACCCTTGGAGAGGCACTCTCAGACTAGAATTCTCCTCCAGCTTTCCAGCTGAGCCCCTCATGTCTGTGGTGCTTTTGAAAATGGTGCCCTAGCCCTGACATGCATCCTAAAGATGCTTTGCTGCAACTGAACCTCAAGTGTTGACCTGCTGGAGTGTTAAAATGCTGATACAACTCCCCCAACATCCCTTGAGCATCTCATCTCAAATAGGACTCATCAAACTAGTAGGCGTGATTCTACCAGCATGCTAAGATCCCTGGGCTAATGGACAATGAGGTTTGGAGGCATGGGTGTGCTGATAAATGAGTACCAAGAGGTCTTGCAATGAGGGCATAGCATGGGGCCAGGAGACGGAGGCACCTGCTCGAGGCCCGAGCAGGAATAAGCTGCCTGTTGATTTGGTAATGGGCAGCACGTTGCCTGGGCAAGGAGATGGTGGTGCTCAGGAAAGCAGAGATTGCTGAAGGCAGTTTCTGATTAGTTTTTCGCTCTCTCAGGAGCTGGCTGGGATTTCAGCAGCTGGTTCAACCACAGTGGCCCAAACTGTCTCCCAGCAGAGCCCTGTCTGGAGTGGGGGAAGAAGAAATTCTGTTGAATTCAAGGAAATAATTTTTCAAGATCCTGTTGTCAACTGCCAGCTTCTTGAATAGCTTTTCCATTTCTCCTGTGCTCCTCAGTTCTGTGCCTGTGGTTTAGTCCTGTGTTTAACGTGATGGGTTTGGGAACAGGCAGAATGTAAAGTCAGCTCTTCTGTGCTGAGGGCAACAGGCTGGATAATAACCTCAAAACAGCTCTGTGGCCAACAGCATATTATCTAATAACTTTTCTTCATTATTTTCCCAGCTCACAGAGCTAACGTTCTTTATTTATATATATGTGTGTGTGTGTATATTTTTATATATATGCATTTTCTGACACTGCAACATAAAATATTTGCATGGAGAGTTTTTCCATTACTTCCCAAGCTCAAGCAGAAATTTCTTAGAACAGTTTGTCTGACTGACATTATGTAGGTCATTTCATAGTGTTTAGATGATAGAGATGATAATTCCAGAAAAAGGGGGTGCCAGAGCCTGCCAATTTTGGGAGAGAGTGGGAAGCTTTTAAAAATTAAATTTTCAAATCCTTGAAAAATTCTTCATGGAGTGACTTCCAGACTGAGACAGACCCATTTCAACTAGCTCTGTTATGCAGTGGCAAAGCTGGCTGAGTAACTGAGGGATGTGTCTGATTTGCCTCCCTTAAGGCTACCAAAAATTGTACGATGAGCCCTGTGACATGCTGGTCATGATGGATGCTTTTTGGTAAAAATCGTCAGTCGAGTGAAGGTGGGTGCTTCCTTCCAGTTAGTTAGGAAAGTCTATATGCCAGGCCCTTACATCCAGAGCAAACACAAGTAGGTACAGGGAGGAGAGATGAAAAAATACCCTATACATTTGAATAACACCTCCGAGTCCTGACAGCTGTCTTATTTAAATCCAGTCTCCAAGCTGGAAAAGGACTTGAAACAAGTTTTCTGTCATGGGCTGTATCTACCACTGTCCTGTCTATCCTCTCACTGGAGTATGTCTTCCCTTTGCACTCAACAGTTTGGAAGAACTTTTTTTTTTCTCATTTGCATTTCACCATATTAAATGAGTAAAACTCACACAAGAGTTCAGAGGAAAAGAGGATACCCCATATCCCGGGCACTCACTCTTTCCCACACAGCCTGGCCACCCTCCTGCACTGTCCATCTGCCAAGCAAAACTCTACATCACAGAGACAAATGGCAAGGGGAAAGATTTTGCATGAGAAACAGTGAATTTTCAGAGCAAATACCATATTCATATTTGTCAGGAACAAAAAGTACAGTTTACGGCCACGTGCAGCTGAATATAAATTAGTTTGCACAGCTGAGTTAACCTTTATCCCTGCTGGGGAGGAAGAGGTTTAGCTTAAATGGGAAACCCCAGGTCAGATTTCTCCAGCTGTAGCCCCACGCACTCCCGTACTGGCCCTTCCAGTCACGCCACTGCAACCTGTCACTGGCCACCTCCATAACGGAGAGGTTTGTAAAGAAAACGCCGGACTCCGGGACCAGGGGAAAGAAATACAGTTGAGGACTTTTTCTACCACATTGTTCTCCAGACCTGAATCCAAGCCCACCTGCATTTGCAAACTTACCAGGAAAGCCCTCTGTGCTCTTACTTATCCAGATTTCATCGTGGCTCCATGAAATCCAAAAATATTGTCTGAAAATTAGGTCAGGGTGACCCATCTGAAACAGGAAGGGTGAAGTCAGAGGGTGAGGCAGATCTTTACAGTGATAAACAAACACAATCACTAGCTTTTGTCCCATTTCCGAGTCAGTCTCTCAAGGTCTGTAATTTCTCAGCTGGCTTAAAGTTCCTGCTCCATCCCGACTGTTCATGTAGACATTTCTGCTGGCACTGGTGTCCTCTTTGGCTGCTTTTAGCTGTGTTTATGCAGCACTCACAGCATCACTGCCCACCCCTGGAGGTAGCTGGCTCTGCGCTTGGTGAACACAAGACCCTGTTTCTTTCCTGCAGGCTCTGGGAGGTTTGGAGAATAACTCAAGCCTGGTTTGGAGCTCCCTGGTAGGACTTCCCATCGCTGACGTGGTGCTGTGCGTGCCGGGCTGGGGAGAGCCTGTCTGCCCATGACAGCAGCTGAGAGTGCCGCTTGCTGCCACCTTCCCCTCGCGGGGAAGGCGAGGGGAGCCCAGGGGTCTCTCTGATGGGGTCCAAGCCCCGCAACTTCCTTCACCATTTGGCGAGGACCAGCTGGAGATACTCAGGGCACACTGTGAGAGCTGATTAGCTGATGTGGACTCACTAGCGGTCAAACACAGGCTGCCAGAGGAAAGATTAGGGGACAGAAAAGAGGGGGAATGCCATATGTCTGGGATTTGTCCTTCTACCCCTATGCCTGTTGCCCAAGTCAAGTTTGAAGGCTCTGTACGTGTGCCTGGCCACCAGCTGAGAGCAGGAGAGGTGGCAAGGCTGTGACATCCTGCAATGCCAGTGGCGTGCAAGCTCCATGGTAGCGTGGGAAGAGCAGGTCCTGTCCTTTCCTGGCACGGTGGGCTCCTGTGCTCTGGCCAGACCACCTCAGGGAGGCAGTGGCTGCTCTGCAAGGAAAAGGCGTTTATGTGGCTGTAGGCTGGGGGAGCTGATACAGTCATCCCTGTTGAGCTGGTAGGTTTGGTACTGCTGGAGATACTGAGCTGCGGTATCAGTCGGGTGTCACAGGGGCCAGGTGCCAGCATTGCATTAAGCAACTCCCCCACAGTGAGAAATTGGGGTTTAAAAGAGTTGGGTACCCAGACTGTCTGTAGTATAAGGCAATGTTTTATTTTGTTGTTTGAATCAAACCATGGGTGTATATAGGCAACCTGAGTAACTTGGCCTTAGATTCACTTAAATGGACAGATGGATCCATCTCTGATAAAACTCCCCCAGCTTTCGCCTTATCCTAGATCGGCAGCTGCCCACACCTGGTTCCAGCCCAGTGACAGTCGGAAAGGCTGAAGCAGGCCATAATAGCAACCTGATCTAGTTGTAGATGTCCCTGCCCATTGCAGGGGGGGTGGACTAGATGATCTTTAAAGGTCCCTTCCATCCCAAAGCATTCTATGATTCAGTGATTCTGTGTGATGGAGGAGCTTCTCGGGATCTTCAGTCTGTCCAAGGCCACTTGAACATCAACCGGTCACTGAAAGTACGTGCAGTTTCTGGAGGGAAGGCGGAGCCCCAGGCTCAGCAGGGAAGCTGGCAGGTGGGTGTTTAGTCCTTGGTCCCTAAGCAATAGAGTAAATACAGGAAGGCAAAGAAAAGTTTTCCACAGGAAAAAAAGAAAGGGGAAAAAAAAAGTCAACTCGCACACATGATTTTTATATTGAGATGCACTTGTCACGAGCAATGAAACCAACACTTCACTAAAAAAGCAGAAGCCATGAAGGGTTCATTTGCTGACAGGCTCAGTCTCCTGTGGCTGTTGAACTTGAGACCTACAGGGTAGTACAATCATTTATACTGTGCAAAAAACCACTGGGCTTTATCATAGCCTGCCATGGGAATACAGATGCCTACAGATCCGGGGGTGTAGCTCTGATCAGCGGACAAGACTAGAAAGGCGGGAAAACTTCCCCGGGGGAGCTGAAAGCAAACCAACCCCCCAACCTTCAAAGGCAGCTTAGCAAGAGAAACAGATCCCACAAGCTGATTTCTGTAGGCATTGCTTATCATTTCAAGTGCTGGAGGTTTCACATTTTAAAGGCTCGCTTCCTTTACAGTGCTCGCACAACATCACTATAATAATATTTCCCCCTCCTCCCCGGTGTCAGTCATTATCTTTCAGCCTCCCATATGCCTTATCCAGATGATAAACGCTAACTGTTTGCGGGCTCTTTTGCAGAGTCACCTGTTCGCACATAACATCTGAACAATAAATAATTCCAAATCATTCCCCAAGGTTTGTCTTCCCAGTGCTGTCAGATTTTTTTAAGACACCTTATAAAACCCAAGCAAAATGAATGGTCCAACACGAGAAAAATAGTAACATTTGGGGTGATTTTACCCAACCTATTAAGAACTATACTTCTGACAAAAGATAAATTGCCAGGATCTGCAGGTGGCATAACAAAGAGGACCTGAAATGTCCTATAATAGCATGTATGTTGGCTCAGTAAATTATCTTTTTTCTGTGTTTCTGTCTTTGGTCCCTGCCTATCCACTGCATGACCTTATGCAACAACAAAATATTTTCTAAATAAAGCTCCAAGCCCAAAGACCCCACACTAGATAAATTAACTGAAGTAAACAAACAAAAGCACCTAACGGGAGCTAATTATATATCTGCCAGCAGCCTTGCTTTTAAGCACCTTAAAGGTGAACATTTTAATTACTTAATGTGCTCTGTTGTTCTCGAATTAGATATGAGAAAAATAACATTGATCCAATCCTTTTTTTTTATTTTTACGCACTGGAGTTGGAAGGCAAGTGGCTTTGTAAGGGGATTACGGGTGTGCTAATCCCCCTTAGCTATGATAAAGTTCTCTGCTTCCTAGCGAGATTGTTTAACCCTCTTCTAACAGCTGCAGCTAGCTCCTAAAGAAAGAAGCTGCAGAATATGAATTACAGTTTGGGGGAGTTGAGAGAAGAAAGAAGGAAAGGTTTGTCTCTTGTCTTTTCCCATGCTGAATATTGCTTATCATACTAGCAGGAAAACAGCCTCAAATTTAGCGGGTCCTGTAAGAAAGCAGGTGAACAATATGTTCATTCCAGCATGGATCCCTTTGTTTCCTTTTTGACCTTGTAATGGGCTCAGAGTATCAGCGGCATCCTAAAAGCACACGCTGCCATCGGGAAGAGGGGTGACAAATAATTCCCATCCCATCAGATGGGAATTATCCATCACTGGAGTACAGTATTTCTGCATTTGGAAAACAGCGTCACACTGTGAGGACCAACAGGGAAAAGAGATGGATGGCTCAAACCAATGGAGCAAGATAGGAGAAGGGCCTGGACTCATCCCTTGCAATCTAGGCGCTTCCAGGAGGTGCTGCAATGAGAAGGCTGGTGTAGTTACACGCCTGCTGCTGGCAGTGGCGGCTCCTTTGGAGGTCCCCTGCAACTCCAGAAGGTGATTAAACCATCTACAACCTGCCTTGCCCTTTGAAGAGGCCTACTGAATATTATTGACTGGCAAGGAAGCCTACGGGGACTCTGCACCTAATTTAGGCTCTTCTGTTGATTTTCCCAAGTGGAGACAAATCCAGACATCCCATCCTGCTGCTGGAAGGGGAGAGGCTGGCTGCTGCATGGGGGAAAGCAATACGGCTGCTGAGGGAGAGGGGTAAAAATAACTGTGAGTGAAGCAGCCCTGTCACCGGGACACCTCTGTCACCCACTGAAAGCTGAAGCCTTGTGGGATCACATTAGATGGAAGGATAGAGGTGAGCCAGGAATCCAGCTCAGAAACAAAAGCTGTATTTTGGTTCCTTTTTCTTTTCCCTTTAAAATAGTTGGCATCCTCCTATCAAGTACAAAAAGTAATTAGTCCTTGATGAAAGATCTCTGACGTGTCAAGGCAGAAGAACGTGGCTGATGGAGGCAAACACCAGGGCCTGGACAGGTTTGAGAATGGTATTTAAAGAGCAGAAATTGAAACTTTTTAGCCTGGTACAAACTCACTTGGGTCATCATCTCCTTTACTCTTGCTATAACAAAACAGGGAAAACAGCATGATGCAGAGGAGATTAGCTCACCCAGCATTTTTGATAAATGCAAAACCATGAGGGCTTTAACGTCCTGGGATTAGTGGCAGGACTGTGCCAAATCGCCCACTTCTACAAATTACAGTTTCCTCATGCAGGTGCAAGAAGGCAATGCGTGCCTGGGCACACAAACCCAGAGCAAACAGGTTTCTCTGCAACAATGTGGCATTGTTCATTAAAAAACAAAAAAAAGTTTAAATTTATGTGGTGACCATACTCCTACCTTATCCCAGGTCTGGGCTCTGCAGACATCAAGGTCTTCAGAGAGGCAAGTGATGTTTCAGTGCTTGGTGCTCCAAGTGATTTCTAGCAGTGTAATTTTGAGCCAGGAGCTGCTTGGAAATACTGTGCTGCTTTGGCATGGCGTCGTGGCCCATGTACTTAGCCTGGATTTCATGCCAGTTTCAACAGCCATGAGGAGTACTCGTAGCCATCTCCATAGCCGAGCTAATGAGAGCTAAATTTGAAAGATTAACTGTTGAGAGAGACACAGGAGGACTGTGCTATCAACTAATCACAGCAGCTTTTCTCAGAAAGGTCCTCTGGAAATTTGCTAGGAGTCAGATGGTCAGATAAGCAAGAAGCGAGTGATGGCCATTGTGGAGGCCCACAATGAGGATAACTTTGCAGTAAGCTGAGAGACAAAACTGATTCTGGCTCATGAGAAATGGACACACCCAAGAGAGGCAAAAGGTCTGACATAATCTCACCTCAAGAGAGATGTGGAGCATCCCTGTAGGGAGTGTGGCTCTGCAGGGAGAGTAGGTACAGCACCTGCATGGGCCCAAACAAGCAGCAAGGAGCCCGTGAGACCAAAACGCTGTTTGTAATGTTATTTATTTTAGAGCAGTTCCAGCTGATATTTTTTCATGTACATGGTGAACAGTCTTTCAAAGGACTAAGATTTCCCTTTGAAATCAGTTCCGATTCAAACACAGGACGAGAACCCCACTCCTGACCTCTGGCTGCTGTCCCTTCTGCAGCCCCAGTTCAGCCAGGAATATTGGATTTGGTGAACTGTGAAGAAGGCGAAACGGCCTGCCTGTACCATCCCTTGGGAAGTCAAATGTATCAGACTACCAGCATTATTGAGAAAAGCAGAGAGCCACCAGGTTGGTTCAGAACCATGACGCCCCAGCATAGAATCATAGAATCATAGAATGCTGTGGGATGGAAGGGACCTTTAAAGGTCATCTAGTCCATCCCCCCTGCAATGGGCAGGGACATCTTCAACTAGATCAGGTTGCTCAGAGCCCCGTCCAACCTGACCTTGAATGTTTCCAAGGATGGGGCATCTACCACCTCTCTGGGCAGCCCGGTTCCAGTGTTTCACCACCCTCATCGTGAAAAATTTTTTCCTTATATCTAGTCTGATCCTACCCTCTTTTAGTTTAAAACCATTACCCCTTGTCCTGTTGCAGCAGGCCTTGCTAAAAAGACTATCCCCATCTTTCTTGTAGGCCCCCTTTAAGTACTGGAAGGCTGCAATAAGGCACCCTCAGCAAGTCTGCAGATGACACCAAGCTGAGCGGTGCAGTTGACACGCCTGAGGGAAGGGAGGCCATCCAGAGGGACCTGGACAAGCTTAAGAAGTGGGCCCATGTGAACCTCATGAGCTTCAACAAGGCCAAATGCAGGGTCTTGCACCTGGGTTGGAGCAATCCCCAGTATTGGTACAGGCTGGGGGATGAAGGGATTGAGAGCAGCCCTGAGGAGGAGGACATGGGGGTACTGATACACGAAAAGCTGGACATGAGCCAGCAGTGTGCTCTCGCAGCCCAGAAAGCCAAGCTTATCCTGGGCTGCATCAAAAGAAGCGTGGCCAGCACGTTGAGGGAGCATGCCTTGAAGATCCAAAGGTCTTCTACTTTGCCCTACATGTCTCAACCTACCGTTAGTAATTTTAAATCAACAGCTGAGGTATTGGTTATGAAAGCTCATTGGAAAAGGGAGGTACATTGAAGTAAGCCAGCAAAATAAACTGAAGACTAGCATATATGAACTGAGGGAGGGTGTCACCTCACTCCTGTTCCCTCTTTGTGTAACACAGTATGTTTTCATTTTTAGGGACTGAGAGATGCAGATAACATTCTTGGATTTACTACAGATGCCCTTTTTTAGCAAGTCCCATGATGATTTTCTGGTAACAGCATGGGGACCAAAGGTCTGGGATCTTACTCTTCTCTTTGTCTTCAGCTTCCTGAGGAAACGTAGACAAGTCACTTACCCTTTGTCCCCATTTCTACTCTATAACATGAACTTACTGGCCACCCCCCCCGTCAAGTTTGCAATGTTCTATGCATTGTTTCAAAGAAATTCCTTCAACATGGAAGCAGCGCGAGAAGAAAACTCTACAGCATGAAAGATCATTACTGGTAATCGTATTACCATCCCTGTGAGAAGCACTGGGACTGAATGAACGGCGTGTGCTGCTGAAACCTGAAGTCAACAAGTGGAACACTTCACCCTGAGAGATATTTTGGGATGTTTAGAGAACATGTCACCAGGAAATTGCAATTCAGCTCTATTTGGTTTCTCCGCCCCAATCTCTGTCCTGTGATTCCAAATGCATTTTAAATGTGGGCAAATGGAATGCGCAGATCCGGATTTGGGATCCAAATATGGCAAAGTCAGCAAATGGGCAGAAATAAGAATATTTAAAAAGTTGTAAGCATCATTATACATCACCTACGGCTTTTACAGCACATACATAGGGGAAAAAAAACCCTAAATATCTCAGCTAATTTAATAAAAGGTCCTGTTTTTCTTCCAGATTATTTATTTGATTAATGGAAACATACGTCCTTTAGCGGTATTTTTCACCGTATTCTTTTTTCTCTCCATTAAGTACTGAAGTCAGGCTACAACAAAACCAATACAGGTTTCTGCTAGCGGCCGCCCTGTACAGAACCGGATTGAGAATAGCAAGGACACCGTGTTTCCTCCTGCAAGGAATGAGGGCTGCAATTTCTTCTCTCAGCTGGCCACATACAAGTTAAATGATCTGGCGGTTTTTTACCTTATCCAGTAGGAACATCTCAGTGTTAACAGATAGAAGTCACAGTAATTGGTACCAGTGGGGTGGCCTGTTGAGATTTGTGACTAACAGGACTTTCCAAATCTTTAGAAAAAATGTTCAGTGACTCGTATGAGAAAAATGGGAATACTTTGCAGATGGTATGAAGTTCTGAACCCTTACTGAAACATACCGAACCATCCCAAACTCTGAGCCACGTAAAGACATCAAGTGGTAATAATCCACACACAGTGGCTTCCCTTTCCCAAATAGGATGGCAGGGATGAGGGACGGGCTCATCTGAGCAAGCAGGTAAACTCACAGCTTCATTGCTACAGCCAGAAACAGGCGAGCGCACAGCGCTGGAGACTGTGGCCTGCTCCAGCTGAGTTCCTGGGAGCAAAAACCAAACCACCTTTTCAGACAGCGGTCACCCTGTCCCTGCCCTGCACAAAGGGCAGTGGGAACAGGAGGAAAGCCAGAGGAACCCTGCCCAGAGCTTCATCCCAAAGATCCTCTGGAGAGAGTAGTGCTCCCTTCAAACGTGGACCGAAACCAGGACACTTAGGCAACAAATTGGTAGTCTGTGTCTTTGGTAGAAGCCAAAATAGAAGTCTTTCGCTCTTGCTCTCCAAAGACTAGAGCTATCATTTAAGATTTTAATTAAAAGCCTCCTCAAAGCTACTAATTTGATTTTATTTTGCTTCAGTTGTTCTGCAGCAAGTTTGACAACACGGGCACTTTGCAGGCCTGTGTGTACGGCACATGTAATTAAAGTCAACAGGAGTTATGAAGTCTTTAAAACTGAGCCAGGGTGGCTAAAGCCCATAGCCCAAAATTAGAAGCAACATTTGAAAATCCAGGTCACATTCTCTGTGTGTTTGTGTTATAGCATCACCTAGGGGCTGCAACTGAGATTAATGCCTAATTCTCCTGGACGTTATAGAGGTACATACAGGCTTGGATACTTCCAAATGTCCGGGCGCACAGCAGTCATCATCACAGAGACTACACTCAACCAGGCCCTGAGCATTTTGAAGAGAAAGTTCATCTGGTAGATTTATATGCATATATACATACACACACACACACAAGTATTCCATGCATTTTTTAAGTGAGAACCACCAAAATACTCAACTGGAGGGCACAGCAGTTGTAGAACATACTTTGGATCACGGCCATAGGAATGCTACTGCTATAAATCTCCCTACTCTAAAAAACATTAAATAAGCCATCCAGTTATTTCATGATCATCTGCAAACTGAGATCCATGAAAACTATGAAAATTAAACTTATGTGTATGCTTAGTATAGTCTGGCACTTACATTGTTGCTGATTACAGGAATTCAATGTTTACAATTTACATTCTTTCCCAGACTTTCTTTTTTTCTGAATTGAAGTAAAAACTCGCTTGGTCTTACCATAATATAATTTATACTATTGAGAGCAGGACTGCTCCTTTGTGACAGAAGCAAAGTCCAAGCCTGAAAGACCAATTCCGGTCTTTTACTGAGAGATGATGGAAACACAAGAAGATACAGTCTGAATTAAAGACATAGGAAAGAGCTGGAAATAAAAACTGACCCCCAAAATTTCCAACGTCCTTTGAGATAACTTGGACTCATCATTAGAGTATGAGGGAACTTGATAGATTTTGGTGAGCAGCTGTCCAGAGAGGTGAAAAACATACTACAGAAGACTTGTGCAGGATCTGCTCTTCATGATGTTCTGCAGATGTATAGCAAACTGTACAATGCCAAAGGCAACAGCAGGTCTGGAATCACCCAGAAAACAGAACAAACAAGTAAAAGTACTTCTTCCAGACCCAAACTGGGTTTCTAGAGCCAACCTGGTGGTTTATGCATAGAAGTCTCAAGTACAGGCAGGTTATTGGCCTGACTGCGTACCATATAAAATGTGAGAAAGCCTGAAAGCCTACTATCTATTTTCACACATTCAATGGTAAGCCCTCCTGGACCCAGATGTGCTGAGAAGCATGAAAGTTGTATCAGTAACTCCAAAAAGAGCTGGGAGCAGGCAGAGCTTGCCTTATCAGCTGGCTTCCAAGGGGGCTGGCACACATGAACCCAGCAGAGGGGGAGGCAACTGAGGCAGACCTGCAGCCACAGGCGCAGCATTGAGATGAGTGAGCAGGAATACAGCTAACAGACCGTGCATCTCGTTGGGCATAAGCTAGCAGTCTGGCTCTCCTTGTGCTTTCAGCCCAGTGTATGAAGAGCTTGTGGCTTTTGAGTCCCGCTTTCTTTGAATAACAATGTATGTTCTTGATTCCTGACCAGCCATGCAAAAAGCAAAAGCAAAGTGAGTAATGTGGGCTGTGTGTTTGTCCAAAATCTATTTCCATCCAATTGTGAAACTGCACCTTTAGGGAACTACCTTAATTTGTTGAAGTAGAACCAGTCCCTGCCAGGGCTCCAGAGAACAAAACTACATGGGGGCAATGGGTAGATAAGAAGGCAGAGCAGACCTGGAGGGAGAGGGAGACAGAGTACTGCAGGAGGTATTTTGAGCATACAAGACTTGAAAATCAGCTCAGAAACCTCTGGTTAAACCCCAGCTCCTGATGGTGTAGTCCTTCCAGTGCTCTGGCATGGTTAGACAGAGAAATACCAGCAGGAAAACAGTGGCATAGGAGAGTAGTGCCTAGGCCTATGGGCATGTTATCGGGATGTAGTTGAATGTGAGCACTCGGACATCAAAGGAGGCATGAACGCCAATTCCTATTTCAATCAGTACTGTGCCAGCTTTTGGCTATAGCTTCCAGTCTGTGCCAAATCACATTATCAAAATCGCGTGCAAGCTGTGCCACAGGACGACTGAGCAGAAGTGAAGCCGTCTGGCTCATTTGACTCTACCCTGACACTGCTGATTACATTTCCACCCGCAACAGCAACTACCGAGACACAAAATAAAGAGTGATCCTTCAAAAGTAGCAGAGCACCATGCTTACAAAGGAGCACATTTTTCAAGTGTTGCTTCTTAAAGGAAGTTTCTTCCAATGCTTCAGGTGTTTTCCAGTATTTTCAATGCTTTAATGATCAGAATGAAGACATAAAAAAGCCTTCTCCAATGTAGCAAGCAGTGTCCTATGAGAGAGGTGGCTCTTATAAATTGTTTAATCAGGTATTTTCCCACCCTTCAGAAGAGATTTACAAACTCAACACTTGCTTCTTAGCTGTTCTTCCCAGAGGACGAACAAGCTTAAGTCCTGGCTATTCGAAATTCTACTACAACCTCGGAATTTATGGGCTCTCTATAAACCAGTATTCAAAAAGATAAGTCACATCGAAGAAAAGCCCTTCCCAGCAAGGCAGAAAGTCCCAGTATTCAATGCCTGTAGAGAGAAGGAACTGAGGAAGAAAGGGAAAGCCATGCTTCTTTACACACTAGTCATCAGGCTAGGGCCAACAGCAGAGGAGCAATCAACAGCTCACAACACGTTTTAGGTATAAAAACAATGGGAAACTGCTGTTGTGGAAACTATGGCAGCAGTGGAAGCCAAAGCAAAGTGTTTCTGATACTCAATGACACCTTTATACCAGCAGAAGTTTACTTGCCGATAGCCCGTCTTACGGTTCTTCTACAGGAAGTCTCATTTCTTCTTTAAAGGTCTGTCATGAGACCATCTTGCAACACAGCTCTCCCATCCAATAATAAAACAAATCCAAAAAGAATAATTGAGACAAGACTTATCCTGTATACCAGAGAAACTTCAGAAGGCATAATGTAACTGTTCATATTATCAGATCTGCTGCTCTGAAATAATAAATTACAGCAAAACCTTAGCGTGCACTGTAGGTTGCTCAGGAACCGCTGCATTTGTCAGCGTGCAATTACATAGAATAAAATGTAATAGCTTCTAAAGGCAGTATGTAATCATTTCTTATGCCTTGCAGATACAGACAAACACACATAATGGTGACAGGGGTTGATTTACTGAGTTATTGCAAAATACAATACTTTGCAATCAATACAGAGCAACTCTATTCAAAAACTATTAAATACATGGTAGCATCTGTGTCCTCTTGTGATAACAAAGTAAAAAATATTAAAGTTTTAACAGCTGGAACATCAAATGATGATCTTCACAGAAGAGTAACAAAAGCACTGGTTGAAATCACACTCCAAATATTTAATTAGATGTGGTGTATGATCTATGCAGCAACTTTAATACTGGAATCCAGTACTCAAGGCTAGCTCTGGTTCACTGTATATCTGCATTTTAAAACTTTCCATTTTTATTTAATCCACTACTTAAGTTCTTGCCACTGCCCTCTGCTTACACCCTGCTACCCCAAATTAGCCTCCCTTCAATGACCGACATCACTGATGGACAGCCTCTGGAAGGCCAGTTCAGATCTCGCCATAGCAGCAGGGGAGATCACTAGAGGACAGAGAGAGGAAAGAACATCCAAAGCAAGAAAGTAGGAATGAGAGGCTGTGACAGAACAAGTAGTTAAAAACAGGACACTGCATCCGTGACTGTTACAAAATACTGTTCAAGCAGCAGAACTCATACATGGATGCTTGTTGCTAAACAGCTCAGTGATTTGTCATTGTAGGTGTTACACACATACAGAATTCAGCAATAGTGCAGTATATGATAAAATTGAGATCACTAATTTTACAGCAGTGATCAAAAGCACCTTTCCAATGCCTGCCAGCGCCAAGCTTACCGCCAAAATGATGGGGCTGAAAATACAGTTGTCAGTCAGCCGGGGGCTTGTGAGAACACATGTGAATTCAAGCCAGAACTGCTGACAGAGGACACAAAGTGCCATTTTCCAAGCAGCACTTGAATAGTTTACTTAACTTTCCCCTCTTCTTAGCCATCCCTCTTTTAAAGTAGTAAAAAAAAAAACCACCACACATACAAAAAAAAAAAACCCAACCAAACACAAAAAAATTAAAGTAAAAAGACTTCATGGGAAATATTTTTAAAGTTGCTGTCAAACAACATTTCTTCAAGGCCAAGCTGTTGTAACAGTATACAGAAGTCAGCTTCCAGCAAGATGACACTTCATATTTCCCTTTCCAATATTTTTAGGGTGCAGTTCAGCAGTGTGAGCACCAGGTCTGCATTTACAAAATGTGTGCTTGTCCCTACAGGCAAGTAGATCTTGTACTTCAGCACTTGCTTACACATGTAAGCTTTGTATACATAGTCAGTGTGTATACACCTTGCAAGTATAAAACAGGCTCCCATCTTTGAAAACCACAGTACTTAAAATATCTAAACCATTAGACTTCCAATCTCTTGCTTTGGTATTGAATCGACAGAAAATTTACAACGCCATTCTTCAGCCTTACACAGACTGAGTTATTAACCAAGAAAATAAAAAACCAACAAGTCTCAGTATCCAAAGAAATCTACAAATACATTCATCAATATGTAGTACATTACGAATAAGGAGGCAATACATGGAATTGCTATAGTGTAAATGAAAACCACGTAGCTGTAGGAAAGCCTGAAAATCTTCCTAACATTTTTTTTCTCAAGTGACATTTAATGTCACCATAGCAATGATGATATAGCAGCTTCTACTATGTTACTTCCCAAGTTGTACACTTTATGTTTGATTGAAAAGGGGGGTGGGAAATGAAGGCCCTCTGAGGAGTTCAGCAGCAACACTTAAGTGCATTGAAAACATCGATAATCTGTGGCACACAGGAATTAATGGATTACACAGGATACTTTTTTCTATTTACAGTATCATACACTTGTATAAAGTCTCTGCTGCATTTTTTTTTTTTTTTAGTACTTAGCCTGTGGCAAATCACAGTAACATTATTCAAAGAAAAAGGAAAACCCATTTTCTCATGAAGACTAAGAGACTGATGGGTATTACTTATCCTTGCTTAAGCTATCTACCCCGCCGAACCCCATGAATCCCAAAATGTAATTGGCACAAAAACATTTTGATAACTTAATACAGGAACTGATTGCTCTTGATTGTTTACCTATTGACTTAATCATTACGTTCACTGCTGGAGAATTATCCACTTTGCTAGATGTTTTTTTCAAATGTATTAATTCTGACAAAACAAAACACAAAAAAACACACAAAAAAACACCTGCAAGAAAGAGCGACTTTGCTGTTGGGTATCTGACTGCATGACAGGAAATACCAAAGCAATGGGGTATATCACAGTAATATCATGCTGCCTCTCAGACACCAAAGACTACAGCAAGCCTTCACAAGTAATTACATTTATGGAAGTAGTAAGCAACTCGGCTTCAGCAAAAAACTGCCTTATCACCAGGCTTAGTAGAGCATCAGAGCCTTCAAAGCAGTTTCTGATATCAGTCTGAAGACACTGGGATTTCTGGTTCCAACTGAGGCAGAGGCAAATTAGAGGCGATGTGACACAATGTGACACAGCTGAAAAAATTACATATTTGCACTTAAAGATGCAAAAGACACTGCAGTGTAGGAGGAAAAACTACTAAATGACATCACACTGTCTCTGAGGGCAGGAGGCATGGCCCTCTACTTTGCAACAGGATTTTATGTAAGTATTTTAAAAATTTAAAAGAAATCAAATGTGTAACAATCAAGCAGAAGGACAATGCAGAACAAAAGAACTGTGTTTGAAGATCAATTTCACATCCTTTACAAGAAACCTGGACCCATTTCTTCGCTGGTAAAACCCTGTCACCAGGTCTAAAGAGCCTTTACATAAAAGCAAGCAGATGGACACAAGTATGGAAATTTTAAATACTTACTAACTGTTGTATAGAAAAGTTTAGTTGTGAGACTGAGAAAGAAGGGCAGAGTTGCTTTTAGTCAAAGGATTGCACGCTCTTCTAGAAAACAAAAAACCACAGTAAAACAAAACAAAAAATCCAACCAACTATGCCAACTGATTATCAGTTTACTAACCTTTGTGTTTAAGTCCTCAACTAAGATATTAAAAATGTACTTGCAACACCTGAACACAAAACAGGGTGTACCTGCTATGACAAAATTACTTTTCTTTCCAGCATACTCTTCATTAGCTTTTGGTGCCACATGCTGAAGAAACTAGATTTAAATCAGTGAATGGCAAGTGTCAGCAGGCAATGATTTGCACTACACTGGTGGCTCCATCTTGATCATCCTTTCCTTCAACACCTCCTTTTTTAAACTTTGAAATTTAAAAATCAATCTTCCATTTGGAAATTCAGAGCCAGGTCTGATTTTCTTTGTCACCTCCGGTCATACTGTAGGATATCTTCAGAGACCATTCTTATTTCTTGCCGATTCCATTCGTTACTTTTGATTTGGAGTGCCGATTCCTCCTTCTAGATGAATGGCTTTCACTATTGACTGAATGTTTTGGAGGACTATTGTCAGCACCTGCTGAGAAATAAATATTTTTTGACTACATATGTATTGGACATTGTCAAGCTCCTGTCTAACAGACAGTAAGGCTTTCTACAGCTACAGTGTTTACTGTATGGATTATTTCAGGCTAATACAAACTGGCTGATACTTGTACTCCATCTAGTGGCCTACTTTTTTTAAAAAAGCAATTCTTAAGACTCCTGTAAAATTCCTCCTCCTCCAAAAAAATTCAGAAGTTTGCTATAGCAGAATATAGTGGTGAAATCCTCCATTTTAAATTACATCAATAACTAAACCTCCACATTTTTATCACTGGCAGGTACTACTATCAGAAATTAAGAACTATGGAAGCGAGGTCACAGATCCTTGCAAGAGTGCATTTCTTGTTTTCAGTATTTCATGTGACAGACCATGTTTGACTGACAAAATAGAGGGAAACAATGGGGACTGAAAGAAGAATTCAAGAGCAAAACATGAAAGAGGCTGAAGTTTGTAATTAATGAAGTAACAGAAAGTCAGAGAAAGATTTGCTTGGCCAGATTTCTCCAGCATATTTAAATGGGAAAAACATTTTGAGTGCAAGCAATTTTTCTCCAAAATATAAAAATCCACAAATCTACTAGACTGAGAATAAATTAATATCAGCATCCAGAAAAGTCATGCATGAAATATAAAGAAGCTCTGCTGTAGGTGCTTTTCAAGTATATGACAAATAAGAAATATTTTTAATGATACAAATACCTGGAGCATAAACTTTGACAGAGATAACTTCCAGGTGTGAATCTTGATATTTGTTCAATAAGCAAGACCACACTAAAGAGTTAACGGAGGAGGCAGGTAACTTAACTGACCTCTAGTGTAGGGAAAAGAAGTCAGAGAAGGAGGCTGCCTTTGCTTAAGACAGAGAAAGCTGTTTATGACCATCAGCGTTGCATTGACTAGGCAAGTGTCAGTAAGAACACAAGCTCTGGGGCATATTCTTGACTGTTTCTTAACAAGCAGGAATAAAAACACAATTCACATTCATATGTTTCAAATCAAACATGCAATATTCAGAGAGAAAACCTGTCCACAACAGTTATGAAATGCATGATGCCCTAAACCTACAAGAATGGCCTGGAATAACGGCAGAAAAATTCAGTTGCTTCATTAAAAAATAAATACATTTCCAACAGTTAGAAGAAAAAACGCAGTAAAGCAAAATAGCTTTGCAGATGATTTATCTGCATAGCTCCTACAGGGACATTTAAATAAATCCAGGTGTCTCCAAGGTAAGTTTCTCAAGCCTTGTTTCCTAGTGCTGAGCCTTAATGCTACCACTTTGAGAACATAGGTGCAAAAGTGCCAATACCTCTACTGAATTTAGAATGAAGCCAGGAAGCATCTGGACTGTATGGGCTGTCTTCACTTTCTGATAAGGTCTGCAAAAACAAGAAGGACACACGTCATTGGGATGCTGGTGGTTCTTGTAATCAGCACTTCTCCTGTTTTCAATTAGATTGTAAAAAACCATAGCAGAAGTCCTCAAAAAACATTCAGTCAGTACTTAGGACTTTTCCCTTCTTAGTCAGAAGGTACAACGTAGATGATACAATAAGAACGCACCACTTGCCATGTGATCTGTTGTGTAACCAAGTATTCTTAATATTCCCCTAGCATTCCACCTGTACAATGGGAACATTAGCTAACCATTCATCCCTGAATGCTTTGCTAAAATTACAGCCTCACTTTGAGTAACTAAGAGGACGGCATTCTTTAGAAACCGCAGTGTAATTTGGGATCTGTCCAAGGCCTGCTGAATTCAGAGTTCTTTCTATTGACTTCAGTTAGCCTCTGGACCATCCCCCCTCACCCCCATTTATACTAGCTCTGGTAAAGAATTCTAATATCTAGGAGCTTTACAGTTTTAACTCTGGTATAAAACAAAACCAGGCTTCTTAATAAAGTACCTTTTCTCGGTGGCCGTAGTATTCTGCGTACCAAACCATACCATATAAACACAGGAAAGTTGTAAAGGCCTAAACGAGGGAGGAGAAGAAAAAGAAAAAATAATCTGTAAAACTTTTTCCAAATTTCCTGCTGGTTCAAGGTCTCAGAGTCCCTGGAGATTCCGCATTCAGAGACTTTCATGCTCTGTTTCTCTCTGCATCTTTTGTCAGGATGATTAAGACTCGTGTTTCAACTTCAAGGTACACATACGTTCTGCCACCATGGGGCATGCAGACCAGTTCTCAATGGGAGCATGAGAATACATACAGATCACCCACATACATGCAGGATACACTGTCAGTACAATTTTTGTCCTCACCCTGTGCAGTTATCATACAAAGGCAGTTGGTAGGCACTTACAGGTATATTATCAGGAACAACCAGTCTGGGAGAAAAACAAATTCTCCTTCTCCCTGCCCCACACTTAAGGCTGGGTTACATGTTTGGTTTTGTGGTGCTCTGATCCGGGAAGCAATTCAATACTTTTCCCCTCTGAAGTTTCAGGAATAAAATCGTCATGCTAAATAAGAGAACAATAAATTCTGACTCCCTATCACCTGTTCAAACTGTGTTCCCAACTAGAAGGGAGGAGTATTTATCTGCCAGCCCATTATAAATGCCTTATTTTTCACTGACCATTAAAAACGTGTTTGGCATCAGAGTTACAAGTCTGGCAAGACAATCATCCATTTACTCTTATAAAATGGGCATTTCATGCTGCATTTGCAGTAATCACACTAAAGTACAGAAAGTTGCAGGCTGAGTGAGAACAATTTGCCTGATAAAGCAGGGTTGTTTATGTAGTTGTAAGACTTCAGTGTGAAACAACATGCATTACTTATTAATGCTATTCATTAACTCCTGTTCCTTTCCAGTGGGCATTATGGCAAGCACCACCAAAGTTAGCCTCCATCAAACTGACGTTTTCTCTCATAAAGTGCCCTATAGCTAGTGTTAGTTTCATTCTTAAGCACTGGTAAAGTGGCTATATTCTGCTATGTCAAGAAATAAGGAAAAAAGTTATTCTATTCCTTTCAAAGTGTGTTCTAAATGATCTAGCATTTGCTTTCCCTAGGACATGCACAAAGCTCTTTACCAACATTCCCCCACAATGATCCCCTGCTGCCAATGTTCCAGAGAGGAAGCTATTTAGATGCTTTCAATGCTTTATGTTTCACATGAGAAATCTCACTTACCACGCAGAGAAGCCAAAACACAACATACAGTATTTGTGTTTTGGAAAAAAGATCCTGTCCAAACTTTATGCATACAATAGCTTCAAGGAAAGCAATAACCCTGTGGGTAAATAAAAAGGGGGGGAGGCGGGAAAAGTGGTTACAAACACTAAGGATTTAACTCGCATGTTCACAGCCCAGACCCCAGACTGTCAGCTCTAAACAAGCACTACTCTCTAGTGAGCACACACACCCCCCAACACCACCATTAACTGAAATTCATTGGGAAATTTATTTTTCTTTCTATACTTTTCTTCAGCATAAACAGCATACAAAAAGTGATCGACTGGCAGTTCACATTCCACAAGCCTCTGCTTGTCCAGGGAACAAGCAGGAGTGTGTGCCAATAGCAGAGAATTTCTCTTTATATCTACCACTGGGCTTCACCCCTCACCAGATATAAATTTCTTTTCCATGCTGAACAACCAATAGACTCCCTGTCGGGTGAACTAGAACTGTGCTTTGGGTATTTCTCTCCTGGATGTAAATTTACTACAATTCTAAATAGGCTACTTTGCTTGCTTCGGATGGATTTTAATGAGAAAATTAACATGAAACAGCATTTCAAATTCTCTGAGAATCCATGCATTTGCTCTGGTTTATGTGTAAACTCAGGTCCATGCTACAGTGTCAGAGGATTTGGGGAGAAATTTGAGAGGAAAAATTGCAGTATTTACTTTCCTCTCTGGCATTAGAAGAATCAAAACAAGTATCTCCAGCTCTCTACCCATTACCAGATATTTACATCTTTTCAGGCTCAGAGCTATGGAGGCTTGTCCACCACTTGGTGTGGAACAAGGGGTTACGAATCCAAAGCTTCAGTCACCTGCCATGGAAATATATTTAGTTTGCATAGGTCTTAGACACAAAATGACATCTTTTTAACAAATACAAGTGTAGAAACATGACTCGTGCAGCAAAAGTATAGAAAATTGACTCTTCTCAAGCTGAAGCAAATCATGAAGAAAACTATTAAATTTATAAAAGTTTAATACTTAATTTGTTCAATAGTGACTTTGAGGTTGTACACGAGCACATGCATGAACGCTCCTCCTCAAACATGTGCAGGCACACTTAACATCAGGTCAAGTGTTCCAGGCTCCTAAGCTCGACACTGCAGGACACATTCCCTACCAGCACTCTCCACAACCAGGGAGCTGCTAAAAACAGCTCTACTGCCTGGCAGACAGGACACAGCTCCCTCCGTGAAAGAGGGAGGAAAGATGCGTGCATAACTTAACAACGGGTATTGCAGAGATGGTCCTGGTGCAAATAATAAATTACAGCTTTCTCTGTACCATCTAATGCGACTTGCAGCATGATGAGTGGGGCCAAAACTTAGAATTGTGGAAGTAACACCTAATTGACCAATACTGCGAATTAATGAGGTGCACATTAGTAAAAACTTGAGAGCAGTATTACTCTGTTGGGTCACCAACTATTTTTCTTCCTTGGTTTTATATTATTCTTACTGATCCAGCTGCAGATTAAAAAATAGTTAAACTGAACTACAGCAGTGGGAACAGAAAGACCACCATCAGGAAACAAACATATGAGGGTATGATATACTCGAAGGTATAAACAAAACAATAGGCTATTTTCAACAAGGACTCAAAAAATGATACAGCTGTTCGTGCTGCATTTATACATTCTTTCCATTATTCTTGTCAAGAATAGTTGGGTTAAGCACACTGTAAAATAGGACAGCTATTACAGTTAAAGCAGTAGTAAATCAAAAGATAGAAGAATGCTAACAGTGAAAGGTGTTAAGTGTCCTACTGAAGGGTGATGAGAACACTCAATAGAACTAAAGACACTGTAAGTTTTTATTCAGTCAAAATGGTCTTGTAACAACCTAACAGATACTCCTTTTTGAAAGGCTTCATCTTAATGAAAATGGTACAATTTCCAGCAGACCTGTTGCATTGGCCTTGTTCATGCCTTACATCACTTACTGTCCATCTGTTGAGAGTGATGCTACAGTATATGTCAAATCGCAGAGAACAGTTCCTACTAATGCAAGGCACTAATTGTAATTATTCCCATGGTTAGGCTGTTACAAATGCAATTTGTGCCTTTAGAAGTGTGTCTTGATCACCACAGATATGAATATTCTATATACTTGCTTTTAATTGCTTCATAAATTATATTCTGGATAGTTAAATTAGTAGAAGAGTGCCACTTTTCCAACAAACAACAGGTACTCCTAGAGTTGCTCTGTTTTTTCTAGCAGATTAGAGAAGTAAGCAGTATCAAGGAGAATACTTACTGCATGCACGTTTCCCACGATTAGATCAGACTGTAGGTGAATATTCTATTGCAGTTCTTGTTATACGATCATAAAGAGATATTTGGGCATCTATTTATTGACTGTTATTACACTAATGTGTTCAGTGAGAGCTCTGAACGAAGGACGATAGTTTCTGTAATCCTTAACAATTTTTCAGAGCCAGAAGGCAAATATTCAGCATCATATTTCCCTTCAGTTTGCAAAAGAATATGTTTACATTCTTTCTCTTGGATGAAACAGAAGTTAATCTTTCTTTCTTCACAATGCAGAACTTGAAAATTCTTCCCCAAAATTTACAAAATTGTTTAAAATGTGTCTTCTATAAGACTGTAAAATTACCAACTATAGTTGAGAAAATTTTTTTCATATAAACATCTCAATTCCTAAATAATTTAAATACAGATTTCAGTAACATGTCTGTATTCAAATGCATATCTCCAAAATATTGATACAGTTGATCTGTAACTACTAAGATGTTTATGCACAAACAGAGCAAGGTTATTTGATTCTAGTTGTAAATTAAGTAGTCATATTAACTGTGTGATTAGTTAGTTATCTTCACTACTAAAGCAGCATCCATACCAAACCCAGAAAGACAGGTTACTCTGCCATGATCATTAAAAGAATCCAATGCCTTTTTAAGGACTGTGTATGTTACAGGCTCTCTTTAGGAATCACAATGCATGTTTTGAGGAGGTGGATCCTCCCTTAGTAAGGAGGTTTAGGCTTACAGAAAATACTATCAACTCCTATTCAGCACCAGTAAAACTAAACGAGAAAGAGTTACTACCTGTTGCATGCCCATTGGATGTTACAGTCATGAGTTGAAGACAGTAACAGATCCATCCAGGGACGTGATAAGTCAGTGAAAGAGGTGAATATTTAAGCCCAGTCAAACCCAAGGAGACATGTGTTATGTTCTCCAGGGTACATTTAAAACAAGAGTAGAAACCCCTTCAATTACATTGCAGCATGGTCTGCGCTCATCTCAATTAAATGTTGAGAAAGGGGTATTCTTTACGGTGGTGTAGTGCACCTGGAAACATGCCTTCCAGCCCAGCACTGTTCCTAAAACTCTAACATCCCTGAGACTAACAGTAAAGGTGAGGTAAGTTTGCCAGAGCACTCTCTCTAAATTAGATCTGAGTATTTTATGGCTCATTGAAATCCTGTTCCAATTTAAAATAGTAATAGATTCTTCTATTAAACATGAAAATGGTTCAGACAATTCTGGAAATAAGACATACACTAATCTTGACAAAGAGAATGAAATGGCTGTTTTAATTTAAAATCATTGCCATCAGAAACTAGCTTCTTGAATAGTTTCTTATATAGTTTCTTAAATATATAGTTAAATATATATCACTTTTTTTTTAATATGTGATTTAGGATCTTTCATGTTTTTAGGATCTTTCATGTTTTCCCATTTGTAAACTTCCAAGTCATAAATCAAAAGGGACACTACCATGCTGCTTATTTACAAGAAGCATTTACAATGCTACAATAGCATATGCTTTAGGTTTCCAGAACAGTACATTTTAGTCAAGCCATCTAGAGAAGGAAGTTCTCATCAGAAGCAATCATGCAAACCATTTAAAGGTCTCCTCCAAGAGACATGTTGAAAGAGATTGTAGCCAAGGTAACCATCGCTCATAGCATTATGCTTTTCCCTCTTTGAGAATAGAATAGAAATAGTTGATAACCGTGGTTTGTTTCACTGTCTTCTGCTGCGCTTCCGCTAACAGCAGCAATGCCCACCTTGACAGCCAGGTAAACATTGCTCCAATGACAGGCAAGCGGTAGAGGCAAAAGCTTTATCCTTCTCACCTGACTGAGAATATGGGCAGCAAGGCCAATGCTACTTTGAAGGAGCCTAGCTTTATCCAGCAGTTTCTAGTTCTTCCTTCTGTTCTTCTCCTTACTCATTCCATCACTTCCCATGTTCTACCTCCAAATCCAGAATTTTCCTTTCCTCTGAACTTGCAAAAAAAAGAAAATCTCTCCATACTGTTCTTTATACTAAAAACAACACAAGACAAGGACTGGCTTCATGCAAAGCCTGTTCTTGTGCTGGACTCATACTTAACACTTGTCCAAGTGCTTCAAGAATGCAGCAAGAACACTTACCCAAACACCCAGCACTGAGTTCCCACCCTCTTGCACTGCGTATCTGTGAGGTATGCATAGTATTGCCTGAGAAGAGAAACAAGAAAATTCTTCAGTGAAGTTGAAAGTCCCCAGAGTATTTACATTTAGAAAACAAGTTTATGTTACACATGTTATCTATACTGAAAATGAAGTGCTGATGGTTAAAATCACATGCAATCATGCTGGATGTCTACCAGATGGCTTCAATTCTAGTAGGACAGATTATCACATAGATCGAATAGCTTGAAACAACACAGAAAACAATCCTGAGAGCAAGGACTGGGAAAGTACCCAAACCAGTAGGCTAACAAAGCTACGTATTTGTCTCCTGCCTCTCCACTGAATCTCTAATTCTTTTAGGCAAAGTGCAACAGCTTTGAAAGAACTAGAGAATCCCCCACTTTTTCCACAGTTTGTCTTTAATTTATTAACAATTGCATTTTCTTGAGAAGTGTGGGTTTGAATCTTGAAAGAAACTGAATATGGCTATTCCATATCCTGGGTAAGTGCTCTAACCACTGGCATGTTTTCCTCTCAAGAACAGAGTAGAATTTCTCACTATTTTGAAAACAGTATGGAGACCATTCTGCTCTCTTCTTTATGCTTCTAAATTTTAAGAGTTTAGAGAGGGAAATTCCAAAGAAGTAGGACCAAAGTTCCTTTTCTCAGTCTCTGTCTCTGATTTCCACTGACAGATGGGGAAGACAAGTGTTATTAATCCAACAATACAAGGATTGTTCAAGAATAAAGACTTCTACTGGTTGGCAAATGCCATAAAAATACTTAAAAGCTCACCTGTGCAGGAGCTTATAGGATGTTTAAGGTGATTTAGTTAACTGTGAAATCACTGCGCATAACTTGAGACGCTAACAGCTGTATTTTAGGAATAAACCAATGCACAGCTGCCATTAACTGTCCAAGGTAATGTCACTTTACTCATGAATGGGAAATTCCCTGCCTCTGACTTCAAAATGGCATGCATTCTGTCTGCCTCCAGCTATGTCACAGGAAAAAAAAATTAAGGGGACTCTGCTAACAACGTGAAATACTGTGCATGACTAAAAGCAGGTTAATGTTTCTACACAACTGTTAACACTGCATATATATACTGTTCTGTTACTCAGAATATGGTAATGCTCTATCTTTTCTTATAACATGCTAATATTTCCTGTAGACAAACAGAATAAGGAGCTCAGTTAGAAAAACCAACAGCTCTGTTTTTCCTCATCTACACTTTTGTGAGCATCTGATTCATCAACTTGGATACTTTCACATGCAGTCCTCAAGGATAACATATGCAGCTAACTGACAACACAGGCAGATGCTATACAAACAGAAGATGGAACAGACTGGTTCGGCATCCCTATGGAAACAGAGATGTTTATATACATTTTATTTTATTAGTTTACTTGGCAGAAAATACACTTTATTGAAAAGTGATGATTGTTTTGCTTTTCATGGTGGAAAAAGCATAATTTTTTTTAAATGTGTTGTACTTATTCACAAACTATATGCAGTTCTTGGGTGCCTAGAAGTCAAGCTACTTTAAACATAAGAAAAAACATCATGCATCATGGCAACAAAATTACCTTACAGTGGGTGCTGTAATGATTCCTATGAAGAGAATTCTCCCCCAGCTTAAAGGGTGGCTTGCTTGGAACACAAAGATATGTTTCAAAAAGAACGTGTTCAACTCAGTCAGCTTAAAAAAAAAAAAAAAAAGTTAGTTAACGGTGTTCAACTTACGTAACTCTTAATGAGTTACTACAGAAAATGTACACAAAGATTAATATGTGAACTAAAACACGGAAGGAAAACTATTTATGCTCTCCTATAGCCCTGCTTGTTAGACTGAGGATTTAAAGAGTCTAAGATTCCCACTCTAGGGCAAGCAAGGGATATACTAGTCAAAGAAAGAATTCTCCCCTACACACTTCTACGTAAGTATTTGCTCTTTTTCCAGAAACCCATTAAGGGACCAGACACTAATTCACACTGCAGAGGTCTTCTGATAACTTTCATACCCTAAACGAGGTATGAATGACTGAGGCAAATTTGGTAGAGGAGTAGAAGAGATCATATTAAAAAAACCAAAACAAAACAACAAAACAAAAAAAACCAAAAAACATACAAACCCCAAAAAACCCACCACAAAACACCACACTTCTGGTTCTCCTTTTAAAGACTAAATTCAGCAAATTTAAAAAAAAAAAAAAAAAAAGATTTCGGTTGTAGTGAAGTCTGCTAGCATTTGCATGACGCAATACCAAAGCAGTTGGGACATATTATGGAGTCTTTCTGGATCAAGGCCAGAATTTCAAGTATCAGTGATCTATCCAACAGTCAATGGGAGAGAAAGAAGGGGGAAAAAAAAAAACAAAACCAAAAAAACCCCAACCAAACAAAAAAAACCCACCAAAACAAACAAAAAAACCCCCCACCCAAAACCCCACTGCTTAGCAATTTTTAAAACTGTATCAATTGCAAAGAGCAATCTGATGGCCAGTACAGCAATCTGTAACATTTGTTTTTTTCCACAGATTCTGTAATTACACTCCTGAACTATCACGTAACTCCCGTGAAAAAAGCCCTGACCAATTCTGTATTATCAATTCATTTAACTGTGTATTTCAATGACAGACATACATTGCATTAGAATATCTTCTATCCAAACACAGCCATTAAGTAACTGAGCTGATGGCAGCTTTGATTTCACAGAATTTATTTCTTACCTGCCAAATGATCATGAAAAGGTAGATTCCAGCCACTCTTTGAAATGAAGACTTAGGGTCAAACCAGCGGACATAGGTCCAGCTGGCTGGGGTGAACTGTAATACAGCTCTTTTGATTTTCCCTGTGGTTGTGTGAATGTCCCTAGAAAAAGAGAATGGCTGGAGTAAATACAAGGAATATGCAAGGGGAAAAAAAAAAAAAGCAATAGCCATGTTACTGATGTTTCAAAACAATCACATTTTTTTGCTGTACAGCAAAGATCTTCACAGACACAATTGTGTACCAGGCAAGGGTGAATTAAGAAATCTATTAACCATTTCAGTCAGGGTGCATTCTGCTATGAAAGCCCACCCTCCTCTATCCTCAGTCAGTAACTAACTACAAAACATATCTATCATTCTCTCCATGAAGGAAAGAAACAAGGATTGTGATTCTGCAACCCCTTGGGAAAATCTAGAGGGTATTTCTTCCTAGTGTATGCCGCCAATGCTCTTACCCCAAAGACTCCTTGTTCTAGAGCTCACTGACATCAATCCTTCAAGAATGCGTCAGATTCCTTATTCATTAATTCTATAAGGGTTTGAAAATACTGCACTTACAGCATATACAACCCCTGCTGTTCTGATATTAGATGCATGCAAATCTTCTGGAGAGATGTGATAGCACTGTTAAAAGCTAGAAGGCTTTTAAATTCCCATTTGAAAGGGGATGTGAATGGAGGTTCATCTGACAGATGTGTTACTGGTTCTTGCTTTCAATAACATTAATTCAGATGAGCAACAGCATCCAAAGGACACGGAATCTAAGAAAAACTCAGAGTTTCCTTTTCTGAAGGAGGACTAGCAGGGCTAGAAGACAGTTTTTACCCTGTTATTTTCTTGACCCTTCTGGACAAAAAAGGAGATCCAGATTTGATATTTCTGATACTTGTGTTCTGTTAGGCTAGTGGGATCTTAGGTTAGGGGCATCCTTCTAACCTTTAAGATCCATGTTTATTCAACAAAAAAAGAAAAGAAAACAAAAGGGCACAAGCAGAAGCTTCTCATTCTATGCAGCATCTCTTCATATTAAAGTTCCTAAAAATCTATTCATGCATTTAAAAGAACACGAGGAAAAATTATTCCACAAAAATAGTAAAGACTAATCCTGCCATAGATATTCTGCTGCTTTAACTTTCAGTGAACTCTCTGAAAACAGAGGGACCATCGACTCTATAATGCTAATTATTCCTCCAGAACTGAAATGCAGGAAAATTGAATTGAGACTAAAGGCTCAATGGTTCTCAGAGCGACGAACAAATTTGTGAGTATGAAAAGAAAGCAGCATAGAAGTTCATGCAGGGTACAAATCTGAAAATCAAGATTTGAGCTCCTTTTCCATCTCTCAAGGCAATTTGGCAATTCATTGTACTGGATCCTGTTTCATCTATACCATTGGTAACGTGCAGATAACCATGCTTGCCACCAACTGGCACGGAAGAAGGCAGGAGAGGGGCAAAGTACTATAGTAGAAACTGTACCTGGACAGCTAGGAATTGACACTTACTAGGCCACAAGCTGCTGTCCTTTTACACAACAAATGCTACTTTATTTTGCAATTACTCCGTTTATTATAGAGGTTCAGCAATGGGTAAGGCAATTCACAGCACAGGTACAATGAGCCTGATTCCTCTTCTGCAATTACAATTCGTGCTGACAGATTGTCACACTAATGCCTCATCAAGCTGAGCCCAAATCTAGTTTAAAAACATTGTATAATGAGAAAACAGTTACAATTCATTTTTTTCACTGCCTTCTTCAAAGTTTAAATTGTATAAAATGAACTGAAAATGCAAACAGCTTTACTACTTTGTATTTTCATTTGGCATCAATGCTTGTAACTTAGATTGCAAAGGAAAATGATATATACATCATCATATTCACAAATATGTGCTGTACAGTAGCATTACTACGAGATGGACTTTTAACATTTAAAATAAATTTACAGCATTGTTAGCACATGCAGATTGCATGCTATTTCTGTACTACATGCGTCTTACATATGCAAAGAAAAGGCCTACTTCCCAAGGAAATGAATTTAATATTATAACATCAAATATAATGTTTAGGAAGCTTTAATTTAGACCTACTTGAAGCTTGCCCAGTGATAGGTCCTCATCTCCAAGAAACGACAAACTACCATGCCCAACCAGATGCCACCCCCGTTACAAAGCAGGATGTCCAAAATGACTTGATCCCACCAGCATTCAGCAAAATTAGGCAGAAGGTGCATGAAGAAGAGCTACAGAATACAGCAAAAAGATTCTGGGTGAGGAACAGCACAGAATTCATACAAATTCACTTTTTAAGTACACATTCAAAAATCAGCTTTTCAGTACATGTCATACTTCAAGGACATGAGCCACAATCACTGAAATTTGATGGGCATCCTTCCATTATCTTCAGAAGGCCTTGGACAGAACCACACAAGACATCAGAGGCTTCCTTCTCACTGTTCCCTGTTGGGGCTATGCTGTATATAAGGACATCATGCAGCTCTTGGCCTCTCAAAGACAATACACAGAACATTCGTAGAAATGCATGAAACAAGCAAAACTACTGCATTTCTTGGAGGAAAGGAGGTGGTTCGTGCTTTAAAAATAAATTGAAGAGAATCTTTGTTTTATTTTTGCTAAATAGTTTTAAGAAATATGTTTTCTAAACCACCACCAAGATGCAGTAAGTAGAATGGATGCATTTGTAAAAACTGTCAGTACTAAAGCATGTTGGAGTTCAGGACTTCATACTTGTTCTATTTCAAAACTCTTTCTTACATCTACTATTTTTAGGAAATTCAGTGACTGTAAAAAGACTAAGAGGTCAGCAATATTTCAGATACTACAAGCTTTGCTGCTATACTTGATCCAGAACAGCTCAAGAAGTTAAGAGGATATTCCACTCTCCCTTCCTACTAATGATGAAGGTACGTTTACAATGAAGATACTGGAAAACAGGCCAGAAACAAACCAACATCAGACTGAAAAGCTGACACCATCTGGATATATCAAAACATAGTCAGTCCTTTAAAGATTTCCCCTGGAAAGTGTACAAGTCATTTACCTCTGAAGCAAACTGTTCCTTTCTGAATCCTCAATTTAACTGAAGACCACTGTGAGGCATTAGTAAGGCAATTAAATGTATTTACAGATACATTTGGTGAGTTTACACTTTTGATAGAGTGAAGGAGGACAACTGGTGAGAGTTAAGACAAGATAACAACAGAATTTACTGAGAGCTAGAAATGGATTTAGCGCCTCTCATTTTCCTTTAAAAGAAAATAATTGTATTCTCTATTCTAGAAGAAAAACCACAGCAAATCAAAAGATAGACTGAAAAAGTTAGCTGTGGACTGGAAATCAAGACAGCCATGTGCTAAGCAGTCCCTTTGGAATACTCAAGGAGATGCTAACAAAACAGATGGCAAACTAAATATTCTTACCTCCACAAAAACAGTACAATTTTTGTCAGTTAATGTACATACGCTGCGTCTGTGGAAGACTATTGGTATGATTTTGTAATAAAGTATCTTTTGTTAACAAATGTGTAAATAAAATATTGAAAAAATCAGATGCGGGAAAAGGAGTAAGAAGAATGTTTTCTGTATCAGTAAGAACGAATACTGGTCCATTTATAATAAATTACAGTGACTGATATTGACAATGACAGTTCCTTTGAAAACTCTTGCAAAAGTATATCAAAGCAACCTGGGTTTTTTTTTTGACAAGGCTATGGGAATTTCAACCTGTAGAAAAGAAAACCTGAATTTCTCTTCAGGACCCAACCTATACAATGTTGCTCATTATCCTGCTACAGTTTCCCTTTCATGGTTTAAATTAATTTAACCTGAAAGGGGCACTAAGCTACAAATCTCCATCTCCAATAATCCAGCCAAAGACACCAGAAGTTACAGATAGTAAGGCAGCAAAAGCCAGAGCACAGGTGTTAGCCAGACCATCTCTAAGGTGCTAGCTGTTTTCTCAGAACGAGACACCAAGGTCTGCCTGCATCCCAACTTTAATCCGATAGTACAGAGCATGAGCCAAGTGTTCCATTTCAGAAGGGGGAGCCAGCTGAAATCCATTAACGCTAATAGGAGATGCACAGCTAAATCCCTATGTAACTGCCCTGATAACTTCTGTAGGTTTCTAATGACTCTCCTGAATTAACTAATTCATTAAAAATCCATTTGAGTGGTGATAACCTCTCTATATGTTGAACCTTACCCAACACATTGTCTGTTCCAATAATCTGCCTTTGAACAACAGGGAATACTAGACACCCCATGCGGTGTCAAATTGAAGATGATGGTTGTGTGATGGTGATCAACTGAATGATAAGACTGCATGTGAAACAAATCCAAATTTATTCTTTTACAGAGGCAAAAACTGAGTACAATAACTAGCAAAGTTGGTTTTTGTGGATGGGTACTTGTGAAATCCCAATCTTAAGCAGTTTCAAAATAGCTTAGAAAACAGCGTATCCTTCAATGCCACAGAACAAAAACATGTTCTGAAAAGGAACTCATGGCACCAGTATTTTCAAACCCAGAAGTTTCATTTTAGACAACTAAATCCTTATCTATGTTCCTGAATTATAAATGCCCTGTCAGATGAGCCAAGCATTCTCAAGACAGCAAGCTCTACAGAAAACTATGATTTCAAAGACTAAATTCAGATGTTTACATCTACACTGAGTATTTTAACTGTGACAGGTTAGACTATGCTGTCCCAAAAGCTGATAAAAATTGGATTTTTTTTTCTCTGAATTGTCCAATCAAAGAATATAATGAAATTAAACTCATTTTTATAGAAACACATCCTTGAATTTTAGGTGACACACGTTCTACTAATCAAGCTCTAGGTTACATGCAAATGAAAATATTTAGAGTAGCAATTAATCAGCTTGAATTCTTAAAACAGATCTAACAATAAGGGCCAGCAGTCCAAGCAACAGTCAATTGACTGAATCAAGTCAAGTATCCGTATTTTTTTTTTTTTTATCAAAATAGGATTTGAAAGTGCCAACAGTCAAATGACTTAAGCATGTTCTTGGGAGAACTGTGGTAAAGCTAGATAACACAAATAAGTCAGTGGTCCTCCAAACCATGGTGCAGGGGACTACACTGCATGTGAACTAGCTTAGATTCAGGTCTAGTAAAAATCACGGTTTTATGTCAGGGAACATGAATAAACTAGGCTTGTGGGGTACAATTTAACAAAAGAAGGGCTATGCACTCAGGTGTCATGACAGAAAACACCACACTGAATGGTGTCTTACCATTCCATATAGACTTCTCCTCATGGGTCCTCACACCTTCCTTGGTGATCCCTCAACTTCATTTCACTGTACAGTATGCATAACTATACACAATGCGTAATACTGTTGTATTTGGGGTAAGGGGATCATGACAGTAGATCACAGATATTGCAAGGTGAAAAAGGAGAACAATTGCTCTGAATCAGGGAATATTAGTTAACATCTGAAGTAGCATGAGTGTTGACTCCCATAACAGCAGAAAAACAAATTATGGATGGTACCAATAGGCTGGCCTAGACTTCCCTCATATTCAAGTAGTAGTAAGTCACTTACCTAAACCCCAGCTTGCTGTTGTCCACTAATGCAACTGCATCAATTGCTCAGCATCTGGTTTATAAGGCTTAAAATATAAATCTATACTGAGAACTAGTGAGTCATCCTTCTAGTAACATACACGCTTCCCCCAAGAACAATTCAAGTCTTATACATTTCTTATAATTAAGATAAATGGGTGGCCTACCTCAGTGAGCTCCCAGGTGATGCTAATAGTCCAGCACAGCCCGTAGCTGCGGATCAGCAAAGCCTTCATAGCCCAGCCCCAGAAATGCCCAAAAGCAAATATATCAAAGTGGCTGAGGATTCTCTCCCAGGTGATAACATGACAGTTCACAGCATACTCCTGTTAATGAAAAAAAAATAAAACCAACAAAAAACTTCAATCAACAGGCAACTCCAGAAACACTAGAATGAAGAAAGTTCCTTCTATCCAGTGCAAGAAGCCTGAAATTATAAGGATATTGAAAGAAGCATTACTCTGCTTTCTTGCCCTTCTAAACTCTGCAGGAAAACTTTCGGTATTAAGACTCAGTGTCATCACAGTACAACTCTAATTTAAAGGGAGATAGAATAGACCCTGGTGCCTGAAGGAGCATGTATTTCTTATGTGACAGAGGAACAGCAGGAGCAATAAAATCAATAATAATAAAACCAGCAAACAATACTCCAGAAAACAGTTATTTGCTTTTCTTTGGTGTCTTGATTTGAAATAGCCACCTTTCCCATTTTCATGCTGTCTGGTGTTCAGATGTGGCTCATCAGTGGCTAATCCTCACCCGTTTGTGATGTTATGTTACTCATCTCGATGTTCGTTTGAGTATCTTGTGTGTCTTATTTTCCTCACAAAAGCAATTTCCCAGAACACATTCATATTGAGAAAGTTCAGTCACAGGGCTGAATTAAAACAAACAAACAAACAAAAAACAAAGGGAACTTGCAACTGTTTTGTCACAGATGAGTGGCAGATTCCTTAAGAATATTAAATATTCTAGTCATCACTAACAAAGGAAATGTGTTCTCTCATCATGTTGTACAGCAAGTGCTAGAAATCACTGTCCAACAACAACAACAAAAAAATCTGTATGCCATCAGGAGGCTGCATCTGTGGGGTTCTGTTTCTTCACTGGACACAAACAGAACTATTCCCAACTGGAAACACACATTTAAAAAAATCTCTGCTCTCCAACCCTCCTAAAATATACATTGCCACCTGCAGGTGACAACACAGCACTGCTCAGTGCTGTTGAATTCAGTAAGGATTCTCTTGCAGGCCAGAACTATTGCTAATCCTGCACAAATGAACCATGATCAAGTTGAAAGGGGGATGGCAGAAAAAGATTTAAATCCTGGTCTCCATAAGGAGAAGAATGCACAAATTCACACAAATACTTCTATCAGCCAGCCGTTACGTCCCACTATGAAACTGCAAGTAACCCTCACTGTTGGTGCTCCCTGAAGTGAATGCATGGTATTGCTTCTCGCACATGCCAGTGCTGCTGGTCATTCAGAGAAAGGTGCACCACCTGTTCTAAGGGTGGCAAAGCTGCAGCTTTCGTGCACGTACCCAAAGAGATCTGAAACTGGCTCATTTGCCAGCATGAGAAGCGCAGAATGCACAATGGAATGTGCAGGCTCCTACCTACACCATGATATCTGAAGCTCCATAATGAGTGAATACAATGAGGTTACTCTAAAAGTAAGCTTTTTTCCAGGTGTCCTGGTTTCAGCTGGGATAGAGTTAATTTTCTTCTTGGTAGCCGGTATGGGGCTGTGTTTTGGGTTTAGGACGAGAACAATGGCGATGCTAAGTACCGCTAAATAGTCGCTAAGTAGCGCTTACATTGGTCAAGGACTTTTCAGCTTCCCATGCTCTGCCAGGTGCACAGGGGCTGGGAGGGGGCACAGCCAGGGGCGCTGACCCAGACTGGCCAAAGGGCTATTCCATACCATGTGACGTCATGCTCAGTATATAAGCTGGGGGAAGAAGAAGGAAGGGGGGGACATCTGGCGTGATGGCGTTTGTCTCCCCACATAACCGTTACGCGTGATGGAGCCCTGCTTTCCTGGGGATGGCCAAACACCTGCCTGCTGATGGGAAGTAGCGAATTAATTCCTTGCTTTGCCTTGTTTGTGTGTGCAGCCTTTGCTTTACCTCTTTAACTGTTCTATTTTATTTTACTTCAATTATTAAACTGTTCTTATCTCAACCCACGAGTTCTCTCCCTTTTACCCTTCCGATTCTCTCCCCCATCCCACCGGGGGGGAGTGAGCGAGCGGCTGCGTCGTGCTTAGTTGCTAGCTGGGGTTAAACCACGACACCAGGGCTCTTGCTTTTTTGCTTCTATTTTTACTGGGGCTTTTTGCCCTCTATCTCATCTTTCCAGATGCGGCTCTGCCAGTCATACAGTGAAATGTGCTGAACTTTATTTTATACTGAAGCAACTTTGCCAGCCCTGTGCAAGAGACAAAGCCGCAGCCTTCATTATAGTTGCCCTTTAAAAATTTACTCCAACTTTAAGTGACAGTATCAGGATTGCAAAGTAGTACAGAGTAAGTTTCCACTGACTGCTACAGTCAGGCAATCTGCTGTGCTGTGGTTCTGTGCCAGTAGTAATACCAGTACTCCCCTGACTTGAATCTATTTCTAACTTAAATGACAGAAGAGCCAGGTGAATCTGACTTACCAACAGACTCCTCATCTCAGCTCCCTTTTGTTGCTCAGCAACATCACTAACTCCCATGCTCATGCTCCATTTAGCAATGTGTCCTCCCACCACCCTAACAGCAGGCTGCCCAGGCCTCACCACCACCACACGTCTCCTGCAGAACAGAAAGTCACAGCGCTACTCTGGATGCTGGAGTTGCACAACACATACTGCTGATTAGCTGAGGTGCAACACCTGAAGAATCCAGAGTTTTCCTGGTAAGGAGCCTGTATGCAGCCCTCACTATCAATTAAGTAATGTAAGCTTACTGCACTGTAAAGATTTCCATTCCCTCTTATGTGCTACAGGGCAGGAGTTTGCAGCACTGCTGATTAGGTGCTGTGCGGTAGTTTGCATATGCAGTAAATTGCTATTTGCCAAAGACAATCAGTGTATTTCCTTACTCTTGAGGCATGAGTCCAATAACATCGCCTACTATACAACAGGTGACCATGGTGGGCAATGCGCCAACCCCAGGGCAAGGAAGCATGCTGGTCAGTAGTTTGATGTGATAGTGAAGAGAACAAGACTGGCAACTCTTGCCTCTCCATGCAGTAACCCTCTTCTGCTTGGTGCTCAACGGCTCATACCCTCTTCTGCCTGCCTCCCAACATACCTCACATACTTCTCTCAGGCTTCCTCTTACTACCTCAGCTCCTTGTGCTAGTGTCCTCACCTGAAGAGGAACGTTCTCTGTATTGAAAACTCTTTGCAAGCTGCTCAACAGGCAGAGGAACAAGCCTGGATTTCCATGCCACTCCAGATTATGGTCTATGGAAGTAATTTTGCAATGGTAACAGCACCAGTGCTTAGCTGGGTGACTGGAATGCAGCAGAGCCCTGCAGTTGCTGTACCTGGATTTCCACATACTCACTAGCATGCCAATCATGTGCTAAACTCAGAGCAATAAGGCAAGACCAATTATTTGAGTGCAGCATTGTGGCATCAAAAAACCTGATCTGGGACACACACACCATGCAGGCCTCATTTAGATACTACCTTGCTAAGTCTATTTTCAGTATCCAGGCTCATATCTATTGTTTAAAGGAATCCAAAGCCACCCCAATGCAAACATATCTCACACTCCCAACTGCATGCTCATCTGAACATCTGCATTAGAAAAAATACAGAAAAGACTGTTTTTCACACCAACTGATTTCAAGGTAAATAAATAGCAGTTGATACAAAAGGCTCGTTGACTCTGTCAAGTATAAGTAGCACAAACTTGCACTGCTCATGCCAGCAAATTCAGATTTATCCCTTCCCACTCATGTAAAACACGCCTAAAGTAGCCAAAATGTCCAATAAAGTGCCATGGATACATACCATAATATCTGCTTCCCTTGTGGCATATCGAAGATTAGGATCCAGCCAGTACATCACTGCTTTTACCTGCTCAAAGTTAAGGAAGAGCACGAACACCAGGAACAGAAAATAGAGCACACTGAGACCTGCAAAAAGACTCAGCTTTAAAATCATATTCACTCACAAAACTCCTTGAGACACAGAGAGTCCAAAAAGCTGCTTTCAAACTGTTGCTCTATACATGCCTAGTTTGCACAAATGAGTTTTCTACATACAGTGGCTACATGCAAAAAGCTTAAGAGGCGCAAGTCATACGGTAATCTCTGGGCACTCAGCCCTTCGTATCACCTCCTGTTTCAAGTGATACAAATATATGCTTGACTGCATGAACCCCATCAAAACAAAATCAGTCTAATCAGTTTAGACAAGAGTAGTGCAAGGCTGTGATCAGGAAGCTCTTTAGTAAGAGATACATTAGGAGTCCAGGATCGGATTAGCTCTGTCTCTTTGCTTTAAGTATTCTTGGTCTCACTAATGCAGGCCCCTAAGCCTATATGCAGATTTCAACACAAAGATCAATTTAGTAATCCCATCTGGCAATTCTGAGCTATGCTGGCAATAAAGAGTAGTTACAAATATAAACTAATGTATGTTTGAGTTACCTTTTGAGCTGAAAAATTTGTTGTTTGAAGCTTTTAAAGGTAAAGATGATTATTATTTGTTTTCACACCATTATAAATTATGAAACACTACTGCATTTGGGACTACCGCCTCTCTCCTCCCAATGTCTGAATATGGATTTTCTTTAAAAAAGAAAAACTTCGAAGAAGTTAAGAGGCCTAGGTGTAGATCTGTGGGGAGATGAAGCTGCTGTTGGGAGCATATCTTTACATTATTCACAAGTTTACAGATATCTATCTATCACATTTGGAAGAGGCATATAGACACTAACACCATTTCCACAGTCTAGCACTCAAACTTACTTGTATCCTGCAGCAATGTCATGGAAGGCAGAAAGATTAATGTGAATAAACTTAGTATCTGACATCCAAAATAAACTATAGCAATTCTAAAAAGATATTTTAAACTATAACCAGAACTCACGTGTTATTAATCCCCAGTGTATGCTAGAGAACAACTGCCGTTCAAGTACACACACATGAACAGAAAATATATATGCTGTCCTCTGCAGTACATCCTAAAAACACATTACGTAAACAGATGCCACACTACTACAAGTACAGCCTGCAGGTGAGGGTGTATCCTGAAATGTTGAGGACACACTACTCCTGCCTTTCAGCTACTGAACAGGTCTGAGACTGCTAAACAAGCCATGCCAGGAGCAGCAGAATTACACAGGGAAAAATGCTGCTACTGATTTTGCATGTAGCCTTTTCCCCGAAAGTACAGGGGGTCAAGTTCTGACAGTATCAACATTGAGAATGATCTTTTTACTTTACATTTGCTGAAACCTGAAATGAACAGTAGGACCTGTGTTTTCGAAACTTCTCAAGGAGTAGGATTCTTTAACGAGTACTGTCTAATCAGCAGTATCCTCTCAATGTCAACAGATGAGTAATCAGCTACTTTGGGAGGCTACTTATTTTTAGCTATGTAAGGTGGCGGCAGAGAGAAACATTCAGTCCCCTTAAAAAGAAACAGATCAGCTTTTAAATTAAATGTGCCTAATTCTCTGCAAATGTGCTTAAAGTCTAGGATATGCTCTGTGAACCCTGAATTATTTAAAAATAAAATTCCTTCTGTTTTTGACATGCAATTCAGATGTTTAAAGAGCAGGATTTCACTTAGTTCTGTAGCTAATACAATTATTTTCCAAACTATGAATGCAACTAATATTTACAGGTATTTTTTTTCTGAAATTATAAGTTAAGAATATGAATATATACATGTTAAGAATATTAATAAATGCATGTTAAGCTATACAATGATACAATTTAATAAACATAAAAAGTAATAGCATATTTTATCAATAATGAAAAGAAGCACACTACTAAAGTGGATTTAGTTAGAAGTCAGATAGTATATGCAGTAGCTATAAAAAATCCAAACCTTTTTGGGGTTGGAAGAGATGGCAGTAGGAAGGGTGTGGGGGAAGGAGATTAGGAAGCACAAACACAAAACAGGATTAAAACAGAGTATCAGAATGAATGATCCCTTTCTGGTGATTTAATTTACACCACAGACAATGACATTCCCAAACATAATTAAGAAGAGATTATAAGCAACTGCTCAGAAGTGGGAGGGAAGTGACATTCACACAAGTTTGATGCACAGTTGTGTTTTGTGACAATTCCATTCATCTGAAAATTAAAACGGCCGGCCCTGCAGAAGCACTGAAAAAGTCAGAAACACAACTTAAACCTACCAAACACCATTCTCCATATTGCAGGGTGGGGACGTGTAAAGGGTCCTGTAGGTAGTAAACAAAAAGCTTATTAGAAGACAGTCAATAAGAACCACATAATCTATTTTTGAGTATATCTCATATGAGGATTTGGCATGAGCACTATTTAATACACCCAGAAGTTGGAGGTCTATGCTTAAAAAAAAAAAAAAGTAACAGCAGATTTCAGAGAGAAAAAGGAGACTACCAATTAGTAGGGTGTAGACAAAATTTTCCATTATTTTTATGGAGTTGTTTCAAGAACAGTTGTATGCTGTTTGCTCAGCAGACACCATATATCAGGTATCACCTGAGGTTCTCTTGATCTGGGTTCTAGACCACAGCTCACACATGGCTTGCACCCAATGAAGTCATCAAATACAAATTTCTGTGTGTTAGCAAAGAAACATGGTGCTTAACCTTGATGACCATGTAATGTTAGCAAACAGGCCTCCTAAAACTTCCAAACTGAGTTTCATGTATCTGACAAGAAGTAAGATACCTATGCTCTTTACCAGTGACAATATTATTTACTTTAGAGCCAGTGATTAAACTGATTTTATTAAATTAAAAACCTCTCCGTTAATGTGAAGAGCAGAGAAGGTAATCTGGTGAAACTGGAAAACCTCTAAACAGGAATCATACATTTACGTAGCAAGAAATGGCTGAACAAATATTTTCAGCACGCACTGCGGACTGCTCTTTCACCACTGCATGCGTAAGGCTTATTTTTCTCTGGCATCCAGTTTTTCAGGGGGCACTTTGTGAAAAGTATGGATTAATGATTTTTAAAATATGAGAAAAACACATCCCAACTCTGAAATACAAAGCTGCCCTGAGCACAATCGCTATTTTTTTCCTGAACACTGCCAATCCTGAGACAGTTTAGACTTCACCCAAGAATTATGCTCTTGGTGACAGCAATAAGTAAAAATTAAAAATAAATAAATAATAAATAAATTTAAAAAAAAAAAATCAAAAGCCAGGAAGACAGCATTTCCTCCACAGAATTAAGTGCCACATAAGGGTTTTTACCTTTTTGCACTTTCTGCTCCTCACACAATTACCAAAACTTTCGTCCAACTTAATCTTCTACTGAACAACTGTAGTTTTACATTGTAATGTGACTTAGACCATTTCTAACTATCGCTAGCTTCTGGTAAGGTGATTTATGTAAGGTGTTATATCTCTGAGAATTTGTAGAATGACACTTCCGTTAAAACACACTGAGGCAGACTCCTTTTAAACGTTATTGAATGATCTGGAAGCATCATTACTTAGCAATCTGAGCTGCAACTGCACACCTGCAAATAGAGACACTGATTTTGAGAACCTGACTTCCTTGTTAGATACAGACAAGCTATAAATAACTTGCATTTTACTGTTATCTCTGCTCAGTATGATTGCAACCCATTTTTAGACTGTTCCTTAACATAAAGGAATTCAAAAGAATAAAGAAAAAAATACATTAAAAATTGGTACTTTAAGAAAAATCAAAATAAATATAGTGGCAATAAAGAGAAATTCACGTTACAAAAAGTGAAGTATAAACAGTAAAAACCTTACTCACCATTAGGAAAAGCTAGAACACTGATGATTAGAAAGAAAAAAATCACAGAGAGGATACCCCTCCAAATATTATCCTCTGGGACAGAATCATCCCTGAAGAGACAGACAACATCAAAGTGTTAAAATACATTATAAGGATGAAGTCAAAAGGCTTTGAAGATATCATATTATTTAAATAAAGACTACATGGAAATTAAGTATAAGAAATAAGCATGCTGGTTATATAACATGTCAAGATAGTAACTGCAATAAATTATTTTCACTCTGCACTTCTGGGTATCCCTTTCTCACAAGACAGTTAAACATATAATCAATACATGCGAGCCATAAGCATTGTAAGAAGTCAATGCAGAAGCAATGACTAAATTTAACACAAGGTGAAAAAAATCTTTCTGCTTTAATGTTCACAGAAACATCATCAAAAGTACTTTTACACAGAAAACAGAGACCTAGACCAAAAACTCTGGAAGCCTGGATGCAATTCCTAGGTTTCCCTCTGCTGTTTTGGTGCTGCTCACAATCCCCTTCACTTCCCTTGGCCTGTTCCCAATGCCAAATGCCTGAGGTGAGCACTGAGAGGGCTAAAATAATGACTACGATCAGCCTTTGGAAACAATGATTACATAGCTTAGAATCCGTGTATAACAGAGAGACAGCAAAACTTAAAAAAAACAAGGAAAAGTATCCACTTGCTTTTAGATCTATTAAGCTAAAGCTCTGAATAAAATACCAGGTATTATTTGTGCTACTGTCATATTATGGCCAGAAGAGAGACCTAAGAATTCAGTTTGGAATGCCAAGGCAAACTTGACTAAGCTCTTCTTTCTTTTCAGGCAGGTAGAATATAGCGTACAGCAGCAAGATGAGCAAAAAAAAGCCCACCCAAGTCTTCTAACCAGCAGTCTGCTTCTAGGATACTTCAGTAATACAAATAGAAACAAACTTCAGACTATCGTAACATGCACAGCTAATATTTCATAATGTATCACCCACTACAACTCAAATTAAAGTTTTACTATCTGGGTAATTTTCATGTACTTAGGATCAGTTTATCCATTTAAATATATTTATTTATTCCCAACCCATTGTATGAAAAAATTCCCAGGAAACTTTAGAGGGATAAAGCTCTTCCTGGCAGAGCATCTGTCACATTTCTGGGCAGTTCAGTAAAGAATCTGTGACAGCATAAATGCGCTGCACATTAGATATTTGCTGCAGCTATAAAATATTTCTCACTTTGCCAAATTATTTCCCTTTCCCTCAAAATTGAACCTTAACAGTTCCACAGCAGACTTCCAGCGTTGTGAGGCATTTAAGCACTGCATTAGTTTAACTGTATGGCAGGAAAAAGTACATTAAACATGAATGGTTTCTCTGCAGGCCTCAGGGTCTCCCCACAGCAATTTTTTTTTTTTTTTAAACCAGCTCAGTCCAGATTTACCAGTCATTTTCCAGCAGGCATGCTGCACAGGCTGACACTTTACACCAGCTATGAAGCCCAAGTTCCAGAGCTTAGCTCTGGCTCCCTTGGCAATCTCAAAAGCATCATGCCATCCAGCACACTTGCCAGCAAGAGCCTCAGGCTCCCATGGCTCACACAGCAAAACCACATTCCTGTTTTAACATATGCAAATAACACAGAGGCACATGCTGTCACTGGTGCCACCAAGTAGGGGAATTTTTTTTTTTTTTTTTTTTGAAGAGAGAACAGATTGCAAGAGTCACACCACTGTACAATTTGGTGTGGCCAAGAAAGAAGTGAAAGACACTGTGATCACATCACTTAACTGTCACGCCAGCTGGGCTGAAGGGTCCTCACCTTTGTATATCAGGATTCTGAGTACTACTCAGCTTCAGGAAAGCTGTCCTAGTCATGTTGAAACCACTTCCCCCAAAAATCAACAAAGATGTTGTATGCAGTGTTAAACTGCATTTTGTTCCAAGTGAGTGGTAGAGGCGTTTCATTTTGGCTTGCAGGTGCCTTTTCCAAAAGGGATAGACATCCAATGTTCTTGCCAGAAGCAGGTAAAGACAGGTGGGAGCAACAGGCTCACTACCATGTGCTAGTCAGAATAAGAATTATAGTGTTTGCCTGGAAGAACTATTTTGGGGAACGCCAAAAGAAACAGGGAAGCGAAATAACTGTTGGAGGAAAGACACAATCACAACAAGCTGCAATCAGGAAAATGTGCTAAATCATCTCCTCGCTTAGCCCTAGGAACTTTGATACTGACTTTGAAATACAAGCATCCATGCAGCAAAAATAAGGTTTATAATGCTCATGTGGGAGGACAGATGAAAATTCTCTCAATTTAAACCCACTTTACCAGGGCATTTTTCAATTCTGTGGCTTTTTAGAGAAGAAATAATAAAAAATAACAAAGCACATAATAACTGCATAACCTTTTTCTCTCTTCTGCTCTCCTCTCAGCTCCAGAGCACTACATTACACTGGCACATTACAAAAATGTAAACTAGTAAGTTATTACATCATGAAGAAAAAGAAAAAAATGAGGATACTCAACTGAGGAAAAAATGGCTAGGACACTAAATTTAGAGTGTGTGGGGAAAAAAAAAATCTTCCATAAACTCCCCAAATCAAACCTAAATGCACAATAATCCAGCTTAATCAACCCCATTAATCAAGGGATGTGAAAGACAACAGCCCTACATCCTCATAGGTTTTACTCCTGCTTCCATAAACCCCTGCAACTTCACACCAGAAGGTACCAATCTGTCACCTTCCTCAGTCCTGTTGTTGTGCTCCACAAAATACCCCCTTCAGCATACACCTGCCCTCCTGCTGGTTGCCTCTGGGCTCAGAAAAGGCCACATCCCTCCCTCCAGGGAGGAAGAGGACAGGGAAAGCTAGAGCCACTCCACGCCTCGGCGCCAGTGCACAGCCTGGAAGCAGAAGAGCCTATGTCTGGCTCATTCAGCAGGAAATAACCAAGGCAGCTGCAGCCATTGTAGAAGCACTAGAAGGATGCGCTTTAAAAAACAGAATACTCTCTACTCCCCACTTTAACATGGCAAAGTTAAACACACTCACAGGTTTTTTTTTCTGGATCATTATTATTGCTACCTGAAGATTATTGCTATCTGAAGTTCAGCTTCACCTTTACCTGTCAGCTCAAAGACAGTATCAACTGCTCACAGTGATCCCAAGGGAGACCCCATGTTATGGCTTAGTACATCCAAGGGAAAAGCATTTTCTAAGTTTGTCTGAACCCCCACATATTTCTGACATAAAAAAATTATAGAAGAGACAAGAAAGACTTTAAGGGAAGCAGAATTTCCTCTGCCTATGCTGAAGTTCCTGAAAAAATAAGTTTTACTTAACATCAGTATGAACGTATTATGGACAATCCCCTGCTTAACAAATTGACTAGGAGAGCTACGGAACAACTGACAGCACAGGGGGAAGCAAAGAATCACTTGTCACACCCTACTGGGAAGTCTACAGCGCCTTGTGCCCAGGAGGTGGAAGTACGAACCCAGTCACTGAAGACTCAATACAATAAGCTGATGGGAATAGAAAGACCAGACCTGGGAGCACATACTGTAAGCATGCGGGGAACTATCTCCTCCCTCCCAGCTTCTCAAAGAGTACATATGGCTTGGGTAGCGTCCCAAATAAGGCAACAGAGGCAGCACTCTGATATCACCCAGGAGATTCAGGAAACTCCTGTGATAGTTGGAAACAGCAGAGGAGGGGGAGAGGGGAAAAAAAAAAAAAAATCAGAGTAGCTTCCACAACCTGAGAAGAGGAGAAACAGAGAAGAGTTAAAGAGAAGTCAATGGGTATTTAAACACAGGAAGTGAGGCAGAGCATAGACAGACAGGGGGAAGAAAATACACTGAAGAAGTCGGAGTTAGAAAGCTAGCACGACAAATGGAAAGAAAAGCTAGTAATCTTCTTGGAAAAATGCAAACAAACATTTTGTTTGAAGTGAAGCAATATTCTTTGGGCCTAGAAGACTCCATAGTTCCGAAATCGCTGCTCCACTCATCCTCTGCTTGAAAGAATTAACAGACCTCTCCCAAAGGTGAGCGATCAACTCCATTAATCCTTTAGAACGATGTCTGGATGAGAATCCCTTCGTAACTCACAAGTTCGACCTAAACTAGCCCTATAGTGAGAAAAGTGATTGGGCAGAGGGAGACAGGGCAAGAGGAGCACTTGTAGCAAAGGTGTCTAACTAAACATTGTACCAAAGCACAGAAACATGTCTCTGATTTAAGAGTTAAGAAGGGATCCCTGGGACTTTCTGCCTTAGCTTAGATCTTCTTACGTAGGTAGAACAAGGGATGCGTTCACCAAAAATATCTTCCTTGGGGCCATACACAAGTTGAAACAAGAAAAAGCACACCTCAAACCATTTGCAGCTACACTATTTCACATCCCCTTGTTCTCCTTTCTCAGCTCAACCCAGGCTTGACCATTATTTTCATAGCTGATAAAAAGCATACATTTGGATTCTTAGAATAAGACAGAAGATTACATTCTGAATTGTGGATCAGGCCTAAAGACAAATAACGATGATGTTCTGTCAGATGCAGAGTTTAATCAACAAGGCCGCTGAAATCTGTGATTGTGTACATACAATGTCACAAAAGTGTAAATGAGCCCAAAACACTAAGTACAACTCAGCTAAAACCTCTCAGGAATCACTCTTTGTCCAGAGATGGAGTGATTTAGCCTAACGGAGGATTATGTTATCATCTTCACAGCCCCATTCAGTAGGAAGCAAGAAAAAGTATGCACAATTTAGAAAACTACCGCAAGATACCCTTCAGACTGCACTGCTATACCCTTCGTTTACAAATAAGGCTCCTGAAAATAACTGTGTCCATTCATAGCTTTATTTCCATGCATGACTGCAGTGGCGAAGTCCACAGAGCTGTTCCTCTGGTGGGGAAAGGATGCGGCTAAGCATATCAGTACTAGGGCTTAAACCAACGTGTGACTGGCCACAGACAAAGTGTGTTGTATAGAACTGATGACACAAAACAGTCACTCCTGTCACTGAACGCTTGGTAAATTATCTGCTTGAGTGATGTTATTGCTGGGCTTCTTGACAGACTAATAAAAGCCATTTTTGGCAACTGCTTGAAACACACGTTTTGATAAAGATTTTAACAGAGGGCCTCAAAATGATCAACAAGTTCCCAGCAAACGCGGCAGAGGAGAATAACCGCTGTCTGAAGGGAGGGCCTCCTGAACAGGGTGCCCTCCGGCCAGCTAGCGATGCAACACCCTGCCTGCAGAGCGTACAGCAAGTCACGGCCCGGTAGTAAGTCTCCCGTTAACCCGCCCCGGCAGAAGCCACCGCCCGTCCTCGCCCCCGGGGGACCGGCACCGGCCCCCTCCCCATCCCCCGCCCCGGGAACCCCCTTGGCCCCGGGGCCGCGTAGGCGCGGCCGCGGCGCTGCCGGCACCCGGGGCGGGGGATCCCCGCGGCGGCGCCGGGGGCCGCGCACCTGGTGAAGGCGAAGGCCATGAGGCTGAGGATGGTGAAGCTGAGGAGGGTGATGGTGTGCGGCCGGTAGAAAAACTCCAGCGTGATGTCCTCCACCTGCTGCTCGTTGATCATGCGGAAGTGCAGGCGGTAGTTCACGTCGTCCTTGCTCAGGGTCCGGCTCCCCACGCACGACGCCATCTCGCCCCCTTCCCCTCGCCTCAGCGCAGCTCTGGTTCTCCCGGGGCGGCGCGGCCCGATCCGGCCCGGCCCGGCCCGGCCGCCCGCCCGCCGCTGAGGCGAGGCCGCTGAGGGGAGAAGCGCCGCGCCCGCCTCGCCGAGGGGCGGAGCTCGCCCTGCCGCTGCCGCGGCGCCCCGCGCCCACGCGGTGAGGGCGGGAGGAAGGAGCGGAGCGGGGGGGGGGATGAGAGGCGGAGCCGCACCGCCCCCTTGGAGCAAGCGGTGGGAAGGACTCTTTTCTGCCTGCCCTCCCCCCCCGAATGGTCTCGCCCGAGTTGGGGCGGGGGGGCACGCACGTGGGCTGGGCTGCGGGCGGCAGCGGCGCGAGGGGCAGGTGAGGGGCTGCGGGCCCCGTCGGGCGGGCAGGCTGCGGGGCCGGGCTGGTGGCGGGGCGGCCGCGCTCGCCCTCCCGCCGGCCGGGCTCGGCTTGCTGCGTGCGGAGCGGCACGCCCTCCCCCAGGCTGGACGCAGAGGCTGCCGGGCTGCGGCGGCCTGCGAGGGGCGGCGAGCGCGGCCCGGCTTCCCCGCGTCCGGTGGCGGGGTGTGAGGTGACGGCACTGTGCGCAGGGCCCCGTCCTTCGGGGAGGGTTTAGGTCCCGGCTGGGCTCCCCCCGCGCTCCCAAGGGAACGGCTGCCGTGCAGTGGGTAGCGCGCGGTGGCGTTCAGAGCCCGCTCTTCTCCTCAGTTACCCCTCCGTTGGTCACGCGTTTAAAGCCTCAGAGCTGCTCCTTGCTGCTTTGTACCGAGTAATTTCTGCTTTAATGCTCAGGGAATTAGCGCTCATGCTCCCAGCCCTGCGGGCGAGCTGAGGCAGCGCCCGTGTTACTCCCCAGCCCTCTGTCTCCCAGCAGGATGCCGCGCTGAGGTGGAAGATGGCTCTGTGGGCTCGGCAGGTCTCCCGCTGGGGTTGCCTGCTGCAAACGGCCCGGGCTGCTGAATTTCCTCGCAAGCTGAGGGGCCGCAGCAGCACTGCACAGGCAAGTCCTGGGTTCTCCCCTCTGGCTCTGCTGCCCTCCAGAAATGACCTTCTTCCGTGGAGATGGCAGGCATGCAGGCATGTATCTGTAGGAAGCTGTTCTCCGCCTGACAATGCCAAGGATGCATCCTTTTCTTCTCCCAAAAGTAACTTGCCTTCACCAGTAAAACAGGAACAAGCAAAACCTGAAACATTACCTGATCTGAATGCAAAAATACTGTATGAAGGTAAGAGGTTAGGGGTGCTGTTTCTCCCAAATCTCCAAATCATGCTTTCAGTGTTACCCTAGGTTCTCATTTTTTGGCCTGTTTATCTAAAATACTTATCTGAAGTTCCTGACTTTCACTTGGTTTTAGCCCCATAGTTAATGCAGAGTTCCTGTGGTCACTCTAGCGTATAAAGAATACCTTTAAGCCGAGATAATGTTTTGGGTAGAAATGTCAGTCTGGAGCTGCTGTTTGAAGAGCTTTTCTTTTTGTAACTCTACCTGCAGCAGCTGAGCATTTGCCTTTCCCTCATAGTTGTACTGGTACAAAATAAAGGGGTTGGTTTGTTGGGTTTGGGTTGGGGTTTTTTTGAGCAGGAGTGGGGAAGGCCACCCCTGAAGCAGCTTGCACAAAGCAGCCGTTTGAATGATCAGGGATGAACAACAGGAGGCAGCAGAGTGTGAAGCCTGCTTAAGCACTGCCCTGATGAGAAAAGCTCATCAGTCTCCTGAGGCAAGGACGATAGATACAAGGTCACCTTGGTGTTGCCCTGGGGAAATTGCCTCACTTTTCTCTACTTTTATATCGAAGTGAGGATAAAAAAAATACCACCCTCTGAAAATAATTCTAGTATGCTGAGGAAACTTGCACTGGATTGCTAAGCAGTCTTCTATGTTCAGATGCTGCTTTGAGCCCAGCCAACTTGGATCCTGCAGAGCTTATTTTTGGGGTGGCTCAGAGCTGCAACTGAGATCTGTGTGTTTGTGCAGCTGGTTCTGGAAACAGTGCTGCACCAGAACTGACAGGTCAGCCAGCTTGTATGTGTCTGCACCTGCGGTGCATTTTATTTACGTGCCAGATTTTCATCTGCCAGCAGACTTACTGTTGTATATCTGTGTGTGGAGCATTTTGCCCAGTTGGCAGTGTATATAACAGAATAAACATAATTGCGAACTTTTTGGTTTTGGGTAACTTGAGGTATGTTTTCTGATAGGACATTTAAAGAACTTAGAGCAGCAAAAAAAGGGCATCTATGCTTCCAGAATGGACCCTGGTGTATATTGGTTCGGTCCTCAACAAGTTGAAAGGAAATGCTTGATATCCATATAGATTCCTAGAGAGTTCCTATTACTGTTTAAGGTGTAAATGTTGTTAAAAACGTTTTACTGTGCTTTTGTATCTGAGGTTTTGAGAAAAAGAAGTGGCAAGACCTTCAACAGCTATTGAGCTAGTCTGTGCAACTCTTCCTAGAACAATAGAATCTTCCTACTTATTTTGGAACCTGTCTTGGTAGTTCTGGTGTGGCTTTGTTTTTTTGACATGGAAGAGTGTTACCCTAGTCTCTAGGAAGTCATTGTGCGAAGGTACAGGACACAGAAAATCCCGATCCTGAAGAGTTTATAATTAGGGCTGTTGATCAGTAATCAGTCTGATAATTGAGGTGGATGCTAGGAGTCAGCCTGCAAAACAGTAATCTTGATCTAGCTGCTGTGAGCTCCTGTAAATGGAAAAATAGATCAGTTTAGAGAAATATTTTTTAAAAAGACACTGAGCTCTGTGACTTGGAACACTTAAGGGGAAACAAGCAAAATGATGTTTGCTTGGAAACCTTCATGAGTAGGAAATAGAGCTTGACTTCTTTAGCTGTTAGAGGTGGTGGCAGTCAGCAGCCATTCTGTAATGGGTAAGATATGATAGCTTGATTGAAGTTGGCTGTGAAATACCTTGAAAGTTAAAACAACTGCAGTTCAGGCATCAGATTCAGAAGAGGCACAAAGTAGCGGGCTTGTCAGGTTATGAAAAATAATCTTTGCAGTAGCCTTTGATCTGGATATCATCAGACAAGAATACATTTGTGAAAACATGAAAGAAAATTCTTTTTCAAGAAGGTGATGTGATCTGTTGTCTGCAGTGATCGAGGCAGCAGACTGAAGGCAGGTTTACTGGTTACTGCACTGAGATCCCGCCACATGAGCAAGAGTTGATGGGCAGCGATAAGGAGATGGAACAGAGACAAAAACTGGGAGTAGAGTCTATGTTTTCAAATAATAATAGATTGGCTGTTCATCTCATGCACAGTGTTCTTGCATTTTTGAAATGGATTTTAATAGATCTGTATAGCGTTTGGTGGGAGCAGCTTTGTCTTTCACCAAATGCATTTGGGTCTTCTATATTTGTTTCTTAGACTGGGATGACATCCCACCTTCATCTGCTTTGGAGGAGATTTCTGAGGAAGAAGCCATACAGATCATTGCAGAACCACTTCTTCCCCTTCAATCTTCCACACTCCGAGATTATGTTGATCACTCGGAAACCCTGGCGAAACTTGTCCACCTTGGTATGTGTGATTTTGTTGATGTGGTTTGCTGGTATGTGGAGCTTTGGAGATTCTGTAATTTGTGTTTTGATCTTACTGGTTGCCTTGTAAACTTGAAAATAGGAACAGTGACCAATGGCTAAGGGCAGCAGAACGTTATCCAGGGTAAATGGAAAAAGAGAGGGGACTGCATGACTCACTAGCAATGCTGTATTAGGTGAAGACAAGCCTGGCTAGCTTTAGTCAGTTAGTGCTGTGGATGCTAAAAGGGGGCATCTCCCACAGCTTCTGGAAGTGGGGAGCACTTTGTGTAACTTGATTGGTCTCTCTTCTTTTGGACTGGTTAAGGATGCTTTCATTTGCTGCAAAAGAAATTGCAGCTCTCTGTCCTTGGAAGGAAGGAAGGAAGGAGAGCAGCTGCTGCGCAGAACCTTAGAAATGGGGCACGGTAAACTGGAGAGGCAAGGAGGAAGCGATGGAAGAGAACCTTACTTCTCATCAAAAAGCACTTGGACTGTGCAGGGATAGCTGAGTTCAAGGTTGCTGGCCACCTCCTTGTTTACCAAAAGTGAAAGGAACACTAGGAGGAGGTTGGAGAAATAAATATTTGAGAGGGGGAGATCTGGCTCCATGCAGTAACAAATTGCTATGTGTGAGCCAGTATCCAAAGACACTTCACTGCAAAATTGTCCCCTTCCCTTGTATAACAGAGTTGGGAATTCCTTGCACACATACTTCTGTGCAGCAAGAGTAGGTCTCTACATGTGGCTCATGCTAGTGTACCTGATTCCTCACATGCAGGATTTACTGCAAATGTCTTCCTTCAAAAAATAAACTTAGTGAAAGTGACTAAAATGACTGCTTGTTTTATTTGGAATCTTTCCACAATATACAAGGTGTTGTGACCTTGCTGTGTTGAGCAATTGAAGCATGCTAAATCAGTGCAAAAAAGGAGTAGTCCTATACATTTCAACATGCCTTCCTGAAACATCTATAGGAAGTAGGGTCTGTGTTTTAACTAAAACAATATCTGATTTTGTTTGTTGTAGGAGTTGACTTATCCCAAGTGGAGAAACGTCAAAAGGCAGGACAACTCTTACTGACCTTGGACTTTGAAAAAGACATAAGAAAAATACTTCTGTTTCTGAAGGATGTGGGTGTAGAAGACAATCAGCTGGGACCATTTCTGACCAAAAATCCATACATCCTTGCTGAAGATCTGGAAGCTTTAGAAACCAGGTAAGCCTTTCAAATAGCAGCAGGGTGTTAAGCCCCTTGGCTTGAAGATCTGGTTTCCCAGTTGGCTTAACCTGGTCTGAACCTGTGTTGCTGCTGCTTCCTTTCTCACTCGATCCCTGGCTCCATGTTCCTGTGCCTTCCCATCAGTCAGCATTAGCATGTGGTGGTATCAAGTCAAGTCAACACCCTGATCCACCTGAAGACTGTCCATTAACAAATTTTACTGCTCATCCCTGTGTCTCTGCCACAGAGGAAGCAGCTTGCCATCCTAGGCCACTTGCTTTACCTGTATCAGGTTAGATTCCAAAATGTTGGTCCCTGAGGCTTTACGTAGATTTGTAGAACAATATTAACCTCTTCAGTCGTGCTTTGAAACCGCTCGTCTAGATGATATGCCTACCCGTACCTTGTGAATTCTGCAGTAAAAGAAGCAGACCAGATCTCTTCTGTGTTTACTTCTAATAGCAGCAGAAGGTTTTGGTGACATTTTTTTTCATGTTGTCCAGCTCAAACTGAGCACAAGACTACAGTGAACTAATTTTTGTGTGTGTTCACACTTGGATGGCCCTAGACTGTTCCTCAGTGTCACCCAGCTTGTCTATGCATAAGGGTAAATACCAGTCTCTTTAGAAGATTTAATATCTTAGACCAAAGCTTATATAGTTAGTATAGTTAGCTGCCCTGTGGAGTTTGTTTTGGTTTTTTTAAGATTATTTGTGTCTGTCCCAAAACCACCAAAGGTGGATTTTTTTTTTTTTCTTTAAGAAAAGTCATTGTGTTTATGGGTCTATCTTTTGAGACAGTAGGGGAAACAAGCTGTTTTCTCCATTTACTGTCAAACTTGTTTTCTGTATCACCCTCTCCTCTCTGCTCTTCTTAATGTCTTAAATCTAGATGCTGTGTACTGCAGACTGTACTTCATGCAGTCTAGCTTACTAGAGAACACTAAGCAGAAAATGCTGCATTCTGGATATAAAGGCTACTTGAATGAAAGCAAGCGCTGAAGAAGTAAGATGACTATATACCCGTATTCATCTTTCTCCAGCAGTGACTTGCAAAGTGATGGGATTTGTGTTGGAAGTTGACTGAGGTCTCCTGATTTCAGTAATTTGAGTGTTGTCTCAATCAAACTGTGTAATTGTATTTCTTGTTCTCTGCCAACAGTGAGACTTCCTCTTTAATGGTAGTTATTTCATTAACAAATCTTTGTCTGGTCAGCTCTAGAAATATAACGGGATAATCCCGCAATGTAAAGTAGCTTTACAAACCTGTGGCTGAGTTAAAGGGAGAAGGTGGTCCAAATAAGAATATTGAGGAGCTGTGGCAGATCTACCCAGCATGGTCTAAGACGTTACTGATAGCAGCTGTCCATTCTCCCCGTGTTGGAAATCGACCATCATTGTACTGTTTTGTCACATCTGTGTGCATCTTGGCTGCATGAGTGCAGATTTCAACTGTTCCTTCAGTGAGCTTAAGCTGGGATGCTCGACTTCATCCTGCAGTGACTAAGATACCTGTGCTGATGCTGGTCAAGTTGAGGTCTTATGGTTATAACTGTTAATATCTATTCACAGAAGTCTGTCCTTAGTGGTTTTGCATTGTTAACTTCAGAGGACTAGTTCTAGAGCTTTAAAGATGAGGTTTGTATTTGTGGCAGTAAGCCTTTCACTTCTAAAGAAAAATCTTCCTAAAGTTAAATAACTGGAATTAAAATATTCAAGATCTTTGAAATAATGTAGTGTAATAATATAAATAATCTATTTTTTTAAAAAAAGTTATTCTTAATTCTTCATTTATCTGAAATAACTGAATGTATGTTTTAAGTCTGTATTTTCATGAATCCACAGTCACTTTTTGCAAAGGTGCTTTGCCTTAGGGATGGTGTGGTGGCTTGTAACTGCGTTCCACTCTTCCTCCTTGTTGGTTCATGGATACAAACAGCTTCTCTGTATTCCTTTGCTTTAAGTATGTCTTTCCAGGTTTTTGCAGGTGGGATCCCATTAAGACATGAGAGACTTAAGGTACCAGCACCAGACTATGGGGTTGTACTTTTTTCTTTTTATTTTTTCTTTTTTTTTTTTTTTTAAAAAACTTATCTGTGTCTTGCAGTCATAGAGATCCTAGCTTTCTTTACTCAGCTGTATTTGTTTGCCTGCCTATAAGAAGTTTGATTATGAAATGGGATTACTTTCTTCTTCTGATTCATACTTGCATGAGGTCTGTTGATTATAGAAAAAAAATGCAGGAAAATGGACTTTTGTTCTTAAAATTACTCCAGACAGGCTTGCATTAATTCAGCAGTTCTTTTACCAAACAACTTGTGTGTATGCACTTTGTAATGATCTCAAAACATCTTGGTCTTTAAAAATTCCAGAAAAGAAAGTCTTTCTGCTTGGCTCTTGCACGTAGTAACTGTCCAAGACAGAAATCTGAAAATATGGCTTTTTGGAAACAGGCACATTAGTAGATTCATGTCTAACATAGACCTGACTTTTTTCTTCTTTCTCCTCGGTTCTTCCATCCTCCTGTTCAGTAAGTGGCCTTTCAGAAACAACATCCAAAAAGAACCTGTGTCATTTTTCAGCAGTAGTTTTGAGTCTAGATGTCAGAGTTGCTTGTACTCCTCTGAAGAGAGTATTTTTTGCTATAATAAACATTCTAACTCTCCTGTGAAGTCAGATTTGCTTTTCAGTGACTGTCCTGTGGCACTGCCTGGTTACTAAAGTAGGGGCCGAACAGGGCAATCCAATTGCTTCTTCATTTTCTGCAGCTTGATTTTTAAATAAGTTTATCTCTGGCACTGGTGAATGCTTTCCTGCAAGCTTTAAAGTAAGTGTGCTGCGGAGGGTGTATGGCAGGCTGTGAAGTGAATGTGTCTCAGATAGCTGTCTTTTGAAAGCTGAGTATCACCTTTGCGTAAACACTTTGGTGCAGATGGACATGGTATTGGTTACATCACTCTGGAATGTTTTATTGCTATGGATTCCACGTTGCCAGGAAACAAAACACAAATTTCAATAGATTTGGCATTTGACTTCAGATAAACACTGTAAAAGTCAAAACATTCCATAATTCATAACAATTCTGACAGTTGCAAATCAGTGTCTGTACTGCAGCTGCACCAGATGCTTTGTTTTACGGTATTGTTAATGATGACTTAAAACTGTTAACACGCTACATAGAACTGCTGACCCCTGTAGTGGAATGAGGGTTAACCTTGGTGCCAACACTCACAAAGCTATCTCAAACTTTGGGCAGGTTGGATGATTGTGCTTCTTTAATATACCAGTTTCTCAAGTCAGGTTATTACAATCTCACTGTCCCTCTTTTAAGCTTCTTGCCTTTCCAGGATGCAAAGAAATGCTTCAGGTGTGAATCTTAATGACTTGTTAACAGAAAACCAAGTGGGGGGGAGTCAGGACAACCAAAAGGTTTTATTTTTAATCTGATCATTTAGCTATGTTTCTAGGATGCTTGGCAGTCGTGCCCTTGAAAAACCGAATGGAAGAAGTATAGTGTAGCCAAGCTGCAGCATTCAAAACATAATGGGGATAATTTTTGAAGGGTCAATTGTTTATTGTTGTGTTCTGCATTTCCCCCCCTCCTAACCTCCCCTTGTCTCTGAGGCTCCTGCAGTTCCATCAGCGTTGTCTGGAGCCTCGGCTGCTACCTTCTGGGTTGATGTGCCTGCTCAGTTAGGAATTGGTCCTCTAGAGCCTGTTCTTAGATCTTCTGTCTAGAGGTTTTTGGGTTGTGATGACTTCGTTTTTTAGGGTTTATGGAAAGAGAGGGAGGTTGTAGTGACTGGAAGGTGGTTTTATTTTTTCTCTCTACAAGACACAATTTAACACACAGCCCATCTTTTGTGGAATATCTGTTTCTGCAGAATATTCTGCAATCTGTTTAGTATCTTAATTACTGCCAGATAAATTCGGTTCTTGTATGCCTTAAGTTCATCTGACAGCAAATACTTCTGTGTATGCTTATCTATAACCAAAGGGAACCTCTTCAAATTGTAGTTCAGGTTTTTTGTAAATGGTGGCACGTGGGTTAATCATGTCCCTTTTTGTGTGCTGTATTTCCCCTCCTTTCCTTTTTCTAGGAGCTATGGTAATAATCTACTGCAAGTAGTACTTGAAGTAGGATTTCACTTTCACTGAATTCAACAAAGTTTGGAAAAAGTTTTGAGTTGGAAAGAAAGCAAGCTCTGTTAAACATAAAAACTTTAGTCAGCTCCTTCCCCTTTCTGACAACCAGATGTTTTGTAACTAAATCCTTGGACCAGTGACTGAAAGTAGGGACCTATTGTAACAAAAGTAACTTCAGCTGATTTAGAAATGTCTTTTTGGACAATGTCTCTACAGATAGCATTGTCATATGATATTTCTACTCCAGTGCTATTGGCAAAACAGGGATGGATGAGCTATAGTACTCTGTTCTTTCAGCAGTAGAAATGGAATTCATTAAAATAGCAAAAGGCTGTATATATCTTCTTGTCCATAGCCTATGATGATCTATTAATGTGTTTGCAATCTAGGAGACAGGCTGGTAGTTAAATGTAGGTTAACATAGTTATCTGCTTAAGTACAGCTGGAAGGAATTAAAATCTGTCTTCAGTATTGACATTCTGCTCTGAGGTTTATTTTACTTCTAATTAATTGGAAGGGATGGTATTTTGCTTTTATGATAACTGCAGATTTACCCCCAATTATTTTTGGCAGGGTTGCATATTAATGCTAGAACATCTGTCCGTTTATAAGATATCACTGAGGAATTTAAGCAAGTACTGAATAAATGGAGGCAATAAAATTTTCATCACTGGATTTTATTTTGTTTTTGTTCTCTTTCTAGAGTGGCTTACCTAAAATCAAAAAAATTTGGTAAGGCAGAAATTGCTCAGATGGTCTCAAGAGCTCCATATTTGCTGTTGTTTTCAGTGGAAAGACTGGATAACAGACTGGGTTTCTTCAAAAACGAACTTGGCCTCAGTGTAAAAAAGGTAAAGACTGAAGTCTTTAGGTACTTTGTCCGTGACAACTGTAAGGCCTTGGAACGTGAATGCTTCAAGTGTTTGGAGGTTATCCACAAACATTAGTGACATTACTGATGGTAACACTAAGGGTTACAGGAGGATAGCATGATTTTAACTGTCTGTAATAACATTCAAAGGTCCTGAAGTACAGTTCTTGAAGATGATCTGCTGCAGGTTATTGTCAAACAAGCACGTGTGTGTCCAGTTTTATTATCTGAGTTGGGTCAGAGGACTGAATCCATTGCCGAAACAGCAAGCAGCTTTTTTAATTTCTAAAAAATTAGTTGGCTCTTTTCATCTCTTCAAGATACTGTAGCATACTTAACTCATTGGATAAAAATAGTCTAATCTGCAAATATCATATCAACCTAAATGCTAAATCATATGCTCAGCTGACCAAGAGTAACCCCTGGGTTTGATCGTGAGTGCTTACCACATTACGTGCTTAGCAGGTATTTAGAGCCATGCTTCGGGATCTTAAGAGGAGGTAGTAGCTGGACTTTCCTGGAATTAAGTGGGCAGTGTTAGTTGTTTCCTGCAGTAGCTGGGAATTGCAATAAATGTCAAGTTCCAAGTGGAATCTGGTGTTCTTCTATTGGCTTCTATTAGCTGAACAGTCATAGCTGTCACAGTGCCTGTTGCTGGCCTTTCCACACTTGAGGTAAGAGAAACCCTTTTCTCTGCAAAAGGGTTTAGTCACTGCCTTGTACTCAGGGCAGAGTACAAGTAATCACATGTCTTAGGGGATGTGGAGTAATTTCTCGTATTGCCATAGTACTATGGTCTAACCAGATCCTGAGGTAGACAAATTCCACTGCATTTGAAAAATCCTTTTATAGCCTCTATCAGGTAGCGTTTTGTTTACTTTTTTTTTTTTAAAAAAGGTGGGAAGAAACAACTTGAGCATGCTTTTTGCTTTTGGGGTATGCTTTTATTCCCTTTTCCTGTCTGTTTCACAACAGCTATGTTATTTTTTTGTTTTCCAAACAAACATATTTGACTAACTTTTTGCATCTTAATATACTGCTGCTTCATGGAAACTCATCTTTGGGGTAGAGATAAAATGAAATGCAAGTGAAAGTGCATCCCTCTTGCAACTGGAAAAAAAAGAGTTTATATGAGATCTCTATCTTTCTTTCATGGATTCACAAACAAGCTTTCAATAATAATCTTTCATTTGTGTGTTTTCCTTAATTGTAGACAAAGGATTTGGTAATTCGTCTTCCAAGGCTACTGACTGGCAAATTAGAGCCTGTAAAAGAAAATCTTCAGGTGAGCTTATTAGTAGATACTAAAAGTGTATTGTGTATCCACATAGTTTAAGAGTTGTCAAAAGATAAAATTCCTGGAGGAGAATCCTGAACAGAAAAAAACTTAATGAAATAATTTTAGTGGAGATATAAAATAACCGAGGATTTTGTTAAACAATTTCTTTTCTGCTGTAGCTTGCATACAGCGAACGTGGAGCTTACAGCATATGTGGAGCAGTATCTTATTCTGTCTTCTACTCTGATGTAGGTTAGAAACTTCATCTGGGTCCCTTCCTGCCAAAAGTTGCCATCTGATGACACAAATTGTTACCCATTTCTTTACAACGAGTGAAAAATACGGCCTGCTCCCTCCCTTCCCCCCCCTTAATTATTATGGTTTTTTGCTAGCTTGGATTGTCCATGAGGATTTAGGAGCAAGAAATGTGCAGTTGATTATTTTCCTCTTGGCAGGTAGCTAGTCTGCCAAAATGTGCATTTGACACCTATTGTCTGATAGCAGATGGTCGTTATTAACAACTGTTGGGTAAATAACTTCAAACCCACAGGGACTCCTTTCCCTTTTGAAAATGTAACTATGTATTGGTTTAATTATTGTGCTGTAAAGCCATCTAGGCCAAACAGCATGATGTAGTGTAACAATTTAAGAAATCCCATTATCCTATAACGCATAACTATGAATTAAAATATATAATTTTCAGGCAGACTCACTGCTCTGAAACTATTAAACACTGGGAATCTTGCAATCTGAAATGTGTGTGTGGTAAGGGAGGAGACTGGAACATAACAGACTGTTCCAATTAATAGTGCTTTCTTTTTAATGAACATTGTTTCCACAGGCTAAGGATTCAGTATATTATAATGAATGTGTTTTTAAGATCCTCAGTTCTATGCGACTATCTTGTCTATCTACCAAAAAGTGTATAGTGTAGCATCCTTATTTTTAACACGCTCTAGCGAGAGAGGAAGGATTTTTAGGTCCTCGCTATTAGAGTCTACTGATACATAGAAGCTCCAGCCTTTCAGGAGGCTGGATGTCTCGGATTCAGAATCTGGGTTCAGACCTCTATGCCCTAAGCTGGTGGTGGGCTGGCAGTATTCAGAAAGTGGAACCATATACCAGCAGTTCAGAAGTGATCTGGTGGTATCCCTCATTCTGAGTGGGCTGTTATTTAGAAACAGCTGCTGCAGCTGATACTGGTTGTCAAAAGATACCAGTCATGGACTAAATGACCTGAGGATGGCTTATTCCATCCTCTGAAGGTTTCATCAAGCACAATTAGAGATTCACTGATAGGGTAAAACCGGAAAGCTTGCATTACCACTGCCTGTTGTGGGAATCATACAGAGTATGTTGAATATTGCTGGAGCTCACACAGTAAGGATATTAGTAACTCTCTGGACCACATATGCTGAATATTAAATGTTTGCTGTCAAACTGAGTGCAGTCAAAGCAACTTAGACTTCAGCTCACCGTTTGTGTCAAGAGAGAGCTGTTGCATTTCGCACAGTAGAAAAGAAAAGCTCAAGATTCTTGCCACAGCTACCTCTACAGTGGGGCCAGCTATACGTCTCCACTGATTTTAACATCATGTTTACTCTTGATTGTGTATCTTAATGCAGTAAGTTACCCCTGCCCACTCAGATCTGTGAAAGACACCACTACAGTGCAAACACATCTCTTAATACTTGAATGCTGTCTTAGTTGATTAGTATTTCCTGTGATACGCCAATATTTATAAAGCAGATAAGGAAGAACCCGGAGTTGAAAGACCTGATTATAGTCACCTCTAGCAACAATTCCTTGTAAGGATCTGGAAGTCCTAACATAGCTTCAGAACCCAGATTCTAAGCCCTTCCCTCTGTATTTGCCAGGCAGTTTTGGAAAAGAGCTGCAGTCTTGGCACATCAAACTGGAAAAACAGAAAGCACCACCTTTTTGCCAACTGAAAACTTACCTGAGTTGGATTTGAAAGTCTGGTTATGTTGACTGACAAGCACACCCACTTCATGACTGAAAACAAGCTGCTTGTAAATGTCACTGGAGGATAGAAGAAATGGCTGAGTTACCAGACACTCTTGTATGCTGAATTCCTTTCTCAACAACTCAATGAACTGCTTGCCATTCTGCACTTTGGGAGGAGTGCTCATGATTTTATTGAAAAAATGTGTTTTGTTTTCCTTTTGGGAAACCATAATTGAAGTCAAGGCAGTCTCTGAAAAAGACATCTTACTTTAGACATTAACCAACTGTAAAATAAATCAAATACACTGCATATTCTACACATCTTTCAGGTTCAACAGGCTTCCCTTGAAGACTACAGGACTGAAATTGTGCTCCCCAATATAAAAATATAACTTGGATACATTAGCAAAATAAATAACACATTAACAAAAGCAGTCACTAGCTATTTGATTGCTGTGTTTTACAGAGCTCAACAGCTCCACAACTAGAAAGTCACTTTCTTTTGACAGCTTGGTATTGAAACTGATAAAAGACTCTTAGGGGAGAATTTTTATGCTTGTAACTGCCGTGCATACTGAGACACAGCTTTTTTGTTCATATCTCAGACAAGCTGAAAAATAGATAGCATTCAAAGAAGTCATCTTTACTTCAGGGATACTCTACAATCAAATTACACTTTAATCCAGAATGATAAATAATTTGCACTGTCTGATTTGAGAAGAACTGGAGTGGCAGATATCATTGTGTGTTGCATTCTTGTTGCTGTGTGACAAAGGGTAGAAGAATTTTGCATTAGTTTATTTCAGTGGCATGTTAAAATAAGCTAAGTTTGCTAGAGCTGACTTTTGAACATAAAATTGTGCTCTTTTTCAGGTTTGTCAGATTGAACTTGGTTTTCAACGTAATGAAATTCAACAGATTGTGTTTAAAACCCCCAAGATTTTAACTGCAAGTAAAAAGAGACTCAAACAGACATTTGACTACTTACACAACATAATGGGCATTCCCCACCACATGCTTACTCGCTTTCCTCAGGTGAGCTGTTAATCTGGGAATAAATTGTAGGTGCTCTTTGCACAGCTGCTTCACTAGTTTGGTGCTGAAGGTGGGGCCTCACTGTATGCAGGACACGTGTGAATTCTGCAGCTTGTCTGTGGCTTTTACTCTAATTGGGATCACTTTTATTAGCGATTCAGCAAGCATTGAGGATTCCAGCGTGGAAGTGCCCTTCTCTCCCCCTGGCACGTGTGACACCACCACCCTCAGTCTTGTGAATTTTTAAGTTTTCAACAGAAGTAGTTATGCTCATCTCTTCTGGAGTCACGCAAGAGAGCTTACTGCCTGCTTAGGGATTCCTTGTCCTGAAATCTTACCTAGCTAAGAGACACAAGGGAAGACAGATCATGCAGAAGATCTGTTCATCAGATAACATATACATAAAAACATTTATTTCAGATTTGTCTAGTTAAAAAATAAATTTTATAGATTCTAGGATCTGAAAATATAGTTTAAAGGTAAGAGAAGTTCTGTCTGTTAGGCAGTCAGATTCTCATTGATCTTCCTATTGCTGCAGCAATAGCTAAAAAATCACAGGAGTGAAAATAGATTAGTTTCTTGATGACGATCTTATTTTTTTTCTACCTCCTCATTACTATTATTCTCTCACAAATTAAAAGTTGAAAGCATTAGTCACTTCATCCAGTGCTGACATGCAGTCACACTAGCTTCTTACAAGGAAAAAAAGAAAGCACAAATTACAACTTCTGAACGGCAATTATTTTCTTCCTAAAGCAAGTCTAGTAGGGAATCTTAACTGTCTAATCTAACTGGCTAAAAAGCCAAAATTATATGGAGAAATAAAACTGCTCCCTAGGATTTTCATTACTTGTCTTGCTATTTAAAGTGTCTTTACATAACAAGGATGCTTGCTATCACTCCAATCCATGTGTCACACTTGCCATCCTTGACCTGTAAGTGACCACAAGTCTTGCTCACTTCCTTCTCAGTCATCTTATTGTCGGCTTCATGGTGGTTCACCTCATTATTTCTCTTCCCTTTGTTTGGAAGGCTAAGTGGAGAGTTTCCTCTACTCCTTGTTCTTGGTGCAGTCACCCTCTCTCTTCCCTGTTCTTCCCTTCCATCCTCAAAAACTTGAGTTCCAGGATATGGCTAGTGCAACTCAGTCTGTATATGGTCTGGCCATTAACTTGTGCATTCACAAATGCATACTTGTCTCCGTCCGTTCTTGCTTCTATCCTGAATGACAGAAATGTTGAAAATAAGAGGCATACAGGATTTTTTGGTCAAATCCTCTCTGATGTTACAGCTGCTGTTGTAGCCATCCTTCCTGTCAGCTAGCTCCATAAATGGTGTTTAAGGTTTTTTCCCCCTGTCTTCTGGCTCCCTCTTAAAATTCAAGGAAGGCAGAGGAGGAACAGTAGTTTTGTTTTCTGTCCTAGTTCAAATTAGATTGCATCCTCATGAAATCCTTCCTTCAAGTAGTGTAGTCTCTCCTTTTTCATAAAAACTCCGCTCACTTTCATTGCTCTAGCGTTCATGTTTTCACCATGATCTTCTCTAAAGCAGCATCCCTCTGTTCAGTTGTACTGCTCAGAAATGCAGAGTTAGAGCTCTGCTTTTAAAGGCTTCTTAACTGCGCATCTCTTATCTTCCCCACTTCTCCCTTTTTAGATGTTCCACTGATTTCTTTCATGTTTCCCTTACCATTTTTCTCCCCTTTGACTGTCTAGAATTCTTCTTGTGACAGGTACCTTCAAAGGTAGGCATTGCTGTGCAGCAGAAGACAAGTGGTTGTTTTGAACCACCGCACTGTGCCTTTTGGCTGTGTTATGACAGGAGGCGCAGCCGCTCCTCTTTTGCGTTGCTGCTGTGCAATTCACTCATTCCTATTATGCCATGTGGTCACCTGTTCATTTCTTCCTTACAACAGTGCTTGTCTGAATCTGACTGTATAAATAAATGCTTCTGATAGCATAGGGAAAATGCTTAGGTATTCTCGCTCCCTGTTTCTGAACGTCTCCTCTCCACTTTCTCGCCTGTGATTACACAAAAGTAACATAGTTATAATATATAAACTGTCACGCTTAAGAGAGTTGTATCACTCCCTGATTTCCCTTGTGTATGTACCTCAGTATATTGTATTGAAACATTTATTTAGAGTTTAGATAATTTATACATAAACATAACCTACCCAGTGTTTGACGTAAATGAGGAGAAAAGACGCAAATTATTTGTTTTCTTCCTAGATCTTCAGTTTGTCTAAAAAAATGCTCTTATTTTAGATTCATCAGAGTCTGAAATTTAGACAACCTAAAAGATTCTTCCCTTTCTTTCTTTCTTAGGTTTTCAACTCAAGGCTATTACGAATCAGAGAGAGACATATGTTTCTTACATTCTTGGGAAGAGCCCAGTATGACCCAGCACAACCCAGCTACATCTCTCTGGACCAGCTAGTATCCTTGCCCGATGAGGTGTTTTGTACAGAGATTGCCAAAGCTTCTATACAGGACTTTGAAAAATTCTTAAAAACACTTTAATTAGTAACACATGTAAAAAGGAATAGAATAAAGTTATGAAATAAACATATTTTATAAAACTACTCCCCTTTATGGTCTCTTAACTTCTTAATTACTGGTTTAAGAAGTTGTTGCTTATGAAACATTTGTAGGATGTAATGGCTCACAGTAATATTCTTCATGGTGACTTAAAAATATATTTCAGAAGGATTAGGTGCATATATGTTATTTGCTACTGATGCAATCCTTGTAATGCTAACTTAATTGAGAGTGAACGATGCAGCACACTGACAGAAAAGTAAATTAAAGTGGATTCTTCTTTTTTTTTTCTTCTCTTTCAATAATTTCAGAGTTTGGGGAGATGGAAAAACTGGCTAGTGACTTATTCCCTGTCTTGCCCTCTGTCTTCTCCCCTCACCCTCCCTCCCAAAAAGTAAAATAACAAGCTAATGCAGTAGCGAAGAAGTGATGTGATTATCTGCTTTCATCTTAACAGCTAATAATGGTATTCTTTTCTTTGTACGGTAGAAAGAAGTACACTGCTACATATGTGAAGCCCCTCATACAAATGGGCATTTTTCAACAGGTTACAAAAGTGTTTCTTTGTGAAGTTGGCTGCTGAAGTTAATATCCTGAAAGCTGTGCAGTGAAACTGGGTTTGATGTATCAAAAAAAATCAGCAAACTGAATCTAGGCAAATTACAAAAATAAAATAAGCTCCTTCTATATTTCAGGGACATATATAGTTTTATTTTAAGTCACTTTTCTCTTAGCCTTCTTGAGGAGGGGAAGCAGTTTTTCCCCACCCCGATGAGATTGTTGTATGGCTCTAGTATACAAATAACCATATGAAAAGAGGCTGTAGTATATATAAGTATATACTACAGACAGAGTTATCTTGCTCAGTTTTAACAACTGAAGTAAATGCTAACATTAGGAATCACGAGAGTATTAAAAGTACTTAATCCTATCAGTAAACAAATCGCATTAATACAGAATTATCAAATGATTCACAGTGTATTTGGTCAAAGTGAAGAAACTGACTAAAGCCAAATGCAAATTGTCTGATAGTTTATTGTTTAGAAGTTTCCATTCTTTCTGTTGAAATAGTTAGGAGACTGAAATCCAGATGTCTTCATTTGGATTTAAGCTTCTTTAATGAAAAAGTCTCAATGTTTTAAAAGCTTCGTGTTGGAGCTTAAAATACCAATTTGAGTCACAGAAGTGTAAGAGCCTGAAGAAGATTTTGTATGCAGACAGAAGAATAAAATTCAAAAGGTTAAATTCCCCCAATAGGTGGGAAATACAGTAACGTTACGGAGACATTTAAAGAATGAGAACAGTAGTGATCTCCAGATCACAACTTGGGTCTTCTATCCAAAATAAAAATTTGGAATTTGAATTACAACACCCAAGAAAAGGAATGTTGTCAGAACAAGCAGGGTGCAAAATTATTTACTGGGGCATCTTCACTTGAAACACAGTAAAAAGCCACATTCATTGTCTGCAATATGTATCCGAGATGTTCTCTTTTGTCTTTCATTCTCATGTTTCCCACTCCCTTGGCCTGGGAAGATCACTTGAAACCCTCTATTGAGTAGACTGTTCTTGCTGGAGATGCATAACATTTCATCTGAAGTGGTGGCTGAAATGTGATGGCTAAACACTTCCCCCCATTCCTTCCTTTCAAATAAAAATATCTAAGTCTAATTCAATATGCTTACTTAGATTTTAACTATGCTAGTAAATGTATGCTATGCTTTAAATGCTAATAACGAACTATAATCTTCAAACAATCTTGTAAAAATTAATGTTTCTAGTAAAAATTAATGTTAATAGAAAGTATGTGGGTTCATAATGCCAAAGTAAAGAGTTTGCTTTTGCAGATTTACTCCGCTGTCCTTACCACAATCTATATTACCATGTGTCAAACCATTATAATATAAATTATATTATAGAATACATATGATATTTTGAATGTCTTAAACTTTGAGCTTTTAATTCCTTTAATATTTTTTAAATGTAAAAATGATTGCTGCCAGAGCTAAACCAGTTTCTTTGAAATGTTAAATGCATGAGCTTATGCCAAAATAGCTTCCCAGAAATACCATGAAGAAAGGAAGCAAAAGATTTTATGAGAGTGCTAAAAGGAAACGGGAGAGAGGACAGAAGAACTTTTTGAGGGTCGTGCCAAATACTTCTTGGCTGTAAGATGAAAAAAAAATCTTTAGAAAAAAATGTTTGGCCTAGAATTACCAAACTTATTGTAGTCTGCTGTTCTTGATAAGGGCTAGCAGCCTTTTATTGACCATGTTGATTAATTGAGGCTTGCTGGGTACAATATGGCAAAGACACTTTGCGGTCTGCTGACGTGCAGTCTGAGCTGTGCGGTTTGCCTGCCTATCACATTCAGCCGCATGCTCTTCTGGCTGAAATTGCCTACTGCAGCAATGTTTCTAGAATAATTCCACCTTTTTTTTTTTATTATTTCTTTAAAAATGCAGTGGTCTGTGTCCGAAGGAATTGCTGGGGAGAGGCAGTGATCAGTGCCTCAGAAAACAGAGCCACTCACCTGGCAGCGGTGATACCTGAGCAGAGAGAGGTTTCTGCTGCTTTCTGTGATTGCCTCAATGCTTTGCTTACCGTGCTTTACAAACACAAACTCATTCTGGCAAACACTCGCCTTTCCCCCTGTTTGCTGTTACTGGTCTACCAGTCCAGCTGCCCCCGTCAAGGGCCGGAGTACCTGAACCCGAGGCCAGCGGTTGCCCATGTGCGCTCTGCAGGCTCTGGGCCACGGCCACGCAGGTTTGCTGGCAAGAACGTGGGCACCGCTAGCAAGGGCCGCGGCTGGGTCTGTGGTGGCAAAATATTGGGATTTTTGAGTCGCTGCCAGTTTGCAGAGGCGAACACAGCTGTGTTACGTTGTTCTGAACAAGCATTAGTTAATCTTGGCTTAATTACTGATTCTGCAACACTGTAAGCATGAGTTAAAACCACCGTAAGCGCCCTGGGCTTCACCGTGCCCGCCTTAGCCTCTGTCGCTCCTCCCGCCCGCGGGCAGGTGCCTCAGAGCAGCCCGGCGCCCCGCCGCGCTTACCACGGAGCTCCCGCGCCCGAAGGCGGCCTAGCGGGAGGCCGGAGCAGGCCGCCACGGCGGAGACCGACGGGGCACTCCCCGTCCTTGGGGATGTTCGCCACACGCCTGGATAAGGCCGCGGGCGAGCGGCGACCTGACCGCTACCGGCCCGAGCCCGGGCCGCCCCTGCCGCCGCGGCGCATGCGCCAGCGCTGAGGCGGCATTGGCGGGCCCGCCCGCCCCGGCCCCCGCCGAGACTGCGGGTTACCCAGAAGGCAGCGCGCCGCTCCGAGGTCAAGATGGCGGCCAGGGCACCCGGTGAGGCGGCGGTGGGGGGCCGGGCGGTCCGTCCGTCCTGCGGGGCTGCGCCCGTCGCGCTTGCGGCGCTGGGCTCGCCCTGTCCCGCGTCGGGAGGCGAGGCGGGCCAGGCCGGGCCGGGCCGTGAGGGGGAGATGGGGGCCGGTGTGCGCCGGGTGTCCTTGACGGGGGCAGCGCCCGCGGCTGGGGTACCGCTGGCACGGCCCTGGCGGGCGGGTTTCCTCGGCGTCCCTCCCGAGCGGTGGCCCCTCGGTCTGGGCCTGGCTGCCACACCGAGGTTTTGTGGGAGCAGTGGGGCAGAGGGTGCTCAGGAGCACTGGAGGGGCCTGGGGGGGTCGCTGTCCTGCCCGGGTACCGACCCCAGGCTTACTTGGTTTAATGTTATTCCTTCTCAAGGCCTGAAGTACGAAGGAATAAGGCCTGATGAGGTAGTGTGTTAATAGCATATTGGTATCACATGTAGCACTGGTTTTATGGGGTGACTTAGTAAGACAACTGACTCAAAGTCATGAAAGATAGCTTGCCTTGGCTGCATTGCCCATACTGTGCTGTTTCTGGATTTCTAGACCCCTTGTTGAGTTACTTTAATGGTGTTTGGTACTGCGTTGTACTTGATTACATGTACACTACTTTTTTTTTGCTATACAAAATCAGAGTTAAGGAAAGATGGACATTCTACATGTTTGTGTTTTATTTTTTCTTTTTAAAGTCAGTGATTTTTTTTTTGAGGTTTCAGTGTTGACTTTCCAGTTGTCTTTGGCAGCTCTTTCAAAAAGGAGGCTCTGGAGTAGTGTTTAAGTAACTGGAGAGGAGAGCAGAAAGTTAACAACATAATAGTATGCTGGCCTTGAAATCGAATTAACCCATAGTGAGAGCTGTGGAACTCAGGTAAATGATTTGAAAAGTACGATTGTTTTGCTTTATGTAGAACACTGTTTTTTTAGCTCAACTAACGAGTTATGGAGCCTAAAAGTGTCAGTGCTCTCTTTGACAGTGAACTGTTAACATTGTTCCAAGTCTTAAAGCAGTCTAATATTCAGACTTAGTGAAACAGAGGTCAAATGGTTGTACATAACAAGCACTCATTCTGCCTGTTCAGTGTCAGTTAAGGGATACTGAAAAGCAGAGAGACCAAGTCATATACATTCAAATTCAAACTTGGTGTAGTGTTGCATTACTGCATGTGAAGGAGGCCAGCAAATATTTGTGTACTCTCATAGTAGCGTGTAAATGTTGAATTTTATCTTGCTCTGCAACTGATGATGGTCACATTCAGTTGCAGGAGGTGGTCGCCTGTTAGACAGGATTCGCAAGTGGTATTACAATGCAGCTGGATTCAACAAACTCGGTAAGTGTTTCATTGAGTTTTAAAAACTCTGCAAATGTAACAATCCTCAAACCAGTTATGGTTCACAACTGGTGTACGTACCTGCAGTTTGGCATAAGTCTTTTTGATCAAAATTAGCTACTGCTATTGTGGGGGAAAAGTAAGCAATAGCTTCAGTTATCATGATTACTACCTGGTAACAAATCAGTGACTTTTCTGTTATTTCTGTGTTTGCTCTTGTTTTCAGTGAAATAACTTATAACAGCTAAGGTTAAGCTGGAGCAGTTGAAAAAACTTTCACAAAGCAATCCTGAAAGCTTGATTATTTGTCTTTTCCCACCAAGTGACTTTCACTGGCCAGTATCTTCTAACCCAAAGGCTGTCCTTGAAGCTGGAGCGATTCCCACTGATAGCAGTCGGTCGGTCTGCGATACTCCTGCAAAGCATCCAAAGTGCAAAAAAGGATTTAGTTAGTTCTGCCCTTTGTATCACCTTAACTTCACCTGATGTCTCTTTGGCCTGCGCAATGGTGAAGCAGGTGTAAAAATAGTGTTTCCTTAAGTAGAGGAGGCTGCCTTGATGGTATTGTCTTCAATTTGTTCAGAGTTGTTACCAAGTTTGTTTCAACTATTTAGATGGCAGGACTGTTCTTGAATGACAAGAGAATCTGAATATTCAGAGGCTGTAATTTATTGCTGACTGCAATATGAGCGAATTATTTAAAGGAAGTTAAGATACCTGCCCTGGGGAAGTTAGAAAAAAATTGCAAGACAACTATAGAAGAATAAGCTTAGGTCTTGCCTCCAGAGATGCTGTGCTTAGCCCCTCCTTTTATATCTGTCTGCTGAAATTCTTAAAGGCATTTATACTTTTCACTGCTTTTCTGGGAATGCGACTAAAAACTGAGGAGAAACACCAAATTTAATCTAGTGATTAAACTAGCAGCCGTGCTCCCTGTGCCTTTGAATTCAACTGAATTCAAGAATATGTGGCTCAAAAGAAATTTCTGTTTTATTGGGAGACTACTGCCAACTCAGTCACATGAGATCAAAACCTTTAACCACAAGCCAGTAGGTGCACTCTTCTAATCTGCATCAATCTTGGAATATTACAGAAGTAACATTTTGTCCTATGTTGTTAATACTGAAACTTAAAGCAGGGTTGGTTGAATTTCCTTTGTTCCACAAACAGTGTGGGGATGTTCTTGGCTTTGAGAAGACTAGGTATTACTCCCTGATTTAACTTCTGATTTGGGGCAGCATGGGAGGGAACCAACTCGTGCACAAAGATCTAGCTTCAGGTTTCCATAGCTTAATATAGTCGATGGAGATCTAGTCATTATGCATAGTGGAGTTTGAAGAATAATTCTTCAGTACTGAAGTAGTCACATCTGTGGCTGACTGACTGTAATGGATTCAGTGCTCTTAAACCCTTGACCTAGACAGTCATCTTAAATACAGTTATAAAGTGAGATAAGCATAAGTCCACCCCTCAGATGCAGAATAGTTATTGTTCTGTATATATATACTCTTACGAAACACAATGAATTAAATACGCATTTTCCCTATTCCTCCTTAAGAAAGGAGTAAAACCAAGTAAACAGAGTATGTGAAAGCCAGTGTTTAGGGTTTGTTCTCTGTAGGCAATTAGTGGTTCTCTTCTGGATTGGTTTGTTTTTTCTTCATAATTTTGCACTGGAAGTGTTTTGCCCATGTTACATAGAAACACCTGTGTCAATCCTACATCTTACTTAAGAACGTTTATTCAGTGATACTGTAAAATATTCTTGGTACAGGATTAATGCGAGACGATACGTTGTATGAAGATGATGATGTAAAAGAAGCACTGAAGAGACTTCCAGAAGATCTTTACAATGAAAGAATATTTCGCATAAAGCGAGCACTAGACTTAAGCCTGAAACATCAGATCCTTCCAAAAGACCAGTGGGTGAAATATGAAGAGGTACGTGTACAGAGTGTCTCCAAGGTGGAGGTCTTAAAGGGCACTGCTGTGACTGGTCTTCGGGACTTTCGGTCTCTGAAGAAATACATGCTTACATGTTCTTCATAATGATTAAATGAGTGTGTATCTCGTAGGATACCTCTGGAAAACACAGCTTTTGATCGGTGTTTAAAAATCTCTGTTTTTCAGTGGAAATTAGAAAATTTTACTCAAGATGACAAAAGCTTAAACTACAGCTCAGAACTGTAGCACATTGTTTGTATTCAGACAAAATATTTCTTCTAAGCTATCAGATAAAGAAATACACTGTAACTAGCTTGGAAATTTTTATAAAAGGTCTCTTGCTTTTCTGATGAATTTCTTAATTTTATAGAAAATCTTGAGCCAATGCTTTTATTCATGAAGTTGCCAAGGAAGAATAATTTAAAGGGAAATCTTGCATTAAAATAAGTGTTGTCTTGTAATTTGAAAAACAAACTATGCTTCCCTCTTCAGATGTAACTAATTTTTTTTTGTAGTGGATTGATTCACAGACTTTGCATTACTGTCCATCTCGGCTTTCCCCAAATTACCAGGCAGAGGGGAATCTTACCATTAAACTTTTGACTATAGGATAGTATAAGGGTATTATGTTTCTCTATATAAGCAGAGGCTGTTTCTTGTGGTGTTATTGGTCATATTTAGGTAACTACTGCATTGAATAACTGGTTGCATAGTTCCTTAAGCAGCAGTTTGGTTTGTAAGTGTTAAACATGGTCAAGCTGTTCCATCAAATCCAAGTTTACAGTGCTGTTTAGAAGTTAGGTTCAAAATGAGTTTTTCTAGAGTATTATAGTTGGACTTTGAACTAATTAAAGTGGATGTTGTACATTTGGGTATCTGCCAAAAGAACATTGTTTCTAAAGGTATAGCTGGAAGTATCACTTTGCTTGTTAATGTTGGCGAGGCATTACGAATTAGTGGTTGCTGCAGTAAAGAACTCATTGCAAACTTGGCAGATACAAAGTTTACCTTTTCAGAGTAAGTAATGTTTGATTTCTTTTTTTTGTTGTTGCTAGGTTGGGTTTTAGTCAAATCTGAGGAGGAATGAGAGACAAGTAATCTGTAGGAATGGCTTGAGATGTTTCTGGACCTCCCTGTAAGTTTAAATATATTCTCTTCTTTTTCAGGATAAGCATTATCTTGAACCGTACCTAAAAGAAGTAATCCGTGAAAGACTTGAAAGAGAAGCATGGAACAAGAAATAACTATTGAACTACTTCATGCAAATATCCACGTATTTCTGATATTTTTAAACATTTGGTTATAGAAGTCTACAGGGAGGCAAATGTGAGGCTGAGGAATACTGTTTCAACTTGTTCATTGAATCTGTTCATCCAACTAAAATAAACATGTCAAAGTATAAAATCTACTTGGAAGAGTTCTTTGTAAATGTTAACAAGCTAATGTTCAGATCTTTCCTATGAGCATATACATTACAAATTAGCTTAGTGGTATGCAGTCTTCATTCCAGCTTTTTGATTCTTACTCTTCAGTGTACAGCTGTTTTCTGCAGTTGTAGGGTTGGGTAAGAAACATGCAAGGCTGTTGGTGCTAGTTGCTCTGTTAAAGTAAAAAGAGAGTGCCTGTTTCCTTCATCACTTCTCCCCGGAGTGCTTGATGTTACAATGGCATCATGAGACAGCAGAATGTAATATTCTGTGCATCTAAGCACATGTGTATTACAATAATGGAAAATATAGATGATCCCTTAATCACAGAATCAGGAAATATTTCACTAGCTTTTTATACCATATATGTTGTTAATCCTTAAAAGACTATTTTCATAGAAACCTGATAGACTGTCTCACTTCAGCTTTTTGAGACTTTTTGTCCTTTTAAAGGGTAAAAGTGATATGCTGATGTGGTTTCAACAGCATAATTAACTTCCCATATATTTTTTCATGACCTAAAGCATGCTGTTGTTTACAGTGGTTGGTATCAAGCATTTTAAATTATCAGGCTTAATGACATTAGAGATACACATGAAATTCAGGCTCTGCTTAAAAACAGAAGGATTTCAGTTGTATCCAGAAAACATCGGCCATTGGTGGCTGAAGACCTTGAGCTTAGTCTTCCATAGTTTAATGCTAGTGTTAATTTCAGACAGATCTGGGTATTACCTGTGAAATTCAAAGCCTATCATGCGTCCCTCTGTATGTAGTATGGAATCTTGTGTGATAGTCCCAAGGTTTAGTTTTTTCTTCTTGTTATGCATGCTTGTCTGCCAAATGCAAGAACCCATTGACCAAAAGCTAGAGCAGTTCAGAAAAAAAAAAAAATTACATAAATATGGAGCAAACCATGTCTTGTAGTTTTGAAGTGGTATGACCAGATAAATAGAATATTGGATTGGAAGTTAGAATGGAAACCATATTTAGCTTTGCTCATCACTCTGTTGTTAACCTTCATCTGCTTGCTTCAGCTGCTTACATCTGTAGGATGGATACAGTGGTCCCCGGGTGAAATAGTTATTTCAAAACTTCACAGCCTGCTGCGGTAAAACACAATGCTGCAAAAATATCTACATCACCGATATTCCTTAACAGTCTGTGCAGAGATTATGTTAAGTATGTGAGGTTTCTTTTATCTCCTATAGTAAAATCTTACGATTGAAGCATACATAATTTGATGTATTTTTGAGAACTTTCTAATTTTCTTCCAAGAGACAAATGGGGCCTGAAGTTTCACACTTCTATTCATGGAATTACTAGAATACTTAATTTTTCTAATGGAATTAGAACTATTATATGTCAGAATAATATTAGAAGACTTAATTATCTAATGGAAGTAGCTCTTGAAAGGCTGAGGTTGTTTGACAGCTTTCATTTAGACGTGTTTTCAGATGCTTCTGACTTGGATTGATCATTTTTAAGTTCCTGTAATATGCAGTAGTCTCCTGTTGAAGTATTTTGAAAAAGTTCAGTGAACGCTGCTTAGTTGTATCTTAGAATGACATTAGTAAAGAAAATTGGTTTTGTTGTTTTTTGGCAGAGATGGGTGTGTCTTCTTTGAGACGTTTAGGAGAATCTAAAAATAGTGAGAAACAGGGAGGAAGGAGGTGGGTGTAAGAGAGGGATGTCTGTTGCCTGGGAACCAGGAGCTGTAGCAGCTTTGTGTTAGAGACTGTAAACTCTTATCTAGAATATGTGATGGGAGATTTGGATGCTTGTGCTACTGGCTAATAGATGAGTAACTTGGAAGACATTTCATATTTCACCCGCTGGTGTTCCCCTCTCTGCACACAGAGCTACTCGCATTAATCTGTAGCTAGAGGAGTTTTCTCGTATGAAAGATCTGAATCCTGCTGGTGACAAATTGGAGGGTCAGTGTGATTCCCATTTTTGAATCCTTGTGTTTATCCTTAAAAATATCTGGGATGAGAAGGAATGGACTTGCAAAAATTAGGGATTTTCAGATCTGTAATTTTCTTGTAATGCTTCCATCCCACCTATGCAGCTCTCTGTAGCGTCCTGCCATATTCCTTGTGCAGGCTGCTCGCTCCTCTGTGAATGATCCAGGACTGTGCAGCCATGAGCTTGCTGTCTGCAAAATTGCCTCATTTTAAGGAAAAGCTTGATAACAGTAAAGGGAGTCAAATTGCCAGAGGTGAAAACATAGTCTGATGATGAAGGAAAGAGCGTTCTGGTTTGGAGAACGGGGTTTTCCTTCTGATGCTGTCACGAGGTTCTTCTGTAACACTGAGCAAGACACTTCATTCACAAAAACTCACTAAGTATTTTGCTAAATGTTTAATAGATGGTGCTTGGGGCTACGTCTCCAGAAGTGCAGAGTAATCACATCTATGTCTAGGTTCAGTAGATCTGTTCTGAAACTACTAGGTGAAAGTGTCGGTATTCATCCATACGCACAATGGATGCTGCAGGTGGTGGTACCAGGAGCAAATCTCACAGGGATTTGCACAGATTTGAAAAAGACCTTGCAATCCTTATTCCTCTGATAGTAAACGCAGAAATACTTATAAAGAAGCTGATACATTTGTGGCCTGTACAGGGTGAAGAAAGCAAGGTTGAGCCATGCACTGAAGAGGATTGAAAAGAACTCCTGAATGAGAAAGGGATTCCTACTGGGAGAACTGTGAACCTGTCATTTAAGGTCATATCGTAATGCACAAGGCAACAGCACATCTTACACTTCCTAACTTGTCTTTGAAACCTTCATTTTCATTAATGTATTTTTTTATATATAAATTCTATACAGATTCCATAAATTACTGAGGTCTTTTTGTAGTTTGAGTTCACAACATCTTTGGCACATCTAAATTATGCCTGTCAAATTAAGAGAGAGTCTGAGCTGATACTGCTAATCCTGCGGTTTGATGACAGTTTTAGCTTGAATTCATTTTCATCACTTTTAAGCGAACCTGCGCTTCGCTTGAAGTTCTTTTATTAAATACATCGTGAAATATAAGAATACATTTTGATTGCTGAAGATCATGTTTGTTATGGCAGACTGATTTCTTTAAATTTTGAGTCGGTCAACCCAGAAACAATACATTTTCTGCAGCTCTGTAACAAGAAACATATGCTTGTTTTACATCCAACTTCCATCTGAAGGAGAGCTACAGCAGATATAAATCTCATAAGAATTTTGATGAAACATCATGCTTGTCATTATAATGGAACCGTTTTAGCATTAATATGGTAAACACATTTCTCCTTGAAGCGTTTTCTCTCTAGATAGCAAAGGTCAAAGATTATCTTCAGGATTTCCCCACAGTGCTGCTGCGCCCTTGCGGTCGGTTTTCATGGACCGAAACTTTGGCCAGGGTGAGGGCTGCCCTTGCAGCGTGGAGCAGGCAGAGGCAACCTGAGCCACCACCGCTGCTCTGGGGTGAGAACGGGGCTGGAACTCGGTGTCCCACCTGGTATGCAGCTGACTGGAATGCCTTCAGTGACTTCTCTTAGCCTCTTTCAGCTAGTCTGAGGCCCAAAGGGCTAAGATCTTGTAAATCCTTCAGTGCCAAATAGTCCTTGGCTCACCCAGGACCTCGGAGCTGGTGGTGCTGGGACGCAGTGACGGGCTGGTCTGACGCCGCGGGGTGCCAGCAGTCCTGCGCTTCTGCTTCCCTGGCGAGGTGGGTGTTCTCACCGCGTCTGGAGAAGGAGCCCTCGAGGCCTTCTGCTCACTGGTGATTTAATGCTAGCTTATGCCAGCAGGCTCTGGGCTCCATTCCTTTTTCTTCAGAAAAAGGTGTGCATTCACAGTTCCCTTCTCTGCAAATGCTTTAGTTCTCTAATTAACATGTTTTCTGGAGTGCAAGTGAGGCCGTTAGTCCCTCTGGCTGACACTGTTCTGCTTTGAAAGGTGTAACTAATCGCACCAGGAGAGACCACGACTCTAGTAGGTTGGTTAGAGCTGTCTCCTAAGCTGGTTTACAAGCTGCTTCAAAATAAGGGCAATGCCTGACTCAACCTGCCTAGAGGCACTAGCCTGCTCGGGCAATTACTGCCCACCAGCTGACTGTCTTCACTCACGGCTTCTGCCCTGCTCAGCTCTCTCCTGCGGTACCCGAACCCTGAGCCAGCCCTGGCACCTGGACCAAGGAGCTAGGCCAAGGGCTTGGGCGAGGGGCTGGGATAGACCCAAGGTTAGGAAACCACGTGCAGGGATTTGGAAGAAGTATAGGGAAGATAAGTTGACCTCAATCCCCTTTGCCTGCTTTGGAGGTGTGCGGTGAGGGTGAGATGAGGTTGGGGCATTCACGCGTGGACCAAAGATGGCCACTGGGAAGGGGGAGAAAGAAAAACTTGGTTGAACACATTTTGGGAAATGGGACCACTGAGTAGGACAGTGAGAAGAGAGAGGTGTGCAGTGGTTTGGCAAAGGCCAGGGTGCTTTGCAGGCCACTGCAGATGGTGATGCCGGTGTGTCCTAACTTTGTGAACCCCAAGTTCATGGCACTCACTGAGGCTCAAGTTTTCCCTAAAGAATATTTAAGTATCATCCATTTGAGTTGGATCATGAGTGGAGCCCAAGCTATCCCTGTCCTGCCTCCAGAATGCCTGGATGCGACCTAAATGTCCATCTCCTCTAGCCCAACCTCATCTGTTTCTTTCCGTGAAAACCAGAATGGTTACAAGAGAATGCCCCAACAGCTATAGGGCAGGTCTGGGTTTGGGGTGCTCGCATCTCTGCAGCGAAAGAGGAGCACTGGTTCTTTCTCTTCCAAAGCCCAAGCAAGTGCTGGAATTGCTGTTGCTGTTTTATGAGAGTGTGCTGCTTCAGTTCCTGTGCTGGGAAGGGATCTGGGGCTTGAAACCCGATCAGAAAGAGGTGCCTCAGCACAGCTGGGCTGTGCTCTCCTCAGCGGTTCCTAAAGTGGTTCCCCACTGGCCTGTGCAGATCTGGTTCTTTGTGTCTAAATCTTCTGGATTGCACGGGGAGGCTGGATAGCGAGACGTGGAGTTAAACGCTGCTGCGCTCAGTATTACAACACCTAAGCCCTTTTATGAAGCCTCATACTCCCGCTGCGGCCCAGCAGATTGAAATGATTGTTTATAAGCAGCAAAGTTCAGAGTCCAAAGCTCAGATCTCTTCAAGGCACTTCAGAGGGTTTTTTTGTCTGCAAGTTGTGTTCCCCGGTGGAGTATTAACTTAAAAAGATACTATTATGAAATAGTCATAAAAGCAGCTATATATGTTTGGTTTACTTCAATTAACTAAAATTTCTCCAAATCCTAAATGTTTCTCAGCTGCACTCTCACCCTGAAGAAGATGGAAGAAAACTCCTTTAATTTTCCATCAGTGTATAAGCAGGCCTCCAGCGATGCTCAGCGCCCAGCCTGCCTGCTGGAGCTCACGAGACTGTCACGGCCGTGTGGAGGTGGCTCTGATAAAAAGCAAAATGTATTCTGCTGCCAGGTGAGGTTTGGCTCAGCTCTGCTCTGCGCGTTGCAAAAGTCGAGGTACCAGAGGAGGGGTGAGATCAGCATTTCGGAGCTTTATGGAGGCAGTCATCCCTGCCTAGGAGCGCTTAGGCTGTAGCAGGGCGAAGTCCGGACCCAGGTTTTCACTGGCAGCAGCCAGAGATTCTTTATTTTTCTCAGAAAAACAGAATAAAAGAAATTCCAAGGAAAAAGTAACACAGCATATTTCCTTTCAGAAGTACAGCTGTCTTACAGAGAGGCTGCTATTTCCATTATAGGACTGGTGATGTAATTATGACAGATTAGACGTTTAGATCTGTGGTTTAATGTTTGCACAGGGTAGCCCGGGTTCACCTGGCTTACCCCAGGGAGCATTGTTATCCGGCCAGTCTGTTCTGCAGGCCTTGAGGATAACTTCTGCTGGCAGCAGCATCTTATGTTGGACAACTCATAGGTTTGCAGCCATGCATTAGTGCTGGTTCTTGGTGCAGAGCTTGGGGTACAAAGTGCCTGGCTTTGCACAGCCTCGTTCTTAACTGATTGCAGGCTTCTGCTGTTTCTCATGGAAAGGAGGGGTGTAGCCACCTCCACCCCTGGAGCTTTTGGGGATTTCTTTGATTCATTTTTATACTTAGCTTTTCATATGTATATTGAACTCGTGGGTGTGGCTGGACACCTTCAAAACAGCCATTAATGCCTTGATACTTTGTATTGATTCAACAAGCTACTCCAAGAAGAACACGAGGAGGTATGCTTTGAAAGGGGACTTCTCCTCCAGCTGCTTCCATCCAGCACTTTAAAAACACATACGACACAATAAAGCACGTGTTGACATAAGTGAGCTTCAAAAAAACCATTGGATTATTTTGAAGGAGCATAAACACACGTGGGGAGAGTTATCATCCTTCACCCAGCAAAACAATTACATCAGTGCAGCTTGGACTGGGATCTGCCTTAAGATCTCCCAGATGTTGCAAATGGCACAGTTGCCGATCGGTTGCTCTGGGTAATTATAAGCTGTCAAATGGAGAAGGGGAGATTGGTTCTCAAAGAAAGAAACATAAAAGCCTTTTGGGGAAACAAAGAGAAAATCCAGTTTATAGCTGATACCCAGAGCACTAACAGCCTCTACATATGCCTGGCCTTGCTGGGCCAGCACATCGTGGACGTGTCTCAGAGCCTACCTTATGCCTGAGCTCTGGTGTGCTGCATGTGGTGGATGAGCCCCTCAGCAAGGAGCTCACGGTGGGGTGATCCCAGCGATGCTCAGAAATTGTTGTGCTGGTTTTGGCTGGGATAGAGTTAATTTTCTTCATAGTAGCTCGTATGGGGCTGTGTTTTGGATTTGTGCTGGAGACAGTGTTGATAACACAGGGATGTTTTTGTTACAGCTGAGCAGTGCTTACACAGAGTCAAGGCCTTTTCTGCTTCTCACACTGCCCCACCAGCGAGCAGGCTGGGGGTGCACAAGAAGCTGGGAAGGGACACAGCTGGGACAGCTGACCCCAACTGCCCAAAGGGATATCCCACACCATATGATGTCATGCTCAGCATATAAAGCTGGGGGAAGAAGAAGGAAGGGGGGACGTTCGGAGTGATGGCGTTTGTCTTCCCAAATGACCATTACGTGTGATGGAGCCCTGCTTTCCTGGAGATGGCTGAACACCTGCCTGCGATGGGAAGTAGTGAATGAATTCCTTGCTTTGCTTTGCTTGCGTGCGTGGCTTCTGCTTTACCAGTTAAACTGTTTATCTCAACCCACGAGTTTTCTCACTTTTACCCTTCCGATTCTCCACTCGATCCCACCAGGGGGAGTGAGCAAGCGAGCGACTGTGTGGTGCTTAGTTGACAGCGTGGGTTAAACCATGACAATTGTGCTGGTGGCATCTCCCAGCCTGGAGTGAGGGACCTGCCACCCGCCTCACTAGCAGAAGCCCAGCTGGTCCTGAAGCAGGAGATGCCAGCCCTGACACTCAAACAGGAAGGAGGACCTGAGGGGAGACAACTCAGCTGGCCCCAGGGCTGGTCTTCTGCTGGGACCCAGGCTGCACAGCTGGAGGAGGGAGCCTCAAGCCTCAGGCAAGGTGTCGGTGCTGCGCTGCAGCACGAGTGTTCAAGACTTTGGGGGCTGCAAGACAATGGGGAGCAGGTCCTGATGCTGTAGCTGGGCAGTTCAAACACTTACCAGAGTCTGACCCCAGCTCAAAGGTGCATTTTTGTGCAGTTTCTGTGATGCATTTGCTCTTCAGAGCACAGGAGGAGCTGTGGGTGTGGGACACAGGAGAGCTGGTGAGCTCGTGTCAAGAATGAGCCCCAGTTCCTCTCCTTCCTGGGAGTGGGTGCACTCAGGCCACCAGCGACCCTCTGCTCAGCCCTTTGAAGGACAGCAGAAGGCACCAGCGCCCTGAAGAGCCTTCAGGACTCAGCAGCCCAAGCACTGGGAGATGCTTCAGCTTCAGAAACGGGAGGGATTTCAGAAAGCCCCTGTGCTGGTGTTTCCATGGGATAACATGCATTGGTGAGCTGGCTCCCTGACATCTTTTCCAACAGCCCCAGCCTGTGGTGCCGCTGGGATCCAACCATGCCCCCCTCACCATGCTGTTTGACCCCTCCGTGAGTGACGAAGCAGCTGGGGTGGCTCCTCACAGCCCACGGCACAGAGCAGAGCTCTGACTTGCATCTGCTGTCTCACAGCAGTATGTCAGGCTGTGAGCAGTGGTGGGTGAAAACTAGAAGCGGTGCCATGCTGCTGCGGTGACATGGCCTCTGGTAGAGGGCGAGGAGGATGGCCGGGCAGCAACCCCTCCGGGTGTCCTGCCCGAGGCGGTGAGTGACAGCCCCAGCAGCTAACGCTCCCCGGTGCCGCGGCAGAGGGAACACAGGCACCCAGCCCATGGCTCTGGCTTCTATCCCCAGCACGTCGCTGCTCTACCGACACTAGCCCAGCAGGGCTGCTGACCCCCGGCACAGAGCAGTGGTGGAGCAGGGTGCCAATCAGGAGGGTGTGCTCACCCATCGCCCTCCCAGGAGCTGCCCAGTGCCGGAGAGAGATGCGGCTTCATCAGCACACGGGGATAACAAGCAGCAGGTTGGCTACGCAAAAATGAACCCCTGGCAATGCCAGTCCCCTGCATCAAGGGGCAGTTTCGTCCTGGACACGATGGTAGCAGTGGGGAGAAACACGTCACTCATCCCCAGCGTCGCCCATCAAGGCCAGCTCACCCCGACGCCAGGTGGGGCTGTGTTGTAACAGTACAAGCACGGCCAGAATGTCCTGGCATTGTCTTCTTCTCTATTTTAATTTCATTTTTCAGGATGACAACACTTTAGAGGTTTATGACCAACAGGAGAATTTACTACTAAGTCATATACTGATGTAATGAAATCTAATATATGCTGTGTAATGAGTTATGAGATGTTATTTAGTTTCAGGGTTTTATTACTTCAATCAGTTATGACCATATTTCCTTTTATATGATTGCTCACTCTTTAAACATACCAGATGACTGTATAAAGAACACCTAATAAAGTCTGGAGATGTTAAAATATAAATGTTTTAATTTTTGCCATAAATTTGTTTTAATTCTACCAATGGTGGCTTTTGCGCTGGAAGTGGTGCAGTCCCTGTTAGCAGTGCAGACCTTGGTAGTGATGTCTCAGATCCTTTGTGGGAAGGAGCTGAACGACCCTGCTTCATTATAAAGCATAGTTAGTCACCAATGCTCACCCCTGGTGATTATACACAGAAGTTGAAAGGTTTTTAGAATAAAACGAGAAAGACAAAAAACATTGATCTGTGATATAAGTCATTGTCTTAATTATCCTCATATTTACCAACGTAACTGCAATATACTCCTCCTGGTTTCTGCCAGTCTTCAAGAGGGGAGAATCGGGCTTATGGTCTTCAGCCTCAAAATCAAATATATAAATGTTCTGCCCATGCGCCTTTTGGCAATCCTCCTAATTTTTCTACATTTATGCATTGTATTTTAAAGTCATTCAGGATAACGTCATAGTAGTGGAATTATATAGCTGTGAAATAAGATCAGAATCAAGTCTTTCATAAATCAATGTTTAAGCGAGTGAAGGACTTCAACTGCTGAACAATTGCAGGAACCACACGGTGTCGAGTCCCGGTCTTGATATGTTCATAGTGAGTGTTGAGTTCTCAAAAATTATTGTAGAACACATTTTATGATGGTTAACAACTCTGCAGTAAGAGCTTGTGTCTGTGTTAATACAGACTGTGGCTATTATAAGGCTTTAGCATGCTGCTGCTCTCTAGCAAGCCACCCGCCATGGGTACACAGAGGTCTCAGTGCTGCTGGCAGCCCCAAATTTGTGTACTTACAGCTTTCAAATTTCCTCCCCACCTCTGCAACAGGCGGCACTTGCATGATTTGCTTAGCCTGATTGAAGTCCCCACCACCTCCGTAGCAGGGACTTGCTCTCTCCTGCTTCAGGCTGCCCAGGCCAGATGCTGGTCCTGGCTTGAGGACAAAGTAGCATCAGAGAGCCAAGGGTGGGGGAGTGGGGAATGGTCCCCTCTGTCCACAGGCTGTTGTCACAGGGGCTCAAAAGCAGCAGTCAACAAACTATTTCATGTGAGACCTCAAAAACAGTCTTTGCAGCCAGCTTCAAGGGAGGGAAAACTGCCTTTAAGTTACAATTTAATTTAGAATTTGCAGCAATCAGAAATATTTTCAGCATATTTAATCTGCTGTGGCTGTGGCTACCGCCTGTATCATGGCCCAAGGATGACCTTGGAAGTGATGATCCCTGCTGCTCTATTGCCTGCAGCAGAAAGATGCCAGAGGCCCAGTTTGGCAGGATTCCCCTCCCCATCCCCATCCCCATCCCTGTCTCAGCCTCCGAGCCCTGTCCCTGACCAGCCCGTGCCTTGTTTTAACTGCGGTTAGTATTGCTGCTATCTGTAAACCCCTCCTTCTGGTTCTGCAAGGCAGGGTGTCATCTCGGGATAGTTCCTCCAGACAGTTGTTTATTAATTCAATATTTTTTTTTAATTCTATGTACATCAAGATGCTCTACTTCTCCTAGTATTTATTCAATTACTGATAGAGATACTAACATAAGGGAAAACCTTCTAAATGACCCATCTTGCTTCTCCATTCTATTAATCACTAATTGGATAAATTTTAGCAGAAGAATTACAGCAAGTAATGAAATAAAGACTTTACTACTCACAAATCCAGGATAATAATTCAGCCAAAGAGAATCATACATCAAACAAATGGCCAAGCATACTTAAAATATGTCTTTGTACAGTAACAAGGCACAATTTAATCCCATTAAGAAAATGTTGGCAGTGGCTCAGTGTTTGGGAACATGCCACTGAACTGTCCTGCTGTAACCTTGGATGTAGGAAAAGTTGAGACAAAGCAGCGTACTCAGTTTGACACGTCTTTGCCCTTTGGGTCCTTAATGATGCAATGAATTACTAAAACATTTAATATTGTTTAGCTACAGAAACGGTCTTATATGCAGAAGCTAAGCGATAACATGCTTGCTGAATGTGCCCTATTTGCTGCTTCATATGCAAAGTTTATTTGCATCTTCATAAAACACAGCTTTCTGAGCTATCTCAAAAGAGCAAGTCCACATATTATTTTAATTTGCAAGGAACAAAATCTTTGGTCCATATATCTTACTTAAAGGATAAAAAGACAGGTAGGTTAGTTTCTCAATAACCAAAAAGTTAAGAAAAACATTGGGGTTTTTTTCTCAGGTTTTATTTTTCAGCTGGGTTACTCTGCTTTTCCTTTGTCCCCAGTATTTTCAGCAGGATCTGGAGTACTTCTCTTTTCTCCGGGTTCTTTGTATTGGCACTCAGCTGCTAAAACAATTGACTTCTCTTATTTCTAATTAAGAAGGATTTAATAAGTACCATAGAAAAGATAGTATGGCTAGATGCATTTCTCATGGCCACATATTATATGCTCGCAGTTTTAGCTATAGATCTTGGAAAAAGTACCGTGTGGATAGTTTAAAGCATTAGATTTTCAAGATGAAATCACAGCTCATTCAGTATAACCTAAGACCAGCGGCACGCTGGGGGGTCAGCACGCTGGGGGGTCCGCTGATGCGGAGCATTCCCCACTTCTCTGCAGCTCAGTGGGGCGTTGGTGCTGCTCCTCCCTGCGCACGCAGCTTTCTTCCCATCGGTTGATATGGCACGGAAGGAGAACGGGTGCTTTGGCTGTTATTAAAATATGCAAACATTACGACTCAGAGGTATCAATATTCAGCGCTGTCCACTGATTCTCTATGAAGGTCCTGCCCTTAAGATACCAGCTGTGTGGTTTTCCTCCACTGTTACGTGCAATATCATGTTGTGTGGAATGAATTACTTGACAGAGCTTTGTGTCTCTTTGTACTGTAACAGCTTCTAGAAAAATTCAAACTGACAGTTCCTATAGTAAGGCATGAGGAAATATATTTGAATAGTGCATGTGTTTTATAGTGTGAGGTCAGAGAGTACACATACATCACAGGCTACAATGGGGAGTAAGAGGGTAACTATAGATATATGCACAACACACAAACATGAGTGATTATTTTTTAGCTCTCAATCCATCCTCTGGCATTCACTGCCAAACCAGAGGAAAAAAAAAATGCTGTCCCCTTTCTGTGTGATTGCAGAAAGAGTCTTTGCTCCACAGAATGAGGTTTAGAAACCTCAGAAAGCAAACAGCATGGCCCATTGCGATGGGATGGTCCCATTTTTCTTGCATGAGTCGCGGTGCTAAGGAGCTGGCATGGATGCTCAGAGGGGCTGTGCTCCTGTGCCAGTGGCCCCACCGTCATGGCCAGGATGGGGTGACCATGCTGCTTCCAGCGGGTTTCCTTCAAGGAGCAGAGGAGCAGGATGGCTCGGTGGGTTGATGTACCCTACATGGGCTCAGCACCAGCACTGGCTCCTAAGTGGCTCTCTGCCGCTGACAGCCTCGTGTCGATGTTTTAAGGGTGGCTTGCTGACAGTGGAAGCAATATGACAAAAATTAGGTAGGCAAGAGGGATTAAAACATGTACAATTGTGCAGAATTTGTTAGGCTCAATTACATGATTCAGGAACTAGTGAAGTGTTTGAAGACCTGGAAATAATTCCAATTTGTCATATCGGGAGTCTCCTTCCCAGAAACAGGCTGTGGAAGCAGAGGCAAGTCCGCCATATGGAGAGCAGATGTCTCAAGGGAGCTGAAAAGAAGATACTTTGCTAGTACTAAAAATATTCAGTATGAGGAGGTGATAACAAGAGCTTCTAAAGAAGAAGCAATCATTTGTCATTGAGTAGACAATTTTTTCTTGTTTCCTAGAACACAAATCTATATGCTCGAATAATCTCGGACTGTTGCAGTGAAGAGGCACTGATTCACTACTCAGGGCAGAAGCTATAATAGTAAGCAGATTACACATTTTGTTTAATCATCTGCTTTTTAAAGCACATTTTATCACAGGCTGTATCACATTGAAAAAAGGTAGGGAAATAGGAAAACAATGAGTTACTGGTGTACAATTGGTTTGATGTACAAAGCAGTATGGTTGCCTTTGCCATTTGCGGCTTTGATGTTTCACTTTTTAGCACTTTAATTAGGAACTGTGTCATGAAGATTAACTCAATTTATAACCTGTGGTGTCAGATGGTTCCTGTGAGAGCCACCTCCGAGAACCAACCCTGCTTAAACATCAGGAATGAGGCTTGAGAGAAGAACTTCATCGCTGCCTTCAGGTGCCTTAGGAGATGTTTTACCGCAGGATCCCATTGCGCAAGGAAGCTCAAGTACTGCTTGAAGTTAAACAAAGCTCTGCCTGCTCTGTAAGCAAAAACATGCAGCTGTGGCTAATGCCTGTGTAAGTACCAACCACCATGTGCTCGTTACCCATGTCCCAGGTAGATGTTTGAATTTTCCTCCTGCCAGAGCTGCTCTGCTTCCCGAGCAGCAGACCAAGAGCTATCCACACAGCTCCCTCAGCTCCTGCAAAACTCCAGCAAATTACTGCAGGGAAAGATAAAGCAATCCCAGCAAGGTAGGGCTGTGTGGTTTATTCCTTGGTGCTGAGGTGAGAGGAGCTGTAATAAACTGTCTCCAACAGACGTTCATCTAATCTGTTCTTAAAAACCTCTAATGACTGTGCTCCCCTAGCCCACAAAGGTAGCCTGCTCCTGAGCTTATCTTTGATTATAGTTAGTAAGTCTGTCCTAGTATCTAATCTAAATCTCCCTTGCTTCCAGTTAAACCTATATTACTCCTTGTCCCACTCTCAGTGGACCTCAAGACAACTGATTTTCATCCTCTTTACAGTAATCTTTGAAGGCTGTTATCCTGCTCCCTCCAGTCCCATCCATCTTCTCTTTGCTAGACTAAACAACCCCAAGTTCTTTCAACCTCTTCTCACAGGTCAGGTTTTGTAAACCTCTTAACACCCTTGTTGGTCTCTTGGGGACTTCTATTTCATTTACATCTTTCTTAAAAGGTGATGTCCAGTACTGGACGCAGCACTCCAGCTGAGAAGTTCCCAGCACCATGAAGTTACCACCCAGCCCTTGGCTTTCCCATCCCCGTGGTGGGTACACTCGTGGGTGTCACTGTGGTCACCCCACAGTAGCTTCCAGGTCTCTTCTGCTGTCCGACCAGCCACCCCTCATTTCAATACAAGTCCTTTTGACCTCCTTGCACTTTGCACGTGTCTTTCTTTGGTTCCATTTGTTGATTCTGGAAAACCTCTCTGATTTTTCATCACTATTTTGAATTTTAATCCTGGGCCCCAATAAACTCGCAATCCTCCTGGCTTAGTGTGATGGGCCGATTTTATAAGCATGCTTTATTCCATTATCCGAGTTACTAATGAAAATATCAAACAGAAACAGGCCCCGGACAGACCCTGGGTGACCCCATTAAAAATGAATTTTCGGTTTGATGGCAAACCATGTTAAATTCAGCATGTTTTTCAACCACTTTTGCACCCACTGACTAATGATTTCATCTGGCCTATATTTCCTTAGCTGGCCTTATAAGAACGTCACGGGGGACGCATTCAAATGCCCCTCTCTAGTCAAGGTATGTATTGCTGCTCCCTGCTTGTCGCCAAAAGGGACGAAATATCTTTGTTCTTCCGAATCAGGTTTGCTTTGGCCATGCCATGCCAGGCTGTGAGGAGGACTCCTCCTGCCTCACCAGTTGCAAGGCATCAGTTGGGGTCAGGGAACTTTTTGGCAATTGCTATCTTAAAACTGTAAAAAACCGCATTGTTAAATACAGCATTTCTTTCTGCTGATAAATGCTGGAGTCTGCAATGATCATGAGTCTGTAATGCTACTACCAAGCACCCAAGGAAACAGCTAAGAAGGGAAGGAGGAGAGCAAGGCAGCATCCCACACAGGAGCCTGTCCTGAGGCTCCTTCCCTTGTCCTGCATCCACACCTGGGTTCATCCATAGCCCCCTCCAAAACAAAACCCAACACTTCTGGTAGCCAGCAGTGAGAGCAGTAGCACCCCCAGACCCGGAAAGGCCGAGAGATGTCATACTGCTGCCATTTCAAGGTAAAAATCATTCTCCTTGATTCAAGACAGGATTAACGTTTTCATGCAGCCCTCTCAGGGAGTTCAGAAAATGGGGAGGCATTGTTTTACCCAGACCAAGAAAGGTGGCCGCCGCAGGGAAGGAAAGCTTGGGGAAACCTCCTTTGGTGGAGGAACCCCCAGAGGGAGGAGGAAAGTCCTCCTGGGAGAGCACAGGAGAAGGATGGCTGTGCTCCTCAGGCACAAGCCTGAAGAAGATGCTCCAGGAGTGACAGGACTTTGTTATACATCATCAGCAAAGAGACAAATAATTTTTAATACACATTTTGGTTGCCTGAGGCCGGGTGTGCACTGGGTGCCACAGCAGCCTCTGCAGCCGTGGGATCCGGGGCAGAGCCTTTTGTGCTGGTAGCTCTGGGCTATGTATATTGCACCTTTACATTCAATTTGATACTGCCTTTAGCCTGCTGGCCCTCTGCCAGCGCAGCTGCAGAAAGGTTGGGGAAATTTGCCATAATATGCTTGGGAATTCTTGTGGAAAGCAAGTTTCACCTACTGCAGTGGAGGTGGATAGGTTTAAGGGGCTTGGGTTTCTTTTTGTCCTGAAATGCTCATCCCCACTTAAATCAGACGTAAGGTGGAGTTTAACATTAAAATATTCCAGCTTGAACATACAGGACCACTGGAAATTGGTGTTTAAGACTGTTCAGAAAATGCACTGACCTCATGCCCCAGATTAAAACCCGCGGAAGCAAAACATTACTTTAACCTAGATCCAGTCAGTGTTGCTAACACCAGCAAAGATGATGCTCTCAACCCAGATTTTGGTGGACACCTTCAAAAAGCACAGAGATTAATTCCCTAGCCACTGCTCAGCCAGTGGCACAACCCCAGCCCGCTGCGGGGCTTCGGGCAGCCTTGCCTACGTGCTGTCTGGCCGGCAGCCAGCCTTCCCCTGCCTTCCAGGACTGAAATCCTGGCATAAAAATCTGCGCTGGCACTGAGCATCCCAACTGCTACACCCTTCAACTGCAAGAGGGTTTTATCAAGCCTAGAGGAAGATGATTGCGAGGGCACAAATGATTAAAGATAGCTACACGGTGGACTTTTATCTGTTTCCTATCAGGAAAAGCATAAGTGATGTTTTAGGTTTTCAAGAATACCCTAATTCAGCATTTTGCTGCAGCAGGGTGGTCATTGGACTTTGGACCGCAGCCCAGCCAAACAGAATGGAGCTTTTCATCAGTTAAAATCCAAGAAGGGAATAATGATCTCAGAGTTTTGTATTTATCATTGGATTTGGCCTGCTGACCCGCCTAAGGAAAGGCAATGGCTTGAAACAGTTTTCACAAAGCCAAGACCTAAATGGCTGCAGTAAAAATTAATTTTATCCTGATCTCTTTTTTTTTCCCCCCAAATACACGTATTTTTGTCATGTTTGGATAAATCCTTCCCTCCCACTTCCCTCAGCATGGTCAATGAAGCTTTTTTTTTTCCCCCAAATACACGTATTTTTGTCATATTTGGATAAATCCTTCCCTCCCACTTCCCTCAGCATGGTCAATGAAGCTCTCCATGCTCCAAAAGTTTAGGCTGGCCCGAAGATGTCACTATCTTGGCAATGACTCGCACACCCCAAAGAGGGCCGTGTGGAGTTATGTGGAGTTATGTATGATTCAGCAGCAACAAGTGTGAAAAGGCTGAGACTGCTGGCGCTCGCCCTTCATCAACCTTTTCATATTTCTGGCACTCGCTCTGAGCATTGCTGGCTGCAGATATTTAAAGAGCAAAAAGAGCGAGTACTGCAGTTAGCTTTTTTTTTCATTTAGCATTTTTCCCTCCTCTTTATTCATTTAAGCAGATATTCATGCTTTTATGGACACGAAGAGCTTCCCCTGGCCCTTTTAGCACCATCTTAAAGGTCTTTTCCAACTGTCGTGGTTTAACCCCAGCCAGCAACTAAGCACCACACAGCCGCTCGCTCACCCCCCCACCAGTGGGATGGGGAAGAGGATCAGAAGGGCAAAAGGGGAAAACTCGTGGGTTGAGATAAAAACAGTTTAATAACTAAAGTAAAATAAAAAAAAAATAGAACAGTGGTAATACAAAGCAAGCGGTACACTGCACAATTGCTCACCACCCGCCGACCGATGCCCAGCACGTCCCCCAAGCAGCGATCGAACCCCTCCCCGGCCAACTCCCCTGCTTATATACTGAGCATGACGTCACGTGGTATGGAATAGCCCCCGCCCAGTCTGAGTCAGCTGCCCCGGCTGTGCCCCCTCCCAGCCTCCCGTGCCCCTGGCAGAGCATGGGAAGCTGAAAGGTCCTTGGCCAGTGTGAGCACCACTTAGCAAATACTTAGCACTACTTAACAAGAACCAAAACATCAGTGTATCATCGACATTGTTCTCAACCTAAACCCAAAACACAGCCCCATACTGGCTACCAGGAAGAAAACCACCTCCATCCCAGCCGAAACCAGGACACCAACCTAAACGATTCTATGATTCTATGATCTTGTTATCCCAGCAAGCGCCACAATGAGCAATACTCCTTGTCCCGGCAGCCTTTCTCCCTGGGCTGGGCACTTTTCCCTCTTACCCAACAAAACATGTGGGGTTTGGGTGGTGAAAGCACAGGGGTTCTCTGTCATGTGATGGGAGCATGTTCAGCGTGGTGGGGCACAAGCACTGGCTGAAGCAATGGGGAGTCTTACATGTTCCCCCCTACAAGCTGCTCTATGCCAAGAGATCTCTGCATTTGTGTCAAAAGGTTGGACATTACTGCTCTGGGAAAACCTAAAGACCTTCACGCCAAAACAAAGCATAACGTAAAAAAACCTCTGAGAAAAGACGATGGGATTTTCATGCTTCACCTATGCATATGCCTATGGAAAATGAAGACAAAATGCCTTGCATGCTACACCTACAAAAGCATGCTACAAAATCCCTTTATGCGTGCCACATCTTGAAGCCCCGTGTTTCTTCCTTCTAATATATTTCTTCTGGTATGAAATAGGGGCAAGATCTAGGCTACCTGAAACTCAACTCAACTCAAATTGGGACTTCAGACTCGAAAATCCACCTAGATTTAGTGATTTAGTCTGATTTAGTCTCTGGGTTGTCTCCTCCCAGGAGGTACCTACATTCCTTGGGCACTCCCCAGGTCCCTGGCACCTAACTTCTGCCATCCACGCGTCCCTCAGGCATGATGGTAATTGTTAATTGATGTTAAATTAATTTGGTGGTGGGTGAAAGTTGTTCAGATGTTCAGAGAGCCAAAACCACCATGACAGGCGGCGTTACTTTACATCTGTGTTGGCTGCCTCGGCAGAGCTGCCAAAGATTAAACGGATGGAGCCTGCTTTATCAGCCGAAGACAGTCTCGCCAGGTTCACTGCGAGCAGCTCTGCTTGCTGCTAAATCCAGAGCTGAATTCACTTTCAGATGAAAGCAAATTCACTTACGGTTCTGACAGCAATAGAAATCACATGCTTAAAGACAAATGAGATGTATATTTGATTTTATTCCTCTTTCCCACAACATACATGATTGCTGGAAATTCTTTCTTTCCTGTGCACAATCTTTTTTTTTTTTTTTTTTCCTGTTTATTTGTTCTGATTTGGAGCTAACAGCTGGTTTTACCTATGAGAACCATCTCAGAGAGGCACTTCAGGATATAAAGCACATTTATGATAAGACACCTGATAAATCCCTTTACGTTCCGTATCTTTCCTGTAAAGCTGGGGAGGGGGGGAGCTGAGAAGGAGAAAAGACCTGCTTTAGAATGATGTCATAGCTGTTGGGCACATCTGCCCCAAATTAAATTACCATCTAAAGGGCTTATTTCCCAAACATATTTCTTTTCGGCTTGGAAAGAGACATAAAGCAGTGTATCCCTTCAGTTTGCATTTGGGGAGTCTCTGAAAATTTGGGATCACCCTTCACAGTATGCCAGCAAGATTTACTAGTGCCGAGTCTCTCAGGTGACGATGCTGTACAAGTTGCATGAAAAATGAATCTTTCCTGGTTCCTTGATTAAGTTGTGACTCATAATAAATCTTCCAGAGAAATCAAGCTGGTCTTGCTAAAAGCTTGAGGGAACTTTGCAAAGCCCTCTAAGAAGGTGTGAGAAAGGGATCTCACCTGTAAGAAGAAAGCTTGCAAAAGTGAACCTGTTCAAATTTTAAAATAGCCATTCTCCATCTTTCACAGCGAACTCTGCATGCATGCCGGAATTTGAATACAAAAATGCAAAAGGCATAGAAATAGACAACAACATTTAAACACATCAAGGATAAAACACTTGCAAATAGGCTGCTTTGTCTACTGCAACACCAAAAAAAAAAATGTAACAGGAAAAAGAAAGAAGACGAGAAAACACAGGAAAACTAATTTGGTTTTTAATACCTTCTATGCAATCTTTCCCTATGAAGACACTCAGACTATATGTCTTCCAGGTGATAAAGAAGAGGGAAATGCTGCACCGGACACAAACCCCGTCCCGGTGCTGCCTGCTGCCGTGCAAGGTGCAGGTGTCCCCAACGCGCCCATCGTGGCAAAGCCCCATGTGACAAGGGAGCCATCTCTTTTGGCTTTGCCACCTGTTCCTGAGCGGACCCCGTGGGCTCCGTGGCCGTGACAAAGCTGTGCACATGTATGGCACATGCTGCAACGGAGGAAAAGACCCCGGTACTGCCCGGGCAGCCCGGCCAGCTCAGGCAACCTGGATGCTGAACGCAATCACACTGGCATCGTTTTACAGGAGCTCCGCTAAAATCCATGAACCTGTCATTTGTCCATGGCAGTTACTTAGAAATGGAGTAAAAATGCCCAAAAATGCTTCTTTCAAAGCACCTGACATATAGCATCCAAACGCAGCAAAACCTTTCAGCCCATCGAGAAACCACAGCCCCGGTTTTGTGCTGATGTAAACCAGCGCAGTTGGAGGAGGTATGCTGATTTACACCAGCTGAGGAACTGTTCCGATATTTTCACCTGGTTCATGAAGATTTATATACTAATTCCCTGCAAAGCATTATAATGAAAAAAAAGAATCTTTTAGCTAGGTCCACAAGTCCTATTTCATAAGTAAGTTATCTCAGCCTTGCTGGGTCAGATCTTACTGAGAGGACGATACATCCAAGGCTGTCATGTAAATCATTTCCTTTTGAATACTTACGTCTAATCAACTTCAGACCTTGTTTTGGACACATTGTACGTTTCATAAGCTGAAGAACTCTCTCTGATGAAATCCTTGCCTCCTGACCCCAAAATACTTCTGAACAAAATTGTCCCATCAGGAGTTCAGATAATTGCTTGGCCTTTCCTGTCAGTCATAAACCAGACCGATCCAACTTTTTTGGACACTTCCCCACACTTTAATGTGCTTTTCAAACACATTCCGAACAGCATAACAGAATAGGAATGGTTGCTTTTATAAATGTGTGGTACTTTATATGCTTAAGCAAAGAAATCAGAGACTCTCTTTGCTGGTGCCATATGTATTATTGTGTGATAAAAATTTACCAGCATGTAGTTCTGCAATTATTGTTCTTACAGCTCCATTAGTCTTAAATCTTATTTATGTACCGTGGCTTTTTTTCTTTCACTGGAACTCCCAGGCTCTCCCTTTTCTTGCGCCAAAGCTTATGAAGCACCGAGTCCAAAATTTGGACCAGGCACAATTTGAAGACTTGATCTTTCTCACGCCCAGAGCAAGTATGTTTAAGAGCGATGCCTTTCTGCTCCCACCCACAAACTCCTTCAAGATTCATGGCCACGCAGCTCCTTGGATCTAACAGAGGTGGCCAGTGGCTGACACAGCAGGACATCGGCACCAAGTGAGGTTCACCCTCGCCGCCTGGCCACAGCAGCATCCGCCACGCAGGGATGCAGCTTACAACAGGGAGAAGCCAAAGTCCTCATCGGGGGCTGAGCTGGGACACTGCCCAAGTGCTGCTGGGCAGCAGGGCAAGATGCCTGCAGGGAAGGTACGGCATGAACCCAGCAAAAGCCAGTGGATAGTTTCCTACTGACTGCTGGGGGGGGCATGGTTTTCTGCCCCCAGCCCTTCTTGAAAACCTGACGGTGTGTGCAGGAGAGCTAGGGGAGGTGAGGAAGATTTGCTGGAGGAAGCCTGGCACATTTCTGCTGGTGAACGGCAAGTCGCCCCATGCACTTGGACGGTGCTAAATCCCGAACAATGAGAAGCATTACAAATATTCAGACATCACAGACAAGGGTTTACCGAGATCACAGTCTTGAGTTGAAAGCCTGGGAATTCCTCAAGGAGAAGGTGTGGTCTGGGGCAACGCATGTGAGCTGAGAGCTTTCCAAGTGCCTCTGCAGCTCTCAACATCTGATGAGAAGATTAAGTTCATGGGCAAAACACATCATGAAAATGGAAAGCAGGCTGCTGCATTTATCAGTAAGTTGAAAGAACAAAATGCACATGAATGTTAGAAAAGAAAAATCTTTAAAAGGCCATTCTACATCAAGAAGAAATCTTTCCAAGGAGTGGACAACAAACCTGCATGGCTCAGGTGTCACGGAGGAACTTCACTTCTGCACCTGAGTCCTGGCCACGTGAGTGGACGTGCAGAGCCACATGTTTTGCTGCATAGACCGTTAGGATGCTAAACCTATATATCTCACAGGTCCTGCAGACAGGAGAGGCTCTGTTAGACATCACAGCACCTGTTTGAGGTGTCAGCCTCTTGGCAGCTTGCTGGAAGTCATTGCTACCTAGCAGGGCTGACAAAACTGGACACAACGTGACTCTATCATCTGCCACAATTTAGAGTTTAGCAGTTTACATCATCAGCAAAGAGCAATCTGGAAACACGAGTGGTGTTTCTGGCACTGGTGAGTAACACACAGGGCAGGGTTTTGGCTCCGGCACAGCCTCGTGAGAATATGTGCTCATGGGGTTCAGATCTGTACACCTTACAGAACTGCTCCTGAAGCTCATGCTGGCTTTGTCATTTTGCAGCGTATCTTGGTGAGCCTGTAGTCTCAGGCAGAGTTCTCACAGGGTTTATAAGCTGTCGTTTGAGGACATGCAAAAAAAGCATGAATCCTCAGAAAGTTTGTATTCTCTGCAAGAGCACCTGCAGCAAAGGCCACAGGAGTCCCTTGGGTAGCTCTTGCACCCATCAGGTTGACAACACCCATGGACCAGCACATCCTGAGCTGCTTTTCCCCAAACTTTTCACCATTTCCGGACTTACGCTAAGTGTAGGAAAATAACTTTCAGTTTTTCATAGCCCTGCATTTCCCCTCTTCATTATTGTGAGAAAATCCCTTATCTCCTCATTCTCCTGCGCAGTGAATGGCTTGTGTGATTTCCAGGTTGGAAGCCTGCTGTTTCGGAAGCCTGCTGTTGGAAGCCTGTTCATCCCTCTTTGATCCTCGCAGTGTGCAAGGCAAGCATCATGTGGAAAAATCAGTTTGCAGGCTGCTGCTTTGAGCCCAGGAATGAGCACACAGACCAAATGAACACGGAAATGAGGCCAGAGATTTTCGTGAAGTCAGGGCACTTCAGCGGTGCAGCCCCATATACAGCCCCACCCCGGGAAGTATGAACAGAATCGAGTGAACTGTCCCCAAAAAGACCTGTGTGACTGTCACAGCGGCATTCAGGCGACCCTCGGGATGGCGTGTGTGTGCGCGCCTGCATGTCAGAAGCGGGCTGGCAGCAGGGAGACTGCACGGCGGGGCGGCGGCGGGGCAGCCTCTGGGGGTCCCCCCGCCCCTCCCTCCGGGGTCCCCCCGCCGGCCCGGGGCCGGCCCCGGCCGCAGCGGCGCGGCTGCCTCTGGCCGCCAGGTGGCGCTGTCGCCCCGGGCACGGCCGCCGCGGCGGCGGGCGGCAGGGCGCCGCGCCGGGGGAGCCCGCGGCGGGGAAGGGGGAGCCCGCGGCGGGGAAGGGGCCGGCCCCCCCCCGCTCCTCCCGCCGCTTTCCCGGCCGGGGCCGGGGCACGGCGGGCTCTGCCGGCCGCCCGTACGCGGGAGGTGCGAGGAGGAGGTCGGGGAAGACGAGGGGAGAGCCGTTGCCCCGTGCCCCCCTCCCCAGCCTGCGCACCCCCCGGTGCAAGGCGCGGTCTCCGCCTTCGCGGAAAAAACGTCTGCTCGGAGCTCTAGGGGCCGGTTCCCACAGCGCAGCCAGTGTCACCCACGGATGTCCGGGACGCTCTGGTGATTTGCATCAGGTGCCAGCAGGATCCTTGCTCTCAATCGAGCATGTCCCCCGGGAGGGTTCATTCACAGGCTGCCCAGGTTTTTCACTTGGGTTCTGTTGTTTCGTTTCGAGGGATGCACAGAAAGGCTCAGTGGTTTTCCCAAGGGCCCTCTGAGGCAGCGATTTCTCTTGGAATAGAAGAAAAAGCCTTCTCACTGCCCAGTGCCTCGTACTGGCCTCTAAACTCCATCATGTGCTTCAAACACTGTGGTTTGATCCTGCTATGAACCGGTCTTCTATAGACAAGCATGTTTCTTGGCTCTTCCCTCTGATCATTTGATTCTGCGCTGGTGGCTCTGAGCTCCCATCTCTGCCGAAGAGACTTGCAGCGGCTTCACAACATCATTTAGCAACGGCTCACTTCACCTCACAGACATTTGGTACTGCAGCAAGCACACAGTTCAGAAGTCCATCACAGTCCAGGCATGTTCCCCCAAATTCAGAGACCAGATCCCCATCCCAGCTCTCAGCAGTCACTGAGTCCAGCCAGCGCTTCGTTGCCCACCCGTTGCTTTCTCCACAGCCCACCGCTACGGGCACTGCCAGGTCTCCCTGCGATGTGCTGTGCTCCCTTCCCAGGCACCTGGGCGAAGGGCAGCCCATGACATTTCCCAATCACCATCTGCCGATGTTTATTTTGGCCCTCCTACAGGTGTTTCCAAATGACTTTTGTGGGAGAAACATGGAAAACAAGATTTAGGGCAACCTGCTGAAGGAATTGGGAGACTGAAGGTGAAAACTCCCCAGGCTGACATCTGCTCTTTTTGCAGCTTCAGCGCTCCGTCCTGCCTTGCTCTGAGCCCCGGTATGAGCACGCAACGCCAAGTCCCTCAGGAGAGTCAAGGGCCATTCGCAGTCCTCAAAACTGGGGCTTAGGAGTTTATCCAGAACCCAACCTCTGCTCTGGAAAACCTGTGACTTCAGAGACAAGTGGGGTTTGGACAGGCTGAAAATGCAGCGAGAGCAGATTTTCTTCAGATGTGTGGATGCTGTTGTAGCTTCATGAGGCATTGGTAAATGAAAAATGAAGTTATTTTGATAAACAAACTTTCACATGTAACCATTGGAAGGTGAAGTCAGAAGTTTGGAGTTGGTTTGCATTTTAACAGACATGGCAATAACAACAAACTGAGGAAACATGCTTGTTTGTAAGGCTGCCTGAGCAAAGCCATACGCGTCAGACTGAGAGCCATCAAACTTACTTATGCTGAATAATATCCTGTTACTCTCTGAATGAATAAGGCAGTCCTCGATGGAGCTATCAAGGAACACAATTCCAGTAAGTTATATACAATTCTGGACTTGTTTTCTAAACATGTGCATTATTTTTTTTGGTAAAAAGCCCATTACATTAATTTTGGCCAATGTTCTCCTTTTCTATAGCTCTGATAAAGCTCAGTCTGTGAAATATTTCTTCAGCCTCCTCAAAGCAAGTGTTGCCAGCACCAAGAAGGAAGCAGTGCTAAAGCAAAAGAAAGGTATGTAAGGGAAAGCCTGGGCTGTGGTTACATGTGATGAAATGGAAGATGCCCAGTCAAACACGAAAATGTTTCTATTGACTTTCCCTGCAACTTAGTCCTTTTGCTGAAGAACTACTGTGAAATTTCAGGCACAAATGAGTCTAGGTTAATTTTGAGGCAAAATTGGATGTCTATTAATTATTTGGTAAGTTTTGAAAATTGTATACACACTGGGGACGTCTCCCTGTAACATGCATTTGTCTGGTTTCCATCCCTTGTTGTGCTGCTGTTGGGGATATTGAACACCTCCTGCTGTGCAATCCCTGCCCCGGGAAGGGGACAGTGTCAGCTGAGCACAGGCAGGGCTGAGATTTATAGAGAAGTAAAGACAACTTCTGATATTAAGCAAAGAAAGCTGAGCTGGATAAAGAGTTTGCTCGAGTAAAATGAAGCTTTTCTCTTTTTGTTTTCCCTCTCTCTTTCTCTCTTAAGCGTCACAAAAAAGAAAAATGGAAAATCCCCAATGATTGCATCCAGCTGTTAAAATTTTATGATACCGAGATCCCGTTTGTCATGACCACTTCATGTAGTTTAATATGCAGTCATATTCTTTTCAGTTTCATTTTCTTCCCCAACTTTAGTTAATAAAACACCTTTCAGACAGCTTGTTCTTAGCAGTTATAGAGTGCCTGGTCTTCTTTTATAAAGAGGAGAAACCTGTGCAGCTTTAAGAACTAATTCGAATACACACACCCGGGAGGGTACCTGTGGGATACCTTGGCATGTGAGGAAGTTAAACTGCAACCATAATTCCTATTAACGTCAGTGAGAGCAACATTTGCGTGTGTCCCTGTGCGAAGGAGACGTGGGCTGAACGGAAGCAGCTCTTTTCCGATCACCATAGACCAGCCCTGCCATAAAAAGGTCGACCCTCTGCCCCAGCCAAGACTCCCCTTGCCTGCGGATGGCTTTGGGCTCAGGCCCAAAATGAATAAATCTCTCAGGACTTTGGAAATTCAGAGGCAAACCAGCACTTCCCAAAGTATTGCACATTTATTCTCTGTTTCATCTGCAGCGAGCATGGGGGTTGTTATCTACACGGTTTGCACAGTTTCAGCTTGGCTTTCCTGAAGGACTTCTTTGCTACTCGATTAACATAGATAAAATACCCACAATAAAAGCAATGCCCACATTTTCTGCTTTTAAATGTACTAATATTTTTAGTCTGCTGTCGCTCCTGGTTTCCCTCCTGGCGCTTGCCCACGCCAGCAGCCGTGCACGTGTGGTGGTAGGAGGGGCAGGAGCGTGATTCCCTGTGCCAGGGCAGCCTTGGCATCGGCAGGGAGGAGCGGCGCTCCGACATCCACTTCTGCTTTAGAGCTCTTTGTTCGCTAGGGCACTCTGGCATTGCTCTGGCTTGCTACCACTGCTCTTGTATATATATATATATAAAACAAAAAGCACCCTACATTAAGAAAGAATAAGTGTACACATCAGTAGCTTGAGGATCGGACCAGCTGATGTAATTAATCCCAGAACAAGTGTTTCAAATAAGGGAATCCAGAATTATGATTAAGCTGCAAAGGAATCAAAATATGCTATGGGCGAGAGGTTTTTGCTGTGCTCTGGCTGGTGAATGCTTCTTTTTCAGCCCCAGCATTCTTTTGTATTAGTCTTTTGCCTTTGTGGTGTTGAAAATCGTTTGGGGAATCTATTTAATGATGCAGTTTTATGTAAAAGGTAACCACATTACTACACTAAATATAAAGCAATCAGAGGAACTGAAAATAAACCGGTTTGGTTTCCTAAGAGGTAGCACTGACAAACATTTTGGTCAGCCAATGCATTTTGTGGACAATGTTTAAGGAAACATTAGCTGCTAACATGCTTAGCTTGAGGAAGCTTTATCTTCTCTGTGCCAGTGTTTATAGAGTTTAATAGGAAGCCTCTAACGATAACATCTTACTGCTTGTTTAATCATCTTTTACTCAGCAAAATAACTGCGTTAATTTGGGACCGAGAAAGGATGTGAACACCACAGCTGGCTCGGGTCGGGGCATCGCGGGTCTGTGTGCCAGGGAAGCTCTCCGTGGCAGCCGGCTCAGCGTGGGGCTGTGTGCTGTAGCACTGCCCCTTGCAGAAATACTACAACTGTTTCCCCTGGGAAAGTCAGCGGCTTCCCCTTGCTGTGCCTGTCTCTCACACCATACCAGGAATAGGAAAAGTAGCTTTTTAAAATTACAGAGATTTTAAAATGTAAAAATAGAAATGCAAAGGGAAAGGAACACTTGAGGCATGTGGGGATGTTTTCTGAGGAGGTGAATTCACACTGAGGGTGCCCTTCCATTTAGTAGGGAAGATCCAGCCGCCAGCTAATCTTTTGATACAAAACCACTGACAGCCTGCCTTTTCCTCTCCTTCCTTGATCCCCTCTTCTTCCCCTCTACGCATTTCGTTCCCTCCTCAGTAAATCCAACAAGAAACAGAATGGGGGAAAAAACTGGAATTAACATGACAGCTGTCACCATCCCACAGTTCAGTCTGTGCCTCCCCTTCCCCTGCCACCATCATCAGGCATAAGCTTCACAGATCAGGGAATGTCCCCAGCCTGGGGACTGCTGCAGCACAGCTCTTTGCAACACCAAAGCATTGATGAGGGCCAACATGAGCTTTGTGCTTCCCAGGAGTTGTTTTCCTTTGCCAGAGGCTGCTCAGCTGGCACCCCCTGGTTTGGATCTGTATGCGGCGAGACTCCTACGCTGCTCCTAAAGGGGTTTCTTTAGGGGAAATGGCTGCAGGTCCTTGCCCAGGAAGGCAGTAAATGACACCCAGTGGGCTCAGCAGAGCTGGAACTGGCAAACTACTTTGAACTGAAGAAACATAAGGAAAAATTAAATTTTCCCTACCAAGAAAAAAATTAAATAGCAGTGGTAGGGTGGGAAGCAGCCCCTGTCCTGAAGAGTTTGCAGATGAAACAAGGAATGAGGCAGAAACAGCAGCAAGGAGAGATGCAGTGAAACTCCTGAGGTAGTGTGAGTACAGATGAGATTGGTACCCACATCTTCGGCATCTCGGGTAAGCTGCTCGCCTGCATCCCGACACTGGCAACAGGACAGTAACTGAGACGCCTTAAAGTCATCTCAGGGCCTGCGAGAAAACCCAGCTGCTGTGCTCAAAACACCCATGCAGTGCTGAAGTGCTGAGAGGGAAGCGAGGGAAATGAGAGGAATGAGAAAGGAATTGTAAAATAAAAGGATGCAAATAAATTCCTTTGTGCTTTTAGGCCAAACTGTGGTGATGCAGCACTTTGTACAGATTCCTTCGTCTTTTTTAAAAAGGAATTTGCTGTATGTCCCTGTCCCTCTCCAGGCAGAACGTGTGGCTGTGATCATTTGTGACAGTGAGCATCGTTTCATAGCACCAGCCTGAGCAAAGCCAAAGCTGAAAGCCTGAGCTGAGGTACTTACCCCCCAAAAAACCCAAACCTAGCTAAATCTAGCTTATCAAAACTGTAAGTATCCTTATTTAGAATGTAAAAGTGCAAGAAATGTCTGCAAATTATTCCACATTTTTTCTAAGGTCAGAAGTTACTATGCGTATATGAGTTCTCACTGCACTGAAGCAAAGAGCAGCCCTAGACATATGGCCACTAAGTATTAAAGACAACAAATAGTATAATTCAGCCCACAAATGGAGGGCTGGATCCTGCTGGGGCTGAGGTCCTTTTGTGTCCTACAAAATTAGGAATTGTGGATACTCTGCACCGAAGAAGAAATGCCGAGTATCCTCCGGGGCTGGGTTCGCAGCCTAGTGGAAAGTCAGACTAAAAAGAAAACAATAAATTAAAGTGCCACTAAACTCCTCAGAAGAGAGAAAACTGCATTGAAGCAACAGCCTTTCGCTTTTAGCCCCCCAAGAGCTGAAATGAGCAGGCGCCGAGGCGGTAAGTGGTTCCCATCCTGCCACCGGCAGCAGGATATACATTATTTAGAAATGACAGAAATTGTCTGAGTTAGCAGTGTAGCTGAACAAATTAGAAATGATAGTAAAACTGGGGGTTCAGTTTATATAGCTGGAGCTCCGAGACAGAAATACAGATTATGACAGGTTAATGGGGACTGTGACATTCCCTATACATGTAAATAAACACTGAATTTGAGAACCTCTGTTTTCCCCAAGCACTAGTAAATAAAAGTATAACAGAGACCTCATGTAAAGTAACCATATGCTTATAATTATACAAACATTGTAGATCCCCTGTGTGAAATTTCACATCTTTATTGCTTCTATTTTAATGTTTACAAAGTTAGCAGTAATTTTTCAAAACCAAATCTGTCCTAAACAGGAAAGACAATTTCCTACATCATTTTAATTTTCTACACCAGAGCGAACGAAAGCAGAACCCCTCTCGCAAACCTCTTCCCTTTCTCCTGCTCTATACGCCGCAGTTTGTTTCCCCGACGTCAGGATGTGTTTTGACGCACCAGGAATGCAGGAGTGGCTTTACTCTTCGTGCCCATATATTAAGTTTTTCACTGTGTGCGAGAGACAATATGGTTCTAATCTAAGACAGTGACAAAAATGCAGAGAGCTTGCAGAGAAGCAACGTTGCCACTGGTTCGTGGCAAAATAAAACACTGTGAAAAGCAACAGTGTCGCGTAGGGTTAGCCCTGCTACTTCTCCCGACTTTTCTTGTGAAAAGTCTAACCGTCAAAAGCAGGAGCAAAAGGAAGAGAAATGGGAAAGCCCGTCCCCACGCTGTGGGTCTGCACAAGCCTCTGCCGAGCCGGAGCGCGGGGGACTCGCCTGGGAGAGCCCCGCGGGCCATGGGGCACTGGGAGAGGCGCGGACCCCTCGCAGGATGCTTGAAAAGCGAAACAGAACTTTCCTTGGAGGACCACAATGCGGGAGCTGTTCAGACTCTCCTAAAACAACCCTATTTATTTCGGTATGTTCCTTCACCTCCTGTTAGTTCACATGCCATAGTTTTGATGGTTAAAATTCTTGGTCCGCTTAGACTTTTGAGGTTTATGTTAACAGTTTGGAGAGCGGGCAGGCTGAAACAAATATGCTGAGAAAAAATGGATGGTTTGCTGTATTAAGCAAAAAAAAATAATATCTGTTTGGCTAATGTGATGGTCCAGGACGCAGGCGGAAGAGAAGGGAGCTTGGTGCTCCCTCCCCGAGGATGCTCTCAGCCGAGAGCAGGGCAGCCCAGCCGGGAGGGAGGCAGGGAGAGGAGCTGGCATGTTACCTACCAGGAAAGGTCCATCTGGGGAAGGGGAAGCAACTTCTGGGTCAAAATCTACCTTCTGAAAACAAATATTCCTGCTAGGATGGAGCACTGCAAAACAATATTTTCAGGAGCACTGCAGCAAGGAAGCAGGGGTGCTAAAAAAGTTGAAGCTAAAAGTGATAGGAGTTTCATGCCTCAGATCCAGGGCCTTTGAAAGACGAGTCCCATTTTCAAAGCCAAGGCTTGTGGAGGCTGGTGTTTTGCTGTAAACCAGCTCATATGGACTACACAGGCATTTCGGAAAACGCTGTGCTAACTGCTCTGCCGGTAGGAATCCCTACCCCCGATTATGTGGTGTGACCACAGCCTTTTCGAAGCTTTTTGTGGTAAAGGGGAAAGAAGCCCATACTTTGAGAGGGTACATTTTCTAGTCATCCTAATAGGGAATGATTTTGGTTCACAGAAATAAAAACCCTACAATGGCTCATTCATGTTAAAATAAGCCACAACCTAGCTGTAAAAAAATAAAAGATATTAAGAGGGGCTGTTTACAAACTGATCAACTCTGTACTAACGCCACTTATGCACCAGAGTAAGTCTTCCGAAAGGCCACAAACCAGAGGTGAAATGAGTGATGCTTAGGCCCTGGCTTGACCGCTTGTGCAGGGATGAATTTTAACTCTGACACTAGTCCTCAACATTACTGCTCATTTTTTTTACCAGAAGAAATTTCTGTTAAACCTCCAGGGGAAAAAAAGTTGCATCTGATTTTGGCTGTCTCCTGGCTTTCAAATTTGCCTCTGATGATTTTTCTTTTCCCCAGAACAGCAAATTCACAGAAAGGAAAAAATTTGAATGATGTGAAAACTGTGTGTACTAAGGCAAGGAAATTAATGAAACTGGTTTTAAAACTGCAGTTTTGCAGTCTCCAAATTGCTTTAGTTTGGAGAAACATATTTGAAATTTAAAAATTGTTACAAAATATTTATAATGCAATTATAAACTGAAATCTGGCCAACTTTTATTGTTGAGAAAACCGGAAAGGAAATAATTTTAAAAAATGCTATTCTTCTTTTCTGGTGGCTGCTATTATTTTACTCTTCTTATTGTTGTTGCTGCCGTTATTACACCCTTTGCCGAGCTCCAAAGCCAGGATCCCACACATTTCACAGGCGCTGATCCATTCTCACGCTGCCTCGTGAGGTGCTCGCTCCTGCCTGCGGTTCCTGGGTCCGGTTCCATGCAGTTTTCTCAATGCCAGTCAAACCCAAAACTTCTTAAAAAGGTTTGATATATTCAAGGCCCTTGCAGTGATCTGACTGCGTAGCTGCGTAAGGCGCCACGATTGCTACATCTTCTCGGTTCCCTACGCTCTGTCGTTCCCTTAAGTGACTGCTCTGGCAATTAGCTGTATTGAACAATGGCATTGTCTTCCGAAATGGCAAGGGGACACCCTGAACAACAGGGCCTAATGCTGCAGGAAAGCAGCACTGGCTATTTTATGGCTGTTACTACTACCTGTGTACACTATCATATGGTGAGCATCACTGCCATGGGGTGCCAATAACACAGCGTGTGCCTCCCCCAGCCTCCGCACTGCCTGAAAGGTCTCCGGAGCCAGGGGAATGACCCCCGTTGGCTGCGGAAGGCTTTGAGTCAGGCCCCCGATAAAGAAGCGAGGGTGGAAAGCAGCCGTCCGAGTCAATTTTAGAGAATGCGTTAAAATGTGTAAAAGCAGCAGGTAGAAATGAAATCGGGATGATGGAAGTTGCTCTCGAGACCACTCGACCCTTGCAGCTTTGCATTAGTATGAAACCACCTTCCCTTGGGAGAGGAGGAGGCCAAGGGAGGAAAAAGCTGAGAACAAAGAGGGAAGAGGAGAGACAGACCGAGAGACAAAGGCAGGAAGGGAACAGACACTCTGGGAGCAGCAAGGGGACCCTGGAAACCAGCAGGGTGGGAGTGGGAAAGGGCAGCCGTGCAGCAGCAGCACTGGGGACCGCAAGGAGGGGATGTGGGAAGTGGAAACAATATCAGAAAAGGAAAATAGGACAATGAAATGCAGCAGGAGAGAAAAGAAAGAGCCTGGGGGACTAGGGTTGGGCAGAAGTTGGCGGAGAAGAAACTGGAGCTGGGCAGCCGATTAGAGATAGCAGGCAGGAGCGTGGAATAAGTGAAGAGGGCACAAAAGGGGCAGAAGGAAACAAAAAAGTGATGATAAGGCTCCAGAAGGAACTGGGTCATGGCAAGAAAAAATAGTCAAAATGCAAAGTACAGAGCAGAAAGGATGGGAGCGGCAAAGGGGAGCAGAAGTAACAAAAGTGAGGCACCAGAACAGTGAAGTCAAAGGGACAGGAGGAGGGAGAAAGGTCCCAGAGCAGAAAGCAGCTGATGAAAAGAGAGGGGAATGGTCAGGAGGGCAACTGTGAAGCCATGGGATAGGCAGGAGCAGTGAAAGCACAATAAATAAAAGGGGGTGAAAAACGGGACGCGGCGATGTGGGAATTGGTTTTGCAGAACAGTTGCCTCATTTCTGCACTGTCACTGATACTCTTTTCTAGCCCTGTTTCTTCACAGTTCATCTGCCAGCACCTCGCAGTACATCTATCCTACTAAAAAGAAGCCAAGGCAATGACGGGCTGCATTCTCTAATCCAAGCTATACGATGTGTCCCACATCCACGTGGTCACATCCAAATGGCCATCTGGGGACAGCCCCTGGCACAAGCCATAACTTGTAACAGGCCTTTTCCACTGGCTGGGAAAGTGCTAGCTGGCATGGGCCAAAACCACACCAGTGAGCTCTCTAAGCCCTGTGTGGAGGGTGGCAGGGCAGCACATGAGCCCCTGCCTTGGAGTGATCTTCTTCCCTAGCAGAGATTCAGCCTGGGTCACTTGGAATCTGAGTCCCTCACTTGCTTTGAATGTCCCCCTCATGCTCCTCATCTCCCCTAGCATCTCTCTCCAAGAGCTGGGGAGCACGGTGGGACCAAACTCCCTACAGGCAAACTGGGACCTACCAGGATTGATATCTGCTCCGTATGCCCTGGCTGGGTCTGCCTCATCCCACTGATGTGCATGTTGCACTCGGAGAGGTGCCCAAAGCGCAGGCATGAGTTGCCCTCTCTTAGTGGATGTGATGGGTTGACCCTGGCTGGACACCAGGTGCCCACCAATGCCACTCTATCGCTCCCCTCCTCAGCTGGACAGGGGAGAGAAAATACGACGAAAGGCTCGTGGGTTAAGATAAGGACAGGGAGAGATCACTCACCAATTACCATCACGGGCAAAACAGACTCGACCTGGGGAAAACTAATTTAATTTATTACCAATCAAATCAGAGTACAATAATGAGAAATAAAAACTAAATCTTAAAACACCTTCCCCCCACCCCTCCCTTCTTCCCAGGCTCAACTTCATTCCCGATTTTCTCTACTTCCTCACCTCCAGTGGCGCAGGGGGACGGGGAATGGGGGTTGGGGTCAGTTCATCACACGATGTCTCTGCGGCTCCTTCCTCCTCAGGGGGAGGACTCCTCACACTCTTCCCCTGCTCCAGCGTGGGGTCCCTCCCATGGAAGACAGTCCTCCACCAACTTCTCCAACCTGAGTCCTTCCCACGGGCTGCAGTTCTTCACAAACTACTCCAGTGTGGGTCCCTTCCACGGGGTGCAGTCCTTCAGGAGCAGACTGCTCCAGCGTGGGTCCCCTATGGGGTCACAAGTCCTGCCAGCAAACCTGCTCCAGCGTGGGCTCCTCTCTCCACAGGTCCACAGGTCCTGCCAGGAGCCTGCTCCAGTGCAGGCTTCCCACAGGGTCACAGCCTCCTTCAGGCATCCACCTGCTCCGGCATGGGGTCCTCCCCAGGCTGCAGGTGGATCTCTGCTCCACTGTGGACCTCCATGGGCTGCAGGGGGACAGCCTGCCCCACCATGGTCTTCACCCTGGGCTGCAGGGGAATCTCTGCTCTGGTGCCTGGAGCACCTCCTCCCCCTCCTTCTGCACTGACCTGGGTGTCTGCAGGGCTGTTCCTCTCACATATTCTCACTCCTCTCCTCCAGCTGCAATTGCTGTTGCACAGCAACTTTTTCCCCTTCTTAACTATGTTATCCCAGAGGTGCTACCACCATCGCTGATGGACTCAGCCTTGGCCAGCAGCAGGTCCATCTTGGAGCCGTCTGGCATTGGCTCCATCAGACATAGGGGAAGCTTCTGGCAGCTTCTCACAGAAGCCACCCCTGTAGCCCCCTGCTACCAAAACCTTGCCAAGCAAACCCAATACAGTGGAAAATGAGAAGGGGGAAGAAAAAGACAAGCAAGTCCAGTGTACAACTGTATGGCCCATAAAGAACAGCTGCTGATGGAGGAGTGCGGTCAGAGATGTCAGATTCAACGTGGGGTGAAAGCCAGATGCCCTTTATTTGCTATGGACTGAGCTTTCACTGCTAAACACGCACAACCCTCGGGCTGCAGCATCTCTTGCTGGAGTGAGAGGAAAATCCACCAGTGGCAGAGCTGGGGCAGATAGGAGAGGCAGAAAGAAGTGGAGAATGGAAGATCGGGAGAGGAGGGAAGCTCAGCACAGGGCAAAGAAAAGCAACATGGGAAAATGGAGGAGGGTGGCTTGTGGCTGTCAGCAGCAGCAGTGCCATGGTTCAGGCAGGAGGATGAGAAGGAGGTCAGGAAGAAGCAAGAAGGGAACAGGACAGGTAGAGTAACGCAAGCTCATTACCATGCTTTGTCCATGGTTGTGAACCCTAGAGAGGTGGTTGGATGAAACCAACCTAGAGAGCTGACACAAGTCTTCTATTGGGGGATGCACCTCTGAAAAGCCAAATGAAAAGGGCTGGGTAAATCCTCTTGCAGAAGACAGCTCCACTGTATGACCAGCACAAGGAGGACCTGTGCCCCGCTTAGGGGAGGCTTTCCTGCCTGCCCCAGCCTGCCCTGCTTATCTCGCCAGTGCTGCCTGCCCATCGCTGCCCAGCACTATTTTCCCAGGCCCCAGCCTGGCACCATGCTCCTCTCAGGCTGGTCCCCTCTTGGTGGCTATGCAGATTTTGCAAGAAGGAGAACGGTCTCTGGCTCTGCTTTGCTTTCCCTTCCCTCTCTGATGGGCGGCAGGGCCTGCCTCAAGGTCACCCGCTGGCTGGGCCCTGGTGCATCCCATGGCGAGACCCCCCACTTTCTGTCAAATTCTCCTTCTTGAGAGACCCCTGCTTTGCGCCAAGCTCTTGGCAGGCACGTAGCCGTGGGGATACGGAGAGCCTTAACCAAGACCATTAGCATTGCCGGAGTCTGCCCACACCCGAAACCACAGCACCTAAACCGCACCAAAGCGTTGACCCGTTGACAAGAAGTGGTACGCAGAGGGTGGCAAGCAAGACACGCAGCATCTCTCCCCGGCCCTCCTGTCCCTTCCCGCGTGGAGTCCACAGCGAGGAGGGAGCAAAGGGACCCCCAAGCACCCGACCGGGGGGTGGCCCGCCCCGCCGCGGACCGCCCCGCGGGGGCGGGCTGGGTGCCCCTACTGGGGGCACCCAGCCCGCCCCCGCGGGGCGGTCCGCGGCGGGGCGGTACCCACGGGGCGGGGCGGGCTGCTCCGGGCCGAGCCCGCCCGGGTGCAGTCCCCGCTCCGCACCACGCCGCCGCGCAGTCCCCGCGCCGCTCCGTGGGCCGCCGGAGCCGCACGTCGGGCCGCCCTCCTCTTCCTCCCCACCGCCGCCGCCTCTCGCTATGAATGCACGCCGGGCCCTGCTCTCCGCCGCCTTGCTCGCCAGCCTCCTCTGGGATTTACCTTGCTGCCTCCCGGCTTCCCTCCCCGCCGCCTCGGAGCTCGCCGCCTCCTCCAAGGGTGGACGGGGCCGCAGGGTGCCGCGGTCCCCACGGGAGAACCGCCCGCGGCAAGGGGGACACGCCGTGGGCCGGGCGCTCCCACGGGCGGAACCCCACGAATACATGCTGTCTCTGTTCAAGACTTACTCCATCGCGGAGAAACTGGGCATCAACGCCAGCTTTTTTCAGTCGTCCAAATCCGCCAACACCATCACTAGTTTCGTAGACAGGGGACGAGGTAAGTTTTACCCCCCCGCGCCCCTCACCTTCCCCCCGGGGCTGCGGGAGCCCCTTCCCGCGCCGCTCCGGGAGGGAAGGCGGGGAGCGCGATGCATCGGCCACCGGTGGGGTTCCCCCCCCCGCCCCGGTATTGCAGAAAAGTGGATCTTTCGGTAAATTGTGGATCGCGTTGTTTTATTTTCAAGCAAACTGCCCCGCGGCGCTGAACCCAGAGCGCAGCGGTCGTAAATGCTGCGTGCGAGAAACACGCGTGTTTGTCCCCCAGTCATCAGGGGGTGGTGGGAAACACGCCCCAGCTTTGCAGCCGCGCTCTGGGTGCAAATGCAACCTTGGGGGGAAAAAAAAAATCGCATTTCTGCTTTCTTTCCGTCTGCCGAAGAAAGGATCGCTCTTATCGCTGGGGCTGTAACGCAAATAGAAAGTTCAAACTGACCGAGGGCAAACATTTGCTGCCTAAAGCTGCTCTGCAGGCGTAGGGTCGCTTTATCGGGGTTACCTGGGAGAGCACCAGCCCCGTTTGGAAGCGCTGGGGCTGGGGCGCAGCCGGCTCCGCTTGCGGGGGTCAGCCTGAAGCCCAGGTACCCCCGGCCCCGGGGCTCGGCGGGGGGCGGCCCGGGCTCGCCGTCCGCTTCGGGGCCGCATCCTGCGTCCTTTGAGCCCGGTGTGTGCGGGGCGGGCCCTCACCGTCCCCGGGCCGGGGGTGGAGCGGGGTCCGCTCCCCCGGGCCCTCGGCTGCCCCGCGGCGGGGAGCCCGGAGCGGGGGAGAGGAGGGGTGGGCGGTGGAGCCCGGGGCCGGGCGGGCCCCAGGCCTTGCCCGCGCTCTCCCCGGGCAGCACCGGTGCCGCGGGGCTCCCGGGACCCCCCCGCGACCTGCAGCCCCGGCTGGGGCCCTGCTTTGCTTTTCTCTCGTTGTTTTATCTATCGCTTGTACTCGGGGCAGCGGGTGGAGATTTCCCGGCGATCCAGAGGAAAAGAGACTTTCCCTTCCCTCAAAATGCCTTTTTTTTTTTTTTTTCCTTACATTACCCTGGTTCGTGAGCCATTAACGACAGAGTAATTAACAGGTTCTTAATGACGGTTGTGCATTCTTCCCTTCTCTCCCCCCCTCCCCGCTTTGAAGACCCTCCCCGCCGCCCCCCGGGACCCTGCCCGTGTACCTGCCGGCGGCTGGCAGCGCCGTCCCGCAGCCGCCGGGAGCCGGGGGAGCCCGCCGACCTCCCCGCTTCCCGGCCCTTTCGGGGCAAAACGCAGCGCCGGGAAAGCCTCCCGGCTCCCTGGAGCTACAGGAGCCGCTCGCTGCCCAAACCCCACCGAACCCAAACCAAGCCTCTCCGCCGCCTCCCCCAGCCGGCAGCCTCTGCTCCTCCCCGGCACTCACGGCTCAGCCCCCTGCCCCATCGCCACCCCCGGCTCGGGGGGTGTCTCCCCCGCAGAGGGGGCTCGGCAGGGCCCTTCCCCTCCCGCCCCTCCGGGCTCGGGTGGGTGCGTGGAAGCGCCCACGGTGGGTGCCCCCCGCGGTCGGCAGCGCCCGGCCGTTTCCGAGGGGAGAGGGAACACGGGATTTTTGCTCTCCGCCTTCGCCTTCTGGGGGTTGTTTTCTTCGTCGCTGCTATAAAGGGGGTGGGGAGGGACGAGGACTCGCTTTCTAGAAACACGGTTTCGGAAGTGCAGCCCTCAGGGACGCGCTGTCCGCTTTGCCCCCCGGGGAGGAAAGGGGGTGCTAATCCTGCGAGCCGCGGGGAGAGAGCCGCGCTCCAGATCATCTTATTCTTGATAACCAGAAGAAAGACAGTTAATTTATCAAATTTAGCTCATCTCGCTGCATGGGAGATTCTACTCCGGGGGAAGTGGTTTGCTAACAGAAGTCCTGGTTTGATTAAGGAAAAGCCTCACTTTTCCCCATTGATTTTGATTTGATGTGTCACAGGCTGTGACCTTCTGCTGGACCTTCTGAGGGTTGCTTAGCATCAAGCCACTGATTGGAGTATTTCAACTCAGTGATCTAATTGAGTGTTCATGTCATAACATATCAAATATTGTCCTGTCTCCCATAATGAAGCGGACCAGCCAATGGCACATCACCAAAAAACTTCAAGAGAGCTTCCGTTCCTCTGAAGTGGTAGCTATTTTACTGCCCACCTCCCCGTGGGCTCCTAGCCCAGTTAATTGGCGAGCTGGAGTTGTGCTGATGATGAACAGTCTTTGCTCAGGGAAAGCGGGGAAGGGGGGGGGGAGTTTCTGTCAATTCATTTGCAGACAATATAGCCGCCCAAATTGACCCAATTAGATGGGCTGCTCTTTACCTAAGCGGCAGCTCCGGGGGAGACGGCGGTGGCCGTCCCTCCTGCCCGCACGGCATCCTTCAGGGCAGGACTTCGGGGGGCCAGCAGCCCGGAGAGGACCGCGACGCAGCTTTTAGTCCTGCCGAGAAATGCCCTTCCCGCAGGGCGCGGGCTGCGGTGCCTGCGTGTCCGTGGGAGCGTCCCGCGGGAAGGGCAGCCGGGCAGCCGGCTCCTGCCGGCAGCAGCCCCGTCCCCCGCCGCCGGCCCGTCCCACCGCCCGCCGCCGCCGCCGCGGCAGGGCGCTTCGCTGCCGACACCAGCCACCCCTCCTCTTCGCCTCTTCTTTCTTCCCTTCCCGCTTGAAGCTAATCAGATCGCTTTCAGGCTAGCTCGAGAGGAGGAAAGCCACGCTACCGCATTATATATACATATATATTATTTTTTTCCCAGCGGTAGAAAAAGAGCGCAGAAAGGGGGAAAAGGGTTTGCGATTCCCCCTTTTCCACCCCCTCCCGCCCCCCACCCGCTCCCCCTTGTTACGGTCGCAAGATCAGACAGGACCTAGCTGAATGTAGGAAAATTACTGTTGGCACATGAAGTAACTCATTAAAACGCAGATGGTGCTCTCGCTGGCCTCAGGACCCCCAGCATTGGAGCTCCACAGTAAGGCAGGACAATTAGGAACTGCAAGGACTCCACCAGGCAGGGGAAAAAAGAAAAAAAAAGAGAGAGCGGGAGGGAGCTGGAGAAGGGAGCTATAAACAAGCAAATCCACAGCTAGTAAGAACGGCGGCACGGCTCGGAACAAACCGAAAACAAAAAAGAAATAGCCGGGCTGCGAGGGAGCGCGATTTTCAAAGGGTTCTCCCGTGGGAAGGGAGTGCCAGAGGGGCCGGCTGCCGTGGGCTCCCCTCGCCTTGCCCGTTTGTGCCTGCAGAGCTGCCCGCAGCCGCGGTGCCGCCGCCGGGCTCCCGCACACGAACTGCCGAGCTCCGCGCCTAAGGGACGGGGAAAGCGAAATGGGTCGAGATCGTCTCCTTTTCCCCTCCCCGTTTTCTTTGTGCGGTTTCGTGTTCCAGTTGAGAGGCAGCTGATTCAGATGGGCAAGGGTCCGACTGTCGTGATTTTACTCTTGCCGTTAGGGTCGGGAGGGGGGTGAGGAGAGGGGGCAGGAGGAAGGGGGGATCCCGTGTGCAGAAGCTGGAAAAGGCCCGGCTGTGCATGTGGCAGCAGAAAAGAGCGTAAATCCCACTTGAAGTTCATCTAGTGCAACATGTTTATGCAAAACAGCGGGTTTCTGGGTGGACCGAAAGCTGCAATAGAGTGTAATCTGTGCAGCGCCTTTGCCCAGGCAGTGTTGTCGTTGGCAGAAGGAAAATGAAATATAAGCAGGGAAGTATTTTAATGGGGAAGGAGGGAATTCACAACTGTTAATTATTTGGTGACCTTGTATTCGATTTGTTTGAGCCCCTTATAAAAGCACTAATGCAGACCAGACGGCCGGAGCGCGGCAGCGAGCAGCCGCTTCCCATCCCCGCCGTGCGCCCGGGGAAGGAGCGAGCGGCCCGGCCCGGCCCGGCCCGGCGGAGCCTCCGCGCCCGCGGAGCCGGCAGCGCGGGGGCTGGCGGCGGCCGGGGAGCGGGCTGGGGCTGCGGCTCCGCGCTGCCTGCGCCTGAGGGACATTTAGGGGGTTGCTTCCCCCCGCCCCCGCGCTGCGGGAGCTGCGGGAGGGAGCGGAGGGGAGCGGAGGCTGCGCGGTGCTGGGGTGCGGGCGGAGCGGGCGGCGGCGCGGCCCCTCGGAAGCCGCGGCCGCACCGCTCGTCTCTCCCTCCTGAAAATCGGGGGTTTCGGAGGGGGCGTCTTTTTTATATTTTTAATTTTTGTTTGTTTGTTTTCCTTTGCGAAGGCGCGGGGGGTTGCGCACAGACGGGGAGGGCGGTCTGGGGAAAGCAGCGCCCGCAAGAGCCGGGAGACGGAGCCCCGCGGCACAGGTAGCTCGGCGGGGCGGTGCGCGGCCGCGGAGCCGCTCTGCTAACGAGAAGGACTAATTAAAACCCATCAAGCCATTCCGGTGGCTCCTAATTTTTTAATTTTTAATTTTTAAATCCAGAAGTCCGTCCCCGTCCCCCCGTCCCCCCCCGCCCCCGGGGGGCTTGCTAAGAGGCCGCGGTGGTTTTTTTTTGTTGTTTTGTTTTGTTTTTTTAAGGACGGTAGGACAGAGCTCTCCGCTTCGGGGGTGTTCGGTTTCCGCCGCCCGCGGGGCGACGCGGGGCTGGCCCCAACTGTGAGCCGAGCGGCCCGCGGGGAGAAAACCCGGCGCAGCCCGGGGCCGGCCCGGCGCTGGGCACGGCAGCCGGGCGCCTCGCCCTCCTCATTTTCCTCCTCGCTTCGTAGTTCTAGAGAAAAAAAGCAGGCGATCGGAGAAATGCTCGTTTCCTTGCGATTTCGGGGCAGGCTGGAACGGAGGTTGGGCGTCCTCGCGTGCCTGAAGTCTGGTTTCTGAGCGAAAGGGGACGTTTCAGCCCTTGCTAGTTGTGGCCAGATCTGTACGTTGTGTTGCTGTATCCCGGCGCTTCCACATATGCGGCTCAGAAATATCCTCCAAAGCGTCCCCTTGCTCCATTTCTTAGCTCCGAGCGCTGGGAATATTCAGTCCGATTTTCTCAACACGAATATTTTGAGAGCAATGATTTCTCCTCGATCGAAGTTTTTCGGGTAGCGAAACGGCCGCAAACGGGGAAAGGGAAGGGGACGCGGTTAATGTCTCTTACAGCAGGTAGCAACCCCCCAAGGAAGCCCCTCTCCACCGCGGCGCATCTCTTGGGGCGATGCCGACGGACGAGGGGCCCGGAGCCCCGCGGGATGCGCCGCGGGTGTCGGGGCCGTGCCTCCGCGCCCGAGGGCCGAGCGTCGCTCGTGGGAACGGGGGAGGCGGCGGGAAGCGGCGGGAGGCGGCGGGAGGCGGCGGGAGGCGGCCGGCGGCAGCGGCGAGCCGGGGAGCGGGGCGAGGGCAGGCAGCCTTCCCGGCGCAGGTACGGCAAAGCGGTGATCAAAGGTACCTGGCAGCCAGGTGCCTCCCCGCTCCGGAGGGAAAAAAAAAAAACCACCCCAAACCAAAACCGGCCCTCCATCAGCTCGCCGGGGTTTTGGCAGGATTGGGAACTCGTCCGAGGAAGGTGTGGTCTTTCCCAGTTACTCGATAGCAAAGCGAACGAAACGTTTAAATCTAATCACCCGGTGTAATAAAAAACCACGGCGAGGCAGGCGATGGGAGATGCGGAATTGAAACCCGGAGAAATACCACACATGGAGAGGCAGTCCCTCGTTCCCACAGCTCGGGTAGTGCTCCGAAAGGAATACCTGTCAGCCTGGCGGCTCCGCAGACAACGTGTGGGCAGCCCCTCGCAATTACGAGGGATATATGTTTTAATTTCCAGATTATTATTGAGCGAGCGCCTGCGAAGGGTCTTTAAACTGCAAATGTGCTTTTGGTTTGCGAGTTTAAATACGGCTTGAAAGAGAATTTGGGAATGGGAAAATTCTTCTTGAATGTGGTTTGGGTATAATTTGCAGTGATGTAAAGTTAAGATCTGAGCCCTGATGAATTGGCTGGGAGCCCAGTACCTGATCTGCCATGAAAAGGGAAACTTTGTGTAGCCTTCGTTAACCCCCGGCTCGCCTCAAAGCCCAGGCTGCCGGCGAGAAAGCGACCCCGGGAAGCGGGAGAGGGTTCAGGCAGGGAGTTAAAGGAAACCTCCCGCCCCAGCCATTCATTTAACCTTGGCTATGATCAAACCGCAGAGCGGAGGAAAGCGGGGGAGGAGGCGGGGGGGCCCGGCGCAGCCCCCCCGGCCCGGCCCCTGCTCGCCCCGCGGGAGCGCAGACGCCGCTGCCCGGGCGCTTGGGGAAGGGCAGAGGGAGCAGGGCTGCCCTCGTCCCCCGCCACTGACACATGCCTCAATTCCAGATAGAGCTGCTCCCTTCTTCTCCCCCTCCTGCCCGCTCCCGATATTTTATCTTGCCCCGAAAAAAATAAACAACGGAGAGTCGAAATAGAACTAACACTTACCGCGTAACCAACATTCATCTAAATTAACGTTACAAATATGCACCTCTCCGGTGCATTTTCTGCAATGGGGCTTTCCCCAGCCCCGCTGGATGTGAGATGAGTTTACTGCTTTCTCCAAATATTTCGGTAACGGGAATATCGATAATGACAGCCTCAGCCGGCCTGAGAAAAAGGCAGACCTCGAGCTGGCTGTAGAAACCCCGGATTTCACCCCGGCCGCTCCCTGGGTTTAAAGGAAAACCGAGGAGGACGAGCCCCGCTCCGTGTGCGCTCCTCGCACGGAGGGAGAGGGGCAGCCCGGGTGTCCCCACGCCCTCGCTGCCGCCGCTCTTTGTGCGCCAGGAGGGCGGCAGCTCCGCCGGAACAAAGGGTCCCCAAACCAGACCCGTCTCCCCCCGGTTTGTGGAGGCTCCGGAGGTCCCGCTCTCCCTCCCCGCCCTCCGCTGCTTTTCCCACCCTCTCGACCGCGCTGGGAGCGAGCCAGTCCCGGTTTAGGATTATGTATTCATCTGGAATTATTAGGTTACAAGAGTGAATAAATAGCGTTTATCTGATCGGATTCAAAGCTGCTTATTTGAAACAAGCGGCAGCCCTGCCCCTTTCGGGGAGCGGAGCGGGAGCCGGCAGCCGCACGAACCGGCGGGAGTTTTCCAGCGCCGAGTCGGTGCTGCCTCAGCCCGGCTCGGAGACCCGCTTGCCCGGGGGCACATTTCTCTGCCTTTTGGCCGCGTCCCCAGCGTGCCGTGCCATGCCACCGAGCCGTGCAACGCGTTCAACCTCCGCCAAGCTGGAGCTTCAAAGGATGCTGCTGGGGAGCACCCTCGGAGCGAGCCTCTGACACCCGCAGGACCGGGGCCGGCTTCTCCCCGCCCCGCCGCATGACGGGGGTCTGCAGACCCTTTGTAAACCGCTTTCAGCAGCGGGGACCCGCGGGGAATTCAGCCTCTCCTCGCTTCCCTCCCGTCTAACCCGCACGCCTGGATGTCACCCCCGGGGGGGGCGAATCCCCGCGCCGCAGCCGCCCGCCTGCGTGGGGGCTCCCGGGGGGGCCGCGCTGCCACCTCCGTGTCCGCCCACCCCCCTGGAAAGGGCTGCCCTCCCCTTCCCCGAAAGCCCGGGCCAGCCTGCTCCTGCACCCTGCAGGGATGCGGGGACCCCAGGGCGTGGGCACCGGCCAGGGGCAGGACGGGGAGGCGGGCGGGTGGGGTGTCTGCTCCGGAGGGACAGCGCGACCCCCACCTCCACCCTATCGCGACAGGGGAGTATTAAACAGGGCGAGCATCTCCCTTTGTAAACCAAGCCTGAGCCCCCCCAAGCAGATAGATGGCTTAAAAGCGGAGCTGCGCTCAGGCCTGGCTCTGCCCGCACCCCAAAGGCGGGGGTGGGCCCAGGCAGGCGAAGGCGCTGAGCTGGTTTCCTCGACGGGCGCTGGGGCCCTTGGGGGAAGGTGGGAGGCAGCTCGGCGGGGCCAGGAGACCCGTCTGTGCCGTGTCGGATGCCCGGGCATCTGATGGATGCTGGGCGCAGGCGAAAGCCAAAGGCGAGAAGGAGGAGGGGGACCCACGCGTTCTTGCCTGAGGGATGCACACCCCCTTCTGTCTGAAGCCCCCAGTCCTGCCTGGGACCCCCTTGAAGAAGGGACAATGGCCCCAGAGCTCTCCTGAGCTGCCGTACCCTCCTCCCGCCACCCAGGCGCACCTCAGCCCCCGGCCACAAGCGTGTGATGGGCGGAAAAACACCCCCAAACCTACAAGCGACCCATGGGCCAAATCCTGCTCCGTCCTTGCAGCGCTGCCGAGACCGTCCAGCGCCCGTGGGCAGCTCCCGCTGGATGTCACTTTTCAGCTGATCGATGGAGCATCTGTTGCCGTCACCTGGGGCTGTGACGGCATTTTTCAGGCTGTCTGTGTGTTTTTTGCAGACTCCCCCCGAGAGGGGTGCGCGGCCGGCCGGGCTGCCCCTCGCCCCCGGCTGTGCGCTCCTCGCCGGGGCAGGAGCAGCCGCGCCGCGGGGAAACTGCCCAGCCTGAAGCGGGGGCAGGGATGCGGCAGGCCTGGGTCCAAATTCCCCGGGATGCGCGAAGGGACTGACCTATTTTCGCACCGCCCCCCCCGGCGCGCAGCCCCCGCGGAGCGCGGCGCGGCCAGGGCGGGGGCGGCTCCAGCCCCTCAGTCCCCGCTCCCCGACCGTCCCGCCCTGCCAGGCCGGGGCGAGGCGGAGGGCAGCGGCCCCGCTCCGGCCTCCTCGCCCGGGGCCAGGGCAGGTGAGCGGTGCCCGGCGGGCACCCCGCTCCGCGGCCGGGGATGCTCCCCGGAGGCTCCCCGCGGGGCGGGAGGGGTGCGCTCGGCCGGCTCCGCCGTGGGCTCCCGTGGCCTGGAGGGGACTCCCCGTCCACGCTCCGTCTCCCTGTTGGCGTCTGGGGGAACGCGCAGCGACGCAGGGCGACTTTGGAGTACGCTAATCCGCACTGATTAACTGCACGTTAATCCCCATTGCCGTGGCGCGTCTGAAGGTCTTGGTTTGCATAAATCATCCTGTTGTCCCTCCTGCCCTCCGGGAGGTTCCCCCAGACCTGTCAGGTGGAGCCGAGGTTGTGAAATACACTGATTAGGAATCGCAATGACCTTTGATATCAATAAATAACAGGGGGCTGTATATTTCTTTAGTCTCCGTTTCTACCCCCGGAGTGGGCTGAGCGTGGAAAAGCGGCGAGGGGCTGCTGAACAGAGGCTCCAGTGACACTTTTACTATTGAAATCTACACAAGCTTTACTAGCTTCTGGGGAAACCCAGGGGCTTTGGGAATTTTTGTATTTGCTGGGTTGTAAACATTTTATTGGAAAGCAGCTCAGGGGAATCTGGTTTGCTTTCTGCGCTGCACTTCGTACACCAATGTGTCAAAAAAGAAGTCCAGGTTTTTCTCTTGAAGGAGAATATACATGTGTACATGCATATACGGGTGCGAAATGCACATGCGCACACAAACACTGCCAGTCCCGCATCGCTGGCGGGGCTGATGGGCAGAGGACGATCGTGAAGCGGGGGCTACCTCTGTGCGGGAGAGCGGTCTCCTTCTGGTGCGGGTGCTTCCATGCCTCCTCTCCTTTTCTTCTTCTTCTTCTTCTTCTTCTTCTTCTTCTTCTTCTTCTTCTCTCTTCTTCCTTCTCTTCCTTTCTCCTTCTCTTCTCCCCGCCCTCCCCCGGGCCGGGCTCGGTCCCGGCGCCCGGTGGAGCCCCTGGTCCCGCTCCGGGGGCGGCCCCGGCTGGCGGCGGGGGCGAGGCGGGCGGGAGCGGCCCTGGCCGGGCAGCCGGCGGCCCTGCCCGCCCTTCCCCGCCGCCGAGACCTCTCGGCAGATCCCCCCAAGCGCAACTGACTGTAATTATTTTTTATCTCGCAGACGATCTCTCGCCCGCTCCCTTGAGGCGGCAGCAGTATGTGTTTGATGTCTCGACCCTCTCGGAGACGGAGGAGCTGGTGGGGGCCGAGCTGCGGCTCTTCCGCCGGGCCCCCCGCGGCCGCCCGCCGCCCGCCGCCCCGCTGCACGTCCAGCTCTTCCCCTGCCTCTCGCCGCGGCCGCTGGACTCCCGCGCCCTGGACCTGCGGGCGGCCCCGGCCGCCGGCTGGGAGGTCTTCGACGTGCGGCAGGGCCTGCGGGAGCCGCGGCCCTGGAAGCAGCTGTGCCTGGAGCTGCGGGCCTCGGCGGGCCGCGGGCCGCCGCGCTGGCTGGACCTGCGGGGCCTGGGCTTCGGGCGCCGGACGCGGCCGCCGCAGGAGCGGGCGCTGCTGGTGGTCTTCACCCGCGCCCGGCGGCGGAGCCTCCTCGGGGAGCTCCGCGCCGAGCTGGGCGCGCCGCCGCCGCCTCCGCCGCCGCCGCCCGCCGCCGCCCGCCGCCCGCCGCCCCGGCGCCAGCGGCGCACCGCCTTCGCCAGCCGGCACGGCAAGCGGCACGGCAAGAAGGCCCGGCTGCGCTGCAGCAAGAAGCCGCTGCACGTCAACTTCAAGGAGCTGGGCTGGGACGACTGGATTATCGCCCCGCTGGAGTACGAGGCCCACCACTGCGAGGGGGTGTGCGACTTCCCGCTGCGCTCCCACCTGGAGCCCACGAACCACGCCATCATCCAGACCCTCATGAACTCCATGGACCCCGGCTCCACGCCGCCCAGCTGCTGCGTCCCCACCAAATTGACTCCCATCAGCATCCTCTACATCGACGCGGGCAACAACGTGGTCTACAAGCAGTACGAGGACATGGTGGTGGAGTCCTGCGGCTGCAGGTAGCGGGCGGGACGCCCCTCGGCGGCGGCAGCCGGGGCTGCGTCTGGCGGAGAAGCGCCGGCGGCGGCGGCGGCGAGCGGGGAGCGCCCGCCCGCAGCGCGGCTGGGGCGAAGGGGGCCGGCGGGCGGCAGCCGGCGGGGAGCGGAACGGGGCGGAGCGGGGCAGCGGCGGCCCCGGCGCCCGTGTGCGGCGGCAGCCGCCCTCGGCGGCAGCGGGGGCTCGGGCAGCGCCTGCCCGCGGCGGCCGGGCGGGGCCCCCGCCGGGTCCGGTCCCCGCTTCCCTTCCCTCCCCCGGGGTTTATCTGCGATCTGTCCTGCTCCCTCCAAAGGTGAAGGCAATTTACCAAGTACAAAAAGAGTCGGGGGAGGGAGAGGGAGCGGACTGATCCCTCTCTCTGAAGTTGCTCTGGAAAGGGCTGTTTCATTTCTGCCCTCTCTCTTTCACATTCCTGCAAGATTACCGGCCAGAAATAGCCTACGGCCCCCCACCCCCAAAGGAAAAAAAAAAAGAAAGAGAAAAGGAAAAAAAAAAAAAAAGAATTGCTCAAGATTGTAATTACCGGTTAGGTTTTATTTTAAGACAGCAATGAAAAACTGTGAAGAGTGAAGTGTTACAGAAAGCACAACTTGGGTGGATTGGAAAGGAAACTCCTTCGGATTTCAGGAACAGGGCAAGGATGCCGGTGCCAGATCTGTAGGTAGCTCCAGCTCGGCAGCCCTCGCAACCTGCAGCAGTATTATACGCAAATGTTGTGCTGGAAAAGGCGTTTTGTGTAAGAAAGATGCCTGTTTCTTTCCAACCTTCGGTCTCAGCTGTGGCTTCACCCGAGGAAAGTGCACTTCGAAGCATGCCTAGCCCTTTCTTAATGTAACTATTATGTTCGTAGTTTCAGGCTTTCCCCCACTGATTTCTGGAATTGTTGGCTTATCTGGTTTCGCAGAGCTACAAACTGGTGGAAAAAAAAAAAAAAAGAGAAGAGAATAATAATATAAAATGCTAATAAAAAGACTTGACCAGGAGCAATAATTTAAAATGCACATTTTGCTTTGGATGCACTGTTGTTCATATAAAAGTTGTAAATATTTGTTTATTTAAACAGACTGAAAAGTGCAAAATGGAGATGAACAACATGCATTTCTTTTTTTAATGTACAAAACATTATATGCACTCGAAATGTTATAATTTCTAATATTTTTAAAAGTTTATATTTGAGTTGTACAGAATTAAGCATTAATCAAATATTTCATCCTTACTTAACATTATCGTTTCCTTAAGATATTATTGCAAGATTTAAATTCTGTGCTAATAATGGAGAAAAGAACTTTTTTTTTTTTTACTGTCTACCTCACTATAATGCAAGTATTTACAACTCTAAAGTTATCTGAGGTAAATTAATATTCAGAACATTTTTACAATACACCTTTACTGGACGATACTACAACTATTACTGTATTATTAAACGTTTTTTTTTCCAAAAAGTCAGCTTGCTTTTATATGTTCTATTATTTGGTTAAGTAATTCTGAGTTCTCGAGTAAACATTGGCTCCAGTTCTAAAATGCTGCAGAGTGCCGCTTTAAGACGTACCTAAAGCCATTCCTCCTATCTGAAGACTTTTTTGTACTCTCACAAGATCTTTAGTTTCGTCTTTGGTATATGCCGGTGGCATAAAGCTGCATTGTGTTTTTATGCATTTTATGCGATGATTACTGTAAGTGGGAGAGTGCGTTAAGGGGAAAAATTCAGGCAAACATTTGTAAATCTCATCTGTACTGGGCACATTTATATACACTGTATGATGATGACGAGCAAAAGACAATGAATGTTTTATAAATGATATTTATTTTGATGCAATGGGTAATATATTTATTAAATATTTCCTGGCTATCTCTTAGATAATGAGGAACTATTCAATGAGCAGCTGTTTCAGTAAGAGAAGGATTCCCTTCCTCTCTCGCAACACTGCATGCGGAGAAGGTGGTGCAGGCAGCGTGGGGGCTGTGAGCCCCGCTCTCGGGAAAATAAAAAGCCTCATCTTACACGCAGAAGGGCTGAAAGAGCCGCTCACCTTGTGGAAGGTGTTTGAAAACAAGGTTCTTTTCATGGAAAGTGGATTTTTTTTACCAAATCACGAGATCTGATCACACACGTTTTTCTCTGGCCAACTTTCACTCCCTTGGACTGGTGTTGGAACAAAGGATTGCAGAATCGGGCCCGAGTGTTTGAATAGCAGCAGCTGAGAGACCTGTGGAAGAGTCCAGCCTTAGAGTTGGTACAGCTGCATGAGGAATATTTCTTTTTGGTACTTAATCGTGTTTCAAGGTCATGACTATTCGTAGATTTGGAAATCGCAGCTTGAAAAAAAGCTTTAGTTTTAAAGCCAGGTTCACTTTTTGCATCTCTGACTGGTGTGAACTTTGGTTGCTGCTCCGACCACATCGGTTCAGTCTTCTGCTATGGTTCAAGCTCCTGATCTCTTTATGAAGGAAAGCAATGGGAAAATGATGCCCAACAGGCTGGAATGTGCTCTCTGAGAGAAGGTAATCAAGATACGTAAGACGTCGTCAGCTGGAAATGAACATGATATAAAAATCTGAAATTTTACAAAAGTCACAGATAGCGAAGGCTGAATGAATTATCTCTTTATTTTGCTGGCTAGTGAGCAAATGAACTATCACGTGTACAGACAATGCTTCGGCTAAAACCATACAGAGATCAATGCAATTGCCTTTCTGTGTGAAAACCAATACCGCTTCTGTTGCAAGCCCGTACATCGCATGCTTGGTGGCAAGTGGTATTGTCACTGAGCTGTCCTTGCTGCTCTGCCTCAGACGTGGCTTTGGGGAGCTTCATCAGACAAAGTTCAACTGTGGAAGGCCTAAGAAATCTCTTCTCAAAGGAAGTCCTCAAAGAGGCAACAGAGAAGATTGTGCTGTCTTGGATGTACAGTGTAGAGCAGTTTGTACCTTCTCCTGCATTAGCTGAATTTTTGCTGACATCTGTAATGGCCAGAAAAGGTTTGAAAGCCCTTTGTCCCAAATGTCTGGTCTGTACTTGTTAACCTCCAAGGGAAGTGAGAGGACCTGAAAAAAGGCAAAAATAGTCAGAATCTGCAGTATCTGCTTTGGAGACAAACGTTTTGGATTTTTTGGAAAGAGAGGAAACACTGGCCTGTCTGAGCACATGGTCTGGATGCTATAGCTAATATAACATTATCTGAGCCCATTTTGGCAAGTCTGCTATTCCTAAAGATGGGATCTCTGCTCATTTCCTTTTTTAGGTCTGCGATATTCTTTTGCACAAAACTGAGAAGGAGCAGTACGGTGCCGAGAAGGAGAAGTGAAAAGACACAGCAAAGGTGATCGATGGTGTTTCCTTCCTTGCACCTCCCTTCCTCTCTCCCACCCTCCCCCCAAGAGCTAACCAGTAAACTGAACAAAAAATAACAGTAATTATTATTCAGCTTTTACCACAAATACTGCAAGCCTTTGTTACAGAGAAATCCAAATATGGAAATTCAGCGGATGCGCAGCTCAGATCTCTTTGTCCTGCCAAAGTAATATGAATTTTCTTTTCCATTTCTCAACTCCCCATGCTCAAAATCATATTTAAAAAGGGGAAATGATTTCTTTTATTATGTTGCTGGCCAGAAGAGGGAGCAGAATCTATGAAGTAGTGGGAATAGACACCGGCGGACAGAAGACAGCTGAAGTTGATCTGGCTGATGGTGTGATACGTATCAGCAGACGTTACACGATTCATCCATCACACTGGCTGTGTTGCTCAAACACAAGAAAACCACTGGCTCATCTTTCAAGTATAGATATGCATCAGAAGAATTAAATTCTGAGTATTCGAATGAAAAAAAATAGCATGGGGCTTAAGCCCTTACTTTGTAAGTACTGCTCCTCCTTTTTGGACTGCAGACTCCCTCTTACAATGATTTATGGAAGGGGTGTATTCTTGCAAATGCTTTTTGTGGGAAAATGCTGGAAACCCCCCATGAACAGTAGATGCTGTCTTCCTCTTCACTATCTCCACGTAGATGAGAGGTCAGTCTGTTTACTGAAATGTATAATATAAGCATGTTTATTTTTTACACCTCAATGTTTAACCTCAAACCTCAGCTGAGGGAGAGAGTTGATCACATTGCATGAAATATCTTCCTTCATAACCTCTTAATCTTTGCTTCAGAAGCACATCTGAAGCTTCGAGGAAGTCGAGTGACTGAACTTCACACTTGTCAATCATTCAGAGACTGGGCAGCAGGACAGCAGATTTCAATAGTGTGTAATTTGTTTTGTCACATAGCGGCCATGTGCTGTAAAGGAGTATACTCCCCTAGGACGGGGTCCTCTTGTGAGCATTCAGCTATATTATACGATTAGATTTCCAAATATTTGTTCTTGTTTCTTTGCAGTGTCAGACCCGTTGTAAACTGACAATGTTCCAGCTGTTCATAATTGTGAGGGAGGAGGGTCAACATATTATCCCTGCTGCGCTCATCATCTGCCTATTTCTTGATGACCGCAGCCCTGAAAAGTACCACTGTCTTAGTTAATATACATTACTATTGAGCTTATTGTACTGCTGGGAATTAGAAAAGGTTCTCCCAAGGTTGTAACCGGAGCTAATTTCGCACGGCGTCAGCCTGATGCAGCATATGGGACCCTATATTTGCCCATGTACTAGCATTTTGCAAAACTAGCATTCATTTAAACTATGAACGCCATCAGCCCTCTCTCTGGAACTGAGAAGTCTGGAATCGGCCTGAGGACTTCTATCCCATAAGACCAGTTTCCCACTAACAACTTTCTGTGCCATTTTTTAGGAAGACCCTTAGGAGAATTTCCATCCTATGGAGCGTTGTTTAATCAATGAAAAAAACATCGTTTTTCAGAATGTGAGAATTTTATTACTAGAGAAGAACGAGTGAGAAGACTCCTAGGACACCAGTTTTCAACTGGGTGGGCAGGAAAGACCTCAGGTGAATAAGAAAATTGGAGGTCTGGTTGACAACTCATTTCTAGAGTGGAAGTGGGAAATTGCAGGAGGGCCGTAGAAGAACAAAAGGGATAACGTAAGGGCAAGCTGCCAAACATCTGAGATGTCTTTACACTAATGCTAAGAGTATGGAGAATAAACAGGAAGAACTAGAAGTCTTGGGACACAACAAAGGCTACAGTTTAATCAGCATCACACGGGCTCAGTGGAATAAATTGCAGCACTTTGATATTAGCAGAGAGAGTATAATTTGTGGAGGAAGGACAGGCAGGAAAAAAGGGAAGAGTATTATCTGGTATATTAGGAATGTGTAGAAGGCCAGAAAGAGGGGAGAGACAGAGCTGTTGGAGATAAAATAGAGAGGAACTGTAAAGCTCTACTAATGATTACTTAATGAGGAGGAGGACATCGATGTCACGTTTTTTGAGCAACTACTGGGAGTGTCCTGAGGATATGAGGTAGTGGCAATCGAGGACTTTATCTAGCCAGATATCTGCTGTAAGGAAAAAAAAAACCCACAACCCAACAGCAGAGCACAGACAGTTCCTCAAGTTTCTGGAATGTGTTAGGACAACTTTTTGTTTCAAAGCGTGGAGGCAGTTACAGGAGACATGGCCAGATAAGCTATGATAGATATGACTAATAAAGAGAAACTCGCAGGAAGGCAATTGGAGCTCATGTGTCTGTGGAAAAGGAGGATTGAGAGGAGGAGAACAAGACCAAATGACTCCTGTAAGGCAGATTTCCTCACGTTGGGGAATTGATAGGAAAGGTTCTGTGGGGAGGAGCCAAAAGCAGAAAGGAGCTTAAGGAAACAGGCAGTTTGGAAAAGATCCTGTTATTTAAAGATCCCGTAGGAAGCTGTCCTGCTGGCAAGGAGGACAGCGTTGGAAGAAATCAGGGGGGCCGAGTCAGGAGCCACTTGGTTATCTAACAACAAAAACCCATCATACAAAGAGTGAGCAAAGACACTGTACTAGGAAAAGTAAAAGAGAAGGGCTGCAGTGTAAAGAATGCAAAAAGGACCCGAAAAAAGAAGTGAGAAGAAAAGAAGGAAAAGAGTTATCACTTCACGGGGATGGTGAACAAAGGACAGAGCAGGCTGAAGTGTGAAACACCTTCTTTGCAGTAGGGGACACCTGATACAAGAGGCTGAGCACACTTAGACCTGGCAAGGGAATTGAAATGCAGGCCACAGAAAAGAAGTGAAAGAACATTTGAATAAAGTGTATGTAGTCAGATCAGGAAGTCCTGGGGACGTTTGCTCTGGTACAATTAAAGAACTAACCACAGTCATTTCTGAAATATTAACAAGTGTATTTAAGAACACGCAGACAAATTAAGAGCTACCAAGAATTACAGATCAGCCAGCCTGTCTCAGCTACCTCAAAACACTTTGAAGAATACTGCAAAAAATTAAAGTGCTTCATAGAATAGCAACTGCAGAATGATAACGTGATAAAAACATCCAACATGCATTTATCCAGATAAATAATCATATTGAACTAGCCTAATGTTCTTCTTTGATAAGAGTGAAATGAAACTCAAGCACTTAAGAAAATGGGTCTCTAAATGATCTTGCTACATTAAAGGGGCAGTTTGACAGAAGTACAGTAAAATGTAATAGCAACAAGTGCAAAGTATTATGCTTAAGAAAGGATAACTTCAAGCGTAAGATGCAATATCTGGCTAGATAATGGTTCTGCAAGAAAGAATCAGGGCTTTATAGTGGAATGAATTCTGAATATGAGGCAATAAATGATGCTGTTGCCCAGGATATTCCAGCATATAATAACTGGAATGTTAGATGTGGGAAATGCTTTATAGTGCTTTGGACTGTTGAGAGCTCAGGTAAAGTTTTGTGTCCAGTTTTAGGGATCACGCTCTTGCAGATAATTTTCTGATGTCTTCTGGACCATTGGTGGTCTGCTGACCACAGACTGACTAACAGGGCCTGGCACCTTAAATGTATCTGGGCACGACGGATACGTATGTAAGACTGGGCAGCTCATGTTCCACAGTCCAGGCGTTCTTTGGCTTCTTTCTCTCTATGTTCTGAGAAATATTTTCACATATGTCTACCAGGATGGGCCTTGCTCGGTCCCTCACCGTCAGAAAAGGAAAGAGTGGAGCTCTCAGGGGCTCAGTGCATGGAGCACCCTCCGCAGTGCCACAGCGCTTGAGGTCTTTTCATCATAAACTGCCTGAGACCAAGGAGAATTGGATGCCATGGTACTCCTAAAAACTCTGTTATGCACTCATCTGCAATTAACTCCCTTGAGAAATACAGGCCTGAATTTTGCTCTTAAAATGGGAAAAAGAGGATTTATTGCAATGCCTATTGTGGCACTTAAACTGGACAGTACTCCTGCTGGGATGTCATTAGTACAGAGCAAAGTGAAATGAATGTCTCCCATAACTTTATGTAAGGCATTGTGTTTAATACAGCCAGCTGAATGGTTCAGAATGAGAGAGAGACTTTGTTCGCTCCCACTCCAGTGGAGTCCTGCACTGGGCAGGAGTCTGTTGTTGCCATCATAAACCAGACAATGGCTCATGGCATGACAAAAATGTGCTGTTTTGATGGGCTTCTGTGAATTCACCAGGCATGATCTGCTGGTGATGCTTATGCTGTCCAAAAAAGTCCCAAACCTCAATTTGCCTAAACCCAGTTATTTCCACTTCCCAGCAGATATTCTGCCCCCAGCACTGTTCTGTCCTGCAGCTGACTCCCAAATACTTCTCAGAGACTGGGTTTTACATCTTCAAGAGTTTTAATTTGGCACTGCTGTTCTGTTAGTCATTTACTATTCATATTTGTTCAGATGAAGATCTCTGGAGAGGAGTTTTGGATCTTATTGTGATCAGCCAGATAAAAGCAACAGAAAGCTCTGGTCCCTCTTGAACCAGAAATCCTTCAGACCTGAGAGGAAGCAGTTCTTGGATGCGTCTGCAGGCCCTTGGCACAGCCGTGAACTGAATACTGCGTACCTGCTCATCAATCCCTTCATGTCTGTCTTTCACTAGTGAAGAAGATCAGCATCCAGTATGCCACAGGCTCCCAAACAGTTGCTTTGTTCTGTTATTTTAGAGTGAAATAAATGACTACCATCATCCAGAACTGGAATTCTGTAAAACATACTCCTGTCCCTTTTGTCGATACCTAACACCAAGCCCTGTGAGCAGACTCTTTTTCATTAACAGTGCTGAAGTTGTGCTGACCCTTCTCTATCATTCAGTTGCTGTTTCTTTTTGTTCTTTTAGACTAGAGCCTAAAAACCTATTTAGCCTGGGATGTACCTCTGCCAAAGGCTGGTCTGCTGGGAGGCAATGCAAACAAATTCATCACTGACGAAACAGGCAGCAGAGCCATCAAACATAAAGCAGCTACAGCAAGTCTGGCTGAAAGATTTTGAGAGAGAAGGAGGAAATAAAGAAGTATTCATCATTTAAGGACTTCTCGAGTATTTCTGACTTCACATTTCTTCCTAAGAAGGAATGGGCCTCCTTAGGGGAGGATGAATGCCTGAGGGGGTGAGGCAGATGGGATCACCCTGGGGACATTAGAAGTGTGGCAAACAATTTGAAAGCATTCACGTTTTCTTGAAAAACAACAAAAAACACTCTGCGTTGCCCGATGGACTTGCCATAGCCATTAGTCTGTGCAAGGAGAAGCTGTCTTCAACATGCATGAAAATGTTCTGAATATTTCTATACTTCAGAGTGCTATATTGTTAGAAACTGTGGAGACATCTACTCTCTAGCTGCCTTTTAAGTATTGTACTGTTACAGATGTGAAAGGGGTAGAACAGCTTAGAGAAAGCCTGAACGATGTACTCCTACATATCATGCTTTGTATAGCTTGGTAGTCCTAGTGTGCCTGCTAATATTTCTTGCTCTGGGTTCTGCTCTGTCCGCTCTCAGCAACCACCAGGACAAGCTCCTCAGTGTGAAGGTGGAGTTTGTTTCAGGTGGCACAGCCCAGTGGTAACGCCTTCTCCCTACAGCTTTGGTTCTGGTCTTTTCTGCTTGTGGCACAAGCTTCACCAGAAACTCCAGGGCATTTAGACTCATAGCCTCATAGCCTAGCAAGAGGGTTTTGTTTTGTGTGAGGAAGTATATGCATTCAAATTCAAAGCAGATTGTTTTATGCAGTGTCAAATTCTGTGCAGATGGAACATGATATGATATGTTGAAGTGGGATATATAGCATATGGCCATAATTCAGGGAAACACATTTCTCCAGCTGGATACCTGCTATTGAGTTGGAAAACATGTGTCCTGCATTCTGGTAGGCTTCTACCAGAACAGTGAGAGGACATAAAAGACAGGTCATTCCTGGTATTGAGTATCAGCTAATACTTACATCTATCTCACTGGTTTCATAGTGCTGTTCAAACTTAAGCCTGCTGTTGTCACAACAGGCAAAGTACCACCGAAAAAAAAGCTGTTGCTGAGTTCTGCACCCCCAAGTACATGTTGAGAAGCCAACGCATGCAAACAGGCTGGACTGCTTTGCATGGCTGTGACTTTGGGCTGGCGTGCCCATGCCTTCTCCTTTCCTTTCCCTCAGGGAAACGAAGCCCATGCTGCCTGAGGGCGCAGCACTTCTTCCAGGCACCAGCCCCTGACTCATGGGCTCCAGTGATCCCTAGGGTGCAGTGCCCACCCTCAGCCCACATCTTGCTCAGCCTCACTGGGACGCAGCGGTAAGCGGATGGCCAGGAGCGCCGGCTCACTTTGGGCAGAGGGGCTGCGGTTCAGCTCCTGTATGTCCTTGCAAGGTGTAGGCATCATTTCACAGCATCCCTAAGCTGAGCTGTACACGGCAGACCTATTCCTCAAGGAAAACAGGCCGATGGAGAGGTGAGCTGTAAGTGACTTAAGCTGTATTAATCATCAACTTATACCTCCTGCCAGGCAGAGGTAGGCTGTGCGTGCAGTTTCTTCTGTGGTTCAACTGCTAAATACCTCGTGGTCAGACTCATGAGTAATTACCTGCCTCAGCCTACTTTTAAATAATGAAGCAAGTATAAACCATTGCCCTGGAGTGATCCATCCTTTTCAACGCTGCCGTTCCCTGCCTGCTGATCACCCACTCTGCTCCCTTGCACCCATCCAGGCTCTGACATCGCTCTGCTCCATCCCAGCCAAGCACAGCTAGTAAATAACCATCCCTCTCCTTTGCTCAGGCTAGCAACGCCCCCCTCTCACACCCTTCTCTCTGCTTTTTCTTTTACAGACTCTGTTCCTTTTGCGCTTAGTTTTACTTTCAAGGCCTTGTGCAGCCACTTATCAGTCTGGATGTTGTGGTTTCTCAGGGCACAGTCCCTCAGCCCCCTTGGAGATGATGGCATCCTCTTGCCTCTCCCTCTCCCAGCTGTGGCTTTTTCCATGTTAGTCACCCCTTCCTATTCCCAGATCCCAAATCTCTTGTCACTCTCATAGCTATAAAAATTGCATTTTCTTCAGGAGCACTGTGCCCATGAAATCCTGCTAGTTCAATTCACACCCCTCGCCCCCAAGACTAACCTGGCAAAAAGCTCATAGCGAAGGTGGAGGCTGTCTCTGGTGTGCAAAAGACCTGTTTCCCCAGTGCCTTTTTTTGCTTTCTCATTTTTACATAAAAATGGCTACAATTTTTATGATGCAAAGCTCTTCCCTCCCACTGGAAAAGACAGATTTCTAAGAAGAATAAAAGGGATTTTTACGTGGGAAAAATATCACTGAAAAAGTTTCACTGTTGGTATTAAAGAAGCTTTTGAAAGGATGGAGGTAAAATACCACTTTTTGTGACTTTTCATCTCTGCTTTCTCCATTTTTTCAATACCAAGCGCCAAGCAAAATAAGAAAAGACAAAGCCCTAAAGACTTGAAGTTATTTTTTATAAACAAAGTGAGCATTTTCATTTCATTAAAAACTCAGCCACTTAGCAACCCTCCTCACCCCAGAGTGGTTTTGTTTTATTTTTTTTGCAAAATTGGCGACTGTCCCCCTCCACAGCAGGAGCTGCTGAGGCAGCCGGGATGTTTGGTGACCCAGTGGTCTCAGGTCTGCGGGAACAAGGTGCAGGCAAATGTGCTCATCCCTGGTGCACTGTGGGGCTCCCCGGGAAGCAACGGTGGCCCTGGGAGCAGGGACTGCACCTTCCTGCACTGAGCACACCTTCCCGCCATGGCTGAGTGATAAACCTGGGTGCCATGCTCAGCCACGCTGGCTTTTCCCGAGCGTGCTGATGGCTCCTGCTTGACCTAACCTGACACAACTTGCACTGTGCAACCCATCCCCTGTTTTCAGAAATTCAAAGAGATTCCTCCTAGAAGGCTGTGGGAAGCGAAGAAATATGTACGTGACCTGAGGGCAGGCATAGGTGGCTCTGGTGCCGGGGACCTCTGGAGCAGCTCGGTATTTCCCTCTTGCAGATAGCCTGTGATATATCTCGATGTGGTAAATACTATAATTGCGCTGAATATTTCTAAAAGGTTTTTCATGCTGCAATGAGGATGGTAAACAGTAATACAAAGACAAACATTGTCCAGCACGGAGAGTGTGGACATTGCAACGTGTTTTCTGTCATTACATGTTGCAATTTGCAACAGATCCAATGTAGTTACGTTCCTGTTGCCTTCGTGCACAATTATTGCAAAGTTTGGCTTCCACAGGCAACAAAACCCTTAGGTTTTAAAATGTTAATTTTATTAACAATATTAAATGTAAAATGAAAAAAAAAATGAAAAAGAGCAGGTAGAAAGCAAATTGCAGAGCTCTCATGCTTTGGATTTGCATTTTTGTGCTGGGAGGAGAGAGGATATCATGTCACTTATGTGACCAGCAGTGGCTCAGCAGCACAGCCCCAGTTCTGAATATCTGTGATCAAATCAAAACGCAAAAGCAGTGGTGGTGCTCAGAGGTGTGAGAGGGACTCAACTGCTCATAAACACCAAGTGAGCAGAAAAGGCATGGCGTTTGTCAGTTAAGTGTAATGAACACTCTGCTTCAGGCTTTGGCTCAGACGTGCCCCCAGGCGATGCCCGTTGGGTCTCCGCAGGGACCCTGGGGTAGCGGGTGGAGATGATCATGGCTCTCCAGTGTGTCTAATCACTGCGAGAGGCTCTTGCTCCGGCGGAGGGAGTTCAAAGAGCTCATTACTATGTCCCTTTCCTGGCCCTCCCCAGTCCCCTGACCCTGCAGAGGAAAGCTCTGCTGCCCATTCAGGGTGGGGAGAGGCTGGAAGGAGGTGAGCGTGTCACTTCTCTGAGATGACAAATGCTCCGTGTGAAGGTGATGGCTCGTGTGCCAGAGTAGCAAAGCAGGTCCGAGCTCTGCAAACAGCATCTGCTTGAAAATGAGGAATGCAACCAACAAGAAAGAGCGATGCCTGTTGGAAAGTATGGTATATGCATTGAAGTGACCCTCGAAAAAAAAACCACTACTGGAAGCTGTCCAAAGGCTACTACACAGGAAAGGGTTAACTCTGAGTGCTTGCAGATATGCATGACCCTGAGCAACTGATGCCACGCACAGAAGTGATATTAGGGTTTTCTGATCCTGTGTCCCCAGCCTGAAATACACTTTAAAAAATACTTGATTTTTAGCAGCTCTGATGCTCAGAACATTTTGTGTGTCACGCTCCCTTAAAGCCTCTCAAATCAGGCAACCCAAAAATCAACCAGCAACAACCGGCATTGGATTTGTTCTTTGAGGTTAATGAAGTTAAGAGATCTTAAACAATTTTAACCTTTTAGCACCAAGCATGAAACCTTTCACCTAGAGGAGGGTTCCCGGGAGGTGAAACACACTGTTGCAGTGAGGGCCAGCAGACAAGTCTTGTGTGAAGGTCTGTGTGAGGCTCAATTGGTGGCAAGTCTTCTGTGGCCCACTGTGGGGGGGTCATATCACCTGCGCCAGGTGGGGAAATAAGTGTGGTACATGGAGGAAACGTGCTGTTATTGACCCTGTGAGGAGATGCAAGCTTCGATTTCCCTAACCCTTATGGTGGTGTTGTGACAGGGACAGCTTTTATAGAGGGAGGATTATCTGGATTTAGGGCACGTAGATGCTACAGTCCTCGGGACTGTAGAAAAGCCCTGGTCAATACCTCAGGATGAGGGAGCTGGATATCTATTCCCACCAAAAACAGGCTCTGACTAAGCTCTTGGAGAAAAATAGTATTACTCTTTAATGATAGACAAAGTACATTAATGTGAAGAGTTGACATGCAAGCCAAACTTTGGACAGCTCTGTCTCTCCTGAGCCATGTGGTTGTGATAAGTAAATAATGGCCCACAGTAACTCTGCAGACCTAAATATTTGGCTGCCTGTGTATTTCACAGAAAGTTCCCCTGATTTTGAAAGGTCACAGAAATGTAACAGCTTGGCCCAGATGTGAAAACCAAAGAGCCTCCCCTGAGTGCTGCGGAGCAGCAAGCCACTGGTCACCTTCGGATGCCACAGCCATTGCTCATCTGTTTGTTAGATGGGCTGTATGCAGCAATTATCTCTATGGAGTTAGGAAGTCCAGGCCAATATATGCTTCCGTACCATTTGTAAGCTGTCGGGGGAAAAAACCAGGATCGTTTTCTTTTTCATCTCCAATCCCTGTCTCACTGAAGGAGAGGTCCAGAAGGAATCTGAGCCAAGGGGCCTGATGCTGGCTCTAAGCCTTATATAGAGGTGGTGTTTTTCATGCAATGAACCTGAGAAGTTCTCAAAAGGGCATAAAAGGCAGTTTAACCAGTCCCAGAGGAACGGTCTGGGTGTGGGATGCCCTCCTGGGTGCAGCAGGTGATGGGGGTGCCCTCAAGGGGTGGCCGTGGTTGGCCCCGAGGTCGTGGTGTGCTGGAGCACTCACGGCTCCTTGCTCCGATTGCCAGATGTGAGACCTCCAATGATGCAAAGGCTGCTCTATGTTTGTGTCTACAAATGCAAAGCACCTTGCTATTTGTCTTACCTGATCAGTGGAAGGTGCCTGTGGTGCCAGGGGATCCTTTTGTGTTGCTGGAACAAGCTGTATCACAGCCGCTTCCACTCCAGTGTGCTCATGGAAAGGGCAGCGGCAACACACCTCCTACCAACACCTTGCAGAGTCCACCAAGCTCTGCAAAAATTACCAAACAAGTGACATCAGCCTTCAAGTGGCTTGAGGTGACACGGAGAGCAGCGGTATCCTGCAGAAGCCCCAGAAAGTGGGGGGATGCTGTGTCTTGGCTTTCACATCATGACATAGGCGGTCCCAGGCAGGCAGCGCACTATGGGGTGGCACCACCTCTTCACCGTTGAGCTTCAAGAGAGATGGCCCCTGGGCAGGGCTGCCCAGACCCCCTCATACCTGCAGGGCTGGCTCTGAGATCCCATGCACTGGGACATAACATGATACAGATTGGGGGTTTGTGTTCTGTTTTACCTTGTGTGTGCAATAGAAAAACAGCACACCACACCACGGACAAAGGATTCTTACCTCTGTAACCAGAGCTTGCTTTCCTTTGCTCTCTAGAAATATAAATAACTTCTTCCAGGGATGATACCTCTTCAAGACCACATGGATTATGCTTCTGCTTTCCTAAAACAGTGAGAGGTGAAAACTATCCCCATATTTCCTTACAGAGGTAGTTGTCTGAGCGGGTGAGTCACTGACAATTTGGATGCAATTCTGGTGTGATCATCTTTCTTGTATTTACCCTGGCACGTGAAGTTCGACAAAATGTCAGAGTGCAAAACCAAGGCAAAGATAGGGAGCTACTGAATCTTATGTTTAGTTTAATATAACAGTTTGAGAGGAGAAACTGGGAGATCTCACGTATGGTCTCTGTTGGCCTGAGTCCACAGCTGCTTGATTTATTGCAGCTGAGGATCTGGCTCTCAACTGTTTTTTTCCCACATAGATGTAGCTGTAGTCAAGCCCATTGGTACATGTCTGTGCAGATGAGCATCCTGTGTAAAAGCCAACAGAGAGCAAATGTGGGAATAAAATTTCAAGCAATGAATGTCAGTATTCAGCTAACCCCTGCCTCTAGCCCAAAGTGCACCAAAGTGATCTGCAGCTTGTAGATCTGAATGGTCCCATCTCAATAGCCACAGGACCTGGTCTAGACTCTGTGCTGCTCCCCCTCTGAGTTTTTTCCCCCTTCTCCCCTTGAAAATAGACCCCCAAGCTCCCCAAGCCACTGCTGCTCAACCTCTGCTCAAGCAGCAGCTCCTCCCCTCACACCTGGCAGAAGTGAGCTGCCTTTGGGGATGGCAGGCTGCATTGCCCCTTAGCAGAGCATCTCCTTCTGCCTTCTCGTGTCTTAAGTATTCTCCTCAGACTCTTGTGCTGGCTTGGAAGCTGGATGGAAGTGTCCTGCAAGTGGCTTTTGCACACAGTCTGCTGGTGAGACCACATCCACCTGCCTCAATCTCAGACCAGTTTCTGTGCAGTCTCTAATTTCAGGTTTGGATGGGAAGGCCAAGACCCCATCTGGTGTAAAAAGATGATTTAGAAGACTTTTCTTCTACAGAGGATGGGAATCAGAGACATGAGAAGATTTGTCAAGGCTGCAGGGGTAGTTTCAGATCTGGGCTGAGAATCTAAGAGTTTGGGGCTCTGAACTCACAAAAAAGGTCCCCTCTCTGGGGCAGACCTGGATGGAAGAGGCTGTGTGCATTTGGAGTACCAGTTGCCAAACGGCCAGCTTGTCTCCCAGGCTGCTGGGCCAGAGAAACTCTGCTCCTTGGGCTCTCTGGAGACAGAGCTGCACAGAGTATGCAGCACCCAGTGGGACTCCTGCAGCTGGGTCTCCCCTGGCCAGCACTGAGACTGCACCTGGTATTGCCACCACAGACTTCAATTTCTCTGGGAAATCCCATCATTCCTCCAAGAAGGATGATATTACCTTATACTGGGTGCCGCAGTACACTTTGGGTCCTCTTATCTCTATGAAATGCTGTAGCTGGCAGCATATATGTATTTTTTACTTTCCTGTAATGACTTTGGTTCTGCATGAGTTTAGAGGAGCCACAGTTTTCTTACAAGTGTCTTGCCTCTGGTAGTCTTCAAAATGTCTTGCTGTATGTTTTTTTCTTTGGCTGCCCTCCATCTAAGTCTTCCCTTAGCCTTATTAATCGTGCCTTCTACCTGCTGTACATCATAATCCTTCCAATGGCATAACCTGTAGCCATCTAACCATGCTTTCTCTTTTCCTCCTGAATCCTGAGAGATGGATTCCTTCTGTGTCTCAGCTACATGAGGGTTAGTTGCCCCTTTGTGGACTGTAGGAACTTAAATATCCTTATTTCCATCTTTCAGGTCTCTTTCACTAGAAAACCTCAAATAAGAGCACAGTGATGCCACAGTGCTCTGCCTTTGGCATGGACTTTTTTTGGAGTCTGGAGTGGACAGCTAGCTTAAAGAACAGTAATTTCTGTCCCCAAATGGAGATCTCACACGTTAGCACTGGGAGGACCTTGATACGGGCCATCCGGTATTGGACATTTCATGTGCTGGGGGAAGGGAATGTTAACTTGTGTATTTTTCCATCATGTTTCCCCTGTGTAAAGGTGCAAGCACACTGCAGTGATCCCCAGATGAGAAAAAAAACCAAAAAACCTAGCAGGCTTTTAACAAACTTTCTCCTTTCATTCATTCTCAGTTTCACTTGTATAGCCAGAAAAAGGGACAAAATTTGGTGAGCTGATTTCTGAGTATCATCCTGCATGATGGAGCCTTCTGCCCACACAGACTGCTGCCTTCCTTTCCCTTCCCTATAGTCAGCGACTTGATCCCATGAAAGCGTCGAGCCTCATTCATCATGCGGTGTAAGGCACTATAAATCACATCTCACCAGCTCCTCCTGGTACTAAATAGTTTTTTTATCAGTGAAACAAAGTTTTCTTGCTCACCTCCTGGCTATCCCTCCTTGGGATAGAATCACACTGGAGTTTTACCTAGTGACAGAACTTGAATGCTTCCTGCTTTTAATGTTTATTTAGTAAAACATTTTACATTCCTGGAGAGATACCAGTCTGTCATTAATGGATTCTTGGCACGATGCCAGCAGCTAATAGTTTTATTGGTCCTCACAGCACAGCTCTGCCATTTGGGTAACTGCGCTGAGCTGCACCTTCCTCTTCAATTCTGACCCAAAAAATGTGCACTGAGGGAGGGACAGCCAGCAGGGTCTTCCTCCCCTCGCTGCCCCCGGCCCTGTTGCACAGGGATGCTCTGACCCCCACATCCCTGTCGCGACCCCCCTGCTCCGCTCCTGCCCCCCCCAGTGCCCAGGCACAGGCAGGGCTGGCTGCCAGCCGGGGGGCTGCAGGCAGAGCTCTGTAACTGCAGAAGCGGGAGCTGGACTCACAGCACGAGAGTATGCTTAAAATACCTGTCTCATTCAATCTCATTTTCCCTCGGTAATTAAGATCAGGCCACTTCTTTCTTAGAGCCTCTTCCTCCATTAGTCTCCATGACAGGAGGAAAGGTGGGAGCGTCATTATTTTTAAACAGGGGATTGCATTAGGCTGGAGAAGTCGGGGTGTTATATACGTACATATGCGTTTCAGGGGTATGACGTAACTGGAGAAAAATGAGTGCTTTGGTGCTACAGGTCAAGTTTATTTAACACTACAATGTTTTAAAACAGGGTGATGCCATTTCAATTAAATGTCCCAGAATGTTTTGCAAGGTAATCGGTTAAGAAACTTTTCAGAGCTGCTTTTGCAAATCAGGCATGTCTTGCATAAAACACCCTGGCAATAAAATAGTATGTGTTAGAAAAATGAAGCTGGGGGCTTTACTAGAAATGAGGGAAGCAGTAATATTCTTTTCAGGACAGTCTGGTTTGTAACAACATGTTATTACATAAGTCAGCATTACAGCCTGCCCCGTATTTCTTTTGCAGCATTTGTGTTTTGCTTCTCTCTCGCAGCAGCCTTATGATACGATCATAAGGGAAAACGAGAAGACGGGAAAAAGCAAAGAACGAGTGAGCGTTTGCATTTCTAGTGCACACTCGAACCTGCCTGCAACTCTTTCCCTTTCATCTGCAACATCCCCGTTCCTGCCGTCTGCATTTCCCACTCATCAAATTCAGCTCCACAGGACTGGCCAAGACCCACAACTGGACTTTACAGCAGATACTTGTATGGGCCAGACAAAGAGACAAAGGACACTTAAAACTTTAATTCTGGCTAGTTCTCTTGGCATTGCAACCTCTGGATTTGTAAAATTGTGAGATTTCTTTTGATTATTGAAGGTTTTGCAGAGGATTTTTTTTTTCCCAGAACTGTTGGTTATTTGATCCTCTTCTGTGAAGAAAAATTTGAAAAAGCTGTGGCACATCGGTGTCTCATTCTGTTTCTAGTAAGAATGGAAATCGGAGGAAGGAAGTTTCTGAAGCGAGTGTCAGATTCTGATCTCTTTTACAGAAGGGTAAATCCAGAATAATTCAGTGCAGTTACTTTAGATTTATGCTAGCATAAATAAGATAAGAATTTGGCTCTGGGAATCTCTGTAGCTCCCCATTTGCTCATCTAACAGCTGGCAGTTTGCTTCTTGCTATTTCTCTTGCTTTCTGGGCTGATTTGTCTTGCCTGGTGCTCAAGTCAGGGCCAAATGAGCTTGGGAGTTAGTTAAACGAGCAAATGTGTTTCGCATAACACACAACTATGAATGCCTCAAGATCCTTCACATGATCATACATATTTCAGATTTCCCAAAGGCCAGAAATTAATGGCTAGTAAATGGATAGAAATATTACTTCACACAGTATGTAGTCAACCTGTGGAATTTGGTACTACAGGAGGTCACCGATTCAAACAATGGGTCAGGATTTGAAAAATGGCTGGATAATTTTATGTCAATTAATTACACTTGGAGCTGGGCAAGAAAAGATTGAGGTAAGTAGACCTCTTGCACCAGTGTACGCACGAACTCCCCTGCAGGGACCAGGGAGGAATTTTCCCCTTGTGCCTGGTTGTGCCCAATTGGCAAAGTCATCCTTCCCTGCTTTCCTGTGCCACCCCAAGGTGGGAGGCAGCAGGAAGGAGCAGGTGAAGCTGAGGTTTGCAGGGCTCTGTCTGCTGCCAAACCTCAGATCCCAACACCTCCTGACTTTGAAGAAGTTAAGATCTAGATCTAGAGCCAAGCCAGGACCTGTACTATCTCCATATGCTTTTGGTGCTTGTTGAGTGTCATCTGTGTGCTGGGACCGGTCTTCATACACTGACTGACAGACACACATGCAGAGAACAAGATAAACATTCACGTATGTATGTTTGCAGGTGACACCGAGTTGGGCAAGGAGTGTTAATCTGCTGGAGGGTAGGAAGGCCCTACAGAGGGATCTGGACAGGCTGCATTGATGGGCTGAGGCCAACTGTATGAGGTTCAACGAGGCCAAGTGCCAGGTCCTGCACTTGGGTCACAACAACCCCATGCAATGCTACCGGCCTGGGGAGGAGTGGCTGGAGAGCTGCCCAGAGGAAAAGGACCTGGGGATGTTGGTTGACAGCTAGCTGAACATGAGCCAGCAGTGTGCTCAGGTTGCTAAGAGGGCCAATGGCATCCTGGCTTCTATCAGGAATAGTGTGGCCAGCAGGACTAGGGAGGAGATCGTGCCCCTGTACTCGGCACTGGTGAGGCCGCACCTCGAGTACTGTGTTCAGTTTTGGGCCCCTCACTACAAGAAGGACATTGAGGTGCTGGAGCGTGTCCAAAGAAGGGCAACGAAGCTGATGAAGGGTCTAGAGCACAAGTCTTACGAGGAGCGGCTGAGGGAGCTGGGGCTGTTTAGTCTGGAGGAGAGGAGGCTGAGTGAGACCTTATCACTCTTTACAACTGCCTGAAAGGAGGCTGTAGCGAGGTGGGGGTCGGTCTCTTCTCCCAGGTAACAAGTGATAGGACTAGAGGAAACAGCCTCAAGTTGTGCCAGGGAAGGTTTAGATTGGATATTAGGAAAAATTTCTTCACCAAAAGGAACAGGCTGCCCAGGGAAGTGGTTGAGTCCCCATTCCTGGAGGTATTTAAAAGATGTGTAGGTGTCGTGCTTAGGGACATGGTTTAGTGGTGGACTTGGCAGTGCTAGGTTAACAGTTAGACTCGATGAGCTTAAAGGTCTTTCCCAACCTAAATGATTCTATGATTCTATGATTCTGTATGTAAGCAGATGCACTCACTACTGTCTGTATTTACAAATTGAGTCAGACAACAAAATCACTTCCAAATGATTTTAGAAAATGGGTAGCCCAGCCTTAAACTACAAGTCTCTAATCAATTAGGTGTGTGATCTACCCTCCTTGGGAGTTTCCTAGGGAAGGAACCAACCAGCTCAGTGCAGTTTCCCAACCATAGGTGTCTAGTGCCATTTGAGAGGTCCCCAAGACACCAGGACATCAGCTGGTGGTTGATGGGGAGAGGGTTTATGGGAGGCTGTGCTCTCCAACTGCTGTGGGCCAGGTGAGGCTGGCTGAGGCATCTCAAATAGGCCTAAACACCAGTGCTGAGGCACTTAAATCCTACTTACTGTGTCAAAAAGTGAGCACATATCCTATTGAGTATTTCTCCAAAAGGGAGCTGAGTTGTTTTCCAGGGCTGCAGAGGGCTTCCTGGGACAGTGCTGATCATCGCCTAGGGCACAGCCAAGGGGGTTAGTGATAGATGTACTGTGGGGCCAGTCCCACAGTAGACCCAGTCTTGTAATATGCACAGTACTGTCTGCAGGCCTTAGGACTGGGTCTAGGTCTAACCAGGAGTGCAGACGTGCCCTCAGAAGCTTGCAAACCTGCCTTTCTAAAAAAGCTGTCTAAATCACACAGCAAAGGAGAAAGGTTGGGAGGATTCCCACTAGCAGTGGTAATAAAAGACATGAGCTCTGAGAAGATATTTCAGTAATGGCAGCAGTGCACCACAGGTAGGTATGATTTGGAGTCCCTGGAGGCAGCATAATCCTGGATTCTTGTTTCGCAATGTTCACTTTCTGTGGAGGTCCCTAGAGAGGAGAAATCTTCTCACCATCTTCAGGAAAAGCTGCAGGCAATTATATTTCATAGAAAAAAAGACATATTTTAGAATTGCACAGCAGGGGTGCACGACTTTGACAGCAGCCTGAGGACTGCACAGAATTGCATATCACTCGATTTTGGTCCGTTATACGTACACAGAGTCGTTATTTTTTATTACTGACTGCTCTGACTGCATTAAACACCTGAACAATAAAGCCATCGTGGTTTCCTGTCACAGCCAGGAAAGTCATGTCAATGGGAAATCTGGCCCTACCTCCTGTCAAACCAACATCTTTGCCTTTGAGATGGCCAGAGGAATTTGAGTGAGTCTGCTGAGCAGTTGCAGTGTTCTGATTTGGTCAGATTCAGACCAGAAAAAAAACCCTCTTCACACATAGAAGGTCTTCCAAAAAGGTTTATGCAAATGGCAGCTCTCTCACTTGACTTAGGGGAGCTGTGACTTGGCAGGTTTATAGAGAAAATCCTCACTTTTTTGTCTGGAAGCTTGTTAGGAGAGCGGATCACCACATGGTAACTATCAGTTCTGAACAAGCTCTGCCCTTACCTTCTTTAGGTTCAGCTGAAAATGAGTCTGCAAACAACCTCAGCATTTCGAGTACTCCTTTGAACTGTTGATCAAAGAAAGCATGACATTTCTGCTTCGCTCAGTACAGCTAGGGACAACTAAACACTGAGATGATCTTTTTGGCAAGTAGAAAAACTTTCTGCTGAAGTTGCCCATGATGATGCTTGCAGCTGCGGTGAATAATCTCTGGATTCCCAATCCCTTGCAGATGCAGACACAGGCCTCCTCCCCTCTGTAAGCAACAACCTCTGTTTTCCTCTGCTCCTTTGTCAACTGTGAACAGAGACCTGCCAGCAGCTGCAATATACTCATAAAAAAAAGCAAAGGTCTCCGCTCACCTCTGTCCCCCAAGCAGCTGTTCACAAATGTCCTGCTCTTTACTATGTTCAATATATTGAAGTACCTGCAAGTAACGTTTTGTCAGCTGCTGAGAATCCAGAATGGCTTCAGCTGGTGGGGCTCAGAGGCCCATGGTGGCAACACGTGGCCAATAAACCATCTCCCTGGCCTTGCAGAGCTTGGCCTTGAGAGGGGAAGCTGCACCAGCGGGCAGATCCACTTGGATCCTAAGAAGTTCCCACACACGTTCAGCTGATTTCAGACATCCAGAAATTCCCATTGCATCTCTCCTGTGTTTATGACCTTTCCTCCCAGAGATGTAAAGTGGAGGTGGTACCCATGGACAGACAAGGCTTGTCTCCAATCAGTTAATCTAAAGAACTAACCAGAAGAAAGCATTTGCTGTCCAGCTGAACAAGGCTTTTAATGTGAAATGCTTCACAGAGTCACAGATTCATCAAAAAAAAATCGTGGAACATTTTGCTAAAACACAGCAGTACCTAGCTGAAGCTGCTGAGTAGGTTTCTCACATCCAGAAGGAATTTTACCTTTCCTTGGAGAGAGCCTGGGATATCAGAGACTGAGGTTCAAGTCCCTCAGCCAAACTAGAGAGTCCAGGTCACCCTGTGGGGCCATCAGATGTCTTGTGAGTCTGTTTTTTCACGAAAACTTTCATGGAGAAGGTTGTATTTTGATTTCATTCTACAGAGAAATGAAGTATGATTACCTTCATATTTTGCACAAGATAGAGTCCTGGTTTTCTGAACAGGCCTAGCTAGCAGTGAGTAATTAGACTGAACTTCAGGGATACTGTATTCCCCTCCATATTTTGGACATTTTGCAATTTTTTAATTACTATTTTACAGATCTAGAAATACAAGGGAGTCTCATAACATTTTAATTTATGGGTTTTTGCTATCCAACCATAAATAATACATTATTTTTGTGTGTATATATATGAGTACGTATGTGTGTGGGTGTGTAAGCATTTAAGTAAAAATTGATATATGCAAAAGTGGTCAACAACAAATAATATTTAAATGGCTGTGTACGACTTCAAGTTAGCCTTGAGATACAATTAGACATTTTACAGTTCTTCTAGAGCAGGGGTAGGACAATCTTTAACTTGATCAGTGCTAGGTAACCTTTCAGACACACATTCTTTATTAACAAAACCATAAAAAAGTGATGAGCTTTTGTGGCTGTATCTGGCCATAGTATTTGGTTTTCTTACCTCTTCTAAAGCTACTGGGCCAAATCTTCTGACTTTGCCAAGTGGGCTTGCCACAAGATGCTGATAAGAGTGTAGATATGCAGTGATTGCAGCAGACAACTTCCGAGGTCTCATCTGTGCAGTGTGATGGGGCTGGGGAAGTAATGGTCCTCCATCACGGTTGGACTCGATGATCTTAAGGGTCTTTTCCAACCTAAATGATTGTATGATTGTATGATCACACCCTTGCTGATGCAGAAGTACTGCTGATGCAAGGAGAGCAAGGGCAGCTGGCTGTTGGTGGAAAGCTTGGCTAAAGGACCATGCTTTTACCCACCACGTGGATTCATAGGACTGGAAAGGCAGCCTAGAGCACTGTTGTGATACCAAGCTGTGTGCAGCTAAATCAGACAACTTGGATCTTCAACTGATTTAACTGTCCTAATAATTTCTGGCCAAGAATATTTACAATAGGATTTTCTTTCTTGAACTGTGTTAACACTTGGGATAACCATGCTGTGTTTATCAGTGTCCCTGAAGAGCTACTGATAACCTCACAGTAGCCAGTCATTACAGTATGTGAGGACTAACCCTTTGAGGGGGCTAGTTCATCATCAGAGTTACAGTCTCTCTGGGGTCTGCTGTAGAGGGTTGTCATCCACATCATCTTCCTCCTCTGGTTTGCCAGGAGCTGTGTCTGACCTCCAAGGACTTCAAAACGTGATTCATTGTGTGTTACAGAATGTCCATTCCTTTGGGCAGTGATTAAATTGCCTTTGATGTGGGTCACCGTGGAAGGATGAAGGCTGCATGATGTCACCAGTTTCCCTCCATCCCTCTGACGGACCTGTGCAGTGCTGCCAATGTCAATACAGAGTGGTGGTGCTGGCTGGCTGCGAGAAGCTCTGTGCTGAGTCCTTCCAACCCTGCAGGAACAGCCAGGGTTTTATCAGCCTGCTTGGCCACTGCAGGCAACATTTCACAGGCCCTTGCAGAGAAGCAACACAGGAGACTGTCCCGTAAGTCAGTGCGGAGCTGAGCTGTAGCTTCTATTTTAAAATAAATATTTCTACAGAGCTTTTTATTGTTCCTCCTGGTCTCTGCTCTGTGTGTGTGTGTGCCTGCATGGGTGGAAGTGGGGTGTTTAAGATCTGGATTCATCTGATACTGTTTTTCTGGTATTCTTGTAGCCGTGCAAAACTCAATGTTTTGTTACTGATGGCTCAGAAGAAAAGAAAAACCTCTGTTCTAGCTGGTCTGCAGTCAGCTTCAGCTTTCCCAGAACAGTAGCAGTCAACTTTTAATCTTTTGGGCTAGTAGGAACAGAGTATAGGGTAAAGGAAAAATGCAGATATTATTGTAAAAACTATGTACATCCAGCTATGGGAATATATTTATCTTTGAAAGACTTGCAAATAGGTTGCTGAGAAGCAGGGGCTCCCAAACTGGTCCCTAACTAACCCCAAAGCACTTCAAAGTAGCATATCTAAACCCAGGAGCAATGGATGCTGTTAGCTCTGATATGGGCTCTTACAGATGCTGTGGGGCAGGTGTCTTTTATCTCCAGTGAAAGCTGGTGCCTTGACAGAGTCCAGAGCTGGTGCTGCTGCCTGGACCTTTGCAGGTATTTATATATCAGGCTGAGGAGAAGGACAGGTTGAGTTCAGAAGCTAAAGCAAGAAGTGTAGTAGTCAGGAGATGAGTGGTGAGGATGGCGTGAGAAGATGTGCTTCTGCCTTCTAGGGGTGATGAGGGAGACAAGTGTAGGACATGGATTTGGGGTCCCACCTTGGTGGGAGGCAGTAGGAGGATGGGGAGGACAGTGCCTGATTTGAGACTTCAGAATTGCATGCACATGGCCTGCGTGAAGAGCTGGGAGCTGGTGCTGCTGCCCAAGGTAGACCCAAGCAAGCCCAAACTCTCCTGTAGGTCATGAGGAGGAGCAGCATTAGGTGACCCTTGAGGGTGGTGGGCACAGGATGGCCCAGCAGAAGTGGCTTGTTATGGAAGGTGCCCACGTTATCCCATCGCCTGACAGTCTGCCCCCGAGAATCAAGCGTGGTCCCCATTGCACTCCCACCCGACCATGCCCCAGGACTGGCTGGACCCAGACTGTCCAAACACAGCCTGTGACTGCAAAGGCCATGATACAAGATTTCCCTGAAAGCTGGCATGGACACCACAAACAAATGGTGAGTTCATCCTCACCCTTCCTTTCCTCTGTATCTCCATCCCCATCCCCCTTCTCAGTTACTTCTGGCCACGGATTATTTCCATTTCTACCCCCACTTCCTTTCCTTCAGAAAAGGAAGTGGGGGTAGAAACTCTGCCAGGATAGCTGAGAAAGGTGGTGAGACAACTGCTACCTTTGGGTAAGAGTACCCTCCAGTTCTTCCTTTTTGATGTGGTAGGAAAGAGGGCATGTTGGGTACAGCTGTTTGATGGCAAGGTGCTGCTCACCCAGGGACATTTCCTAGGGCTGGAAAACTCGTAACACAAAATGACATGAATCATCCTATAGATTACTTCTAAGAAATGAAGCTTGTTGTAGGTATATGACAAGCCAAACAAGAAAATCCATTGATCAAACGGTGGACAGCAGGCAGGGCTGGTGGGAGGGAAGCTGTGCGAGCAGAGAGGTTTCACTGGGGGCAGGTAATCAGCGGCTGGGTGTTACCTGTGGTAGAACCATGACATGAAAAATGAAGCCAGATCACCAGAAAAGTAGGCAAAAAGGGCAGCATTCAGCTAAAGACAGCCAGAGGGAAGCATTTGTAATGTGATCCTGAGAGAGACTGGAGTAGAGTACTGCCTGGGAGCGGGGGATAGAACAGCTAAGAAATCTTGCTACTTTGAGTCCAAACATGTTTGTAGAACATGTTTTCTCTTTTTGTTTTTGTAGCTGAATGGGATCACATCAGTGAAATCCCTGATTCTGCCATCTACTTTTCTTAACAGAAGCAAGCAGGAGAACTCCCGGTGCTGCCTGGATTGGGAAGCACAACCCCAGAATCAGGCAGAAAAGCAGTCCTGGCAAAGGGCTTGTGAGTTGATGGTCTCATTGAACCGAGAAGAACCAAATGATGGAGATATCAAAAGGGCCTGACTGGAGTTAGGAAAAGACCTGAAGAAATCACAAATAGGATGCAAAACAAGACCCGTCGATTTTGCAGTAGGAATTAAGACTTGAAGCAGCTGTAGACTTCAGAGAAGGAATTAAAAGAGGACATAAAATATGAGCTGGAGTCTTTGCAAAAAAAATGAAAGCAGTGTCTGGAAGTTTCCCAAAAAGGCAAAGAGACAAGCCTTAGATAGGAAATTGTTGAAGGCAGCATCTACAAAGCATTACCCTGCTTTGGGAAGCCACCCAGTTGCATCATTTTTAGTCTGCAAAGATTTCGCTGAGGTTCTTGGTAACCTGATTGTTATACTCCACAGGAGATTTTCCACTAAAAGGAAGGAGCCCAAGAAACTTGTAACTGAATGAAACTTTTAATTGGTTTGAACCTTGTCAGCAGAAACAGACTGAAGTGAGGACTCCAGAGGGTGCATTATGGCTCTGAGAAGGACACTGGAAGTCACAGTGGTCATATATCACCTGGATTTAACTGTGATAAATAAGATGGTTTTTAGCACTTTCTTAACTTACTCATAACCTAGAGCCCTGAGGAGTCAACTTGCCTAGCTCCAGTGATATAAAAAAAAAAAATCTCCAAGGATGGAGACTCCACAACCTCTCCGGTCAGCCTGTGCCAGCGCTTGACCATCCTCACTGTAAAAAAGTTTTTCTCTTATGTTTTAAGTGCAATTTCTTGTGTTTCAATTTGTGAGATCAGCCCACAGTGCCTGGGAGGCTATCTCATAGGAAGCAGCAGGTTGGTGCCTGCAGGAGAGGGGCAAGGGAAGGGACGAGGCGCTGCCTGGTGGGTGGGAACCTCTCCTGCGACGTGCAACCCTCAGCCCTGTGACAATTTGGTGTGGTGATGTGAAGATTTGCTTTCTTTTCAGATTTGGCAAGACTTTTGCAGAAGGACACCACCAGACACAGATGTTTCAGGGCTAGAAGAGCAGTTGCCAAGAGCAGGAGAGGTTGTGGGGGAGGATGGTCCCTCCAGAGCCCCGTCATTGCTCGGGCAGCGCGGACACCCACTGCCCTCCCTCGCCCAGCCCCTCTTCCCGTCTGGTTGATGCAGGTGCTGACGGTGGGATGTGGAGGATACTTCTGCCGTGCTGGATGTGTATGTGGGATCTGAGTGGGAAAGGCTGGGGAGGACTGAGGTTTTCATGCAGAAGTTGCTTATCTCCTTTTCCCAAAATGTTCCTGGGGTGTATTTGCATTGAGTCGCCTCCCTTCTGGTTTTGGACTCAAAAATAAAAACAGTGAAAAAAAAAGAATTCCTGATGGTGACAGCGCAGCCTTAGATGTTAAAATCAGGTCTCCTTTGTGGGTAGGAGCTCATTTATACACATGATTTATGCCTGCTGGAATGAGAGAGGGACAGACTTAACAAATGACAGGTTTTGAATGGTTGCAAGGTAATGTTATTAATGTCTGCTGACTTGGTGCCCTGCCCAACTTTGAACTTCTTTCAATTGCATGGGGCTGAACAAGAGCTGCGTGAGTTTTGAAATATTTCCACATAAAATAAGCTCCAAGACAGATGGAGAAATGAGAGTTTCCTAATGGGGCCTAGTAAAAAGAGCGCAGAAGGAAAAGAAAAAGGCAACAAGAATCTTCCTCAATTGAAACAAAAACAAGGAATCAGAGGGAATAAATTCCAGTGCCAACCGCCGTCATCTGAGGGCAGGCTTTTTTAAAAAGGCATTTGTAACATCTTTCACCCGCTTTGCAGGCCTGGCAGGTCAAGCAGCACTGCATCTGTATCCCCAGCAACAACAGCCTCCTGCGCCAGCGCGACCGAATCCCAGCCTTAATTTATTTAAATGCGTACAAGATGATTCAGTAGGTGCTAATGCTGCTAATTCAGTAGGTGTTAATGCGTGAATAATTATAGACATATTTAAGCAGCTGGTGTTGTTCCTTCAAAAGTTTCTGTGCATGGAAATTAATAGCTCTGTGGTTGCATGTGTGCTTTACATGTTATAAAATGAAGATGTTGGTAGCAGCTCTGCGTTAAAGTTTGAGTCAAGATTTTTCACTTGAAGTTGAATTAAAACTCTTTGGTTTGCACTTTGACGTCTCCAGACATGGCACAACAGATCTCAGAAAATAATTGATTTTTTCTTTGCATTCTTTTAAAAAAATGTTCTTTGTTTTCAGACTGCATCTGTTAAGAATTTTCCTTTATTTCCCCTCACGTTTCTCAGGTTCCCCAACAGCACAAGCTCCGTCCTAACAAACTTCCTCCACACACGTGTACTGATAATATCTTAGAGCCAGGCCAGCTGAAAACAACACACACAAACAAATATTCCCCTTATTTGCAATAGCTGTTCAGAGCTATGTGAGGAATAGATGCTGGAGCTGCTCCTTGCTCAGCAAATGTCTGTTCACATAGTTCCAGGTTAATGCTTTGCCTTGAGCGGATGGCAGGGCACCTCAGATAAGCACTCCCCCATAGAAAATACATGTACATGAAATGTAAACACCGTGGAGTGACAGTGAAAACAGCGGCAATGGAAATAACAGTTCATTTTGTGCCCTGTTGACTGCAAATAATACTTTCTAATGCATTTTGCTGTGAGGACAAAAAGGTTTCTAGGCGTTTGCTCAGGTGTGCGCAGCACCTTGCAGGATTGGCCCCTATGGAGACCTGGGCCGGTGCAGGCATTGGCAGCAAGGTTTTGACGTGTCAACTGTTTGGCTTTGGGACAGAAAACAGGGTTGAGCTGACGCTGTCTGGTAGATCTCCCTGGGTCGTCCTGACAGCTGTAGAAAGCACTTTATTGCTTCTACCAGATAACTGGGGGAGCCTGCTTTCTTTCTTCGCCCCTGCCCTCTTGGAAAGGAAGCATCAACGCTGCTTCCCCTCCGGCTGCCTGGCTGGTGACAGTGCCCGGCACAGCCTTGCAGAGGAGGGCTCCAGCCAAGCAGACCTGCAGAGAGGGCTGCAGACCCAGGGATTTCGTAAATAAACATATGCTATGAGAGCAGAGAGCTGCACCGACTGACACCGCTGTTATTCCAGCATTTTTTGCCTAGAACAGGTGATGGGGGCTCTGGTCTGTATTTGGATCACTACAGTGGCCACTCTCAAAAAGTGGCATGGGTTTGCTTTGGATAGGAACCAGTCCGCAAACATCTAGGATGACACAAAGCTTAGATGAATTAAATAAGCATTGCTCTAGCAGCTGTTTTAAATAGCTGTACATCAGCCTGACTTCCAGTGCCTCAGTTTTTAATAGATTAATATCATGTGAAGGTTTCACATTATCATTTGGATGAAATTCAGATATTTGAAGATGGAATGATATCCAGTACTTTTCTGTATTTCTGGGAATTTCATGTTAATATGCTCCTCTGTAAAAGGCATAAAGCTCTCTCCCCAGTATCAGACGTATTGCACAACAATGGCTCACAACTGTTAATTAAAAAAAGTCCAGGATGACAGGCAACAAGGTCTGCTCTCATGTGCTTTATATGCAGGCAAGGAAGTCTCGAGTTCATGAATGGTTCATTTATACTGCACTTTAACTTATCTGCTTCTTGAGTGCTCCCAGTCTTTTAAAAATGTTGGATAAATTTGCACTGGATACCCCTCGCCTAAACTGATTATCAGTATCAGATCCAAAAATAATTTAATTCCTCTAAACTTTACCTGTTTCTTCCTGCTCCACTGTACAATAGTTTATTGTCTGGCTCTGTTGTGCCACATTTTGTCCTGTCAGCTGAAGCCACAGATGGGCTGAAAGGGGAGATGAAAGTGTTCTGTGCTCCTTTACAAACCATAAGCCAAAACCCAGGGAATGCACTTTACATCAGATGCCCCCTAGCCATGTAGGTAATGACTATTTTACCTTCATCTTTGTACAGATATCTGTGAGTTGTCTGGGATTCAGAAAGTATGTACGGCGCACGGGGTGAGGGGGGCAGCCGGTGTTCATTAGATAAAAGCTACATTTTCCTGACTTGTCAAAAATGTGCAGTGTAAAAGAACTCACTTTGGTTTACAAGCAAACCCCAAGAATTTGCTTTTTCTGTTGTTATTAGTTACAGAAAAAGTGAACGATTAGTGTAACCCAGGATTTTTCACAGAACTCCTGCAGGAGCAGAAACATAAGGAAAAGTGACCTGTTTCTACCTTCTCATGGATAAGTCTCTCTTCTCTGCCCCTTTGCCCCCCTCCTGGGAGAGGGTCTGCTATTTCTGCTTCTGGGAAAGGCAGCTATCAATCAGCCTCACTGGTCTCCTTGAGGCGCAGCTGGGGGACAAGCTGGGCCCTGGGGACACCCAGCATCAAGAGAGGTGGCTCTGCCCCTGCTGCAACCACAGCTGCTGGGGAATTGCCCCCAGCCACGCTGCTGCCACCTCCTCCCTGGGGAAACCGTGCTTCCCCCTTCCCTGAGATAAACCTCTGCTGTTATGAAGGTAACTCAGTGTGAAACTCAGGTGTAACTCAGGTATAAAATCCTTTATGTCGTCACAGTTTCTCACTCGATCTAGTCTTCATTATTATCCTGATTTTTCTTTGAACTTTTTCCTTTCCATCATTTCCCTGCTTCAGTTTTCAGCTTCTTTTGAAAGACTAAAATTTTTTTATACTTAGATATGTGACAAAGAGAAAAAGAGAAAAGAAGGGAAGGGAAGGGAAGGGAAGGGAAGGGAAGGGAAGGGAAGGGGAGGGGAGGGGAGGGGAGGGGAGGGGAGGGGAGGGGAGGGGAGGGGAGGGAAGGGAAGGGAAGGGAAGGGAAGGGAAGGGAAGGGAAGGGAAGGGAAGGGAAGGGAAGGGAAGGGAAGGGAAGGGAAGGGAAGGGAAGGGAAGGGAAGGGAAGGGAAGGGGAGGGGAGGGGAGGGGAGGGGAGGGGAGGGGAGGGGAGGGGAGGGGAGGGGAAAAACTCCTGTCCCCACCCCAAAACAAAACAAAAAAGAAGAAGAAGAAAAAAATAAAAAACAAAAACAAAAGAAGAAAAGAGACCTGAGCTATGCAGGGCTCTTGGCATATGCCAGAAATGCAGCCACAATGTACCAGCAGGAACACACCCATCGGCTCCCCTCCTGGAATAAAACCTGAACAGCAGGAGCCAACCCCTTGCTCCAGTCCAGGCCACAGAGACATCAGGCTGCCCTCCAAGCCCAGCCTGCTGCATGCCACCACCCAGCACCCACAGCATGTTCTCCCTGCCCAAATCCCAGGGAAGAGGTGTCGCCTTGTTGTCCACTCCAGAGGACTGTGTATGTGCCTGTTTTGGCTCCAGAGGAGGTGCACATTTAAATAAGCTGAGAACCCCACCAGGAATGTCCTGTCAACAGCTCTTTCTTTTCAGTCCTGCTTGAACTCTAGCTGGATCAGTTGTGCTGGGAACAGCAGTCCTGTATGGCATGGTAAGAAGGAGGTGCAATTAGGCTGGAACACTTTACCCACATCAGTCCTATATGCAAGAGCAAATGAGCTGGAAGCTGCTTCCTGTCGTGAAACAAGCTTGCACTTATCCATTTGTTTAAGAGCAAAGTGTAAAGGAGGATAAGACTTGATTGCTGAGCCCCCATCCAGGCTTTTAACTGAGCCACAGCTCTCCTGGCACACAGGGATGGCGGGAGACAATTCTTGGCTTTCAGAATCCCTGAAAAGGGTCAAAGGAATGTACAAAGGTGAATATGCTTCCAGAGTTGTGTGGCTCACATTGAACCACTTCTACACATCCATCAGTGATTCCACAATGAGGACCAACTTGCTTGCACCAAAAAGCTGTCTTCTTGGTGTCTACATCTTGCGTTTCCTTCCAGCACTCCTCAAAGTTGCTCTGCTGGTGTCCTGGAATCTTCTTCTACTTCTCATGCCAGGTTTCTGCTGTCCCTTTTAAATATTCCTTCTCACAGACTCACAAAGAAGACTAGAGAGCATGCAGCCAAATATGGACTCTTTTGCACCCTTTCCTCTGAAAGACCCATGCCACCAAATATGCTTTAGCAAAAAAAGTCTGAAAAATGGTATTTCCTTTGAGCCAGGATCACAGCAGCCCTGCAAGCCCCATGTTTAAGGGCCAGCAGGAGGTGAAGCAGAAAACAAACAAGGGGTGATAAGATGTTGAGGGGACCTGGGACAGGGGTTTCACTGACTCATGTTCAGTAGCTGAGTTTGTGTTTGCTGCCCGAGAGCAGGACAGAGAGGCAGGGGCTGTCTGTGAATGGAAGGAGGCATCAGGGAGAAGGGAGGGTGGAGAGGAGGACAGCAGTGTGCTGGGGACTGGGAGCTGGTCAACGTGAGCCCTGATGGGCACAGGGATGAGCTGTAGCTTGGCCGGGGCACTGGAACCCATTGGTGTAACCCCCTCTGTCATCCCCCATCACTGCTGAAATGTCCTATCAGAACTGAGGGACCAAAAATATGGCAGACAATATGCATTTAAGCTCCATTTATTTTTTAGAACCACTTTTCTGCAGAGAAACAAACATCCTTAAGGAGTCATTATATTGACAGAGCAGTTTTATAAAGTGTTCAGCTCTTGTTTGAATCACATCATGAATTAGCCTCCTTAGACCAATGCGTTACCAACTCCGGTGCGAGTGACTGGGTAGTCCTAGGAGGCACACTTTGTGTCTTGATTGCCATAGTGCCAACACTATGGTAATGACAGCACGCAGTGAAATTTGCCATCTGGAGTAGGGAGTCCATCCATTGCTACCAGAGGCACCCGCGTGGTCACTGACCTCTTCTTCTAGTGAGGCCCTTGGATGTGAGCTTCAGCATGGGTTGGAAGAGGTGGGAGATCCCTCCCTGGCTGCCATGGTAGACTCAGGCAGTAAGAGTGGGACAGGCAGTCTGCTTACAGAGGTCCCCCAGATGTGGGGTGAGGTAGGGGATGAGGCCAGAGGGCCTTGCTTAGGGCTTCCTCCAGAGATGTCATTGCTGTGCAGCCTTCTTCAAACAAGGCATGAAAATGGTGAGGGACCTGGGGTTGAAGGATTGAGCTTGACTTGAGAAACCAGGGTCAGGCAGAGGCCTGGAAGAAGACAGCAGTGCTGGTGTGGCTCCATGGAGCCACTCATGCACCAGTGGCCAGTACAGCACTCAGCTGTGTCAGGAGAGCACCATTGCCTCCCTAAGTCGCTGCCTTGGGCTTTAAATCCTGGTGCCGAGGAGCTCAGAGCATTGTTAATGCTGTGTAAGGACCTCGTGGCCTCAGTCCAAAACTGTGAGCCCTCTGTTTGGCAGCTGCCTAGCCCTGAGGCACCTGAAACTCTGCATCTGTCCATGTTGAGGATCACCTCCATTTTGTCAGCCTACAACAGCTCAGCACCTCTCCTAAACTGTGTGTTGTTCCAGCTATGCGGCCTGAGGGGTTTAAGCCAGCTCTGTCTGTGCCTGGTGGTGTGCTCTGCAGGAGTTTGGCCAGAGAAGGAGAACCACAGTGGTGTTCTGATGACCAGTTAATTGTTGTGTGTTAAATAATCATTTCAGGAACTATACGAATAGATGCTAGAGCAAGAATGAGACCCCCAGTGTCCCTGTCTGGGCAAGTGATTGAGTTCAGAAGTTGATAGCGCTCTTGCTCGCTCTCTCCCTGTGGTCCAAATGATCTTTAATGACTTCTTGCCAAGTGGAACAGTTTCAGCAGGAGAGGCTGATGCTGCTTCTTTTTCCTCTCTGGAAACTGCTGGGGTTTGAGTCCTTGCAGGCAGAGGGCAACTCCAAGCCAGTAGGTGTTTGGGGAAGAGATCTTATCATTGATCTGTCTGTTGACCACTATCACCAACCGTGCCTCCTTGGGCTTTGTTTTGAGTGAAAAGATGTCTTTTCCACAGGCTTTGAAACAAAGCAGGCACTTAGGAAACATAGGGGGGCTAAATCATGATTAAAGTAATATTTCTCAGCCAGATTTTCCTTCTTGGCCCTCTCAGCAGTCCTCGTTGCAGGAGAGGGTGCTGGTAAGGTGCACCTGGGCACAACGCCTAAGTGGGGAGAAGAATGAGGTTAAAGAGACGGCTTTATCTCCAGTTTTGCCCACTGGCCAACTGCAGTGGAAAGTGCTGATGGTTCGGGCTCTTTCTCTGAAGTGCCCTTCCTCCCCAGCGTGCTGCAGAGGACCGGGCTGGGCACCCGCTGCCGGCTCTGCATTCCACCTTGAGAAGACAAAACTAAAAGTTAGGTGGACCATGCTTGGTATTTTGGCATAAAATCAGGGTTTTTATGGGTCTTAGCTCTTAGCCCTTAACCCTGTCATGCGTCCAAGTATTGTCAGTGAAATGGAGATAACAGCACCACCAAACTCAAAAAGTGCTTGGAGACAGGGGTATAAAGAGACTGTGAGATGCTCGATCTCACAACAGTGGGACCCATATAGAGAACCTCAGTGTGGCTGAAGTCAAAATGAGTCTTTCTGTCGATTTTGCTGGGTCTTTCAATACATTACACAAAATGGAGGTGCCAGATAATTGCCCTTATTAATCATTGCTGGAGTGCAATTTGCCCAGGGTGTTTGACACTACTGGTGCTATGTCTGATTCTGCATGGGTCATTTAAATGTTGCAAAGCAACATTTGTTTTACAGGCAAAATACAGTAAATAAGAGATCTCATTTTAAAATATTATACAAGAAAATAAATGCATTTGAACACTACAGACTATAAAACAATTGCCTTACCTACTAAAGAACAATGAATGTGAAGCGTGTTTCATGAGTTGGAAAAAATAAGTTGAGAAAAACAGACACCCAGGGAATTTTTTCTGCAATGGAGGCTTGCTTCTACTATAGCCAGAAAGGATGCGCACTTCATCTTGCATTTTAGATTACAGACGTACTTACAATGAAGAATTATTTCATAAAATATACAAGTAGGAGGCATTTGGGCACTCACCCATAAAAAGTCCAGCCAAGACCTTACTGCTCAAAAATTAGAAGTTACAAAATTCAAATTATCATAATTTTAAAAAACCCTTTTCACATTAAACTGTGCAGATTCTAGCTTTGTTCACAGCACAGTCAGAGGAGGGAAAAGCTGCCATCTGAGGATTTCCATCATTCCATCATTTCCATCTGAGGATTTCTCCCAGCAAGATGCCAGAGTAGCCCTGAATCAGTGGCACTGATCTGCACTGTGCGTGCAGTGAGTTGGATCTTCAGGGGATCAGTGCACCCCAAAAACACAGAGAGAGCAAACTGGTCACGAAGAATGTCCCTGGTCTTTGACCACATCCAGCATATATAATCAGATGGGAAACTCTGCAGCTTGGCATTAATTGCTGGCTGATTCCTTGCAAATCCTTCTGCTCTGGGAATCAGACTCTAAGTAAATAAATGGTAAGAACAGCAGAGAAGACAGATCTCAAAATGTGTTTTTTTCATCTACAAAGGAAACACAGCGCAATTTCAGTTGTGCCTGATGGTGTTTCAAAATAACCTAGCAAGTACTCAGTAACATATTTAATCACAATGAAGACTTTGTGATATTACACATCCTTACAAGACAAGTTTGCAAGGATGGTACAGAGCAAATATACACCACAGTGGGGGTGCCCATGAATTTGCTGCTAGAGCACAGACCAACAACACAGGGAAAGCTGGCCAAAGCTCACAAGGTTGCATAGATTCGGGAGCTGACCTGCCTTTGAACTGCTTGGGGATAGATGCATCTTTCTAGGGGCTCCAGTAGCTCTGCAGCCACATGCCAGCTGTCTCAGAACAAAAAGTCAGGAGGTGTTTGCAGGGTACAGTGGAAGGAGCACACGGGGTGCCTTCATCACTGGTATGGCTGTGGTGTGATGTGCAGGCATGGGCAGGGAGCTGAGGAGAGGCAGGTGTTGTGGGGAGAGCTGTGAGTGAGCATCTCTTTCTGAGCTGGTGGAGAAGAGGAATCCATAGATATGATCTCTTCTTCTTTGGTTACAGTGAAATGCGTGGAGCAAGGGAGGTTTACTGGGCTCACGTATTTATGCTTTACCTCAGTGCTGCCTCAAACCAACCAAGGGCCTGGGAATCCTTTCTGAAGTACAAAAAAGTGCTTTCTTATCACTGCTTGTTTTCTCATGCAACAAGGAAAAGAAAGGTGAGGCAGAGGAAACAGGACATGCTTTGGGCACCTGTGCTTCATGGTAATGCTGGGCTGTGTTTCTGCCTTCTTAGTGCTTGTTTCAAGCCTTTTATATGTGCCAGCCAAGAAGGGTGTTGGCTTCCTACAAAGCCTACTCTTGAGTGGGAGATTTGCTTTGGAAATATTGCATTACTGGCAGTGGAAGAAGCAGTGGAGCATGATCAGGGTGTGATCATTGACCTGAAGAAATGTGTGTTAGTGCAGAGACACATTGCCTCCAAGGAATAGGAAACAAACCTCCAAGAAAGCCAGAAAAATGCTTCATTTCATTACTGGGCTGTGAGAGCTCTCCTAGCATTTGGTAGATAGTGCCTTATGTGCCAAATTCCTAATAAATACCTGAAAAAAGGAATGTAATCCCAAATTTACTGAAACATGGGAATGTTAAAACACTGGGTCACACCAGCAACAATGTGGGAGTTTGGCAGGAGTGGTTTTGAAAGACTCTTCTGTCATGTCTACTTTTTTCTATTCTGCAGAAGAACTGAAGACATTGATTTTATGGCTGAAAAGAGTATGGAGAACAGCAGCCCTGGCGCTGGAGAGGAAGCTGTCCCCTGGGTAATATGGTGCCATGGAAATACAATCTGATGGCCAAAGTCACCAGATGGTGCTATTGTGCACACTATTTGTGTGCGTGTGTGACCATTGCACACGCTTTGAAGGGATGTTATGGGGTTTCTCTTTGGGACAAGGGCACTGGGGTGATTTGCTCTCTCCCTTTGTCTCTACCTGGTCCAACGCAGACCTTCGGGCTGAGCTCTCCTGGGACTGAGCACTGCCTTGCCAGTCCCGACTCCCAAGATGGGGACCACCTCAATGCCATTTCAGCCACCACTGTTTGAAGTTAAAGCATAAATAAAACAAGCTACACACAGAAAAACCCTCATTCTGTTTCATTGATTTCATCCCTATGGGGAATCCCAACATCTCCACACAAGAGGATGTTAAAAAAAAAAGCAGGGGCTTCCATGATGCCCAAGGAGGCAAGGAGCAAATCTGTCCATCTCTGATCAACCGAAGCACCTTCTGAAGTATCCCACAGCAAAACTACCCTGCAGCCAAGCACAAAATGACTGGCCTTTAGCCTATGATCCCGCAGAACTGAAGGACACTGCTCCATGCCCCAAGAGAGTGTTTCTTTCTGGAAAAGACTCCGCTTTCTCTTCTGAGTGAACCCTGTAGATCAACTCCTAACAGCAGGTTTGTGGCCTGAGCAGCTCTGCTGTGCTGAGGCATGATGAGAAGAATATGGGCCAGGTTCAGAGAGACCTGGCTAAGTCCCTGTCACCTGCACAATAATATGTGTAATATTACATACCTACACAATATTAGCTATTTAACAAGTACACTTTATAAGCACACAGGCATATATTCATATAAATGCATATTTACATATAAATAGCATCTCAAATTATAATTATATATTATAATACATAATATGGTGTACACTTCTATAATAGTACCTGATACCTGTAAAAAAACCTACATAACATTACCCCTGTGGGACCCTCTCCTCAGAGGGAGCACACTGCATGTTCAGGCATGCTTGCTGACCTTGGGGACAGCTGTGGGAACCACCTACTTCGTCTCTCCCTACCTGGAGTCTTGTTCTCCACCACCATCACAATAGTGCTGATAACCAAAGCAGGTGACTGCACAGGAGGAGGGCATGGGCCTGGCCCCAGATGTGCCTTTTCAGAGCTCTGTGCTTGAGCACTAATTAAATGCCATGGGACAAAACTCAAGCTGCAGGGGAAGGTGTCAAGTTGGCCAAGCCAAGACCTGTCTTTTGCATCTTGCAGAGAGGTAGGGGGTGTAGACTGGAGCTACAGAAGGTGAGAAGATCCATATCAGCTGGGCATGTACAAGTCATTGGGGGACAGTTGTGGTCCCATCACTCCTTGTGGAAAATGTGGGAAAAATGTAGGGGAAAAAAGACTTGCGTTGGTGCTCCAGCCTTGGCTGCTGTGGAGTCTGTAGAGGGAAGGTCAGTCCAGCAAACACCACCGCCAGCATCAGGGTTCTGGGTAAGGCATAGGATTATGTGATGTTCAAGCTTGTGCATTATATATATATTTTGCTTTCTGCCCATTCTGCAAGTCTCTTAGTGAACCTGTTTTCTCTGTTGACTGTCCTCTAATTCTTTTTTAAAATGCGTACGCAGTAATCCCACTGGTTTCTAAACAGTATTCAGACCAAAAGTGTTCCCCTGAGATCCTGAGTGACAAGTGAAAGGTATTAATGGGCATTTTAAGAGTGCCATTGCAACAGATACATCTTTTCATGGGCCATTTGGAAGTTATTTCTGTGAATTTTTTTTAAAGACTTGCTCTCTAAACCAAGTAGTAAATTAAGCAAAGCAACATGTAAAAGTAAAGGTGATATAACGTGCTAGCCTTTTTAAGAGCTTGTGGTTAAATTATGTTTTACAGCATAATTACATTTCAAAGGATAATGATCTTTTGCATGCGCCTGCTTCAGCACCTTCCACTCACAGCCACGACAAGAGGGATGGAGGCTCCTTAGCCACCTTATGAGGCTGTTCAGTGGACCTAAGGCTGCTCTAGCTTTAGCAGCAAGGGTGATGGGGGCAATTTGGACCTGCCAGATGCTGAAAGCCAAACTCCATATAGCAATGATGGGAGCAGAGCTCACAGCAGGATCAGTCCCATGCAAATGTGAGGAGACTCCTTGAAGGTAATGGGATTGCCCTGGTGGCCCAGTAAGTGTTGCCTATTGGGAGTATGGCTGAGAGGACCAAACTCACTCTGCCTTCATCTCCTCTAATTAAAGCCCTGCTGCCATGTGAGTCCACCAGGCTGAGGAGCTGTCTGTGCTACTCCGGCTTCGCTGCTGGAGCAGGGGTGGAAGCTGCTGGCTGGTCTTCACCCCCAGAGCGGGAGCTGCTCTGAGCAGATGGTGATGGGGGAGCTGTAAGGAGATGTCTGGTCCCCCTAGGCCCACACCACTGGTATCCCCCCAGAACTGCCCCAGGGCCACGGTAGAACCCTGCTGTCTCTGCTGCTTCGAGGGTAGCACCCTCTCCAGCAGGCACCGCAAGCAGGGGAGTCCATCCCCAAACCCAGCAGCTAAAGCCCTTTTGTCCCAAAACATCCCCGCTGCTGGCTGAGCCCTCTTCCTCAGTGATTAAAACCAGGGGGGCCACCTTTTTGACTCAGAAATAGAGCGAAGCAGACCCCTCTGAGTGGGTGCCTTTTGCCTTGCCCGCACCAGACCAAGCCCGCTGCAGAGACCTGCCAGCAAAGCAATGCAAAAAGCCCATGGGAAGAAGCAGCAGTGGCCTGCAAGAGCCCCCACGCAGGGACAGGGACAGGGACGGGGCTGGGGCTGGAGCGCTCCCCTGAGGGGGCACAGCTGCTGGAAGGGGATGAAGCGGCATCCATATGCTTTTAGCAACAGACACAGGACTTGAATCAATAATACAAGAAAGCCTGTGGTCGGCGGCATTTCTGGCCACAGCAGATGGACCACCATTCAAGGAAGGGTTTGAGGCTTCCTCTGCCTGAGGGGATTTTAAACCACATTCCCACATTTCAGGCAAGTACCCTCATCTCTCTCTGGCCTGTAGGTCCCTGTAGAAACTGCAGTGTTGCACAGCCAGGAATCAAAGGGCTGGTACGAAACTGAGCAAAAAGCATGGCTTTTGTAGGGTACTGAGCTGGGCAGGGGCTGCCCTGGTGTCTACACCCAAGAGCATCTCTGTTCATGGAGATACTCATACCTCAGCTGGTTACGACCCTGCGCTACCTGATCTAACTTGAGGTTGGATTTCACTTTGAAGTTTGCCCTGCTTTGAGCGGGGGTTGGACTAGATGACCTCCAGAGGTATCTTCAAAGCTAAATTATTCTGTGATTCTATGTTTCTATCACTGGTTTTTATCCAGTTACTGTTTCATGTAAAATCCCTCCGTGAAGTCCCCTAGCCATTAGGTACAGGCATGTTCCTTCTTGCCTGTTCTACCTCTGCCTCCATAAATCTAAGGAAGCTCAGCTGTGGAGGTAGAGAGTCCTCAGCAGGTTTTTAGCTAATGCATAAAGATTAAAAGCTACTACAGTCACCAGTAAAGGCAAGACTCTCAGGGTCACTCTAAATTAAGTAAAAGATCCATTAATTTGATCAAAGACCTAAATTATACATTATAGCAATTTGTATAACATAAGATTATTTAGTTCTGTATAAAATTTTGCATGGAAATCCACTTTTTTTCTGATACCTTTCAGCAAATAGAAATAACTCCAGCATATTAGAAATAATATAAAAGTGTATTTAATTACAACAGAAAAGATATTAGTGTATTATTTGGGTATGAACACAGGCAGATAAATGTAATCATATACAAAAACATTATATTAAATGAAGCCTGAAAAAGAATTGCATTTATTGTATCTTTTAATGGCAAATAAGTAAATTAAAACTATGTTTGAATATTGATTTAAACATGTGTTAGTTTTGTATCCATTAGGTTTAGATATGGAAGGGTACAGTCAGCACTCATTGTATAATCAAAGATATAAAAAAGATACATTAACTCAGAAACTGGAAAACAGAAATGCTGATTTTTGACATTTTTAGGGTGAAAAGGGTTATACTTTCTAAAAAAATATTTTCAAAAGTGCGTCCTGTTTTCAAGCTGTATTTATTTTCCATACAGTAACAAGTTCCACAGCGTGGTGCGTTCTACAGCAGATGAAAATATTTAGTATGTTAAATTTATGGCCGAGGGCAAAAAGCTGAACTCAGGAACCTATTTAAAGTGCAGTGGAAGTCTGTAAAGATAACGATGGGGAGTTGAAAGCAGTGAAGCCTCAGACAGTAATATCTCAATAACAAAGAGGTAATACTTTGCTGCAGAGGCTTTCTCAGCAACAGTTGGTCCATTTTTGTCATTACGTCTAATCAAGTCCAGTCTTGCCTCAGCCTCCTCAGCCAGCAGACATCCAGCACTTAAATATAACCGTATGTGTCCAGCGCGACTATAAGCATCGTAACGCGCTCCCAGCTCTGTCCTCCCACCTCCAGCTGGCCCCGGACCCTGGGGTGTCACATTCCAGGTTTTATCCGCTGAACGTGTGCGCCGATGGTGCGTGAGGCTGCTGTTCGCTGGAGGGCTCGGGGAAGGGGCGCGGGGGGGTTATCGTCCCTGGGGAGCAACGTACCCTCTCTGAGCCCAGCCCCAGCCCCAGCCCCAGCCCCAGCCCCAGCCACCTACGATGGGAAGCATCACCAACCCTGCCAGAAAGTGCCTGGAGTCAATACAGGCTCAGGCTCCCAATGCAACCGTATTTCTTCAGATGTTCACGGACTTCTTCATGCTTCCATTTGTCCCCTGCTGCATGCAAACAGCCACGTGGCAGCTTTCGCCTGCACGAAAGGCTGCCTGAGAGGCTGGCCATGGCTGCCTGGGCCTGACCCTGACCCTGCTGGCAGCCAAGCGTGGGAAAAGCCCCTCCTGCCAGGCTGAGGACAGCCTGTGCCTCCTTGTGCAAGAGGAGAGGGGAGGGAAGAGCCAGAGGCAGGAGCTGTCTGAAGTGCTTTCTGCAATTACACTGGAAAATTCATTAGCTTGAGTCAATGGCAGAAAACTAAGAAAGTGCCAAGGAACAAACAGGACCCTCCATTAACACACAACAGGTTTCACAAGGTAAACAGCCTTGTTCATAATTTGCTGAGGTTTTAATGTTGCCTACATGGCTTAACGCTCTTCATAGGATTCCTATTTTGAGCTGATAATTAGAATAAAGACATTAAATTACCCATATTCCTTAGTAATTATGTCCAGGCACTGGAATTCCAGCTGTGGCTTTTGATACATTTTAATGCAAATTTTAGTGAATAACATCCACTACCCTGGAGGAAGCAGAGGGGGATGAGCCTTTTCACAACTGGGGTGCGATGTAGGGTTGTGTTAATCCCTCCTGAGTTTTGCCTAAGTCCCCATCCCCCTGACCTTTCCCAACAAGCGCTGAACTTCGCATAGGAGTTACGTGGCATCCAGCACAGGTGACAGGGGGAGGCATGACCTGGGACTAGTAATCACCTTAAGGCCACTTCTCCAAGCCCATGTGATATAACTCCAGCTGGAGCCAGGGGAGGTACTGAAGCTACTGTGGAATAACATCTCCATATAGTGAGTTGTATATTCGGTTAGGGAATGAAGGTCTTGAGAAGGTGGTTCTGCTAAGAAGTTGTAGGATTGTAGTTTCCCTTTTTGGTACAATGATCTCTAGTAATGTTGGGGAGAACAGAGATGGGCAGAGAGCTCTGCTATCTCTGCCTTGTCTCCCGTTTGTACCAAAAGCCTGGAGGACCAGGTGCATCTCTGCCATGGAGGCCAGAGGACTTGCTCTGGGGTGGTCTGGGCAAACTGATACGTACCTATGCTATGAACAAGTCAAGATGTGATTTTTAGTGTGGAAGCAGGGGTGATGAGCAGTGCATCAGGGAAAAGTTAATCCACCTCCCCTTTCCACTGCTCCCTCCAGTGCTGTGCCGAAGATGGGCAGGCAGGAGAGACATGTTGGGAAGAAAGGGCAGTCGGTCGCTCCATACTCCTCCCTTAGAAAGGAAGCCGAGTTGCTAATATTATCTGTATTTATTGTATTTATGTGGCACTGAGCTCATCTTTGAGACATCTGGGCCCAAGAACAGTAATTAAAATGAACAACTGTTGACAGCAGTTGTCACAAATTGAACAACTGGCATAAATCAAACTGCCTGGAGTCTCAGCCATCTCTCCCAAGGAGGGGATAAATACCATCTAGCCGAATTAAGAAACCTCTGTGGAGAGCAAATGCTTGTGGCATGGAGTCAAAAACATGCCAGTGCTGGACTCTGTTTGGGTTCTGGAGGAGCAAATCCCCCAGCCCAGGTGCCCTCCTTGAAGGATGCCTGTCTGCCCCCTGCTCACCCCCATCCTCAGCCCCCTCTGATTCCAGCTATGGCACAAACAAAGCAAGCTTTCTGGCAACGGGGGAAGTTAAAAGCAGCAACAAGCTTTGTCTGATGATGGAGTTTGCATTATGGGCAGATACCACTGGCTCTACTGCATACTGAAGTTTGAAGATAGTTAAAGCACAAACCAAAAAGCACAAACCAAACCAAAACCCCACCCAAACCCATTTGAAATCCATGACATTCAGACTTAGGATGTATTATAAGTACCCAACAGCAGCCAAGCTCACTAAAGCAAAGATCCATCTATAATGGATCTCTAAACTCAATATCCAAAAGCAGCAGTTTAGGGAACAGCATAAATATGGGAGATGCAGATGTGGTGCCATCTTCCAGGCACTCCCCCAATCTCTGACCATTTGCAGCTCAGAGACATTTAAATGGCAAGGCTTGAGAAAACAAAATCTAACTTAAAACAACCTCGTGCCAATCAGATATTCATTACAGATTGAGTCATTGGGACATACAAAGCCGTACAGCACCTTCATTTGTTTCTTAGAAAACGGATAGATTTCCTTTACTTAGATCAGGCTCCAGTTTAACACCCAACTCCATTTATATTAAACAGTTGCTTTTCTACCCTCTTCAAAAGGTTTTGAGATTGGACCCAGGTGGAGGTCCTACCCATCACCTTCCCTTCACACAACTGGAAACACATGAGCCTTTCTAAACGGGGTAACCAGAATTGCCCTGGTGCTGAGGCTCTTCTGCAGCCCACTGGATCACGACAAAATCAGGGCTGAATAAAAGCTGGCAAAGACACAGAGACACCCCCAGTCTCTCCTGTGGGGCTGCCCTACCTCGGGGCCCTGCATGACCCCAGGCCAGCTGGACGGAGCGGGCTGCAACATGTCCTCAGCCCCAGCGATGAAGGTGGGACAGCAATGTAGAGTATTATTTCAGGAACTCCCTGGCTCAGGCGGCACTTACTCACAGGGCGTGTTCCCAAGTTTTGCATTCATGTGGCTGCAAATAGGTGCAGGAGTTTGTGCCTCATCGCGTAGCTGCAGGAGTGAGGTTGGAGGAGCTGGGAGATGCCTGTGGGACACATGACAACAGCTAGGGCAAGAGGAATAGCAGCAGATCAGACTTTGCTGCCCAGGGCTGTGAGCCCCATTCTCCTCAACATTTCTGATGCTCACAAGAAGCTCCATTAGTGTCTGCTCTGCCACTGCCTGGGCAGACGGCTCTAGGCTGGCTTGGACCTTCAGACCTTTTTCTTTAGGGCTGACTCAGTTGTTTTACAGGGGTGCTAAAAGGGGTGAGGGGCCTCGCTTGCCAGTATTTGTTCTCCTTCACTTGCTCAGCAGTGCCCATCTTCAACCTCTGCAGACCTGAGATAGCTCCCTGTGTCTGGATTCAGAAAAACTCCAGTCTTCTGTTTTTTCTCAAAGTGGTATAAAGGAGCAAAGACTGTGCGCATGCAACCTTTCAGATAATATTTGCAGCTTTCTTCTTACCCTTATTTATTATGTGTTTGGCTGTAGTTGTGGGTTGGGGCACCATTATACCAGGCACCATGCAAACACAGAACAGAAAGACTGCCAGTGACTAGAAGAGCTTGCCATCTAAATCGCATAAATCAGTGCTGTGATAGTACATAGAAAAAAGTGCTAATTCATGCTGGTGTGCTCCCAGCTGGAAAAAGAGAAATGGGTAAGCTCTGCTTATCTTCTCATGGCCTCAATCACAGCATCGCACACTGTGCTTCCAGCATCTCTGCAGTTTCCAGTGGTGATTCCTTCAGGTTCATCTCAGCCATGTCCCTTGCTGGTGAATAAAATACTGGGTAGCACATATCTCCTCCAGACAATCTTGCTTGAGCAACATATAATTGTAACAGTGCTTTTCTAGCACAGAGAAAGCCTATGCTTACTGGAGGGATGATTTGGGTTTGGCTCTTGGTCTTCAGGATTTGATCTTATTAATGGAATTCAGGTGGAAATAATAAACTTGCTTTATTTGGAGTGTGAGAGATGTGTCTTGAAAGGCAGTAATTGTGGCAGAGTTTTACTTTTGGTAAGCTAAAGTAAACAACAGGCTATCTAGATGGATATGATGTCCAAGTACTTTCCAAGCACAGGGGCTGAGATGTTGGCTCTGCCTGCTTTGTTTGCACTGACCAGTATAAAACAATCTGCATACCATAATCTGAAAGGAAAGGTCAGCCCAAAGGTCACATGTTTTAAGGGTGCTACTTCAAAGACATTTATCTCCTTTACAACACCATTAAGTCCCTGGTAATGGTCTATTGTCTTTCATCATCTCAACCTCTTCACCTGCATGTTTACATTCGGCCAAGCCTCCTGATGCGGGGCGTGGGGTAAGCAGGTGCTCGGTGGCTCCTGCTTGACGGAGCACACTCCGTGTTATTTGAGAAAGCAGCAGGCTGTTATGAGACTATCAAACCGTAACCACAGCCATCCTCTTCCCCCTTCCTGTAGAAACCAGTAGTTAAAACCTGTAGGTTTCAGCTGTTGTTTCTGATTCAGCCCTCCTTGCCTTTTTTGATTGCACTGTTCAGGCTGGGATCTCCACCAAGGTGGCTCCTCCACGATGACCGGTCCCTGCTGTTTCCCTGTGATGCCTCTCATACGCCGCTGCTGCTGGAGGCTGAGTTTGCTTGTCATACCCGGGGAGCGTAATGGCTCCTCTTCTCTTGATCCTCTTTTTTACTTTGTAAGATGGAAGCCAACCCCATCACTGCTATTAGCCTATAACCCCTGAGGAAAAATCTTGTCTCCTTGCTGCAGTAAATCAGATACTGTCCCATTGACTTCAGCGTGCATCACTACAGCAAAGTCCATCAGCTGAATATCCAAACCAAGCTCTTTCCTAAAGACCTTGGTGATGTCTCCCAGGGTTGTTGTCACCCAAATAAATACCCCCTTCCCAAGGGCACCTCCTTGGGGTTGCTAGAATACCTGAGGTACAAAGTCAGAGAGCACTGTGGTAAGTTCCCTTGGACTGAAAAATTCAAATACTTCTTTCTTCTGCCTTCTTTTTCACTAAGATGCACCATACCTAGATGCCCATAGCCTGATCATGCCCCCAGGGCAAGGTTTAATCTCTTTACACCCACAGCATCCTCTGGGAGCCCCATAATATTTGCAGTTTTGGGAAGAGGAGCCTTGTCTCTCCACATTTGCCATTGCTGCACTGAGATGCTGAGACAGAGAAAAGAGGATCTTTTTCATTCTCAGCTCTCTTTGCCTTCTAATTGACAGCAACTCTCTGCCTGTCAAGAGAGGGGAGGTGGGCTAGGTGGGTGGCATGAAGAGGTAGGAACCGCATGGAGCACACTGAGCGTGGGGTTGTGCTGCTGGATGAGAAGGGCTGCTGAGCCCCCAGACCAAGTGGGAAGGAGAAACTAGTGCCCCAGATCTTGACCAAAGACTGATGGATGCAGCACAAGGAGTTGTTCAAGAGCACTTGCATAAGCATGGCCAGATGCCTGCATCATGCAGAGATTAGGGCCCTTTCTACAATCTTGAGGCATTATCAGTTGTTATCAATTATTATTATTATTATTTCTAAATATCATACATTTAATCACAAATTTCTTCTTAAATTGTTCCTCAGTCTCTTTCCATCAGGCAGTAGTGGGGGACATTTTACAGGTTTTTCTAGGAAGAGTTCATAAGTGCAGTTTCCAGTTGAAGGTTTTCCATATAAGTTCATCTTCCACATACTTATAACTTAACTGAACTTAAATGTTTGGGCTGAAATTTCCCATGCCACGTTGAATTTCTCCATCCCTGGAGGTATTTAAAAGACGGGTAGAAGTGGTGCTTGAGGACATGGTTTAGTGGTGGACTTGGCAGTGATAGGTTAACAACTGGACTTGATCTTAAGGGTCTTTTCCAGCCTTAAAAATTCTATGATTCTATGATTCTATGAATTAGCTAGGAAAATATTAAAATTAAGTGATCTGGACTTTTCTATGAATAAGAAAGTAAAGAAAAAGAGTAGCCTTTGCTCATGATAAAAACCAAGAGAAGGATTATAGCTCTCTCCTGGATGAATTCTAGCACTGTTGAGTTTGGCCCTCCTGGCTGAAAATTACTTAAGGTCTCAGAAGATGCCTTTTCCTGTACCCATGAAAAGGTAGTCAAATTTGATGAAGCTGTGAGCTCCTGAAAATATTCAATTTCCCACATCTCAGTAGGGTTTGCCTGAAGTTTGGCAGCTCTTATCCCAAATATTCTGCTTGCCCCAAACATGACTCATCTCAAGCAGGGAGGGACTGAGCAGGGCTTTTCCTGAAACGGCTTCTTCAGGTCCTGGTTCTTGCTGTTACACCAGGCACGACACGGAAGGCAGAGAGCATCTCTGTGCTCCCAGTGCCTCCTGGTTAATGCCCGAGTGGGTGCGGGAAGGGGCACAAAACAGCGAGGAATGTAAAGGTGTTGGAGAGTGAGGAAGAGCAGCTGGATAGAATTCATTCTGATGGGTGGTTGGGAAGCAGTGGCTGGAGCAGACCCAGGCTGAGAAGACAGGAAGGATGACGATGGTGAAGTGTCTCCGACACACTAGAGCACCTATTTTCTCTAGACCTTCGGCTTTTGCTTTTGCATGCTTTCCTGATGGCAAGTGAAACCTTTGGCAAAAGCTGATGAAAAGCCAGAATTCCCAGCCTGTGGGGAAGTCCAGTGATAAGAATTTTCTTTTGTTTTTGTTCCAAATTGGGATGAATATCTGAAATACTGAAATTTCTGTGCTGGGCAATTTTTTTTTACAGTGGTGTCCTTAATTCTGGCATTTCTTAACTTATAACTCATTGGCTTTGCAATGTTATGTTCCTTTCATGTATAATTAGTGTGTAACTTTATACAACATATGAAACAATATCTCTTAAGAAGATGATGTGTGATAAACACACCCATGCGTGTGTCTAGATCTCTGTAAATTGCATAGCTGTAGAATTTTAGTTTCCATCTATTCCACAGGTGAGGAAATATATTATTTTAATAGGAGCTCTGTTATTCCCTAGAAATGTATAGGTGTAAACTGTTCGGGGTTTAATTGCTGTAAATGCTAGGTACTTATTTATCTAAACTGTACACAAGTAGATTCATGTGTATATATGAATATGTAGTTATGGAAGTTTGAAAGGAACTTTAAAATTCTGGTATCTCTTTTGCTGCAACTGTAATTTGACCAACCATATACTGTAGATGTATTTATTTATTAATTGCATTATCAGGCCCAGATTTTGGAATTGTGTTTTCATGTGTGGACCCTTCTGGTCACATGCTCCTCTTTGCAGGCTGAGGCTGTAAGTAACAGCCTGTTTTTCATCTCTTTAAGGCAGCTTGCATTTTAATGGGAAGAGTGCAGAAAAGCTTGCAATTGATAGCTGGGAATCACGCTCTTTCTCCTCCTTGTGCTGGTGGCTTCGCTGAAAAGCTGAGGGTGCCCAGGTTCTCAGCTGGCAGAAGGTGGAAAAACGCCAAGAAATTCAAAGGAGTCACACTGAACTTGACCAGCCAGGAACTTGTCCCATAATTTTTATTTTAGGCAGAAGAGGGAGAGTAAACATTTCCACAGGTCTGGAAAGAAGAACTCCTTTCTACGTGCTTATTACATGCTCCAAGTGGACATTTTTAGAAATTAGTCAGTAGTCACTTCAAAAGTGAAAAACTAGCTGATTCTGCAGCTCTCTGCCAGCACACTCACCAAACTAGTATAGTTCATAACTCATTACATGGAGTGAGAATTCTGCACTAGCTCCACAAAAAGTGGGAAAATGTGTCTAATGGGATTTTTCCCAGAAATTATGAAGCTCCTACTTATTTTGCTTAATTTGGCTTCTCATCCCACCCTCCCCGCTGCCCCAGTCTGTGCTTCTCCCATCCAGCTAACAAAGCTGATTATATTATAAAGCCTGATGTTGTTGGTCTGGGACAGGCGTGTTGAAAGTCAAAACAATTGTGGTTTTTTTTTTAAAAAAAAAACAAACTCCAAACTGACCTGTTCCCAGAGGCCCTGGCTGCAGGGAGTTGGGGTCAGCTGCCAGGTGCCTGCCACACAAATCCTCACTGCTGTGTGACTTGTGAGGGGACCCAGTGCAAGCTCCATGCCTGGCCAAGTTTTACTCTTCCATGTTTACCAACCCCTCTAAAAATGTTATTCAGACTCTCTGAACTAATACTGAGCTATAAGAAAATAGGGAGAAGTCTGCTGTTGATATACTGACAACGCTCATTGCAATTACCCAGGATGGAATAGCAATAATGCAGTGTTTCTGGAGTTGTTCCTCACAAAGGGATTTGAAATACCTGTTTCCAAATAATTTGAATTTACCTCTGATGATGCATTCTATCTGTGGTGGATTTTTTTCACCAACAAGACTAAATCAACCAATAGAGTTCTGCTATGCCTGCCACTTGGTTCCCAGATTTCATATGATCAACTACAGTGGAGGTGGACTATCCGTTTATGAGAATACCCCAGTTTTTCCTTATGTTGTTTATACAGACAGTTTTTTGCAGAGCTTCCTTGCTTTTCAAGGATGATCATCTTTGGGAGCGCTGGACAGTGAGTTGTGTATATGGATGTACGACACAAAATGTATAGTTTTTACAAGGCTTTCCCTGCTTGCACTATAGGTAATTTCTAACGTTTCTAAATGACCACGTTGTTTGATTTCAGTGAGGTATCAAGAGGGCTGTATTACATATTAACAGACTGAAAATCAGGCCCAGGTTTCATGCCAAGCCTGTGATACAGGCTCAGATTTCTTTGGGGGAGAGTGGAGAGGAAGAAAGAGATGCAGGGTTTTTTCTTGACTGTTGGCTGTCGTACAGATATCTCCTCCTTTCCCCGTGCACTGCCTCAGTTTCCCTCTGGCTGACACCAGAGATGTGGGGAGCACTTGCCTCCATTGCTGCTGCTGCAGCTCTCACCTGCATCATGCATCCCATTTTTGGGAAGCCTAATGTCCCCATCTGCCTTCTAGGGAGTTTGGGGCAGGACTTCCCATGACCCCGTACAGTGTATGTCAGGTATAGTTTTAAATGCTCTGAGAGATTCAAATAAACTGCCAGAAATAGAGGCTAACCAATAACAGAAGTGCTTGAAAATGAGGGCAGGTGAAAACATGCCTGTTTTTAGATTATTTCAATTCTTCCAATAAAAGATATTTTCTTCTCTCTACATAATTATACTTCAGATAAGGAATCTGTGCCCAAAACTGTGTTTATCTAACATGGGCAAATATCCTATCTTGCTGTATGTTATCAGATACAAACCTCTTCCTAGTTGTACATTGAGTTCATGTTTTGAGATGTCACTAAGTCTAACCTTGGCATTTCGGAAGCCTGCGTAGGCAGAGATATTTAAGATGTCTTTTGTTCTGATGAGACCTGGGGGGCTGGTGCTGGGCACCCTGGAGGTCCCCAAAGCAGTGTTTATTTCTATTGCAGGCCCCTGAGCATGGGCCATGCTGGGAGCTCCAACAGTCCTCAAATGCGAAAGAGAGAGAGAAGGAGAGAGAAGATACTGGAAAATTAATAATGAGCTTGAGTTTTCATATTCTGTGTTTGCCTGGTGGGCGAGACGTGATACCAGGGAGAGAGCTGGAGATGTGTGTCGCCTGTGGTGGGGAAGGCAAAGCTGGAAAGAGAGGGCACAGCCCATGACATGGACTCATAAACATCTAGCTCTGTCTCCTGAAAATGCAGTGGAAATTTTTTATAGGAGAAAAGGTAAGGATGCGCCATTTGGATGTTTGGACACCAGAGCTCTTTGAATGGAGCCGGCTTTTAGAGAAAAGTGTGATTTATTTGAAAGTAATGAGTGATACCGAATGAGATGTCTTGATGCTTGCCAGTTCGTAAGCGAGCAAAACCTATGGTTCCTGTTGAACATCTCTCCCAGGACTAGTAATATGAGAATAGATGTTCATCCTTAGATTGAGACACCTACATTCACAAAGAGATTTAGACATCCCAGGAAATCAGTGGGAACTAGATCCCCAGATGCCTCTGAGAATTTGGTATAATTAGTTCCAGGAAAACTTTGCCCAGGCTGTTTTTCCCTGCTACACACAGGACTGAAATGTAAGCAGGGATATTCTAGAACAACTGTAGAAATCAGATGCTTTTGAATTTGGGTCGGTAAGGATTTCTCTCTAGTTTTGCTCAGGTCAGAAGAGATCAGAGATGGGGTGGGAACCTACGGGGCTGAGTGACAGTGAACACTTCTCAACTTGCTGAAAACACTGGGAATGGAGCAAGTACAGACACAAGTCACAAATCAGCGGGTGACACAAGCCAAAAGTAGTTTTTAAAGGAAGGCAAACAGGCCTGGTTCTTAATGAGGCCACAGATGTTACTTGAGATTTTGCTCCAGTGACTATCAAGACCGCACTAGCATTACACACAGATGTTACACCAAATGATCTTGGGAAGTGGGGGCGTGATGTCATTGGGGGGTTTCAAATCTGGAACACATAATCAACTTATCTTTGTTCTGAGAGCTCTCATTATAGCCCCCCGGGCTCGTTCAGATGTCTATTTGCATAGGAAGTGCCCTGAGGAGAGATCCTGTTCCAGGACACAGATAGCTATGGTGACAGTCCAACATACCTGTTGTTTAAGTTTGTCCTTACGAGTGGCTGTAACGTATTATGGAGAAGAATTATGGTTGGATGGAAAGAGGATGAATGGTCTAACTCCCTGTCCAGTTCAAAAAATTTATTGTTTCCAGAGGAAACCTTGAGAGCATGTAGAGTCAAAGCTCTCCAGGGCAGGGCGATCATCTAGATATTTGCTGAGTAAATCACCTGGCAAAACTGTGTTGTATTCATAACAATGAATATTAGTAATGAGTAGTAGCGTGATGTTTTAAAGGGCTTTTCCTCTAATTAATACTGTAACATTTTTACCTTGGCAATGATTTGTTTTTTTCTCTGCCCATATGCCTTTGTTGCTGACTTGAACTTCGTATTTTGTCTAGATGAAAAACGTCCTTAAGTGCTTCTTAAAATAGAAATTGGCTCAGATACTGATCAGATTTCTGCTTTTGCTAGGTGAATTTGAAGGGAATAGAAAACCAACAGCCATTTCTATCATTGGATGTTTTGTCTGAAAATAAAACTCATGCTCAATACCCTAATCCTAAAAATAAGTTGATGTGCTGAAGCCAGCATGGCTACTGTCTCACTTGATTCCCACTGAGCACATATCTAAGTGCTTTTCTGAGTCAGCACATTATAAAACAGTCCTTGCAAGGAGCAGGGAGAACAGTGATAGCTCTAACAACTCCTCTTCATCTTTTTAAACAAAGTGTGTGGGACCAGTGGTCCAATACCAGATATGTAGAAATCTCACATTTCATCTACAGGAATATTTTCCTATAGAGTCGAAGGATGTTAGGGCTTTATAAACATGAGTAGACTTCATTTATTTTCTTTTCCTTGTGCATAAAAGTAAAATAAAACAAAGCTGATTTGATCTCTTAGCAGCTTCAAGGGCAAGAAACGTTATGAATGCCACAAACCCAATCTGAGCAGCACATGAATGAAAGGGCTTTCTGTATGGTGTGGCAAAGCATTTTAGCTGATCTTCATTACTTCTTTCAAAAGCAGAGATATTGTGTTGGGCTGTCATGACTAGATATGAAGGATAAAATACAGTTCACCTTTCCTTATCAGCAGGTACTCTTAAGAGTACTGCTCAGGAAAGACCCTATGCAGATCTAGATCGGCAAAATTTGGCTCAGAGTACGAGGGAGCAGTGCTTTATCTCTGCAGAGAATGACTCTCCAGGCTGACTGCACCGAACAGTGCTCTCCCAGGCAGTATTAACTTAAATCTCTGTGCCTTCAACCTCATAAAAACAGGGGCTTATAAACAGCTGGAGCTGTGCTGTTGCAGGGAAGAGGAGCTGCACGAGGACTGCAGCTGGGCAGCCTCTGCTCCCTGGGCTGCCGAGGGCTGCCCTGCCTCAGCATCCCCAGCTACCCTCCACCCAGGCAAAGGCGAGATTTGCCTCTCTGAGATCACCCTCATGCCCTGTCCTCACCTTCAGCCCTCTTCCATGGTAGATGCCACTCCATGTGCTTTCCCCTGGGAGAGCCACCGAAGGCTCTTGAGACACAAAAAATTATCTAGCTCACCCTGGATCTAGCTCTCTCCAAGTGATGCTCATCGCCACCACAGGTTGGAGGTATCCCAGGTGGCATGGACATCTGCAGGGAAGACTGTGGTGGTGGGGCAAGCAACAGGGACCACATCTGGCAAGCCTGGTGACCTGGCAAGATACAGTGCTGCCCTCGACCCTGTGATGGGGGAGGCGGTGCCATGGCAGACAGCAGCAGGGTCACCTGCCTTTCAGCAGTGGACCCATGGACAAGATTCTCCCACCTAACAGTCTCTGGTGGGTTGTCTTTCCCCTTTGAACAGACATGGGGCTAAGTGCCCGGGATGATGTGGTGTGAATCTGGGTCTTGGGACAAGCACTGCAGCCCGTGGTGATGGCTTTTCCCCCTTTACACTCATCCTTGCCTGTCCTCAGGGTAATCTGGCTAAAGATCAAGCCAAGTGGCTTTTTGGCATGAGGGGAGTCTGTGACGCTGCAGCATTGGGACATGTCCCCAGCGTTGGCAGCTGGTCCTTGCAGTAGATCCTGGCAGGGCTGATAGCAGGTCTTGGGTGTCTTTATCTTCAACCTTCTACCCCAATAGGAGGGTATTGCTATGGCTGAGGAGCGCTGAGGAAGGAAACTGTGCTGCATATAACTCAAATCAAAACTCACAGCCCCGGACTGGAATATTCCTGAAACTTCTTTTTGGGACTTGGGTTTCATAAGAATCACAAAGTTACTGCTTTGAACCCCTCTTCTCCCCATCACCCAGCAGCAACTGGTACTGAAGAGAAACTGGGAGGGCAACTCCAGTGGAATTACTCTGGGTTTACGCTGAGGTAAGACTCGGTGATTTCTCTGCACAAGGATTACCACTGCATTGCGTGATATCTGAATGGCTTCTGCAGGGGTAGTTGAATCCTAACATAGTTCAAAAGGTGTCCAAAGTTAGAATGTTGAGAGCAAACATAACTTGGAAACTATTCCATGCTGGAAACCTCTGCAGATAATTGCAGTCAAGAAAATCACTATCAGAAGGTAGCTGTGTGGGCAAAAATAACGTAACAAATGGTCCAGGCACTGTGGTTTTGCTTTCTTAACAAAATGTTCCCCCGCACTGCAAATACAAAGGGAAGGAGGAAGGGAAGTATCTGGCTATTTAAATGAAAAATGACTTTTCTCTGCAATCACCTTCTGTCAATAAAATGCTTATTTTCTGACATGTCAATTAGGTGATTCAAAAGCCAGATGACCACTGCCTTCCATTTAGTACCGCTCAGCTGGGTTAAATGTCTTAAGTGTTTACCCTTTATGACCAGTGGCATGTATCTGTTCTTAGTCAAACTGTGCTATGTGTGACATGTTTGCCTGTAGGTTTTTCTCTTGAGGCAAAGTTAACCATTATTATCAGATTCTAAGAAAAAATTGTAGATTAGGACAGTGGTTTCACTGACAGAAATGGGTACAGCTTGTTTTACAGTAATGTGTATGAGAAATATGAAACAGATGAGAAGAATTCACATAGAATTAACCAGCCTGTAATTTAAAGTGCTGTCATTAAATAGGATCATGTATCCATGCTTGGTACTTCAAAAGAAACCTCTGCTGTGTAAGACCAGTTATTAGCGAGGGACATTTTGTCCGGTATCTCAAACCAATTTTAGAAGATCTGATTACACACACACACAAGCATGTGGAAATGAAACTACTTTCTTAAGAATCTTTGGGATTTGATTTTGTTCACACAAAACTCTTGAAGTTTTAAGGAGGAATTTTGAATGAGGAAAAAACACATAAGCTCTGGCTCCTGGTGAAGTCCTAGGAGGAAGGATGGTGATAATATCGATATAACCTTTTACTGAGGCTTGTTCTGAACACATAATGCTATCCGCTAGTGTAAAAGAACAGAGCAGGCTGTGGGGTGAGAAGGATTCACATAATAAGTTTAATTTAACTAACTTAAAATGGATTAAATCTTTAGAAAGCTGTCTGCTGTCCTTCACCAGGGAATGCAGCCCAAGGTTTTTGGTGGGAAAAGCTAAAACGCTTCCTTTCTGACTTCTGACCAGAACTGAAAGTGAAACACTCATTTGGAAGAAATAAATAAATAAGCTGAGACAATAGAAGTCACTTTCCCAGACAAAAAATAATCACAGAGAGGCCTTTGTGAGTACTAGTAGGTCAGCAGGACTCACTTTGCAGGCCCAGACAAGCCAGGAGGAGACAACCACTTTGGTGAAACATTCCTTGAGACGGAGCCTGCTGAGCCAGCACTATGCTCAGACCTGGGGTGGGGGCTTATGTACACACCCACCCTTTGGTGTGCAACACAAATCCAGCAAGAAATTAGCAGTTTGATGTGAACAGTGCCCCTAAAAAGCAAGAAGTGTTTAGTGCTTGGACCTTCAGTCTCGCTCCCCACAGGGTAACTGTCCCTGACACTGCCAGCATGCCCCAAAGCCCAGAGGAGAACCTGGGAGGTGAGTGCCAGTGTCATGGTGCTTGAACATACTGCTGGCTTCTCAGGGGATCAGCTGGGAACACTGCCGTGCTAATCTGGGTAGCTCTGCAATTCATCCAGCATCCTGGAGAAACGTGAGAGGCACCCATTCATAGGACCACGGGGTAACTCAGGCTGGAAGGGACCTCAGGAGGTCTCTAGACCAACTTTTTGCTCAAAGCAGGGTCAACTCTGAGGTCAGATCAGGTTGCTCAGGGCTTTATCCAGTCTGAGGCAGTTGAAAATGTCCAGGAATGGAAAGTGCACAGTTCTCACTCTGATCTTCAGTACTCACCCCAAGTCTAATAAGGCTATGCTGAATGGCACACAGGTGGTTGTAGCACTCCAGAAGGGACCTTCAGAGCTGCAGGGATGCGATAGGACTATGTAGGTGCACCTGCACACTGCTGTGATGTCCCCATTGATCTGGTCCTTTCATTACTCCAGGTGATCACTCACTGGGTCAAGCCATGGTTCATCTTTGCAATGTGTCCTATGTCCCTTTCTGCAGAAACCAAGGCAGTGTGTGTGCCTGGGTCTCATCTGGGCACTTCTAGCCATAGCCGTTCAGAAACTCTTTGAGGTTCCTCAGTTCCAAGGAAGCAGTTTGGGTCTTGGAGCACAGCTGGCTGTGGGTGACTGGAGCACAAAGATTTGCAGACAGGCTCTCCTTCCTTCAGACATTGCTGTAGTGTAATCACAACATTTCACAGAATTACAAAATAGCTGAGGTTGAAAGGAACCTCTGGAGATTATATAGCCCAACTCTGTGCACAAAGCAGGGTCAGCTATAGCAGGTTGCTCAGGGCTGTGTCCAGCTTGGTTTTTAATATCTCCAAGGATAGAGACTCCATAAACTCTCTGGGCAACCTGGTGAACATAGTGTTCAACCACCCTCACAATAAACAAGTTCTTGTCTTAAGTTTAAATGGAATTTGCTGTATTTCAGTTTGTGCCCATTGCCTTGTGTCCTGTCACTTTGATGTGATTCCCCCCGAGCCTTCTCTTCTGCAGGGTAAACAGTCCCAGCCAGTTCCTTAAACACCTTAGTGGACTTGCTCCCATATGTCCATGTGTCTCTTGTACTGGGGAGCACAGACCTGGGGCACAGCACCTGGATGTGTCTCACCAGTGCTGAGCAGAAGGGAAGGATCAACTTCCTCAACCTGCTGGCAACATGCTTCCTAATGCCACCCAGGAGGCTGTTGGCCTTTTTTTGTCACAAGGGTGCATTGCTGGCTCATGGTCAACTTGGTATCCACCCAGAACCTCAGGGCCTTTTCTGTAAAGCTGCTTTTCAGAGGGTCGACCTCCAGTGTGTCCTAGTGCATCGGGGTAATTCCTCCCCAGGTGCAGGACTTTGCATTTCTCCTTCCTGAACTCGATGAGATGTCTGTTGGCCCAATTCTCCAGTCTGTCCAGATCCCTCTGGATGTCAGCACAACCCTTTTGGTTTACCAGCCACTCCTCCCAATTTTGTATCATCTGAAAATTTTCTGTGGGTGTACTCTTCCCCATCACCCAGGTCATTAATGAAAATATTTAACAGCATAGGATCCAGTATCTATCCTGGGGTACACCACCAGTGACTGGCCTCCAGCTGAACTTCATGCTGCTAACCACAACCATTTGAGCTCAACAGTTCAGCCAGTTTTCAATTAATTAGCACCATTTATCTAGTTCATGCTTCATCCGTTTGTCTGTAAGGATATTACAGGAGACAGTGTTGACAAACAAACAACTCTTGCTCTCCTCTCATCCAGCGAGGCAGTCATCTCATCATAAAAGGCTATTGGGTCAGTCAGGCAGGATTTCCCCTTTGTAAATCTATGTTGATGACTCTAGAGCACCTTCTTGTCCTTCATATGTTTGGACATGGTTTCCAGGATTAGTTGCTCCATCACCTTCCCAGTGACAGAGGTGAGGATGACTGGCCTGTGATTCCCCGGATCCTCCTTTTGCCCTTCTTCAATATAGGAGTGACATTTGGTCTCTTCCACTCTGCTGGAACCTCTCCTGTATGCCATGGCCTTTCAAAGGTAATCAAGAATGGCCTCACAAAGACATCAGCCAGGTCTCTCATCAGTCACAGATGCATCTCATCAGATCCCATGGACCTGTGTATGTTCAGTTTTTTAAAGTGTTCCTTAACTTGATTGTCCTTCACTGAGGGTATGTCTTCCTTACTCCTGACTTTCCCATTGGTCTCGAGAACCAGGGATTCCTGAAGAGTGGTCTTACCTGTAAAGACTAAGGAGCACAGAGCACCCCAGCTTTCTCCATGATCTTTGTCCCCAGATCCTCTATCCCATTCAGCAGTGAGCCCACCTTTTCCCTGGTCTTCCTTTTGCTGTTGATACACCTGCAGAAGCCCTTCTTGCTGCCCATTACATCCCTCACCAGATCCAACTGTTGATGGGCTTTGGCTTTCCTAATCCATTTTATGAAACATTTACCACCACAGTGGAAGGAACTTCCTCCTTCCTTTCTCTGAAACCAAGCAGATTTATGGGTTTCAAAATGCTAATAAGGTTATGCCTGTAGTAGTGCACTGTATGAGAAACTCTCCAATCCCTCTAATGACAACACTATCATTAACTGTATTTTCCCATTATAATTTATTTTACCAACAAGTCTCTCAGTAATCTGATTTTCCATACCTCACACCTGAACTCAGTACCCTTTTGAATGCTGCAAGTGTGATCTCTTGCTACTGAGCTCTCTTTGAAGTGTTTACCTAGGCTGGGAAGAAGTTACCACTTTCAGACTGGCCATTAAAGTCTAAGACCATTTGAGGAGGGGACTGAAAAAACCTGAAACACAGGGGACTGACACTGGCTTTTGCTTCTGACCTGATTGTTAAGTGAGACAGATCACTTCACTGCCTTGCTTTCACAGCCTTTCCAAATAAAGTATAAATCAAACCTGCATCCTTATGTATTACAGAAGATTTCAGCCCTGACTTCAGTGGGAGAAGAACAGGGCCTCCCATGTAACTACCTTATCCAAATTAGCACTCAGAAGTAAAACATGTCTGCATCTCATTTGAAACATGCCTGAAAAGCTCCTAGGACTTCCCCCATGAAAACTCTGCTGTAGTTCTTCCAGTATGGACTGGCTCAGAAATGAAGCGAACAGGGCTCTCTTGTAATTAAGATGACGAATTTGGGAGACGGATATAGGGCTAATACTCTAAAATACTTTTGTTCCACAACAAATCAGTGCCAGACCATGGGCACTTGAGGTCCTGAGCCTGCACAAGAGCCATTGAGGGTTTTGAACAGAGAGTTCAGTGTAGGGTTTGGTTCATCTTAGGCCATATGTAACACTCAGAGGGAAACTCTGTCCAGGTTGTCTGCACAAAGTTCAGAAATAGGAGGAGAGAGGGACCCTTGATCTCAGTTATTGAGTATTTCTTTTCTCAGCTCCTTGGAGAGCTAAGGGAAAAGTAAGCTTCAGAAGCATTCACAGGCTGGAGGTGACAATGAAGTTTTGGGGATCCCACCACTCTGGGATGGGAATGAATCTGGGACTGAATCTGTAGCTAAAACTACAGAAACAAATAGCATGGCTCAGGCACCTGGTTTTCTGAGGTCAGCCTGTGTGCAATGGCTCACATCCGTACAGAAAAATGCTTTCTCACAAAAACAGGGTAGCATAGGCCAAAACTGCACTAGGGAGAATGGTAACAACTGAAGATTGCAGATAACTAAACAGCATGGCTCGTAGTCAAGCTTCTGGCTTCTTTTCTTAATATAATTTAAATTGGGGGATTGTCGTGGTTTAACCCCAGGAGGCAGCTAAGCACCTCAGTCCCCCCACAGTGGGATGGGGGGGAGAAGGGTAAAAGTGAGAAAACTTGTGGGTTGAGATAAAGACAGGTTAATAATTTTTAAAAAATGGAGGAAGAAAACCAATGAAGAGAGAGGGGAAAAAAAAAAAAACAAAGACCAAAACCAAGAAAAACAAGTAATGCAAAAGAAAGCAATTTCTCACCACCAACCGATGCCCAGCCAGTCTCCAAGCAACAGCAGCCCCTGCCAACCTCCCCTCCCCCAGTTTTATTGCTGAGCACAGCATCATATGGTATGGGGTATCCCTTTTGTCATTTGGGGTCAACTGTCCCAGCTGTGTCCTCTCCCAACTTCTTGTGGACCCCCAGCCTACTTGCTGGCAGGGCAGTGTGAAAAACAAGAAACACCTTGATCCTTGATGCTGTGCAAGCACTTCTCAGCAAACATACTGGTGTTATCACCACTGTTTTCACCACAAATCCAAAACATAGCCCCGTACAAGCTATTATGAAGAAAATTAACTCTATCCCAATCAAACCTGGTATGAGAATCCTGGCCTGTCCATCACTAGCACGGTCTCATTCCTGCAAGAGAACCAAGGCACTCTGGACTCGTCAAGAGAGAACAGTATATATGCTTATAGTCTTTAAACCATATTTTTTAACTTAACAAAGAAGATGTGGGCTTTGCTAGTGAAAGGTTTTCCTTTGTCTCCAAAATTGTTCCATGTGTAAAAGGTTTTCCTGGCCATAAACTGGTAGTGGGACTTTTCAGCTGCTGGCTTTGAAATGAGCCCTGAACCTGCAGACATTGATCTTCAGGATATTCTCCCTGTCCACATCCTGGAGAAATGCCTGAGTAAATGGGCTGAGTGCAGGGGATCTTTGTGTCTTCCCCGTCAGCTGCAGAGCTTTGTCACAGTAGATACACAGCCACAGCACAGCTCCAGTTCTCCCATTTGTACAGGGGCTTTCTGCCAGCAGACATGCATACCTGCGCCCCATACACCAATTGCCCTTGGCAAATCACTGTCCCTCAGTCCACACTTAAACCACACACTTAAACCACAGGGCTCCATCATCGGAAGGAGGTACGCACTCTTCCATCCCCAAAGGGATTTTAGCAGCTTACTCCCAGTTAAACCAGTCCTTTAAAGGGCAGAAAGATGGGATGTGATTTATGAGGCTTCCTCTGGCTGTACCTTGCTCTCTAAATCTCCTCCGCACTAGCCAGGAAGGCTCAGACCCTCAGGACCAAATGGATGCCATTTTCCCATCGTTTTCCTTCAAAGCCGGGCCGTGAAAAATGGTGCCTCAGCAGAGGATAAATAGTGAAGCTGTCCCATTTGAAGAATTTATTTTTAAAAACCACTGCTGCCAATTAGTACCCGAAATGAGTATTAAGGAAGAATGAAGGGGAAAAATACGACAGCACTGCTGAATGGGTAGATTTTCATGTTCATAGAAAGTTTAAAGCTAACAACTAGGAAAATCAAATGAGTATAGGCATCTGGAAGGAGGGGAAATTATGTTTCTATTGTGCAATGTTAATGCTTTAAAATGTTTAAAACAACAGGGCTGGGGACGTGAAACTTCATTTAATGAACATGCTCAGAAACCTTATTATCAAGTTGAATGTGAATTCTTCTTGATATTTTACTCGCTCTGTTGCCTGAGGCTGGCTACAGGAGGCCTTATCCCTATTTTCCTGTAAAAACTACTTCCACATTCCACATCCCAATTACTCTGAAGGGCATACCCAAGCTCCCAATAAAATCATGCTTGGAGTCTTTGCTGACTTCTAAATGCTATTCTACATGTGTTTCTGATCACAAAATCAGATTTCCAAATGTCAAAATTATACTCTGAGTGGAAACTGAATAATAGTTTAAGCCTTTTTATTTGTGTAGAAAGCCGAAAATGAAAATATGAAGCACCTGAAAACTCTCTAAATTGCTTTCTTTATTTCCACTTGAAGCGGTGTACTGAGACCTATTGTATTGCAGTTCATTTACACTTCTTCACGTTGTGAACACCAAGGGGGCAAGGACTGCTCTGACTTGCCTAGCACAACAGCTTCGCCACACTGGCAGGGACAACCCACTACTGCCTTCCTTCAAAGAAGTCATTAAACCAAGAATAATTCAGAATGGCAGGTTTTGGTTTCACTGGTCAGGCATTTGTGAGGTGGAGGTAGGTAACCCATTCCTCTCCTGTTAGCACCTATGGCCCTTGAGGAGAGAGTATTGGCTGTGGAGGGCAGCCTGGCTCAGTTTTGCAAGGAGGGAAGAGGAGCAGGTGAAATGGAAGCTTTTAGCAGGTCTTCTATTATTAGAAAGGCAGACAGCAGTGAGAGAACAGGACAGCGACATGATGTCCCATTTCACGCCTTTGCTTGTGGAGGCCAATGGTGGCCCTGGCTGGTGCGGCTGTGCCAGGGCTGCAAACATGGTTCCTGCCTGCATGTGGGAACATGATGGTTTGGTCTCCTCCGTGCTTGCGTGTGCTCAGCTGTGTAATGAGAGAGGCTAGGGAAGCAGCAGCACTTGCTTACCATACGGACTGACCTGGAGATTAGCCATGGATGCTGGTGGGAGCAGGGGAGGAACCACAGCCCCTTCCCTCTGCTGCCACAGTCATCTACTGCTCCTTGCACAAGCTGTGCCTCCAGATGCGATATTGCCTATAAAATAGACATTGGCAAGATTTTCAGAAGCTACCATTCAGTTTTGATACACGAGGGGCTCACTCACTGATTCAATGTCTTTCCTCCTGTGTTTTCTGTTTCAATACCATCCTCCCCACCCCATTTCATCAACGCTGATAATAGCTAACGATTTACTGCATGATATTCCCCTCTCAAGCTTCATTGCTTTTCTTCTGTCGGATGCTCATTGTAAATTCTTGTAATGTGAAACAGCTCATTGGAGCAGGGCTCCGCATTTTCTCCTGTTTCTGGTAACTTGTGAGGAGTTGTCACTTCGCATCCAGGAGAAGTCCAGGGAAAGATGACAGACTCCACAGGCTGCACATTTCAGAGCCGGAGGAAATGGATACTAAACACAATGTCATTTAGATTTAAAATAATGGCTCTTAAGTGTCGCTGTTGTTTGTAATAAATATAATATATATAAACTTTAGCTTGTGGCTGAAATCTAAACTATCTGTTTTAAATGAATGATAACATAAAACATGTCATAATTCCTGGTCCATTAGTATCGATGAGACACAAATTAACATTCCACAGGTTTGAGTGAACCGTGTGTAGTCGTGGAAAGGTGAAAGCATCTGAACACCAAATGTACGACTCCTATAGACCTTGGCCTGCTGCAGTTTAATAACAGGACTTTCTTCTAGTCATCACTTGCTTTAATGTTATCCTTGGGACCGATTATGTCTGGATCTGAAGATGTTCTTTGTTTTTTTATAATGCAAGGTGAATAACCTTGACTAGGCTTTGTGCGGCTCTTATCTATCGATCAGAAAGACTAAAAGCCTCACTCCACTTCTGTGCTTCACTTCCCTTCCCGATAGAGAAACTAAGCCTTCTTTATCCAGGCCTGTACCACACAGTCGAGTCTGGCAGGAATCTGCTTGCTTGGGGCCCGCTGCCTTGATCAGTGAAAGCCAGCGGGTTTGCCTAAACCTGAAGCTCATCACAAGGTGATCTGTCCAAATGGCTCTGAGAAAAAAACATCAAAAGAAGCCGAATGCCATATCCAGAAGCAACTGACAGGCAGGGTCATCACATACAAGCTTTCGCCAAGCAAAAACTATTAAAGTGGTGAATGCTTGAATTGTGAAGAGATTTGTATCACCAGGGGCTGACATAACATCAGAATTCACTTACAGCATGACCATGCTCTAGAAAGTGATCTTCAATGCAATTTAATGTAGCAAAAATGTGGGGAAAAAAGAAGAAAAAGTGGAAAGAGGAGCGGGAGAGAAGTGGCCAACAGACCTCAGCTTTTGGTCTTGAAAGCCAGAGGGACTCTGCATCCACCCTCTACATCCACCATTTGAAAGTCTCCAAAGCATTTGATTGCTGCTTCTGTGACAACCAGTCAGATGTCAGAGATGGGGATTTTTGTTCTCCTTGTAATAAGCTTGTGGATATTCCATTAATTTCCCATTACTATCTGACTTGGTTTTCCATTCTTCATCATGCTGTCTGCAATAGCAACCACAGCGATTTAGACTGCTTTCAAATACAGTGGAGGGAAGCGAATCTACATTTTACTGTATGGAAGGACATGAAGGCAAAGGTCAGATGGGGAAAACAACAAAGAAGCTTTTCTTCTTAAAACTGCCTTAATTTGATTAAATTTGGCAGTTATTTTTCTGGCAAATGCCACAGACATTGGCAACAAACAAGCCAACCTTTAAAAGACATGTGATACACAAACTCTGAGAGTATGTGTGTATATGTACGGGTATATATATAAAATCACACACATATATATATGTGTAATCACAGACATCTGCTTCCAGGTTTAAAGCAAACATTGTCCTTTTCATTATACAACGTGTAGTTAAAGCAAGGAGCTTGTTTCCATAAGATGCTACAGTGGCCAGAAATAACAATGGGTTCAAAAATTACTAGAAGAGTAAGAGGCAGAAAAGTTAATCAAGGATTTTTGACCACAAAGCTACAATTTCCAGTTCAGGTGGTCTCTGAGCTACAGGCTGGGAGCAACTGAGAGGTTTTAACAGGGGAATTATGATTGCACCCTTTCTTCTTGTTATAGCCTTGCCCCTGCAATTGCTCACTCTGGGATGGGGACCAGTCATGTATCTCTGCTGGGGAAGCGGGGATGTGCTGATGGCTTTATTGTCACTTGGCGTACCTGACAGCAGGATGCAATGAAGATCCAGATGCTGCATCAGTCAGGAAGCTATGTGAGGCTGTGTAAAGAAATGTGATACAGCTGTGCTGCCTTTTAAAATTCAGATCTGATGCCAAGGCTGCAATTACAGGACTTAGTTCAGCTGCCCCGGTGGCTCTCTGGCACAAGATACATTATGCATGGCAGTTTACTCCCATCAGGGAGCTTGTGCCACCAATGTTAACGAGTTCCCATGCATGGACCAGCTGGCTGAGGGAAGGATTTTGCAGATTGAAAACGCTGTTAAAGATTAGCTGGACTCTTCAGTCTTGACCATCTTGCTCCCAGAAGACTCAGTGTAGCTGTGTTGGAAGCTTCACTCCAGTGAGGACTTCAAGACATGGTTCAACTGAAACAGCCACTTCAGGTTATTTTCACCCATGTTCAAAACACAGGGGGAAGGAAGGACTTGCCAACTCAAGCAAAACCAAAACATATAAAGAAAAGTGTATTTTCAAATGATTCAAATGCAAACAAGAGGGAATGAAAAGGAGAAATGCAATGGTTAAAAATATCTTGAGAGTGTCCCTGCAAGTGATAGTGGTTCTCACAGATACTGGGGCTCTGTGGGTTTGAACTAGAAATCAACGTAAGACGAATATGAAATAGCAACTTACACTACAACTGGCTCAGATTAGGCAGAGATTCCCTGAAATCCTATATATCTAAAATATTTTGGATATCTAGCTAGATGGCCATTCCCCAGGACCACTATTTGGCAGGTTTATGAGATACTGGGAATGTCTAAGGGAAAATATCAGCCCTTTGTGGGCAAAGACCAGCAGCTTTTAATTTCACTCACTGTCTGCAGCACATTCCATTCTGTCTTGTGAAACTGAAAACAAATTTGGCAGCAGGCAGTCATCTGATTTTCATGTAATTCAATAATTTATCATGAAAAATATTCATTTATAAACAATTACTTGTTTTGGAATGATAGCAGCTGTCATTTTGGAGTCTGTAGTTCCCCCCACTGGGATATTTTTCTGAGTTTATCCATCATTAAATCATGCAGTGTTCAATGTGTTTGGAATCTGGGCTGAATGCATTTTACAACGTGTTTATGTTTTGTTATGTGCATAATATCATTTTTGCTTTACAGACATAAAATCCAATATTGCCAGATGTAGAAATCTCTCTTTTCTGAGCAGCTCCCCTTGATACGACTCTTTGGCTTTCAGGAGGAATTCCCCCATACAAAATCAATATCCAAAATATGACCATTTCTGTTTCACAGTCACGAGACTGTAACTACCCAAGTCACAGGAACAATAAACAACTCCAGCTAGAGTCCTCCCAGGCTTGACTGAAAGGCTCATGAAAGCACTGCCTTTTGGATTTAGCTAAAAGCATACAAGCATTTTCTTTCATTGCTGTCATTCTACCACAGGGTAAAAACCAGACAAAACCTATCATCTAGCAGGGAAGACTTACATGAGCTATTGACCTCAGGCACTGATGAGCCTGCTGTTACCAGCATCCTGTGTGGAGCTAACTAGGAGTGTTTGTGCACATAGAAACCACAGAGTCAGGTGTTCTTGAGAGGAGCTCAACAGCATTGCCTTTACAATAGTGTCTTTTAAGAAATAACAAATCTCCAATCTCACAGATATGATGGGAGAAAGTAATAAAAATCAATGAGCTTCTCAATAGTAAGTACATTGGTTGGCAAAGGATTAAACAGAAATTGGAGTTAGGTTATTTCAGGGCTTTGTAAAATATAAAGACACATAGAAAGATCCTTCTTGAAGAGGTAATTTCCCCATCTTCTTGGTTATTTTACCTTAGAAAAGGCTGTGGGTTATCAGCTGAGCCTGCTCTGGCAGAGCTGAGGATGCCTTGGCATGTTCAGAAGTTCTCCCAAAAAAGTGCACTGCTTTTTAAACACCAATATCAATTTTACAATTCATTCATTACAAACTGTAATGAAGAACTCACTTTAAAAAGCATTTAAAATATGAGTGGTTTGGATAATAAACTTCTGTTCTCAGTTGTTCAGGTTTGTTTCTTGTGGCTTCACATGTGCTCACCTCTCTGAATCATAGAATCATAAAATGGTTTGGGCTGGTAGGGACCTTAAAGATCATCTAGTTCCAACCCCCCTGGTATGGGCAGAGACACCTTTCACTAGACCGGGTTGCTCAAAGCCCCATCCAGCCTGGCCTTGAACATTTCCAGGGAGGGGGCATCCACAGCTTCTCTGGGCAACCTGTTCCAGTGCCTCACCACCCTCATAGTGAAGAACTTTTTCCTTATATCTAGTCAAAATCTACCCTCTTTCAGTTTGTAGCCATTACCCCTTGTCCTATCACTATGTTCCCTTGTAAAAAGTCCATCTCTAGCTTTCTTGTAGGCCCTCTTCAGGTACTGGAAGGCTGCTATAAGGTCTCCCCGGAGCCTTCTCCTCTCCAGGCTGAACAACCCCAACTCTCTCAGCCTGTCCTCATAGGATAGATGCTCCAGCCCTCTGATCATCTTTGTGACCCTCCTCTGGACTCACTCCAACAGGTCCATGTCCTTCTTACGTTGGGGGCCCCAGAGCTGAACGCAGTACTCCAGGTGGGGCCTGAAGAGAGTGGAGTAGAGGGGGAGAATCACCTCCCTCAACCTGCTGGCCACACTTCTTTTGATGCAGCCCAGGATAAGCTTGGCCTTCTGGGCTGCAAGCACACATTGCCAGGTCATGTTGAGCTTCTCATCAACCAATACCCTCAAATCCTTCTCCTCAGGGCTGCTTTCTATCCATTCTCTGCCCAGCCTGTATTTGTGCTTGGGATTGCCCTGACCCATGTGCAGGACCTTGCACTTGGCCTTGTTGAACTTCATGAGTTTCGCATGGGCCCACTTCTCAAGCCTGTCAAGGTCCCTCTGGATGGCATCCCTTCCCTCCAGTGTGTCGACTGCACCACACAGCTTGTTGTCGTTGGCAAATTTGCTGAGGGTGCAGTCGATCCCACTGTCCATGTTGTCGACAAAGATGTGGAACAGTGCCGGTCCCAATACCGACCCCTGAGGAATGCCACTTGTCACTGATCTCCACTTGGACATCAAGCTGTTGACTGCAACTCTTTGAGTGCAACTACCCAGTCAATTCCTTATCCACCAAGTGGTCCATCCGTGAAATCCATGTCTCTCCAATTTAGAGACGAGGATGTCGTGCTGGAGAGTGTCAAATGCTTTGCACAAGTCCAAGTAGTTGACATCTGTTGGTCTTCCCTTATCCACCAACGCTGTAACCCTGTCGTAGAAGGCCACCAAATTTGTCAGGCACAATTTGCCCTTGGTGAAGCCATGTTGGCTGTCACCAATCACCTCCTTATTTTCCATGTGCCTTACCATAGTTTCCAGGAGGATCTGCTCCATGATTTTGCCGGGCACAGAGGTGAGGCTGACTGGCCTGTAGTTCCCCAGGTCTTCCTTTTTTCCCTTTTTAAAAATGGGTGTTATGTTTCCCGTTTTTCAGTCAGTGGGAACTTCACCGGACTGCCACGACTTCGCAAATATGATGGATAGTGGCTTAGCAACTTCATCCGCCAGTTCCCTCAGGACCTGCGGATGCATCTCATCAGGTCCCATGGACTTGTGCACCTTCAGGTTCCTTAAATGGTCTCGAACCTGGTCTTCTCCTACAGTGGGTGGTTCTTCATTCTCCCAGTCCCTGTCTTCACATTCTGCAACTTGGGCGGTGTGGCTTGAGCACCTGCCAGTGAAGACTAAGGCAAAAAGTCACTGAGTACCTCAGCCTTCTCCATATCCTAGGTAACCAGGTTTCCTGTTTCCTTCCAGAGAGGACCACATTTTCCCTAGTCTTCCTTTTATCACTGACATACTTACACAAACTTTTCTTGTTGCCCTTGACATCCCTGGCCAGACTGAATTCTATCAGGGCTTTAGCTTTCCTAACCTAATCCCTGGCTGCTCGGACAATTTCTTTGTATTCCTCCCAGGCTACCTGTCCTTGCTTCCACCCTCTGTAGGCTTCCTTTTTGAGTTTGAGTTTGTCCAGGAGCTCCTTGTTCATCCATGCAGGCCTCCTGGCATTTTTACCTGACTTCATCTTTGTTGGGATGCATTGCTCTTAAGCTTGGAGGAGATGATCCTTGAATATTAACTAGCTTCTTGGGCCCCTCTTCCCTCCAGGGCTTTATCCCATGGTACTCTACCAAGCAGATCCCTGAAGAGGCCAAAGTCTGCTCTCCTGAAGTCCAGGGCAGTCAGCTTGCTGTGCGCCCTCCTCTGTGCCCTAAGGATCTTGAACTCCACCATTTCATGGTTACTGAAGCCAAGGCTGCCCTTGAGCTTCACGTTCCCCACCAGCCCCTCTTTGTTGGTGAGAACAAGGTCCAGCACAGCACCTCTCCTCCTTGGCTCCTCTATCACTTGGAGAAGGAAGTTATCATCAGCATATTCCAGGAACCTCTCAGATTGCTTATGCCCTGCTGTGTTGTCCCTCCAACAGATGTCAGGGTGGTCGAAGTCCCCCATGAGGACCAGGGCTCATGAATGTGAGGCTGCTCCTATCTGTCTATAGAGGGCCTCATCCACTCAGTCTTCCTGGTTGGGTGGCCTGTAGCAGACCCCCACTATAATGTCACCTGTCCCTGCCCTCCCTTTAATCCTGACCCATAAGCTCTCGGTTGGCTCCTCATCCATCCCCAGGCGGACTTCCATGCACTCCAGCTGGTCATTGACATAGAGGGCAACACTCCCTCTTTGTCTCCCCTGCCTGTCCTTCCTAAGAGCCTGTATCCTTCCATTCCAATGCTCCAGTCATAGGAGCCATCCCACCACATCTCCATGATGCCGATAAGATCATAGCCCTGCAGGCGTGCATGCATCTCTAACTCCTCTTGTTTATGCTCTGTATTTCTCTGGACTCACTGACAAAATAAAGATTAGAAATAAAAATATTAGAAAAAAGTAAAGATTAGAGGAAATCTCCTGTGAGGAGATTGTTGAAGACTTCCTGTACAAGCCATTGTTATAGAAATTTAGCAGTTTTACTGTTAAAACACAGATACTGCTATGGCAGTGCATATGAAGCAATGAAACAAAGAGAACAACTGAGTTTTTAACATGTTGGGAAGATGGACAGCAAAAAGGGTTTGTGCTGTTGAAGACCACTCCACTTCTGTTCAGCAGAACACTTAAGCACATGCTTAACTTTAAGCATGTGCTTAAGTCCCACTGTATGAATTTGCCCAGAGCCAGACATGCACTCAAGCATCCCTCTGAACACAGCAAACAAGCACATATTTAACCACTTTGCCAAACTGGGCTGATACAATTTTATCAGATTCATTAATGCCCTGGAAAAAAGGGAAATGTGAAAGGTAAACTTGGCAACTGACAGTTGTTGTATATAGGTTGGCTGATATTTGGGGAGAACCCGCAATGCTCAGTCATCAGTCAATTCACTGGGAGATGAAACTCAAAGCAGACAGACACAGAGCAATGCATGCTGGAGACAAGTACCTTAAACCTTTCAGACCCACGACAAGGTCCTAAATCAAGTGCAACCACTCAAAAAAAAAAAATCCTAGCACCATTGTGGACAGCTCAATGAACACCTCTGTTTAGCAGGCAGCAGAGGTGGGGAGTCCAAACAAAACATTAGGATGCAGAAGGAAAGTAATGGAAAATAATGCTGAAGTGTTAGAACATAACTAAACCAAGAGCATAGGCTTTCACATTCACTTCTGGTTACCCCTTCTTCTGCCAGATGGCTGACATAGTCAAAAGGAATAAAGAAAACAGAAGGAATAGAGAGATTTTAAAAGTTTGTGGGTATTTGGTTATTAAAAAGAGAGAGAATAAAATGGGACCTACTAGAGAGGTAAATGGTGATGAAAAAAGAGAGGTCATGTACCCCTATCTACCCTTTTTGTCACTGAGCAGAACAGAAAGGGGTTCTCCAGGAAACTTGCCAAAAGTTAAACCAATAGTTGTGTAATACCACATTATATTGAAAACCAAGCCAGCTAAATCTTTGCTTTTTAATTCTATGCATCATTAACTTTACATCTCATTGTCACAAGGCCACAAAATTAGTGGGATTTTAAAAAAAATGAAAGATTACACACTGATATGGATACTTGGCATAACCCCAACTGCTTAATACTGGATTTACTCCTGTGCTAGAAACATAGGGCTTCATATTTCTGTGCATATCCCAGTTGCTGACTGAGAAGGCGAAAAGACTCTTTTCCTTGGAATAGAGTTGTTGGGTTTTTCTTTTCCATGCTCACTGATTGCAGTCTTGTGCATCTGTCTATGAGAATCTGCTAACCAGAGGCTGCATAGCAACCTGCATAACAAACTGCTGGCTTGTTCAAATCCAGCAATTGCTGTGTGCCTTCCTGGGAGAAAACTTCCCAGCAAAAATACTAGATGGGAAAAAGAACTGTACTGGACAACAACCTCTGAAGACAGACATGCCTGGGAAGATCATGGAACAGATCCTCCTAGAAGCTATGCTAAGGCACGTGGAGGACAGGGAGGTGATTTGAGACAGCCAGCATGGCTTCACCAAGGGCAAGTCTTGCCTGACCAAATTGTGGCCTTCTATGATGGAGTGACTACATCAGTGGACAAGGCAAAAGCTATGGATGTCATCTATCTGGGCTTCTGTAAGGCCTTTGACACAGTCCCCCACAACATCCTTCTCTCTAGATTGCAGAGATATGGATTTGATGGATGGATTGTTCGGTGGATGAGGAATTGTTTGGATGGTCACATCCACAGGGTAGTGGTCAATGGCTCAATGTCCAGATGGAGATCAGTGACCAGTGGTGTCCCTCAGGGGTCCATATTGGGACCAGTGCTGTTTAATATCTTCATCAATGACATAGACAGTGGGATAGAGTGCAGCCTCAGCAAGTTTGCAGATGACACCAGAGTGGAGTGGTTGACATGCCTGAGGGACGGGAGGCCATCCAGAGAGACCTGGACAAGCTTGAGAAATAGGCCCATGTGAACCTCAGGAAGTTCAACAAGGCCAAGTGCAAGGTCCTACACCTGGGTCAGAGCAACCCGCAGTATCAGTACAGGCTGGGGGATGACGGGATTGAGAGCAGACCTGCAGAGAAGGACTTGGGGATACTGGTGGATGAAAAGCTGGACATGAGCCGGCAATGTGTGCTCGCAGCCCAGAAGGCCAAGCTTATCCTGGGCTGCATCAAAAGAAGCGTGGCCAGCAGGTTGAGGGAAGTGAGTCTCCCCCTCTACTTGGCCCTGGTGATACCCTACCTGGAGTACTGCATCCAGCTCTGGGGTCCTCAGCACAGAAAGGACATGGACCTGTTGGAGTGAGTCCAGAGGAGGGCCACAAAAATGATCAGAGGGATGGAGCACCTCTGCTATGAGGAAAGGCTGAGAGAGCTGGGTTTGTTCAGCCTGGAGAAGAGAAGGCTGCGGGGAGACCTTATTGCAGCCTTTCAGTACTGAACCTGATCTAGTTGAAGATGCCCCTGCTCATTGTAAGGGGGGTTGGACTAGATGACCTTTAATGATCCCTTCCAACCCAAACTATTCTATGATTCTATGATTCTATGATTCTATGATTCCATGATTCTATGATTCTTTTCTTCACCTCTCTCATGCTGGTTCAGAAAAGATGTCTCTGTCCTCAGACCTGCACCAAGCACAGGCAAAATTAGAGCTCTGCAAAAATAGCTGGTATTTGGGTCCTGGTTCTCTGCTGTCCTGGCTTTATTGAAGCTATGATGGTGAAGAAGGGCACCCAGTAATACCTGACCTGCGCAGCGTACCTTCTACCGCTGATGTGCTTTCCAAACCCTACGTCACTGATCTGCAGGACAGGTCTGCGGGCTATGCTTGCGTTAGAGTCGCTGCTGTACAGATGGATGAACAGCAAGGTTAAGTGACGTGCCTGAGGCCTTGGTGGGGGGCACTGTCGGAGCCAGGGGTAGTGCACGGGAATCCCCACTCCAACAGCCAGAAGAAAACACCAGTGCTACAAGACTGGCCAGGTTTTTCTTAGGACTTACAAGATATTCATAACTACCTTTTGACATTCAATGTGCCTGCAAGTGTCAGCTTGGAAATTTATGAAAGAAAATAAAAGAAAAACAAGCTTCTGGAGGAATGTGGTGCATTTGAAACCTGATAAGTGGCTGCTGGTGTTGCTAAGAATTACTGTTTTTAACAAAGGATTTCTGGCAACTCCTCTCCTCCCCATCACGTGCAGCAATCCAACCACAGAGCAGAGCTGCAGAGCCTGATTAATGCTGAGCTGGTTTCCTCTCATGTGTAACCATCCTGTGTTTTTCAGAAGATGTTTTAAATGGTTTGGTCAACCTAATTCAAATGTGTGTGTGGGAAAAACCTATGAGAAGTAATAATCTGGGGGTGATGCAGCATTATAAACCGGTCAATGCTGGCTTTATGCAAAATATAGCCTTTCTTTACAGTACTGGGTCAGATGAAATTGCTAAAGTTTTTCAGCCCACAGTAGATGACTTGCAGTGGCTACACAGCAAGACGCTGCTGGGTGGATTGGTAAGGGCTGAACATGTACATCACAGCCTGTTCAGTGTACCAGGGAAAAGCAAGCTAACCCCTTACTCTGTTATAGTAGTACTGCCTACTCCCTGTTCCTGCTCCTACATCATTTGCTCATCATTGGTCATCATTTGCTTTCTCCTCAGGCTGCTGGGGAGAAGGGAGCACAGGGCTCTGCTCGCTGGGCTGCCAAAAGCAGGGATTTCTTTCTGGCCCATGTCCTGCTTTTGATGGAACAAACCTGGAGGAAGTTTTCTGAAGTTTCTTCCTTTCATGTGTTTTCTCACTGGAGTTTCTGTTGTCCGCTGCTGTAGAAACCACGTTGTAGAGACAAAAGTGGAGGATCACCCCACATGTGCACATGGGAGAAGTGGAGCATCTCTCAGGCTAGAAGGAGCCCAAAAGATCTCTGAGCTCAGCAAAGCATCTCCTTACTCTTTGCTGACCTGGTTAGCTAAGTCTGGCTTATACTTTTGTATTTAGAATTTCTTTTTGCATGGGACTGGCAATGTTCAAAATGTACTACAAACCTCTGATACTTACCTGTGTTTGGTTTTCTTCCTTACAATCCTTGTATGCCAGATCTGAGACTCTCCCATCTCTCCCCGTGCATTCCTGTCTCCCCTGAGAGCCATACCCTGCCTCTGCCCCCAGCTGCTGCAGTATGGTACAGCGCAAAGCATCATCTGTCCTCCAACCCAGTGCCCTCTCAAGCTCCCTCCTTCACCTTTGGTGGCTCCTAAGAGATGGCGATTTGTGTTCACGTGTGGTGGAAGGACACACTGATTTCACCAGGGCTCACTCCCCGCAGTGTGAATCTCTGACAAACACTGTGTTTGCTGCAATGCAGAGATACCAAATCTTTCAAAGTGAAAATAAATTAGCCCACAACTGCTAGGCAAAACAGGCTTGATAAATGGAAGTTTTAGCCAGCGATGTTTAAAGTGAAATCAGTAAAGTGTGCATAATGATGGATGAGACCAGAGTTTTTTATTAAATACAATAGCCTAAAGAAACGTAGGGCGCTATTATAAATGAAGTGAATGCTAGTTGAACTAAAACAACTCTTGTTTAGAGAAAAATGTTGGGATTTATTATCCTATTAGTTGCTTTTTTTCTCCCCTTTTTTTGTAAGGAGCAGCTCTCAGGGTGTCCCGGGCAGAAAGTCAAATTCTCCATTTACCCAAGATGTTTAAAAAACATCCTCTTGAAAGTCGAAACTACTGAGTTTTTGATGGGACAACATAAATATATTTGAACTGTTGTCAGTACAAACTAGGCATCTTGAAAAGTGTAGTACATCTCCACTGGACATAATATTATTAATGTCTTTGAAACAATTCAACATTTATTTTTAAATAGCAAAGAGGTTTGATTTGCTTCCAAAAGGAGCTGTAATCCAAAAGTGTCTCCTATTATAATATTTTAAATGACTGGATGTACAGAAAGACAAACACAGCATTTTCTTGAGGCTCAGCTGACTGAAAATTAGTTTGGAAACGTCTGCTGGGAACCAGTTTGCATTGTGTTGCTGTTCAGGTGTCAGCTTAATGCCCCTACCTCTTTCTTGGATTAAAGATGTTGGGTTTTATTGGCCCTACAGCCAAATACCAGTCCAGCAGGAAGGATGGATTACAATGCGTGCTGTGGGAGCGCAGGCTCTGATCTGCCCTCTTACCCCTTTGCAAGGATTAGGTAGCCCAGAAATGTCCCAGAGACCCTGATGAAGACTGCCTCCGACGCTCCTAGCCCTCTTGGACCTGCTCTCACCCTGATAGGAGACAGTCGGGGAGGAGAAGGGGAGGAGTAATGTCTGAAGCACTTTTCAGTGTTTTGGGAAACAGGACGAACTGGGGCAAGCTAACCTAGGCTGGATCATGGTCTCTGCTTTTCTCATCTTCCCGTCCTGTCTTCTCTCCCAGTCTGATATGAAGAATTGCTGTTGAAATAGTCTGCTTTGATGAATTTTCCCAGTATGACCCAAAACTTCAGAGTTCATTTCTACACAACGTTGGATCCTGATGCACATTTTGAACAGCTGAGTGTCAGATGGTTAAAACAGCGTCAGATGGTTAAAAATGGTCTTGGGTTCTGTGTCAAACTATTGCCGGTCTGCTTTCAGCATAGTGAGCGCTGTGAACTATTTCTTAAAAATGCTATAGAAAAAGAAAGGAAAACAATTCAAAAATTCACATGTAAATGACTAAATAAGGCTTGCAATGGAAGAACTGTTCCCTGTCCTTTTAGCTCTAAAGTATGTCTGGGAAAACTGCTGGCTTGAGAATAATTTAGAGGACTTTTGAAAGGACAATTCTGAGAGAAAAGAAAAGTGAGATGGCAAGAGTGGAAGCTAGTTTTTTGATTCAGTCTTATTTCCTTGAAGACATAAATAGTCCCAAAAAATCACCCAAAAGGAGAAAAAGAAGGGCAGCAAGATAAAAATTCAATTTCTGTTTCTGCTGCTGCTTTTTCTTGCAGACTTATGGCAGATTAAGTGCTCAGCATAGACGGTCTTATCAGTAAACCTGGGGAGAAGCTCACATGCCCAGAGTCACTTGGGGGCTGCTGAAGCAGGTGGGTGGCAATGGGTGAGGATCAGGCCAGTGAAAATCCCTCAGCGTCCTGGTGGACTGGAGACCTGACAGGGCTCAGGGTTGTGCCTCTCATGCACACTTGTGCTTCCAGAGGCAGAGTGACCAACGGAGGGTGTCAGCTTTCAGCCATTAGCACTATCTAATCAAACACCTTGTTGTTGCTTCTAAAGATTCTCCTTAGCAGTGATGCTTATCCTCAAAAACTGTGTGTATCACACCTGGCTTCTGTTCCCCAAGATAAATTAGGCTATGTCTAAACTGGTGGACCAGGTAGATCCTGGCTCTGTCCCAGTCTGAGACCTGGATGCGCCCCAGCCTCACGATGCGGAAATGAAATGAGGTGCACGGGCAGAATGGAGCAGTGGCACAACTGGCCAGGTCACACATCTGGACCCTGCTGGGTCAGGAGGTGCATTTGTCCCTCAGTCCCTTGGTTCAGATAGCCTTAGGAAAAAGCTCCTTGCATTCCCTGCAAGGTCTCTATGGCCTGTGCAGCTTCCCTAGGAGGCAACGTGAGGGACTGATGCCTGTGCCAGGAGGATTGTTCATGTGGAGCTCACCAACTACAAACTGTCTGGGCTGGATTTTGCAGCAAAGCTTGTTCACTTCTTAGCAATCTCTCCTTAAAAGGATACAGACACATAAAATGGGACTTAAGGCAGAACTCAAAGAGATGAATCGCATCCCCAAAGAAGACGAATCGCATCCCCAAAGAAGACTTTACTAGGCACCTCACACTGACTTCAGATGTCCAGCAAATGAGAAGGAGGGCAAGCCCAGTACTGTGGTGCTGGAGATCACCACCTAAGACTGAAACAGCCCTGACTTCTCATACCTGGCCCAAGAACTGTCCAAGCTTTTAAAATTGTAGCACTGGAGAAAATACAAAAATTTGTATGGCCACTAGCTGGAAATAAACAACCAGCCAACACAGTAAAAGCAATATTTTCCTGTGTCCAGACAGGGTCACCTGCTTTCCCTTTATCCTATCCTTTAGAGAGAGACCCCAAAATATATTGAATTAGTGACGATTCCTACTAGAGCCAGCCCTTGCTGCTGCTGCTGGCTCTGCAGGGCTGCTGTGAGCTGGCCCAACTCTGCACAGACACCTGCAATTCCTGCTGAGTTTTCATTCCTGCCAGGCTCCAGCTGCCATAAGGAGCAATTTCCATAATCCAGCACATCAGGACTGTCAGCTCCAAGGTAAGCAGGTCAGAATGGAGCTTGGGTTTCTTGAACACTGCTGACACATGCCTGTTTTGGAGCAATAATCCTTGGCTTAAGGCCCATGACTCAAGCTGTGCCTCATCCATCTGGCACGTGTACTGGCCACTTTGGGTGACTTGCTGCTCAATGCTGGTGCTCACACTTGCAGGGCCTCTTAGGTGGCAAGATCCATCCTCATTTTCCTGCCAGGCAGGCGGCAAGATTGGCAGAAGAAACATCTTCCTCTATTCCGGTTTGACTGCCAAGGAGAGTGTGAACCTTGTGGCAGAAAGTTTTGCTGTTCTTCCTCAGGGAATTAAGAGAGGAGGTGGATAAGCCAGCCTGAGAAGACAAATATTTGTGCTGGACAGGAGATGCCACTAGAAATACAAGGCCAGAATTAACCACTTGCCTTGTGCACAAAGTCTAGCAGTTTTCTTCCTTTCACATGTGGCATCTGCACAGTAATAACAAAATATAGTCCCTTTCACCCCATGCAGATTAATTGAAATTACTAGTTAACAGCTTTTTTTTTCAATTACATTGGTATTAAAGTGTGATCTGGTATGAAAGCATTAACCACATGTGTAAATAGCTCAGCAGGTCATACTAGCATTGAGGACCCTGAGCACCCTACCTCCTGAGAAGTGTCATCAGTCTCATTTACAGATATGGACACTGAGGCAGGGCAGACTGCAGCCACTGTTTTCAGCCTGGTATCCCCCAAACTTGGGTGTCATCTATTTATGGCCTGGCACAGGCAGGAGTTTACCAGCAGACACCAGGACCTCTTGGCACTGAGGCTCAGAGACACAGATGGCTCAACTGGGCAGACCTGGCCAGGGCTAGAAAAGGCTGCTTCTTTTTCACCGGGGGTCCTCAATCCTAGGACAGTCCACCTGTCCTTTGCCCTGGAGCAGCTCCAAGGCAATGAACAAACTGAATTTCTTTCAGGTAAATTTTGGTGCTAAATTCTATCTCAAAACCAGCCAAACCCACAGACAATATGTTTTTACAGCCAGTATCTAAGGTGTTACATCAACAGGGGGCTTGGGCATTTCCATATAGGTGAAGAGGGAATTTAGCAAGCAGTTCATCCTGACACTGTCACTGTCACAGCTGCCTGCTGGGAACATCCCCACACTAACCGGGAATGGGAGGATGCTGAAGAACCAGCTTTAGGAAAAGATGTGAGAATCAAGCTATGCTGGATCAGCATGCTCTGTCAGAGTTGCCTTCTTCTATTTAAGGCTAAATGAAAAGAATCCTTTTTCTTCCTTTGGAAATACGTATTCTCAAATAATTCCCAGTCCACCTATTAGGAGCTCAACCCATTAGCAGTCTACGTGTTTCTACATGCTTCTGGCAAGCTTTAGACATCTCTGATCAAGACAAAGTCTTAGTGAAAATTTGCCAAACCTGTGTGTCTGTAATCACATCACTGCATTTGGCAGCGGGATTGGTACATATGGCAAACTTCAAAGATTTGGCAAAGCAAGCTCACCTTCAAAGAGAGTGTTCTGAGTTACTGGAAAATGAATTCTGTTTGACTGGTGCTAAGTGTTGAGGGTTTTTTTCTTACAGCAATAAAACTGAATCCAATTAGAAGTGAAGAAATGCATTTTCAAAGACAATGATGAACAAATGTTTATAGGATATCAAACTCTTACAGATTAAGTTACCAGGTTAAAGCAACCCAAAGCAAAATGGCTATTAATTCAGCTAGACCAGAATTCATGTTGCCCTGAGACTGATTCTTCCATCAAATTAACCCCTGATGTTTCCTCTGTTCAATTCGACTTTTCTGAAATTTGTGTTCTTTCTGGAACACTGCACATCCATGTGGATAAAAGCTGTGTCTTGGCTGTATCTGTACTGCAGGTAAAATAATTTAGAAGAACAGTATCAAAACTAGAATGTCAAGAATCTGAAAGTTAGGAAACACTAGAATTAAAGTTGCTTCTGAAGTGTTAATCTGCCTTGCGCCCATACATATCGGGTAACCTTGGCTACACTATGGCATACATCTTTTTCTAAGGAATCCTTTCTTGGGCCATGCAGCCATGATGCCAGTGGAGGGGCTGAAGCCCTTCCTTCTCACATACACGTTCTGCATTATGGGGTGGATGCAGGTCCTCTCCTCCTCCAATCTCCAGCCAACAGCTGGAGCCCAGCCCCTGCTCTAACAACACCCCACAGCAGAGACAATTGCCTGTGCCTGAGGACTGAGAGCCTTCTTCTTTCTGACAGCAAATCTATGCCTGTTACTAATTTAAGCACTGAAGTTAATGTCCAAACCACATGTACAGTCAATAGATCTTTTACGAGATGATTCAAGACACTTTGTTCAGGGATGCCTCTCTCTACTAACTTTCAGGGATCCTAAACTACTGAATCATGATGGTGGTAGCAAAAGGATAACTTGGGGGATGCAGGGCAGTTCAGCAACCCAGACAAAGAGAGTCTATCCTCTGACAGGCATATCCTGCTCTACATGGGATATACGCACACCTATGTGGAGTAAAGCAGAGGTATGGAGTCTCCCCTGCCAGAATTACAGCACCCGCTGCACAGACATTTGGGAGCAGGGACTGGTGGTGTTCTTCAGTGGTCATACAGAGTCAGCTTCTTCAAGCTCACATAATCCACAAGTCCAAAGTGTTCACAAGTTCTCCACTACAGATACCTTCTGTAACTTTTCCATTTCTTTCTTTGAAGCAGGCAATTCCTCTGCTCAATTCAGCAGTTGTTTTTCCTTTCTCATTAGCTAGATTCCTTTCTTTAGCTTTCCAAGGAGGGTCTCTGCCTTTTCTTGTCTCCTTATGTCTTGAATAACTGCAGGGCAAAAAAACTTAGCCATTATTTCAGAAGCGGGATGCAAATATGGGTTACTTACACTAACAGTTGATCACGTGTACTGCCAGATACTTGGTCTACAGTGCCATTGATCTCGCTTTATTTTAATGCTGTCACTGTTAGCCATCTATTATAAGAAGGTAATCTAGGCATTTCCTACTTGCCCACAGTAATACCAGCTATTTAGTAGCTGGGATATCTTTCCAAAACAGCGATTACACAGTTCAAACACTAGCAACTTCTGAATCAAAACAAAGAATGATTGCAGAGTTCTTTTGCATGAATTGAATATACGTTGTATACTGTGGTTTAAAAACATCTGTTGGCTGGGTTGTATACAGTAAAGATGCACAAAACACATGGCACTGTCATTTGCATATAGTATGTTGCTGCTATATTAAGAGTGGAGAAAGATCACAAAAACCTTGAAAAGCCAGCAGAATGTAAGATGACAGCTGTATAAGTCATGGAGAGCACTGTGGTAACACAGTAAACATTGACAAAACTCTGACGAACTTAGAAAGGGCACTTGCAGTAAATTCTCAGTGAACTAGCAAAGAGCTGGTAGCTGTGCTCACACTGGGGAGTTGTTAAAATGGCCTTGAAGGGGGATAGATTGCCTTTGTATCTTCTTTTTCCACTATGGTGCACGAAGAAAGCTCAAACAGTAGTTTCAGGTCCCTTCCTGTTCCCCTCATCTTTACAAACACATCTGGCCTTTAGTGATAATAGATCTTTTTCAACTGTCGCCAGAGCCTTCTTGTTCATGGGAACCATGTACCAAAATCTCCATATGGCAGAGAGTCCCAAGAGATCTAGCACGTCCCTCAGAGGCCTTATGGGATGGTGAAATCCCAAGTGAGAGATGAGAACCAATCTCTAACTTTTGCTTTTCTGGATGAGGCTGGGCTCGGTGCATGTCCTCATCTCGGGGAGCCGTTGTACAGTTGGCTGCAGCAGCGCCGGCTGACTCACCTCATCCAGTAACCAGGGATCTGGGTCCCGGAATCCTCGGCACCAGCACGGTTGTGCTGCTGGCCACAGGATATATCCTCAGCTGGAAGGCTGCAGCTGAACTCAGGAGCTGCATACTCATGGGTAAACAGTGTTGCAGCCTTGCCAAAGCATATAACTCAAAGTTATGAAACTGATCTAATTAAAAAAAAAAAAAAAAAGAAGTTTGTTTTGCTTGGTTTGCTGGTGTGCAGGCTTCAGTGATTCACTTTTAAAATTCTTCTTCTGCCATTTTTATGCTATGTTTTTCTTCTAAGAAAAGACTGAGATTCTTATACCACCCCTGATTTCAGAGCTTAGGCATTTGTGGAAAATACCACCTCCTCTGAAGCCATGAGGGCTTTTGGTATTTCTGCACAGAGCATCTCATTTTCAGGAGCTGGGTGTGAGTGCACAACATCAAGCCTGGTCACCAAAAGGCATTTGTAAAGCTTTACCTACATGACAGTCCTCATCAAATTCCTGCTGCGGCTAGTTTTACAAAGTCACGTCTTCTTGAATTAGCTATGTACATTACCCTGAAGGAGATCATCCATCTGACTTACTTTCGATAAAGAGGAGGGAGGGGGTACTTTTGGTTGCTTGCTGCCCCACTTGAGGTAGTTGGAGAATCCCTGAGAGCAACAGAGCTCTGCTCAGCCAGTTTTCTCCTCTCCCACTTTCTCTGAGCACATGCCTGCCTGCAGCAACTTCAGCTTAATTGATACCAATGGGACTCCAGCTCCCGCTGACCACAACCACAGTTCCAGCTCCAGAATTGGGGCCTGAAGTGGCTTGTGGCTGAGTCCATGAAGGCATCTTGATTAAACCACTTCAGATTTAGTACAAACCATAATTTGACAAAGATTTGTGATTTTCTGAATTTGTTAGAAAAAGTCCAAGACCAACATTTGGCATTTGGGCTTATAAAACAATTGTCCATGAGAGTGACTAATGTCCCAGCAATGCCTGCAGGGAACACTTCACATGAGCATACATAGCCTATGGTGATTATATGTTGAAACAGAATCCCTACAGCTGATAATGGGGTAAGCATAGTATGGTTTAGGCAGTTTATAACTTTAGGCAAGACATTTAAAAAGGAAGATTAAATCTGTTTAAACTTATAGCTGTAGAGATCAGGTGTGGTGGGACAGAGTTAGCTGTCCACCAGATCACTTACGCACTAACATCTTTGATTCAAGCACAGTGATTTTCAAGCATACAATTTGTCGAAACAAAAAAGCCTACAGCACTGTTAATATTAAGTCTAACGATCAGTCTGTTAAGTCTAATACCTCAGCTGGCAGTGTTGATGAGTTTAGAGGATCAGATGTTTAAAGACTCCATCAATTTGTGGAAACTCAACTGATACTGCTGGTGACTTCTTTCTACAACAAGATGGTTCGTACCCTTGACTCACAGCATGAAATGCAGCCCTTCTTACACCTCTAGGCTCTGTGTACAGCTGGCTGCTGCACAGTATGATCCAGGATCACTACTTAGGGAACAGCTTTAAAATCTACTTGCTCAGCAAATAGCTGCCAGGAGTTGGCCAAGAAGAAACATGAAAGGTAGAGGTGTGTTACAAATCTGGCCCCGTTCATGTGGCTGTAAGGAGGAGTTAGCTGCTGTCCTGGGTCTCCTTCAGGAAGGTGTTACAACCTCTGCTTTGGAGCTGGCAGGGGTCCCTTCCTCCTGCCAATGCACAGGGAGGTGGGCCATGCCATGCCACTATTGAAGCATGCAGCCCTTGTTTTGTTTCACATAAACAGTCCTTGGCATGGTTTGTAACATGCTTTTTCCCCATTCTTGCAGAGAATTCCCTAAGCAGTAGAGCACTGCCACGAGTCATGTTTCTTCTCTTGCTCCATTATGTCACCAATGGATCTGAGGACATGATCCTGAAGCTCAGGCATGCATGTCCCTCTTCATCTCCCATGCCTCTTGGACATGCCTTGATCTTACCCACCATGGCTCTTCCACAGCCTGGGTGGTTTTCCTGCTCACCAGGCTGGTTTCTCACAGAGTTGCTGCTCCTTTTCCTCTGCTTGAAGTCGGAGTCCTTCCTTCTGAGCATTTTGTCCCAGTCAACGAGCATTAGGAGATGGTCAAGTGGCTTGAACCATCCCAGGTACCTGGGGGTGGTATTTACATACTATCTGCTCAGCTCTGGCAAATGGGGGCAGCCCTGTGCACTCATAAGAATGGAGGTCTTGGCACCTAGAGAACCTGAGGTTTTCCAAGTAGGGCATGTATGAGCTTCAGACATCTCTAGGGCTGCACAGCAGTTGAGCAATTTTGGTTCATCATCCTACTGACATACAGAATCATAGATTCATAGAATCAGAGAATGGTGGGCAGGGACATCTTTCACTAGATCAGGTTGCTCAAAGCCCCGTCCAGCCTGACCTTGAACTCTTCCAATGATGAGACATCCACAATTTCTCTGGGCAACCTGTTCTAGTGTCTCACCACCCTCATCATAAAAAAAAAAGTCTTCCTTATATTCAATCTCAGTCTACCCTCTGTCAGTTTAAAACCACTGTCCCTTGTCCTGTCACTACAAGCCTTGGTCTTATAAACCCCTTTTATATATTGAAAGGCCGCAATAAGGTCTCCCTGGAGCCTTCTCTTCTCCAGGCTGAACAACACCAACTCTTTCAGCCTGCCTGTCCTCATAGGAGAGGTGTTCCATCCCTCTGACCATTTTTATGGCCCTCCTCTGAACGCTCCCTAACAGGTCCATGTCTTTCTTATGCTGGGGACCCCAGAGCTGGATGCAGTACTCCAGGTGGGGTCTCACGAGAGCCAAGCAGAGGGGGAAAATCACCTCCCTCGACCTGCTGGTCACACTTTTGATGTAGCCCAGGATATGGTTGGCTTTCTGGGCTGCGAGCATATTGCCAGCTCATATCCTGTTTTTCATCCACCAGTACCCCCAAGTCCTTCTCTGCAGGTCTGCTTTCAATCTATTTACCCTCCAGTCTGTACTGAAACTGGACTTTGTCCTGGCCCAGGTGCAGGACCTTTGTTGAACTTCATGAGGCTTACATGGACCCACTCCTCAAGCCTGTCAAGGTCCCTCTGGGAGGCATCCCTTCCCTCAAGTGTATCAACTGCACCACTCAGCTTGGTGGCATCTGCAAGCTTGGTGTGGGTGCACTAGATCCCACTATGTCATTGATGAAGATATTAAATAATATTGGTCCCAGTATGGACCCTTGAGGGACACCACTTGTCACTGATCTCCATTTGGACATTGAGCCATTGACTGTAACTCTTAGGAAGAGGCCATCCAGCCAATTCCTTATCCATCGAACAGTCCATCCGTCAAACTCCTGTCTCTCCAATTTTGAGGAAAATATGCATTTTCCTTTCTTGCATAAGGCCTCAAAATATTGAAAAAAAAATCCTGTTGGGATAGATGGAGCAATGGCCATCACTACTACCCCAAAAACGTCTCAGCTAAGTCTGCATTATATGTTCCATCCATTATTAGAATTTCAGAAATTGACATATTTTCAAGATCTGAATCTATTTCTAGGGAAATTTATAGGCCTATTCCTCTTAACGTTGTTGCCTTCCCTATAAAAAAATTTCAGTAACAACAATTTTAATTCAAAATATGAACTAATAGACTGAGGAAGGATATCTGAGTGTGGTACTGTGTCTGTCTTTAGTTTGTTTCTCTTTCCTCTGCACAGATTCCTTGGGGTTTGGCTCTGGCATAAAAAATTAGCACTGAAATTTACTCTGACTGATATGTTTCTTTTGGTCCATTTTTCTTTTACAAGAGAAAAAAATATTTTTCTGCTAAATATTTAGGATTTTGCCCTCTTTCCTCAAGAAACCTAAGCAACTTGAGGCCCAGTCCTACAAGCTTTCTTGAGTGTCATCCTCACTTAGACAAGGTTCCCTGGAGACAAGGGGGAACTTGCGTGAGAGAGGACTGTAAACTGAACCCTGAGAATGGAAATGCAATTTTTAAACAAGCAAAACCAAAGCATCAATGTGGTTGACATTGCTTCCCACTTTGGATTACGTATTGTATATAATCCAATTTAGACCAGTCAAGGAGGGCAAAAGACTTTCGTGAGCCAAAACCCAAGGGAGGAGAGAGCCTAAATCCTGTGAGATTTTGTTTGTAATTCAGAAACTAACCAGAGAGGAAATGCATTTAAAGAAACCAAATTCCATTACTTAGAGCTGACCTGCGATTCTTGCAGTCTCCTTACACCCAAACTGCATGTTCCCTCTGGCTTGCACGCTACTGTCTCTGAAATTCCTGCTACTAATCACTACAATATGGAGTCTCTAGCCTCAATGTTAACATTAAACATAGTGGCTTTCAGCTGTAGCCCTCCTAGCATTAAGAAAATAAAACCCCTGCTAAAAGCCATTTTCAGCCTCATGTCGGCAGGGACCACAGGGACCACCAGCAACTGTCTTGTACTGAATTTTGATCTGTTGCTTTTGCCTTTCCCCCCTTGACATGTATTTTCACAGGGTTTGCAGCTATGGAGATGCTAGAACAACAAGTCCATCTCCTGCAGGTTGGTATCCAGGCTTCTGCAGTGCCCAGCACCTCCTTTGCAGTTCAGAGTCAGTCCTAAGAATTGCCATGAGTCTGTGTGTGGCTGGCTGCGAGACAGATACTAGGAATGTATATGGCCGCGGAAACCCGAGGACAAGGAAGACCAAGAGACCTATACAAGGAGACTTTTTCCATTTCACGGGTGGTAAGACTCTCTAGTTTTCAGACTTTGACTCTACTGAAAATGTCTCCATCCAGTGCAATCTCTTTAATAGTGAGACAACTAGCTTTGAGAGACCTTCATCCTTTGTGATGACTGCCAGTTCATCACATCCAATTTACCACTTTCCCTTCCCCATTGCCCTTCTGACACTGAAGATTTTCAGCTCTTCCATAAAAATCCCTGAGCAGTCCTGGTGATGGATAGCTCAGAGCTAAGGTGAAGGCAGAGGAGTGCCTGAGCTCTGACTCCATCAGGTGCCAAAGCAGTACATCATGATGTGACTGAAGACTCGAAGAGGTAATTTTTGCTGTAGGTCTGTGCTGGTACCTGATCTGTTTTCCAGTTTAAAAGGGAAGGGGATGCCTCAGCTCACGTGAATGCTGAGGGTTTGATCCCTGTCTTTGTCACAGTGGGCATTAGCTGCGGCGCTGGACAGATACATGATACCACACTTTCACAGGCATAGCTTGCAGTCTACCTGTCAAAAACCTCTTTACTTCAGCAGCAGTACACACTATCCTGCCACACAAATAACATAAGAACAAGTCTGTGAAGCAGATCCTTTCCCACTGGCATGGAGTGGGCTTTTCCTTCTCTGTCCTCCCCCGCTTTCCTCTCCCTTGGCTGAGGGCAGAAGACAGCCCTTCCCCTTGCACAGGTTATCAGATAGGCCAGTTGTCTGAGCACTTTGCTATACTTTCTTGGAGTACTTATTTAATATAATGAGATCTGAGAAGTAGGTTGTGTACCTGAAATGTGGCTATTTCTGATCTGGGCTATGTTTTAAGAACTATCATATACTCCTCTATAAGGACAATTTCAGACTGAAGACACAGAAAAATATCAATTAGAGATGGAAATCCAACTTGATATCTCAAACTGAGACATGCATAGCGAGGAGCTGTTTCTGCATGTTTACTTCCTTTTGCCATCAGTTCCTTCCACTTGCCACTGCAACTGAGACCCTTGGTCTTTCATCAGATGCTGGCAGCCAAGCCAGTGGGGCTGGAGCATCTTTGTTCCCATTGGGTACCACTCCTGCTCCAGGCAAGAGCACCAGGAGTTCACAGGATCTCTGCAGAGACGAACAATTTCCTGAATGACATTGACTTCTTGATTCAGCTTTGGCTTGTCCTTAAAAGCTTTCCAGAGCTGACTGCTATGTGGGGCCCAGGGATGATGACTGGGCAAAATTCACAAATGACACAGGGCGGCCCTAGCATGTTTGAGTACTCTCATAAGTATTTTAAGTAATAATAGGGCTGGGTATAATACATATGGCTTAATAACAGGTGCACGAAGCACAGAGGGAAATACAGGTGTGTGCAGCCAGGCATCAGAATAGGGCTTTCTCTCCTGCTTAGAGCTGCAGGATGGGACCTGAGATGTGACAGGGTGCTGTGCAGGCCTATGGTGGCACCAGAGAGGGACGTTGAGCACTGAGTTGAGTGGACCGAGGCTGATGGAGACAAAGAGGAGAGAAACCAGCCCCCTTCAGCTCCCTGCTGGATGATACCTGTCCATGCATCTCTGTGGTCATGGACAGATGTCCCCTCAGTAGACAGCTGCTCACTAGAGGCTCTGCTGCCGCTCAGCTGTTCCTCACTGCTCCTGGGAAGAGGAACAGCTTGAGGGAGAACATTCATGCCCTCTCCTGGGAAAAGCAGGCAGGTTGCCTCAGACAGAGCTCGCTGGAGTATTGGTTTTGTCCCAGGTTTCAAATCAACCTGTCTACCGTCAGAGCTGTGGGGGCAGCAGCCACCAGCTGGTGAGCAATGAGGGGTACCTTTTTCCCCCATGGCACCGGGGGCTGGAAGAGGTTATGTTTGGCCACAGCCTGTACCGGCGTAAGGTAACCAAAAGGGAGTTTGAGCTAACTCGATACATGTGTTGAAGAAAGCCAGATGATAGCGCACATTGAACTGACTTAGTCTCCCTACAGATTTCACATAAATTTGGCCTCTGTTCATCAAGCTGTTCCTCTGACAGTGTGCCCTACAGATTTCACATAAATTTGGCCTCTGTTCATCAAGCTGTTCCTCTGACAGTGTGGAGAAAAGGGCTACAGAGGTAGGCAGACCTTAAAGAAGACCTTCTGGAGTCCACTCTGAAGGCAACAGTGTCTCGCCCTCATGAAGGGCTGGATTTGATGGCCTGGTAGGTCTTCTCCATCCCATGACACTGTGATCCTACATGGCCGTGGCTGATGTTCCCTCCTCTTCCCTGCCTGGAGTCTCCAACTGCTCTCCTGCTTTGTCGCCCAGGAGGCTGAGTGTTTGTGCCAAGGCAGCTGCTCCATATGAGATCTGACACCGAAGGAGGAGGGAATTTTATTCGCCTGAACAGAAAACCCTGTGTAAATTCAGGAGTGCCAGGAAGGAATATTCTTGGCTTGTCTTTCATTTGCACTGTAAATGGTGTATCTAGTGAGTGGTGAGTGGTGATAGCGAGTTGCATCCAAATCCTAATCAGCGAGAAGTATGGTCACAACCAATAAACTAATGAACCCCTGCAAAGTCCAGCCTCCCAGGAGGGGTCAAAGCCGATTTATACAGAGTGAGAAAAGACCTCTCTTTCACAGGCCCTGGAACAGCAAAAGCAGGTAATTCACTGGCACTCGTTTTCCCTCTGAGGATCAGGGAGGAAGAACAATTGGCCTCTTCTTCCCTCTTACACAGCACTAGAATATTTGGGGTTAAAATGAAGCAATTTTTGGATGAAGAGTAAATTAGGAAGGTACTCAGCTATTTGTGAATTTGACTTGAATTTTGTGAGTGGTTCCTGTTGAATAAAAAAAAAAGGGAAGAGTGCATTTGAGAACATCACAACATTTTATTTGGTTGCGGTATTTGTGAAATGAAACATTTGGTTTCAGAATGATATTTTCTATTTGAAATGTCACCTTGAAAAAAGTTTGGAAGGATTTTAAAAACAGGTTTTGCAATTCCAAAAAGAAGTAGGTCTTTCTCTTTGAAGTCAGGGGAACCATTTAAAGTTAATCTCAGATGACTGCTTTTTCTTCTCAATTAGCTTTGCCAACTGCTGTCCTTCTCCCTGCTGTGTGCTTCACTTTCGTTTGGCAGGAGCTGGCTCCGTGATTTCTGCTCCTTTGCTCTTCTCCTTAGTTGCCTATATCACCCTCTAGGCCAAATCTGCATTTTTCATCCAACCCAGTTTAGGTCCCTTTGGGCTAGAAAAGAACCAGAAAACATTTATGGAAGAATATTATTTCAATTTCATTTTTACAAAAATGAAAATTACTGGAGCCATTATGTTTCATGATCTAGTGAAACACATTGAGGACATTGCAGTGACCCCAAGGTTACACAGTTTGCCTGATCCAGGAACAGGTAGATTTGGCTCAGGAAAAACCTTGGGTCACTGCAGGTTCAGTATTACTGGTTGTCACTGTTCCAAGGGAAGCAACTTCCTCCTAATATATTCCTCTGTCTAATAAAAAGTCGGGGGGTTTGACAGCCCTGTGAATACTTCTAGTCATATGTTGAAGAATCATGGGAACCCAATCCAGTCTACCTACCTTGTGTTCAGATGGCTTCTTAGCAAGCAAAGGCTGCTTTCCTCATTAGCAAGCATTAGCATCTTAGCAAGCAAAGGCTGCCAATCAGCATTGGCATCAAAACCCCAAGTGCTTCCTAAGCCTTTTGGGTGTATCACAGCACCATAGACCAAAAGTATTTCAGTTGCTTTCACACTTATTTCACTTGTCTTCTGTTGGACTGGGAGTCACCAAAAACTTAAGTTATTTCTTCACTGCTGTAACTCAGTTGCATCCTGTTAACAAAGACCACCAAGGCTTTGGATAACAAGGAACGCACAGTTATGCATTTGCTATGGTTGACAAAATGCTGTAACCATTTGATCCCAGCAAATGTGTGCCTGACCTTACTCATAGAGCTCTCCTCTGCAGCCCAGCCTCGATCTCCTTTGCTTATGTATAAAACCCCTTTGATTTAAGTCCCACCTCACTGAAATCAGCGGCAAACCTCCTGTTCTGTTCAGAAGTGAAGAACTCACATGCATTCCAAGGAGAAAACTCCTTCCTCTTTATAGTTTGTACTTCGTGTTACCTGATGTTAAATGATAGCCAATGATATTTCACTGATACAGTGAAAAAGAAATAAGGATCAGGTAAATGACTGCATACAAGCTGTAGCTAGAAGATCAAATGTGACCATGGCATGATTAAACAAAGAACCTACATGGTTTGTAACTGCCAAGTGGAGATGTGATTTTTCATGCTGAATAATCCATTTGTTGGAAACTAAGTCTAGACACACTCAACCATTGAAAAAAGTGACATTTTTTAAAAGGGATGACAAGGAATTACTAACACTGACTTAGGCACGTGATAGAGTTTTCTACTCTTGAAGTCTTTAAATAAAAGCTTCGTAATAAGAGATACACCTTTGTGTATCCAGGGTTTTGTTGCTGTCTGAAATGATACTTTGAAATTCTCAGACATGCATACATAGATCAGACTAAATACTAAAGGTGCTTCTGCTTTTAAAACTTGCAATTTTTTTCTAAATAAAATCACTGCTGCAAGTGCAACTCTTGCTATATTTCTGATAATTAGAAATTACGTTAATTATTTTCTTGATTGTCAACCTATGTATTGCGTAAGAAAAATGTATAAACTGTTTTCAAATTTTTTGAGTTTATAGACCTGCCATGTTAGACATTTTGTGAGCATTTTGTGAATACACTGTGCTACAGGGATGGGGAATGATACCTGAGTTGAAAGGATAATCCTAGTGACTTCATACTGTTTCTACATAAATCATCATCAATACTTGGGAGGCATATTCTGTATGGTAATGCCTCAAAAAAGTGTTTCTGAATCTTCATTTTGACCCTTTTTTTGTCTATAAAATAAACGTTTTTGCCCACAGAGTATCCTTTTACCTTTTGATATCTGACCGTTGACAAAGAAAAACTTAGTAGTGTGCTGTTTATGCATTAGGAAATGTGATGCTTATCACACTTCCCTTGCTTCCCTGTTTTGTTGGAACTCAGCAAATGGCTGAGTTATTAATTCTTTATGACTTAAACCAGATCATTTTCTCGTGTGGGGATGGGTCAGCCTAAAAGCCCAAGCAAGTGAAATCTTGCTTCTTTTGGGGCAAAAAATGGCTTTCAAAAGAAAATGTAAGAACAGCAGCATGTTGTTGTTGTCAATATCAAAATAACCATTTTCTCCAGGTGGAAATTGAATCTTAAATCAGTAGATATGAAAGCATTAAAGAAACTGCTATTTTTGATGGAAAATCTCATACATGCAAAAACTGAATTTTACACAGGTCAACAAAATACCTTTTTGTCTTTTGTCCAGAAGAGGAACCACCAGTAAAGAATCAGTAAAGTTATGAAGCCTGTGGCAAGTGATGGCAACCGAGCGGCTCCTACAGGGGCTGAGATTGCAGGTTAGAGGAAGAACAATTCAGAGGCACCGGCATGCGAATGAAATGGGCAGGCGGGAGGGCACCCTGGTGAGCTCCCGTCCCAGAGGAGGTCTCCAGCCTTGCCTAGGGGGACCAAACACAGGAACCTGTGATGTTTGGCTCCCCCTCTTGGCGGGTTATTAGTTGTAAGGGAATAGATTAGAGTTCCCTTTTTTTTTTTCCTTACTAAAAGCAGATTATTAGAATTTCCTTTCCCTACGTAAATTATACACCTGGAAATAGTTTCAGCTTAACCCAGAGCATTTTGTCCAGCGATTCAACATAAAGCTGTTTCATCCCTCTTTAAACAAATGGCCTCCACTCTTGTTTTGCTCTTGCTCTCTCTCTTGGAACTATCTTGCACTAGTTTCTATGACCTGTTGTTTCACATTATGAATAAATTGGTTTTCTTCACTTTAGTTATCCCCTAATCCCTTTTAGGCATATGATAGTTTTGGAACTTTATACAGTGTCTCTGGTTAATGTACCTCTGAGAAGTTAGATAAGGCTGATCCTTATTTAGCCTGCATTCAGTAGAATTACATTGAGCTATTTTTGGCTGAGTGCCCTTTTAATTTTCCAAGCTCTCAAATGGAGTCATTTAAAGTATAAAAATGTATGAACATCTTTCCTCTGAACTAAATGGCACTCTTTTTCTTGGCTTAATTTCCTTTGGAAGTAAAAGCTATACTATGCTTCACTGGTACCAACAATCAGTAATGTAGTGTAGGTTGCCAGACGTAAAGATTAGATAAGTATTTGAATTTCCAGTAGTGTTTTCATGGAATTATCTATATGCAGATCATATTCTATTTCGAGAGCCCAGCTGGGCTAGCAACACTAATTATATTTCTCATCTAAAAGGAAATGATGTTTGCTAAAATGGAGGGACTTGAAATCTATTTGATGTGTATTTATACTTTTTAAAAATGAGCCTAAGGGTCAATATTGAAGTTGGTCCTGAATGTATTCTAGAACCTGAGAATCCCTTGAAGATGCAACATTTACACTGCACTATTTGCTCTAAATGGCCCAGAATGGAAAAAAGTGGCATTTAGTTCCTCCTAACTGAATTTTCTTTCAAGGCAAACCTACGCTCTAAGTTACTCAATACTGGAATAACAGTGACTTTCAAATAATGATCAGTTCTTCTCTAAGAGATATCCATGTAAAACTGGCCCAGGCTTCCTCATCAGAGCTATTCCTTGAATGCAGTGACTCATTTCTGGAGACTGAGGACAAAAATAGCTTTTTACTCCTGTCATTGTGGGAGAGCCAAGACAGTTTGGAGACATGGGGCTGGAATCGGTTTCTCTTCTGCATCATCTATTTTGAATGAAGTGAAAAATCTTCATTTTTTAAAAATATTTCCTGAAATGTCCATATTTCTCAACAAATCTCTGTTGCAAGTAGTCAAACTTTTTCCCTGCCTTCCCTTTTAAAGCTTTTGTTCACCAGCTGAATTTTCTCAGTCTCACTCTTCCACTAGGAGGAAGCTGCTCGTACAATTCTACATTTATATACCCAAACTTATTAATATCTCACTTTTTCACAAAACCAATGGTGGATTTCTCTTGCTGGCCAAGCCAGCTTAGACGACTTTTAGAGAAATATCAGTTTTAACTCTTTCAGAGGGGATATGCAGAAAGATCCTTGGGTTCCAGAGCTGAAATACTCAGCAATCATAATTCATAAAGTCCTCTATTATTAATCTTGTTTTGTACTTATGTAATGGCTAGAGGAGTGCTTGCCCAGGAGGGAGGGAAATTAAGAAGTTTGGTTGGTAAGTTCATTTTGCCACCCTGGGAGGTTCAGGAATGTGTCAATGGGCAGAGCACTTTTCCACTTATCTCATATGCTTTTTAATCCTTCCAACCAGATCTGCTGCTTGGTCTGCACGTGTGGGAGGCGTGAACCTGTTCTTCCCCTGTCCCCATGGGAGGATCAGGAGCAATGAGAGTGCCAAGCAGTACCTGCACCTTCTAGATCTGTTTTGGCCAGGTGCATTTCATCTCATCAGGACCAGATGCATTAGGAATAAGGTATTTTTTTTCTTGCCACTCTTCCCCTACACATTGCCTCCAACCCCTCTCCTCGGTGACTATTTGAAATTTCAGAATTATACAGCAAAACTGTGTAGCTGAGCAGCTCCTGAAGCTGGGAGCACTCTGGGCTGGGGATGCCAGTGAAGACCTCACATGAGCTGTGATGAACAGTCGCAGTGTTAACACACTCGATGTGTTTTGTGGGGTCTTTGTATGCCTCGACCTCAGAAGGTTTCAGTGCTCTTCAGAGAGTGTGTTTGTGTAATCAGGAGTGTGTGAGGGTGGGAGGTGAGACTGTGTCTCTTTATATACTACTAATTTGGTTTTACCCACTTCCTAAATCCTTCACCAGAGCCTCAAGGGATCATTAGTTTGATATAAAGCTAATAACTTATGTATCTTTCCAGTATTTAGGTAAGTGGAAAAGAGCCCATTTTCCTAATCTCATTGGCATCTAGATTGTATTTTATGGATTTTATCATATGGAACTAATATTTCAGTACATTTCAAAAAGACTTTACTTAATGCAATCCAGCATTGCTGATTATACTGGCCAATTTTTACAACATTATGAAACAATTAAGATGATACATACGCAATATGAATATGGCATAAGTAAAATATGAGCTGAGCAACATGATGGTGAACAGACCTATTTATGGGACACTCTTTGCTGGATACTTGACTGAACAAAGAGGGACAGGGACAAAAGAGCTGGGAAGGTGCTTCTCTGTAAGCCTGAGGCTCATGTACGTACCGCACATTCAAATGTGTGCAAGAGACAGCAGTGTGCAAAGGTCCTTATCAGAGCTGTCCCTTCTGCAATGTCTTGCTGAACTCCTACAGAAAACCCATAGGAGTGCAGGACTTTTGCCCTTCCAGCTCCATCTGTGTGCCTGAGGCCAATGCTAAAGCCACAAATATTGCTCAGAAAATTTGGTAGGCATTACACTGTTGGACTTATGGAAGAACATGACTTTGCCAGGCTGCAGGCATGGAGGCATGAGAAGGGATCTGCCCTGGGAACCTTTCTGGGGGTGGTGGAGAGCAAGGTGGCCTGCAAGAGGAGGGCTTTATCACTGGCAATGAGACAACCTCTCACCCAAACCAGCCTGTGCAGGGTTCTCTCCCAGCAATGTGCTGGATTTCACTGTCAGGCGTAGGGGTGAGGAGAGAAACATAGATGTACATGCATGCAGTCAGATCCTTTGTTTGTACCCCCAACCATTTCACACAAACATGGGCAGAGAGTTTCCAAATAAAGCTGTGGAAAGGGCTTACCCCAGGTGGTTTACTTACTAAGCAGCAAAGCAGTAGTTTGCCTGCATTTCATCCCCTGATGAAATGGGTTTGGTGGGCACTTCTCCACACGCTAAAGGGCAGTGGCAGCGTAGGTTCCCCAGTTCTGCATACACAGCAAGTTAGCCCAGTATCAGACACTTTTGCATGGCCAAAAGTGGAAAATACTGGGGTCAGAGAAAGAGTAGACATAGACAATGTGTCTGCTAGTAAATGATTTGAATAAAAGCTGACAAGGAATCTTTTGTGTGTGCTCCGTGCAACAGTTCTAGCATTGCAAGAACCTGTTGTCCCATGCATGGTACCGGGCAGGAGTTTAGCACTGATGGTCTCATGGCACTGATAGCCACTGCTCTTCTGAAGGCACTAACAGTGCATCTAAGGACTAACTCTACTGCTCCTATTTCTGCAGCCTTGCAGCAATTTCATGCATCAAAGTCCTACTGCTGTCTCTCCCCCTCTTCACCTTTGTTACCCTGGGATCTTGTGGGACTCCAAAAGTCTCTCACTTCATTTTCATTTAAACAGATTACTTCTGGACATTCAGCTGTGGGAGGGGAATGGGATTCTGGCAACTTTAATGAAGTCCAAGGGTATTTAGGTTCAAGTGATGACAAATGAATGTAATTAATATATTAATGTATAAGTCTGCAAGTACTCCCACCCTCAAAGTAGTTTTGCTTGTTTTTAAATACAGTTTCAAAACATAATTTATTATGTGATCTGTGGGGATGTCGAGCCAATTTCCACTTGGATCCACATCCTAGAGGACTGTAAGGAACATGTTATTCTGCCTAGCACCAGCGATAATGCATGCTTCTCAAACCAAATTCATGTGAATTGCTTTCAAGTAGCCATACTCAAGCAAGCAGCTGGTTGGGCTAAAAGCTCCAGAGAAGGCCTCTCTGAAGTCTCAGGCACACATACAGTCAGATCGGTCCCAGCTCTTCCTGGCAGTCACTGCTTTCACTCAGATGCAGCTTTTGGTTTGAAAATACTTGCTTGCCGGCACCACCAGCCATGGCAAAAGACACAATTCCTGCCCTAGATTAATAGCTTCATATTTCAGAAAGAGGATCCTCACCACCAGCCTCCTGTACTTGAGTACCTGATCAAAAATGTCGAGGTATTACCACTTCCTAGTCCCAAACTCACTCCCAGTGGCTGTATTCAAAACTCTGGCAGAATTCTCAAAGTGAACGAGGACTTGGATTTCACTTTAGATGTCTTCAGGATTATTTTCTTTGATCTTTAGGATCAGTTGATCTTTGATCTTTATTGATCTTTATTGATCTTTATTGTTCTTTATTGATCTTTATTGTTTGCTCCATTGGTTGACACATTTACCACCCTAAGGCACAATGTGCTTGCATTGCACAAGATCTTTTGCTGATGGAGAGCTGACATACGCATCTTTTACCTTTCTGTATTTGTCTTTTATCTTTTGGGTCTCAGGTTATTCAAAACACATGATTCAGAGGGTGAGTCAAAGCAGGAGTCTTATCAAGGCAGTCTGAATTGCCCTTGATTTCCTCCGTCTCCAGAGAGAACTTATAGAGTCTATGCCGACTGGCATCCCACACTGATGCAGTAGCAGTAGTAGTACTGTTCCATCATCCACAGGATAGGAAAATTCTCCTGATGACCTGGAAAATTATGGCACAGCAGAGCAGTTATTTGTTAATATATCTGTAGACAGTATTATATTTCTATATAGAAAGAGGCACTAAAGCATTAACCACTCAGTGAATGAGTCCAAACTGAGGAAGGGTGACTGTTTAATGAAAACAACACTCATTAAGAGGCTTATGCTATTTTAAAACATATACCATGCTGAATGTATATGCCATCTCGACTTACCCTTTTATTGGGAACTGTTCAATTGGATTTCATTTGCACACAAAATTTGAAAATGCAAACTGGAATAGATGGAGCAAATATTTTAAGGCTTCTTAAAGTATATACAGTGCAAAGCACAAACAGCCAATAGTTGTGCATGCAGTTCACATGGTCAACCTAGTTCAAAAATTAAAACTCCTCCAAAATTTTCACGCATTGTACTGTATGTTGTGTGCAAATACTGTTTATAATACAAGTGCTTTATACCACACAAAGCTAACGAGATCCCATCTCTGCTTCAATTAAAAGTCTGAAAATGCCCCCCAAAAGATAGCTACAGTGATTTCAGTAAGGAAATCGACATTACAAAAAAAACCTCCCCGAACAATAATAATTGTACTGTATCTCTCTGGTCAGTTGTAAAAATAATGATTTTGCATTTCCCAATGAAAATTAAAATATCAAGTTCTGAGGTGTGCACTTATGGTCTAATAAAATATTTACTTAGGCTTGTAACAAAAATGGAAATAATAAATTCATGCAATTTCTGAAAAAAAAGAGAAGTGACTTTATACCATTCTAAATATTTCATTACTATTTACCCAGAAAGAAATATTGGAAGGCCCTTATAGTTGAGAGAGCAGATGCCTTCATAAACTCTTGAAGTCAGCTGAAATCTACAGTCTGGGTACAGGACAGATTCTGTTTCTAATTACAAGGAAATTATCTATAACTTCAGTTTGGAAAGGGCTAAATAAGACCATCCCCCTCCTCCCCAGCCCGATTGTGCCTGCTTGCTGCCATACACGTTCTATGTGGTATGAGTGGGCAGTGGCCATGCAGCTGCACGGCCTCTCCCACACCTCACAGCTGGATGTGGCTCTGCAGGTTACAACTACATTAAAATGATTGTACTTGATATTAAGCTAGTACTTTCTGATTTGCATCAGCAATCTAATCTTGAGATCTTTTCTCCAATATAAGACAGGCAATGAACAACCCGGGTATTTGCTATGCCTGCTGCAGTTGAGTAGACATGTCAGCTGTCTACAGGACAAGTGACATGCCAAATCCTGTTTTTATATATCTTTCAAAATATTAACCTCTCAATTGACGTTTACTGTAATTTTTTCTTACCTTTTGGGTTTTGTTTTTTTTTCAGTTGCTGCTAAACCCAAGCTTTTGATTTCCCAGCGGTTGGGACAGGTACACTCTTCCGTTTGCAGAAATATTCAAACTCCTGTCTGAAATGAAAATGGCTAATACTTGAAATTTAGTTTAGCTCAGACAAAAACTAAAACAACAGAAAATGTAAAAGCCATGAAGTTTTCTCTTAACAACAGGGCTAATGAGGCAGCTGTCAACGTTCTTGCGTAGTTTAACCAAGGCCTACCCACCCAGAGGTGGATCCACAGCCTGGAAATCCTAAAGCCTTTCACTGACTTCAGCAGGGCTGGGATCAGCCCTTTTGCAGCATTGCCATTTCTTCTCCTGCTCAGGCTTTGCTTCTGGGGCAATTTATGAACTGGGGCTCAGGCTTATATTGTGCCACACGGACATTTTGGTTCATACATTGACATGAATTTAGCTGTAGTAGAGAAGGAAAGTAAAACCTGCCTTCTCATCTTCCCAAAGTACATGATCCTCCAATGCGGCCAACCGCCCTGCTTAGTTGGATGACTATATAAGCTGCCACGTTGCTGATTTGGCAGTTTCTCCTGCTTTCTCTGCTTCCCTTTGCTTCAGAGAAGGGCAGTGGACCGTTTGGTCCATTGACTTGGGCTCATCCAATGAGGTGGACATCTGCCCAAATGCACAGATTTTCCAGGCCAATACCTACCTGCAACCATATTCAAGCCCTCCAGGACAAATTTCAGATTTGTTTGAGTTTATTACACTGTCCTTGAATGTTTCCCTATCACCCTCTGCGGATACATAGTAAACTGTTTCCTAAATGAGCTCCAAGCCAGGACACAAGCCTCCCTCATTCATTTGTACGCCGTTGGCTTCATGCAAACAGCACTAGCTCTGTGGTTTTGTAAAATGGACTCATTTATCACTGAATGTGATGGCAATGATACTACCACCCTTTACTTATGTCGGATGCCTCACAGCTGTCTGATCAGATAGATTTCTCGTTCCTCTGGCAAGGCTTCATGAAAGGCACAAAGATGAAAGGTCAATTTTATATAATGGATGAAAACAATGAGTAGCAGATTAAACTAGCTTTCTGGTAAATGGTGCCATTACTTTCCAGTAAATAATGTCATGAATTACTTGATGAATAACATAAGTTTTGAGATAAAGAAGATACTCATTAAATGATGGAAAATTAGGCAGCTTTATAAACTCAAATATGCTTTTAGTTTTCTTTCCACTATGATCTAGTCCTTGAAATATTTACCAACAGGTCATTTTAGCTAGGCTAACTAATGAAATCTGTGTACGAGCTTAAGCTAAATTCAGTCTGCAGCAATAGTACTGTTTAAGCAGTGTTGTTTCTAAATTTACAGGAATGTGAGACAGTACAAGGGATGCAGACCCTTCCAAGCAGCACACCCAAAGGACCTTGAGCACCCCCACACACTCCAGACCCTCCTGAGAGCCATCCTCACTACTTGCATCACAGATGTTTTAAGCAATCATTTCAATTTCTAGTTGCAAGTCAAAAGCATCTTCCCTGCTAGCAAATAAGTAGAGAAAGCTTCTTTGCAGAGGTAGGAGCTTTTCTGTGGTTTTGCTTCCAGGGGAAATTACAGCTGGCACGGCTGCTAGCCAGTACAACAACAGGAACGAGTCTCTTCTGCAGTGGAAAGGAATCACTAATAAAAGGAAAGATTATTTGCAGCCCAAAATACTAAATTCTGTTGTCTTTACAGAAGTAGAGAAGCCAAAATCAGTGGGAAATCTTGCATGAAGAACAGGAGGAAATATAATTTGATCGAGTAATAAAACATATTTAAAGTAACAGTCTTTCAAATAACTCCTCAGCAGAGCTCAAAAAATCCTGGAGAGCATTTGTGACCATTGCTAGTGGTATGAACAAAAGAAAGAGGCTCTAGAAAGCACTTCTAGCAGGCATAGTGCAGAATTATAAGTGTAGCCTTTCAAAACTGAACTTCATAAGCTGAGAAAGGAATTATAACAAGTAGTTGCCAGTGACCTTGAGGAGACTCAACTTAGTAACCCAGCAAGGTCCCTTCCAGTTCTGTCACCACACTTAAAGCCACTTAGTTAAGTGTGATTTAGCCTTTTTATTTGCTTTCATAAACACTTGTGCCAAAGGGTTTCTGTTTGCACAGATATGCAGGGAATGGTTGTTGTGGACATGCATGTGTGTACTCCCATGTGCAGGTACTTGCAGAGAGGGCTCTGTGTGCCAGGCTGTGTCCTCTCCCCTTCGTTTTAAAGTTTCAATCACCCAGGCACAGAGCAGAAATGGGCAGTTGCATGTTACTTAGGAAGATGGCAACTTACCCTGGAAAATAAACCAGCAAATAGTCAAATGGTCACAGCTGCACCTCTGCCATGAGAGATGGAGGCAGCAATTCAGTGGCATCTGGCTTGCACGGTGTGGGTGTGTTATCTCTGGTATATCCACGAGCAAAGATTTTGGCAAAGCTGGTCACAGCTGTGCACATGCAAACGGAAACATAGTATTGTGAAGACCTATGCCCACCTCTTAGCCACCCCACCCCTGCCCAAGCTCCTCCTCACTCTCACGTGGGACCCCAGCTCCACAATAACATCTTCTTCTCAAGTCTTTGGCCAGTGAACACCATCAGCGGTCAAAATCTGCTAATGAATAATCCCTGCCAGAACAAAGGCCTTTGTTCCCTGGGCAAATGGTGCTGGAGAACTTGCTGAGACTCCCTCTCCTCCACTATCAGTCAGGGCTGCAAATCAGATGAAGATGTTAATCCGACAAACAAATATTTATACAACATCATTGACCGTTGCAGTCCAAGGTCAACATGGAAAAAACCAACACAGTAAATTTTTATGAACATCTTTTGCTTGTGTCTTCTTTAGAAATTACAACACATTTGCTTTCTAAATTATTTTCAAGGAGGGCAAGGAATGAACCACAAAAATACACATTTTGAAATTATAATTAATCTCCAATGTAGGCAGAGGAAGTAGATTTGCAGATATATTTTCATCCAAACTGGCCTCCTTTAATATTTCCATCTTTTTCCATCTTGCCTGAATAACCGAACACAGATCACAGAAAGAAGGGCATCTGCTATTATTCATTTCTTCTTTCTGGCTGCAGTAGGGACCTCTGTTTATTGTTTGGTTTGGAATATATGGCTTTTCTTCCTTACATGTCTGTTTGCTGGCTTCTGCCTCCTCAGGACATGTTACCCTCAGCCCATGCACAGAGGATTTGACTGCCGGGAGAGCACTTGCCAGGATCTCTTTTTGAATCATCCAGATATCTATACCTAGAGCCCCTCTCCCACTTTTCTTACTGGCATCTGCAGTGTGTGGGAGGAAAGTGGCTCAGTTCATCACCCAAACACCATGCAGTGACCATAAGTGGGGCAGGAGGTTTTTCCAGCTCCTCAGCAAAGCCCTTGCATTGCTGAAACAGATTTGGCAACTGCCCCCTGATTTTCTGTGCCTTTTGCCCTAACAATTTACTTTCAGCAAATAATTTCATTCTTACTGCCTGCATTCACACTCACTTATCCTGCCCAGAGGTCCAAACTATGATACCCCTTTGGGATAGATGCTGTAAAACTTAAGAGCAGGACACTCTCTTTTTTTATTCAAGAGTGGATTAACCTGTGCAGGAGGCGGTTGGTCTTCTTGCTCCATATGGGAAAATCAATACTTTCAGGCTTGGTCTTTAACTATCTCAAAGAGTAAAATCTGGTGTAAGCCAGACTGGGATCATTTGACAGGTGTCCCAAGAGTGATTGATTGTGTCTGTCTCAGCTACCCGACCATGGCACAAGTCTCTCCATGGAGGTACCTGTCTCTTTTTAGTGTCCAGTTTAGACTACATGGCTACCTTCTAGATGGGTAAAAGTGGGTGAGATGGCTCCTGCCTGTCATGGCTTGCCCACAGTTGGATGAGAGATGTGTGCCAAAGGTGGGCATGACACCAGGACAGCCCAGGTCTAGGTTGGTGACTGCTGTGTGCCAGTTCATCAGTCATTCTGCAGAGAGGTGCACCCTTGAGCCCCCTGAGGAAAATGTGAGCTGTGACTGTCACCCTGCAAAAAGGAACTTGCAAAGTCAGTAAGCAGGGGAACTTGCAAAGCCAGTAAGCAGGGGAACTTGCAAAGCCAGGCTTACCCAAGTAAGTCTGACTTTCGTTACTTGTTCTATTCAGACATTTTTAAATACTAAATTCTCCACTTGACGTTTTCTCTCAATTACCCTAAATTGTTAAAACTATAAAAGAAAAGTCTCCACCAATCTGGAAACAATAAATCTCCATGCTGGAACACTAATAGGGTTTCCAAACACCCTCCTAAATAGCACTTAATTTGAATTATGGATACTAGCTGCAGCTGTGTTCAAATAAGAATGACAAACATGGTTCTGTTGCACCAGGACTGCAGCTTCACAGTTTTATTGCTGAACCAAGGTGTCATTTCTAACTGTCGTGTTAGTAGAACTCCACCACTGCCAGCCCAGCTTGGAAATGCCATCGAGACGTAGTCTGCAACAGTGCTTGACATGAAAATAAAGCGTGGTCTCCTGGTTGTGGCCATTGCAAAATGGTTCCCATAACCGAGGCCTGATCTGCTTTGGTTTCCATTCACATTGCCCCTGAAATGCTGGAATTTCCTAGCCACCCAGCACAAGATTTACCCCAATACAATCAAACTGCGTCTGCTTGAGGGTGCAGCCAGTAACTCTGTGAATTATCAGCTGTGCAGTAGGTGTGCAGTACCCTTGACTGTGCAAAATGTGCCGCATAGAGTAGAATGTAATATATTATAAAGAAGCTCACATCTATTCATGTATGTATGCGATTCAAAATATGTCAATGGGAAACAGTCAAGGCATACCTTTGATGTTACTTCTGTTCTTTTATGTATTCTAAAACCAGGTTTGGAATAATGTTTTATCTGGAGTTACTCTTGCTGCATCCCTGAGGGTTTTTAAAGGCTGCTTTCTTGTTATGATCATTCAAAAACCAAAGGAAAGGGTACCTTTCGTAAACTAAAAAAATAAATAAAAAATTAAACATTCCTAACAACCTCTCCTTAATTTCTGGATCCTAAGTATTGAAAAGCAGCACTCCTTCCACAATTCCAGTGTCTCCACAGCTCTCCAAATGAAAAAAAAATCCCATTCATTTTTCTCTTCTGCTCTGGTGCTGCCCAGTCTGGCTCAGACCGAGGAACCTCTAGCTCAGATTACAGTAAGCCCTTCTGCACATCACCGGATCAGTTCTGAACTGTAAACAAGAACCCAAAAATACACTTATGGTGCAGCTGTGCTTGTGGCCAAGCTTCAATGTGCTATTAGTTTAATTTGACTCTTATAAGCATGAACAGATTCACATCTTCAGGCAGGAAAGCACCCCATCAGTGGTTTCTTTGCTGTTGATTTGTATGCATGCCTCTGACTCTCGCTGTGACTGCCACAGCCAAAAGGAGAACCAGATCTCCGTTTCACTCAGCCTTGCATAAATAAAAATATCATTAAGCGCTATTTAAAATATGTTACATTTAACAAATCAGCATGAAATCCCTCACAATTTATTGCACTTGGCAATATTAATAAATGTGGTCTATATTCTATAAATCAAGAACATGTTTGCTGGAGGTGTGTGCACTTGAAATCACTTCTGCCCAGAATTCTGCTCTTATTTCCATTAGGAAGTGTTTTCTCCTGCTTTACTGGATACATGTCTATGGGAGAAACTACAAGATATATTTTAGTCAAACAATATATTTTCTCTCCTCCCACCAGATGGGAAGTGCTTTTACCTCATTGAAAATGTCATCTTGTATTGATTATCAATTACAATAAATACATTATAAGGGCTTGAACTAGTTCCTTTACTTTAAAAAAAAGAATTCAGAAGACAGAACAATGGGTACAATTAAATATTGCAAAATGTTTTGCCATTTTACTGTGAAAAGTCTTTGGGTTAAGTCAGTAACATCATCCTCTTTAAACCCTACATGCAATAAATAGTTACTAATTTTTTACTTTTTCTAATTTAAGAGGTACATTTTAAAGAGCTGTCACAAACCACAGAGCTTTATACATTCCAGACGTGCTGGTAGGTGCAGAGAGGTGTGTCAGTCTATGACCCAGTGATGTCCCAGATACGGCATTGGTGTGATACAGATCTACCCTACAAAAGGCTGTGGAAGCTACTGTTTTCTATCTGTGCGTTATGTTACAGCTCATACATACAAATCAACAAAAGGAGGGAGCATGCCAGTCATGGCTTTTTATCCAGGTGTTTGGAGTCTATCCTTTCTACACCTTCTCTGAGCACCTCTTAAGCCAGCCAGACACAATATCCTTGTAACGGTGAATCCTCCAGCCTCCTAGACTCTCAGGTGGAGGCATTTGACCAGACCACCCTTTGTTATCTCTGAGCCATCAAAAGCCCAAATCAGTCCTGGGGCAGACTTTGCCCTTCAAGGAAGAGATGAAAACAGACATGACTAGGAAGGCAGCAGGACCTCCTGGGATACAGGAGCCTTTGGTTCACACAGCAAAACTGAACCAGAGGAGAGTGGAATCCAAATATATCCATTGGTTCTAGCCATCTTTGGAGAAGACATTATCATTAACCCACACCCATAAATCGGCATAGAACCAGTGGGCTTGTGCAAAATGTATTGGTGGAAGACCTGTGTTTTAAAGGCAATGCAAAATTCAGGGGGTAATCCTCAGACTCCCTTACTGGAATAACCTGCATCTCATTGGAATTGCATTTCTCTCCTGTAACGCTGAGGCTCTGCCTCTTGTTGCTCCCACGCAAGCCAGCCTGTTGACACTGCCTTTGTACATCCAGAGGCAAGTTTGAGTTATATGGCAAAACTTACGAATCAAGATGATAGACTGTGTTACGGCATTTAAGCATTTTAAATATTTTCTCTTACCATGAAAGGGCATTTTATGTTCATTGTTAAAACTGTCATGACTCACTTTTCTAAATTTGTGGGTTTAAAACTAAGCCAACTATTACGCTTGCTCCTGATGGGTACGCTAAACAGGTTTCACTACCTACCTTGTCCTTTCTGTTATGTATTAACATTCTTACCCCCTCTTCTTCCTTGATAACACTGCAAATGTGATATGATGAATCTGTTGTCAGGAGGCTGTCATTTGTTTCAGTTTCATATTTCTCAGATGAAAAAATGTTGGAGATCAGATTATGTACTCACAAACACATGTCCTACTCCCTCTGCGCTTCTTTACAGCAAGGCTGATTTTGACCAGCTGACCTCAAGTCAGCAGAAACCTTGCATATGTTCATATTTAGATTTCAAATGGTTTTTTTTATTATTCTGCCCTTGCATTTTCTTCTATATCTCACTTTCAAACAGTGAACAATACAAATAAAGCATTTCTAATTGACCTGATTCATTTTAATAATCATAACTACAGAGAAGAATAAAGACTATTAAGTATTCTAAAAATAAACATATTTTTGTCATCCCTGCTTTTCTTCGACTTGAAAAAGATGATCCTATATCACCTCTGCTACTGTATCACATCCCATATTTTCAGTAAGCATGGCCTGTTTCAAAAGAGTCTTTTTAATCAACACTAACCTCAGATAGAGAGTTGTCCTCTCAAGAATCATGTTTTGTCTTTGCAAAAGCATCATGAGCATCACCACTGGGGTGTGTTTACTCACCTCACTGGTTAATTTCCCCATGTAATCACACCACTTCGTGTTTGCAGTAGTGGATGGGATTTGGACCCACGACTTATTTCATATAAAAATATTGGCATAAATCATGCAGTCAGAATGGAAAGCAAGTAAAAAAAATAGCCCTAGGAATTCACTGCCTTGTGAAAAAGGCTGGGGGAAAGGTAGATGGTTTTAATAGTTACTAACTTCTGAAGTGAAGTGGAGCTTGACTGAGGAAAATGTTGGGTCCAGGAAATATGTCCACAGTGAAATATGTGGATGTATGGAAGGACTGGACATTCATCCCAGATAAACTTTCTTCCCAGATAAACTTTCTTGATATTAATGACCATGTTTTTTAGCATTAAATGACTATCCATCCAGATTTGGGACAAAATCCAAGAATTTTGTTACACTGAGGTATGTATTTAAGTGGCATCGTGACCTGAGGCCAGAATTAAGGGGCTCTTTTGATGCAGCTCTGTGCAGTTGGAGCGAGGAAGAACGCCTCACCTCGGATGCTTGCCCTCGGAAACACGCCATCACCCAGCTAGAAACACTCCCAGCTCCTCTTCCAGGAGCTCCTCGCTGAAACATACTGTGTGCTATACTAGATAAGGGCAAGAATTTCAGGGATTTTTTTCAAATGATTTAAGAAGTTGCATCATCACTAATACATCATCTGTAACACAGCGCGCTCTGCCAAGGAAAATCCCACACAGTCACATAAAGGCAACAAGCAAAGCAGCAGACATGAGCAAACCCAGAATTCCTGAATGCCTGCATTAGAATGCTACTGTTGCCTGCAACACAGACTCTACATGAAAGGCCCCGTACGCTGATCCATACATTATTTAGACATCTAAGCTGCTTACCCACAAATCTTCAAGGCTAGGCAGTGCGGAACCCAGGCTGCCTGGGGAGAAGAGAAACCGCAGGCACCAAAGCCAGGCCCCTAGCCCTTGCCACAGTGTGCTCAATTTACGGATAGAAAGGGAACTTGGGAAGTCTTTTGAAGGTTTATTTTCATATAGGTGGGAAGTGATACTTCTACTAATAGAAGAGTATTCTAAGAAAGAAAGGCATTTTCAGAGATTGTATGTGGTGCTATATGTTTAACCACCATTGTCATAGTCCATATCTGAATCCATCAAAGTCACTGAGGGTAAAAATGGTCTCGTGATCTAGGACAGCATTTAGAGAGTTCATCCAACAGGTGGGAGCCCAGCGTTTAATTTCCTCTGCAGCTGGAGGAAGCCAAGGTTCAGACCTCATCCTTCTTGCAGGGGAGGCTGGGTCACGGGATGGCAGGCGTGTACCATCTTGCATACCAGGGCCATGCTGCTGGTCAGGAGAGGACTTGTCCATCTGCTGCAGAGAGGAAGCAAGTGAGAGCAGCGCATTGGCCTCATCTACTGGGCGTTCAGCCCTGGGGCTTTCTGCTTCCAATGGAAATGCCATACTTGAGGTGTTTGTGCAGAGCAATACTGAGAAAGAGGTCTGGGAGAAGGGCTAGAGGGGCCAAGGCTAGTCTGATCAGCACAAGTGCCCTATGCAATGCACAGTGAAGTGTTCTCTGCCCAGTGTCACAGCTCCCACAGGAGACAGTTGGAAAGCCCACACAAACATGTGTGCACACAGAGATCTCTGCCCTCCTGGGTAGATGCAGAAGCCTGGAAAGGCCTTCCAGAGGGGGTGTACTCCAGTCCAAAGCTCCAACAGAGGAAGAAATACATACCTCTGTCATCCTGATGGATGTTGGTTTGGCATATCCTTAAATCTCCCCCAGCAAGGGACATTCTGTAGCCGTCCCAAGTAATCTGTAACAGGGCTTCATTGCCTTGCTGACAGAAACATTTTGTTCTTCTCTCTAACCAAAACCTTTCTTGCTGCAATTTAAGTCCGTTACTTCTTGTCCCAACCACACCAGACAGAAAGAGGAAATCATTCCCTTGTGGTCAACAGAAGTCTTTTTTATCTTTGATATTTGCTGTCATATTTTAGTGTCAAGTTTTCCTCCTTCAGGGTAAGTAACTCTAACTTATTGAGTCTTCCTTCCTTATCCTGTTTTCCAGATCCAATCATTCTCTGGACGAAGAGTTTCTGGTTGATTCATGTCTACTTTGAAGCATGGCACAGCAACGGGAGGCAGCAGTCCAGCAGAGGCTTTGCTGAAGCTGAGAGGAGCAGAAAAAGGACTTAGTCTGGTAGCAAGTCTGGTAAAGGCAGTCTGGTAATGGTGGTCACCATTCATACGTCTGGGTGCAGCACTGGATCGTCATAACAACTTGGTGCACACACTCAGTGCGTGATCCACTAGCAAGGAGCTTGTGAGCCACTACAGCCAAAGGTCCTTTTCTGCAGAAGAGCTGTCAAGCTCACCAGCGGCGTTTCAGCAGTTGGTTGGTCTTATCTCATGAAAGCATCTTATAATGCTACTTGTTTAAAGTGTCTTAAAATGCTACACATTTGATAGCATCCTACTGTTTTCAGACTAAATCTCCAGTCCTTCTGGAATGCCAGTCCTGTCCTCCAGTGTACATGAAATTCCTCCAAGTTATGTGACAGCTTATTTAAAAAGCATTTGAGCACAGCCCAATCTTACCAGTGCATGCCAGTAGGGAGGATACCACAGACCACAGACCACAGACCACACACTGCAGTTGTTCTGACGTGCTCACTTGGGTCCAAGAAATGGAGGCTCTCCATCTCTCCAGTAGCACCTTTCCAGAGCCACTGTGCTGGTATATCAGCCTCCCTCCGGAAACTGCAAATGAAACTCCAGTGAAAAGGTTAACCCCTGTTCGCTCCTCACTTAAAGTAAAATCCTGTTTAAGAAAAAGTGTGTGCTTTCGCCTTTTGATGTTTCCACTACAAACATTAGGTCGGGGGAATTCAAGTCAGGAAAAGAAGGATTAAAAATTTGCTCACTTTGCTCTCTGTAGCCAGTGTATTCAGTATGTCCAAAAACTATAGGGGAAAAATAAAAGGGTCTGAAGCAGAGTAGGAGCAGCTCTGCTTTGCGTGGTGGGTATGAGACAGCAGGAGCTTCTCAAGAGAAAACACAAAAAATACACAGAATACACATTATCTCTGAAGTCAGAAAGCTCCAGACTACCCAGTAACATGACATATATTTAGAAATTTCATGAGAAAAATGTTAGTTAAAATCTTTCTGACATTTTCTTTTTGCCTCTTATTTGTCTTCTTAAATTATTTGAAAAGACTGGTGGAGCTGTTACCTAAGATTTACACTGTGTGATTGCAATTAATTAAGCTTCTTTGTTTAAGCTATAGAGTATCTTTCCATATTCAGCTCTTCAGAAATTTGTGTCCAGCACTCAAAGCTTGCAAGCTAGACATACTTCAAATCAGGACTAGGAGGAATTGCTGAGGGTTCACCAGGAGCACCCAGTGGAGGTGTTCTATTGTATGAATTATGCTGTTAGGCAACAAAATCTTCTGAATCTCAAATTTGGAATTTTTCCCATAACACAAGACAGAGGCAGTCTTTTGCCTCATCATTACTATTTGGAAGATCAGAACTAACACAAGTGAGGGACCTGGTGTAACTAGAAGCAGATTAATTCTCAGATTGTCTTTTTATTGACAAAAAAAGAGAAATTTTGTTTCATTTCCTACTGGAAAAAAAATCTAAATTCATTTTTTTGTTTCCTTACTTTTGCATTTTGACTTTCAAATAACTTCAACAATGAAAGTTATTGTCCCACTCTTTCTATTCTGCTACAGGTAATTATTGCCCATTATTCCAAAACTTAAAACTAACCTTTCATAAGATTTCACTACATCGTTTCAGTACCTCATGATACCAAAATGTTTTTAACTTCTGCTTTGTGACATAATGACTTTCAAGTGGTTCTTCAAGAAATTACTGAAATTATTTCACAATTTTATTAAGACAAGTAGATAGGGAGAAATGAGAAATAAGTAAACATTACAGTTAGTTAGAATACAGACTAAAAGAACCCCTTTAATCCCTAAAAAAAAAAATTTCATGACCAAGAAATGTATTTTTAGTATAGCATCTTAATTTGCATTCATAAATAACTATTATAAATATACAGTTCTGATTCAGGCCCTACCACAGTATACCCAGACATTCAGATGTTCACATATATAATGAAAATTAGAAAATATCAGGTTTTTTTCTTAACCTTTTTTGTTATGTGAATCTGTGCCATCAGGTATTAGCAGCAGCATCTTGGGCAGAGGTGATTCTGGTACTGTCTTTCTACTTAACTCACCAGAACTCGCAGGTGTATGTGACATTCTTTAGGTCTTAACCTAACCTGGTGCATTGCTTCCTTCCAGTCTGTTGCACAATGGTTGTATTTTCGGGAAGACTTCTGTACATTGCTTTCAGAGGGGTATACTCTGGGACTACTGATGTTAGTCTGCTTCATAAAACCCTTCAGTCTGAAGAGATTTTGTACATTTCAGTACTTTAAAGTACGTTAAGATTATTGAAAGGACAAAAGCATCAAGGGCATATGACACAAGCCCTAAAAACTGTCTCCCAGTCTGTTGCATTTTGCCTTGAATCTGTGAAGTTGCAGGTTTACAGCTAATGTGGCTGAGACCTGGTTCAGAATTTGGAGCTGATTGTGGCCCTCCATACTGCTGCAGACTCGACACATGTGCGTGCAATCATATGCAACCCCCCTGATATCTCCTATAGCAAATCCTGTAGCAGTATTATTATAACCATACATAGCTACATATAATATCTGGAATCCAACCAGCAGCCAGATTTGAAGGATCATCCATAAAAGTTTCACATAGCTAAAGAGAGCAGTCAACCAACTCTTAATAAATTTAACATTTTCACAGATTCTCTGGTCAGCTTCACGGTCTAAGGTACTCTTTAAAGAGACATATACATTTATATGCTTGTATGCAGGTCACCTGGAAAACATCCAGACCCTTCCTTAAAGCAGTCAGACACAAATTTCTAGACATATTAAGCAAGATCTGTGTGCCGTAGTAATGATATTGCTCGCAGCACTGAAGATTTATTTGGTGTAGCGGTGGGTTCAGCAGAATTTCAGACCTGCAAATATGTCATAAGATAAGCATGTCAGAGGCTGTGGGTATGTCAGGTAATTTGACTTGTACACCTATCTTTGTTCTGGCATCTGCCCGCTTGTGATATACACAAATGATATCGCTGAGGGAGTACTGAAGATCTGACTGTTACTGGTACCTGTTAAAGTGAGACATAAAATGGTAAATATTAAGTATCTATCTGTTTGGTTTACAGAAGTCGGGCAATGTATTTCTGGCAGGATGAAACACTAGCTGACATGGTACATGACATTTGTATCTGATACATGATTAAACGCCAACATGTAAGTTGAAACACTACAGGTCTGCTTTACTGCACGGTTTCCAGCAAAAAGATGTTTAACAGTGGTAGGAGAAAATACACGTTAGGAATAATCTATCTGAAAAAGAACATACCACATTTTGTGAGCAATGGCTCACCTCAAAGAGCTGTCACAGGTAGCCTGCTATGCCCTCAGTGTGGAGGAGGAAAACAAGGAAACAGAAAACAAGTAGTGACCTGGAATTAAGTGTAATGTTGAAGGTTATCACTCATCTGGGCTGAACAATATGGCAAGAAGCCTTGCAAAAGGAGGAAATTTAAGGTTTTCTGGAATGCAAACCTTCATATGGGCCCAAATGTCACAATATGCTGCATTACTTTTTCAATAATTGCAGTGCTGAACTCCCAGGTCCTGGAGAAGGTGAGAAGTGGTTTGGCAAACTCTGAATATGAATTGTCCGAATAAGGAGAATTGACATAATGAAGAATTTCAGTCAGCTCTTTTACTGGCCATCCATATTTCTAAAGTCTTCCAGTTCAGCTTCTCACTATGTTTCCTTGAACTGATTAGGGGAAGACAGTGTGCCTTAAGGGCACTATTAGGAGGGCACCAATAATGTTATAATGTTATTAAAGTTTAATGATAATTCATATATGGACATTCCCTAATTGGAAAATTAGGTGCACATTGATAGATGCTTTCAGTTTCTGATGCCTACTAGTTGGCCTAAAGATTAAACCAATCTCTGACATATTTTTCTTCATCAAACCCAGTTTCCTGGCTATTTCTCCAAATTATGAGGTCATACCCCTTCCACCTTTCTTTAGCATTTGCCTTCTCTAAGCTACCAAGAAAATTATATTTAGTCATGAGAGAGGGAAATATGAGGCCTGGTTGAATACAGGACCAGGAGATGAGAACACCTAAACCAATTGCATCCTAGCTGAAATCCTCTGCACATAAGTCTTTGGAAAGGAAGAACAGTCCATGTATAAATTAGTAAGTCAAATTTAATCAATGAAATTCAAGCCATAAATTATTATACAATACTTCAGGATAAAAACCCTATATAAATCTAGTCTTTTCTTGTTTTTTTAACTGTATAGAATATATGGTTTCAAGTGTCTTTTTAAAAGTTTTTAGGTTTTTACAGGATTCTTTGTCTTTCAGATTATTAAACTCTATAGAATATATGGTTAAAAATAAGCAAAGAAAAATGGTTTGAAAGAGTAAACACAGGAGGTAATTTAATTAGCACTTAGAAGCTATGCCTTGTTCATGCTGGAGGGTAGCTTTCAAAAGTATCAACTTAAAATTATTTTGCCAGTATTTGAACTGAAGTGTTGCTGGAGGATATTGGCAATACGGCTATGTATGTAGATGGATCTCACCTGCTGTACTGAGCTACACTAAAGTGAGTTTCAAAAGAGGGCACTGTGAATGACCTTTGTTGTGTGAAGTGGAAAATGCGATATTTTGTGGGTAAGGTTTATGAAAGCAGGATCTGAAAAGCTGAAGTAATTGCTAATTGTAGGGTATTCAGAAACCTCATTTCAGATCTGGAGTCTGAAGTGGTCAGTGTGATTCGCTGGATTGCTAGGGCTTGCTGGGATGGTTAAGGTCAGGATTAGGAATTAAAATAGGATTTGAGACACCAAGCACCAAAGAGATATTTTTACTGTAAAAGCCTGCAGTCTCTACAAGGTCTCTGCTGACAGAGCTCAGTTGGGATCACTGACATGTGCTTTAGCTGAGGGTGAGGACAGGCGTTTTTGGTAGTATGGGCTATGGAGATAGGGTCACTGCTGTATCTCACACATCTTCATGTAGGCTCTGGCACATAAAATAGGTCTGCAGCTGCCAATGCCCCAAACAGTAGCTCTACCAACTCTTTGTAAAAATACATGCATTTGCCCCTGCTGACATAGAATCATAGAATAGTTTGGGTTGGAAGGGACCTTTAAAGACCATCTAGTCTAACCCCTCCCCTGCAATGAGCTGGGACATCTTCAACTAGATCAGGTTGCTCAGAGCCCCGTCCGACCTGACCTTGAATGTTTCCAGGGATGGGGCATCTACCACCTCTCTGGGCAACCTGTTCCAGTGTTTCACCACCCTCATTGCAAAAAATTTCTTCTATATATCTAGTCTAAATCTACCCTCTTTTAGTTTAAAACCATTACCCCTTGTTCTATCGCAACAGGCCCTGCTAAAAAGTCTGTCCCCATCTTTCTTATAAGCCCCCTTTAAGTACTGAAAGGCTGCAATAAGGTCTCCCCGCAGCCTTCTCTTCTCCAGGCTGAACAAACCCAGCTCTTTCAGCCTTTCCTCATAGCAGAGGTGTTCCATCCCTCTGATCACTTTTGTGGCCCTCCTCTGGACCCGCTCCAACAGGCCCATGTCTTTCCCCTGGTGAGGGCTCCAGAGGTGGATGCAGTACTCTAGGTGGGGTCTCACCAGAGCAGAGTAGAGGGGCAGAATCACCTCCTTTGACCTGCTGGCCACACTGCTTTTGATGCCGCCCAGGATACAGTTGGCTTTTTGGGCTGTGAGCACACATTGCCGGCTCATGTCCAGCTTTTCATCCACCAGTACCCCCAAGTCCTTCTCTGCAGGTCTGCTCTCAATCCCTTCATCCCCCAGTCTGTATTGATACTGTATTGATACCCCATCTTCATCCTAGCCTTGAGGACTTGCCATGGTCCAGCATTAGCTTGGTCTACCAGACCCAAATGTTCAGAACCTAAATCATACCCTAATCCTAATTGCTGATTCAGTTTATTAACCTACACCAGAAGCAAGCACCAACATGCTTGGAGTAAACCATCTAGATAGAAGGAAATCTACTAATCTATAAAACTTTAGCCCAAACAAGAATACTTAGAGTGAGTCCCTGTGCTATGCAGGGGTTCAACTCCCTTGTCCTGGAGAAAGTTTGGGTGTCCATTTCCTTTGCTGGGTATACAACCCAATCTTTTTATGCCTACTGATCTTTTTTTCCTGATGTGATTTGTTGAATGATACTCCTCCCTGTTTGCAATGGTTTTAATGGCCACAGCCATATCCACAAAAACATCTGAACACAAATGTTAACATGCTTTTACCAAAAGCAGTATTTCATTTTGATTTTCTATTCCTTGAAATTGTTTTAGCTGCTATTCACCTGTTTAAAGTCCTTTATTACTATTTACAGTGAAGATACGCTGTTTCATAGCCTAGATAAACAATCTTGGACCAGGAAAAACAGATGCTAATAAAAACCCAAGCAGTTCTGGAATAACCCAGAGACTGAAGTTCCTTTGCATAAACCATTCCTTTAGTATTTATGAATAACAAATACATCTACTGAAATAAGGTTGTGAATGACTCATGTTCAGAAAAGGCCCAAATTCATTGGACAATCTGTTCATAACAAATAATTTAACCAGCTCTAAAAATATTTGTGGGGTTTTTCCTTACAGGGGAAAAAAAGTGTCTCACCAAAATGAACTTGTTAAAAGGCAAAAAAAAGTCCAAGGACTGGCTCGTAACCCTGCAATCCAGCCCAAATAAGGATAGTATGTGGTTGCACTATCCCAGGAGCGAAGCGTTGACCGGACTGTGCCTGACAATCTGATACTTCCCCTCTGAAGCGTGGGAGAGAGAAACCACTCGGCTGGTGTATCGCAGCTCCCTGCCTGCCCCAGTGCTGGCTGGAGGAGAGTGGGGGTGAAGCCAGCAGGCTCTACAGTCCCCCCAACACTCTGACAAGCTCCAGCAACACAGGTCACTCACCTGGGGAGCTGGCAGCACCTCACACTTTTATCCTGCACAATACAAACATACAAGAAATCTCTGCTTGGTCCAAGTCTGCAAAACTTATTTTCCAAATCTTAAGCAATAGGTGGGTTTTGAACATTTGCATAGTTTAAAGAAATGAAACGTGTGAGTATGTCACACTTTTGCTTGTATTCTGCAGGTTCTTGGTGCCCCGACCTGCTGCTGAACTGTTCCCTTTGACAGTTCCTGCCTCGCCATTCTGCTAATGCTTTCTGACTTACTGAGATTGCACCGATGTGTGGTACAGCACTAAATGCATTCCTCAGATCCAGAGAAATTATGTCTATCCAGCTGGGTTAACGTACCTCCAAGAATCCAAATACAATTATCAGATGTGCTATTTTTTTAATCGTTTCATGCTGAGTGACCTTTAATAAATCAGAGCTAAACGAAGCCCTTATAGGTCAATGCATGTATTTCCTCCCTTTATTGTGCTCCAGCCTATAGGTAGGTAGAAAAAAAAACTTTGCAGCCTCATGCAAATTTCCCCTAAGTGCAATGAGAATTGGTGCTGTTCTGGCTGGGAGCCTGCATGCATAAACTCTTATGAGTAAGAGGTCATCTTACAAAAATGTTGCTCTCTTGTATGACAAGGGTTAGGTAGAATCAGCCTTACCCTGCTAGAACTGCCTGTGGCATACCTCCCCCAGCCCAGAAACTGTGGGAATAAGATGCCACCATTCAGACAGAAGCAACATGGGAAAATGAGCTGGATGTATGCAAGGTGCAAGCACCATTCACCTGTAGGAAAATGACTTGAGAGCAGAGAACAGAACCGACGAACAAGGAAGTCAGTATGTGACACAGACTGATGAGGCTGAAGCCGTTCATGATAGAAAGGTCTGGTTTAGCTGTTGAAGCAGCTGTAGCCCATAGTTCAAAGGAGAAGCCACGTGCAAGAATGAACTTTTGAGTCTAACTAACTCCATAGACTGCTTAGGAGCGTGGAGTAGAATGAGGCGGGAAAATGGTTGGTGTGATTTAGTTTAGTTTTGCTTGTTTGTTGGGCTGCTGAAGGAGTGATTGGTCTGTGATTCTTTCAAAAACCCTTCCAAAGCCTGTGCATGTGTGTGCTGTGCAGATCAGTATAAATTAATTCCCTAAAATAAAAAACTTGGTTATATCAGAATAAAACATTTTGTTTTATCAGCCTATTTAAGAAATTGCATTCAGCTGGGCACAAGATGGGCAGAGCATCTGTACGTCTTGGCCGCAGTGCATGCAGGCTTATGATGTGGATGTGAAGTCAATCTCAGTGTACACGGAGTCCAAAGTCCCAGCTCACCACAGGTGTCATACAGAGTCTGGGCTCTCTGAGGGTGTGAAAGAGAGCCTGGGTTTGCTGCATGTCGTGTAGGTACAGATGGTGGAAAGTCTTCTGACCACTTGCACACCAGTGATCTATATGCAGTCGCTCCACCAGCATATGGACTGTGCACAAATTACCTTCTCTCAGAAGCCTCTCCAGCTGGGGTCAGGACCTAATCCATATCCACCACTTGCAACACCACTGGCACCCAGAGTACTGTTGTTACTCCTTATCTTCCTAGCAGAGCATACAATGATTTGTTGCAAATTCATATTACTTCAATGATTCCCTTGTCATATCAGGATCAAGAAATAAACAGCCTTAAGCTGGGAAGGATGCAAATGATTCAGGGTATGACACTGGAAGAAGGAAACCAGGGGCTCACGGTTCATCCCTAGCTCTGCCCTGAGCTCTCAGACCCCACTGTAGCCCATTTATGTCTTAGAGCAAATAGGATGCAAATTGCCAGTATATTAGTTACAATGGAACTTGCTCTGTTAAGTTAGATGTAAATGAAAAGCAACTCATCAGTGCTGAGAAGCAGCTGAATGCTTTCAACTGTACGGTCCAAATACAGCTTCAGTCTTTCAGTTAGTCCATGAGGAAGGACTTCTTGCCCATACAGAGCATATTACAGGATTGGGGCCAAAACTAGCAAAATTCTTCCGAAGCACTGAAGACATGAGTGATTTTTGTAACATAATATTTATACCAGAGCAAGTCACCATATATCTTGTTTCTGTCATGTTCTGGAGAAAGCACTTCACAAGATATTTACCATTTATACCAGAATAACTGTACCCCCAAACTGAGGACCTCAAATAGGCACGTCCAGCTCTGGCTGATGAGCCAGCTCCCCAGCTATAACATCCTGTACCTGTTGCTGGTCTCTGTTCTAGACTAGTATAATTTGGGGGAGGAGGATAAAAAGGGAAACTCCATGTTTACAAAGGAAAGAAGGAAACCATCTGTGACAGGGATTTTTTTGAGCATTGGCTGTTTGAATGCTGCTCAGGGGTTTGTAATGCCAGAAGTGGTCCCAGCAGAAATGGATTAGTGGGCAGAGAACAAGCGAGGAGGTCAAAAGGTGAAAAATAAATGCAATTTATCACATGCCTGTGCTGTTTATCACATGGTTAGAGAAATTAAAGAAATCACATGGATATCATCACTTTGCATAGGATGACCCTACACACATATAATCTGATCTTCCGCTCTGGGTGAGCTTGTTAAGCTTGCATAAAGGGATGGTGAACTAGACCCAGCTAGTTTGCATCATCTGGCAGGCTCCTGTTTGGGGAGTAAACATATGTCAATAGCTTTAACATGACCAGTCTTTACAGTAAAGGGCCGAAGAGGAGTTTTCATACCCAGACTGGGAAATTTCCATGGCAGTTTTACAATTCAGAAAATATACATATCACACAAGCACATATGCAGTAAGCACAAAAGATTAGCATTGGAACTAACTTGTAAGCCAAGTTTTAGCTTTATGTGATTCGAAACAGCTGAGTGATAAATTAAAATAAAAACAAATGCCAGCAGCTCCTTAGCGCTAGTGGGATTGGTGGGTGCTCCTGTCATGAGAGCCTGGTGAAGACATATTGTTATAATTGGCCGGTGGAGGTGGTAGAGCAAACGTGACTCTTCCAAGGCAGTGTTGGCACTGACAATAATTGTTAACAGATTTAGTTTCCTATTCACCTCTTTTTCCCCCTATAGCTCCTTCTTAACTTATCAGCAGATTTTATTTTTGAGTTATTAGAAATCGCATCCTTCTTTTATTGATTCTTGCAAGTTGCCAGCTAGCCGCTAATTGCTTCCAGCTCTAGTGTTTCAAAATTACTGATTTCCTTTTAGATACTTTAATCATTCATATATCTTCCCCTCCATCCCTCCACCCCCTTTTGACTTTCTTTGGCTTGAGATTTTCTCAGAGGAGCTGTCAGCTTAGTTAACCCTAGTCATTCTAGCCAAACACTGCTCTCATTCCTATGGCAGAGGGGTAGTCAAGAACTGTTGATAAATTTAAATCCTCATCTAACTCAACCCCCAGCACGAGCGCTCTGAATCCAAATACTCTGAATTTGAACACCTAGTTCATGTGCTGTCCAGGTGTACATATATATTTATACATATGCATACACACATACATACATACACATAGACGTACATACATATATATACACAAAGTGAGCATGTGTGTTTATATGTAAACATACATAAACATAGATATACTGTATAAATGTAGCATATAAAGAATTGCATATGCATATCTCTATGTATAAATTAATGGAAGTGCTTGTATTTAAGGTCTGGCTTGCTACTCCCTTCTGCCTCTCTGCCACACAGCTCCTGGAGCAGAACGAACGTCATTGCACTGAGACCGTTGGAGTCACCCAAGAGTCACAGATTAGAAAGTCACCACGCATCAGCTGGGCGGCAGGAGCTGCTGACAGATGCATTGCTAACCCAGGGCAAAGGGAAGGGGGGGTGACCACTTACAAAAGCTCTCTGGGCGTGAGCAAAGATAACTTGAATTACATCGCATTAGCTGGGCACTACAAATGTGCAGACAGGCTGCTACTGGGGCACTGTTGAGTTGAATAGCTTGTCAAGAAGCAGTAACTGGTGCCTGAGCCTGCACTCTGCCCCAGTGACCAAGGTCCCTCACTGCATCTCCGCACAATGTCTGTGCATCCCTCCGCCCTCTCCTGCCTCAGGCCACCAGCACAGCTGCTCCTCGTCCCTCTGGCACTGGCAGAGCAGATATTGCTGCTGAAGGAGAGCTCTCCCACTGTACTCATGACAGTGAAGGGACCTCAGCGTTGCTGTGCTTTGAAGCAAGAGGACTCTCGGGGCGTGGGACCTGCAGGTTGTCTGCTCTGCAGTGCAGAGCAAAGCAGTAAAGCCAACATGCCATTTTCCTTCATGAGGTCATGGGGCTGTTTTCTTTTCCATTCCCATTGATTTTCATTGCCTCTTCTTCACTGCAAAGGCCTGAGGGGGGAAAAAGGGAAAACACCAGGGCAAGTTTTTACCTCCTCAGAAATCCTTCTGGCTGCACTAGTCCAGAACAGGTCCTGAATACTAAACTTTCCTTCTTATGGATCAGAGCTGGTTCCAGATTAAAAAACCCCCTGCCCCCTCCACGCCTGCTCCCGGCTCCCTGGAGCCACATGCACGTGTGGAGGGGTGCAAGAGGAGAGTTCTCCCCATGGTGCCGCCCTCACGCAGGCACTGCCTGGTTCCCTGGGCTAGAAAGCCCCATCACAGCCTCCTCAGGTCTTTGTCCTGGGAAGCACACCCTGACACCACTGTTACTCCAGACACCCAGGTCTGCGCTTCCCATCCACCCTGGAGACATCTTGGCAGCATGGCCAGGCAGCTGCCAGCACTGCAAGCCCAGCCTGCTGTGGACCAGGGCTTTCCAGGCTCTCAGCCTTGTTTGACCTCTCGAGACGCCAGCATTACTGTCCCAAGTGCATGTCACTGAGGGGTCCAAATCAACGTATTCTTACAGAAACAAATAGAATTCTTCCTGGGCACAATTTGTTTTCTGTCAAATATGCGATACTCTGGGCTGCCAGCAGCACAGGGTACTTTTAAAAATGAATAACCCATGAATGAATCAATATAGGACCAAGGGGCACCTGAGGACACTCCTTCTTTCCCTGTTACATAGTTGCTCCCTCTCCAGACCTTGCCTAAACTACCCCATTGCTATGCTGAAAGCAGCTAATGGCAGCTGTTAAAACATATGGTTTAATTTCAGGGATCAGTCCCAAGCATGCAAATTAGTTTTCACTCAGGTTAAATGCAAGTAGCAATTAAGCACCTCTTTGCATAGTGAGAACAGAAGCAGTTGGAAGCTGCTGCCCAAAGCAAGATCCTACCTGAGAAGACCAATAGTCCTCAAGGTGCATCCCTGAGTGCCGGCACAAAGGTGAAGGGATGGACTGGTTGCAGCTGTGTGCATTAGTAAAGCAAAGGTCTGAAGATGGACATAGCTTTGGGAGAAAACCACATTCCTTTCAGCCATGATATTCATTGGAAAAGCAAGCTTGTTGAGGGTAAAAAGCACAGCCTGGTTTGTTTTACTGTAATATTGCCTTGTCTTATTTAGAACAGTTGTCCAAAAATACACGATATAGGATATTTTAAAGAGCTGAGTTTAAGAAAAAGGAAGAAGAAAGGAACTTAAGTACCCAGAATGTCCATGTCTTTTTTTCCACAGGCCACTTCCAGTCTTATGCATTTTGTTTTGGTTTAGAGTTTACTGGAGGAAGCCTGCTCAGGTTTCACAGAGTGGCAGTCGGCATCCTGGGATGATGTAGATAACAAGTATCTGTATGATGAAATGAGTTGGGTTTTGTTTTTCATTTTGAAGGACTGAATATTCCTTTTCATGCAGCAGTTGAGCATTTTGTGGACAGTTTATAAGATTTGTTGCCAATGAGAAGCATATTTCCTTGGAAAAAATTCTGCTTAATGTCTGACTTGCAGGATGTCGATAAATCCACCTTTGTTTTGGTTGACAAAGCCTCATGTTTTCAACCTGTAATGATGAATGGCCTGTGAGGGTTAACATGATACTGCATCACAGTTAGAAACCAACTCAGTGCATGCCATCAGGCTTTGAAAATCACCTTTCCACTGCATATATGCAGCAGTGGTTGCAGCTCTGGTAGTAATGGAGAGGTAGTGTGCCTCTATGTGTCCTGAAGTTAAAATAAAAAATCTGTTCACTCCAGGCTGGGTGACCTGGCATGACACCAAGCCTGGATATGTGGTCCCTGTCCCAGCTGGTAAGTTAGTCTAACTTCCCAGTTCAGTAAAAACTTCAGTTTCTTCAGAGCTCTGAAAATCTACAGCAGAGTAGGCACATAGCCAAGGAGGGGCAATTTTATTTCCAAATCCACAGGCTCACCCTTAAAATTGCACCCAACCTTGAATTCTTGTCCTATTTCTGTGGTAAAACCATGATTCTTGAGTGGTGTCGCAGCCAAAAGTCTGAACTTTCGGACTTTTCTTTGCCTACAGCTTTCTAGGAATGTCACTGTATCACTGACAAGTGGGCTCTTGACAGATAAAGTGGGATGCTACAAGTGCAAAAAAAAAAAAAAGCCTGAGTGTTGCAGAAGATGATTCTTTACAAATTGAGCAGGGGGAACTGTTACCCTGTTGAATCACAGGGGGCTGTGGCTGGGTGATTTAAAAGATTTGCTGTCTGAGAAAGCACATTTAAAAATTCCTTTTCTTTCTTCAGCTATCAAGATACCACTGGGACTTCACCAGGTCCATAGATCTCCTGCATAATGTGTGAATGGCCATATCTCACCATGGAGTCAAGAGTTGAGCTGTTATGAGTACAACATAAATAAGACCAAAATCAGAGTTGACTTGTGAGGGGAGACATAACGGCTGTGGGTAAAAGCAAGAAGGTGGGGGGTGGAGAAATCAGATGGGTAAAATACAGAACAGCAAGATATATTGGCTAGATGGATTTGCAACATTCGGTATCATCTCAACTGGGTTTATCAAATCCTGCTTATCATTTTGAAAACAGCAGTTCATTTAGGCCATCTCAAAATTACTGAAGGAAGAGGTGGCACAGTTTACTCAGACTATGTAATAATATATCATAAGTCTACGCATAGACATCTCAGGTCATCTGAAGTATTGCTGTATCACTCTGGAATAAGCAAATCCACTGAAATCGATATATTTACTACAGATTTACACTGGCATCACTGAGCACAAGCCCTGCTTGAAAGATCTCAAATGTGATGTTTCACAAAGTGTCATGAGCTGAACTCTGTAATACAGATTAAGGTCAACTAAATCCTTACCCAGTAATGACTACAGATTTATGTCTTAGCCCTTTTCATGTCCAAAGGACTGTATTACTGTCTCCTCTCTCCTGCTATTACAACAGCTCTACACAGGACTGAAAACAAATTGTATTTCTCAAACATTCTTTATCATCAGTATGTGAGATAGCTACCCCTTTTAACATGGTGAGTACTAGAAATGATGTTAAAGCTGCACAGGTAAAAATTAAAGTATAGCAGTGTCAACAGGAATAAATAAAAATTGCTCTTAGGTTAGCTTCAGTGGGCAGGATCAGTGGACATTAAGGAGAAACATAAAAGCAAAGAGAAACAAAACAGAGCCTGCATCACTTAAATGCCATTGGCTTCTGCATTACTCCAAGGCATTAAGCAAGGTCTCATGCCTGACATATGTAAACCTTATCCATGCCACTTGCTGCTTTTTCTGCAGTTCAGAGCTTCTGCAGTGCCAAGCCCATGTGAGTCTCTTTTGTCCCAGTGGCATCCCATGCGCTGGCTATTTTTTTGTTGGAGAGAGTGAGGGGCTTGATGTACCAGCATATCTACCTTCCCAGGGGAATTGTTCCTCTTCTTTGTGCCATCCCTGAGCTGCCAGAGCTTGTACAGCAACAGCTAGAGCCCAGCAGCAAAAAGGAATTTACCCTAGGGATGAATTATGTTAGGTGCCCTAGCAGCAGCTCTACTTTGACAACATACTGTACAATTAAATATCGTAACAGCTCAGTTTTTATAGTTACATGGTAGTATATTAGCTAAGTGATATTTTTAACTTGGAGAAAACAGGAACATGAGACTACTGGAGTCATTGAGTTGGTTTCCCAGTTGGACCCCCCATGAACGTGCCAACACCTAACCGAGCAGCACAACTGCCACCCTCACAATGCCTACAGAGGGGCTCTTCCAGAACTTCCCCACCTTCATGGCTACAAACAGCCTGCTTATATATGTTTACAAATTCTTTCTATGTTCATTCAGAACCAATTTATAGCCACTCATTCTCAAATCAGTACAGACTATTATTTAAATGAGCTTCTCTCCCTTCTACCTTATGGCTCTTTGTAAACAATTTTCCATCCTCTTTCAGGGTTTGCTTTTGATGGACTGGAAAACATGCTCTAAGTCTTCTCGTGAGCTATCTGCCTTTGTCCTCTTAGCAGATCTCCTCTGCCCCTGTTTTGGTCTTGACTCACCATCCCTGAGCATAGACAACTTGAGCAGTGTCTGTCCTCTCAGGTGAAGGCTTGCCAGACACCTGTGCAGTGTAGCAGCATTTCACACCTCTCCTGCAAATGCCTTGCCTTTACCTTTTTCATGCTGTTATTACTTTAGTGCATTGTAATTATTCTGGAACTAATACATATTGTCCTTTTCTCATGTTATACCCATTTTATGAGCTCCCAGTTTTCACAGATTACGTAGTGCAGAATAACTGACTATGCATTTTGTACTACTGACCTTGGTCTTATTTCTCCCCATCCCACCTTCTGCATGTTGTTAGTGCTCTTTGCACAACATCCTGAATCTATGTTATTAAATGGTGCCCTCTTCCAGCCGATAGTCCCTGGTTAGAGTCAAGTAATTAATATCTCCTCAGAAGCCAAAGATAAAATTCCTACCTCTTTTCAATTGACTAGTCTAGATGTAGCCTAACTACATTACCTGATCATGTGAATAAGAATATTGTGAAACATTGGCAAACTGCTGCTATGCTTAGCATATATGCCTGTGAGAAATAACAGGTGTGAAAAGATTTATGTATAGCCAGTGGCATGGAAATGTGTGCTCAGTCTTAGCAGCTACTCAGTTAATATTAATTAATTAATAGATAGCACCTAAAGAAAACATACATAAATGCAAGATGTCTTTTTAGAGCAGACTTGTTAGATTTCTGGTGCATATGTGAAACTTTGTAAAGACTCTTGAAATCATCATAACTTTATCTAAACTTGTTTACACACCATCCAGGCATAGTGCCCTCAGGGCTGTCTGTGCTGGAGTCTCTCTTTTGAGGGACAGAATGTGACTTTTATTGATTATTTCTCACAGGTTTTCAAGAGATTCTCATGTAATTACAGAACAATTCAAGTGGGAAGGGGCCTTGGTTTGCCAAGGCCTTGCCCAACCTCCTGCGCAAAGCAAGGTCAACACCAAATTCAGACCAGGTTGCTCAGGGCTTCACCACAGTCAGGTCTGGAAACCCTCCCAGAATGGAGACTGCACAGCCTCTCTGGCAGCCTGATGCACACTGCTTGACTGTTCTCATCTTGGAGGCTTTATTATGTACTTAAGTGTCTCCCTACTTCAGTTTATAACATTATTACATTCCCCAAAATCCAGTCCTCCTGGATTTTTGCACTTATCTGAACTCAATTATTTCTGACAGGCTTGAAGAGAAAGGACAGTCAGACTTCTGGTAAATACAGTCAGCACAGGTGGAATAGCCAAGGTAAATGGAGGAACAGCAAGCAGTGGGGTGAATGACATGAGCTGGTGGGGCAGGTGAGGAAGAACTGCATTTCGACTGCAGTTGCACAATGTAGGTGAAAATGGGAAAAACTTAACAATACCTTAACCAAACAGCTAGAGGAAAATGTGAAATGAAGCTTGTTTTTCACACAATGTACCAGTGTGGTATGTAAATCATATTGCAAAAAAGTTACCCCCGTGCTCATTCCTCAGGCATGTAGTAGATGTGAGAGGGCCAGAACTGTCCAACAACTGTACCCACACTAACCCCCAAGGTAATTCAATTCAAAACTCCTCTTCTGCTAGAAAAGCTGCCTTGCCAGATGGTTTGTGCTTCCTCCTCCCGTCTTGGACAGAGCTGGCTCCAAGCAGGCTGGGCAGAAGCCCAGCACCGACAGCGGGGAGATTCCCAGCCAGGGGTATCTGCCTGGAAGCTGTTCTTTAAATAAACTTTACAGTCCGTCCTGCCTATAAAATTATTGTTCATAATTTTGATACTCTGTCAGATCAGCATAATAGACTGGCACAGCTTGTCAAATAAAATGGCAAACAGAAAGCTAGTGTCCAAATCCATCCTTCAATTTGAAATGCAAAGTGTAATACTTTACAGGAATCCAGAGGGCTAATGTAACAAGGAATGTATCCTCCCCTGAAGTGAAGGATTCATTTCAAAACACACCGATACTTTGGCACAGAGCAGTGCATCAGCATAGACAAAAATAAAAAAAAATATTATTTAGAAGATATCACCTCTGGGCCAGATCATCATATGTCACAAATTTGGATTAATTTAAACAGAGCTATATTAGTTTTTGCCAGTTCCAAATCCACCTATTTCCCATGGTCTGGAGCATTATAAAATATTTCCAAATTTTATATTTCCTAATATTTTCCAAATGTAGTTAGAATTTTAGGGAAGGGGGATTATATTTTTCCTTTTCCTTTTACCTGCCTTTTACCACTCAACAATCTTTCATAAGGTTTTCTTCTTGATTTGACAGAGAAACTCTTTAAGAAAAACAAAAAAGCTAATCTGCTAGTTCTTGCTAGCCAACATTGTGAAATGTCAGTCAGATGGGGAATCATTAAAGAATTGGACATTAAAAATCTGTAGTCTTAGAAAACCAGATATAAAATAAATGACAGGAAGGAAACTATCTGCCCAGTACTTTGGAAAGTGGCTACCATTCAAGGCAAAGTTCAAAGTAAAAGCAAGGAAAAGTGACTGTTATTAAATTCCATAGTCTTGATTCATTTTTCATTCTCATAGTGACAACTTTCTTTAAATGTCCACTTAGCACGAAGTTAAATTATCTACTTGAGACTGGGAAAAATAATATTCATATACTAAAATTTCATGTTATTTCTGCAGTACTGCTATGTTCTTTTAACTCAAAGTTTCACTGTAAGGACTGAACCAGAAGCTCATAAGCCACATCTGTACCGTCTCTCATAGCTGGGCCAAAGTCCCCACCGCAGGCAAAGACCATCTCACTTGGGCACTGCTCAGCACAACTTCTTGCTCAGACCTCAGCTTCCTACTGGGGGAATTATTTCACCACAGAGAGAAGTCAATGACTAATTAGTGTTTGCACATCATAGGCAAGGGGGTCACCAGGACGTGTGAAATGTGGGGTGATTCATCTCGGCACAGCAGTGAAACCCAGACTTGCGGTGTCTCCTGACTATCACACTCCAAAACCCTCTCTCCTTTTTTTGTTGATGTTAGTTATGTAAATGTCTGTGCCTGCACAATATGCAGAGAGAATATGAACGAGTTGAAAATGTGACAATAACTGTGTTTCTGAACTCTGAGAAGCTGTACGTACCCAAAAATAGCCAGTAAATGGATTATTTTTTAAAAATCTTACCCTTTTGACCCAGTTTTCTTCTGAACGGGCTATTTTCAAAACATTCATTAATAATCTGAGAAATTACTTTACTGAATGTCTTTGAAAATTCAGCTGTAAAACATCTCTGTTACTGTGGCAACTATATCTTTGAAAAATAATCAGTCACTCAATTAAGTATGACCCATACCTCATAAAACCATATTGGTCATCTCTAATATAAAGTTACGCTTCTTATTTTGTTCCCTCACTGAATCCTTTTAAACTATTTACAGTGGTATCCTGACCACCCATGCAGAATATGCTGGCTTATTGCTGCCTCTTCCTAATCACACACACTGTGCCCGCATTTCCTAGTCCCTGCAAATGTGATTACCTACCTACATTTATCAGTAGAGGCATCATTCATTTTTATTCTTGATTCCTCCAAAACTCAAGGGTGACAGCTAGCCAAAGCCCACTCCTTCAAACTCTGCCTAGCTCAAGGGCTTCTAATCTTTCACAAGACCCTGGGAAGGTAGTTGTTTAGGGTGGAATTCCTCTTCTGCTGCACTTGAGGACCTCTTGCCTGCAATGTGTGACTCTGCTCACCTTGGCACTGTAAAGCCTAGATGGAAGATAATATCTTGCGCTGAGCAATTTCTTAGGTGAAGTTTGCTTCTAATGCTCTTTTGCAGATTTTCTGTGCTTAGAATTTCCTACACGCTATTCTGTAATCAAAATTATTTGCTAATCAAGACCTGTGACTACTTCTTGGCACTCGACCTGCCCATGGGTCATTTTACTGGGGCAGCAAGAAGCAAAATTCAGAACTGTAATGGGGTGAATTAAGTCAGAATGAGTGCAAAGATGATCTGATCTGAATAGAGGTAGCTCTCAGAGTAAGGTCCATTGAAGCATCACTCCATCTCATGTTGGGTATTGAGCTGAGCTGCCAATGTTGGAAATGCTGGTGGTGCCTAACCTGTGGCCACGGGATGCTTCCCAGTATGCAGAAGGGAGACAAGTGTGTTCCAGCCAGTCCCCGGTCTGGGCAACTGAAGAACCAGACCCACTGTGAGTCAGGAAACCTTTCTGCTGTGCAGTTACGCAGAGACCTTTCTGCTGTGCAGTTACGCAGAGACCCTCTGTGTTCACGTATGTGAGAAAGAGGCAGGTGCTCAGAGCTCTTCAGATTTTCGGTAAACTGCTTTCTAGAATAACCCATCTCTTCATTGGGAACTGAGGTAAACTAGTGAAGCTGAACTCTTAACTGAGAGACTTCAGGCTAGTTGCCTAAATTTAGGTGGAATGTATCCAGGCCCTAACACATACAGTAATTCTTCTGGGTTGCTGCAGACACAGCAACATTCATTATTTCCATGAAAGCACTTGCTAGTCAATCTTTTCCATACAATATCTGCTGGCAGCACAGACAGGAGTGTGTGCTTATAATAACAAGACAGCAGAAATTTCAGACAAAGATTCGAATAGTATGTTTTGCAGTACTTGCTCAGGCTTGTTAAACCCAATTCAAAATATACAAAAAAGTTGCTCTTTTTTGTGAGGTCTATATCTCTGTTTCTTAAGGGGAATAATCTTAAAGGACAAGTTAATTTCTTTTACACACTACTAACCATGAATACATCTAAAAAAACCATTACCACTTGCTTAGTTCTGTTGGTATAAACTCTTCTAACCTTAACTTAGCCCTACACCTCTGTGGCTGGACTTTATCCTGACTTGGCCCTCCAGCCGTTTCTAGCCTTCATCTCTCCAAAAAGATGACACCACTTACATTCTGTACCGGGGCTTAAAGATTTTCCCTGTTCAGCTAGTGATCAGATACTCTACCGATGCCAAGTAATCCATATGGACTTAAACCTAGTTGGGACTGATAACTTCATTGCTACTTATATTCAGCAGAGGTAACTCAACGGCAGACACAGAGTTGTTCATACCAGTGTCTATGAGGTATTGAGAACAATCAAAGATTTTGCTACCTGCAAAACCCGCAACTGACCACAAGTGCACACAAATATGCAGCAGCTTGACTTCTTGCACATGTACAGAAATCACTGTAATTGCATGAGCGTACATCACTCACTTCAGCGTATCCTGCTAAGAAGAGCTGACTTCAGGATTCTTTTGTTTTGAACTTTGAAAACCTTTCACAGTGTTACTCCTACCTCTTCATCCAAATGTTTAAGTCCCTGTACATTTAAATATCAAATCTTATTTCTCATTCTCAACTAGTAAATCTCATTTCTTTCTAAATCCCTCTTGAAATATTAGTGTTATTGTGCACATTCTGTCATAAGTATTACTTTGTGGATTACATTGCCAAAATACATTTGTGATCTGTCTGAGCTTAGCCATTTTAAATCCAGCCATTAATACACATCTGCTCACAGCTCAGCAAAATTGTCTATTGGAACTACAAAAGATAAACTTTATAACTAGTTATTGTGATAGGTGTTTTCTGTGTGTGCTTTGTTTTTTATTTACTTCTAGACACTGGGTCCTGTGGATCTGTGTCCCTGGTTGGGGTGAGACACTTGGTCTTGGCTTCTTTGGAGCCCGCTGAAGCAGTTTTGGTGGGGCAGGTTTTCACCCCATGGTGGTAGTTTTGAAAACTATCTGGTATCTGAGGGCATTACAGCCTGAACTAGTGCATATGTCCTGGCACAAAGCTGTTCAGTCTGGCCAAATCCACTCTTGGGCTTGCAGAGGGGAGGTGATGACACCATCAGGAGTGCCATCAGAAGGTTTCTTTTGCCAGCCTCCTTGCTCTGCCAGACCAGGCGACTGGGCTGAACCCTTCCACAGATGTCTGGGAAACACAACCAAGCCATCACTGTCAAGGGCATGAAAAATAAGTAAGTTATCTTGTGCCAGCTGACTAGTAGTAACAGTCTGTGTAGATATTTCTACCTTGTTGCCCCTCTTAGATAATGTGACTGAGTTTATCGCTCACTAAAATACCCTTCAACAAAAAAGGTACAAAGTTATTTCACATTTGCTGAGGAGAAAGAGACAATGGCAGGTGAGACATTGTCTTAGACTGACAGATGTGTTTTAAGTTTCTCATGTACCTGGACTTTGAGAGAGTTGCAATACTTAATATTTTTAGTTTTATATATATTAAGGTTACAAGAATATCTAGTTTGGTTTCTGTATATCACAAGCCTTTAAACTTTGCTATCACACCTGTTTCAGCAACCTTTGCATGGTTAAAAACACATTTCAGAAGTACATCTGATTTGCTTGAAGGCCACCAGGAGAAGAAACACCCATTTGCATTGTCTGTTTGCCAGAGCAGTCAGTCATCCCTCCTGCTGAATATCTGTGTCTTTACTTCTAATTTTAGTCTGTCTGTCTGCAGTTCTCAGACCTTGGCTCTAACGCCTTTCAGTTCTAAAGAGAGGACTCCCAGCCTCTCCAAGGCCACTGACTCTAGTTTGCTGTCATGGTGGGCAATGTAGTCCCTTTCCCACACTAACAGACTACATAGCCCATCTCTGCAGGCCTCTCACTGGGAGAAATCCTCCCCCAGGCCTTCAGCAATTTCCCCGATTTTCTACCCTCGCCAAGTTTTAATGACTTCTTTAAAAAATGCTCAGTAAAGCTGGGGGGAATATTCTACCACAAGTCTCACCAAGGACCCTCCCTCCTCCATGTGAAGGTACTTGGATGGCTGTTTATAGCTCGTGATATTTCAGACTGAATATAGAAACATGCTAACAACAGGAAGGGCTAGTCCACAGCCCTGGCATGTTAAGAGCTTCCTTTGTTCAATGAACTAAAACACTTGGCTGTATCCATATCATTCCCACTGCCATCACTGCCTTCTCCTGTCCTCTGGCCTTTCCAAATCCCACGTATATCACACACCTCCAGCCTCGCCAGATGGCTGCAGCCCAACTCTGATTTAGTCAGGCTCCCTCTTATACCTTCCCATTAATAGACAAATAAGGAAAACTAGATCTGGAGCAGGACACTGCATTGCCGGTGGTGTTTTCAAAAACTTTGTTGTGCCTGGTCCAGACCGCTGAGTGCTGCTCAGAGTGTGCTGGGGGAATGCAGTCCTTTTTGCGGATCATCTGTGGGTAGGTTACAACTTCCCAGGCTTTATTCGCTGTTCTAAATCAGGCTGAGAACTGTCACTTCCAAGGGGTGTAAGCAGCAGCGAGATGTGCTCTACTGCCCTTGCCTATGTGCCAAGAGGTCCCACCAGGCTATGGGGGAGAGAGGAAGGCAGGAGGGAAGAGAAGGGAGATCCATCACAAGGAGAAAGTGAGGAGTGTCTGCCCTACGTGGGGATGCTTGGGGAGCCCAACTCAGCTTCTGTACTGCCTGGAATTTATTTATCTGTTATACTTTGGTGTTGCTTCTGGAGACTGCTCAAACCAGTAAATACTGTGCTTGCAGCAAGCAACCATAAGGAGCCTGAGCAAGATAGAATCAGGGTTCATCTTCCACCTCAGATGGGTGTTGGTGGAAAGCTGTACTACACCTCTTCTGGTACCTGTCCCCAGTCCTCCTCTGCACACCTTTCTGAGTGAATTCAGCAGTCTGCTTGTGGATATCATGTTTTAGTCCAAACCCTGTGGTTCAGGCAGTAGGCACAGACTTCTTGTTCATAGCAGTGGCCAGTGGCCCCAGGCCTATCTCCTGCGAGGACAACATGGATCCAGGAGAAGTGCTGTGCCTTTCTTTCCACATAGGCATAGTGCACTCAGGACACTGCTAATTTTCAAAAGGCCATACATATGCAGAGACTGCTGCCTGGGTGACTGAGGTGGTGGAGAAGTAAAGTCCAAAGCTGAATGAAGGCTGATGTGGACCCAGACTTAAAGAAGAAAATGACTTTTTATGAGTGGGAGAAGGCAAACTTTCCAGGAGATGGGGTATTCTAGGAGGTCCTTTGTAGGGAGGCCAGCAGGCTGACTGTGCCTGTGGGAAATGCCATTTTTTGAGAGATGGGGCACTGTTTGGTGGCACTTCTCATGGACATGTCAGTAAGATGTTTGTCCCTGGGGGTACACATCAGTCCCGCCTTGACAGGGACCAGGACCCCCCATTATGCCTGCACCTGAAGTAGCACCCAACAGACCCTTCCTGACCCTTCCTGCAGGTGCCAGATCTCCAGCACCAAGAGGAAACTAGGGCTTTTCTCAGTACCATGCCACAAGCCCCTACATGGCTGGGTCTGATGAAGTCTTCCCCCTACTGGATAAAAAGAAGAGCTATCATCCCAAGGAGACACTCCCAAACCTTGTTCCATACTTTCTCCACAGAATTTGTGCCAGGCAGGGGCAGGGAATCAGTGGCAAACCAGCCCCCATGTACACCATTTCCACATGGTGTCTCCAGCATGGGCAGTGTCTGTCTGATGTAATCATTCCTTGACTTCTGTCAGCTGTAGGGCAGAACGTCCTGTCCACTCTTCTACAGGTGGTGATAATGAGTCTTTTCTAACAACTGCATGTAGCACTTACTTCCCCTCACCACACTTCTCCAAGCTGCTGGTCCACCTGGTGCCCTTAGTGGCTAAGATGATAGAAAACAGCCTGGTTTTGTCCCCTCTATTTTGCTGGTAATATTATCCCCCAAGGCTCTATACCTATAAGGGTTGCTGTGTGCATTTGGCTTGGATCCGTGAGCTACTTCCCAGGTCAGTAATAAAGAACAGTCTCTCTTGATCTTTGTTCTTGAAGAAAAATGCCTCAACTGATCCTGCCCCTGAAGCAGGATGGTCTGTGCAACACCATGCTGTAGCTGGCAGCTCCGAGCCCCAGATGCCAGCCCCAGCGAGATGTGTTGGTCTTGCCTTCATGCTCTCCTGCACCTTGAGCGACATGCACTGCCCTGCTTGAGAAAACTGCCCCACCACTGCCACTCCAGGGTGGCTGACACACGGCTGCAGGGGCATTATGGAAAACGCTGCTGCAGCAGCTGCTACTGCTCTGCTTTCCACCCCGAATGGTGTGGCGAGCTGTGTGATAAAAGGTGTTTATCACCTCTAGACCTGTACAGTCAACTTAGGACCCATCAACCCTGACTCACCCACCCCGGCTGCATTGCAGCCATCCTTGCCTGCAGGAACTCAATATGTTGGCTGTGATGACAACTGAAACTGGCCCCATCTTTTATGAAAACCTTCTTCCCCCTCCCAAAATGAAGTGGCACATGTCTCATAAACCTTCCTCTCTTGGCTCTGGTGGGAGAAGTCTGTCAGGGCACAAAGACAAGAGGAACACATTCAGGCACAGATGTACACCGAAGCAGATATGACTGCAGAAAAAAAGGGGAAAAAAAGTTGGCTGGGGAACAAGTATTTTTAATAGTGTTCCCTTTAACAGAGCCTAAAGAGAAGTAACACTTCATTTTACCTTTTCTATTAAAGCAAAGAGCTCACCAGTGTCAGTTGTGTGCAGGTGCTATGCACAGTGGGAAACAACCCAAACCAGCATGTGTTCTTTGAAATATTTCTTTTAAACAGACACTAAGTATTTTCAGCTTTTGGAGAATGTGGCTCGAAATAACAAGTAGATAAAATATCACCATGCTGTGCGAGGGAGGATATGTGCAGTTATCTTCTGTGATTTCATACTAATATTTAGCTATCATATAGCACTCTCTCTGCTGACCCCACTGTATAAACATTCAGTAATTAACCAGCACACTCCCTGCTATGCAACAGGTAGGTAATATTGCTCTTACCGTCCCCAGGCTACAGATAAGGAATTTAGACAGCGAGATGACAAAGCTTATCCAGACCCGCTCGGGAAGCCTATGGCAAAGCAGAGAGCAGGATCAGTTCCTGCAAGATGTGTTCATTTTCCCCCGCTCTGCCTTTAATGTTACAGTCCGGAGACACGTAAGACTTCAGTGCAGCCCTGAGCGGAGAGGAGTCCACCTGCAAAAACTCCTAAAGCTGTTTCACACCACTGACAGTTTCTGGAGCAGACGAGGCTCAGAGGGGAGCCGCGGGAGTGCTGTAAATCAGGACCGAGGCGTATTGGCAGAGCTTTGTGGGAAAGCTTGCCTGGGGTCTGCCTGTTACGGCTCGTTTTTCTCAGCGCTTTTGGTGCTTCTTGTTCTTTATGGCAAAGGGCTGCCCCCAGTCACCCTATGCTCATCATTTATTAATCGTCCAGTTTAATTATCACATGTGGTTTGGTTGTGGAGGGGGTGTGAAAACAAACAGAATACGAACATTGCACTAATTTACTGCAGAGGGCAGCTGCGTATACACTGCTGCAGGAACGGCTTGTGAGCTTCCTACGGCCTGTTGTGCCTCAGCAGGGACATTGTCCCTCACCTGCACGTCATGAAGGAGCTGCCCATCTCTCTCATTTCATCCCATTTGCCTTCACTGCCATCAGAAGCGCAAGCAGAATAACGCAGAATAGTTCTCAACAAAAAAAAAAAAAAAACAAAAAACAAAAAACCAAACCCAACAATATTACACATGTAACAGTTAACTTTTCACATTTTGATTTTGATTTAAGCTTTGAGTGATGAGGAAGCAGAGGTCATGGACCACTGAGTTTATTTTCACCACAGGAAATGATGTGAAGCAAAAGGCAATCTTCATGAGGAAATTAGTCAAATCTTGTTAAAACTTCAATTCACCTCAAGGACTGCATCTTTGTCTGCAAGGATGTCAGCAGACTTGGGAAGGTACTAAAAAGCACTGTCCCATTTTTCCCATTTTTCTCCTGAAGGAATCAATAGATGCATCTGCAGGGACAGTTAGTCAAAAAACAGGCTTAGGGAAAGCAACAGCATTTTGCTGGCACAATATTCAGAAAGTTTTGGCTTGGCTGTTGAAAGAGGTTGCTAGTTTCTTCACTTTGTTGCATGGAAACTGTATATGGCCAGTGTTTTTCACAGCCGAACATGTTCTTATTCCCTGGCATAAAAGACATCCACTTAAACTTCAACAACATTGCCACCACTTCTAAAGCAGGCAGTGCAGTGCAGTCCTGACTATCAGAGCTCACATCTATTACAAAAATCAAACTGCATGTTTTTCCAGGTGCTACCATCTTGGAAACAAGGCACATGGGGACTAAAAAATGTGTTTCAGGACTTAACATGAGGCCTACAATTAGAATTTTTTATTGAATCTAGTTATTGCAAACTGCTTTCAACTGAAGTGTACATTTGTTTAAACACCTTCAAACCCATATTTGCTCTGGCTGTTGAAGTAATGTATATTCTCAGAGTCAGTAAAAGAAAATAATGTGGTTTAAGTGGCAGCGTAATTTCTTGTAACTGAAATGCTTTATTTAAATCAGTACCATTTTGCAGAGATGAGCATTTGAAGAGATACTGCACATGTTTTAAGTGTGCAGGATAAAGTTTCTCCATGGAAGCACGCCATGTCGTACACAAGCAACGCAACACGTACATCGCAGCTCAAGTGCATATGGATACATATGCAAGGTGCGATTCAGAGTTCCTGTGTAACTCAGGCAAGTTGCCACAGGCCTGTTTTCCAGAGTTATCTAGCACTTGTATCTTCAGCTGACTTCAGATGGAGTTAACTCTAAAAGCTAAAACATCTCTTTAGCTGGAATTTTAAAGGAGTTGTTTGAAGAAACCGTGCAGATCATATGCAAAATTCACGTGGCTTCCTTGAAAATGAGCTTTTGCTTCCTAGTTTTCCCCTGCAAATGGGAGCAATGATATTTCTTTTTTCCTAGTGTTTGCCTGTCTGTTTTACATGTTCATACAATGCTTAACCCACCTTGTCTGAACCCTCCAGCTATTGCTCTGGTTTGAATAGCATAATACATACCAGTCTGAACAGGACAGTGCCAAGGTCCCAGCTGTTGTCTCGTGGACCTCGGGGTTACAGGAGAATGGTCACAGACACTGCAGACCAACTCCTGGAACATCTCTCAGTGTCAGATCAGAGCCCAAACATGTCACTGTGAGCTGGAAAAAGACTTTTGGCCTGTCCAAGGATGTTAATGAGACTCAGTCCAGCCCAAATATTCATGTGGGGACTCCTTTTCCATTAGATCATGACAGTTTAAACATTAAGTGCAGAAAGAGAATTAGGTGTTAGGAAATTCTGAATGCCGTCTAGTTCTGGGTTTGACCAGAGCATACAACGCATATATGCATGCACATATATTACATTAGTAATTTTCTGTGTTACAACACTTCTCAGATTAACACCAGGAAAATCCATAAAATAGCCAAAATTAGGACTCCTTAAAATGACTGTCTGTTGGGTCCTTATTGATTTTCTTGGATTTTTGTCTTAATCACTGGGATTTCTCAATGGTCAGATCTTCACACATGAACTTCAATGTGTCCTTGACAGCATCTACTTTTTTTGCAGTCCTTGTCATTTCTAGTTGCAGACTGGTTTGGAAATGCACAGTGATATTAATTTTAGAGAAACCTCAGCAGAACAATGTGCATCCGATCTAAAACCTGTAGCTCTAGGCTGGAATATGTGGAAAATTGCTAACTCAATCCCTCTGTTGAAAGAACATGAAACTGTTAGTGTATTTACAGCTGTGTATACCGCACCTACCATATTAGCAGTATATATTATAAATGTAACATTGACACATTATGGAGTACAGCAAGTAACAGACACTCCATATGAAAGGCAGAGTACAAAGGAAAGAAAAGATGACCTTCACACACACCCCCGCCCAAGGCAGACTCCTAAAAAATGGCAAAAGTGGGGAATGTGGGTTAGTGACAGACAAGAGGCCACAGCCAAGGCTGCTGGGGCATGTTTTATTTCAGCACATCCTCAATACGTCCCTCCATCTACCCTCATAGTGACACCTGGCACAGTACAAGGTAGATACCTCTGGTGTTTTCTTTCTCTTAGGGAGGACGGGTTAGAAATAAAAACTATCTTCCTCTGTGATACCTCCAAGGGTGTCATCATTTTCACAGTTTACCAAATGATAAAGCTGATGACCTCTTCTCAGGCATCATTCCAGGAGACCTCATTGCTAGGACACCTCTTTTCACTCCACCTGTCGCTGATTTTACGAAGGTTTCATTATGATCCTAGGTAGCACCCGCTAGACTCTCTTGAGCAATGATAAAGGGCTTCATTCCTCCATGCGTTCGGCATGGGTCCAGGGCCAGCCCAAACATCGCTGCTAATTCTGTGGTTTTAGGAGATCCTAGATAGCACTTATGCAACATTTGCTACTCCCAACCTGGCCACATGGACTAGAGCAAAAACTGTGTAATAATTTTGGCAGGAAGAATAAAAAGACACAGATCTTTTCCCCAGTGGTGTTGGTGTGTCTGCATTTCCTCCTGTTACAGTGAGGAATTTCCCCCCCTTTATTCATGGTTCTTGGCCAACACTGGCCAGATTGATCAATGAGTAGAAATCCCATTCCAGTGTAAGTAAGTCAGGCATAAACTGGTGTAACATCATAAGAAGTCCCTGTCTCTATTCCAGCTCCTTATCCTGAACACTTCTGCAATCACTTTCACCACAAAGATACAAAGCGCGGGAGGTCAGGGCAGGTATGAGACAAGAGAGAAACATCCCAAGTGTTGAGATTGGCAGCCAAGGTGAAAAACTGAGTGACTTTGTAGTAAGCCCTGCAGTAGCTCAAAGTGGCTTCATCTATCCTTCTCTGCCTCTGCCCCCCTCCATCACATGTAGTCCTCGCTTTGCTAAAACATACATATTTAGTTCTCTGAGTTTTTCCAGTTTCATTCTATATCCTCAACCATGTCTGTGGCTTGTTGCTGAGGTAGGGACTTCACTCTCAAACCAAGGAGCCCAGAACTGTGCTGAGCATCTAATCCTGGAGCAAAGCCTCTTGCAGCACCTCAAGAGGGAAAATTACTTCCCTGAGAACTGACAAGATGCCTCTGTGTACATGATCCACAAACACAACTGCATCTTTGCTATGACAAGCTATTGCTAGGTCATATCTGATTTGTTACCTATTATCTTCCCTAAATCTTTATAAACTCAATGGCTTCCAAGTATTTCCCTCCTGCTGATTATGTGGTTGGGATGATTTTTCCTGAGATATATTAGTTTGTGTTGTTTTCTCAGTTGAATCTAATTGTGCTGTTTCCTGCACATATTTCCAACCCTGAAAGTCCCTTTGGAGAAAGGATTTCTGCATCCTCACCGGTGTACATGTGAGGAAGACTAAGCAATTGCCCAGGGCAGAAAAACAGGAAGGAGAAAAGTAATAAAGGTTCTCAGTTCCCAGGTCCCATTGATTTCATATGCACTGAGCAGCTTGCAGTGGGAAATCAGCACCACGCAGGCATGCAGAACACAACTGATCCCTGAGACAGAGGGACAGGAGAGCTGGTAACGCATTACCAACCTCCAGTAATTTAAGAATAATTTTGTTAACTACTTCAACATGCTGGGCTTTTATATTAAAAAAAATCCTTTTATAGTGTAAATAAAGTCATTAAATAAAATCAGGATCAGATATAATCCCTGCAGACTTCCCTCCTACTCAGCATATTGCTGTTTACCGTTAGCATTTGTTTCCAATCTTTTATTTAGTTTTCACTCCACATAATAAAGTTCATGTCCAAGTAAACACTCCAAAGCCTAATAACAAAGAATTTACCGAGTGCTCTAATCAGTGGGATATTACAGTGAAACCATCCAGATACTGCAGTGACCTGCTTTAAGATTTCTATCACATGCACACATGCACACATACACACACATGCACTTCTTTTTTTTGCACAGTTCATAGGTCACTTTGGTTGCTCTGAAATTGCATTGTTGGCAAACCAGTGATTTGCTATTAAAAATAAAAAATTACTCTGCCTCTATACCCAATAGTAATGATTTGAAGGATATTTTCTCTGGTAGTCAGGATCAGTGCATCTTCTAATCTCCAAGAGAAACCTTAATAAAAAGTACATAACTCCTGTAATTAATCAAATTTTTAAAAATTCAATGGCAGGTATCTGAGACCGTGAAAAAGAATTACTCAAGTGTTTGTTCCTCATCATACAGGAGGTTTTTAGTGTAGAAGTTTTACTGAAGAAATGAATAATTATTCCTTTTCTAGATTGCCAAAACACTTTGGAAGACCATCGCTGAGTAACCCAGTTACCTTATGGAGTTAAGAAATTGTTTCAGGGAGCCTTAAGACTATTTAGTGTGCTTTAGGCCACAACTTTTGTTAAACATGCACAAAACTTTGATCACAATGATCGAGATTTTCTCCTGGACTCCAGAGTCTTTGAGAAGAGCCTGGGTTATTTTCTAGCTTTACACCAACATATTTATGACGTTTCCAGCTTGAGTCAGCTTCACTTTGGAAAATGAGTGGAGTTCAAGAGCTCTGAATAGGTTTTGTTCTGTGATTTTTGCAGTCTTCAGAAATTTACCAGGTCAAAACCCACACAGATCAAAACCAAAGAAAATATTCCCATGAACTCCTGTGAAGACTGAATTTTTGGCAGCTCTGCTGAAACCTAAAACAAGCGTGAGAGAGCTGCAATTGACAAAAATTATTCACCAACATTTTCACTATATATAGGTCTGTTTTATTTATATGAATATTTTCTATGTGTTGGGATGTATGAGCTGTTTGCCTGTTATTCATCATCAAGAAATCTCTGGGCAAGCACCAGGATTTGAGTGTCTATCTTCTTGTGGCCTTATTGTAGAGGTGCTGAGTTCCTACTGACCTCACTGTACTGAGAGCTGTAAGCACTCCCCACCACCAACTGCGAGACCACTGGTCATGAAAAATTGTAGAAATATTGGCTTGTTTACTGCTTTGTGTCAAAATTGCCAAATTTATAATTCCCTCAGAATTTGTTGAAAGGCTTTAGGCATGTCTGCTGATCTGTGTAATCTGTATTACAAAACCCTGAGATGATCCTAACGCTTCCATGCCAGCCCAAATCAAACCAAATCAAGTTATACTAAGCCACCTCAATTCAGTTCTATTATGAAAGAGAGGGGAAATTCCTGTATAAAATAGCAATAGAAGGTGTTTTTCTCTAGAAAAAATGGTTGCAGAGGATCTGTATTCATAGCACAACCAGCAACAAGAAAGAAAGAAAGAAAGAGATTTAAAGTAATCTAGTAATCATAAATACATTTGCCCCCATTACACTTATCCCTGTTTCCACCATTCTGTCAAGGTAAAAAAGCCTCACAATAGGAGCAAGCATGTGCCAAGGTGGCACGAAGGGGCTCAGTGTGAAGGATGGATGAGCCTTTATTCACCTCAGTCCCCTTCACTGTGTCTGTCTCTGACCTTCCCTTTAGCTCCTCGAATATAAGTTTCTTCCCCCTCACCCAAAGAAAGAAAAATGTGCAGATGGGTATCATAACCCTGTGCAAATGGCGCCTTTGTGAATATTTGGACTTCAGGAATGCAAAACAAAGCTGAACATGTCCAGCTCCCAAAGTCCTCAAGAGGCACCTCTCTGCCAGAGTTACAGTTGCCCCAAATGAACCTTCCGAAGGTCATATTCATCAGAGGTTTCCATATTTTAACCAAGAGGGGAAAAATAAAGGAATGGCAAAATCTCTTCAGAGCATTTTACCTGTAAGTGATGATCCTATTAGTGAGCTGGAGAACCATTCTTAGAGCTATCCCTGGAGTATTCCTGACCTGGAACACAAACCGGGGTAATCATGTACAATAACAGTCATGAGGAAAAAACAAGTCATTCCTGCAAGAGACCATCTATAGCCACAGGAAAACGATATAAGATTGTGAGTAAATAACTAACTGGAGGGGGCTGACAGTTTTGCTTTGTCTAACAGGAGGGGACGCACATTTAGATACGAATTGACAGCTACTTCTGGGATGGAAGGGCTTTCATTCACGGGGCTGAGTATGATGGATCAGCACCAGCGTGAGAATTGCAAATCCATATTTCCATCTACAAATAACTGCTTCTGGGAGGTTTTTAAAAATTCAAGAAGAGAAAGAAAAATGTTGTTGTGTGGGCTGCCCTTCTGCAATTTTCATATGCAGGGAAATTCTGAGAGCATAGGTCATCTGGCTTGCCGGTAAACTAAGAAGCCTGGAGAGAGGAAAGAGACTGATACCATGTGAGATAAAGAAAAGTGTCTTAACTGTAGAGTCTCAGAGCAATATTACCTTGGATGTTTCCCTCTCTGTTCCCATGTTTAGGTCTCTTATTCAACCCACAGCCTGTTTGCCCAGTGTTGTTCCAGTGCAACGCATAATGCAGAAATATTTGAAATGAGGAACAATTAAGGTTGCTGTAACAAGGCTCAAGTATTTAGAAAGCAGGACTTTTTTAAAGTCAGGATATGCTGAAACCAGCAATTTCTCCTTTCAGTTTTTATGTCTCAGAGCTGGCTGACTGTGCTACTGGCACATGGCACGGTAATAACAGCTACGGGGAGTGGTGTTGCCATCTGGGCCCAATGGAGCTGGGCTGATTTCCCCCACCTGAGAATGTGATCCGTAATCTTTCACAGGTGGATTTGGCCAGAACTAGGAAGTAGCAAGACGAGCATGAATAAAAAGCAATGGTAGCAAAGTTACCACAGCCTGTTCTGTATGAAATGAAAAATCACTTTGAGACTTCTGCAGTTTCTTTTCATCTCCTCCTTTTCTATTTTTTTTCCCTTTTTTTTCCATTGTTATTATTTTTTACTCTGCTTGTCTTTGCTGATTGGGTACATCACTCATTCCTGTTCACATGGTATCGATGCAACATTTCTGTGGATGTTCAGCCTCCTGGTGGACTCGGGTCCCTGCCACAGAGCCCGTCCCTTGGACCACTCTGCCTCTTATTCTGCTGAAGGGAAACCATTCCCTACAGCTCTTTTCCTCACATATGAAGACCAGACCTGGGGCACCGCTACCCCCAGACTATCATGTTTAGCTAGTTGAGAGTGGGGGAATTTTCCAGCGGTCCAGCCAAGTGAATGCTTATGAGGACACAGAGCATACACAGTGCCTGTATGTATGCACAGAGGAGATGATCTAAAAGTTTTCTGTTACTGTAGTAGAGCTACTAAATGTAAATTGACAGAATGCGAACAATATTATCGTGGAAACATCAGCAAGCAGAGTAGCCTGTGGGAAAACATCACAGGAAAAGGAAAAAAGAGTTCCCTTCCACGTTTGGAAATTTGGATGAAGTGCTAAGCTGCAGGGGTTGGATCTTGAACTAAATGTCAATGCTTTGGAGTCAGTGACCTTACCTCTACAGTACTTTATTGGTAGTGTGATAGATAATTTATAGCTGTAAAAAATGCTGGAAGGACATACTCTTTCATTGAACATATGGTTTGGATTTGTACTATGTCCATTATTCTTGTTTCTGACAATCTGTAATAAGCCTATATAAATTTGTTACTAAATTGCTATTCTCTAATACATATACAATATTTCCATTATTTGACGATATTATTGTCACAGGGGTACATATGTCAAGTCCAAAAGCTCTTATGAAATGTATGTGCCAGGATTTCACTTTGACATACAACCTTTAATTTTAAATACAATCATATAAGCAATAAAGCTTCAACATTTCAGCTTGAATTCCTTGTAATAATAGCCTTTTGTTTATTTCCTTCTTTTAAATAAAATTGACACTGACAGCACATTGGCAAGGTTAAAACAATCCTGTTATTACAAGCATTTAATCACAATAAAAAGGAAATAATGTATTTTTTTAAATATTCCTTTGAAGCATTACTGCCTCATTACCTCATAATATCTTTATCTCTTAGCTATTCCCTGCCAAGCCTGTGTTTCATTCCTCTATCTGTGAAGAATGTAGCTTTTTTCCCCAAGCAGAAGCAGAATTTCTTTCAATGGCTGTGAAATTCCTATTTCTGATACTCTTGCAAGGATCTCCAACAGTGACTTATAATGGGACATGGGTTTTAATTATTACTATAATTTGCTTTGACATTAAAACAATCTGTAAGCTTGTGTCCGTTGTTTGGCCGAATGTGTTTGAATAAGCAATAACTTGCCATTTCCTTCATGTTGGCAACACTGAGTTCCTGTGGCCTGGAGAAATTAGTGCATTATCTGCTCCCATATAAGTCATTGGGGTTTTGCCATCAACTTGCATGGGAGAAGAATCAGGTTCCAGGTAAAGAAATAGCTGAAAGGGCTGCTTTTTTACACATATTTCTTTACTGAAAGTTAATTCTTTCAAGAGATTCAGGAAAAATCATGCAAAGCCTTTTGTTTCTTTCATTATACTGTCCTAGCAGCAAAGGGTCACTGCTGAAATGTTATGTCTGCTAGAGACTGCCAAGGTTTGTCATTGAGCACGATCACTTGGGAACGTTCCAAACGCTAATACTTTTATATTTGAGATAATGATATTTTCAGTCAAGCGATATGCAATTTTTGCCAAACCCAAGCAATGCAAATACAACTTCTCTTTGGTTGTATTGGCGGGACCTGTATCGTGTGGCAGGTGTCCTCCACAGCTTTGGTCCCCTGAGAGGTTGCTCTGTGGCCCTCCTGGAGCATTTTGAGGCTCCCTCTTGACTTTGAGCTTGGGTTTCCTCTGCAGAACTAGCCAGGATTGCCTGGAAATGGTGCACATCTGAGCCTCGTCCCAGCAGGAGAAACACTCCTGGATCCCACGTTGCAGAGGAAGAATTTATCATTGCCTATTCCCATTATTCTGTCTCTCTGTTCATTTTATGACAAACCATAACAAAACAACTAGCAAATGTTCAGTCTTGCCGTTGTTTGTAGTGTATCTTTCAAACATAATTTGTTATTTTCATTTTTCAAAAATCAAGGTCTGTGACACAGCTGTTCTCCTATTTCCAAGCCAAGCATTAAACTCTAACTTCACCTGTGCAACAAACACATTGAAAACATAATCACTTGTCCTATTGCCATTGGAGATCAGCAATTCCCCATCAGCACAGAAGGAAAACAAGAATGATCTGCTCCAATGTTTGACAGAACTGTATCTTCTATTAGTAATAAAAATAATTTGCACATATAAATTGCATTTCATGCAAAGATCCCTGTGTGCATTACAAAGGTTGAATTATCATTATCCTTGTTTTACAAATGGCCTGCCAGTGTCACAATGAAAACCATTATATCATTGTTCCTTCAGCTAGATCTTTTTAATCACTAGTGGCCAGGGCTGAGCTCGAAATTCAACTCCCACGCAAGCATAAAACTAGTATTTAGCCCTCCTCATTGTCCCCTGGTGATACTTTCATGGAAGTAATAGTGATGAGCTTGAACACGTTGCTGAGTGCTGCATAATTGTAAGAGAACAGCTCTAAGAGCATTGAACGCTCCACTCTGCCATCAATTTGAGCTGTTCCTGGAGTAAAACAGGACTTATCTAGTAGGGCACCTCTCAGGAAGTTGTAAAACCAAACAGGGAAGAAGTACAGCTATCAAATTAGGTTGGTGTCAAGAGAGGACAGGTGGATCCACAGCATTTATGGTTACAGGCCAGACAACCCCTCCTTTAGGAAATAAAGTGTTGGGGCAGAGCCTGTAAGTCTTTTCCTTCTGCATGTGCATTGAAAGGTTTCATGATCCTTGCATGGTCACAAGACCAAACAGTTGGTAAGAAACTCATCCTTCCACCCAGGTCACAGGAGGCTAATCCAAGGCAAGAGAGCAAGGCAGTGCAATTTGCAACCTGGAAGGCAGTGGAGGAGTAGAAGAGGAGAGCAAGGGTAAGTCCAGAGGAGAGCGGGATGTCCTTGTTACCTCCCCAGTCCTCCAGAAAGTGAGGGTGGGTTTAGTGCTGGAAAGGAAATAATGCCATGGCAGAGATGCTGGCTCATTCTGCTCCTCTTCTCCAGGGTACACCTGCATATGGAGCCCCTTCTCCATGCCCATGGGGACAATCCAGTCCTATGTAACTCCCTGCTCCACACAGCCAACCGCAATATACCTTGGACTATATTTTTCAGGGACTCTGACTTTACACAGGAGGAAAACCGAAACCCCTGACATAGGTCTTATTGGAATGTTGGACCAAAAGGAATTATTAGATTGGCAAGTCTGACTTCTGCTAGTTCATAAGCTATATGATGCCACGAATACTTTTCTATTCTTTAGGATCAAAGACTGATTAAACTAGGTAATTCCAGTCTTCATGTAGCTTAACAGGCAAAGCTACAAGCAAGGAACAGGGAAGGCTGAGATGTCCAGTATCTAGAAACCCAAGAGATGAGATATGCTAAAAGAGCTCCAGCATGGGAATTTTGAGGCAACCCCTCACCCCACAGAGTACCTCTGCCAAGCTGAGGAGTGGGAATCCCATCCTTACCCCAAGCTGTAGATCAGTATTAATCCAATGAGCAAGAAGTCAGGGTTCAGGCTGAGAAAGTTCAATACCATTTTAAAGCATGTGTGCCCCTTCTGCCTTCCCATTGCTGGCTGCAGTTGATCCCTCATGCTTCAGGGGAAGGCAAAACATGTCCATGAGCTCTGAAGAGCATACATTTGCCAGCTAGACTCTGAGAGGAAAAATCCCCCTGTGTGCTTGCAGAGATTGTGAGCTGTCTTACGCTGAGCTAGAAGTGGTTTGAAAGAAATACAAGTAAGCCTGAGATGTCCCACAGCCAATGCAAATAGAGGGTGAACGTTTCACACACTCGTAGCTGAAAAAAGCCGCTGTGATTAGCCTGTCAGCCATAGGCTAGCTAGTCTCCAAGAAGCTATGACAAAACACCTATTTTTCAAAGTCTATAGTCCTATGTTGATAGTGCAGCATTAACTTTGCCTGGACTCCTTGTCGGCAATGATGGTGTTATCTTAATGTTACAGGGACAGTCATGGCAAAAGATAATGGAGAGAGGGTTGCTGATTATAAAAAACTGTTATTCTCTACTTTTGCTTCTTCCCACCTGGCTGCCTGTGCTTGCCTTGTCCCATGAAGCTCCTTGTGAAATAGGACAGGCCTCCTGCTCACTTCAACAAAGACTTAGCAGTGCTAGTACCAGCTTTATCAGAGCACACCAAAGCTACGTGCATGTTTATGGTGATAGCAGTGGTATTGAGTACAAGAGAAAGTTGCAGAAAAGACGGAATTTTCTCTTCTGGACCTTGCTAAACTCCTTTGCCAGCACCCACAGTTAGGCAAGTTGTCTGCCATTTGTACATGCTGAGGTACTCCTTGGCACAGGTTATGTATTTTTTAATTTTTCCTAATGATTCTACAGGTCTCTGAACAGCTGTGTTCTCAGTATTACCCAAATTTTCCAGTTCACTGGGAATATAGAAGTAACCTCATCAAAAATGGGTGGACTTTTGCAGTACTGATAGAGACATATTCCCCATCTTTCTTCCTCAAAATGCATAGGCATTTTTTCATATGCACTTAAATTACAGCACTAAAAATAGCGATTGGATACCCATACATTTCACCAGCATGCCTGGTGGATGCCCCCTGACTGGGGCAGTGCATGTAACAGTTTCATCTCCTATGGAATTTGTTCAGTTCAGCTGAGTTTGAGGAACCACACATATGAATTCTAACAGAAATGTACAATATATGTTCCTAAAAATTTTAATCTCAAGACGAGTAGCCAATAAGTAAAAACTGGAAATAAAAAAATCCCATCTTTTGTAAATTCAGCAGGATAAGAGGTATAAAGAACATGTATGAAAGTTGCTACCTTTGGCTGTAAAAAAATGCATTGCAATGCCTTGTGTGTTGTCATTTCAGGCTACATGGCTGTTAGTTAGCCTGCTTTTTCACAGCTGTATGAAACTGTCTAATAAGAGGTTTATCCCCTTACAAACCCTGACTCCAATAATTTAAAATAAAGTGTTACTTTATTTAGTGTACCTTGACCTAGCAGTTCACTGCTTTTGCCTCAGAGGAGTCAGAGAAGAGCCCTCAGGGAAGGATGCAAACCCCAAAACTAAATTCCTGCATCTGGATGCAGCCCATGTCATTTTCTTAACTACCTGCCTTTGCAGTGGTAATCACCATCATTTTGTGGGCACCACTGCCGCAGTGACACCGTGCTGGTCGGTGGTATGGTCGGTCCTCAAAAGACTGAACTGCAGCAAGATGCTGTAGGCCGTACCCAGCACTGGCAGGCAGGAAACACAGAGTCTCTACAGATGAGTGGAATAAATGCTGTGAAGTGAAAGAGAAGAAACTGTTTCCTTAAACTTACACAGCAAGTGGCTGCTTGGGTAGGGAGCAGAGCTCGGTCTTCCCTTGCTCTCCCTCCCCACAAGCATCTCCCTGCAAGTATGCATGCATTTATCACTGTGCTGAACTGATGCATCTTTCTGCTTGCCTTTGCTAAAGCTTTTCAGCCTATTCCTACTTTGAATTCACCTAGCATCAGCTTCCAGCCTTTATACTGTGCTATGCCTTCATCTGCAAGGCATTCTGATGCCAGCTTTACTGGCATTCTCCTGGGAATTCCGTATTTTCACCTCCTCTGGGTCCCCAGCAGCTGTTGGACAAGTGATAAAAGGGAAGTAAAATATTGGCCAACAATGTAAGTATATAAAAGAATAACCAAAACACCTTGGAAATCTGGGTAGAATTATTTCATACACATAGAGGACCTTATTTTTATATTTCTGTTTTAAACACATTTATTTTTTAAGCACACCTGTGATTTCCACATCTGGACTTTAGCAGGATGAGAGGTCTGAGTCCTTCTCTGCAAAATCAAGTGAAGTTGCAAAACAGATCCAGATACCAGTGGCTGTGTGACTCAAGGACTGATAACTAGATGCATTGAATTTACATTGAAGTCCTTCCTTGAAGCCTGTTTCTGTCCAGAAATGAGCTAATGCCGTTATTGTGTGATGGCTCACAGGCATACTGTCTCTGGAGTGCAGGAAATAAACCCTGGTGATGTTTGTTCAGGTTTTGGAGAATTGCTCACAGTTGCTATATGACACCTTTTCAATAACTTCATTGGAGAGAACAAGTATGGAATGAAAATGCTCTTATTCCTCCAGACCAGAGTTGATTATAGCACTAAGTCAGCAGCAGGATAACTGCTCTGTGTTGCCTGGACAAAAAAGTGTAGCGTAATATTTATTTTCTGTTCATAGACAAGTTTGCCTAATTACTGGCTACAACTGTAAATTATACAAGGAACATGTGGATGGACCAGGTTCAGACCAACAGACTCTGGCAAAGACAGTAGCCTGATTTATCTGCTACCTCAAATCGAATAACAAAATAACAAAATGCATCTCTCTGTGAATCCTTGTTCAGGTTAGAGTTATTAAGGAAATATGGATGGATACAGTTTCCATGGGAAAAATGAAAGTCTGTTAAAACTGGAAGATTTCATGGAACTGTTTGATCTTTCTTAAAACTTTTGTTAAGAATTAAAAGAGGAAATCATTCTAAGAATGCTGAAAGCAACTGGTTTGATATTTTCTGAGTGAATCCTTTCTGATTTTTCATTTTAAAATATTTTTTCAAATTAAAAATAAACAAAGCCTTTTAATTTTATTAAAACCAAAATGTTTCAATTACCCAGAAATTTCCTCTCCTCACAGATTTTTTTCATTTCAAAATGAAACCGAATTTCAAAATCCTAAGAAACTCTGGGAAATGAGTTTATACTCTCTTCATAATTCTATCACATGTGGTTAAATGACTTTGTTTTGGTTGCATTCACTCCTTTCTGTCTGTGTATTGCAAAAAGTGTAGTGCTCAAGTCTTAATAGAAAAATATCTTAGGAAACAAAAGTTCAAAGTCATGTCACAACTGTTTCTGGAGGGAACAACCCTGATGTGATGAATGACAAATCACAAACAAGGAATCTGATTTAACACTTGAATTCATGTTCACTTTACAGAGTAAACCAAACTATTTAAACAAATTAATGGGGGAAAATGAATTCACAAGAAGTCCGAGGTAATGGAATTTCCCCTTCTGTGTTCTTTGAGTATGTTTTTCTTTGTGACTTATTCGCTTGAACCTATTCATGACATAATATTCCATACACAAATAAGTGGTGCGGTCTGTTTCTTAGTATTTCTAAGGCACTTAGTATATCTAACATTGCTTCATTGCAAAGATGCCAAGAATTTAACAGGATTAAAAGATGCAATCAGATAATTACACAGATATTAAGGATCTTTACAGTTGTGTTACATATATTTTTCTTAATCCTACCAGGTGTAAAAATCCTCACATTTCAAACCAGAAAATGACTTGAGGGGAGAAACACATATTTCACTGAATATTTAATACTGTAACTAGTGACTTTTCAGTTGTCTGAAACATCTATGGTGGTAGACTGGTCTATGCAAAGACTTAAATGAGGAATGGGACTGAATGAGATGCCATAGTTACTCACCAGTTTTCTTCACTCATGTGACATACTAAGCATCAGGTAACAAAGAAGAAATGCATCACATTATTTTCCCCCAAAACAAATTGCTTTGAATTCAGTTAACAGTAACTTGGTCTTAGCTTCTCACAGAAAGACCCAGACTGCTGAAGACACGTGTATAAATTGGTATAACCTTTAAATGCTGAGCACCTATCCTGTCTCGATGCCCCAGACCTTCTCCAGCCCAGCCTAGGTGAGCAGATGACCTGTGTGGTTGGCAGAGGAAGCAGAAAGCTCTTCAGGAGCATCAAGAGATGCAAAAAACATGGGGATGAGTCCAAATTTCAGCATCCTGAGAAATGATTCCCTCTCTGAGAAAAGCCATGTGATGGTAGAGATGATATTTGGATAACTAAGCACAGTCAGTCATACCTTCATGTCTCTGCAAATCACTGTTAGAACCTTGTAGTTTGTCTTCTGTCAGTGCAATCCCATCACCCCACATACACCAGTGCTCTAGCCCCCACAACTCGCTCTTCCTCTGCTTGTGCATTTTGCCAAAATTCTCCCTCCCTTCAAAGAGATCTGGAGTGCCAGCAAGCAGCTTGGCAGTATCAGATAACCCAAAGCCAGGAGTTGCTCGGTGTCCCAACAGCTGTGTCATGTGTGCATACTAATTACCTTGGAGCTGCTTTGTTGCTTCAACCAAGGCAGGTCAGCATGCCAGGACAAGAGGAAATAGCCTCAAGTTGCACCACAGGAAGTTTAGGTTGGCTTTTAGGAAAAAAATCTTCACCGAAAGGGTTGCCAGGCACTAGAACAGGCTGCCCAGGGAAGTGGTTGAGTCCCCATCCCTGGAGGTATTTAAAGGCATGTAGACGTGGCACTTACGGACATGGTTTAGTGGTGGACTTGGCAGCGTTAGGTTTACAGTTGGACTTGATGATCTTAAGTGTCTTTTCCAACCTAAATAATTCTATGATTCTATGATTCTAATTACCTTGAAGCTGCTTTGTTGCATGCCAGATCACTGTTTCGGGTGAAGCTGATAAATGCACAGCAGAAGCACTCTTCCAAATGTCTGCAGGAGATCCTGGTTAGACAGTGCCCAGCTAGAGTGACAATGGCCACAAAATGTTCCTACACAGCTCCCACTGGCTGGACTTCCTATGCTGTCCTCAAACTCACCCTTTTCTTTTTGAAATGTTCCTGTGTCTGTCTCTAAGGGAACCATTTGAACAGGGGATTTCAAAACGGTATGAACCGTTCCAAGTTATATGTCTAAAACTTTGCACGCCATACCTGTGTTTTGACAAACAGCCATTGATCCTGCTCAGCTTGCTGTGTAGGTGCCAAGTTTCAGGTATCAAGGGTTCAGTTTGCAGACAAAGTGGTTTAACATATTTTCCACAGATAGCATCCAGAATTGGAGGAGAATGATACAACTGATGCTGAGACCAAAGCTATCCTAGACAACACTGGCCTGTCAACCTGCACAGCTTCCCCAGCTAGCCTGAGTCCCAGCAGCGCGCATGTGGCCTCTGCCAACAAAAGTGTGATTTTGCTAAGCTGTGTGCTTCGATCTGCTGATCAACCAGGTGGGAGGAAAACCCAGCAGAGCATGGAGGAAAGGCAGTAAGAATCGGCTGAGGGCTGTTACGTTCTCGCTCATGCATTTGGATTGCCCAGTGTTTGTCTATATCAAAGCCCTCAGCCATGCTGATTCCTGCCCAGGGAGATGGCTAGCCGCTGCTTGTGTCTGTGTGCCTGTTCATGAAGGGGGACAGGATACGTCTGCCTGCGTGAGCAACGTTCCCTGCCACCCCACCACCAAGTAGGTGTCCCTTCTTCTTCTGTGGAGGCGAACACAGCGGTCCCAACTGGGCCACAAGAGACACACGCCACCCTGAGATACACCAGGGCCTGACTCGGAGTCTGTGAAAGCCACAGGAGAAATCCCAGCAGGGTTTTCTGTCGGGCTCTGTCAGAGTCTCATCAAATGCACACAGTTGTGGAGGTGTCCTGAAAATAACCAAATAAATATGCAGTACCTTTCTGCTTCTCTTCAGACTTAAAGCAGGTATAACAGCTTTTGCACTTTCTCAATCATTTTTTTTCCTTTCAGACTAAGACTGGCTCAATACAGACACAGGAGGGAGAGGGAAAAGACAGCACTAAGGCCCCACTTTTGTTATTAAATAAAACAGACTGGTGAGGTTTCTGTGGTTGATGGGCAATCACCCATGTGATCTTCTCTCACATCCAAGTGGCTGGTCCGTCTCACCCCCCGAGCAGAACGGCCATGCCCAGAGCACCTCTCAGCAGCAGTTGCTGGTGTATGTTAGCCTTGAACCATGCCCCGGCGATGCCCAGGGCAGGACTGGACAGAACAGGTCAAAAGCCACTCTAGAGTGCATGTAAAGAATTAAATGATTCATGCAATTGTGAGTCTGTACCCTGGTCCCGCTTTGTTTACTACAATAGATGTAGCTGCCCACTCCTGCTGCTCTGTGTTGTGCTTAAGCTGCCCTCACACTCCGAAGTAGGTTATTTAAAGCCATGGGGGTATCTCCACGGGTGCTGTGGCTCTGGTGCATGATGTACAGGTGGGAGCTAGAGACACCCCCATGGGCAGGACCCCCTTTTTCACCTCCATCTGTCTCCATGCCCCCCGTGGCAGACAGTACAATCCAGCCCTCACTGCGTGGCTCTCCGCTGTGTCCCATGTCCATCCGTGCCATTCTCCTGCCAGGATTGCTAGTGGCATTACTTTACTTCTCTTAGACTTCGTGAGCCTGTTGTGGGAAAAAAGTCAAGCTGAGACACCATCTGAAGGAATTTAGACTATTTCTGACTTGTATTTGGGCACACAGATTTTATTTGCCTGTAATAAGAAACATTACCTTCTCCTCCCCCCCAATAAAATGATTCCTCTAATATTTAAGTTTCAAGACCATACACTGTGTTTATAAGCCTCAGGCCCTGAAGTAAAATAAGATTGAGTTTCCCTCAGGTAAGTACTTCCAGACACTTTATCTGCTATATCATTACAACTATACTCTATTTGTTACTGTACTATGTAACACAATACTTGCATTATATTCCACATGAAAAGCTGTTTCTGCAGCATCTTGTCATCATTTCACGAACACGGCTTTGAAGCCGTTTTGAATTCTGAATTCAGTGCATAACAGCGAAGGCTCAAGTGCACAACACTGTATTATTTACTCAGATGGGGTTAATTGCTGAATAAAAGAATGGTTCCTTTCAGTTTACCTTTTTACAATATCACTCACACTGGATATGGAAGACAGGAAAGTCTGTGATAAATATCAAACTTTCTAATCAGAAACGAGCCCAGTCATATTTGAAATCTTGAACTTAATCCAGAATTAGGAAATGCAGCCACTTGTGTTACTGTTGCTGAAAGAAGAAAATGACCTTTTTATTGTAGCTTACATTCACTATTGTACTTGTGAACCATGGGGAATGGAGGAGGAGAAATACAAGGGCTTAAGGAGACCTTCTTTTAACAAGAAAACTCAAATTAGGTGTAATAAAAATATATAGCTGATATAAAGGCTGTGTTTCTCCAGGGGAAATCTGTGACTTTGACACAAATTCACTCCTAAAAAATTATTCCTGCTTCCTAGCTACTGCTAATATATGCTGTCAGGCACCCATTGCCTTAAATTCTACCAGCTTTAGCCTCAGCAGAGATTCATTCAAATGTAGAAAAATTAATAATCCACACCTTTAACAGGAATATAAAAAGTGAAATGATACTATAAATTTTTAAGTGGAGATTGACTTTCAGCAAACACTTTTATTTCCCAGTGATGTTACAGGGTGAATGCCTGAAGGTTATTTCAATATAATGACTCTCTGCCGATGACTAATTTATAGCTGAACTGGAATCCTGGACCAACATCAGTAACAGAGTGCCGTAACTCAAAGGCGCACTCTGGGACGGCACACAGTGGTAGGTAATGTTGGACCAGAAGAGATCAGAATCACAAAATTATACACATTTTTTTGTGACATGGAACCCAGATGGAATTTATACCTTACTCAAACCAAGTTTTTTTATATGAGCAGTTTCTTGTGGTGCCCTCTGATGCTATGAAGAATCAGATGCAAAGGGTATTAATAGCACAGCTGGAGCTATATTTGCCAAGCAACTATGATACTGTGTGGGCAATTAAATTAAGTGGATGGATTTTAAAATAGTTTTAATTTTTTTTAAATGTTTTAGAAATACTGAGAGCCTTACACATTCCCTAGGGCTGGCTGCTTTCTTTTGGGAAATCAGTTAACTTAATTACCTGGAGAAATCAGATCCTAGCTATGAGTGAAAGTTTAAGTTGATGGGTCAGACAGTGAAAAGTTGTGAGAGCTTTCTGTGCGTTTTCACGAAATCTTCAGTATCTTGTAAAAGAGAGTCAGCCTTGTTTTCTGATTCCTAGATCTCATTTTTCACTCTCCCTGATTCTGAGGATAAGATTTTTTTTTCTTTTCACTGTTTATATTATAAAATTCTCCAGAAGATATTTAAAATGGGATCAAAATAAAATCACACATCAACAAAAAAGAAAAACTCGTAGGAAGTTCCTTAAGCTTGCATGTTATTGAATGAGATACTGGTATTGACTGAAAGGATAAACTCATACTTTCCTGGAATAAGGCCTTATAGATTTTTCTCATCAGCTCACTGGCTCTCATAGGTCATGGTGAAAATATTGCCATAAGCTTCAGGTGGAACAAATTCAGGCCTCACCTAGGTGGTTCATTGGCTGTGATGTGCAAGGATCATCCAAGGCCAGCGCCAGCCATGCTAGTACCAAAGGACAGAAGAGTTGCTGGAGAAATCCCACCAACAGCATCTGCCAGCAGCGCTGTGTGTGACTCCCCAGTGTCCCAGCCCAGCAATGGTGGTTACACGGCACTCCCCAAGTAATTAAACTGTGTTCCCATATCCCATTAGCAGGTGGAGTTGCAGCAGACAGGATGTCAGGAGGCGCACTCTGAGCCCAGCAGTAATTCTCAGGCTGGAGTTGGATAGGAAGCAGTTTTATAGTCCCACCTTTGCTGCTGTGGAGATTTTAATTTTTCTCTATTCTTTCACAAGAAGAGGGAAAATAAGACCTTCTGAATTGAAAAGGAAGAGCAATGGAAAGCAAGAAACTGCAGCAGCCAGTCCTGTAGTTAGGTCATTGACCTGAAATCTGGGAAAACAACCTCCGTGTTGCTGCTCTAAATGATTTAGAATAAGTGGGAACAGAAAGGGACATAACTGGTGAGAAAGGCTGCTATAATAAGCATCCACCACACGCAATTATCTCTGTAAACCCATTAATCTGTGTATGCCCCTAATCTAAGCACTGATTGAAAAGCACATTTATTGAAATATAAAACTAGACCAGTCATCTGCCTCTATTACTCTACTTGGATGTCTGTTCCAAAATATCCCTGTTACAGAGAAATTTCTTCTCATTTCCACCAGATATTTATGTGTGTAGTGTATTCCCCCTTGTTCTTGCATGAACAGTGTCCTCCAACACAAACAGTGTTACCCTCTCTGATGTTCCTGTGATGTATTTCTATGGATTAGTTATATCCCTTCTCACTCTTCATTCTGCTGAGCTAAGGAGGTTGAACTGCCCAAATCTCATCTCATACAAGAAGCACTCGCTCCTCCAGCCATCCCAGCCCTTCTGGCTGGAGAGGACTCGCACACAGTCTTTCAGGAAGCTTTGCCAGCAGCATTGACCCTTCCCTCCCACCACTGAAAATACCTGGCACGTAAACCTTTTTCATGTGTATCACACTGAGGGCTCACGGATACCCTATAGCAGACCAGTATCCCCTGATCTTCCTTCTCTTCTATCGTTTCATAGTAATGAACTCCTAACACACCAGAAAACTCTTGTACTTTGTACATGAGAGCATGGCTTTGCCATGGGAACTGTGTTATTTTAACCTCTTGCTGTTATTGCAGACCTCCTCTGAGCTGATGATGCTTCCCAGTTTGATATCAACAGCAAGTGCCATTAATACACTTATTTCTCTCTGTGTTAAAGCAATTCATGAAAACATTTTGTAAGATCAGTTCAAAATTATCCTTCATGTACACTGTCAATAACCTCTTCCCAGACAGTTTTAATACCACTGGCAATTACCTTCTCTGCTTAATGAGTTTTTACAGGTTTAGCACAAAAATTGTACAAAACGTTTGTACAAAAAAGAATCTCGATCCTCATGGGTTTGGAGCAGATAACAAGCATATCACATACATCTTCCTTGTTCTAGATATGCATTTTCACAGAAGAAGGTATACATTAAGTCTGGTTTGATCCACTTTTGTAATATCCATTTTGTACTTTATTTTACTTTTTGTTTACCCTCATCTTTTCTTAGTCTTCAAGTTTTTCTCTAAAGCTATGCACACTGTTGAAACACACCTAAGAAATGTGTTTTTTTCAGAATCTCTTTTCCCTCCTTTTCAAAATTCTTTCATCTCCACCTGTTAGACCCTTGCTGCTGGACACCAGTCCCCCCAGAACTCCAGGATGGGGGTTGTTCAACAATCCAATTTAAATCAGGAAACTCCTAACCTCAGCCTCTGTCTGAGCTCAGAGTCTCAGGGATCATTTGTCCCTGCTTCACTGATGATGCTGAATTCACTGTTGCCATAACTCTTCAGCAAACAAGCAGGGAAGACTGGCTGTCAGCCATGTTCGGAAACGCAACATGCCGAATTTCTTCAGTCTATCTCCTGTTGTGCTTCATGATGGCACAAGAAAGAGTTAACAGAACAAAAAAACAAGTCCTGCTTCAAGTATTTTTATAACTTTCTTTATGCCACAGAGCTGTGGAGAAAAACAACATTTTAAGGGTTGCTCTTTTTTTCCATTAGGTTGTCCGCTTTTACAGGTGGTGAGTTGCTGTAAGATCCGAAAATCTCCACACAGGAAAATGCGATGGCGAGATGGTCTGGAACTGAAACACTCAACCTGTCTGACCCGTTGCTTGAGGGTTTATAACACAGTCACTTGCTAAACAGTAATAATCTGGTGTGTGAACACCTAATATTATGAAAGCCAGAGATACAGTTTTCTCCCTGGTAGCTGGTTCACCTTGTCCTGGAGCACCGTATATAAACTGCCTTCCACAGCCCTCAGAAGAGTCTTGTGGTCACAGCATCTACCCATCAATCAAGTACAGAATTTCACTCGTAATCTCCATAACAGAAGACAGATCCAAACAATTTTTTTCCTACCACTTTCATTGCTTTTAAGATTTGCATGTCATCTTTAAAAATGAATTATTTGTGTACCACTATTCTGCCAGAAATCTCGGTCAAGATGAATATTTGGAGTCAGGGTAAACAGAGGTGACATTTTTGGTGTTAAATCTTCTCACAGCCAACTGATTCCACCAGACTGCTACCATGTTCATAGCATTACAGGGTAATTCAGGTGCGAAGGGACCTTACGGGACTTTTAACCCAACCTGTTGCTCCAAGCATGGTCAGCTCTCGGGTCAGCCCAAGTTGGTCAGGTCAGGTCTTGAAAACCTCCAAGGATGGAGACTGTACAACTTCTCTGAGCAGCTTGTTCCACTGCTCGATTGTCCTCATGGGAAAAAGTTTCTCCTTATACCCCATTGGAAACTCATTTATTTCAATTTCATTGAGAAATGAGTTTGTCTGTTGTCTCTTGTCCTCGCCAGGCTTCCTGTGCTCTTTACCTTCAGAGTTCCTCCTATGGGATCCCACCTGTCCATTTCCTGAATGAACCAAAGCCTGGCTGCCTGCAGCCCGAGGTCTGTACCCAGCTACTCTCCCTCCTCACTCCCCTCGGGATCTTCAATTCTGCTATTTCATGGGTACTAAAATAGTAGTTGCCACTCATTATCACATTCCCAACCACTTCTTCCTTGTTTATAATAGCAGATCTAACTTTGCATCATCCCTGGTTGGCCCATCTAGTACCTTTGCCAAGAAGCTATCCCTGATCCCCTCCAGAAGCCTCTTTGACTGTTTGAATCCCACATTGTTGCTCCTCCAGAAAATGACAGGAAGTTGAAACACCCCATAAAAACCAGGGTGTCTGATCCAAGGACTTTCTTGAGTTGTTTAAAGAAGGCTTCAGCCACTTTCCCACCCTGTTTGGGTGGTTTGTAACACAATCCTACCACAATGCCATCCTCCCTGAGCTCTCCTCTGACCCTGACACACCAGCTCTCATCCAGCCTATCATCCATCCCATACAAAAGCTCCATGCATTAAGACTGCTCCTTCACATAAAGGACAAGCCACCCTCATCTTCCCTGTGTCTGCTGAAGAGCCTGTATCTATCGTAGCACTGCAGCCATGAAAGCCTGCCCCAGCATATCAGAGTTATTCCAATGATGCTGTAGCTCTGTAAATACATGCAGAGCTCTACTTCTTTTTGCTTGTTTCACAGGGTCTGTGCTTTGGTGTACCTATACTTGAGGCAGATGTCCCTTCACTGTCTTTTACATTCGTGAGGTCTTTCTTGTTCCCATTACCCTGCAATATTTTCTTTCCACCCACGACCAGTTTCCTCACTTAGTTGTGGGTTGTAATCTCCTTCCCCCAATGGTTCAAGTTTAAATAACTTTCAGTACTTAAAATACTGAATGTCTTTCAATACTCAATACTTCTCAATACTCAACACATAACAACATTCAAAATTTTGCTTTTCATTCTTCCCACTGTGGGTGTTTTGAGGCTTTGAAACAAGGTAAATCTATTTACAAAAGACTTCATATTGTGTCACCATGAGATGTTTCCTTAAAACACCATGAGATGTTTCCTCGAAAGGTGGACAATATGGAGTTTCCATTGTCCTCAATGATCAAAAGTAACTGCCTGCTCTTAGCTGAAATGAGTGGGAATCACCACAGAGCAGGATACTTTGGAGTGAAGATACCAAGGGCAGTGATAGTAGGAGATTCTGGTGCCCTTAAGTATCATTCGTTGGTTTTATGCAAAGACACCCCTTTCCAGGGAGTTCACAGAACACATTGCGTTACTGTCCAAAAGTGCCTGCCATGCAGAATAAGGGCATGCACCACCACAGAGGAAGCATAAGGGAAAGGAAGGTGGACAAAGGTAAATATGATCAACCCACATGACTTTGCAAAATATTAATTAATTTTTTCTGATCTCAAAGAAGACGTGAATCTGTGAGGAGGAACCTGAGTGAACTAGGGGGAAGAAGATAATGTATGTTCTTCAAAGAACTAAGAAACATTAAGCGAGTCTGTTGCCTATTTTGTACCTACCAACATGTTATTTCTGGCATTAGAATGTAGAACCCGTGCATATTTCTAACGTCACTGAAGCTGACCACAATATGAAGCAGCCACTGGAGGATGTCCACAGATGATCAAGGGGATTTTGATAGTATAGGGACTGATTTATACTGTCAGACAACACAACATGGGCAGGCTGATGGAATAAGACTTTCAACATCGTGAAAATTCTTGATGCATAAGTAGAATTATTCCCAATCATCTCAGATTAGAAACTTTGGCTCAATTGGGCCTTATTTATTCTAAGGGGGGGGGGGGGTGATAGGTTTGACTTGCTCCTTTATCAGACTGCCCTATAAGTTAGAAAAAAAGTTTATCTGTTTGTTTTTCTTATTTTTCCTTATTGATGCTAAATCTTTCTGTACCAAGAAACACAAAGAAGTCAAAGGCCACTCAAGACTTGCTACACTCTTTCCAAGACAGAGTCCTCAGACAGCCAGAACTGCTTTTCACGCAATTTATTGGCAGCGAAAAGGAATGGAAGAGAGGTGAAGAGATGGCCCATAAAAAAAGTTGTTCTAGGTTGCTGTCTGATCTGGAATTTCACATCTGGAAAGGTGGAAAGTCAAAAGGCTCAGTTTTGCCCTTTAGGTGTGGAAAAGTGAGTATGTTTTATAAATAACATGTCCTTTCACTTGAACAAAAAATAATAGCATGCTGTACATGACATTCCTTCTCTGAATAGGTGAGAGTGAGATGGGGGCAGTAACATCTGAACTGAAGAGGGAGGTGAACCAAATTCTATCACTTCTTACCTATCACAAAAGTTGCAACTAGAGAGGAACAAATCAATCTGGACATAATAACGGCCCTTTTCCAAAACGTAAGCATGTCCATACTAGTGAATTAAAGATGAAAAAAGGAACTTCTGTTCATTTCTTGTTTCTTTCAACTTTATTCGTAGGGTCTTAAGATTTTGATTTAGTTTGGTTCAGATTTTTAAATATTTTTTTTTTTTAACATTAGATGTTCATTTTCTAAGCCGGCTAGAAGATGTAGTGACTGGGGGATTAGTAAAGTGGTGCTGCCATTGCAGAGTTTTTTGCAAGACAAGAGTTTTAAGATAATTAAAATGCTTTTTTATAGTGTTTTAACTCCCATTTAGCTTCATTTTTAACATCTGAAGAGAATACTTTATTGAAAATCTAAGAGCCAAAACATTTTAATTATTACAAGTCACAGTAAACACTCCTTGCACCTTTCAGTGATTCTCCAAAGAGCCAGACAATGCCAGACTTTTACTCATTATTTTAATAATATATATATAAGTGCAGAAGAAGAAAACCCCTTAACATACAACTTGCAGGTTGTTTTGCTGCATAAACCCCAACAAGGGTAAATATAATTTTGAAAAGGGACATGACTAAAGAAAATAAGTTTCTAGAGTGAAGTCCTCTGGAAAGTAATAGCGATGACACCAGTCAAGTTCTATGTGAATGATTCTTAACCTCTAGGGTAGAAATTCAAACCATTTCAGTGGTTTATTGAATATGACTGCAAAATACATTTTCTTTTCAATTTTTTGTTACTTACCAGATACAGAGATTTGTCCTGACCATTTTATGCTTTTCAAAGGTGGTTTTGTTTTGTGTAAATTGCTTTTCTATATCAAGAAAATACATTCTGCTCTTCAGGGATTTCTGGTCCTACTATCAAGATCAGAAGAGCCCCATTGGTGGCCATCAGATGGAGTCTGGCATACCAGGCAGCTCTGCCCAGCCCACTACCTTTTTTGCTGACCCTGTCCAGGGCTGGGAGTAACAGAGAACAAAATCAGTGCAACATACATATCCAAGAGTCAAATAGTTCCTTATATGCTCTCTACCACCTGGTATTTAAAGCACGGCCTACCATGAGTGAAACCTGGCACCTAATCTCCCAGTCCTTGAAAGGCTGGACAATCTTATGACACACCCATTAGATTCTGAAAGTCTCCCTTAGTGGTATATTTACAACACAAAGCATCTTTGATGACATAATTCAATGACCCAAAATCTCACATTTTCTTAAGCATTCATCATTACTCTGTACTTTTTCACAGTCTGAGAGAACAATGTAAGTAGATTTCCCAATGGTGTTACTGATGTGACTATCATAAGAACTAACTGATTGTATCTGGGATGACAACAATTAGCAATATTACTTATGGCTTATTTTTATCTGTACAGATTGTACAGATAAATGAAATGCCCAATAAGAAGAGACTTCATGCATCTTTCATAGCTCATGCAGGAGAAAAGAAGGCACATCTTGTCTACTCTGGTTGTGTCAGACAGACTGAGCTCTGATTTTATGGGTGATCGTGCCTGGGAGAGCGTGAGTGTCAATTTCTCATTGCACATGGCAGTTTGGCTACCTGCATGGATGTTTCAGCATCCATGGTTGTGCAGAACTAGAGAAATTACTCACCTGTGATTTCTGTGGCCTTCTTCCAGCAGAGATTTACAGCATCTGATGCTGAGGCATATTTTAGCTATTCTTAATGGATATAAAAAGCCCAAGCTTGAGCCATTACATGTTCTTTTGCATGCACCGGCCCCAGATATGTCTTAGCCATCTTGACAATACAAAGTTTTGCTGGTTTTTAGAGTCTACAATGTAAAAAAGAATTGCACATTGATTTATTTAAGGCTTTTGCCTCAATCCACATGGGTAAGTCTCTGCATGTTGTTGAAGTGTATCAGAGTGTCTGTTCAATAGGGCAAAAAACCATGTGTGCATCTCAGAAGTGAGAAAGAATGGAGAAGTTTCCTTACAGTTAGGATTTTGAAAGGATATTCTTTTAGAGCCATATGAAGAAACTTCCTAAAATCCCACCACCAGCATATTTTCTGCCTTTTTATTTCTTACATGCAATACACTGATGTAGGTGAGGTAAGAAATACTCATGTTTTCTTCTTGATTCTGTCTACTGAAATGAGATCTTGCTAAGGCAACAACATGAGGTTTAACAATCTGAGGTTAAGATCCAGCCTCTTAAACCCTTATGTGTGTCCCCTTCTCTGGAGAGCGGGAGCTAAGGTATCTGTGTGATACCTGTCAATTAGGAAGATGTATATTTCATTAGGTTATCCTCAGAACTAAAAAAAAAAAAAAGTCCAAGTCTAAGCTTGTTGCTTCCACAGTGACTCCTTCTCTCCCTCTCCAGGAGTGCAGAAGATATTGCTGAGGACACCAGGACATCTTCTGACATGGTCTGCACAGCAAGGACACAGAGGTGCCTTGAGCACTGTGTGCTGCAGACCCAGAGAAGGTATTGCTGTTTGTCTGTCTGACTGATGAACAGATTTCAGCTCAGAAAGCTGCTTCAAGCTGGGCTGGTTTAGTCTCCAAACTCCACTGCTCAGATACCTCCAGTTTGATGGAGAGGATTGGCACAAAGGTGGGACTGTTCCTTTCCTATACTTGTTGCCATGCAGTTCTGGGGCAGGCAGAGCACAAAGGTGAGGAGGGATGATGGTGCTGAGCTGCCCAGGGGCTGTGCTGCCAAGCAGGGGTCCTTACAATGTGGAGGTCTTTCTCAACAGCTTGCTGTGGCAGCTGTTATCATGCATGACACACAACTCAGACATCCCAGCTGCATCTGGTGGAGCCAGAGAGAGGCCATGGCACTGTGCTGCAAATGGGTCAGGTATGGACAGGGAAAGAGACGACAGCCAGAGGGGTGAGTCTTGCTCTGCCCAAAAAGTCAGCTCCAAGACTTGCCTGCCAGCAGAGCAAGCACGCTCAGCAGCCCAAGCACTGCGCTGCAGACCATAGGTCTCATCTACCATGCAATTCTTGCACCTTAAAATTGAGGTTAGGGCTGAAGAAGAGCTAAGAATATGCCAAAAAGGAGCTCACTGTGAACTTCTGGCCAGAGACCAGACTAAACTTTCCTGCCACTTTATGGTCACAGCTCTACACTGCACACATGGCCGGACCCAGAGCAGTCATGGTCTCCTCCATGAAGCTAGCATGGGTAGCACTGAATTCCTCCACACAAGCCCCTCTGCCTTGAACCACAGTCAGCTGTTCGCACTGTGTGGAAATCGGAGCCACTTTGATATCTCTGCTAAGAAACTCATCGCAGGAATCCGACTTCTGGTGCCGTCCCGGGGATCCTGTTTGCACTGGGGCCGTCATCGCCCCCAGCGAACAGGGAAGGAGCGGGCTTTGCAGCCAAGCCCGCAGCCTCTGCACAGCGTGGGCTTGCATTCTTCCAGCACAGCTGTATCATGTTGCATGGTTCTTCGCATTGCTTGAGGACAGTGCCACTGGCAGGCCTGAGTGCTCCTATCTGCTTTGTCAGAAAAACAACATTTAGGGCCAGCTTCAGTCCCAAACTCACAGTTTCTCCATCCGCACTAAGTTGCATGGGGGAAGCAGGGGGTGATCAGGGCAGGAACCCACTCCCTGCAGTCAGCTCTGCTGCTGTGAGATACAGCATAGCCTTGTCTGCAGAGGGACAAACCTAGAATCTGAATTAGCTTTAAATGGATTAGTTACACCCCATCAAACTCTTGTGGGCATGTTATTATTCAGAATTAAAGTGACCTGATTTCAGAATAGCTTAATTCCATTCATAATGGAGTTAAGCTAAATCTGAAGATGAATGCTTTATTACAGCTGGTAAATCCGCTTTGCACCTCTGGTTAATTTGGATTAACTTTCTTGAGGGACCCTCCATGCTCGAGCCCTGCTGGTGGCCAACTTGGTTATAGCATCTGCCCCTGCCTTTCTGCTAACAGGGCTAGGAGAAAAACATATGCTGAGGTGGAGTGGTCCTCACCGCAGGCTGAAGGAGCAGGAGAGGATCAGCCACTGGAGACTACTCCTGATGAAAGTTAACATTCAAAACACTTCTCTCCAGAGCTTTATCACCAGCTGCCTCCTTAGGCAGGTACCACGGCGTCTCGGTGCCAGGGCAGCAACACAGGAGGAGACGCTGCCTCCCCACAACAGGAGATCTTGTCACTGCCACTGCTGTGAAGAAACAAGAAGGTCCTCACCCAAGGGGAGCAAAGCTGCCCCGGCAGCATCCCCTTTCCTCAGCCGAGGGAGAAAGGGAAGGAGGTGGACCCTCCTCTTCAGCCTTTTCAAGGTGGACAGCTGCAAGGTGCTCTCTGCACTGGGCTTCCCCACCACAGGGCTCCTTCTGCAGACTGCTACTTCCCAAATCCTTGCACAGGAGAGACGGTATTTCCTAAAGATGGTGAGTTTGATGGTCAAGATGACAATGTAGTTTACCCGGTGCCCACCAGCCAGGGGGTCACTGCTAGCTCAGGAATAACATTGCAGGCTTCAATCCCAGAGATCTGCAACAGCCACTGGGCTCTTCTACCCCTCTAGTGTGCATGTGTGGCTGTGCTCCCCAAAATGACTAGCAAGGCTCTGGTTCTGCCTGAATCTGAACATTATTCACTTCATGAATATTTGTCTAAGATGTCTGACTGTTAAGGCCAAATGAAACCTTCACTTCCTCTACAAATATTTGTGCAATGACCTATAACTACCGGCCAACGTGCCTGCCAGCACTCCATTAGATGACATCCCATTTTACAATTAACTATTATCATTTGATAACCTCTTGAGGTTAAGAATACAGATGTAAGATCCCCAAGATTCCTAATGGGAATACTTCATATCAGAAGTATGTTTCCCTTGAGGATGACATCACCACAGGGACACATATTTCAAATATTTTGGCCATCATATTTTGAAAGCTTCTTTAGAAATACAAAAATGCTTTTTGAGCCCTGAAAGAACTTTTCTATCCCTCTCAAGTAAACATACTACCATTTAACTCTTTGGAAAGCCTTGCACAATAACAACAAAAAGTGTCATGGGAAACAAAGCAAAGAATTGCAATGTAGCCAAAGAAAGAAGCATGTTTGGTATATAGTGTTGATATTACCTGAAAATAGTTCTTTGCTGAATGCTATGTTAGCATTTTTGTGACGAAGCAGATCAAGAGGAGCCTAAGCCACAATTTCAGACCAGGTCCCTGACTATTTGGGCAGTGGGACTCTAGGTTCAAAACTAACAAATGGTCTCTGTGCATAGTATGGCATTAGCTAAACTAAAATCCTAAGCCTGAATCCCTCCCACCTGTTAAGCTCTGATAAAAGTTGGAAGTAGATATAGTCTTACCTTTAATTACAGACAGGACTTTCACCAGTGACTGGGTACTGAAGCTAATCACTGGTTATTAACCTTAGTAGAAAAAGGTTATATATATGTGTATGTCTGTATGTACATATATACAAATATACATGTATAGATGTGTATACATATTTATATATAACCTGGATATGCAGCTATATGGATAATTTATTAGTGATTTTTTTGTTTTGTTTTAATGGCTTCTTCACTTCCATTGCTTCCCTTCTCTATGTGTCTCAGATCAGCTGAGGAAAACATACTTTGAACTGCTGAAGGCTCCTTTCACTACATAAATATAAATGCAGAGTAACTTCAGTGGAATCAAAGATGTTATCCTGCTGTGGAAGCAGTACAATGCATGGAGACAATGCAGTCTAAAGAGTCACCTTTCTTACTTGAGGGAATGAAATTGCTTTAAATAATGTACTTGAGGAGAGAAAAGGGAAATTCAGACTACTGCCCCTCCTTGTTGGCAGAAGAGGCAGGACCCTATTCAGTTTGGGCCCTCTTACCATGACTGTTGCAAGGGCCAACGATGTTCCACCAACAAGGCCATGACCTATGGGGTCTTCACTGTACGATGGCACTTACTAAATGAACTTTAATTACCTCAGGTTTTTCTTGTAGCTGATGAACAGGTCAATAACTGCTCTAAGATGTTTTCTTACTTCCCATTTTCATGCTAGATTAATTAGCAATAAAAGCTCATGAAACATTAGACCATCATTCAAAAGGTAGCTGTGAACTAATTAGTATTATCTTTATAAAGCCTCATTTACTTATAACACTAATTTGATAATGCAATAAGCAAAATTATCCAAATTAGGTTTTAAATATATCCTAATGACAATATTAAAACTAAAAATGAATACTTAAATCTTCATTAAATAAAATAAGACTAGTTTAAGTATCCAACCCCACTAATGTTTTTCGAAGGCAGCATTCTAGAGTTGCTTCCATTCTCAAAGACTTCATAGAATTTCTAATAATTTGATAGACAATCCCTACAGATTTGTTAAACAAGAATGATGATAATAGCGAGTCATCCTTTAAACAATTAATTATAACTGTAATCTTAGTGTAACACTATGTATCTTAGTAACACTAAGTAACACTAAGTAACACTATGTATCTTATGTAACACTATGTATCTTAGTGCCACAGTTTGAAAGACAATTGTATATTTGAAAATGTGGATAACATATCTGAAGCTTTACAAAGGAAGACAAATTCAGTTCTGCTTTGAGTAAGCTGTATTAATACCTATGTATCTTGACATGTTTATTTATACTGTGAGACATATTAATTAAATTAATTTTTAAAAGAATAGTACTTTAAGGTAAGCTGTAGTTCACTTCCACCAGTTCAGACAGACAACAGTTTAGGTGCTTTGATAATACAAGAAGCCAATGGCTCCTGTTGGCAAGGGCACCTGCTCCTCTGTCCACATGTGTCCAGAATCACAGACTTTGCACAACTGGAAGGCAGACTCTGAAAAAACGAATTGTATTATCATGTTCACATGAAAACAAAATACCTGCTGTTTTAAAAAATGACAGTCAAAAAGTGCTAGACTACCACTGAAAAATGGTCCATCCATCTTCCAGCTTATTGGGAAATCTGGACATAGGCTTCAGCTTAGTCTTCTTAGAATGGGTACAAAAAAACCAGATGTGCTTTCTGGACTGAAAAGCTGAGATAGAGAAAAATATACATCTATTATATGGAATTTATGTTTTATATTGCAGTAGAACTGTCCCCCTGGCTGTCTTTCTCATCCTGCAAGGTAATGATCTTTTCTGTAGGGGTGACAGCTTGCAACTCTGATTTCAGTGAAACACCTCCTAAAATAAATTAAGCTTATACAGAGTGAGACAAACATTCCCTCTGTTTTTCTTTCTCTCCCGCTCCAGTCTTGTTCTACTTAGGCTTTTACACCATACTTACCAATCACTTGAATTTTCCAGTACATCAATCAGCCTCATTGCAGAGCAGGACAAAGGAAAGTAGAAGACAACCTGAACCTGTTAGGTAATATGGCTCTTGCCTGTACCTTTCTACCATATTAAAAACGATCACAACACCACTCTTAGGATTTCATCAGATCTATTGCTCAGAAAAATATCATCTCTACCCATAAACTAACAAACAAGCAATGTGGTGCAGAAATATTGTATCAATCATAAAATCTCCCTAAGATACAGAGACTGGGTTAGCATGGCTACTGCAAATCAATCTTTTTAATATGAACACCAGTGTTAGAATAGAAAGAGAAAAAGAGATTCCCAGGAATTGTACTTTAAGTTGATAGACACATGAAAGTGCAGGAAATATGCATTTGCTGGTCTAAAGCCCATGAGAGATTGTCACCCCAAGAAGAAAAGAAGAAATATTTGGAAAGCAATGTGAAGCTCACAGAGTGATACCAAATTAAATAGATTTTGTTTTCAGTTTTTGACATCACTAGACAATAGATTTCACAAATCAGTAATGCAGACTGATTCTAACATGACCTAAAATTACAGAAACATAGGAGAAGGAATGAAAAAAACTTTCAAATTTAGTTAAAAAGTGCAGATGTCTTTGTTTTTTCATTGGCAACTTCAACACTATTGCCTTTGGACATTTTATTTTTAAGAAACATCTGTCCAATTTGGATCTGTCATACTGCAACTGTGATTAGTTAGAGATGTTACAAAAAGCAAAATTACTTATGCAAGTCAAGTCTACAGAGTTAGGATATCATGAACACAAAGTAATAAACTTCCTGGGAACAACAATTTGAATTTCTCTGTTGTCTTTTACCCATGGAACCCAAACCACCTGAAAAGCATTATTTAATTACATATTGCACAACCTAGAGACAGGATGTATAACAAAAATTCAGTAAGCCTCCTCTGAGATGGAAAACAACACATATTCGGAAGGAGAAGTGCAATGCCACAACTTAGGAGGATGTGAGGACAGCAGTCAGGGAAAATTCAAGAGCACATAAGTAGGTAGCCTGTAATAATTTATGTTGTGTTTGACCGAGGTAGCATCTTTAACATCAAAGTTTTTGGGGTCCCTGTTCCATGACGCTTACAACCAGAGGTGGACAGTCATTTTTTTCCCACCAAATATGGCAGTGGCAACAGTTCTGTTTTAAATCTCATTTATAAGAACTTTGAGATAAATTTTAGAGCTGGACAAAAATTTTTAGACAAATAGTTTACTCGCCAAAAAATGCAGGACGACTGAAGCTATTTGGGAGTTTGGATTGAATTCAGCAAATTGTTTCAGCCAAACAATGTGGGGGAGGAAAGTGGAATTCTGAAAATGTGAAACATTTTGTTCCGACATTATCAAAATTACAAAATTCCTCCTTTATTTTCTTTTTTTTAGTTAAAGCATTAGAAAAAGTGGGCAGTACAATCAAAAAGGCAGAAAAGAGGAGAGTGACACACCAGAAGAAAAACCTGGAGTGTGTCACACTTGGAAGATTTTCAGTCTGACCATTCCCAGTTTGTGCAAGAAAGCCTCCAAACGAGAATGAGCTGTACCACAGAGGATAAGGATACGTGCACATTCCAGCTGAGAACATATTTCTCCTGTGAGTTAGAGCAAAGATGCACCAATTGAAAGCTGGAAAATGCCATTACTAAAGACTATTGGTTTGATCTATTTTCTTGTCTTACATAACGTGTTTGATGAAAAGCAATTTAGACGGCTTCTCATCTGCCTTGACTGAACTATTTTTGCACGGGTCATCTTCTGCCTTTTAGTGGTTATAAATATCGATCAGATAAAACTATCAGTACTCCTGAATTGACCACGTGTCTTAGCCAAATGCTTCTCTTGAGCAGACTATGGTTGCCTGGAGATGAGAAGTGCAGAACAAAGTTAAAGCTGCCTTACCTGCTTACAGAAGGACTGTCTCACAGTAGAAGAGACACCATCCGGTGACCAAGGAACCAACATAAAGCAATTGATTTCCCACTCATCAAAGGAGTGGGATGCAACTTCCTTGAACTCTGGAAAATCCCTTGAATATGGTACACATTACTTAAAATGATGGTCCTATGGCACACATTGGACTAGTATTCACTTGAACTTATACAAAGGGCCACCAGCCAACCAGATCAAGATCAAGGAATCCAAGAAGAATTGGATTGCCCTGTGCTCCACTGCAAGATCTTCAGATGCAGCTAAAGGTCAAGACCAATGACTGCATCAGTTTCTCAATGCTAGAGAGAGCAAGAATACAGACATGAAGAAATAAAAGAAGAATTAAAAAACTTGTATCTAAATCTTCATGATAGAAAACAGTTCTAACCGTGGTTCTCATCTAAGAGCAGTTAGAAAAGAGCAGATCTCGTGGCACTGCTGCACGCACTCAGAGCATATCTGACTGACATGGCACTCAGATAAGACCAAACTGCTGTTCTAGCAGTCTGGGTTGCTCAGGCTGCAGATTTGGAACTGGCTATTTAAACAGGTCAGAAGTAACTGGAGTCCCTCTGACTCAAGCCCTTGTACTTACTCATAAGTGTGAGTGACATTCAAATGTCTGAAGCATCATTCCTTCCACTGTAGGAAGTTGGCAGAGATGCGGAAGATTAGAGGAGCTACAAAGATGCATAACTCAGGGATGCATGGGAGGCTCTGACCCATTTCTTGCTGGATGTGTGAGCCTGCTCTGAGGGACACATTGACCAATCATCCACAATGCAAACCGTCAAGCGCCAGCAATTCACCTTGGGCTTCAGAGTCTCTGGAGTCTGACCCAAACCTGTTGTTCCTCGTGAAGTCTGGACAGATTGGGCAGCTCTCAACTAACTACAGCTTCTACTGCTGGCAGAAATCCCAGGCTCAGCCGTACTGGGGCTCTGTGGTTTCTCTTGCCCTTTAATAGCTCATTAAGCTCTCTTGCAAGGGAAGAACCTGGCATCCAGAGCTGCAGCTACTAAACTGCATTTACTGTCATCTGCATACAATTTGCTGTATGGACCTGGAGCACCACATTGTTGCGAAGGGAGAAAAGTGATGTGGGGGAGCGAAAAACATGCTCTCATTCAGGATCCAAACCCTGTTTCTATATTTTCATAGGTTTGTTCACTTTTGCTGTGAGCAGAGAATGGGAACAGAGAAATCTTTGAATGTGCGTATGGCAGAATCACACACGATGCACCAGACTGTTGATGTGAATTTGGCTCAGGCTAGCAATGACTATATATTGATTCATGTTAGTAAGCAACTTGTTTCAGCTGTGTTTGTTCTGATGTTGATTTCTGATTAGAGGTCTTCTCAGGGCCCAGAAGTTGTTATCCACCAGTGTGTGGGGAAATGCAGTCTATTTCCGTAGGGAAAAATTTCAGCTATCAGGATAACAGAGAAGAGGGATTGAAATTATCAAGAAGAATGCTACGCTGCTAACCAGCTGGAGCCAGAACATGATCAATAGATTAACTTGTTCTGGTCTTGCCTTTGACAGTTTTGGGTGTAAATGACCTCTTGCCTGTAGACTACAACTGTCCATTTTTCTGCCTGCTTCTGCAGAAGCTACTCAACCACAGTTTGTTTCAGTGTGCTTTTCTTTCCCCGGTTCTCTTTTGTGAAAAAAATCAACAAAATCTATAGTACAATCCACCATGGGGTGTAAAGAGATTCCCATCTACTCTCTCTTGTCCCGCTCAAGTCTGCCAGCTGATCTGCCCACAAGAGCCCTGCCTCATCTGATTCATCCAGGTTAGCAAACGCCACTCCTTAAAGTATTTTAGGTAGCCTGGCTGATTTGGACTGACACAGGTTAGAAAACACACTAAAGCAGCCCCACCAGCAAACCCAATGGGGGATCAATATCTGTAGAAAGGAGGTGATGAGAAGGCAAAGTTGGAAAGGGAAGAGAGCAGAAAGTGGCAGTCCCTTCTGCCCACTCAGCTGAGTTTCACTGGTGGTATCCATCCTCAGGAACAGTAAAATATCTCAGACTGGGAAAGGTTTAGGGCTGCAAGCAGGGATAGTTCAATCTGAGCTTGGCGGTAGGGACAAAGTTCTGTAGCGAAGCAGCTCTGCATCCAAGTTTTTAAACCTACCTTGGGCAAACGCCACTAAGTAGTGTCTCTTACATGAACACAATATTAGTAATTCATTTCTTCCTCATCTCTGAACAGCATTCTTACACCTCAGGAGAAGGACACATCAGCCTGTGATAGTTGTATACTCTAGTCTTCACAGCTTTCCTGGGAGCTTCACAGAGGTGAATAAAACAAATATCTGTTGAGTAATCCAAGACAGGTACTCTACGCAGCCTTTGTACCTGGGGAATTGAAGCATGGGAAGTTGAAATGACTTGTCACACACCACAAAGCTGGGCAAAAAATGTACCTGATTTCTGTGTTGGCCTAAATGTCAAATTAATCCTTCCTCTGACATTTAAAAGCAGCAGAAAAAGGTAAAACTGTTGCTCTTTTCTTTGTTTCCAGAGCAGTTCCTCCTCTTTTATATAACTAAAAGAGAGAAGAATACAGGGAGAAGGAATAAAAAAGAATTGGAAGAGAACAATGAATAGTTGATTTATGAATTTCACCATTTTTTATTCAAAGGGAGAAAAGCAGACCTGCCGTTTACCAAGGGAAAGTGTATTTTTCCTTGATCTTTGGTGGAGATAATCATTAAAGCAAGGGGGGGGAAGAGAGAATTAATTGTGTTTGCCATTTCCAGAACCCTGTTCTAACTCAATTGCTAAGTCACAGCAGTAGTGTAATCACACCTGAACATGATCAGTTATCTTTCCTCTTTCTCTCTTCACATACGTTTGATTTCGTAAAGTGCTGAGGAAAAGGTAATTGAGATTACACTACTTACAGATGTCCTGAGAATGCTGGAAATTGTTGATGGAATAAACTACCCTAAGAGATCACCTTTCCTTCATTTCAAAGCATGTGTTCCCTAATTTGGCTGATGTCGAGAGATGTTTTCTTCATGGGGCCTTCTGTCTCTGCCACTTTGGCAAGCAATGGAAGATGATATAAGAGAAACCAGTCCAAACTCAAGCACATACAACCTTGAATTTAGTTCTTGTTTGGGAGAAGAAGTTGTTTCTACTATATAAATAAATCATACCCTTTACAAAATCTTTTCTATGGCTCTCTGACAGCAATACCCAATGAAAAATGATATTTTTATCATGCACAACCTGTGAAAACTGTCCCTTTGTCACGAGAAAGGATTAAGGCTATGCTATTTTCATTCTTGGCACATTTCCTTAACTAAAGTATAATGGCTTCATTTCCTTTTCTTTTCAATGTGAATTTAATGCTGATGAAAAGTACCAGCTTAGCAGCTCAGGAAACTGAAGCATGTTATTCATCCAGAGAGTGAAAACACCACAGGTAATCGCAGTGTAGAGTACCAGCAAAGCCAATCAAATTTGATGTGGATGGGAAAACTATTTCAGTCAAATAACTTGTTCCTCCCCACAAGATATGTACAATTCTTTGTCTCCCTGAGGACATTGTCAACATCATGCCCACTAGTGTTCCTGACAAATGGTTGCCTAAAAAATTTAAGATCTTTTCTATCAATCACAACTGTTAAGTCAAAATGTGAACAAAGGAAATGTGACCATAACTTTCACTGACAATTTCAGTGGTGAAGCTTTCCAAGTAGGTTTTTTAAATGTAAAATATCCCCATAAGAGGTTATTCTTAAGACTTTGTCCAGCCTTCTTTTTCAGAGATTAATCTCATGCTGCCACAGTTACACTCCACAAAATGGCCATTCAAAGCTGACAGCATATGAGCATCTAGTATGCTTCATGCTTCTGATTTCAGTGTAAACATATCTCTATGCTAGATAGTCCAACAGCAAAGTTACTGCAGAGGATCTGTGCTCAGGCTCACCAGCCTTGCTTCTGAACGGGGCAAAAAGAACATTTTCCAGTGGTGAACTTATTTCTAGGTTTGGATGCCCCTTAAATCTGAACAACTCAAAAGATGCAGCACCTCCCAGTGTGCTAACCTACATGCTTGGTAAGTCAATGAGACACCTCCGACAGTGACATTATATACTGGAAAAGACAAGCCTTGGTACATGCTAGATACAATGCAAAGTGTTTGAAACTGGATATGCCATATCTCAAATAAAGCACAAGCACAGCTTTTGCAGGATGCTTCCTTCAAATGTTACCATCAGCAAACAGCTCTAACATTTGCAGTAAAGCTTTAATACTGAAGCCCTTGCTATTTCAAAGTTAGACAGAGCAGTTTCTGTCATCCACGCTGTAAAGCCTCTATCTGCCAAGAGGTACATAGACCCAAACTCTTCTCTCCATTCACAACAATGTTGTTGCATAACTGTGAAGGCAAAGCAAATATGACTCAGAGTATATGATGATAGTCATTAGGTGATTTAAATCAAAATACGCAAGGTGCCTCAAAGTTTAGTCACTGTTGGATAGGAACTGAGATATATTCTTGATGACATATGCTAAGTTTTTAGCTGTAAATATGCTCTTCAATAGATCTCTCTTTTCTTCTGAAGTGGTAAATAGCTGTCTTCGGGATATCAATAGCATATATGTTGATAATTAGATTTATGATAATACCATCGATAATGAGAAAAGTGTTGATAATTACATTGTTGATAATGAGATGCATGTTAACATACATACGTTAGTATGGCACATGGAAATGCTTAATCTCTGACTAAGCTGTGGGCCCATGTGTAGCCCATGCCCATCCTGGCTCAGATGGTGGGAAGAGATGATACACTGAACTCACCTCTGTGGCTCTTGATCAGCTGGGGTCTTTGGTGCTTGTCAGCACAGGATTAGGGTCCCAAAAATACATCAGAAAACTCCCCTGCTCCCAGTTTTAGACGTAACCTTAGAGTACTTCCAGGAGTAGATGCTAACATCTTAGGCCAGCTAATATTCACTCATCAGAGGTCAGGAGCATCTGAGCCAGAAGTCAAAGAAAAAGAGAAGCCCAGTTTGAACTTATGCTCTTCTATTAGCTGCTCTTCTTGCTCCACTCTTCTCTCTCAGCCCTTTGGTGGGGGTTAACTAACTTAAGACTTCCTTAAATTCCTTAAACGCAGCTTTGGATGGCCAGGTTCAGAGCTCATGTAAAAAGCTGGGGGATTTATACCGTGGCTGGTGGATGTGAGCCTGAGTGCATCTCAGTGAACATAAATGAAAACTAAATCTGAGGGAAGCTAGGTCAACGTAATGCACTCCTGGGACGAGGGGAGGCGGAAGAAGGTGTAAAATACACCAACTCAGACTCCCTCCAGAGTTGGAGAACTCAGATTCACATCTGAATTTGGCTCCCATCGCCTGACTTGGAAAAGCAAACTCTCTCCAAGTCTGGAGACACCAGTACATTCTGTGCAAAACCCTTACAGGGATACTGTTAAGCTTGTCTAGCCCACAAATTAACTTAGCCTGACATATCTTAGGTTTTACTCTGGAGGCATAGGCTGTGTTCAAAGAACCTCTGAGCAGCAGAAATGAGGAAAACAGAACGTGCTGCTCTGCGACCTGCTGCTGTGTGCTGGGGATGGGATGCAGGCAGCACCCATGCATGGTGCCACAGGTATTTATGCTGCAGCTGCATGGACCTTTTGCTTTTTTAGATGAAGGAAAAGGAAAGAGAATGAAATAGTCTATTGCAGGGGAAATATGTTGCAGAGAAGCCTCTAGGATCCTTACAGTAACACATACTGTGAAAAGTACATGACAAAGTAGGGACTGCTTGGCTTTTAGATGTGTCACAGCTATATAAGCTGCAAGGAGAAAACATCTACAAGTCAGGATCTGTCAAGTGAAAAGACAAAGCGAAAGTATTAGTGCTGGAAGCTAGCATGGGATTTTTAAACCCAGGCTCAGATTTAAGAGAAGATGTTTTGTAGCAAAGCCAACTGACCCCACAGAAGGTTAATAGTGTCCTGCCTCCATGAAGGACACCACCACTTAGTGACTTAGACTGGGAACAAGCAGGGTGGCACACACAAGGCTTGGCTGAAGGAAACCTGCCAGCTCTCTCTAGAGCTGCCCTGGAAGGGAGTGGAGACCTTCACAGACTGCCACCTCCTTCTCTTCTATAACCCCTGTGGAAAACAGTAGTGTAAATTGCGTTTGGTGTAAATCATGTGCCAATATACAGCGGTCACTAATACCCACTGCTCGGGGAGGATCACAAGCCACAATTTGGTCAAAAGGGTGTTGTCATGGCCGGTCAGGACTAAATTCCAGGCATCTACACATCTGAGAAAGTCTGGGGAAAACACTGTAATTTCTCTGCTACCACCAATTTCTCTGCTTGGCTTTATGATGGAAAAGTTTAAAAAATAAAAGAAGATAAAACTGGGGACTTTTACAAATTTAAAAAAAGTTGGGGAGAACTTTTGATTTTGCTAATGTAGACCCCCAGACCAAGGAAACTTAGGACTTTTTTTATTTTAATTCCCTTCTATACCCAGTTCTGAATGCAGGGTCAATGTCTGTAGTGCCATACCTTTCCGTCATCATCCCCTTCCTCTTTCTTCCCCAATGGCAAATAGGTTTTGACAAAACGTGGAAGGGTATTTACTTCTCAAAGAATTATTGGGTTTTACTATAGTAGTAAACATCTCTGTGTTGGGGCTTTTAGGGTGTTTTTTAAAAAAATCTACAACTGCCGGCGCTGGGAATAAATTGCTCAAATTCTTGCTTATTTCTAGTCACAATCATCAGATCTTTCTTTTCTCTGGATTTCCAGATAAAAAATAATTAGATTACAAACAGACTGCCTCGGAAATTGAACACATGAAACTAGAATGCTGTTCTCCCTCTTATATTAGTGCTATTAAAGGAAGACCTGAGATCCTAGAAGTGTTAGTCAGGCACTCAGTGCTGCTTCGAACTCCATCATCTGCTTTATAAGAAGCAACCTCCAGGATCTCCCCAAATGGAAGCTGCATATGAGACAGCAGAGTGAATGACCGCCAGCAGCCATCTGCAGGAGGGGCACAAGGGCGGCTGGGCACAGGAGCCTGGCAATCCATGCTGCTGATGCCAAAGGGCAGGGAGAAAAGCAGAGTGATAACTGTGTTTTGGCCCAGTGAGGGAAGGCAAGGTGGAAATGTAGCGAGGAGGCGAGCAGCGTCAGCAGCCTGAGGCTGCATGAAGTGTCTGTGAGAGAGAGCAGCAGCCCCAGCACAGCTGTGTCCCAGAGACCGAATTTGTAATGACTCGGCATAGCACATGCCAGAAAGCCTGCCTACCCCCACAACCATAGAAGTTGTGAGTGGATGCTTTGGGCCAAATTAATCCCTGGTGGAAGCTCAGGAAAAGCCAGGGGAGCTAGAGGCATAAAAAAATGTGGCCCTTTATTAGCATCATAGCTTGGGAGCCAATTTTTGTACATCAAGAGGCGATAAGCAACCAAAATTATGTTGAAGCAGAAGAGGACTTCTCTTTCTAAGAACTTCTGACTCCAGTGTTACTCATCCTTGTTTCCTGCTGTCCCGTCCATTTGCTCAAGTGGCTGGTGGGAATCCAAAGCCTATTAATTATCCCTCACTAAAGAAACAGAATAAAGACCTCTCTGAGAAAGGGCTCTGCGATTTGGTCAGCTTCATGGATGTGAGCCAAGAGATTAGCACTAGATCGTGCGAGCAGAGGATCAGCCTGCTGCAAGCCCACACTTTGTGCAGGGGAAAGTTTTCCAGACGTAGGAATTACACCTGAAAACGGCACTGTAACATGATAGAGCAGGTAACATCTGCCAGGTTTTGAGAGATGTTAAATACACAAACATATGTTTGGGCAACCTCATGCAGACTTTCGTAGCTCATAAAGAAGACACCTAAGGGGGTACGCTTTCAAGGGCCGAGGTCAGTATTTTTTGTTGGGGTGATTAATATGGGTTGGAAAGTGAGCCGTAATGGTGGTGAAAACTGGGAAAAATAAACTTCAATAAAAGTCTCTGCAAAAAGCAGACGTTCCCAGAAAATGTTTAGACCAAAGCCAATTTTCCTTTGAGAAAAAGCACTAAAAGAAAGCCATCAGCCCAAGCACTGACTAACTCAGTTTTTTGCTTGCTGCCAGGCGCTCTGAGGTGCAAATACGCAGGTTTCCAGCTAGAACCACACTGCAGGTGCAGGTCTGACAGCAATTCAGCGAGTATGCAAAGCAAGTATCAGTGTGCAAACTGCAACCACATAAAGACAATTGTTCATGCGCTTTTCAAATGTTATACACAACTCAAGTTAATCTATGTCATGCCTGACCACATAGAGTTAAATCAAAACAGGCTGTTAGGGGAAACAAAGAGGAAATGAAACAATGGCAAAGATAAGTTCAGGCTGAAAATACCAAGTGGTCTTTGAGGAAACAATAGGGATGCTATTAATTGTAAAATACCCTGTAGGCTCCAAGCAGGTTGGCAGCATTCACTTTTCCAAGCCTGGGGCCAGAATCAAAGAGGACGCTAAATCATCAAAGCAACTAGGGCCTAGAAAAGCAGAAGAGCTGAATGTGTTGCTGAGGGTTATGGAGAGAGTGTCAGTGAATGCTGGCAGCTACACAAGACACCCAGACGAAGACCCGTAGACCACGCTGCAGCTCAGCAGTCTGCTCCCGAGCCCAGCAATGGGGATAACGGGGCTGAAGAGGAGCTCATGCTTGCAGGGGAAGATTAAATTCCTGCCTCACATTACCCCAGGTCAGGGAGAGCTGATGGTACTGATAGTTGCTCAGTATTAGACCTATTATCTGTGATTTACTAGCTAAAACCCAATATGGATTTCAATGAGAAAACTTTGGTCTCCATGAAGAATGCATTTACCCAACAAGGCTGAAATTGCTCCAAATATCATTCGGAAAAAGATGATATCTCCTCATGAATAACATGTGTGGGAAACAGAAGCATGGCATAAGGAGAGAGGCACAGGGCATGCCATTGTCCCGTGTCAGAGTGCGGTTCAAGTGCGGCAGCCCTGGCACTGACCCAGCCCAGCACACCAGGCAGTGCTGTTCAAGCCCTGTTACCATCAGGTCACACATGGGTGCTGCTCCCAGCCCCGGAGCTTGCAGAGTGTATGCCACCTTAAACACCTCTGCAGCGCGTATCTGTATAACCTGCTCCTGGGACAGGACTCAGCTTCTGCAAAGCACACGGGCAGCCCAGTGTGGGGCCACGATCCAGGAGCATCCACACCCTCGGCACAAGGTAGCCCCCACCCTGAATTTGGGACTGGTGCAGTGCCCTTGGGAAGATCCTCACCCTCCCCACTGCTCAGAGAGTGTTGACAGCTGACTCCACAACATTTTCAGATAGCTAGATATAATAGCTCCTATTAACTCTTAAATGATTACGGCTAGAAGTACCCAATTTCAAATAACAACTATAACTCAGTGGTGTGTAGTTTTACATTCTTATTTGGTGATTGCCAACAATACATATAAATATCTGTATAGATGCATTTAGACGAGAGGAGGTGCAAAAGAGAAACAAAATGAAACAAGTTAATGTTTAAATCAATGCCTATTCACATTCTAGTCAGTCTTGCATAAAGCATTCAAGGTTACTTTTCAAAAAAACTGTAACAAATATTTTAGATCAAACCTTCTACTTGAAAACAAATTCTGTCCTAACATGAATTGTTTTGATTGCACTTTAGTTTTGAATACATTTTGAAATAAAATAAAATAAAATAAAATAAAATAAAATAAAATAAAGTAAAATAAAATAAAATAAAGTAAAATAAAATAAAACAAAATAGCAAAATGTTGCACTCGAGTGATTAAACAGAACCCTTGACCTTTCTAGCTAAAACAAATTATCAAATCTAAATGCAATATGTTATGTTTTGGTGAAACTTTCATTGGCTAGAATATATGCCAAATTCTTGGTCTCACCGAGAGACCAAGGGACAAAATACTTAGGAAATGGAGGAAAACTTCTAGGACATAATGTCATAAAGTAAGGATGAAAAAGCATCACAAGACAGGCCCTAAGAAAGTTCCCCTAGCTATAAATAAATACAAGGGCTAATGCAAGAGTTCAATACGCTCATTGCCCAGATTGTCTATATCATATATTGTCCTTGATGTTGCTATGTAGACCTGATGGTACCTACTGCCTAACTCTTTGAGGATCCCCTGGGTTTCATCAGGGAGGCCTACTGGGAACAGCCAGTGGAGCCAGGAACACCCAGCTCTGTCCGAGGTCACCGCACACCCCAAAGTCCCAGGCAGTGCTGCGGTCAGCGGTGGTCAACCCATGCGGCATCCCTCTGTGGGTCAGACAAGGCACTGCCATGGCAGGCACCTGCAGAAACACTGCCCTGACCTCCACCCTGCACTTGCTCCAGCACTGCCAACCCAGTACCACTCCCAGCCAGGCAACCAAATTCTGCCCGACGTCCACTCAGGGATGAGTCTGGGAGACTCAGTCCCAGTGCCTGCTAGCCTGCAGCTGGTCTGCAAATGCTGCCTCCTTCGGCAGCTACCGTGCAAGGTCCCTGCAACAGCCTGTTTGATCCTGTTTCCTTCTTCCCCCTCCCCAAAACCACCAGGGCCTAGCCCAGCCTGTTTCATGTTATTGAACAGGCAATGGTGCAGACCCAGCCAACACACAGCCCCACGGGGCAAGCAAGAACAGGCAGAAGTGACCTTTTTTTGCATGCAGTATATTTCCTTTGTGCCACCAGCTTCTGCCTCAGGATGCCTGTCCCCCTCCTCAGGTCTCTGCGCTCTGCTCTGGGGCACTGCAGATCGATATGGTGAAGAGCAGAACTGAGTGTTCGCTCAGCAGAGCTGGCCAGCCCTCCATGAGCATGCAGCAGAAGCATGCTCGGGGCGATCTGGGCTGCCCCAGATTGCCCTCACCCTCTGGGAGGAGAGGAGGCCACTTACATGAACATCTTTCTTATTCTTCTCTTTCTCCTCCTGCCATCGCCTACTCACTTCTTGTTCTTGCCACCTCCCTCTTGCTATAAGGCAGCTAGATAGTGCCCAATCTGACTTCTGATTTAGTTCTTTCAAATTATGTTTCTATAAGTAGATTAAATCATTCCAGGGACCATCCCTACTAACTTGTCACTGTTTTGAGGGACAGCAAATTTACTAGCATTGACTCAGGTCATATTCATTCCAGTTGGCCTTGATACTAGAGAATATGCCATGGCACGTTTACTTTTCCAGTATAGATGTGGCCATGAGGACCAGGAAATATCATGCAGAATTAAATAAATACATAAAGGAGAATATTTTCCAATATCTACAAGGAAATTTTGGAGGAGCTGACTGATGCCAAATATTTTTTTTACACTTGATGTGTCAGCAGGGTTCTGGCAGGTGCCCTTAGTGAAAAACAAGCACATATTTGTGCACATTCAACACCCTCTTTGGGAGATGCTGTTTCCTCAGACTGCCATATGGGTTGTATTCAGTATCCAAGGTGTTTTACAGGAAAATAAAACAATTTTTTATCATATACAGAGTGCTTAAGCCTAAACAGATGAGGAAAAACAGTAAAATAGCATGACAAAAGGCTCCAAGCAGCTTTGAAAATAACTAGGTCTGCTACAAAGAAGTTAAACAAACAGTAACACTAATCTAAATGCTATATAATGAAAATAACATACCTGGAGAAGAAGTTTCAACAGCACAACATACAGACAGATTTCAGTATATGTGGGCTGTCACTAACATGCCTGCCCCAACTAGCAGAGGATAGACAGGTTTCTTGTAATGGTGAACTCTGGAAATAAATGTATGGCTTAAAGACCTTATCAAGCATCCTGGAAAACTGATATTTTTAAAGGGGGGTCAGTTCTGAGACAGCCCCTCACCAAAAGCCAGCAGACTTACCAGTGCCTCTAAACGTGGTGCCAGCACAGTGCCCTCATGACAGGTGGGTCCAAACTGGAGAGCGGTCAGCTCTGTGCAGTGACCACCACCGAAAACTGTCATCAGATGTCCAAGGGCCATCGTCCTTCTTCCCAAGCTCTGGGTTGTCAGATAGTTGCTTGAGAAAGTGCAGTGCTAAGATTTAAAGCCAAGCAAGAACAATATACTGCTGTTACAAATGATGCCCTGCCAAGCCCTTCACCAAGAACATACAAAGCTTGGGTTCCTTCAGCTTCCAAGCACTGTTTTGCAGTTGAACAAAAACCCAGTGAGCCTGGGAATAGTCTGGAGCATGTGATAAAAATATGAAGATCCTCAGTCTGAAACAACTTACGTATAATCCAACTGGATGAGTCAATGCCTCGTCTGGTTTCAGAGAGACCATGATGGCCAGAACTGCTGGGTGGGAAAAGTGCAGCAGAAGGCAGCTCTGGATACTGGTACACAGGGCTGAAAGGGCACATCCTGGGCCCTGCTGTTGGTATCAGCATGATCTTGCTTCTCTGGCAGATAGCACTGATCACAGATGGCAATCATATCCACAGATACCTGCAATTCAGGAGCAGGTGAGACTTTCTGAGAAAGAAGAACTTCAATTGAGGTACAGGGAAGAGAGTCAGCACTCTCGCCTGAGCAAGTTTTGTAAGGCATAATAGCCAAATTGAATTCAGACAGCCATGACCCATGACACAGCACTGTGCTCTCCATCCAACAGCACAGTCACCAAAGGCAGGTGACTACATTAGTGACTACATCATCACTACATTGCACCACTTGGTAGGCTGCCTGACATTTTGTATTATCTACATTTTGCTCATTGTTATTTTTACAGAAGCTGGAGAAAGAGAATGTCTACCTTTATCTAGCTTTACTAATCTCTTGCAGAAGTCCATTGGAACCAATTTTCATCTTGGGTGGGAGCTCATGGCACACAGTGCTATCAGTTAGGGATAGCATCACTCATGAAGGGAGTGACCTGTTGGACTTCTCAGGCTGGAATGATTTCCAACCAAGACACTATGTCTGGCCATGGACATCCACACCCAGACATGCCTCAGACACCAACTAGCCCATGACTCCTCTCAGTACGCCAAACAGGACAAAGGTCACTTTTAGAACACAGTGGCATAATAAGTATAGAAGTTCTTACAGGGGGTAAAAAGTGAGGTTCATTTTGACAGAGAAAAGGCCAAAGCAAAAGGAGTTGACTGGTTAAAAGATTAGATAATTAGAACACAATTACTCACTGTTTAAATCAAGACTGATAATGCAGAGAGAGAAGAAATCAATCAAATAGTGACCCAACTATTCCATTTTAAAAAGTCAGACATTTCCTTTTATAAATAACTGGTATAAAACAATAGATGGTGGAGTAAAGGGACTGAAGAATATATTGTTTTCATCAAACAATGTTGTATTTGGGGATTAGAGGAACCAGTAATTACGGTATTTTAGCAAAGTCTGGGTTTGGCAGCTTTTTCAGCATCCGCATGCAGAATGAAATGTCACTTCCAAATACCAAATTAACAGTAAATCTAGTTCTCTCATTTCTCCTGAGCTTCATTCCATTGACTTTCAAATCACTGAGTGATTTAGAATACCAGTGTGTTTCAGAAATAGAATATACTTGGTGGCATTTCAAGTCTAACATTTTGCTCAGATGTGCATTGTACAATTCAGCAGATTGTTTAAAAGAAAGCAGCTACAGGGGTCAACAAACCTGGCTCAGCTCTGAAGTTACTGGAAGAATCCAAGTTGGTAGATTTAAAAAAAATCTAAAATAAACCACATGATTAAGTTTCAAGCTTTAAATGAATTTCACAAAGTGATCTGATAAAAAAACACTGCCAGGAGGAAAGGTAGCAGAGGAATCAAAATCCCTTGGCAGTAACTTAAGTACTTGTCTGATTGTGGGGATAAATCAGAGTATCAATACTGCCAGTGAAATTCCTCCAATTTTCTATGGCAAGCATATTGCATTAAAGAGACTCTAACGTAGAGATCCCTTGATCATTAAAACTCCATAATCAAAACAGGGTCAAAAGGCAAATAAATGAAATAAAATCTAGTGATTATAAAAATAAACCACTGAGCAGTAGATGGTAATTTCATGAAGCATATGCAGTAGTTCATATAGCAAGAGTAGGAGGACTGGGAAAAAATACTGTATTTGAAAAAAAAAGATATTTGTCTGAAAATGATCTCTTAATTTTTTGGCTACTCTTTCATCCACCACAATTGTGTGGTCTGTTTTTCAGAGAACGAAGAAGCCAACTGAACTTCCTTTGGCCAGAGTTATATTGTCTCGGGAGTTGAGTCAGGTTTCTCTTAAATAACTAAAGGCAAGATTGTTGTCTTATATTATATGTGTTGTTACCAAAGCTATTGTGGATGAAGACCATACCCAAACCATAGCAGACTGTACCAAGTCCAGAGAAATATGTCCTTCCTTCAGAAGAGAAAAAAAATGTTTTCCATTGTACAATTGAGAAAACATCTGTTGCTAATCCATGGAGTTTTAGAGGGCTGACTAGTAGCTGTGTCTCTCTGGTGATGGATTGACTTAGCAAGCAATAGATCAGTCTTAAGAAAAAAAATCTTCACCAGTGCCTCAGTGCCCTCTCTGCACCCTGAACATACCAAACCAAGGAGAGAGGGTGTACCAGACTCCAGAAGGAGATGACACAAGTTGAGCTGGAGGCATCCCTAATTGTGCAAGAACAGAACCTTGAGTTTACCTGCAAGGCTTTGGGATTTTTTTTCTTATTTTCTCATGCTATTTTAAACATTCCACATGCAAAATGCACATACAAGCTGTTGGGGAGAAAATGAAATTTAAAGATGTCTGAGGAGTATCCATAGACCCTGAGCACAGGGGAACACACTAAGCACATAACCTTCAGATCCCAAACCTGTGATGACTGCCAGCTCTCTCCACATTGACTAAGAAGCTGTTGTCTTTGGCATTTGAGCATCACTTCAGAGATCCTGTGCAGACACAGAGATTTCAGCTCTGTGTCTGCCTCCAGGAGAGCACAGGATTAATTCTACCGGGGGAAGCAGGGACAGGAGCAGTGTGTGTGAAGGCAGCCAGACCTCTGCACTCCTGGACCAGGAATCTATTCACACAGTATTTTGTAAAGACAAACAAAATGGTAGGTGATGCTTTTTGCTGTTACCTAATGGGTAGCTGGGAATGTATCTCTGTACATCATTTGCCTTGAACCTTACACCAGATCATCTCTGGGTTTTGCTATCTATGATCTCCCCCATCCTGTTTTCCTTATTTCCACATCTACATCTCTCTTTTGCTCTCTTCTACAACAACATTGCTCTCTCCAGTATCAGAATACTTTAGTTCCTGGAATTGTATTGCTCTTGAATTTCTCTCATTTCCCTTCCCCCCCCCCCCCTTTTCTCTTCCACCATTTTATTCCAGCAGTCCCATAGTGCATCATGGGATGAGCCATCTCCCCTTCAGATTACATCACAGGCTTGATACCACATTTGGTGTGTATTCTCAGTCTCTTGGCCATATATAATACACAACAACAATCCTTATTTCAGATTTTCAAGACGGGCATCAGTAAGCTCTGATGCTCCTTATACAAATGTTAAATTGTCTTTCCTTCCCCCTCCCATAACACAGTCCTACCCATATTAACTTTTACAAGTAAATGGCTGGTTAAGAAGATAAAACAACAGTGTCTCAGCTCTTCATTGCCCTACAGTGTGGTATTTCATACCCACGTATCTGTAAAGAATGACAGGGTGTCAGATTAAGTAAAGCTCTGTACACTGGGATCTCAGGAACTGTGGTAGGTAAACTGAAGGCAAATCAGTTACTCCTGAAAGCTTGCTTTTATTCAGGACTTAAATGAAATAAGGTATCCTGTAGGTCTTTGAACAAGGAAGCTCAGAAACTATAGCAAATTAAATGAAACATCATAAGTGCCATTTCAAGTCGTGCCCTGTCAAGGTCAGTGTTCAAATCAAAACATCCTGGAAGAGACATGAAAGGAGGTTGTCCATCTGTCTAAAGAGGTGGGATGGCTTTTTTTACTGCTACAGAAAGCTGGTGCTCAAGAGATGTGGATTTGGATCTTCCGAATGGAGAGGTTTGATTTTTTCTGCTTGAGTATTTTTTTTAATCTATGAAAAGTGAACGGTGTCAGTTCTGCATCTTGGGCACCCTGTAGAGCTTAGGTTGTGATGGAGGGACGGAGACTGAAGACCTTGGGAAGGCACTCTAAAGGTTCAAAATATTTGTTTCCGTCTCAGGTTTGCCCTGTTTCAGCATGTATGTTGTGGGGGTGTTTGGAAATGATGAGTGTTTCCAAGCAAGGACAGGTTTAGCATAGAAGGAGCTGACAAGAGGATGGCAGTGCAATGAACTGTGAGGCTTGATAGAAAGGTAAAGGGAGAATATAATTAACAGCTCACATGGCCTCAAGAGCACTGGTAGAGCCGATTAGGATGGAAAGGGAGTCGTCTTGCTTCACTGTCAACTCTGAAGTCTCCCAAATTTTAATTCTAAAGGGAAGCATAAGAATTTACCCCTTTACCTGCTTACTTTCTCTTGGACCTCCATTATCCTTTCTTTAATCATTTTCTGTGGTACCTCAAACCACAACACACCACTCTTTAACCTTGTAAATGCAGAAGAAAGGAAGCACGGTTGCTGTCTTGGGCACTATGTGTACTACTTCTGAGTCTGTGGATAGTAACTACTCCTCTAGTAAATTTAGAAGAAGTGTTGGCAAATGCTATCTAAGACACTCCCCCTTGCATTCATATGAGATTTGCTATCCTGTTGTCCAGAAAAAGAAGCTCTTGACATTGTTGAGTGGAGTATCATGTTGGCAGCACCACTACAGAAATACATCCCTGTTGTTTTATACACTTGGCTCCTAGCTAATAAAGGCAATTTCAGTACATGCTTCCTCAATTGTTGCACTGCATGTTGAAGACAGTAGGCTGAAAAATGTGAATGGCAATATCTCACTTTCTTTAAGCTTTATTTTGGAAAGTTTTTTTGCAAAAGATATGAACATATTTTAAAATCAAAGTAAGTGATTTCTGTACTAATACCTGTGGCTTAAGGAAATTATTTTGAATAGAATTCTCTGTGTGCAAAGACCAGAAGGAGGTTTGTACATCATTTCAATTTCAATCAGGTCTAGTCAGCCCTTCACTCCAGAGTACTACCAAATGGAGCTGGAAAAACCTTTGTATGAAACTTGAATTACCCAAACTTCTTATACCAAGGCAGAGGATTCATTACTTACACTTTCTTCAGAACAATGGTACTGTGCAGAAAGCATAGTTTATTGCACAGCCACAATAAAAATAAGAAAACTTGGTGGGACAACAATGTGCTGGAACTTAGCTAAAATGCCACGAGGTAAGATTATTACAGTTCCAAAACAGAGATAAAACATTGCTAGAGATTTCTTTCTTCCATCACAAGAAAATAAAAATCTGGTTTTCAGTAAAAATCCCTCACTTCTATTGCTTTTTTTTGTTATTTTTACTTATGTTTATTTATTATTACTTCTTTTGTTATTACTTTGTTATTATTATTATTATTAAGAATATTTAGTAAATATTATAATTAATGTAATGATTATTTTCTTATTCTAGTAATAAAACAATACTTTTGATATTACTAATATTAAAAATTATTATTAATATCAATAAAAGTTTAAGTTATATCAGTGCTTTGCCTATAATTTCATTATCTGGGAAGGGAAAAGTCATATAAATGCAAACACTTAAGTATGGCTTTATTTAAGCATGTAGATAGTTTCAGAGAAGTCTGTTATTTAGGATAGTGCTAAAGTCATGACATCTTTTACATCAAGTGTTGTTTAATGGTAACTTTAGGCTGGTCATTTACACAGAACAAGGAAAACACTATACCAATATCTTCTACAGAACACCATCTTCTACAAAAAGTTCTCTTTAGGTTTCATAGGAGCCTGAGAAATTAAATACAGAAGAAGATAAAAATTCTTTTGCCTGGAATATTGTAAAAAACTTAATTACAATGAACACTTCAGAGGAGACGAACCTACTCATTCCATCTGCTTTTGCACGTTAACCAGGGAATGCACATTGAACAATAGGCATCAGCATGCTAAATTACATGACTATTTCTTTCATTTGGCAAGGGAAGTTCCACAGAAAATCTTTGCTTGTGTTGGTGTGGTCCTGCTTTTTCATGGTTAAAACAGAGGGGTTTGTTCACCCTTACAGGAAAGTAAAAACTGCATCCAAGAGGTGAACTTTTGCTGCTAGCAAAATCAGTGGGAGTTTTGCTATCGACTTCCATGGAAACAGGATTCAGACTTAATGACTTTCCTGGGATGTGCTGTGGTCTGGTGGACTACATATGAGCCTACTATATCGTCTGCTGTATAATCCAAGGCAACTTGTTTTTAAGTAGGGCTAGTTATTTTGATTCCGTCTAAATGATCTTTCAAAGGATTTTTATGTCATAAAACACTTCAGTCCTCCATCAGTGAAACGAAAAAGAAATAAAGTAGTCATTTTAAACTGCTTTGGCATTTTCAGTGCATTCTGGTCTATTGAACTGACCAAACTGACTTTTTTTTTGAGTCAGCCCAGCATTATTCTGCTTTCCCCGTGGCAGCACTTCCTACTAGGAAAGTTTTTAACTCAGGTGGCCCATGCTCTCTTCCCTCCGAACTACAGGTCCCCCTTGGCCAGACTACATTCCCTGCAATGGGAAAGTTCCCCCTCCAAGCAGGCCTTGTGGTGACCCACAGGAGCCAATGGACCCCAGGGCCAAGCACAGGGGACCGCAAGGAAACTTGGTCAACTACCCATAACCACAGTGGTGAACATCAGCCTCACACAGCCAAGCTACAGTGTCATCCGGAGATGTACATGAATGTTAACTAAGTGTTTTGGGCATTTCGACAAAATAGAACATTTTCATTTGGGAACAGGAAAAATGAAACGTGATGATTGAAAAAGTCAAAACAAAGTGTTTTCTTGTTTCAAGCAATACATCTGTATATGCCATGAACCTTCAATGGCATGAAAGACTGTCCACATGAACGGAGGATGCAGTTTCCAGCCCCTCACCCTTGGCCCTATCTTGGATGGTGTTTATAGGATGAATTGCTCTTCTGCCCAGTATTCTGGTCCCTCAGAGGGTAATTCCTCCCTCCCCAAGAGGAAGGCTCCAATTTTCCTGGCCTTAGACCAGATCCTGGATTGCAGTAACCTGTGCACTTGTCAGCCTCATCCTGCAAGGTCCTTTTAGACTGAATAGTCACTTCTCTGGAAGCTTTTATGTGGCGACCTTCTTAACACCACAGCACAGTTTAATCCTTTAGAACAAAAGATTAAAAGGTTTTGAAAGCAGCAGGTTTAATATAGATGTCTTATCTAGAAGCCATACAAGGAGCGGCTGAAGTCACTTGGTCTGTTCAGCCTGGAGAAGAGGAGACTGAGGGGAGACCTCATCACGGTCTACAGCTTCCTCACAAGGCAAGGAGGAGCGGCAGGTGCTGATCTCTTCTCCCTGATGACCAATGATAGGACCGAGGGAACAGCAGGAAGATATGCCAGGGGAGGTTTAGGCTGGACATTAGGAAAAGGTTCTTTACCCAGAGGGTGGTGGAGCACTGGAACAGGCTCCCCAGGGAGGCGGTCACAGCGCCAAGCCTGACAACATTTAAGAAGCATTTGGACAATACCCTCAGACATATGGTGTGATTTTTGGGGTTGTCCTATGCAGGGGCAGGAGTTGGACTCGATGATCCTTGTGGGTCCCTTCCAATTCAGGACGTTCTATGATTCTGTGATTCTAGAAGTTTGTCATCCTTCAGCAGAGAACTTCAATGGCATTTCTTCATTAGTTTTCCCTGCAAGTATTTTTCTTTTAATCTCATTCCTTGTCTCCTTCAGAAGTTGTTTGACTCGGTCCTGGAGTTTCGGTTCTCCTCTGTATCCTGCCTGGGACACATCGTCCCCAGGTGGGCAAAGTTTGCTAAACCGCACAGCTGCACAGATGTATGACATCAAAGCAGATGGCATTTGCAGCATGTCCTAAATGCAATTATATTCCTCCTTGCCCATGGACAGTCAGCACCTCCTAGGACCAAACATGTTTTCATACTGTAAATCCCTCAAGGTATTTAAAGACACTTATAAACATATGGAATTCATAAATTACTCAAGAGCAGCCTAACATCCTTCAAGTTTTTTCCTGAAGCTAAATATTCAACAGAAATGCAAGCTATTATTATTATCATGTCATGTGGCCAATAGCAGCTGGGAGTAGTGAAGAGATCACTGCCACTTTCTCTTTGCATTGTACTAGCCTAATATGTGTTTAAAGTTTGCTGGACATTTACAATTTAAAATAACCCATTGTGTAATAACATTTTTCTATGAGCAAAGAGATGGAATTCAAAACATATTGAGCAGAAGTAAAAAAGCCCAGTGCTAATAATCTTAAAATTACTGAGCTAATTAAGTTAGGGCAAGCAAATCACATTCTCTAGATTTCCATTAGATTTAAAATAAAGGGAGTTTGAAGAAAATGGATTCAGCTGTTACTGACATATATGCATACAATTTTCCATTGGAATGTCTGGGGCAAATTGTACTGATACAAGCACAGGAACAGCTGGATGTATTTTGATGAAGCAATAAAAAAAAAGAAGGCGGTTTCAGAGGGCAGTTTGATATAAAAAGGAATTTGTCTGAGATAGTTATGGTGCATTAGATTAATACCTGACTGAAAGACAGTTGAAGCCAAAGACTCCCTCCCAGCTTTGATGGGCTTTGGATGAAACCATTCAGGAGGTCATAACATGAGCTGCACTCCATCCTTAGCTATTGCAGGTGTTACTGTTCCAGCCACAAATTGCCGACAAATAACAAATACTGAGGGACCTTAAGTATTTCTACCAGATGACGCTGGTCTGGTCATTGAACAAAGACTCCATGCTTCTGATTAATGAGTATTTGGTGAGTTTTCAATACATTGTGATTACCCTGACCTGCAGCTTTCTGCAGCCACTGAATGCTTGTTCTACTGCTGTACTTGGACCATAGGGCCAAAGGTCTCTCTCGTGGTGAAAACTGTAATGTTAGCAGGGTTTTCTGTCTGGGCTTTCTGCGTAAGTCTGTACACTGAACCACTCTTTGTTGCACAGGTTAAAGGCCTGGAGAACAGTATGCTGAAAACATGTTAGGGGAGAGGTGAGGTAGGGCCAGCGGAGGCCAGTGGAGCAGAGTGCATGTTTCTGCAAGACGCAGAGCTCTTCCAGCTCTCTCTGTTCCAGAAGGTGGAGTGATCCCAAGGTAGCATAACGCTGGCTTTTCTCCTTTCCCTCTCTCAGCAGCCACTTCCTCCACAGAGCTTGTCCAGCCAGAGTAGAGAATAAGAACATTGTTTTGATCAGGGATAATCTTATCTTCTTTCTGGAATGCTGTTGCAGCTTGAGACTGACTCAGAAATTAGAGTAGTTGAGGGAGTCCAGGGATTCCTATTTAAGTGAAAGATGAGATGTTGATCTATTCCAGCCAACTAGAAACACTGTGGAACAGAAGCTTTTTTTTCTTTTTTTTTTTTTTAAATTCTTATCAACTAGCTCCTTTAAATAACAATTATAATAACTCACCCAACACTGTCTGGCAGTGTGGAATTTCAACCCACCTTTACTTTGCAAGGCACTGATTAAATGCAATTAGACATAGCCTGCAAACCTTGGATTTTCCTCATTAGCATCATTAGCAGTGCTGGCCACTCCAATGTGGGCAAGGAGATCAGGGCCCCAGTCCCAGAAATGTCAGTAGAGCTAGTCTGCTTCATGGGACATGGTAGCGGGCACCACCCAGTTTCTGTCCAGGCATCAGGCAGCTCTGCCATTCCCTGGAAGGCTGATGCATATCCCAGATGACAGTATATAGCTGCATGGATGAAGAACTTACTTGAACTACATGTGGTCTGGACATACCATCAAGTCCAGTTATTATCAATACCATAATATTGCTACCATTTTATCATGGTGGCCCTTTCCTCTTCATTCTGTGGGATTGCTCCCAAAAGGCACTAGAACAAGATAGATCATCCAGTTTGTAGACACTGTAGTCGCCTGGGACACCCCCAAAGTGTTCCAGCCACATCTAGACCACAACTAAATTATTTTATGTGAACTCAGTATTATTCCTGAGTGACTGCTGCAGGGATTTCTGTCTTTCAACCTTTCCTGTTGGTCCAAGTCTAGCCCAGAAGCTCACCAGCCCTCTGGAGTCCTTGCAAAGCCCAATGTGTAGAGAAGAGAAGGTCCCTTCCTTGGATTGTATTTGTTCTTTGAGTGAATTTGGGAGGAAAAAGTATTCCCTGAGGCAGCAAGTTCATAAGCCTTTTTGTAAGATACCACATGCTTCATTCTACACTGTTGTCCGATACAGAACTCCTTACATCTCTCCACTCCCATATGCCATGCGCTTGAGGGAGAGAGGACAGATCCTGTGGGTCAACAACTGGTTGCACAGCTGGTGTTGACAACAGGTATTTGTATTTTTACAACCATGGGACAATCAAGGAACACTAGAATCACACATGGAATCCACCTGACAAAGCTTAATCAACAAAACAGGGCTGAAGGGAGGCCACTTCAAGCATAAGCACATAAATAAGAAAGTGCCTTCAGGACACCATTATGGGGAAAGTTCTCATTCCTCTTCTGGGGCATCAGCATGACTGGGTGCCTCTCTGAAGTGCACTAATGCATTGCACTAATGCAAGCAGCATGGGGAACAAACAGGAGGAATTAGAGGTCTGTGTGCAGTTGCAGGGGTACAATCTCATTGGGATCACAGAGTTGTGGTGGGATAGCTCACACCACTGCTACACTGCCGTGAATGGGTGCAGGCTCTTTAGGAAAGACAGACCCGGAGGGAAAGGAGGGGGAGTTGCCCTTTGTGTGCGAACAGCAGGATCACCTGGAGCTCTGCCTGGGGCTGGACAACGAGCCAGCTGGGAGCTTATGGGTCAGGATTACAAGGCAGACCAACACAGGCTACATTGTGGGGGGTGTCTGCTACAGACTTCCTGATCAGGAAGAAGTACATAAAGCCTTCTTCAGGTAACTGGAATAAACCTCACATTTGCAGGTCTTGGCCCTCATGGGAGACTTTAACCACCCTGATATCTGCTGCAGGGACAGCACACCAAGGCACAAGCAATCCAGGTTTCTGGAGTACACAGATGACAACTTCCTGACACGGGTGATCAAGGAATCCATGAGAGAGAGGTTCTGCTAGATGTGATACTTACAAGCAAGGCAGAACTGACGAGGGATGTGAAGGTCAGGCACAGCCTTGGAACTTCATGAAATGGTGGAGTTCAGGATCCCAAGAGGATGGATCAAGCTGAACAGAAGTATCAAAGCCCTGGAGTTCAGGAGAGCAGACTTAGACTCTTCAAGGATCTCTTTGGAAGAATCCCAAGGAAGACAGTCTTGGAGAGAAGAGGGGACCAGGAGAGCTGGCTCATTTTCAAGGATTGCCTCCTCTAAGCTCCAGAATGGTCCATCCTGAGGCTCAGGAAATTAAGCAAAGGCAGCAGGAGGCCTTCATGGATAAGCAAGGAGCTCCAGACAAAACAGAAATATAAAAAGGAAGGAAAGGTGGAAGCAAAGACAGGTGACCCAAAGGGAATATAGACACACTGTTCATGTGTGCAGAGAAGGGGTTAGAAAAGCCCAAGTCCATCTAGTGAGGGATGTGAAACACAACAAGAATGGCTTCTACAAGTATACCAGCAGCAAAAGGAAGATTAGGGAAAATGTGGGCTCACTGCTGAGTGAGGCAGGGGACTTGGTGACAAAGGACTTGGAAAAGACTGGGATATTTCATGTCTTCTTTTCCTCAGTCTTTACTGGTAAGACCAGCCTTCAGGAATCCCAGGCCACTGAGACCCATGGGAAAGTCTGGAGTAGAGAAGACTTACCCTTGGTAGTGAAGGATCATGTTAGGGCACATTTAAACAATTTGGACATACATATGTTCATGGGATCTAGTGGGATGCATCCATGGGTGCTGAGGGAGTTGGCTGATATGGCAAGGCCACTTTCAATTATCTCTGAAAGTTCATGGGGATCAGGGGAGGTTCCTGAGGACTAGAAGAGAGAAAATGTCACTTGTTTCTGCAGGAGGGCATCATCTTCAACCTCACTGTGGAACTACAGGCTGGTCAGCCTCACTTCAATGCCTTAGGAGGTGATTGAGCCAACAGTCCTAGAAACCATTGCTAAACACACAAAAACCAAGAAGGTGATTGAGAACCATCAACATGGATTTATGAAGAGGAAATCATGCCTGACTAACCTGACAGCCTTTTATGATGACATGACTGGCTCAGTGGATGAGAGGAGAGCAATGGTTGTTGTTTGTCTTTACTTCAGCAAGGCTTTCAACATTGTCTCCCATAACACCCTCATAGACAAACTGATCAAGCAGAGGCTAGATAAATGGTCAGTGACGTGACTGAAAACTGGCTGAACTGCCACCTCAAAGCGTTATGATCAGTGGCATGACGTCCAGCTGGAGCCAAGTCAATAGTGGCATACCCCAGGCGCTGATACTGGATCCAGGACCATTTAACATCTTCATTAATGACCTGGGTGGTGGGGCAGAATGAACTCGCAGCAAATTTACAGAATATAAAAAACTGGGAGGAGTGGCTGCTACATCAAATGGTTGGATTGCTGCTCAAGAGGACCTTGAAAGGCAGGAGAAATGGGCCAACAAGTATCTCATCAAGTTCAAGAAATGGAAGTGCAAAGTCCTGCACCTGGGGAGGAATAAACCCCATGCACCAGGACACACTGGAGGCTAATCATCTGGAAAGAAGCTTTGCAGAAAAGACCTTTGGGGCTGCTGGTGGACAAGCTGAACATGAGCCAGCAATGTGCCTTTTTGCCAAAGAAGGCCAACAGCCTGGTGGGCTGCATTAGGAAGCGTGTTGCCCACAGGTCAAGAGAGGTGATCCTTCCCCTCTGCTCAGCACTGGTGAGACATGTCTGGGTGCTGTGTCCAGGTCTGGGCTCCCCAGTACAAGAGAGACACAGACATATGGAAGCAACTCCAGCAAAGGGCCACAAAGATGATTAAGGGACTGGAGCATTTGACATATGAGGAGAGGGTGAGAGAGCTGGGGCTGTTCAGCCTGGAGAAGAAAAGGCTCAGGGGGATCTTATCAATGTGTATAAACACATGATGGGACATGTAAACAAGATGGAATCAGAGTTTTCTCAGTAGTTCCCACTGACGGGACAAGAGACAACAGGCACAAAATGCAATACAGGAAATTCTGTTTAAACTTAAGAAAAACTGCTTTACCATGAGCATAGTTGAACACTGGCTCAGGCTGCCCAGGGAGGTTGTAGAGTCTCCAGTCTTGTAGGTATTCAAACCTGACTGGGCATCACCCTGAGCAACCTGCTGCAGCTGACCCTGCTTGGAGCACAGGGTTAGACCAGAGGTTGGTGCCCACCAGACTCAGCTATTTCGTCATACTGTGATTCGTCATACAGCTGAACCAAGAGGCATCAGGAAAGCCTTTGCTTCCTACACAGAGGAGTGCAGTCCAGCCTACAGCCTCATCTTTCAGGATCTTGCCCCTCATGGTTGAGACACTGGCAGAAAACGGATTCAAATACAGAGGAATCTTTCTGCTCTCTTCAGATTGTTCATGGGCTTCATGTCAGTACCACTGAGGGCTATGATCTGATTTCATATTAAAGCCCACTGTTTGATTTGAAATGGAGAAATGGCAGTCAGCATGAAAGGGAGGCATTGTCAGAGGTTCAATTTTTCTGTGAAACATGCCTACAAACCAGGGCTGAAAATCTGGGTAAGGTGGAGGCGGGGAGGAATCCACAGCTGGAAGGAGGAAGGGAGAAGGAGACGATGAGTTTTATTTTAAACATATGTACTAATCATGGCACAGAAGAGAAATAAGGGTGGGAAACTGCAGCTGGGAGGGGGAGGGCAGACAGAGGCGCTGATGATTATTGTAAATACATTTATTAAATCATTGCTCCAAGCAGGGAACCAGGGTGGGAATATGCAGCTGGAAGGTGGAGGGCAAGGGGAAAGCAGCAATTTTATATTCAATGTTTGCACTGAGCATGGTTTGGGATGGGGACCAGGGGTACAGCCTTGCAGCTGGAGGTGGGAGTGCCACAGGAGAACGCTGGTTCCTAGACCTGTCACGTTAAAATATGCACATCTTGCCTCCAAGAAACCCTGGTGCAAAGGCTTTGCAAAGCTTGCGGAACGGGAGAGCTTTTATTTTAAAGGAGTGAGGGAGAAAGCTTGTTCACCTGCTGGGTTTTTGCTAGGCTCTTGCAGCTCTATTACAAAATTACTCCATAAACTTTTACAGCTGGCTCTGTGCCAGCAAAATGTCATTATTAATACTGCTATGGAAAGTGCCAACAGAAGTGAAATACTCGTGGGGAGACACTGCAAAAGACATACAAAACCCCAGACCTTCGGAGAATCAGAAGAAAGAAAGAGGGAAGGGGGGGAGAAAACGGCCATATGGACCCCGTATGAACTAATGGAGCTTATACCAGAACAGAGGTCAGTCATCAAGACTGGCCAGTGCCAGCAGGTTTCCAGCTTGGTAGATGTAAGTGCATCAGCTCTGGTCAACAGAAGTAGCACGGGGATGTGTTTAAGGCAGGGAAAGGGATTATTGGGTGTTTTAGATGGTCCACAGTGATAAGAATGAAAATGCAACAAGCAGGCTATGGAGAGGACGTGATCCCGTCTAGCGCTGAACACTTTCATCCTCCAAAGCGGTCACTGGGAGCAGCAGGTCCTCAGAAACTCATGAGGTCTGACTCTCAGCTCTGTCATCTCCTCCTCCCTTGGCCATAGTCTTATGTTATAGACCTGTGTCATGAGGTCTTTCAATCTGTGGCACAATCTGCTGGAAAGTTAACCATGAAGAACTGTTTTGTCCTGGTTAAAAGGGGAATTCCTCCCACACCTGCGGCAACATGGCCGAAAGTTTCAGAACAGCAAAGAAAAAATTTATAAGCCCTTTTGTAAAAATTATATAGATATATGTATAGATATATATAGATATATATATATATACACAGGTTCTGGAGTTACAAACAATCATGACTTCACAGAAGTGTGTGTTGCCATCCAGCTCTTGATTTTGGACTCATAAGGCCCAACACAAAGTAAGAAGCTCTGCTGTCACATGCCACTTGGACATTGATTTTCTGTCTTAGAGAAGGCCTAAAGCTGGAGATTTAGAACTGGATGAGGAGAAATAATTGCCAAGCTTGGAATAGTCTGACCTGAAGTTAGTCTGAGACTCGGAGCAGTTTATAGGTAATGGAAAAATCAGGTCTGTAAAAGCTTGTACATCCATTCAGGCCCCCAGTTAACCTGGTTTCAATTTCTCCCTGGATAATCTGAGGGAGGCTGAACGTCAGTCAAAGAGTCACATTAAAGCATACGTTTTTAGATCTTTTTAGTACTGAAAATTTGTCATGTTCTCATCCTGAGGTTGTTGGGATATTCTCTGGCTTAACCGCTTTCCTGAAAAGGATTGCTTTATTGAATCAGAGCCACAGAAAACATCTGTCTCTGCAGCACAGGGGATGCTCTTCACGAAGCTCATCATCAGGAAGTCCTTCATGAATAAAGCATTAAAGCAACATTTTCTCAATCCTTTTATTTTTGCTATTAATTAGGAAAAAAACACCATGAAATAAAACAGGGCCTGTATCATTATTTTGTAACTAATCATGCTGTCTTTTGTGCCCTTTGGATGGCAGAACTGCTTAAAATAATAGAATTAGTCATTAGAAAAGAAAAAGTCATCTTGCCCTTTTCCTGCCAATGAAAGATTGTTTCCTGTACTTTCTAATGTCTCGTCTAGATTAACTTTAAAAGTCTCAAGGATTCAGCATTCAGGATTTTTTCCTGGGAAAAAAAATCCTAAAGAGCTCAAAGTTAGAAAAGATTTCTGAAACTTAGTTTAAATGTGCTCCTTCCTAGCTCTATTTACATTTAGACTTCTTCCTATACAGTGGCTTGAAGCAATGCTTTTATGACCTGATAATATATCAACTTACCCTTTTAATATCTGAAACTAAGACTTATAAGTCAAAAAAATAAGAAAAAAATGATATGGCTTTATGAACAACTGTGAACTGCTGCTGTTGGTGGCCTCTGGATGCTGACACTAAGAACAGCACAGCATTGGGTTGATTCTGCTTACTCTTGTCTTTCTGTCAATGATTACATTGAAGTGAGTGCACTTATATGAAAAAAATCTGAACCTAGAAGTTAGCAAATTAGTATACACCATTTTTGTAGAAAAACAAAGTCCATTATGCTTGATTTTAATAAATTTTCTTCATACATTCAGAAATTGCTTATGTCGTGTTATGTTATGTTGTGTTACATTATAAGATTTTACTGGAATTTTATAACCCTTACAATTTGATTTCATAATAACAAATAATTCTAAAAAAGTATGAAGAACTTTTTTTCTATGATTCCACCCATGAAACCAGTTTATAGATAGGAAGACTGAAGAGACCCTCAACTACTTGACTCAGGTTAGATAGTTATGGCCACATCGTATACTCTCAGAATGACTAGGTCTTTCATACTGGTTTCCTGGGTGAAGAAGACAGCCATGAGGCACAGGCAAATGGGCTGGATGTGGTCATGGTGTTGATGTATGGAACCTTCCCCCATGTTTTGTAAATCCATCCCTGGAGGAGAGTGAACCATGCAGCCTGTGCCTTGGCTTGACTCTGAACCAGCCAAAACTAACGAAAAAGTCTCCATGGACTTCAGTAACGCAGGTCCCAAGTCTTCTAAATTTTACGTTTACATTGTACACCCAGACTCAGTTACATTACAGTTTATTTGTCTGCATATTTAGATGGACTTAAGATAAACCTGAGGATTGAATATGACTGAGAAAAGGACCTGATTCAAATGTCCTATGGAGTATCATAAATCTTAAGCAACAGGACTGACTAATTCTGACTTATTTGATGCTTACCATGGTGGGACATCAGAATTTAAATTCCCAGTGAGCTCGGTCAGTGGGTCTAACCTAACGCATGTGGTACCAGCCTGTTATTTCAAAGTTTTTGAGTGAAAATTTTGTTCAAACTGTAACTATACTAAAATTCAAAGTCTCATTTTTCAGTGGTGTAATGATATAGCTAGTGATTCTTAATCTTATAGCTTTTCTAAAATCATGTTTAAAAAAATGTGACCCACAGCATTAAATGCTTTTTGTGTAGGGGTTTGGGGGGGGGTTGGGGGGGGGTGGGTTAGGTGCATCAGCAAAAGATTACTCTTATCTTGATAAGACAACAGACAGGATACTTCTTCAATTTACACTAAAGTTATAATGGTCTAAGAATAATGACATCAGTGAAATCTCTCTTGATTTGCCAGGTGGAAGTAAAAGGAGAATCAGATAATTTTTTATTTCTTTTTTGCAGTTTTTCTATCCAGCCAGACAGGTGTGCTGGCCACATTATGTTACCATATGTCAGGAGAAATGTTTTTTAAAACAGTTAATACTATACTTGGGAAAATTCTATGTAGCATATGCCATTTAATATATACACATTTTGTCCATACAATTATACAATTGGGTAAAATATACAAAATCAAGTTGTATTTAAGATGATTTTTGGTTATAAGCCAATGCAAATATTATTCTCCCAAGATTCCAGGAAGAGATTAAGTGTAGAGCAGTGACTTGTGCAGCGTCTGCCAACTGCTGACTAATTGCATGCCCATCATTATTGCATCCACATATACAATGAGGGTGAAAATTCAGAGGAGAACCACACTGCACAGCATACTTCAAATAGCAATGGTCATTTTGAGGCAAATTTTTATATATTTTTCCAGTGTTAATTTCACTCAGTTGTTTTAGGGTCCTCAGGGACTTAGAGCATCATAGCACTGAAAACAAAGTACTGGACATGCGTCTAATACAAATGAAAAGGCAGAGACAAATATATGTGCACAGGCCGTACAACTTTTTCAAACTTCTTTCTCAACTAAGTATAAAATTAGGAGAAAACTACACTACACTACTCTTTATGTATCCTGTCTATCAGCAAATGTTTTATAAGACAGGACCCTGGGAATGTTGTACATTATCACTGGGGAAAATAATTAGAGCAACCACAATGTATATATAGACAGAGAGACATCTTGGAAAAACATTTCCTATAATTGCACTGTGACAAAATGTGCAGTTAAATATTATACACATGGTGAAAATTACACCACAATTAATGGCATGCCTCTAACACAATTCATTCTTAATGTTTTTTAGTAGTTTAGAAAAAGAGACCTTTCACTGAGTGCTTCATGTTATAATATTGTTAGACAACAATTCTCAACAAATTTCATAAGCCAAGCAGTGTTGGTATTGGCAAAAAACTTCTGCCTACATTCAAGATGTTTCATAGAGTGATGTTCAAGATACCTCTCCCTGACCCCAGTTTAAGTTGCATGCTAAAACTGAGATATTAAGACAACAGGTTAAGAACATTCTCCAATTTAATTGACTCATTTCGCTGAAAAGTGGATTGCATTTAGGGAAATGGAGCTTGATTTCCCCTCTTTGCTATATTTGGCATCCTGTTGTGTGAAAGCCGTGTTGTTGCGTGTCTCTTTAATCCTAACAAGTGGATTATTTTAATAGTAGTTTGTGCTTTCAAAGCTCTCTCTACAAACAGGACATTTTCTACTGCTAAATGAAAGACAAGCTGTGTTATTTTCTGGTTCCTCCACATCTGGGAGACAGCCAGGGACAGTCAAACATACTCAGCCAGTTGTCACCTAAGTGAATGCTAACCCAGTATCTCAACACTGTATTAATAGGTGCTGTTCAAAAGGACACATCCCTTGAACTTAAGTGAGTATTATTATATGAATATCCCAATAACTTATAATCTCCTCCACCACTTAAAGACCTACTGATATTCATAGCCATTAAATGCCTCTTCCATGTCCTGACCACACACAGCAAGGCTAATTACTCTCGGGGAACTTAAATTCCCACTTCAATTTCAACAGGACTGCACTTAATTTCTGTTCAAATCTCTTATACAGCAACAGTGTTTGCTGCAGAGGATATCAGAACACAGGGCTCCGAGGAACTTTCTGGGCCATTAAGTCAATTCCCCTGTTACTGCAAGCAAACACATTGTATAATTTCTTTCATACACTCTTCAAGCTCCGACATAAAAGTTGTTGGGTTTTGGCCTCTGTTACTCAACCAGAGAATATTCCAAAACGCACTTGCTCTAACAATGAGGAGCTGCCTTCTAATTTCCAGCTTAAACTTGTTTCTTCTCAGTTTACACCCACTGTACATGTGAAAATATTTTAATTTAACTTAAATGACTCCTTTCTCCTGGCTGCTTTCCCCTGTGCCCTTCCCCTTATCTTTATTTTACCAGCCCAAGCAAGGCAAAGTCTTCTATCATCCTGTTACAAGGACAAGGATACTTCTTTTGAGCCTCCTTGAGTCCTTGCCTTCATCTGCTAGGTTTTCAAATGGCCTTTCTTAAGCCAGTGGTTCAGAAGAGGTCTAGCCAGAGCCCTGCATGGTGATACTAGTATTTCATTGTCCCCCCGGCAATAATTTCAGTGACAAATTCTGGGACTCCATTTGTCTTTTCATGGTCAGATTACATTGATGGCTCGCAGTCAATCCTTGATCAACAAGTAAAAGAGGCTCTTTCCCAACTTTTTTACTAACGGATGAGCTCTGAGCTTCTAGCAGAATTTTTTATGAATTCTATTATTATATTTTATTCCATTCTTATTTGGGCTTTTAGACTCTGCTCTCTCCAAAAGATGTGTATAGGCAATGCCTCCAAACCCTGTATATGAGTACATTTTGTCAGGACCCTATTCATATTTGCGTCAAGTCGCTGAGAAGGTATTACACAAAATCACTATTGGTAACCAGTTCCCTGCTGCTGTCCACCATCATGTCTCCTGTTACCTATTTTACAATTCCTCTCCTGATTCCTCTCGTTATGACAAGTAAAAGTTGCCTATTTGATTCCAGAGGATGTTTTCCTGAAGTCTTGATAGAGGATATTTTCCACATTATTTTTGTCCAGAAAATCAGTAACTAAATAGAAATAATGGTTCAGTATGATCTACCTTTGCTAAACTATTATTTGTATTTTACTGTTTTTAATTTATCTCCTAATGTGCTCATACATGACCTCTTTCAAAGCCTGCTGTAGGGCCTTGCATACTATTTAGGTCAAGCTTATATGTCCATGGCTGTCTAGATACTTTTTCCTACACTTAAATATAGACATTTTTCTTGCTGCTCTCCTGACCTGCAGTGCCAATGCTAGCTCCACCCAAACATGCTACCAAGCTTGCAGTTCTCAACAGCAGATCTTTCAGTCTCTTGGGATGGAGACGGACAACACGTTCCACTCAAGATGAACTTTCAAGTTGAAGTTTGTAATTGGATGCCACGTTCCCACTGGCCCCTTCCCATTTGTCCTCATGGCCAGTATTGTCATCCTTGCTGAACACCTTATCACACTTTTTGTTTCCAGGTTGACAATACCTTTAATCTCTATCCCATTCTCAATGCACAGAAGTCTCACTTCTCTTTCTTTACCTGCAGTGGACAAACTCTGGGGTTTCTTTTGATATTCCTTGCCAGGCCAAACTCAGTCTGACATTGGTCAGTTCTCACTTTATTCCAACTTTTTTTGACTTTTACATCAAGGATTTCCTTGTAGAGCAGTCCTTTTTTCAGCTCCTGTACGCTCTCTACTTATTCCCAATATCCCTCCTGAGGTAGTAATTCCTCCTGCCGGGTCTGAAACACCTCCCTCCATAGTTTTCTTCATTGCTTGTGATTGATACTTTGATTTATTCCTTGGCATCTTTGACCTGAAGCAATTCCAAACCTTCTCCACTTTGAAGACCCTGAGCTCCTCAGCCCCAGCTGTCTTTCCTAACCAGTTCTCTCAGTTTATCAAAGTTTGCCCCACTGAAATCCAAAATCTTAATTAGAGAACTATTTTTTTGTTTATCCTTCCATTTAAACTGAGTCAGCTCAAGACCACTCATGTTAAACAACTGCCAAGTCCCATCCAAAAAGTCAGTGAACTTTATTAGTGGATGAAGTGATTGCTGCATGCAGTATGTAGAGCCAAATCCTGACACCTTTCCTCTCTCCTCTTTATTCTGGCATAAGTTTGCTGAAATCAATGGGAGTTTTGTTTATATAAGAACTGAAGGATTGGGCCTACAGTTTGTAGTTCTCTTTGAAATCCCTTAATATGAAAGGCGTTACACAAATACATTATTATTTTACTTGCTTTTTATAAAGCACAAAATATTATTGGCCATTGAAAGTTTATGGAAACTTGATGCAATTGCAGTTGGCATTGACCTTTTCCCCAGCACAGGAGTCCCTAGGATAACACAGATGTCATGTGCAATGAAATTAATGTTGTGGGCACAGCTGTTTAGTAAAATAAAGTAAGATAAAAAGAAACAATTACCTAATTTGATATGGGATCTTTTTAAATTTTTTTCTTTACCTTACGCTACAGTTTGCAACTTATTGACTCATCCAGTGCCAGATAGATTTTTTCCCTTCTGTAAAACCAGTTTTCACTTACATATACTGCTGGGAAGCATTATTCGAAATGATGAAGTGTAGGAAGTAGAGCCGACAAGAACATTTTACATAGCTAGCATGTGCACCCTGACTTCTCTTCTGCAATTTACTTATAGACTTAACTTGATTGTTCTCAGGCTAATATGCACAATTTGGAAAATTGAAATAGCCTTCTATAATGTTCAAACACAATCCCATAAACTGAATCAGTTGTTAAAGTAAGCTTTACCTCAAGACCCCACAATGAGGTATCTATTACCAGGAGCTCTAAGCAAATGTTCTTTTAATTAGCTACATTTATCTTTAATCCCTGTTTTGACAGAAACTCTAACATAAACATACATTACAAATACAGAAAATCCAGCTCAAAGTATGGTTAATTTTTATGCTTGACAGAGCCATTTGGAAAAAATAACTGTGACCTTTTTGGAGCCTGGAAAAAAAATATCTTAATGTGATGTCATTATAACACAGTTTCATAAACCAAGAAGAAACAGTGGCATCTGTAGCTAAAGTACAATAACAATTCTTAAACTATTCCTTAAAAGTGGCAATAAAACCCTAAAAAGACCTTTGGGTCTTATGCTGAGGCAGCTGAAAAATCATGTTAAATAATTTCTGTAAGGACAACAGTAATTACAAACCTGATTAAAGTTTACCTACATTTCATTCCTAGAGTGTCTGAAGTGAGGACTGTGAAACCAGATGGTTACAGAGCACACATGATGGATATATTCCATCAAGCATGTCCGCTGCCATGGAAACAACAGGAATAACATTATCTTTAGTGTCTATTTCTTCACAAAACTGTTCATTTAAGTGTTGCTGCCAATCTAAGCAAAATCCATACGAATACTTAAGTATCAGCTCAAAAAACCAGGTCTGATTCTCCCCACCCTGCAGTAAGTGTGTTGGATGTTGTTGAGTGTTGCAGGAATGATAGCAGCATGTGTCCTCTCCTTCGTCCATGCCGTACTCGATTGCTTTTCTACAGCCTTTCTTTGGTCTTCCTTTTTTTTTTTTTTTTTAAACAATTTAATTTGGTTTACAATTCTGAACTATCGTATTCAGACAACTCCATTGTTATTTGAATGAAGAACCAAACCAAGTGACAACAATTTCTTCCTTTCCTACTTTCTGTATCAATAAAAGGAGCCAGAGGCAGAGCAGAAGAGAGAGAGAATTTGCAAAAGACATGAGACAATACAGATGTGTTTTACGGGAAGTCATAACCCTGCAAGTAAGCGCACGGATTAGAAAACAGTAAATCTGAAGTTGAATGAAGGAATGTATATGAATAGAGATGATAGACAGCACTGACACTGTACTAAGCTGAGATGCTCTATCTTCATCCTCTCTGTTACGGATATTTCATTTTGAAGAAGATAAATGCTCCATCCTGTCTCCTAACCTTTCCCTCTCATCCAATTCCATAAAAATAAACAGGAGACAGTGCTATATGTAACAAGCCATACCTAGCACTCCAACAGCCACAAAATTGCTTATTTTCTGGTTTGCACTCATCTCAGAAATGCATGGGACACATCAATGATCTGAAATGACTTTATCAGTCCAGTGATTGCAGAAGATAGCAGCAGTTCAAAAGAATATCCAATATTTGATCTGCTTGTTCAAATCTGTCTGATAAAAGGATTCATGAGGCAAAGGCTCAACTTGCCCCTAGCAAAGTACATGGCAAAAATCCTATCAGTACCACTGGGGAGTGATTAGCCTCATTCCCTCTTCCTCACAAAGTACACCTAGCAAGTCCATCCCATGGCACATATATGCAGGTTAAAGCATTTCAGCCACAAGATTGTCTCACCATGTGTTCCCACAGCCAACGAGCAAAATGATGTGTTATGCCACACAGTCACTAGATCAAGAGTCTTGGCCAAAACTTGTGAAAACATTCCTGGAACCACGTGAATCAGATCTGTGTCTTTGCTCCCTGCAATATGCACATCTATGAAAAAAAAAATGCCTCTAACAAAAAATTGAGGATTTGAAATATGTCATCCTGAGTAAGATCAGTTGCTTAAGAATTTCACACCTTGGGAAGCTGGTGTGGAATATGCATCGCAGTCCCCGTTGCTTGTGGAGGGAACTCGAGGAAGGGCTGTGGTGTAGAGGCCCATACCAACGCGAGCTGGGAGTAAAACATCCAGGGCTGTGCGCGTTACAGTTTGGATTGCCATAAGAACGTGCCCAAATCACCTGTGTCTCGTTGGCATCAGCATATCAGAAACACACTCTGTACAGGCAGTAGCTGGGCCTGCTCCCTCAAGTTCATCTGCTCACACAGGGGCTCCAAGTCTGTGACAGGGGCACAACAGCCACAGACGGCTGAAATTTCTGCTGACCTGCAGATATTCTCGGCTGAGGGATATCACGTTACTTTGGCGCTTTCCATTTTCACGTTCAAAGCTCTGCATACCTGTGCCCTGACCCCTACTTAAGTCTAGTGTCTTATCATATTCCCTCTCCACCCTCCACTGAGACCAGTGTTTTTAAACTAATTCCCTCACACTCTGCACTTCACAGAGAACATTTTATTGTTACTGGTCAGTATTTGGGCGCCCTGGTTTTACAAAGAGGATGCTTTTCCTAGTATGAAAGTTGCCTGGTGCTGCTAAAACAAAGCACGGCATATTGTGCAGTGTGTTGTTCTTGTCCTTACCGCACAAATTAAAATATAGCACATTTTCCCAGGCATGGTATAGTGACTAAACATCCTAGAGCTGGCCAGAGACTCCCACAACGCACACCTTTGTTTTGCTGCTCCAAAAGAAATTGTCAGGATGCCCATTTGTCTCAGCATTTGCAACTGGCGTACAGGACAACCAAACCTATGCATTTTTTTTTCCAGGACAGGATCTTCTTTGTTTCCCCTTCATTCCCCTTCACCCAGCAGAGGTGAAGGGAAGTGCCGTGGGTTTCTGCCTTGCAAAGGGTGCATTCCCATCAGGTAACCCTACAAAAGTCACACCTCCTCTTCATATAACTGTCTGCAGGGAACGTGCCCACAGTCCCTCATTTTAATTTAAAGAAATACCCTTGAAGGTCTCCCTGCTTCTGTCACGTTACTTTTATTTCTGTGTTGCTGAATAAGCAGAGTTGTTCACCTGCTCCCTCACACATAAAAATTGTCTTCATATGCCTGGGTGACAGAGGCTCCAGAACAACTTTTAATATTGCACATATACTCCCTCAATGACTGGCTTTGTTTTCTGAAACATCTGTAACCTGGGGCCCGATTGCCCTATACAGGACAGGAACAACTACCACTGAAGTCAAACCCAGTTCAGCCACTGCCTGACTTTACCTTCCACATCTCTGACTTGCCCCTCTCTGTCTTCCTTTCCCTCTGACACAAATTTGCCAGTCGGTTGGGCTTCTCACTCCTCACCTGCCCCTGGGCTCACCCCAAGCCTTGCAGAGGTGCACAGCCATTTCAGGCAAGCGGTACATGCACATCACATACGGTTCTTTACCTCTTCCCCTCTTCGTCTCCCCAGAAAGCGGAAACCGAGTGAATTTGCTTTGCACTGTGCTTATGTAGTTTTTAATTTAGTATTTGCTGTGCTTTCTGCTTTTATTAGAAAAACAGTTCAAAGAAATGAGCCTTTCTTTGGACCAGAAAGTCGTGCTGCAAACGACTAGGGAAAATTTTGGTCCCAATAAATATGTCCTGCAGCTATTAAGGGGAAGTAAATAAACCAGGGAGAAAAGGACTGGAAACAACAGAGGCGAGCAGCTGCATGCATTGCATTAAAACATGTTTATCATCTGGCCTACTTGGAGTTGTATTTTACATTGTGAATTTATTATATTTTGGCTTAATAAACGTGAATTCTCACATTCTTCCAAAGTTATAAGTAAGTCCAGATATGCTTCCCACACATTTCTTCATGATCTCAAGTTATTTTTTTAACCTACTACATCAGTGATTAATTTCAAAAAATATGAACAAATTAGGCCTTGTCAGGTGCACTTATCATATCAGATTCCCTTTGCTGAGACAAGATGTACAGACCTCTAAACAAGAAAATAAACTTCATTCTCACTGGAGAACACTGATTGCCACAAAACATAACCACAAATGAAATGAACAGAAGATAGATGTAGAAAGCCATGTTATGACAGAATTTGAGAAAAAATTTCTAAAATTACTTTAAAATATACTGACACATACACAGTGAACAGAACAAAACGGCGTTTCCTAATGCCTTTGGGAGATGCCCTGTACTGTTACAGGTGAGACTTTTCTTTCCTCTCCCAGGCAGCAATATCTCACACTATGAGATAGTAATGGACAGGAGACATCCCCCCTCCCCATCCATCCCCCAGATTCAGAGGCTTTACACCTCGCGTACTGTCATGAATCCACCGATGGGTTGCTCATACAAACCATGTGGGTTGTGTGCCTTGTATGGGGAAGAGGAGGGGGAGCTTGCCCCCATGCTTCCTCTGCCCCATAGCCTCCCTGCCCCTGGTCAGGCCGATCCCGCTCCCAAACATGACCTTTCCAAGAGAGGGAGCGTGCCAGGGAGATCCCAGAGCCTCTGGAACATGTCTTGGCAGCGAGGAGGGAGGGAGGGAGGGAGGGAGGGATGGAAGGAAGGAAAGAAGGAAGGAAGGAAGGAAGGAAGGAAGGAAGGAAGGAAGGAAGGAGGGAAGGAAGGAAGGATACAAGGTGCCCCCTTCCCCAGCAATGGCTGCAAAACTGTGCTGAATCCCTGTCATCTTTATCCATAGCATCCACTTGGATTCTAAGTATTTAGAGGAGAAGATCAGGCTCTAATGGGTGGCTGTGAGTGGCGAGACTGAGCACATCAGGACTCAGCCTCACTTAGTTTTTTTTTTGCTGCTATGATAAAAACAGTTAATATTATTTTTCTAAAGGCAAAATCCCACTCAGTAGAGCAGAAACATTTATGACACTCCTTATATAATTGTTACCGCAAATTATTTTTAAAGTTAGACATACATTTTTCTACAAGACCAAGTATGTTTGAAATTACCTTGAAGTTGTTTAACGTAATTAGCTTTCAGACATTATTTCTATGTGTTAAAAATGTACTATGAAGGGGTAGAAACCTGAGAACACACTGAAGTGCAGAGTGTGCTTGAAGAATTAAATGAATGTAGTCAGAGAGGATTATGTATTACCAAAAGGAAAGGTTCCCAGATCTGGGAACCAGTTTACTGATTCTTGTCAACTGAAATGAGATCTATTTTCTTTTTTTTTTCTTTTCTTTTTTTTTTTAACTCCCTAGGAAAGGAATTCTGATTCTGAACTATTTGTAGAAGAAGGTAATTCAGTGAAAGAAGATGAAGTGGGTGTCTCAAAATCTATGCTGTTTTATAAATAAAACCACTAGAATTCTCCAAAGAGAAAAAAAAAATTATAGAATCACTAAAATGCAGAATAACCCATGTTAAGAAATGAGAAAGCCCTCTGCAAAACCTGATCTGACCAGCCAGGTTGTTTGCCAAGGGTCAACTTACAACTGCCACACAAGGATCATTTTAATTACATTGTCCAGACTAGCCTCAAAAGTCCCACTTTCCCATTCATCTATCTGAGAGAGTGTCACATAAATTGGCTGATCACTGTTTTCCTCAGCCATTTCCAATGAACCCATGGGGAAGAAAGGGGAAAACTGTCAATGCCTCACTCCTGAAAAGAAAAAGGACAGACATGAAGGCATGAAGTTAGCTGGATGCCCCTTGAAGAGGAGATGACAGAAAAGAGGAGAAATGTGGCTGGGACTGATGTGCTGCTCCAGGGTGGCAGAAGGAGCAGAACGGGCGCCTCCGTCTTGCTCTGACCAGGCCAGCTGCTCTTCTGCTTTCTCCTCCAGCTACAGGAGGGACTCAGGGCTGGGAGAGGGCTCAGAGGGAGCCAGGCTTGCGTATTGCCTTGAGAGCAGCTCTCAGGACTGATTGTGCTAGCATGATTACTGCTCTGCTCCTTCATTCCCTTTCTACTCCAAACTATATGCAGGGATGATTTTTTGCATATTTTGTGACTTGTGTTTTGAATTCACGAGAACAACTCAGATATCTGGTATGCAGCAGGCACATTTCTGTTACCCGTTGGAGGACAGACTCTTGGTGAGGGCTGGAGGGTTTGCATGAGGCCACACGGTGTTGGCCCTTCCTGGCTCTGGCCATGTTCTTGCCCAGCCTTTAGACCTTGGAGCCCTGTGACTCTGCACTACAGAACACAATCCCACTTGGAAAAGAGACAGATGTTAACACTAATTTATTTTTGCAGATGTAGGAGAACATGGTTGGCAACTGCAGGAGAAGAAGAGGAGCTTTCTGGAGTGGCTCAAGTCTCCCATCCCAAGGGTTTCGGTTTCTTTAAGCCCATCTGCTTAAACTGGTGATTGCAACTGGGGAAGGACCAATTGCCCAGGCCAAGCAATTTAGGGTTTCTTTCCCATATTTGTAGTTGGGACACCAAGCCAGACCTCAAGCAAGGTCTCATAAACGCCCACAGGAGGTGCTCCTCCTTGCTCGCCTTTGGCAGACAAGCCAAGCAGCATCTCTCTTACCAGGGCCAAAGCACCAGTGTTTAGAGATTACACAGCCCATGAGAGTCTGCATCAGCCACAGCTTGATAAATCCCTGCTGTCCCCACCTCGCACCGATTCACCAGCAGCTCACTCGCTGAGCTGGCCCAGGCAGCACACCCAGCAAAGGCAACCCTTTTCTTCCAGCCTGTGTCTGTTTCACAGCCCCAGCTCACAGCCCAGTGTTAGGTGTAGGGTGGGAAGCAGCCAGGGTTGCATGCAGGACTAAAACCAGCCCCTCTTGGACTGCATCCTCCAAGGGCTTTTCCTACCCTCCGCTTGCAGAAGTGTTGGCTGACCCATGGCCAGGACAGCTCACCTGCGTGGCAGAAAGCCAACCTCTTCACCCAGCCCTTGTTTGCAAGCAGTGCATGGGGTGGGCAAGGAGCGGGATGCAGGCACAGCAGGATCCTGCCCTGGCACAGCAGCATGATCCTAACCATGACCCCGCTCCTTCCACCTGCCTGCGGGCCGGGGCTGAGCGTGCTTCACGCTTCTGTGCGGCGTGCAGAGGCTGCCCAGCTCTGCTCAGGCAAATGAGAGGAAGCAGGTCTTCCAGCGGGGTGATCTAATTTACATGCAGCTTATGCTGCATTATATAGGAATACGTTTGACTCTTTGATTTCCTGATTGTAAATTTTACTCCTGCTGACAGAAAGAGTAATTGCCGTGACCAGAATCAAACTGATTGCTTAAAATGTTGAAACTGACTTTTTTGTTCCACTTATACAATATACACATTCCTGAAGACTGAGGCTTAGAAGGATAGATATGGTATTGGTGTTTACCAGAAGTATCTTTGAAATGCTTTGTAGTGCCAAAGTATATAGAAGGCTCATTTACTGTGTTGGAAGAGTAAATGCAACAGGGGTGTTTCTGCAGAAATAAAATATATCTATGTCTCTATTTCCTATTCTCTTAGATAATCTTGTTATTAGTTTGAAACTCTCCAGGCATTCTGTAGGTGATAAAGAGAAAAGAAAAGTTATTTCTAGAAAGCTGAGCAGTTCTAATTTCTTCTGGTTTTAAACTAAACATACCAGCTTAAGCAGAAAGGTGTAACCACACTCCGCTTCAGGGACAGGATAGCAGTTGGGCCAACAAATGAAAATAAAGGTCAAAGCAATTTCCATAAGGAGATGCAGCTGAAGGCCACTGATCCATTCACACAGACACCCACTGCACAGGATCAGAAGGGATCGCAAGGAGGTCTGATGTTGTAAAGAGAAAAGCAGTCCCCAGAAGAAATCAGATGAGGGGCTGTTCTTCAGCTTGCACCGTGCCTTGCACGCCTCTCCTGTGAGTTTAATCATGCCCTTCCAAACCTGCTTGCTCCCACACAGTCATATGGGAGTAGGAAGGCAGTCCCATGCTTTCAGCTGTTCTCCGTCGGTCCGGTGCTGGACTCAGGGCAGCCACCCGCATGGTTTGTTCGCAGCCCTTCCCCGTGCCTCCATTCAGTGACACCGCTATTAATATATACTCTGGTGTAAATCAGCACTGCGTATTCCACACATATTATTTGAATTTGCTTAAACTCACTGAAAGATGGAGCCTTTGGGGGTTAATCAACTGCTCAAGTGAAAAAGGCTATTTTGATTAAGGTTTGGTAGGCTAAGTTCAGATGAATATTGCTGTAGATACAGAGAAATGGGGTAAAAATCCCCTGTGCATTCAAGTACTTCATTTTCCTAGGTCCGCCCCTTGTCAAGCTGGCCATCCTTCCCCATCCCTTCCCACACTGCACATGTTGCACAGATACATCACCACTGTACACGATAAGGAGGAAGACTGTCACGCAGCAGTTTCTCCTTTTAGCCTCTTTCCCAGAAACTGTGTCAGCTGAATAAACATTCCTCTCTGCTCAAGAAATGAGGAATGAGCTCACGACGGGGTTGATAAGGGTGGAATCCTCCTCCCCGACCCAAACGCGCCCACAGGCAGGGGCAGACCCACGCCCCTGCAGTCCTTCAGCCTTCTTCTATCCCTCCCCATGCTCATCTATAGTCATACAGCAGGAAGAGCCACCAGCAAGCTAATTTCATATCCTCAGCCCTGTGTCACCTGGCCCTGGCATCATTTAAAGTGCCTGAAGAGCAGTTCTGATCCGTAATAGTAACCTAACCTTACTCAAGTGCTTGCCTTACTCAGCTCACCTTACTCAAGTACCGCTACCTCATAGTTATCCTATACAATACAATTACTATTAAATCACTGTAATTTTTACAGTGTGTTGGATTTGCATCCTTAAGAACATTTGGAAGGAGTAGGAAGAAATGTAGGCCAGTACTAAGGACTTCTGAAAATCCTTCTACTCCATTTTTCAAAGCAACCCCAAAAAAGCTAAGTCTAATAATATTTGGGGAGTTTCTTATGGAAAAATGTGGAATTTTCTGAATAATTTGATATTTAAAATGATCCTCTGAAAATCTTCAAAAATAGCTCACTCTGTGGACTAAATCTAAATGGCATTACACAGCCTTGTAAAAACAGATAGAGCATCACTTCACGGGAATGTATAAACAGAGAACTAAATTCTCCCTTTCTCTAGGGAAAACTGGCAAAAGGGAAAGCCATTGTAAAATATCTGCGTGGCTGAGGAAACTGTGGCATTACCACAAGGACTGAGATTAATGGACATGAGCAAGGGGACAGCATGGATAAGCAATGAGCTGCAGATAGGAGATCTCTGCACAGCGACAGCTGCTCCAGGCTGGGCAGTCCAGGGGGCAGAAGCTGCAAAGAGCCTGGGTCTTGCTTAGAAAATATCCTTTGCACCATCCCCTGTATGAGACTAAGCACCAGCCTGCATGCATGTATCATAGACATACACGTCTCGATGCCGTTCCTTCCTCCCTGTTTTCCAGCCCCTTAGAGCAGCCATCTGTGGTGACTGCTTGTTGAGTTGCAAATCTCACTTCCACAAATGCCATACCCTTTATATAGTCTTCATATAATTAATATTCTGCTGTGTTACTGTGTCTTGCTCGTGCTGTGAAAGCCTGTGAGAGGAAAAGAGTGCAGAGCTGCTCCACCTGCAGAGGCTGGAAGTGCTGTGGCAAAACACAGCTACCTTTATTCTGAAATGGGCATCTATCGCGTGTTTAAGCCACCTCTGTACTGTTCTCCATTTGGTTTCACAAGTACACCACTAAAGTCTAGTTCAATTGAAGTACTACGCAGAACTGTTTTAACAGGCTTTAACTCTGAAGTCCCCAGGCCTACTTTATTAATTCTCCAGAGACTTATATTGGTGCCACTCAAGGGAACCTAGCCCATAAGAGAAAGGTATGTTAATCTTTTTATTGTTATACAAAGAAATTAAAATACATGGATTATTACACTTGCCTCATAACTGTGCATGGCTACATGCAAAAAATGACAATAAAAATGAAGTCATGCTTTTTATAATGTGACTACTAGAATAATTTTATGTGAGTGACTACTATTTGGGATACATTTAAAATACTAAGACATTCTTAGATGGCTGTTTCAGCATACTGTATTAATCAACTCAGGCATAATTGTATGATGGTCCAAAAGTCAAACTTTTCCTTAAGTTTCCTGACCTTGACCTGAAGAAAATGTTATAACAAAATTTCAGATTGGGTTTCTTCAAGGCAACAGTTCCTCTTACCTAAACATATCTTTGAAATGGAGAGAAAGAGCTTGCTGATAAATGTTTCAACACCATACTTTATTAAAACAAGTTATTTCTGTTGTTTACTATGTGGTTAGGCCATGATGAAAAGCAGATCTTCACCAATACATTTTTGTGCAAATTCCTTACCTTTCTGTTTACAAAAGAAAGTGAAGTACCTTTCAGTGGTATTTGTCACAGAGCACTAGCAGCCAACAATGCACACTGTCAACTGCTTAAGGTTTCACTTCCTAATTAACTTTCCTAGAAGCAAAAGAACTGTCTAAAAACACAAAGCTCTCACATTTACCCTCCTGCCACTCCATCCTATTCATCCGTGGCCCCACGGCTGTGGCCACTGAGAGCAACAAAGTCCTGAAGGAGGGTCCCCACAGCCCAAAACATCAAGGGGGTAACCTGAGCAGCCTGCCTACATAGCAAATTAGTTATCTGCTTTAGCGGGGGCTTTTTTAAAAGATTATGGCTCAAATGCAATTCCACCACAAACTCCTCGATGCTAATGCTTTTCTAAAACAACACATTTCTCTCTTTCTTTTGCCTTGTATAGATAACTTCCCATTCAAACTCCATGGTTTCTTTCTAGGCTTGTTGAGTGAATGCACTCTCTGCAGGTATAAATCATCTTCTGTTCTACCGAATAGAAAATATACTAAACGTAGCTGAAATTATTATGGAGGGTGTTAAGATCCACTTGAATGTGATCAACAGAAAAAACAATATTCCACGGACCAGTTCACAAGTATTATTACGCTTTTCAATTACAAAACAGTTTTAATTTGAATAGTTCAAAATGCAGATCAATACAAAAGTAGGAACAAATCCTGCCTATTTCAAACATACTCCCCTATTTCTTCTCATCATTAATTGTGGATCCGCTTTTGAGTATCAGGTATGTCTTTTAGAGCACGATTGGTTTACCTGAAGCAAACTTCTGCGATAATTATCAAAGCGTGAACCAGCTGAAAAGCGCTGAACACAGATGTTGAACACAAATATGATTTCACCACGTTTCTACAAACAAGCATTGGCTACATCTCCTCTGAACAACGTGCCCCATCTTCTGCTGACCCTTGGGCTGGACTGGGCTTTTATTACCTTTACCATGACTTAAAAACAACTTTAGCATGAGTCTCAAAGGCATAGAAAGCCAACATGTTTTGATTTTTCTACTATAAGTTTCTTTCTTGTCAGGATGATCGTAAAATACTAATTGCATTATAGTTTGAATGTCTCCAGATGATTGCAGACTGTGAAGCTCTTCTAAACACAGGCATGCAAGCTGATCGACCCAGCACACATTCTGGTAGCTAAATTGCAAAATGACAGATTCATCAAGGGAATGAGCTGCTACCAGATAATATTAGCTGGCAGACGTCTCAAAAGAAATAGTCGACATCTGCAGAGCTCTGGCAATTAACTGTTTACAGGTCCAACACCTGCCCTAGTGATAGTATTTATTTCACAAATCATTTTAATGGCCATTTTCTCCAGCACACAAAATACTTAGCCTTGAAGGTAAAAAGTTCAGCGCCAGCCACCTCTCCACTGCAGCGTACAAAGCAGAAAGAGAAGAAAGGGAGACAAAGCGCTACAGAGCCAGGTGTTGAGTGATTTCCTTGCCTCCCGCTGCCACCCAGGTGAGTCAGGACACCCGGAGGGGGACAGCAGCCAGGATGATGGCCGCCCGCCCAGCCCCAACACCACGGTGCTCGGCTGATGGCCAGGATCAGCCGCCAAGCCCCTTGCCTGCAAAGGGGCACCTCAGTATTTACTAACAAACAGCGGGGCTCTTTCGCACACAGGGGAGCGGAGGCCAGCAGTGGCATGAGGCAGGTCTCAGCTCCCCTCTCCCCACTGGGCTCCGAGGGGTGAGCTGTGCCAGGGCAATGCCTGCTCGGCCGCTCATAACACAGCCACCGCTTTTACAGTAGAAGAGGCAATGACACTAATAACCACTAATCCTCCCAAAGGCTTTCTGGTCCCTTGCCAGGTCAGCTTTAATGGACTGTGACTGTAAAAAAGTAAAACTTCTGAGTGGGTTACATTACACAGCGACCCTTACAAATGCATCAAATCCAGTCCCCTAAAGCCAGGCAGAATAGCTGCTTAAATAGCCATCTGCTCACGAAGAGCACTGATGACCTGCTTAGGAAAACATGACTAGCAAGTAATTGTGCAAGGAACAACCTGATTTCCAATATGTTTGCTTCACTAAATCTCCATGTTTCAAGTCAGCAAACCCACAGGTATGGTATTTCAACAGTAAGTTGGAGAGATTTAGATTCCCAGTGATGTCAAATATGAGGCTGAGATATTGTGCTCTAAGCTCTGTTTCTCCTGCAGACTTGTGAACATATAAATGGCTGTAAGTTGCTCAAAGCCAATGCATTGATGCCACTTAGCAGCAGCTTCTGGGCTTAGGTACCACAAGAGTTTGGAAATGACCTTGTTTTCCATGTCTGAATCAACAGTCCAGACACACAGTGAAGATTAATAACATGATTCCTTTCTATAATAAAACAATATTTATATAAGGAAATACAATAAATGTATTAACAGTGGGAAATCCCATTTTCACTGGGACAAGTCCAGATGTTGCTTCCTAACTGCAAAGTATAAAATGCAAAGTGCAGTGGGTACCCCTGAAATTGAACTATCTAAATTAAGCTAATAGAGGCATTTCCTATTCTGAGATTTCGAAAACAAGACATCTGTTAGAATAAACAGGAAAAAAACATGGAAGTGCAAAGCTTACTGGATAGCCCACTGAACAAACATTTTACACTTTCTGTTCAGGAACTTCCTTCAGACCATTTTTAAACAAGGCACTTAAAAATTTCCGTACCTGCAGGGTCATATTCTTGAGAGCACATGAGTTATCTGAGAACACAAGAAGTAAGGTATGCCTCCTGTCATGGTAAATAATCTGATAAATACCCATGAGCCCGGTCTCAGCCATTGTGCTCAATCTTTTTGGCAAATTGGTGTTTTTTCTTTTTTACCAGACTGATTCTCATGGGGGCACTTCTTGCATTTGTTCACATAGCAGTTGCGTGCAGATAATGTCCATGCCGTGCAACCACTCTCCCTCACGGGCAGCAGGTAACACTTCATTGCAATGCCAGGATAGTGACACATAACAGCATGCTATGATTTCACAAGACAAAATTTGGTGTAAAGAAGCTGTGCCTGGCAAAACAGATTATTACTGATAATCCACACAGATTATTACTGATTTGTAACATCTTGCCGGACACCACACTACACACAGAAAAAGATTATCCTTGCTCATATGAGCTTATACTTTAAACAGGCATCCTGGCAGAGGAGGACTGCTTCGTGTTCTAAAACACATTGCTTTCCCTCCCTCACCCCTGCCTGCCACTCGTGTTTTGCAGGCCTGTAACTATACCTGGTTGGTATAGATATCCCTTTGAAAAATTCCAGGTGTTCAGCAAAAAGATGCAAAGAGCATATTTTTATTGGCTAAGCCATGAAATGTTTGGATTAGGAAATACACCTCTATTTGTACAGAAGAGCTGCAGCCCCAGAGCCTCACACCCATTTTCTCCTCTGAAGATCAGGCTACACCCCTCTTGTTCATCTCCTCAAAGGCCCCTTCTTCCAGGCTGCAGCTAGACAAAAACAGAGGGAATTTCCATTTTGTGGGACATTGAGTTCCAGCTGAAATATGAAATACACATTTGGAATTTCCAGCATTTTGCCAGTGAGGGAAAAATCAAAACATTTCCATCTGAAATGAAACAGAGCAGCTGATGGCACCAGTCCTGGACCATCCAAGGAGTCTCACAGCCTTGGCACACCTCGGGATCGGGGTCAAGCTGGGGACCCGAGTAGATCCCATGTTACCAACAGATGGGCACCCTTGGCAAGCGCCTCAGCCATCCCTGGCACTGCTATCCCATCCTGCCGAAGGCAGACAGGCGGGAGCATCGCCGTGTTCTCACCAGCTGCATCCCTGCTGCTACTGGGCATTAGTGCTCTCTTGCTTTCTTCCCGTTACATATCGTGGCTTTGGAGCTATTTTAGGTTTTTGGACTAACATTCTTGTACTTCCTAGAGGGTGCTGGGGACACAGAGGGAGGGTGAGTATATCCAGATGCTCGTATGGGCTTTTCAAGATGCAGCCTTTAGTGCTTGGGTTTTACACTGTTGGGAGGAAGGGAAATTGAACCCAAATATTCTGTTACTGTTGTAAACTCCTCGAATTCTCCCACTTTCAATACTTCTAAAATTAGGGCCATGCACCATTGCCTCACTATATCCTTTTCACTCTGCTCTTTATAGATATTCTATATGAGGCTAGTCTACAGTTTCTGTCATCATTAGAGGATTTCATGACAAATGGGCTATAAGCCTGAACCTTTAATCCTTCCTATTCATGCAAGCGTAGAAACCCCAGGGAGCACCCGCATCGTATTCTCACGGATGAGATTCTCTCAGTGTGAATCTCTTTCCCCTGAGGATATTCAACATCCACCTTACCAATGGCAGCTTTCTGAAGGGAGGTCCCTATAACTCCTCCATGTGAATCTTCACACTGATAAAGTAGTTATAGATAACAAATGCTTCATTACAAGGGGCAAAATCCCTGGACGCAAGGAAGTCAAATAGCAAAACTCCTGTTGCCATTAGGCCATGCTGAGCAGATCATAGAGTCCAAAGGATACACGTGGAAACACTGTCAATGTATCCCTGTTTAAAAATACAATATCCAGCTTGGGTTTATTATTCCTATTATTTTATGGTCCATAACAAGATCCAAGAAATCCTGAATTTCGTCTTTCCTAGAAAGCATTTTAATAAGCCTAACTCTCCTCCCATCATATTCCTTGAGAGCAGAAAGATTAGGCTGGATTCTCAGACAAAACACTCATTAGCTGGAGAAAAATTAAAAATATCTACCATGAATTTCATAGGTAAAAAACTAAGAAGAAAATAGAGTTAAGAGTATACTTAGAGAAAAAAAGTCAAATTCATTCAGGTAAGAAATGTATGGTCAAGATCCTTAAGCACTCTACATAATAAGCTGTCATAATGTGACAAAATAATTACGTAGTTATGATGGAATGATTTTAATGGCCTGGCTCCAGAGTAGATTAAAGTTATTTTTAAAGACACTCTATGCGTTTTTCACCTCCTGATGCTCCTAAAGATAGAGTTAGTGTTCTATGGATGCTTTAACTGTAAAAATTCTCATTTAAAGCCTTTTTTGCTTAATTTCATTCTTACGAGCAGGTTTACTACTGCATTAAAGGCACGCAAAACTTCCAGACCTGGCCAAAAAGTTGATGTGGCTTTGAATTAGATGATTGGTCACACCTGAAGAGTGTAAAGTGGCTGGAGCTTGCTGGTAATTCCGACCTTTATTATTGTCTATGGAGTGTGTGATAGGGTGGAGAGCCCTGATTCTCAGTGTCTAAACTTTTGGCTGTGCTTCTGCATCATTTCTCCTGACGCAGTGGGATTCTATAGGCAAAACAAGAGAAACCTCTAGCAGCGTCCCTCCCAAAAGTACTATATACACATTATCTGCAGATGAAAGGCTGTGAATGGCAAAGTCACCTCTAAGACCCTAAGGATTTTGTAGCTTAAGTCGTCATTACACATACACACTGCTCCACTGGCAACAGAATTAATGAGTCTGGTTTTCTACAGCCTTGTGTCCTTTGTCCCCTATTTACCCTTCCTCCCCATCAAAATAATCTCAGCCTCCTTCTCTGCTGTGGGGGACAGACCAGAGAGCAAGAAACAGCAGGGGCTGATGATCTGGGCAGGCTGCGTGTGCTGTTTGGGCAGCCCAGGACTTCTAGGCTTTCCTGCAGCAGGAGCATCGATCTAAGCCATTCATCTCAAATTAAATGCCTTCACAAAACTTCTAGGAAGCTGCTATTTCTCCCAAATCTGGCTAATTTGGCTAAAAATAAACTAAAGTAGGGAAGCATTCAACAGTCAGGAAACATTGAAATGAAGTTTGCCTGCATAACTAACATTTAACTAGGATTTTACTGTTTTTTATTAGATGCAGGTATTTTACCACAGGATCCCTAACCCATTCAATTCACAGTGCAAACGTTTTAGAAATGGATCCAAATTGTGAAAGGAAGACTGTTATCTGTAGGACTTCTCCTTCCTTCCTTGAAGACATTAAAAAATGAATGAGGCGGGTAAATGGCAGAAGGAGAACGGAGAAGTGCATGCCTGCAGCTTCTGAAAACCTGGATACCAGCTCAAAGCCAGACATTTTGCATGCAGTCACTAATTGCAAAGACTTCATTTGCTGAATGCCTGGCAGAAGATCTTGGCACTTGACTCCTAAGCATTCCCCAGATACAAGTCCCCAGGAGCTACGTCCACCTAACATTATGTACTCTGCAGACTCTCACCTTCTCAGGAACGGTGACCAATAAAAAAATCACTTCTGGTCTCAGTTCCTAAATATTTATCAGCCCACTTCTACAACTGGGTTAAGATCCCCTTCATATCACAAAATCCACTGTTTTAATGATGCAGTGATTAATATGAAGAAATACATCTATATCACATGCATTACCACCCCTAGAAAACAAACATACAGTAACGAATCTGCCTGTCATCAGAGCTGGGGTTGAACAGAGCACAGTAAATCAGGTGTGGGACACGCTCACTGAGCATCGAAGGGACGCAGCAGTGTTAACAGCTGCTCAGTAATACTGTGTGTGCCGAAAGAAGTGTCAGCTCTGTGGAAAAAGGATCATTTGAGCAAGTAATTTGGACCTGTATATGGAAAAAAGGGGGCCAAATGAAGGCTATGTGATGTTAATATTTGCATTTAATACTGGCTATTCAGTGCTTTGTTTTGCAGTCTTGATGGCTGCTTGAAGAATGAATTGTTTGAAACCTATGAAACTAGAAGTGAAAAACCTCATGAAAAAAAAAACAGTCTCAGGATCTTTGCCTCTATTTTGTCTCTCATAGGTGGATTTTAGCTGGTGCAGACTTTTCTGTCCTTCAGCTCCAAGCTTGTCTTGTCCTTCTCTGTTCCCTCAGACCTGTCCTGGCCTACTCCTGTCTCTTCTCCACCCTTGATTCTTCATCCTTTTTCCCAACAGCCATCCCAAACTCTCTCTGTTTGGTTTCTCCTGCCATCCCCAGTGCCCCCTCCTTGCTCTGCCACCACTTCCCACTGTCCCTCTGCCCCAAGCTCTCCCTGCACTGCTCGTGGCTCCTGTCCCCTTGTCCTGGCAACCTCAGGTCCTGCTGGCCAGCTCTTCATCCAGACTCCCTGTCCAACTTCCACCCACCCCAGCCTCCAATGTGCCCTGCCCTGGGCAGGGCAGCTGAAACTAGGCAAATCAAGGTATGTCCAGTCAAAAATGATTTTTTAGCTCCTTTTGTCACAGAAGTCTCTGCTAAGCATATACAAACCTTTTTTTTTTCCCAAAACTTTGTAATATAAGCAAATTTTAAGAGTACAGTCACAAAAAAAAGGCCATATTTCCAGTCCTGATACCAAAGCCTTGTGGGACTCTGAATTAAGTTTGGGTTTTTTTTCCAAAATGTCAAAAATATGAACAAGAAAATATTTTAATGAACTGATTTCTTAAAGCAGAAAAAGTTCAGTAAGAACTTTCCCAAAAAAAACCCTCCCCCTGCATTATGCAAGTAATCTTCATTTGGGTGGAAAAAAAAAAACATGAAAAAGTAGTCAAAGTTTAGCAAAATTTTCTGAGAACAAAATTGAAAATATGTAGCATCAGCAAAACTGCTTGTAATAGCAGTTAAATACAACAGTGCATAAAAACTTAATCATAAATTATTTCTTCAAATGTATCCTGTGCAAAATATCATCTTGCAAAATGCATTACAGCTGAACTATAGAGGAAGTGTCTTTTTTAAGTAAGAGCATTTAACAGACATAAACACTAAACTTGTCCAAGGATCACATCTTTAACTACGGATCCAACTTACGTCTAATTTTAGCTTAGAAACTGGTTGGAAGATTTACTTGTGAAATGCCAGAAAACTTATCCAATGTGCAGTGTTGTAAATTGCTAAGGACTGGCTGCACCTTTCGTATAAACCCAGAGATTTAATCCCTTCAGAGCAAATCTTAGTCTTAAAAATGTCATCATGCTTGGGCCTTCCAGCATGCGTTATCATTTAATATTATTTATTGATTCTTACATACACAAACTCAGCTAGCAGAAAAGAATACTCAGTACCATAAACCAGATGAGTATAGAAAGAGGCAGAATGACTAATTCCCAAGGTTACCAGCTAGTTGCATTTCTATTTGAAACCATTACGCGTGGACATTTTTTTTTCACTTTGTACTGTTAATTAGTGCTTCCTTGATCAAATTCACTTGCTTTAAAGCTTCTTGATTATTAAATGGTGCTTGCTAGTTCAAACTAATCCCAAATAAGAAAAAAAAATGTTTAGTTGTGCAGCAGAGATTAAAGGGCTTCAACATGCTCACTGTTAACAGGAAGTAAAGAAAATACATTTCTTCATCAAATCATTTTCACAAAGTCTCATATATTTCATCAAAAATGGCCATTAGTGTTATTTCAAAGATGTGCCTGTGGTTTCTGCTAACTACTTATTACACAACCATCATTTTATAATATAAACCAATGACTTGGTGATAAAGTACACCAGTTGGAAACATAAACAGATGCATTATGGATAACTTAAGTACTGCTTTCTCTTCTACAAATTCATTCTATGTCACTTAAAAGGAAAAATCAAAGGAACCTTATGTTTAATAATATTTAGATATTCAGGATATGCCTAAACTTAGCAAATTAAAGTAGTTCCAATATTCTATGTTGCAGAATACTGAATTCCAGGTTCAAAAATTAAATGAGATGGAAAATGCTTATGATCCCTTGATAAGCATAGCTAGGAATGAATTGGCATATGGAGGAGAAAGAAAAGCCAAAAACAGCAAGAGTTGTGCTGTGCAGGGCTTTTGTAATGACTTTGTGGCCCTATTTCCCAGATTATGTTTCCAGTTTTTGAAAATCAGACAGGCAAAGAAGTACATGAAAACCATTTTGAAAAATCAAATTCTTCTGCAGAACTATCTACATGTTTTTATAACTATCCCGTCGTAATGCAGACCCAATCCTAAAACACATACACAAGCATGTAACCTCACCTGCAGGATAATGCCCTTGTCTCTAGCAGTGCCTTCAAGGAAAGTAACACTCCAGCTGTGCAGCAGAGTTTGCCTGTTTGCTGGTGTGGACAATCTCGTATTCAGGTTACTTTAAAAAGAGTTCAGGCCTTTACTACTGCATACTTTAAAAGAAACCTCAAAAAATTTATCGTCCTTCACCTTAGTAGCAAAGGATGAGTTGATTGAACTGCTCTCAGAAGGGAATTTCAATGCACCATCTCATTTTTTAAAAGGAAAAACCCTAGAAACCAGCAGAGTAATTTCCATTTCTCTGGGCAGTCTCCATTAGCTGTCTTATAGACTGTCCCTTTAAATGTAGCCCCAAGATCAGCACCCTTCTCATGAGTCATTTCCCAATGGGCAATACTTTCAACATGGTCTCCTACAGCATCCTTATGTCCAAAGTGAGTCTTTACAGTCCTGATGGCTGGACTACAAGATGGAGGAAAAACTGGCTGGATTGTCCATTTCAAAGGGTAGTGGTTACTGGGTAGTACCCTGCATAGTGGCTGGTGAGAAGAGGAGCTCCTCAAGGGTCTATCCTGGGACATGTCAGGAAGACTAGAGACAACAGGTATAAATTGGAACAGGAGGGATTCAACCTGGATCTAAGGAAAAAAATTTACCCTCAGATAATTTAGCATTGTAATAGGTTGCCCAGAGAGGTTGTACAGTCTTCATCCTTGGACGTTTTCAAGCCCAACTGGGTAAAGACCTGAGCAACGTGGTCTGGCCCCACAGGGGACCCCACTTTGAGCAGGAGGTTGGACTAGGGACCTCCTGAGGTCTCTCCCAACCTCAGTTATTTTACAGTTCTGCAAAGAGAAACAGTGGTGTCAACCATAGTGATAAGCCCTTATTCCCCCTTTAACAAGTAAGACCTCAAGTTTTGGTGCTTGTCATGGTTTAACCCCAGCTAGCAACTAAGCACCACACAGCCGCTCGCTCTGTACAACCACCTACAAGCGTGGGAGCTGTGACCAACTCACAAGTTGCCCAAACCCCACCAGGGGATCCTGGGCAAACCTGTTTTCCTGAGACATCTGTAATTTCTGCAATCTTTTTTTGCAATCTTTTTCAAGTGCAACTACCTAGTAATACCATTTGTGTCCTAACTGATCCGGGTCCCTCTTTGGCCAGGCACTGAGAAAGGAAAATCTGCTATGTCCGGCTAAGACCATGCAGTGCCGCATCAAGAGCTGCAAAGCACCTCACGGATCTTGGCACCAGCCTTATTGTCGTGGTTTAACCCCAGTCAGCAACTAAGCACCACGCAGCCGCTCGCTCACTCCCCCCACGGTGGGATGGGGGAGAGAATCAGAAGAGTAAAAGTGAGAAAACTCATGGGTTGAGATAAAGACAGTTTAATAGGGAAAACAAAAGCCGCGCGTACAAGCAAAGCAAAGCAAGGAATTCATTCACTACTTCCCATCGGCAGGCAGGTGTTCAGCCATCCCCAGGAAAGCAGGGCTCCATCACGCGTAACGGTTACTTGGGAAGCCAAACGCCATCATGCCAAATGTCCCCCCCTTCCTTCTTCTTCCCCCGGCTTATATACTGAGCATGATGTCATATGGTATGGAATAGCCCTTTGGCCAGCCTGGGTCAGCTGTCCTGGCTCTGCTCCCTCCCAGCTTCTTGTGCACCTGGCAGAGCATGGGAAGCTGAAAAGTCCTTGACCAGTGTAAACTCTACTCAGCAAGAACCAAAACATCACTGTGTTATCGACATTATTCTCATCCTAAATCCAAAACACAGCACTCTACTAGCTACTAAGAAGAAAATTAACTTTATCCCAGCTGAAACCAGGACAGTATCCACCCCTTATTCCATACCATTTACTTCATGCTCAGGTCCTACATTATCCAATACATCCTCATTAACCACCACCCCCCACCCCTTCCCATCCTTTGATACAATACACAGGTATCATTCCCTTAGTCTATGGACCACCCCTGTGAAATGTCTGTAAAATGTCCATAAGCATCCACAAATGTCCACATAATGTCCATTGAGTTCATTTAGTCCATGACTTTGGGCTCCATCTGTGATGGTGGTCACTCAGGACAGGAGAGGTGGTGTGTTGCGTGGAGTTATTGGACACCAAGCCAGCTCAGGCCAGGTCACTGCTGCACTTGCACTGCTTCTTGTAAGGCTTGTCCTCCATCGGTTCAGATGGTTCCTGCTATGGTAATTCCTATAACATGCAACTCAGATCATGGGTTACAACAATTTAAAGGTATTTCCATTACAGTCTCCACCCCTGGCCCCTTTGAACCAGACCATTGGGTTTAACACTGCAATGGAGTCCTCCCCTTGCCCCTGCCCCGGCTTGGACTTATCCGCAGACTGCAGGCCCCTAGGGGTTTACCTGCTCCAAGTGAGCCTTATCTATGAGCCACAGTCTCTCCAGGGGTATACCTGCTGCGGCATAGACTTATCCACAGCCACAGTCACTTAGAGGTGCACCTGTTCCAACATGGCCTTCTCCATGGGCCGCAATGCCTTCAGAGATATACCTGCTCCAGCGTGGCCTTGCCCACAGCCACAGTCTCTTCAGAAGTAAACTTGCTCCAGCATGGCCTTACCCATGGCCACGTGCTTTGAGGTGCTCCAGCATGACCTCATGCACAGCCACTGATGCTTCAAGGTGTCCCTGCTGCAGCACGGACTTATCCACAGCCACAGATGCTTCGAGGTGTACCTTCCCCAGCGCGGACTTATCCTTGGGCCACAATGCCTTCAAGAGGTACACCTGCTGTGGCACAGACATAACCATGGCCACAGACGCTTCGAGACATACCTGCTCTGGCATGGGCTTATCCACATCCACAGACGCTTCGGGGTGTCCTGCTCCCGCATGGACTCATCCACAGGTCACAGTCCCTTCGACTCAAGTTCACACTGGAGTTCCAGCCTGTCCAGTACAGCAGTACAGAAACAGCAGCGATGCCCTGGCCATCTGCCAGTCCATGTGCATGGCCATTGCTGTTATCAAAATGTTCCCAGGCCCGGCAGAGTAAGATGATAAGCAGTACAGCGAGCAGCAAAAGCAAAAAGCAGCCACTAACGAGCACTAAACTCTAATACACAGTAAGGCAAGCAAGCCCTGTGGCAAGCACAGAAGCCTGCCGATTAAGAGCTAAACAGCAATAACAGCTATAAATTCGATCTAGCACATTCCAGTTAAATCTGTCGTTATCTCGAACCCTTCGAGCCCCACGTTGGGCGCCAAAAAGGACTGTCGTGGTTTAACCCCAGTCAGCAACTAAGCACCACGCAGCCGCTCGCTCACTCCCCCCACGGTGGGATGGGGGAGAGAATCAGAAGAGTAAAAGTGAGAAAACTCATGGGTTGAGATAAAGACAGTTTAATAGGGAAAACAAAAGCCGCGCGTACAAGCAAAGCAAAGCAAGGAATTCATTCACTACTTCCCATCGGCAGGCAGGTGTTCAGCCATCCCCAGGAAAGCAGGGCTCCATCACGCGTAACGGTTACTTGGGAAGCCAAACGCCATCATGCCAAATGTCCCCCCCTTCCTTCTTCTTCCCCCGGCTTATATACTGAGCATGATGTCATATGGTATGGAATAGCCCTTTGGCCAGCCTGGGTCAGCTGTCCTGGCTCTGCTCCCTCCCAGCTTCTTGTGCACCTGGCAGAGCATGGGAAGCTGAAAAGTCCTTGACCAGTGTAAACTCTACTCAGCAAGAACCAAAACATCACTGTGTTATCGACATTATTCTCATCCTAAATCCAAAACACAGCACTCTACTAGCTACTAAGAAGAAAATTAACTTTATCCCAGCTGAAACCAGGACACTTATACACAGGTTGGGGAAGTGAAATGGAAAAAAACAATCCCAGAAGTTATCCAGGCCTCAAGCGAAGAAGAAATTAAATTAGCCAGCAAAGTTCACAAGGATCACTGTTAGAGGGAGACAGGAACTGCTAAAATAAGAACTCATACAACTTTGATTGGACCAACAGTAAAATAAATAATACTTCATAGGCTTCTGAGGTGTCCCAAACTTGCACAACAATTAACACAAGTACAAGTGAACAGGAATCTTTCCGCTAATCTAATGTTCACAGTTTACACAATTTCTACTTTTTCTTTCTTTGCTTTAATCTGTTAGGATTTTTATGTTATAAACAGTCTATATTGTCTGTGTGTGATGCTCTGCATAATGATCTAGGGCCACTTTCTATCAACACAACTCCAAGGCAAGACAAGTCCCAAACTCATTTTGCATGGAATTCTGATATTATTTCAGAATTTTTTACAGCAATAAAAAAAAATCATGGAATTAAAAAATGCAATCTTTATTTTTATCAAAATTTGTGAATTTTGCTATTGCTTTTTCTGTGTCAGGTTTTTTGGAAGATTTTTTCTTTTGAGAAAACTGAAAACATCATTATGTTTTGTTCAGAATATTTCAAATAGTAGATAAATAAACAATAAGCGCAAAACTGGCATAGCCAATTGACTTTCAACCTCACATAACTCAGTTGCTGTATTTCTTCTGCTGCATCCTGGTTGAAAGCACAGGAGGAAAAATATCAAGAGTGAGGACTCCAGTCGTTGCCAGTGCTGCCCTGCCTCCCTTTCTTCAATACCTTAAGCCAAAAGAGCAAGTTAAAATGCAGAGTGTTAATTAACCATAAAACAATCATGAGGCAGTTTCTTGTACTACATCTCCAGACCCATTGCTGTAAAGGAAACTATCTGACTCCACATAGTGTGGTGAAGCAGTAAGGAGAGGAGGGACACTCCAAGGCAATATTTGGTACCAAACACTGAAAGAACATGAGAGTGCACATCAGTATAACACACCTGGTTAATTTTTAAATCAAAGAAGGAAAAAAGGAAAAAATGGCTAAACTTAAGCTCTTAGTGTTAATTGCTTAATGAAGAGTGACAAGAGGCTAGGCAATAGGGTCATTTTATATTAAGAACAAACAGTGCCCTCTGTGGTTTAACAGAAAATGTGGTGTTGGTTTCTTCTGCATTGTATTTTTAAACACAGAAGTTAAGAGCACCCAAAATTGCCCTATTTAGTATAATCACTTAGCTCGATGAAAATCCTCAGTCATTTTAGCATGCTTGCCTCAGGAATGCAGATACAAGTAGCAAACAGAAAGTAATCCACAAATAGCTTTAGAATCCTGTTTGAAAAATTGGCCTGTGAGCTATGTAGGTCTAAAAGCCAAGTGAGTACATTTTGATCCAAAAAAGTGAACGATTTTTTTAAATGATTTATGTAAACTAGGAAAGAAAAAACTCACTTTAAAACAAACTCGAGCGTATATTGTTGATACGATCACATTTTAGAATACACTAAGTGTTCCAAATGGCCCTCAGATCAATTTTGGGAAGTAAACAAAGCTCAGCTTTCAATGAGATTTAGGTTTTAAAACACAAGAAATTAGGTATAGGTTAATTCAAACATTCATTAAATCCAGACTGCCATGAGTTATATTCCAAGGTCTAAAGTGATGACTAATGCAGATAACAGTCATGCTTATGCAATCTGTTACAGATAATATGTTAAGTAAAATAGTTTGCACAAACTAAAATAAAGGATCTTTCCAGTTAACAAAAGAGCCAAAATTAAAACATAATTTAAAACATGCATTTTGTTCTATATTTGAAATCAGAGAGTGTCCACATTTTATACACACACATAGGCGCGCACACGCGCACACACACACATATTATTTTAATAGATGCCAGATGGGAAATGTACTTGACATCCAGTTTACTTTCGGCGATGTGAATGCCTGCTGCAGAGCACAGCCCCTGCCGGGGCCAGTGGCACCATGGCCCCAGGACCTGGGGTGACACACTTTGTCACGGAGGAGCAGTGCCGGCTGGGACACGTCCTGGGGACACCTGTGGACCTCGGGAGGAAGAAGCAACTGAAATCTGTTCCCATCCCCTGCAAGCAGACACTTCTACAGGTGGGAGGAGGACACAGCCCAGGGAACTGCACTCAGAGGCAGATCTCAGCCTCCCCTTTTGGAAGGGAGCCTTTGGGGAATTGAAGGGTCGCTGTGCATTTCCCATCCCACTTGCTTCTCCCCTTCTTCAGCTGACTTTTGCCTCTCCCATCCATGGTTTGGACAACAGGAGTGGGGGACACCACTGCAGGCTGAGGGCAGGGGTGATGGTGAACAGCAGAGCCCCAAAGTGGGGTCCAAACCATGCAAGTGTCCCCCACTGTGTAAGACATTATGATTTTTGCCACTATTAGCATCTGGAAAGGTCTTCCTTGATGGCAATTTATAGTAACTCATGTTTACACTCCTACAAGCTCCAAGCTGTGCACCAAGACTGCCCCGGCACTGCCAAGCTGAAAGATGCTGGCTGGCACCCAAAGACATTACAGTCCAAGCACAGGTGAGAATAGGTGCAGGAGGGGGCCCCTTGGGTGCGTGGCATCTCACCATGTCAAGCCCTCACCTGCTGGCAGAGTCTTTCCAAAATTTTAATACGCAATGTCTAACCTGCCTTTGGGGGAGATACAGGGAAAACTGTAATTCTCCACAGTGGTTAGTCATCTGAAGCATCACTGTGTTGCTCTCACAGGCACCAGGATGAGACCTGCTGAAGCAGCTGGAGGAATAGCAAAGCAGGTTTACAACACAATAAAGCTATTATCATACTTCATTCATGGCTGTTTGTAAAATGCTCTGAAGATGTAAAGAGTAATATAAGCACTGAGTGATATTATTAGTGTTTCAAAAGCTACTTTGGCTTTTAGGTTTGAAACATTTACAGCATGCAAAAAGCCATCTCCCAGTACTCTGTCCCATAGCTGGAAAGCCATCAGTGGGCAGAGAGTGAAAAATGAATGCACAAGTATCTATCAAAACACTTATATTAATTTATAATACTCGTATTTTTAAAGTATTATAGTGTAAAGTATTATTAGAGTTAGCTGGATGTCTGAGATGGATATGGGAAGACGAAGAAATCAAATATTTATTTTACTACCCTGGGTGTCACTTTTGTTATGATATCTGGGTGTAGAGTGCTTTTCTGGCTGGGCCTTTCTATAAACTCAGCAGTGCAGGGCACAGCACAGACCTGTCTAAATAATCTCCAAAGGCAGTTTCACTTTGCTGTTATTGTTGATATAGGTGCACGTATATGGAACCTCCTGCTGTATTGTCTGAGCACCTCTTTATCCCCTGGCATGAAACTTCGGCACCTTGATCTTGTCGCACCTGGGAGCTTTTCCCAGTTCCTAAGAAGTGGTCGGTTTGCCTGAAAAGCTCAGGAAAAACATTTCTAAGTTACTATTCTGGGCGTGTAGTTTTGTAACAAGGAGCTGGTTCTGCAGTCAGGTCTTTTCAGTGGTCCCTTCCCTTTCGCCAATAGGCAACTGATTTCAGTGGAAAGTCTGGGGGTTGTGACTAAATTAACATTTACAGAAAAGGGGCATTTTAATCATAAAAGAAAGCATTAGAAAAAGAGGTTGTGGACACTCCATCAAAATAAAGAAATTAATAAGTATGTAAAATACAAAATATATATAAAAACCACACTTTCAGCTGTTGTAACAGGGTCTCATGGGAGCTGTGGGCAAATTGTTTCCTGTCTCCACTTTCATCCATGCCTGCGTTTCTTGGCAAGACCTCATCTCCTGGGGTGCCAGAATGACTCCCAGGATACACTATTGTACCCTCACTGTGAACAGGATCCACTGATAATATCTGTGAAAGATATAGGGAAGGAAAACAACTCTTAATAGAAGAAAACCAAAAGATTCTTAAATTATTATTCCATGTTTGTGTGGTGATCAAAGTGAAAAACAGAAAATTCACAAAACAGCTAAGATATAAAAATACATAATCAACCTATTTGGAATGACTTGGATAATAATTTGGATATTATATCACAGAAGGAAGAAAGGAGACATAATTAATGAATCTATTATTTATGGGATTAGATTATCATCTTGTTGAAGCCTCAGGCATCTTAGTGAAAAGCCATCTTGTAGGCCAACTGGGAGTATAAAGGCACCTTGATTGTTAAAGAGAGCCTGAGGCATCTATTTTTCTCATTAATATCTAAATATATGTCCCTACCTGCTTATTTCCAATTTTCTCATGAGCCACTGTCGTGGTTTAACTCCAGCCAGCAACTAAGCACCACACCTGCATCTGGGATGGAGTAACGCCAGGCACAAGTATAAATTGGGAGAGGAGTGGCTAGAGAGCAGCCCTGCAGAAAGGGATCTGGGGGTGCTGGTCAACAGCAGGCTCAGGATGAGTCAGCAGCGTGCCCTGGCAGCCAAGAGGGCAAACTGCATCCTGGGGTGCATCAAACACAGCATGGCAAGCCGGTCAGAAGAGGTGATTATCCCGCTGTATATAGCGTTGGTGCGACCTCACCTTGAGCACTGTGTGCAGTTCTGGACCCCTCAGTTTAAGAAGGATGTGAAGGTCCTTGAATGCGTCCAGAGGAGGGCAACAAAGCTGGTGACAGGGCTGGAAGGCATGTCCTGTGAGGAGCAGCTAAGGACTTTGGGCTTGTCTAGTTTGGAGAAAAGGAGGCTGAGGGAGGAGACCTCATTGCTCTCTACAGCTGCCTGAGGAGGGGAAGCGGGGAGGGAGGTGCTGAGCTCCTCCCTGGTATCCAGTGATAGGACACGTGGGGACAGTTCAAAGCTGTGCCAGGGGAGGTTTAAACTGGACATTAGGAAGCATTTCTTTACCAAGAGGGTGGTCAAACACTGGAACAGGCTTCCTAGAGAGGTGGTCGATGCCCCAAGACTGTCAGTGTTTAAGAGGCATTTGGACAATGCCCTTAATAACACGCTTTAACTTTTGGTGAGCCCTGAAGTGGTCAGGCAGTTGGACCAGATGATCATTGTAGGTCCCTTCCAACTGAATCTATTCTATTAACCAAACCTCTTCATATACAAGCATATGCCCATCTGCACGTGAGGAGAGCCCCTTCATGTCACCAGAAAGAAAAGAAAAGTAAAAAAAAAACCAAATCACAGCACACAGAAAGAGCTATTAATTCACCTGGTCTATCTTGTTGACAGCACAGGATGCTCCTACAACAGAGCTTCTTCAGCACTATCTGGTTGGCTGTCACAGCAGTCTCAAGAGACAGTCTTCAATCAAGTGACAGTCTTCAACTGTTTCCCAACAGATGCAACTCTGTAGCTTAACTTATTTCATAGGTATCTGCCTGATGCTTAGCTGAAAAATCACCTCTTGCTGTATGCCAGCGTAGATTACAAACTGCCACCCACCAGAACTCCACTGAAGTCACGTGAGGATTGCTAAAGATTTAAGTTAGGATGTCTCCTGCAGCAAAGGCAAAGGTAGAAAGCAGCTCTTCAGAGCAACAGGCAGCTGCCCTAATCACAGGACTATCCTTTCTCTTCCTACAGTCAGCTGTAGCATTTACTCCAGTTTACTAACTTCTGCAGCCAGAGAAGCAGGTGCCCTACAGACAAGAGGCCCCTTCCTTGCAAAACCCCAGATCCATCTCTTGGGCATGACTACACTGTGCCCTGAACACTGTACTGCTCCACGGGAAATGACAAATGAATATAGGTCGCCTCATTTCACATAGACTCAAGGGAGACAAATTATTCCCAGTATTTCCAAGATTTTGAGCAATTGGTTTTTCAGCTTTAGGTGCAGTTCTTTCAATAAAAATTCTGTTAGTGATTAGGGTGGGGGAAAGGCTGACTGAGTGTTTGCTAGCTTGGATTTTTAAGAGAGAGAAAAAGATAAGTAACATGGTATCAGTAGCCCTGTTAGCTACCATTTGTGGGAATGAAGGCTTCAGAGTCAGCGCTGTGCCTCATGACATGAGGGAAGAAGACAGCAGAGCAAGAATGAGATGTACCTGTTTCACCAGTTTACACCAAGATGGGATCAGACATGCATTGGACTAGCACACTTTGCAGATTTTCTCTGGACAAGGTGGGACTAGCAAAATGTGGGAAGCATGAGTCCATTTGAAGCTTCACAGCATACTCTGGTGGTCACTGACACTCAGTGTAACCTCAGTTGACCCAAAACCTTTCATCCAGTCTCCAGCTCAGAACAGATATAGTCTCTTTGCCTCTCCAGATTCCTTAGCTTTTTGTCCCTTTCCCCAAATTCTTCCCTATCAGTCCCAGCCTCCCAGACAGCATTATAAACTCAGCTATTCATCCAGTAGATTCATATATTTATTACACCAGTGCGGTTTGTTACGTTTTTCTGCTTTGATCTTCTCTATAAAAATAACACATAAAATTTCGCTACAATAAGTATTTGAATGAGACCACATCTTCTTTTAAAACTTCTGATTTTAAAGTCTCCATTGAAGGAAATGTGCCACATTCATGTAATATAGCTCAAATGGTTAACACAGCTCTCTGAAAATATTTGAGCCCTATTTCTACTCCAAAACTGTCAAGCTGCAGCTCACAGTCCTTAGGTTGTGTCACATTTGTTTTGTCCCATACCATACCAGAGCTTTACCTCTTAGTGTTGGTTAACTGGAGCCTTCATGCAACGTAACCACCAATTCTAAGTAGCAAGAGTACCTTAAGGCTTTACCGTAAATTCTAACTTCTCTTTTTATTAAAATAATCAGATTGAACCCCATGAGTCTTTCACCAGAGGATCTAGCTTTCACCCCTTCTGATCTCCCTGTACCTATGATACTCTCTTTGTACACTGAAGGATCTGATCAGCTTATTTAGGAGATTACTGTGCCTGACAGCATCCTTTGAAGAGTTACTTCTGACAAGTCAGAGCTACCTATCTCATCAGCAGGGCTCATTTTCTGATTTCCCAGAAGTGTGACATTTTCTTAACCAGTGTGCTTGATTCAGAAGACCCATAGCTTTTAGTAGCCACCTGTCTTTATTACTCACCCCTCCCCAGTCTCCATGTTAGTTGCAAACCTTCTCTGCAATGATTTCCTTTCAGGTCTTCAGTTAGAAAAACTGAAGAAGGCAGGACCCAGAACTACAAGATGCAACTAAAAATGCCATTATGATATTATGGCATCTAATCCAGCTAGTACACTCCAGGGAGTAAATTACATTTGTTCTTGATTAAAATGTTACACAGTACTAAATCAAGCATTTTACAAGACTTGTTTTTCAACCAAGTTGTAAGTATATAACAAAAAAAAACCAACCCACAAGTTAGTTTCAGAGATTTTCCCTGAAAACTATGGGTTTGGGATTAATTATATTAACTTCCTCCACTCTTTATTAATTGAGACTTTCATCAACAATTCTGGTTTTTTTATATAGTCAGTGTAAAGATAAAAGGCTTAAAATTACCTGGGTTGCAATTTTGACCCTTTTAATATGGTATAACTTTAATTTTTGCTCTGTCCTCTAAAACTTTGCACTGTTCCAAGACTTACTGAAAAGTACCATTAATCATCCAAAGAGCTCTTCGGCAAGCTCTTATAAAACTCTCAGATGCAAATTATCTAGACCTCCTGATTTTAAAATGTCTAGCTTTAGCAGCTGCTGTTTAACATCCTCTGAGAAACTGTTGGACTGGAAAGTGTTTCAGTATCAGGATCAGCATGTAATATGACTAATTCACGTGGCTTTTCCCCAAACATATAACAGAAGTATTTGCTTAACACTTCTGTTATTCCTCCGTTATAATTGACACTTCTTCCATTTCTCCTCTCAGTGACCAATATTCGTTTTGTTCCTAAGCTTGCAAACCTTTTTCCTATTGTCTTTGGCTGTTGTGGACATCAGCTTGTTCCTGTGATTCTTTGTTTCTGTTATCAGGCTTTTGGACTTCTTTTTCTTATTTAAAATCAAGCCTGTTAGTATATCACAGAATATGTTTTAGAGTTTAGTCTATCTCCACATAGTAATCTGGTTATAACCTACTTATGGTCTAATTATGGCATGTAGTTCTGTGATTATTTCTTTTCTATCCACTAAGATTAAATCCAATATACTATTTAGTTCTGCTAAATTGTTTAAAATTCAGTATGTCTTGAAAAGTCTACAGTATTTTAACGTTGACAGAATGGGAGACCCAGCATGTCATTTAGATTGAAACTTCCAGCATCTTATGTTTTTTTTCATTCCAGCACATGGTATAGGGAGGTATTAAAAAAAACCACTACTGTGATTTTGTGATCTCTGTTGAAAACTAATCAGAAGCATCTCCTGTTTTCTCATAGAAAAGAATTTGTTGTCATTTTCATGACCTCATGACACGGGACTGCAAGAGACATACCCAGACTCTTTCCCATGTGCAGCCACATCACATAACACATTGCAGGCTCAGATTTTAATTTTTGTCACTATAAGACATTTCCTTACAACACTCAAACAGTTTGAGTGAATTTTTTCGATGTCATTTCCAGGCTTCAGCAGCCCCTTCTAAGAGATGAGCATCAGAGCTGGATGCCGTATCCCCATCAAAGCCACTCTTCTACACAAGAATGTACAATGAGAAGCAACACATGCAAATTCTTTTCTCAAAGTTTCAGCAGACACTAAGGATAAAACCACCGCCTGTCCATCCCTTCTCCACTGTGCAGAGACACTGAACCCAGCCCCAAGCAGTTGTGTCAACCAGGAGCTCCCATCTGCTGGGACAATTTTCTAGCCGATGTCAGTACCTGGGCGAAGGACATTTCATGCTGTACAGCCGCAGGCGTGCACGCTCCAGGGAAACCCGCCAGCTGCTGGGACCAAAGCAGCCGGTCGTGCCGTCATGCTCCGCTCTCCCCCTTGTTTTCTCCCAGCACCACGTTCTCCGACCATAACTCCCCCGAAACCAGAGTGCAAACTGCACAGGGGGGAGCAGGGGAGGAGAAGAGGGGAAGGGAGAGGATGTCCAGTGACTCAGAGAAAGATAACAGCCCGTTTTACATACCCTGCCATTCCCTTTCCCCTCTTGACTCTTCCTAAATAGGTTACGTTCAGGGACTTTTGCATTCCAGGCATGTGAGTCCTACAGGCAGCATCCAGTGATGGCAAAACAGCCAGATTTATTACCAGGTTCGGAGCACTGGTGTATAGACAATTAAATACCCTTTTTCTTCACATCCCTTTGTGCCTCAGTTAATTTTAGCTCGATATCTTGATTGGATGGAAAACGAGCGCCCATTTGTTCCCACTTCTATGTTGGTTATCAGGCTAATCTAGTCATCCCGTTCCTTACAAGGCTGGGAGGAGGCCCCCTCTCCTCAGGCTGAAGGCAGCATCCACTCCTGGCACCAGCCCCATCTCCAGCCAACATCCTTCTTCACCCCCAGCTCCCCAGCCATGCCCAGACCTCTGCCCGTGCTCCACCCTGCCACGTGCCCTGCTCGTGTGCTGGCTGAGGACGGCACTCCACAGGCAAAAAGGCTCATTAAAATCACCCTTTAACCTTTATATGCGTGCATATAAAATAAAAGGGTTGTTGGGACCTTGTGCAAAGTGCACTTTATTTCTAACCTGCCTGTTCCCCTATCTCACACAGAAAGGACTGAGAGATGTTTGATATGGCCCCAAAACCCCAAGCTGGTATGGCTCTGGCTTGGCTGCTTTGCTTGTGGGTCCAGTCATTGTTTGAATGACTCCTAAATTCTTGAAAACATCATAAATAATGGGAAAATAGACATTTTCAGCTTGTCATGGGAAATTTAAGGGGACAAATTAAAGGCCATGTTCTATCTAGGTGACTCCTTTCCCATTGAATTTCAAAGGCCTGCTGATGTGCTTCTCAAAACTGTGCGGAGAAAATTTTTAATAACCAACAGTGTCAGGAAACGTTAATAGTCAGGGTCCCATCCAGCTCTCCATATTGCGTATTCATACTGACACACAGCACACTCTGTTATTCTTCATCTGTACTTCTAGGCACAAACAAGAGGGGTTAATAAGAAATGCTCCTTCACTTAAGCACAGTGCCTTAAGGGTTCCTGTCGGAAAACACAGCTACCAATACCGTGAAGTCATTTTAAAGGGATAAATAAATAAATAAATAAATGCATAGCCCAGGGATGATTTTCACTTTGGCTCCAATTTTAATCAGGATAATAACACCCAAGAGCAGCATGGCAGTGCTTTTCCTTTCATTTTGTGCCACGTTCAAGTGATGTTGTTTCACGGCTTTAATAGTCCTGTCAGCATTCATCAGCAAATCAAGACAGCCTCCAGAATACTGCCATAAAAACACAGTGGATTTTTAATTAGAACAGGGCAGCCCTTAGCACACCAAATACATGTTAAATTGATATTTCTCACTACAAGCTCAAGATTACCCAGTTTCAGCTGTTTCCAAATGAAGCAATTCAAGCTTAATGTGGGCTCAGCTGAACAAATGTATTTTCTTAGGTTTACAGCAGCTTTTAACTTTTAATGCTGTGTCTTTTTTTTTCCTTTTTTTAAGGTGATGTTATGGTAGGAAAATGTTACACTTGCCTATGTGAGATTTACAGATGACCTTTTTACTGGACAAAAGTTCTGTGGGACATGGGACAGAATATAAATCCCAGACTCTGCTCCATCAAAAGCTGATAAATAAGTGAGGAAGATTAAGAGTGTAGTTTAATGAGCCAGTATGTTTTCCATTACAGATGTAATTATTTGCCAAAAATTGTCCTTTCCACATTCATTTTGTTTTGAAAAACAATGACTCCTTCATAAAACCGCCTAGTAGGTTTTCTGGATGCACCATTTTTTAGGAGATCAGTGGTTTGTGGTCTTGTTGATGTGGATCAGAAGAAGGCAAAGTCATTTGTTGCTTTTCCTGAAATCTTAAGTACCACAAGCTGCTGGATCATTTCTTATTAGTATCTGGGAATTATTAAAGTGTACTCAGGATTCCCATCCAGTCCCATTTTACGGTAACAAAAACCACAGGAAAAATGTGACTTTTGTTACTTCTGTGTTAATTTCCCATAAATTATGCAGAGCATATTCCCCTGTCATTTTTCTATTTAGCAAGTCAGTACTCAGAAGGTGTGACCTCAGGAAAAAGAAACACTTTCAAAGATTAGCTCAAATCGGTGGAAGAGGGCAAGTTATTTCAGTGATAGTACCCACCTCCTCCTGATCTACATTGCTACTGCAGCAGCAAGTTGGACTCCCTGAAATCAGACAACATGCACTTCACTTGTTCCTTGCCCTAAAGAGCAAGAGGAAGGACTGGTGGGAACTGCAGCCCGTCCCCAGGGGAATAGGACTTCAGGCACTTGTAACACAGCAGTCTCCCCTCCTGTGCACAGGGGCTCACCTGAAGCAGCATAAGGAAATTAGGGGTCAGGAACATCGCTCCCGTCCCCATCTTAACGGAGACTCAGTACAGAATTTTTGCTGGTGGACACAGCCATATTTCCCATAATAATTCATGAGTGATATGTGTCAACCCACTTATGGAGATGCTTATTTTTGGAATATATGACTTTTAGCCTAGCAAGAGGCAAAAGCACAACAGCATGAAGAAAAAAGCATAGTTAGACACCTAACTTGGCTGAGGATTGTATTCTGGTGTCCATCTAGGTGCTGCAACTCTTCCATCCATTTTCAGCTTGACCTGAGGGTCTACAGACCTCAAAAATATTGTAAGGGAGTTGAGTCCCTTGGAAAAGGATTGACAGTAGTCAATGTGCTGAGCAGGGAGACCACTACACTGCCAAGTGGAAAACTGGTGACAATGCAGAGGCTATGCTGCTCTCAATGCCTTGCTCCTGTGGTGGGCTGGGAGCACAAGAGCTGCAGACATCAGGGGATGCCCCATCACCAATCTCCTCACAACTCTGCGCCCTGCCTTGCTGAAGAGGTCTGGAGGACAGCAGGGAGCTGTGCCAAGGTCATCCAAGCAAACCACACATGCTGCTCCACCAGAGCTTCATCCCCATTCGTTTGAAGCTCCTTTCACAAGGAAAACCTGTGATTAAGGGCCTTCTAGTGCCAATCCTCCTAGCAGCAAATTGCTTGGTATATATTTTTCCTCAGTCTCCTGCAAGACTTGCAGGCTGTTCAATCAGCTTATCCCATACGCAGAATGATGCACTCCAGCAGGATGATAGGACAAAAATCTCCCTCCGAACTTATCTCATGTGTCTTGTTGTTGGTTTTGGGTTTAGTCCTAACTTTTTTTTTTTTAAAATAAACATATACATCACAGTAAGACATTCCATCTCATTTTTCTCAGTGCTCAACCCAAAATAGCCAGAAATACCTTTAAGTCAATCATCAAAGCTAAATTAAACAAGCACAAACCTTCACTTAACTTTTAAATGGCAATGAAGCTTTGAAAAAGGGTCCTGTACCTGAAATTTCATGTGTAAAATTATGACTTCACTTTCAAAATTTATCTTGGCCAAATTTCTGGAGTAAATCCATCAAATGCAATCTTCTGTTGGAAGCTTACTTCCGAGAAACAATTTCCTACATTGAGAAGCAGAGAATAAGTAGAATGACAGATGCATCCCTTTGCATATGACTGTTTTAGAGAAATACGCAGACATCATGATAATGCAAAACTCAGAAGGACTGAGACAATGATGTCTGCATTTTACCATTTAGCATCTGTTTCAGCTCCGTGCTAAGGCTCAGACCTGAGAGGTGCTGAATATCCCCAATTCTGCAAACACTGAAGGGCACAATTTACTTCAAGCCTACAAAGGGGCCTTCAAAATTAATGGGAGATGAAACAGACAAAAAGGAGTGAAGCAAAGAAAGCATACTCCATCATAATACAAGGGAACAAAATTAATCACATATAAAGTGACTTCAGCTGTGCTGGGCTCCCCGTTAGAGAAGGTGAAAGTCTATTTCCATCCACATGAATCTCCCCAGCCCCATTTAGCAAGCTTGTTTCTTCACAAGTCCTTACTTTTATCTGTCCATTACTTCCCTCAGGGTGAGACGTCAGCCCTCTGGGAAGCATCCTGCCATTGACCTGGGGTTTGATGGGGAACACGACAGCACACAATGACAGAGTCATCCTCTTTCCAAGAGCAGGTAACTTCAGTGGTTTCCAGGTGGCACTTGAGATGTTGGCTTTGACCCCTGGGACCTGTCTGACTGTATGCTCACAGAAGTGGAAATAATGCAAACTAGAGCTCCTGTAGAGAGACAGACTGGACTCATATCCTGCTCAAAGCACCTTACATACATTATGTATGGGGGAAAAGAGCATTTCAGGTATGGAAAAAAATGTGGTGAAAATTAGGGGCTTGGTTCTGCTTGTGCTGGTGCCCCCCTTTAACACACGACATTAGTAGTTGCATGTTCAGTGAAATCCTGCATTTTGTAGATGAGGGAAAGACAGCAGCACTCAGCAACTAGAAATAATTTACATAAATAAGGATGTAGACAACACATGGCAAAGCACTCACAAAAGGCTGGTAGAGAGGTATGAGAAGCAGCCTCTTCCCTTCTGTTTGGCACTTGCAGACTAAGCCCCACCTGGTATGTGGCAGTCAGGTTCAATTACCTCAGCTAGCTGAGGGAACTTATGCCCCAATTTTCTTTCCCCTGGAAAGTCCTCAGGCTTGTTGCTGGGAGGATCAGCTGAGAGGTGAGAGATGTGGCTTAAAGCTCCCAGGTCCCCCATACCACCATGATCAAATCACAGTGATTTTAGGTGAAAATGGGCCAGCACCTTCTCTTCTAACAGATTCATAAAGATTTCCCAGTGGGAATGCCTCAGACCCTCTTACAAAGAGAAATAGTTAAGGAGAAACATGTGAGAAACACTACTGGAAATCTATTACTGAAAGAAAGGATTTGTTTTCAAAGTTCAAATAATTCAACTAAAGAAGTACTAGTTAGCAGAGAGGAGCTCACATAAACATTTCACAAGTGGGTAGCAGGGACCAAAGAAACAGAAAGGAGTAAATAAATTACTCCACTCTGCCAAATAAATCATGCAAATTGTAAGCTTTCTGGGGCAGATACTTTAGATACTTTATTTTCTCTACAAGTTGGTACAGCATGCAGCAACATGGACTCCCAAATTGTTTAATGGGGTCTCTAGACACTGCAGGAATATAAACAGAAAATTGCATGGAAATAAGTCAATAATAAGGTAGCCGCTGCCCTGGAAAGGGCTGCATAGCCATGACCGCATCACTTAACAGCATGCATCATTGAGCTCTCGTGCCTTCCTGCACCGAGGATGTTGTGTCAGTCCCCAAAGCTGCAGATGCTCAAAGGCTGCTCCGAGCCCCAGCTGCCTGTGCACCATGGCAGTTTATAATCTCATGCTGCATTTTCTTCCCATGTGCCTCCACTTAGGGAACAAATCAGTAAGCAGTCCCCAAAGAAAAAAGACCCAAGCAAAAATCACATGGTGATTTCTAGGCAGGGTTTTACTGAGCATATGCAGCATTTGTGTTACATTTGTAATTGGGTAGGCACATCTCAATGCAGCTTCAAAGAAACGGCAAAGAGCAATTTGACGCAGGGAGGAGGAAATGTTCCCATTGGAAACCCTAGATTGATTATTTTGTACGCATGCCCCCCAAAAAATTACACTGGGTAATCCATGTGTGCTTAACCTTTGGGTTCTCAACTAATTAATTAAAGTTGCTCATAGTACACGCAGTGTTAGTGAGGTAATATTTCATCATGTTTCAAGTAGGAAAGGTTTTGGCACAGTGCAGTCTTTTCTTAGTCCAGATTGGAATAACAGGGGTTATATAAATGCAAATTACACAATTTGACAGCTGTGTAACATCAGCATGTTATGACTTAAAGAGCTAAATCCCAAGACCCCTCACTGACCGCTGAAATCAGGCTCCCATTGAATTTTGCCGGCGCAGGGGCCTGCGGAAGACAACCCTGGTGCAGAGCCCCCACTGCTGTATCTTCTCACCCTCCCCAGCAGCAGCCCATCTCAACACCCTGTTATGGTCGCTCGTGGGCTTTCTGTGAGTGCTCCTCCTCCTTTACCCACTGCCAGCTGTTCAAGAGTTTCTTCCTTCTCACACCCACCATGCCTTCTTTCTTCACAGTCTCTGGCTTTAACTTAACTGGCCTTTCTTCTGCCTTCTTCCATCTTGCAATCTTTCAAACCTTCCTTTATTCACTTCTTCTAAGTGCTTCTTCCCACTCTTGCCATAATAGCTTCACGCTATTTTAATTGTTTATTATAATTCTGCACCTTTTTGAGCATTTATGGTCTCTTCTCCCATTCCCATTGTCATTGTCCTTCCAGCCCATTGTATTTCTCCTTTTCCCCTATTTCTCTTTCACTGGCTCTTTCTTTGCCTCCTTGCCTGCCCTGCACTGCCTGGCCACCTCCCTCTCACTCTGCTTTGCCACAGTGCCTGAGCAGTGCCATAGGGGCCGGTGTGGGGCTGTCTGGCAGGCTCCTGCACGTGCCCCACACAGGGAGGGCTCATTGGATGGAGGAGGAGGGATTCATTGGGTCCAAAACTGCATCCAATCCCATAGCCAGGTGGCCTTGGCAACACAAGAGGTTGAGGTCCCCCATAACAACAGTGACTACATCACCTACTGATACTTCTGCTCTGGGAAACAAAACAAAATCAAGTTGTTCCTGGTTACCTCATGCACTTCCCAAACACTCTTCACTAGGCTGGAACAGAAAACATTACTGATGGTGAAAGGACACATCAAGATTGCCTAGAGAAAAGGAAGAAAAGTGCATTTGCTCAAAAGACTCCCATCTCGGTAAGGATTCATCCATCAATTCATCATCACTTTCTGACCAATACCTTGCTCAAAGTAGGAATCAGCTTGGTTTGGCCTGAACTATCCAAAAATTGGTCATCTGCAGGTGACACATCACCACCACCTTGTTCTCCTACCCACAGCTTTTCCTGATTTTCTGGTGTGCCTCTTGTCCCAGTGACCGACATACCCTGAAGGTGCTACAGCAAACACCTAACCTGGCTTCTCTGCAACTCCTACAGCCAAGCCAGGCCATCAGAGTTTTTTCTGTTGTTGTTGGCTCCTATCACATCTCAGAAGAATCTGCTTCTTGGATCTGAAAGAAACAAGGGCTCCCCAAGTTTTTTTCCCAGAAACAAGGCTTCTGTAGCATTAGCTTATTTACAGTCTTGCTTGGTGTCCTCTTTCCGCTGTGTCCAGAGCCTAATCTGAGCATACAAGACTGGGGGAATTTGTCTTTCCCCCAGGATACACCTAATACAACCCTTTTGTCACTAACTCCCCCCCAAAATTGTTTTTTTAATTAATAAACTTAAACAAATGTTAATATATATAATACATACATATATAAATCCACTGGGAGAAACCCGAGGGCTCGCCAGCTTTGGTGGAAACAGGCTTGAAGTGACACATGTAATTTTCACCTGCATTATAATAATGATCCAAAAACCAGCAGGGGCCAGAACCTCAATGTAGGAGACATTGCACAGGCAGAATTAAACAGCAGTCCTTCCTCCAAGGAGCTCACAACCAATGCACCAGGTAAGAGACAGCAGAGAGGAAAAGCCCAGGGAAATACAGGTGCTCAGCCCTGCAGGCAATGGCCATGCATCAGAGTAACCTGGTCATCGCAGAGTGTGGTCGTGTTTCACAGAAAGGACAGGTCCAGAGAGAGTCTGGACTTACACATATGGATATCTACACTGCTCTCCTGGGGCTCCTCCGAGGACCAGCCCAGCGCTGGCTCCTGTCTGTATGCAAACTTCTGGCCCGTAGTGTATGCCTGCTCTGGATGCACACTACCATGCACACCAAGAACACAGTTTTGACACAAAGCAGTTTCCATCCCTTTCCTCTGTTGCACCCCTGTAAGGAGCTCTCCCAGCTCTGTCCCCTTCATCGGGGTAAGTCCCAGGCCAGTGGTGCAGAGGGGAAGCAGGCAGGTTGTGGGGCATGTCCAAGAGGACAATTCACAGAGGACATCATTGTCTCACAAGTCCTGCTCCACCAGCATCCTCAGCCAAAGCTGCGGCTTACACCTTGGTTCACGACAAAAGTTTTGTCCTACATCTTGCTCAGCCCTGAGCACAGCAAGGGGTATGGAGAGGAGGAAGGAGCGACAGTTCTTCATATGAAACACAGAATAAACAGGATCGCTCAGGATGTGGAAGGAATCAAGGATGGTGAAGTTCTGCCAAAAGCTAAGGAGCATCTGACTTTAACATTGAACACATCCCCGAGGATGTTTCCAAAGTAAATAAACTATGTAAATACTCTTTTTCCCAGAGTTTTCTAAGAAAGAAAACCCTGCTGACCCTGGTGTCACTGCATTATATATCACAGTATCTAAATTTGATTTATAAAAATTGATACATTTCTTTTGTCGTAGCAGACAGCGATTAGCTTTGTTTGCCTATGAGGAACAGAAGTTAGGTGAGTTGCTCAAGGTCGCACAGAGCTAGGACTGAACACTGGTCTTTTGACTTCCAGGACTGTGACTTAAAACATAATCCTTCCTTTTTTTCCACTAGCATTGCAGCTTCCACCACACTCAAGACTCAGCACAGTGGTTATCATAATTTTACACTAATTTTGACTAATTTTCTGCATCACTGCTCTGCATTTAATTACTTCAAAATGTATCTCTGAATCATTTTAATATACTGTAACTGCTTTTGTGTGTTAGAATAGAAGCATCAAGTGGTCTGGCAAAGCTCAGCACTAAATAAATAGACCTTCAGGGAAAAATCTGAGGGAGATAGGGAGATATTTCTTTTCCCAAAAAAGCTGTGGCTAGCCTTATCCATGTTTCCCAAGTCTGTTAGAAAGTTCCACAGAGTGGAACTGAGAAAATAATTGCGAAAAACATTTTGATTGATGCAGCTTCAATAACATTCAATAGGAGATTTATGATTTTTTGAATGTGCTGATTAGGAAGGGCAGGGAAAGCAACAAACAGAAAAGAAAGTAGTTGCTGGCAGTGAGCATTTCATTTGCTAAAATGCTCATTGCAAAGCAAAGAAAATTGACAGGACCAACTTGGTGTCTCAACAGAAAATCAGCAAGCAGCGTCTCTGGTAATAGTAGAGTGCAGAATAACACAGCCAAGACACAGACTGACCTCTGCTCTTTACAGGAGATACAGTTGGTTCAGGAGCTTGTACCGCTGGGGAGGATGAAACCACAGATCCCCAGAGGCACTGAAACTGTAGTGATTAATGAGGCCTGAAAATAAATATTTTATTCCAATTTTCTTAACAGGAAATTCTACGTAGTTTCCTGTGGTTTTTTTTTTTAATTAAAAAAAAAAGTGAAAAAGTGACACAGAAAATGCTGAAATGTTTGATAAACACTTTTCCAAATTTGAGAAAAACAATTATTGAAAATCACATTTTGTAGTGGTAATATGTAGATGGTATGTAGGCTGACATGAAAACCTAACTGCTGGCAGCATTTTCTAATCTCTAGGACAGAATTAACTGGCAATGTACACATTGGCTGAAACATCTGAAGACAGTCATACTTTAAAGTAATGGAGAAACCACAGAAGATGAGCACAAGGTTATCCCAACCTAGCATTGGACATCTGGGTGCTGCTGGGCTTGGGCTGGCTCTGTGCAGGTGCATCTCAAGGCACAAGCCTGTTCTGGGAAGAGGTCCTCTCTGCTGGGAGACCCTCAGTGATCGGAAGGGTATCAGGGATGGGTTGGGCTGCCCTGGGGTGTCCCACAGGCATTGCAGGAAAAGCCTCTCAGGAAGCCCTTGAGAGAACTTGGACGATGAGGACAGTCAAGAAGTTCAGCCTTGACAGCACTGCGGAGCCCATCCAGGAAAAAAATTTCTTTCATGAATGAGGACTTTAAGTTGGCACCGGCATAGCAAAATCTAGTGCATGCAAGCCAAAAGGAGACAACTGGAGACTAAAATAAACCACATGTTTTTAACAGCAAGGATATCTCTGTCCCTGGGCATGCTGCGCCTTCTGAGGCTCTGCACTAGTTTCAGCAGGTGGGAACCCACCTGATTTTAAGCCAGTGAGTTGGTTGCTTGGTCCCAGCTGCTTGTCTGGGCTTGGACAGTGGAAGGAGAAGACCATCTCCAGAAGAAAATTAATCTCACTGATGTTAGACATGCATTTTAGGAGGGAACAAACCACCATCTAGATACATCAGGTTAGAGAGCCAAAGCTAAATGAAGGCTAAATGAAGAACCCACCGAAAGGGAGCCCTTGCATGGGCAGACTCACTCCTCCCCTCGCTGCTGAGATGTGAAGCTGTTCTCCATTCCTCCCATTCCCACGCCTCTCATCGCCATCCGCTCCCTGCCTGCCTCTTGGCCACTGCACAGGGGACCTCCAAGGCCAAACCACTGTGGCATCTCCCTGAGTTTCTCAGAGGAATAAAAAGTAAGGCATGCCCTATTCCCCAAAGGCACATAACAGGAAAAGTGGATTTAATGGTACAGATGGCTGATTGTGCCCAAGATGCCAACGGGAAGTGGAGACCACGGCATAGCAAGGACACATCATTTGTTAGGCTGGGAAACAATTTGAAGTGCATTAGCACCGAAGACCATAGGACATGTCCCTGCAAACACGCAAGTTTGAAGACTGGATGCAATACCACAGCATGCATGTGTGCTCTGGCACACTTGAGAAAGGTCACAGCAGGTGATGATCAACCAGCTTTGCAGCATAGAAGTACACTGAGTCACACTTTTCTGAGATACTTTGAGTCCCATGTTGCCAGGGTTACTCCTGGGATGCAGTGTAGTTTCTACAACAGCCCTGCTGCTGGACTGAGCCAAAACCTACAATATCTAGTCCTTTTTTTTAAAATAATATTATTCAGCCAGTTCCACCAAAACCCCACACCTTCTCTGGGCATTGCTTATATGGTACAGAAGGGAAATTTTAAAATCACATGTTGTATACAAAATATACTTTAATTATGTCCTGAAGTCTGTGATTTTGGTAGAATATATCTCTAGTGGCATGCAAATCTGGATTTTATTATTATAAACTGAGGTGTGATTGAATCTGATTTGTAAATTAATTCATTTCTGAAAATATGAAGTCATACCAAATTGCCTACTATTAGTTCAATATTTTTATCTGGCACAATAAATAAATCCCAATTCTCCTCAGTGAGGAACAGGGAGAAAAGTACTGCACTGTGAAAAACATATTTTTTGCAAAAACTGTTCAGTAATTGTTACTAGCTGTACCTTCTTTGCTTTTAATTAATTTACAAAGAAAAAAGACAATGAAACTCTAAGTAAAACATTCTTGAAGTTATATTCCACACATTTTTTTAAAAAGTTGTTTTTCTGTGTGGTAGTGTGAAAAACTGAAGATAAAATACTCTGCTTTATACTTATGTATGCTCAGTTTGTATGCTACATTATTAGAATACAGCTACAAACACAACTGTATTTCTATTGCTCCAGACCTTAGGGGCTCAGAGAGAAGGTTGCTTCCATCTACATTATTATTTCCCAGTGCTCTTTGCAGGCAAAATTCAATCTTCTATTTTCTGCTCATTCAAAGCTGAAAATAGCCACTGACTTCCATTTTTCAACGTCTTTCAGCAAAAATGGTTTTCATTGCATTTTGTTATCAGATATACCCAGAAAAGAACGAAGCCCTGGCAGCAGGATTTGGAGACTGTCACATTCAGAGGCTGAAGGACTAAGATTTGGGATGCAACTCCAAATTCACAATAATTCCAATTCAGGGCTTCCTGGCAAGGATCACCTTGCTGAAACCCACTCAGGGTTTGTGACCTGCAGGGACCTCTGCTTCTGGTGGGGACATCCATCAGTGGATGGAACGGGGAGGGAGGTGAGCAGATGAGGAGGTGACTGAAGCTGCACACAGGGACCAAGCGGTAGGTGCAATGTGGTCAGTGCACCTCTACACACAGGCACAAATCCATGCACAGAAAGCCTTTGTGGATGTGCAAAAACCGACAGGGCCCTGAGGGCAATAACAGCTTCTCCTGGGATGTCCCCACATGCTCCTCGCCTGAATGCCTGGGGCTGCCCCCAGCTGCCCCCCAGCTGCCCTGCTCCTGACTGGGGCGGTAGGACGGGCCACGGCTGTGAGGTCCTGCCCTGCCATACCTGTGCCCTGACAGAAACTACGTATGCCCTGGAAAGTTAATTGAATTTGAAATTGTGCCTTACCATTAACTGAATGCTGAAAATCAGAACAGCATGAATTTTAAGGGGAAAATTATTTTCACAGAGCAAACTACTAGCAGTAACCATACTCTCACTGCATATTCTGCTTTGCATCCAGTTATCTCATCAGCGGGAGCATGTGTCACTGGGAAGAGCAGTGAGGATAAGAGATGCGTAATACAGCTCAGCAAATCCATGTTTGCCCGCAATTTCCCTGGCAGCTTAAAGGTGGGCATTTTGGGTGCATTTAAAACTGTTAGAGGTATTGTGGAAGGTTCTTTGGCTAAAGATGAAAAACACCTCTTCTGAGACAATAGGAGTGAGGTCATACTTTAGAAGGAAGGAGAGGGAAAGATATTTTTCCAAAGGTGGTCACCTACTATCATAGACTTACTGCAGCCCCAAACCTGGCCAAAACAGCATGAAGGACCTGACTGTCACCCAGACTACATTATGGATTGAATTACTCCTGTCTCACTGCTTTCCTTCATCCAGCTGTTTTCCATGATGTTATGTTAAGAAAGCTTTGGTGCAGTGCATTTCCCAGTCTTGCTTTGAGGGCAGATGCAAGCACTCAGCCATGGTTTGTGCTGACTCCCATGGAAAAACACAACTGCAAAGCAAGTAGACAGAGTTTGTGATTCATCTGATCTCACAGAGCTACAAACTACAGTGTTTCTGTGTCAGTATCAGTTCAATTAATAATGAATGACTACAAGAAACTGCTAGGGATGCTTTAAAAGGTAATCAAAACAAAAAAAAGCAAATTTTTCAATAATGCCAGTTTAAGGAAACAAGAGACAACTGACTGCTCTGTTGTAATAAAACTATACATACGTGGCAGTTTCTGTAAAGTTACATTTTCTTTTTCCATTAGATCTGAGAGAATCACAGAGAATTTTCCCAATGAATGTAACTGACTGAATGATTTCACTTCTTCCTTCTTTGGACTGGATTAGGTTGCTGCCATCTGCTTAGTGTCCTAAGTGCTTTTGAGGAAAAGTGTTTTCACTCATATAGTTATGTAACGGTACGTAGTCTCTTGCCATCCTTGAATGCAGTCACTGAAAAGACAGAGCTAAAAATAGGAAAAAAATGGTTATGAACACCATCAATTGCTGCCTGTGCTCTGTCTCCTTTTAAGCCTGCCCTGCAGCAGGCTGTTAACTCCCTTTCAAACTCATCTTCCTTTCTACTCCTGTTGCTAAAGACCAGAAGTATAACACAGACCATATAATTCCATTCACCTACTTTTGTATTGAGCCCCACAGTTTTTTTGGCTCATATGCATTCTCCAAAAAGTCTTGCTACAAAGTTTTCAGGAGATGGGGAACTCAGTGTTTCCCTTGGTAGCTCAATTATTTTTCTAGCATCACTTAAATATTTGTCCCATTTCTCTGCTGTATCTGCTCTGCCTTTGTTCTTGAGGTTAGAGTCCTTTACCACTATGCATTTTCACTGAGTGAAAGATCTTAGACATTCGTTAAATAGCCACACAAGCATTTAGATCAAGCTTTTTACGTCTTCACATGTTAACGGCCCATCTCTACACTCTTGTATTGCAAGAGTGCAATGTTCCAGTCCTATAAATACGTGGAGAGGGGAAATCATCTCCCTGTATTGACTTGATACACACCAACTTCTTTTTTCAAGGTATCACACTGAAAGCTAATCCTCAGTTGTGTGTCCACTATGACTCCTAAACCCTCACATATTTTCAAGCAGCAGACAAACTAATGCTGTGTTATTTTACCTGATATAGTGTCTAGCATTCTGAAAGACACTTAAGAACTTAAATATTCAAATGAAGAGAAGGCACCAGGGAATATGAGTCTGTGCTGATGTATGTATAATCTCATTGCACCCCTATCACCATAATTCTTGAGCACTTGCCAGCAGCACATTAAGCAATAAGATCGCTATCTGTTTTGGATGTTTCAGTTGCTTCTTCACCTGCTTCCTGAGGGTGGAGAGCTGACTGTGCACTATGGGGTTTTCCTTTTGCTGGGATCATCATTCAGATTTATTTTTCATAAACGTTTCATCTGCTCTACATGTACTCAGGGAGGACAAAGCTGGGCGACATGCCTCTTACATATGGTGTGGAAAGCACTGAGGCTTGGGATGCTCATTATTCCTATAGGAGTCGGCTCCACAGTCTCCGACTGGCTGCCCAGAAACTTCTGGCTCTACTACAAGGCCAGAGCTTGTCTGCAAAGCTGTCTGAAGACTACTGCTAGCTGGATGTTCACTGGATGTTAGCATCTGTTTAAGAGTATTGAGCAACAGCATGCAACAGTTGAGGTGAAAATGCCAAGTTACATTCATAGACACTTCAACAGGAGTGCAAAATGTTAAGTACTCCAATTGCAATGTGGGGAAAAGGCTAATATTGCTCTGATTCCAATGCAAAAGATCTTTAATGATCACCTGAAGTGTTTTAGCTTCACATCATCTGCAAAAATGGATGTCTCTTTTAGCGAAGTAGCCGCAATCCTCCAGGCTAAATCACATGAAGAATCCCAACTGCTGAATCAAAAGTACTGCTGGCAACCACCTGTTCACCCAAAGTACTACAAAACTGAATAAAGAACTTGCGAAAATGATTATAGATGAGAAAAAACACTTGGAGAAAAAATAAAAATAAACCAGAGAGGAACTAAAGATGCTTTCTCATTGCTCACTGGCTTCCAAGGAAAATTAAAGTGTTTACTACTGCAAGAGACATTGCTCTTCCCATAAACTCACAGGTAGAGCTTTTCTAGCTGATGCCTGTATATGACACCCTACTATCGTCCATCATCCTTCTTTCTCCATTAATCTCCCTTTCTGTTCGCTATTCCAGTCTGTGGAAGTCCCAATGGACTAATATAGTGTAGTCGATTTTTAAAAGCCTCAAGTCTCCTTTAAAAAAAACACTTTCCCTAGCTGAAGAGTAACATCAGAAACTTTTATTTTACCCCAGGTCTCACTCCATATGACACCTATAAACAATAAATCAAAGCAAGAGCAACACTGTTTTAACCTCCACCACTACTCATTTCTGGCTAATTAAAAAAGCTCTTTTTAACTTTCTTGGATAAATATGAAATGATGGCCCAAGAATACGATGGGCTGGCATAGGCTGCATTTGGTATCATTGTAAAATGAAGTTCATAAGGTTAATCAAGTTACCAACATTTTAGAAGTCGGGAAACTTTCTGTCCCAGGTGGCTTAACAGGTGACTCCTATAAATTACACAGTACATTACAGCAGCATCTGCCAGTCTTGTTAGCGTAAGGAGTCAGTCAGCATTTCCATTATAAACCCCTATTTTCAGAGTTTATTAGATAGTCACAAAAACATTCTCCAACCTGAATCTTGGCACATAGTGGGTTTTCACCTTATGAACAAACTTTCTGTGTTACAGAAAGCAAGATAATCATTTGCAAGTCACATTTCTAATTAGAACAAAATTTTCAAAGCTTATGAAAAACAAAACCTCTGAAATTTTTAGAACTCCTCTTACGCTTCCTGCTTTGTTACCGAGGATATTAAGTTTAACAAGGTTTTGTTCCTTTATGGCCTATAATTTCTTACTAACTGATCCTGAAGGCAGGTTATTGAATCGGCAACATGATAACTCCTTTCACAACAGTGCACCAGAACATCATAACGGGAAGTTATGCTTTTTTGATGCTTCATAACGGGAATCTTACACCACCTTCTAACAGAAGGACATCTCAAGAAGCTCAATTTTTATAGGTCGTTAGCTCAGACATTTGTTCCCCCACACTTCAGACAGTGCTGTCTGCCTGTGTTACAGAGATATCATCATGCTGGAGGTGAGAAAGAGGTAAACAAGGGGCCTCAGGGACCATGGCACCTACAGACCCTGGCTCTTACAGGCACACGCCAGCCACATTGTGTGCGTTGAGCACAGTGCTGTTACCGGTCCCATGGGAGAGCAGTCGGTGTCAGACAACTTTCAGAAGATCTTTTGGATGGAGCACAGCAGGACAGCTGCTGCCTGTTCACATGCCTGCCCCGCTCTCCCAGATGAAGGAAGAAGACAGAGCTACAGCTTTGCCTCTTATATTTTTGTGGGGAGATGACTGCAGCAACCAGGATGGTAGGACTGCATAAAGCCCCACTCAGCTGTGGATCAGTTCAGAAGTTTGCTCTCACCCTACATGTCTTCTTCTCTGCCTGCTCGATCTGCATGACACAGGGAGCCTGGCAAGGTAAGCATGCAGGATCAGGCTCTTTATTAAAAATTCCTCCAGAAGCCCTCAGTTTTGTCTTGTTGTGTCTTTTGAGATGTGCCTCTCACTGTGCGTGCTAGCAAAACACATAGCTGCATCTTCCCGTGATACAACTTGTACCATGCTACGTGACTAACACCTGAGGCTGCCGTTTTGGTTCAGTCCTTCAAACACATATTTGCTCTGAACAAATAAAAGGTCTCAGCGATTTCTAAAGGACAGTTCACATGCAGACAGGTTGGCTCAGGTGCAAGTGTTGGCAAGGTCAGGGCTATTTCCACGCTGTCAGTCAGGCAGCACATATCCTATTTCTTCCTCTAACCAAACTGCAAAGTCAGCTGAAGCCTACGGAGGGGCCCTTTGTTTTACGCCTTGAGTTCACTTCACTCTCACGCAGGGAGGTGTGGAGATTCAGATTTTTGCATCCGCTTCATACTGCTGTAATTGCTTACAGAAGGAGTAGAAGGCAGGTCGGTGGCAATTTGAGCTCGTCAGGCAGTAACAGACAAGACTCCAGACTGTTCCACTCAACAGGATGCATTAATTTGTTGTAAGATCAAATAAAACAGAATAACAAAATAATAAACCTGAAGTACGGATGAGATATGTCTTGTTGATAGCCTCCCTGGCCAGGCTTCCAGCCACAAGACAAGAGAAACTCCTATAACTCACTCAGTGCTTCATCAGCTCCCACCTTGTCCGTGCTCAGCCACTCTTTTTACTCCAAATCACAATATTATTAACATCCAATTTACCGTATTTAAGTGTCCTTGGAAGAATGTAAGTGAAACTGGTTTCTGTTTATATTTTGGCTTCTTATCTCAGAAACCCCACATTGGTGATGCCTTCTCTCCTTCACTGCAGCCTTCATTGAGCCTTTGCTTTACGTTGCCTCACACCTACTTGTGTGTGGTACCCCCCACCCAGACTGAATTTATCTCACTCCATAGCAATATGGGAAGGATAAGAAAGAAAAAGAGAGACCGCAGTACATGACCATCTACAGAGAGCAGATAGATCCTCAGAATGGCTTTATTTCAGCTATGTTCCAGTAAAATCACTGTATTTCAGCCATGATCCGTTATAATGAAATCGCTCTCTTCTTACAAGTGGCCTGGGAAAGGCACAATCAAGGTCAAGCCTAACCGAGGAAATGTTTCACGTTCTTGCTGGCCCAGAAAGCTTCCCTCGGTCAGAAAGATCCACAGATAAAAGGCACTCTTTCCCACGTGATTTCCAAGCTTCTGTTTGCCTTTGCTTTCTTCACATAAGCACAGAAACAGGAGATGGTATGCAAACTTTACAGTGAGAAGAGCTTTGACAGTCTCAACGGGCAGAAGAATGTTTGCTTAATATCTTTCACATTTAGAGAGAACTATATTCCTCTTGAGATTACTTCTCTGCTTTGTTTTTATCTAAGGGATGTGAGAAGGGTAATTAAAAGGACATACTTGTCTGCAGCAACTCCCTAAACCCTAGCTACAAGATCTATACATGTCACCTCTTGATCCACACTATTTTTCATTACTACTTTTGTTGACACTATCTAGGTAGTGCTAAGTCCTCCAGCTCTACTGATTTCCTGTGGAAGACAAGATACTGGTTTAAACAGACTACATGACTGATGTAGTTTGGATTTCATGCTTTGCAGCTTTTCTGCGCAGGCTTTTCTCTTGAAATGTTGTAAGGTTGTTGCATTAACTGCACCCCCATTCTTTCCAGCTACCAAATACTCTTGGCTCCTAACAGTTTTCCCATCCCTGTTTCCAGAGGAGGTGGAACAGCCTTGTAACTGGCTTTTTATACGAAATTATTTTATTTTCCATCTTTTTACTACAGAAATGGAAAAAGTAAAAGTCCTATTACAATTACGCACCTGTAAACACAGTGTATATGGGATTGGGTCCATTAGCAGCCACCTCATAGTCCTCGTAACGGGTTTGGGACTTTTTGCCTGGCCACTGTAATGGGGTTGACAAAGGTGTCATGAAGGTTAACTTCTGCGCTTTCATTATCTTAAGGGTAGTGCACTGCTCCCCAAAGGTTTCAGAAAAGAAATGGTGAATTTATTAAAGACATGATGTGGTTTTGCACCCTAAGATATGTGGGTTAGCTTTGAAGGAAAATTTTGCCCCAGGTGATTTTGGATCAGCAAGAGATTCATCCTCAGATCATTTCAGCAGGTGTTGGGGGGCCATAAAGATTTCTGAACTTGATCAGGCTTCCTTGTTTTGCAAAATTTAAACAGCATTGTGTTTCCTGGTTAAAAGGAACACCACCTTTGGTCTTAAACCCTTCATAACCTAATAATACAACAGCAAAAAGAAGTATCTGCAAAGGACTGTAACTACCAACAGCCAATGGCTGTGATACAGCTCATTTAGAATAAAATCTAAGACCAAAACATTCTCCCCTGTTTCTGAAATGCTTTCCACACAAGCAATACCTTGCTAATTAATAAAGCTCAAAACAGATTCATTAAAAGAAGAAATTTGCCAGATTGTGGACATCAGACTGGAATGTGATTCATTAGAAGTAATAAAACCCCAATGCACCTGCAGCCTCCTCTGATTAAAAAAAAAAAAAAGAAAAGAAAAAAAGAGGGGCTTCCAGGTGAATTTTTTTTTGCATTTTTAAGAAGCCTTAAATCTGTAGGAGCTTGGTTGGTTACTTGATGGGAGTGCCTTACTGCACATGTTTATATATTTATTCACAGTTTCCATCCAGAATTGAAGAAATTCCTGTTTATCAACTAGAAATCATTTTTTGACAAGGAGAGGAACCAAACAGATATCTCTTTTTTTCCTAAATAAAACTGGTAATTTCTGTGGTCTCTTGAAGTGTAGGGGCTTATTTAAAACACTGGAGTCACTGGAAAGTAACATGAATGGTTTTGTAATGGAGGCCTTGAATACACACAGAGGTCTTTATCTGCCTAGTCCTTTATAAAATGACTGTGTAGCAAACTGCAGTACTCCTGAGAGACTTAAAGAAAGAAGGGTTGCCTAGATTTTTGTTTTAACATGAGTGAGTAATGCAGAACATAAAGTTCCTCCAAGCTTTGGCAAGAGCTCATAGGTAGAGCACAAGTAAGGCAAGGACATCCAGAGCCTCTAACCTACGAGTCATCTCTATTAGTAGGCTCAGCTCCTGGCAAATGCAAGTGGCTTAGTTTCACTCCATGAAAGAAACCACCATGTTATCTTATCTCCTGCTTGTCCCATGGTTCATGAACCCACAGGGACACTAACCAAGACTCACCTGAGGCTCAGTGACTTGCCGTACCACTGCCATGTACAGCCCATCACTTGGCAGACAACCAGACTGGTACCCACAGACAGGCATTAGGGCATCATCATATATCTTTGCTTAAACCCACCACTTAAGCCTGCGTTTTCTACTTTATCTGCTTGTACATTCAACTTGTACATTCAACTCTTATCCAGTTTGACAGAGTGTCGTGGTTTAACCCCAGCCAAAGAGTCGCTCACTCCCACCTGGTGGGACGAGGGAGAGAATCAGAAGGGTAAAAGTGAGAAAACTCATGGGTTGAGATAAAGACAGTTTAATAGGTAAAGCAAAAGCCGCGCACACAAGCAAAGCAAAACAAGAAATTCATTCACTGCTTCCTATCGGCAGGCAGGTGTTCAGCCATCTCCAGGAAAGCAGGGCTCCATCATGCTAACAGTGACTTGGGAAGACAAATGTCACCACTCTGAACATCCCCCCTTCCTTCTTCTTCCCCCAGTTTTATATGCTGAGCATGATGTCATATGGTGTGGGATATCCCTTTGGTCAGTTGGGGTCAGCTGTCCCAGCTGTGTCCCCTCCCAGCTTCTCGTGCACCCCCAGCCTGCTTGCTGGTGGGGCAGCGTGAGAAGCAGAAAAGGCCTTGACTCTGTGTAAGCACTGCTCAGCAATACCAAAAACATCCCTGTGTTATCATCAACACTATTTTCAGCATGAATCCAAAACACAGCCTCATACTAGCTTCTATGATGAAAATTAACTCTATCCCAGCCAAAACCAGCACACAGAGCAATCCTCTTAAAAAACTTAAAAGTTTTACAAAACTTCAAGTTTTTAATAACTAACAGCAGTGATGACCCTTGGATTTTGGATACCTTTGTCTCTCTGTCTGTGCACATATGTATAAATACACACAAGTATGCATATGTGTGAGTGGATGTAATGTGTATGACCACACATATGCTGTGAGCAAAATATATTAAGTACCAAATAAACAGAGAAGAACATCTAACTCCTGTTACAAAGACAGACAAGGCTGAATAAAGTCAGTTAAAGGACAGCACAGAACCAAAGTAATTAAACTAATGTCTTGCAAATATTTCCCTCATTACTCACTTGTTTACAGCGATTCTTAGCCTAGTTTTCCACAATTGTGCTTACCCTGCCTGTCCTATCTGTCCATCAGTTTACCCTAATTGCATTTGGCAGACAGTAGACATCTTTGAGGACATTCACACATATTTGCTGAAAATCAGAAATGTCTGATGGAAACGCAAGGAGAACTCAGCTGTTGTTCAATCTGTTTGGCAGCAGCTGGCTAGTCCACAGCCATGTGCTCTCTAGAAAATGAGTATGTATGTGTCTCTGCATCATGATGCACAGTGTCTTGCCCAACAGCAAAAAAACATGAGGGACCTTAGAGTACTGTGGAAGGGGAATAGGACCAGAGTGATAATTGACAGTGCTGTTGCAGGGGAGGCTGGCAGCGTAGATAGTGCTCAGGCCAGCAGGAATAGAGGTTACTGCATTGAGCTAAGGAATACGAGACACAGGACAACAAGCCTAGAGGAAATTGCTAATTCTGCTGTTCAGGGAGCTTCTATCTTAGCAGAAAAATACCAAATCCCTTCCCCCAGATCAGGCTTCTTCCAGTGCTCAGACTCCTCATCCTCTCACCATGGAAGGCCACAGATTCCACACCTGCTTCCCCAGGAAAAATTTTGTTTGAGAACTGCCAGAAGTCTAGGATGCTGCTTGCACCAGGAGAGAGAGCACTTGGCAGCCTCTAGCTCGGCTCAGATATCTCAGACTGTGATATGTCTGGGTTACACCAGCTCCTGGGACTAAATCCTCAAAGTCACTCCCACACTTGAGTTCCTTCCACGGCAGTGGAGTGCATCGCCTCCAAGCCACTGGCCTGGCCCCTCCAAAATATTCCTTCTTTTAATTGGCCTTGGCTAAGGAATGAGTGCAAATAAATCCAATGATATTGCAACTTAATGCACAGCATCTTCCTTAATGCATCAAATCTTTATATGACTAAACTTAAACTCTCAGGGATACAATGTAAAGCTAGTCAGCATCCATAAATCCAGCACTTGTAATGAAAATAATGTAGTAGAGAAAGACACTTAACCACATACAGAATAGCTGAAATTAATTCATGCTGTCTGCCCAACTACCTGCCAGAGAGGTTGTAATTCAGCTGACAGTGTTCTCAACAGATGTTGTCTGACTGTCAAAAAAATAAAATGTCTGGGTTCATTTCCAATATAGAAATGGAATGGAAATAAATATGAAATATTTTGCCATCTGTTACATTGCTGAGTCACTGGAGAATATCATCCCCAAATGTGCATACTTGTAGATAATTTGGTCTATAGCTGTCTGGCAGCTAGAATAAAAAAAAATTCTCCGAGGCACTGATTCCACCACGTTACAGAAGATATATGGAGACTGCTGTAAGAAGGAATATTAAACCCGAACACTAGAAGGCTACAAGAAACCCTTGAAGATATTGTGCTGTCTTATCACACATTAATTAATAACCAGATTTTTCCAATGAACCTCCTGAGAGCCTGTGGATATTGTGCTTTCCACCAAGTCACTTATTGCCTGGGCTCAGCCCACGCTTGCAGGGAGCTCCGTATGCTGCACAGTGGGGTGGGCTCAGGGGTGGAGAAGGGAGAAGGAGGGATTTCTCCCCAAGGAGAAAGAGGGGTTTCTTGGGGTGAGACTTTGCATTTATGTGCTGTTTGAACGCAAGCCTCTAGTGGGAGCCGCATGAGGCTTCAGGCAGTATGATGTCTACAGAAGCTATAGGTTATGCCAAGATAATTCATCTACTTCGAGTGGCTGTGATGGTACCCAGAGGAGCACTGAGCCTCCTTACTTTGCGTCCTTTTGTTCCAGGGTGTTAGTCACACCTTAGCACACCTGGCACTGTTTGAGGTGCCCTCAAGTGTCCAAGATCTCAAAATGGAGTTGGCAGACATGACTCATGGTCAGAGGCCAAGCAGGATAGTGCAGACCATGGCAAGTAGCAGCAAGTACCTGTGTTTATGCAACTGAATCCTGCCTTGTCCTGGTTTCAGCTGGGATAGAGTTAATTTTCTTCTTAGTAGCTAGTAGAGTGCTGTGTTTTGGATTTAGGATGAGAATAATGTCGATAACACACTGATGTTTTGGTTCTTGCTGAGTAGAGTTTACACTGGTCAAGGACTTTTCAGCTTCCCATGCTCTGCCAGGTGCACAAGAAGCTGGGAGGGAGCAGAGCCAGGACAGCTGACCCAGGCTGGCCAAAGGGCTATTCCATACCATATGACATCATGCTCAGTATATAAGCCGGGGGAAGAAGAAGGAAGTGGGGGACATTCGGCATGATGGCGTTTGGCTTCCCAAGTAACCGTTACGCGTGATGGAGCCCTGCTTTCCTGGGGATGGCTGAACACCTGCCTGCCGATGGGAAGTAGTGAATGAATTCCTTGCTTTGCTTTGCTTGTGTGCGCGGCTTTTGCTTTCCCTATTAAACTGTCTTTATCTCAACCCATGAGTTTTCTCACTTTTACTCCTCCGATTCTCTCCCCCATCCCACCGTGGGGGGAGTGAGCGAGCGGCTGCGTGGTGCTTAGTTGCCGACTGGGGTTAAACCACGACATGCCTATAGCACCTCTCAGATCACAAATGCATCATCTTATGGTTCACAAATTACTTTAATTATCAACAGCACTAAATGATGTAAAGCCAGTTCTACTAATTTTTCTGTCTTCAAGGCTGAACCATGGGCTTGGGCATAAAGCTGAATAAACAGACATGGCAGCTTTCTGGTGCCATAGAGAGGTCCCTTTCAGGGACCCATCCAGACTTGCTAGGGTGGAATTCACTCCCACCCATTCCTGCCCCACAGCACCACAAGAGATCCCTCTGCACACAGCATGCTTACAGGTGGCACCAGTAGGGTGCTATCAGGGTACTACTGGGAGGATAGCTCCCCTGCTTTTCACTTTCTATACATTCTGATCCAAAAGATATGAAAACCAGCAACATGCTGTAAGAATCCCTTCAGCAAACTCCAAAGAAATACCGGGATCAGCAATTCAGCCTGAGCCAAGCCAGCACCTTCTCAGAGCACAGCAAAGCTCCCTGAATGGTTTCAGGAGAGATAATGGATCCTTTTAGACACTGGCTTAGCATAAAAGAAACCGCAGTACCAGGAGATTAGTCCCTTTGCAACTCACATGAGACCAGTCGTGAAGTATTTGCCCATATTCTGCTCCATTACGTGGGGGCAATTCTTTCAAGTCTGTGGCATTAGGCCAAGGTTAGCTTTGTGCTACTGAGATTGGAATCAGTGCCTTCAGGCAAGCCCATCTCAGACTGTGTCCACTATTTACCTATTCATGCTTCACCCCATTCAAACAAAGAAGCGTGTGGGAGAGAAAAGCAACCTGATGGTGCAGCAGAACTGATTCTCTAGAAACGCTCTCTGCTGCTTCATGATATTGTTTCAACATGATCATTTTTTAATTGCTAATTTCTAAATGGTACCCAGCATCTGTTGCAAGAAAAGCCAGAGAGACCAAATAAGCTGGGACTATTGGCTCACACCTAGATAGCCTCGGAGGGTGAGGGCAGGTACACCCAAACGAGAGGGACACATCTCCACCCAATCCCATCAAAAAGTAATGTGTTCTTATCCCTGTGAGAGCATTTAACTATTAGCCAGGGTGTACCAGAAATACAGCACGAGAACTCACTCCTCTAAGACTCTGAGCAGCTTTGGCTTACTTTGAAATCAAAGGGAAATGTGAATGCCAAATGAGTCTCTCATCTGAGCTCATACCTGTACTTTAGATAATGTCTATAAAGAGTCTACATTTATGGGGCCAAAAAGTTAAAAACACTCCACTCTTCTGAAATCCAGCAATGTGAAGGGTGGTTGAGGACTTAAAATAATTCCAACCCATCTTACACATTTTTTGAAGTAATGTCACATTTAATGCCATAAAACCAAGGTTTGAAAAACAGCCTATTTGCAATGATGACATTTTATGAGTTGTATTTGGATGAAATGAACTCCTAAAAGAAAAAAAATGGGTTTGTAGACTGAGGTTGTTCAGCTCTAATATTGCTTAACACTGGAGATTAATTTAAAATGCTCTTACAGTTCATTTTGCAAATGAGGCAGATACAGGCACCTGTTCAGTTACCAGTAACCTAAAGTATACAGGATTGTGAGAGAGTTTTGAGACTAGGCACTAAAAGGAGCAAATATAGGCAGAACTTGGCCTATTCGGTTTACTTGAAGCACATGATGCCACTGAATTCAACAGAAATAACAGATAAAAGCCAGAAGACAGAAAAGAAGATGTGGCCAAAAACAAGCCACACAGGTTACACCAGGAATTAATAACATTAAACAGCAGAAAAGGACCACATTAGGCCAAGGGAGAGGGGATGAGATGGGGGAGAAGAACAACAAGTCTTCAAGAACAAACTCAGGAAACCAGACCAACTCCCCAGAAAGTAATAAGAGAGCTCAGAGAAAAATTCTAAGGTGTCTGTAGACAAATGCAACAACAAAGAGAGAGAAATTAAAGGAAGTTGAGACAGCAGCGGGGGGCGGGGGGGGGGGAGAAATAGAAATTAAAGCCATAACAGAAAAGCAAAGAGGTCTGTAAAGATTAATTAGGAAGGATGGTGTTAGAGAATAGCCCATATTCACTGGGAATTTGGAAGAGAAGACTCACTCACTTTAAGTCAAGTACCCCACGTGAGCCTCGTCTCCCTGAATGTCATTATTTGTATGTTTGGAATCTCTTGGAATTGAAGCAAACCTTTATTTCCCTTGGTCATGAGCATACTGTTCAGCAGCAGAAACTCCACTTATCACATCTCTCTGACCTAGCAGACCAGGTTTGCCTTTTGGCACAAGAGTAATGTTGTGGCTCTCATGCCCACCTTCCCTTGCATTTTGAACCCAAAATAGATGATTTTCAGCTTCATGAAGGTGCGCATGATTGCTATTTCTCCTTAATATTTTTAAATAGAAGCTTTGTCCATATTATCTCATCCTACTGTAAAGAGAGTTTCTTCAAAGGTCTGGTCAGAGTTCCTCCCTCTCCCCTGTGAAGGTCCTAACCTCTTCTCCATCTTTATGTTCCACGTGGTCATCATGTCTCCCAGGACATCCAAAAAGTTTTGAACCCTCATGGCTGTCCCCTCTTCCAGCCCCTTCTGTCAAGACAAGGCTGCACTTAGACCCACTCCCCCTTCCCGCCACCAAGTTTTACCCACTTTGGTATCAGGGAGCTATCTAAGAGAGAGGTTTACATATTTTTTTCCCTTAAATTGCAGATGTCCAAGGCAGGATCTGTGTTCCTGGGTAGCAGACACTGTCTTTTCCTACCACCTAACTCCCCAGGACACACCAGGGAAGCACCCTTGCAGTTTGCAAGGTGTCCTGTGGGAACCTCCCCACACCTCTCTGTCCACAGCTGAAAGGTCCGGGATGAGCCACCTCACTCAGAGGATATCTCATTGGATAACTCATTGAATAGGCTTTGCAAAGGTAAGCGAGAGCTCTGGAGGGCTGGAGTTTTTTCAGGTAATAATATTGGCAGCTATGGTATCTCTCCTCTCCTTTCCTTTTTCCTTCTTTTCCAAACCTTTTCTTCATGGGTTTTCATTTGCAGTACACATATATGCATACAACTCATTTTTCTTGAGGGCAGTCTTAAGTATTTCTGTTTGTGATATTGGTGATGAGTGATTTTTTTCCTATCTTGCAGAAAGGGAAACATCTGAATTCCTTTTCTAATGCTGGCCACTACATGTACAAGCTCTTCTTATACTCTCCCCAAAGCATCCCCTGCAGCCATCGCTGGATATTGGCCCTGTGGTCCAGCCCAGCGTGACTGTTCTTATATTCCTGCCTCCTCAAAGCAAATATTCTTCTGGGAGTGGATGCAGCAGCTTTCTAAATGTTCCCAGCCTGTGCCTGTGTGCTATTTCTGCCTGTTAGAAAGGGTCAGCTTGACTCTCACTGGCCTGGATATGTACAAGCCAAAAGGATTAGCTAGAATAAGACTTTAAAAAAATGCAGTGACACTTTATTCACTGCAAGAGGGAGATGCAGCACCATAACAGGTACTCAGCAATGTGCTAGAACTGGAGGTTTTTAAAATTCATCTAGACAAACCTATGTCTGACCTGATCTAGTGAAGGTGAACAGTCCTGTTTTCACCAGGCAGTTCCCACCAACATCCCTCTCAAGTGGTGTTTCCACAATTTCAATGAGAACATTTAAAGAAAGAGGACAGCCCTGAAGTGGCTTTCAATCACTCAGATAGACCCCATCAAACAGATTCAAACTCTCCAGTTGAGTTTACCCCCTTTATTAACTCCTGCAGCTTGCAACAAAGGCGCAGTCTGTCCATCTCGTTTAGACTGGAGCTGTTGGGGAGAGGTTCTTAGCAGACCCCTTACTGTCAGCGCTTGAGTGTCTTATGGGCTTCTCACATTGGGCATGATCAAGTTTGTGTTTTTTTTTTTAAATAAAGTATAATGCAAAACAAAATAGAACCTGAACTGTCAGATAGTATGCAGGTTGGCAAATACAGAATAATGAACCAATTCATAGATTCTTACACAATACATGGGCTGGTACAAAATAAACATGTGAAAACCAGGTAAAATGCTTAAAAGCAAAATAAGGCAGCAAGCTACATCTCCTTTTTAAATGTATTCCTCTAGGAAAGTCAGTACTTGCTGTAATTTAGAGTGCTTGTTTAATATTGGATTTTTTCCTCCAAGAATAGTGAATGTTTTTATTAACTGAGCAAGCAAAGGTGCACTTGAAAACAGGCTACGAGAGAAGAAGGCTTACCTACTAATGCCACAGTGAAAGTCTCCCACTCTGACGCATGTGGATGAAATCTCCACATGCTTTATTTCTAGGCCTTCTTTGGCAAATATGGCCAGCAGGAAAGAGGGAGAGAAAAAAAGAAGAGGAAGAGCTTAAGGGAAAAAAAAGGTAGAGTAAGTCTGTGCAGCTTGTTTTACTTCTCTGGTGAAATAACCATTTGTTTCCAAGTAGCCCCATAGCTCCCAATAGCCCTGACTGGCTATTACTCCACTGTTCTGGCAAGTTGCTAATGGCTTTGCATTTTCTCTTATTGTCAGCAAGAGCGGCTGGAATTCATTAAGAATTATACAAATAGCCCCCGTGCTTTCAAACTAGATTTGGGAATACACTCAGAAGTGATCAGTGATTTCAGACTTCTGTTAATTCTATGGTAGCCCATCATAATTATCGAAGGATTGAATAAATTAAAAAACACTTGGTAAGTTGTGAAAAGCTGTATGTATGTGTAATAAAGTGCCATGTAAATGTAACAGAGAATATCAGTTACATTACAAGAGTTATTATTTTGTAACTGTTGTATTTAAAAGTTCTATCAAGAGCAAAAATAAACTAAAAAGATAACATTTGCAATAGCTATAAACTAAAAAAACCTGTTCCCTGAAAGTAAAATCGAATATTTGCACGCATTCACATACTTTTAACTGACCATAAAGATCTAACAGTGGCAACATTCACTTATAAGAGTTTCTAGAGGAATAAGAGAACCACCAGACCCAATCCTTTCTCTGAAGTGAGAAGAATGCATGCTGAAAACCCAGAGGACAGCTCAGGGGGCTGCTTGCAGAGAGATTAGATACCACATAAATACATTATATTGACTCAAACACAGGGATAGAAGTAGAAAATGTGGCCATTTAGGTTTTATTTTTTCTTCTATTACTTCTCAGCATGTAATATGTTTTTAAAGAGACAGGAATGCACTGAAACATTTATTTCAGATTCACACAATTTAGTCTTCACATGCAGCACTCGATACCTTCCATGCATTTTTCCTTACCTGTGTGTATTACTTATAACCCGATATTGAACTAGATACTCCCACTCCAAATGCATGAAATGCTTCTTGAAATGAGGCTGGATCCCAGTGAGGACTACCAGGCTATGGAATAATCTCCCAAAGGAGGGTAAATTGCTTCAGAAATTGAAAATTAGATCAGAGAAGATACTAGGAAATATAAACAAGAAAATAACCTACTACCGCAGAGACAGCATCTGGCCAACCTGTAATGGCTGATGTGGTATTCTGCAACTTGCAATCCTTGGCCATCCCCAGGAAGGCACCCGAAAAATATTGGACCTACTCACCTGGTCAAACACATAGTATGGGCTGACCTACTGACAGGCCCTGGTCTTCTACAGATGATGCAATTCACTTAATCGACCATTTTTCTTTCACCTGAACTTGACAGACAACGGTGTGTACATCACAATAACAAATGAAGTGTGAGTTGGTGAAAGAAAACGGGCACAAGAGCTCGCAGTGGTGCAATGCTTCTCCTGCCATCGATCCAGCCTCCTGCCACTGTCCCCTTCACCCAAAAGTCAGCTCCCGCTCCTTGCCTTTGCACCCCTCGGTGGTCCCACACCCTGCACTGCTGTTGCACAGGATGGGGAGACAGGACCGAGACCCACAATCCTCTAAGAGGAAATTTCCCTAGAGTTATGGAAGGAGAAGACAGTGGCCTCAAACACTGGTGAGAGGCACTGGGCACGCTGCAGGATTGGGTCCCAAGAGAGACAAACCTTAGGGAAAATGCCTGTTGAACTGAATGTGATCAGATGATGCCAAGGGCTTAAGCTGTGGCTGACTGAACTGAACAAAGCCTGGCAGGTGAGGACATGGCCATTACTACAATAAGTCTACGCGTTTTGATCTATACTATAAGGATGAGCATTATCAGCAGTAGCGATCAGGGCACATACATTCCCCTGGAGATTAATCACTGTTTGGAAAGAGCTGAGGGACAGAGGGCCTTAGGGCATTAACCCCAAATGGCCATTAATCCTCCAAAACGCCGTCTACCCAGGCCTTTACCACTATTAAAAGATAAAAAAACTTTGAAAGGGAAAGGGACAGAAGGAGAAGAACTGCCTGAAAATCAGTTATTTTCTTCTTCTTTCATGTGGGACAGCTCAGATCTGTATAACAAGACACATCAATCAACTGTTTTGAGACATTGAACTTTACTGGGACATAAACAATTCTCCCTTTTCCTCCTTCCCTCTCCATTAAGAATAAAAATAAATACGGTGCCTAGAAGAAAATGAGTCAGGGAGAGGAACTGCGATACAGTGTTGGGCTTTAAGCTTGCATGTTTCATCCGTTAAAAGGCCACGTCGATCTGACTGCTGTGATCAGTTTTGGAAATTCAAAATAGAAAAAATGATCTTCGTACTAGGTGCAACTGACTCCCAAGATATCTGTATACATATAAAGTGAAATAATTAGACCTTGGATGAAAAATCTTGACAGTACAAAGAAAGACCATGATCTAATATCAGAACAAAGTTAACAGATGTCATTAAGTGAGACGATTAGCCGATGACGGAAGGTCGCACCCAGTTTACTTTTCACAGTTGACAGATCAAAGTTATTCGTTCAGTTTGAGCAAAGACTGAATACAGTTACCCTAGGAAAATCCTTTCACATAACATTAAGTGTCTCTCTGTCTTGTGTTTCTTAGACGTGAATTGTCAGGAAAAATACCAGTGAAACAGTACAGAGCAAGGGCAAACAGCTCACATAGTACTGAATGGAAATTCCCTTAGTGGTAGGTAAAAATAAATGTGTAATTGTATCCAGCAGCCTTTACACTCATGTGAATCACATGCCTGAGATATTATGAACCTGACTCCACTGCAAGTTACGCAGCTGTGAATCGGAGAAGCCATTACGCCAGGTCCCGAGCCAGATCCGGCCCCCCAGGTCTCCTCTGATGCCAATTCTCGCAGGCCACCGAGGGGCTCCCCTTGCCCGTGTCCCCCTCCCTGCCCCAACCCCTGCCCCACTATCAATGAAACACGATTATCCAGCACCAGGGCACGAGGCCAAGGAGCATCCCCATTGTGGGTAGGTGCAGGCTGGGCAGGGCTGGGAGTCTTAGGTGATGGGGGAACAGGGGATGGGCAGCACAGGGAGAAACAGAGCTGCCTTTTCCCTTGGCAAGCACCAGCCCAGCACCCAGGGCCCATCCCACGCTTTGGAGCCCCAGTGGGTCCCCACAAGTCAGTCTCCATCAGCATCAGCAGTGCTGTGCAGCATCACCAGCACACCAGTGGTGGGAACACACTGCCGCCCAGCTGGGTGTCATGCCCCTCCTGCCCAGTTGGGCCTCCGGCATGGCTAATGAATGCTGCAAATAGCAAGCAGGGCCATCATAATTTCTTTTTTATTATTAAATTTTTATATAGCATCTGTCCGGGTTTTGGATAGTTGCTGTTAGTGTTGGGTTTTGGTCCTAGTTTTTCTTGTTTGCTCTCCAGAACTGGGAGGAAAGAGAATATTTAAAACTCAGATTTTACACCTGACCTCTTTTGTACCTTTTCTACTATAAAGCATAATTAATTTTATATTGGATTTCACTTAGGAAGACACTGAATTTATGCATTTGTAATCTTGAAATCTTCAGTGAAAAACACACAGGAGGAATCCTCAACTTCCGTAAATTCACTTTGCTTCAACCGTGCATCCAACACTTGTCCATTTACTTAGCTACACCATCAAATAATACCCCGTATAGAACTACACTTCTTTTCTTCTGTCCATTCAATCTACAGGCTGGATTAGGTTGATTTAAAAACTACGAGCCTTTATCTCAATGCTGCCCATTTTGTATCAAGCTTCCAATAATGCACATGTCCCACCTAGGGAAAAATGAAGCTGCAGCCTCCAAATAAGCCACAGAACAAGTATTAAAAATATGCTTGTACCATAACAAATAAAGGGAAAAATAGCACATTTATACTGTAATAAAAATATTCACAAATGCAGTGGAGTAGAGTTTCAATAGGCTGCGGTTCAAATATTCTACAAAACTCTATGTCAGCTAAAGTTACCATTTGAATGCAGAGAGCCTAACATTAAAGAATGTTTTAAAATGCAGAAAGATTATGCTGGCCACTGCCCTTTGCAAGCTGGGGAATTTGTTGCCTGCCAAACCTGCTGCGGGATGAGAATCAAGACATTCAGACCCTGCCGGGGAAGAATGATTGCTTCATTGTGTGAAGGTATTTCTGTTACATGCAGCACAATAGCAGGGTTCTTCATCAGAGAAGCGCACAGTGGATTATAAAAACTCTTAACTCTGTGGTCATCAGGAATTTTAGCAGTATCAAAGTAAGAGGACCAAAGAAAGTGGTGCCTAACAGAGAAAAGAAAGGGAGGGCTTAACCTTTGTCCTGAGGGTGATAAAATAGCATCACATGGCTGAAAATCAGTCTAACTTCAGCCATGTGATGCAGTTGACACAGTCACTTTTGTGAAAGTTACAGGATGGCATCAGTAGTTAAGAGGTCATATTTGAAAGGACTTTCTAATTATACCATCAAAATACTGACCGGAATACTCTGTGAGGTTTTACTATGTAGCTACAAGCCTGGGTATGTATGTTCCTCTGTGCATTAAACACCATTGTTCATTCAAAAGAGCAACAGGCAGACCACGGGAACTACAGTGTGCAATTGAGACATTTCCTTGTGGTAAGGGTAACATAGCAAATCTTACATGTCATTGCACAGAGCCCATCCCCACCTGCCTCAGCACTTTTACCATGCTAATTACAGCAGTATTTAGGTGGAATTATGAGTGGACTTAATTGGCAGAAGACAATTTCTAGAGGGATCACTGAAGACATGGACTGAATTCTCTGCTCTACGTGTTGCTGTTGTTGAGAGAGTGTAAAAATGTGTTTGTGTGCTTCAGCTTTCTTTTGAGAGAAGACATGTTCCTCAAAGCAGCAAGAGCTGTTTGTCACCACTGCTGGTGGATGTTCAAACAGACCTGTTTCAACTGGCTTTACCTATGGAGTCAGTAATTGTTCTTTATTTCCTCTTCCCAATTTTCTGCTCTCATTCTCCTCAATACAGTCCACCACAGCCAATCCATCCATGTCTTTCTTGGTAAACCCAGCTCCTCACCACTCACCCCTGAGTGCTAACAAAGGTCCTCTCCTATGCCTTCTCTTGCAGAAACCTCATCCACTTGTAGACATGTGCCTTTTTCCTGAGAACTCTCTCTCTCCAGACTTTCTATCTCCGCCTGTACAGCTCCCTGAATCCCTCTCACTCGGGCATTTCAGCCTCCTTGGCCTTCTGCTGAGATCTGTGTGATCAGAACTCATTTCCTAAACTTTCCTTCTGAAGTTTTCCTGCTTTCCCACCACCACTGGCAACACCAAGAGGTTTTTCACAATATACCCCACACCTTTAGAGCCACCAACTCTTAAGAAATAGGTGATAAAGCTGTCTTTCACCTCTTAAAAACAAACAGTGAGCTTCTTTTTAAACTGACCTCTCATATTTATTACAGTAACTTGGACAGATCTGAAAATTTTCTCCATGGTTTTGTGATCATATTCCTCCATGCTGAGTGATATAACATCAGATGACAGTTCAAGATCCAAGAGCATAAACTGCCATAAGAATCTGTAAACCAGCACAACATAAATTTCTCCCACATCTCCTAGACAATTTCCCTGAGTGTCTCTAAAGGGGAACAGGCAGACATCCCAAGATGAACAGCCCTTAAGCACAGATTTTGCAAAAGAGTAGTTTGCCAACCTGGGAAGGGTACTGAATTTCAGCACCCTAATCCCACAGTAATCTGGAAAGCAGATGAGTGATTCCAGTAACAACTTTCCCAACTTGCCTGTACAAGTAAGAAGAAAGGACCGAAAGATAGGTCCAGATCAGTTTATTCTGCAAAATACTCTGAAAAAGCCCAGAAGCGTACAGAGGACAGGAACTCCCTTGTTTTGTTTTGCAATTATCCTTTGGTTTCCCAGAAATCTCAGATCTAATCTGTCACATTATTAAGAATGAAAGAAGCCAAATTTACAGTAAGCCTTCTCCTGCCTACTTAAAAAAGAGGTACAAAGTTGGGAGAGCAGTACAACCTTCCCATGCCTGTGACCAGACCTGGGGAAAGGATCCCATGCACAGTTAATAGTGCAGTTCATTGCCTTGCCCCACCAACGGCTGCTCCGTGGTGGCTATTAAGTAATTCCAGTGATGACAAGCAGCTCCTGAGCCACAGATGCTTTGCTGAACCCACTGCTTGCTGGGGAGCAACCATCAGCTATTAAACCATTGTGCCACAGGCCACCCAGGCCTTGCTGGATAGTAACCATTCTCTGTCACTGCTGGGTCATCTCTTTGTCCTAGATGATTTAGATTTTAGCTGGGCATTGAGAGCATCCACCCTGGCCCAGCGCCCCTGCCCCGGGCACAGTTACTTGGTGTCTGCCACCCAGCCAGCCACGGCTCTCACCATCACAGCATGCACTGTCATGCTTTTGGTACCTGAGCCATCCTGTTCACCTCTGAAGCCAGTATGTCTTACCACATAAATGTCCCTTCAGTCTATTTATAAAGCGCATACTGGTAACATCACTCAATGTTGTTCCCATCACAAGATTTTATAACAGGAACAGGAGGCTAACCCCAAATCATTACTTCCAAACAAACATCATCTCTCCCCTGTTTTATTGCGAAGTCTGTTGTTTTCTGATGTTATTTTTAAGAGGAAGAGCATGCAACACATCCCAGAACACATTGCTTTGTTCAAAAGAAAGAGAGGGAGTTACTAACCACAGCAGCGATTCAAAACTAATAAACACATCATTGTACCCAACATTCATGGAAAGGCTTCCTGTTGGAGGGAAAATCAATGTCCAGTTCAACACATACTCTTCTTTTCTTTTTTAAGGAAAAATTATATTCTCTTGGATATTGAAAGTCACTGTTTATAGCCAGGTTCTAAATTCCTGAAACCTAAGATGTATTATGGGAACTTTTAATATTAACTATATTTAGTGGGCATTTTATTGTCCATACAGGCAATGCTATTAAAAAATATTTCTTTCCTAAGCTATATATATATGTGTGTGTATATGTGTGTGTGCACTCTTGAAGAAATTCATACGGTCAGCAAAAAGGCTTTGGGTTTTATTTTTAAATGAATAGAAAAGCTCACAAGATCTTATACTAAATGCAAAGAAAACCAGAAATGGACAAAGCATTTGTGAATGCAAGCAGCCAAAAGAGTTTGCAATCTGAGTATCAGCCAAATCGGTCATATATGTTATAACAAAGTTATTGTTAGTTTTTGCCCACACACCAAGAAAATGTTTCAAAGGCCTGTGTCTCTTCAGACTTCTAACTCAGGAAATAGTTAGGGTTTTTTTTTTCCATACAAAAGAGCAAGCAGATACGTTCACATTTTAAATGAGGGGAACAAAAGCATAAGAACAAAAGCAACATTTCTGCGTGAGCACGTGTTTCCCTCTGTGACAGTCTGCGCTGAACAAAACAGCAGCCTGGGTCTGCAGGCACCAGAGGGTTGGGAACTGTAAAAGTGCAGCCTGCAGAAAGCAGAGATGACAGCTGCCCAGCAAAACTGCACACAAGGAGGTGAAAGGGGTATCTCCAGCCACCTCCACTGACACAGACACTGAAATGTCTAGTCGAAATGCCTGGTCAAAATACTAGGAGGTGAGCTGTGCTTTCCTTTTTTTCTCTCTTACCAGTAACCTGTGAGGTTAGCTACACAAGAGTAGCTCTCTCGCAGCCATCTTACACAGTGTGAAGGGACCATGGAAGGAACATACTCCACCGTAGGCTACAACCCTTTCAACAGTCCTTGCTACAAAAGTGGTTGACATGGGTTTATCCCATTTATGCTGCACTCAACATCAGCTGCTAGGGAGCAAAGAAATGTTTGCCAATAATTATTGCTTTCAACCAGTAGTCTTCCTAGTACAGAGAGAGGTCTTACAAGTTGAGGACTGCAGAACTGACATCACACTAAACGTCAAAAGAGAATACAAATATTGAGCCTTTTTTTGTTTCTTTTCTTCTGAACCTGAAATGTAGGTGTTATCTCTTTAAAAGAGGAGAGTGGCAAGCCCTATCTCTAGTAAATTTTCCTATTTTGTGCAAACCCTCATGTTGTCTTATCTTACCAGGGGATCTGTTGCACAACCATCACTCACAAAAGAGATCACAAGGTCATGCAAATCTCGTAATCTGTCTGTGGTGAAATTTCAACCACCATACAATGAAAGACTCCTTGGTGCGATCACACTGACCTGATTTCTTACAGAGGTTTCAGCAAAGCTCCATTCTGAAAGGACAGAAAAAACATGCCTGATACTGCCACCATCACATAGACCTACTTAGGTTGATCTGGTGAGCCCTCTTCATCCAGTCAGCCAACCACACAACCCAGTGTCTTACAGGTTGTACCATGTAGGAGGAGAAGCTGGTGCTGGGCTCGGTGGCCTTGATGCACTTCTGCACAACAAGGAAGAGCTGATTGCCAGGGGCAGGTCAGGGTGCATCAGAGAGACAGCTCTTCTTATGGGTCTTCAAGTTCTTTAACTCACCAGCTCATCCTGGAAGTCCTATCTCTTCTGCCATGCTCAGGTGCAGTTCAGGCTGCGTTCATTTTTTCTTCTCCATGGTATGATACTGTTTCTTACCTGTCCCCACACAGGTATGCACCTAAAAAGCAGACTGCTGCAGCTTTTCTGCCACGGGCATTCAAACTGCTGAGTCTTGCAGTTGCCTTTGTCCTGGGGGGAAAAACCTGTCCTACAGCTAACAGAAATGGAAGGCCGAAGTTAAATCTGTCTTTCATAACAAGATTTAATCCAATTTATAGCTGGACTTAATGTGAAACTGAAGAAGTGTTATGGCTTAGAAGGAATATCAGCAGCATCTCAGACAGAACAGTCCTTGAGTATAAAGGTAAGTCTCCCGAGGGTGAGGTGTTTGATTCAGATGGACAAGCAGAGCTGGGTTTATTATCCAAACTTCTCCAGCTTGCAACACTGGGCTGGAAATCTCATGAAAACATGATTTATTGGAAGATTTCTAATACTTCCTGCTTCTGCCGGGGCTGGAAGTACCACAAGAACTACATTTCTGTGGTATTTTGGTATTTCTAGTTGTGGTCCCAGCTGGAACTGAGAAGGGAAGAGGCACACACACTTGGAAATGATATTTTTTGGTCATCTGCATTCTTTTTGAATCACGGGAAAGATTTTTTCTACGTCCAGTTTGTGGCAATATGTTTTGGGGAGGTATTCTCATTCTAGCAGAGTTCGAAATGCTACATAAAGTCATGACTTTTCAGTTACATAAAATTTGCACTTTAGGTCGGAATTTTATGAAAAATGCCTCTCTGGCTTACTGTTTTATATTAACTCTACATAGTTCTGTAACATAAGAATTTCACGATGTCAGTCATGCATAATAATAATATAGCAATCTAAAATAATAATGTAATAAATCCACTCACTAGTCATCATGGGCCAAATTCTGGCAACCCTTTGTGAAAATGTGCTGCAAACACATGTACAAAAAGTCTCTTAGCTCAGGCCTGGCTGGCTTCAAGCCAAGAAGTTATCTAACAGCAAATCAACAGACAAGTGTCACCAAAAATGTCTAATAGCTAAACAGCTCTGCTGTGAGCATAAGTTATTCCATTTTAGACGTGGAAAGGTTTAATTGGGTTCGATGCAATTAACAAACCTTAATTATGAGTAATTTGTTAGTCATGCTTACTTTTGGCTAAGCCTTGCTTTTTTCCTTCTCTCAGCTTTCCCTCTTGAAACACCTGCAAGGAGATTTGCAGGGGGAGCTAAGCAGGGGGGTTTCTGGCCAGAACTCTGATAAAATGTCTCGTTGGTACAGATTTTAATTGTTTTTATGAAAACAGCTGCTCTCCTTAGAGAATGTGCCCGTGGGCAAAGCCATTTTCACTTCTAACAAGGGCCTGAGGAGCTGCACTGGCAAAAATCACCTGCTGGAAATAGTGAATCAGTACGTCTCCAACCCAGCGCGGTGCTGCTCTCCGTCTCATTAACCTGGTCGCCCCTGCGTCTGCGCTAGGCAGGTCTCGGTCATCTCTGCTGGAGAAATAGCCTGGACTGCTCCCCACTCGGACGTAATAAGAGCTGGGGCAGCAGTCCAAAGCGGGGGGTAGGTGCCTTTGAATGACCTGATGGAATATGCCTCCATGCTGTGCTAAATACCCTGCTTCCGCTGGGAGTGTAACTTGTGCTCTCCCTCCAGCTCTCCTGTTACATGGTGCATATCTTGAACCATCATTTAGCTCCCCAAACTTTAACCGTATCAACTTTCTAAATACAGGCCAGTCTCATATTACTGCTTAACCCAAGTCTTTGGAATCAACAAAGAGGATGAATTTTACCCATCTGTTTCAATCTTTATATGAAGATAATTGCAAAGAACTAGAAACGAAGCAATTTTGACTCTGAAGAAAGAAGCCTGAGACTGAAACCCAGGGTTTACTGGAGAAAAGGTCTCACGGATGCTGATTGTGCTCATGGCGGGACAAAGAAAGAGCAGTTCCTCCCGACGCGAGCTCAGATTATTAATTCTCCACCGCCAACTGTCCTGGAGGCTATGGACACTTGTGTTCCACTTCACTGCTGTTTTGCAAAGTGTGCTCTTTGAATAGAGGGAAATTTTACTCTGACTACTCCACTCAGTGGAGCATGGCTTGGAGACTCCCAAGCTAATGGGAAAAATGTTAGTCCAGAGGTGGAAGCCGTATAGCATGACCAAAGGTAATCCTCTTTAGCGGTGGTGTGGAGGCAGGCTAACAGAGCAATATTATTTTCAGGCCCACACTTAAGACGACTGCACGTATCAGTGCTGATGAATGCTAACTCGGGTGGCTCTGCTGTATTCTCCTTTGCTTGGCATGGCCAGACAGCCTGTGTGCCATTGCAGTCTGCAGCCTTCTCTGAAGCAAGCAGTACCAGGTCTGATGGTGTAAAAACAAAACCATGGGAATGCCATACTGCTTTCTGAAATGTAGGAGAAAAAAGAGAAATCCATGATTGGGCTTCTCTGAGCTTATCTGCAAGGCCCTGGTATATTCTGCTGAACTACCTATTCAGACATATTTTATGAGGCTGCCTATAGATTTGTACAGAAATCCCTCCAGTTGCTCTTATTCCCTCTGATCTCTTCCATCACCTCTTGACTACATGCTCCTTATGGCAGTTAACATCTCCCTCTTTATGTCTGGTAGGTACCCAGGACATCGCTGAGAACAGGTCCTCACTACTGAAAGCAACAGGTTCTGTCATAGATCAAAATTTCTCTGCTTTCAAACTCTCCAGTCTGAGATGAACATCATGAAAGTCTGAAGTTCCTTTTCCCCAGGGACATGACAGAGAGGGACAGATTACCTGGACCTAAAAAGTCAAAACCTTATTAGGTTTTATATGAAAGTCAATTTAACCTTTAATGGCAAAACATCTGATGATTTTGTGCCTGATAGACCAGATATTTCCAATCAAAAAGCAACTTTGTGGCAAAAATTTACAGTTACCAAGGCCCCTCAGAAATATTTAAAACTCTCATGAACATAACCAGAGAGTAATTAAGCTTTGGAAAAGAAATCTCTGCAGCAACAGTGGTTATGTGCTATGTCCTCATTCGCTGGGTTGGAAGCTAAAATCTAACAAGAGGACTTGCAGATTTAACATAAAATAACAGCCAGGGAATATAAATAAAATGTAATATAGCAAATGGGGAATAATTATTTTGTGGATTTATGACACCTGCTTCCCCATTCCATATTCAGCACTGGTAAGGGAAAAGAAAAAGGTATTCACAGAGGTGAAAAGTTCTCCTAATTTTTGTTATTATTATTTTTCAATTAATTTCTAAGTATGTGCTTACCAGCAACATAGTATTGTGAAGAAAAAAAAAGACTGGGCTATAAATAATATTTCCCCTCCCAGGAGTTTTCCTAAGCTGCAAATTTTTTGCTGTTGTCAGAAATGGGAAAACCCAGAAAAGATGCAAGTTTTAGATTTGAACTTCATGTGACATTTTCAGGATCTTGCTTTTATTAGACTCTTTTAAAATACTGACAGCGGTCTTGCAAAAAACCAGCACTGTTTTCACATTTATTCTCTATCTCAAGTACATTCAGGTGCGTAAGCTTTTATACAAATTATCGTGCACGTGTTAAAGTGATTAACAGCTTCTGCCTTATTGTCTTTTCCATCCAGTCTGTCCTGAAACTGTTTTCTAAAAGTACAGTGTCTCATATCGTAGCAAGTCAAATATTGTTATAATCACCCCACCTCCACAGCCAGGGGTGACTCCGGTATCGGCAGGTTGCACATCTAGCGCTGTTTCAGTTAGTGATGGGTGAACTCCCAGGCGGCAGCGATAAACCCCTGAGACATTTCCCTGCCTCCCAAGGAATGCGGCGGGGTCACGGCTTGAATGGCCTCAGATACTACAGCGACGGGCACCCTGGAAAGGCTTATCAATAAATAAAGCCATGACTTTTGGTGCTTAATTAAACCCGAGGGACAAAATCCTGTTGCCATTAACAAGCAGGGAAGAGGGATAACTGCTTCATTTGTGAATGCAGGAAAAATACCATATTGATAAATAGGTCTGTGGGTTTGACACCAGGGCAGTGACTTCTTCCATGTTTTTGAGATCCTGTGCTGGTTTATTTATGCATGACGCAGTCCTTGCAAAAGCAAAAAGATTTTCAGAACAGATGCCAGAGGATGGACAGACAGCAGGACACAAGGACTCTAGCCTGTATTTGCTGCCCAAATGCTTGCCCCTGAACTCCCAGCAGTCAAGAAACTTTGTGAATGACTTTAACCTTTGCTTCTCACAAAATGCACTTTACTTTGATCCTTGAACCATGATCAATAGAAGGTGCAGAATGGCAGGGAAGAATTTTTCGGCTCAGGGGGAAACAATGTAGTTCAAAATGCTCAAATAGCCTTAAAAATCTCCCACTAGAATGTGTCTGGGGATTGCAGACCAGTTACTTACGTCTTCCTGATGGTTTCAAATAATATCGTGAAGTCAGTTCCCCATCTTCATTCTGTGGGAGGAGAACAAGACCTGTATGCAATAGGGACATTTTCCTGTAGCAGCAGAATTCCCTTTGCTTGCACCCAGACTGAATTTAATCCCCTATCCTACAGGTACAACAAACTGGATGCAGGTGCCACACAGCTACATTGCCTACCGCATTATGCCAGAGGTTCCTACACACGAAGAAAGGACGTTCAACAAATAGCTACATCAGCTGAGCAGTGCTTCCAAGATGAGTTGGAAACCGCAGGAAAAATGTATTTTTTGTAGCAGAAATAGCAGCATTTCACAGTCACGCAGGGAGGTTATTTCCAAGAATAAGAGCCACAGGCATGTGTACAAATTAACTGGTAATAAACATTCTGACTTTGGTTTCAGTCACTGAGCCAAATTCTGTTTGACGCTATATCTGAACCATCTTCAGACTGATTTGCTGTAACAGGATGCTGCGATCCTGAAAATTATGGGCTAGATCCACAGGTGGTTTAAACAGATGCAGTTCATTTTATTCTAATGTCAAAAGCATGCCACAGTAGTGGGTTAGAGAACTAGTTCCTTTACTTTTCTCCATGAAAACACCAGGTTGGCCATATTCCTGGCTTGACCATGTTGAAGAGCTCTCAGGTTTGCAGCCAGTGGAGGTCACTCAAAGGAGCTACAGCTCCTGACACGTTCACTACTCTAAGGTTGAATTCAGTGCTCATCATCTCACTCCTGCCCAGCAGTCAGAGGAGCTCAAAGATGCTGTTACAGTCCAGCAAGAGTGACAGCACTGGATGGTGTCCCCTGACTACACATTATCACATTTGCAAACTATCAGCTCTTGTAGTGCCATGCTGAGAGTCAAGACCTTGCAGGGAGGTGCTTGGACATCTGCTGCCTGCGTCATTCCTCCCTATCTAATCCTCCAGCAAGTTATGGAGGAAACGAAGAGCTTCAATATTTACTGCAAATCAAGCAACAAAAAGGTGAAAGGAAATATTTTGGCTCCAGTTGGAGCCTTCTGATGGACATCAGAGTATACTGGAGGACTTTGAATGTAAATTGTGCCCATGGTCCAAATGAACACACTTGCTCTCCTTTTCTGTAGCCCAGTGATGGACAGTCCTCCCAAACATCTGTCTTACGGCCGTCTTGCTAGCAAATACGAACTCAAACACAGCTGTAGCATTTGTATGTGCAAGAGGCAGATCCATTAGCAAGGCTCATGCCGTGCCAATTCTCACAGTTTTGGCATGGTGTGAGAAGGACCCAACAGCTAAGGGGAGGAGGAGATCAGCGAAACAAAGAGTTAACTACTTCAGTGCTGTGTAGGGGGCAGGAAGGGTGGCACAGAACCACACTTCTGCTCTGTGTCTCTCCTCACTGAAATACTGGTGACAGCACAGATGCTGCGGCAAAGGCCAGCATTAAAGGAGTTAAGAAATTGTCCTCTCAGCCTGCTATTCACTGTTCAGCTTATACACGTGATAAATGCGATGCCAAGGTTTACTAGATGAGTATCTCATAGTAATTGCCAGCTTTATCAGCCCATGTCTTTCAAGGGATAAGAAATGCAGAAGTGTTTTATAAGTCACCATGCATCTGCTGAGCTAAAATACCCGCTGAAGTTTAAGCTGACATTTTTCCCTTCTGTTTGCCCAGACTGTAAGCATGCACAGGGAGAGCACTCGCAGCTCAGCCAAGCGGCATTATCTGTGCTCCTTACCTGTGTGGTGTCCAAATCTTATGCCATGTTGAATGATAACAGGGTACACTTTGTGTTGGCAAAGCAGGTATTTGGGAGATTTTATATCAATGTACTCCATTTGCATACTTTTAGGTACAATCAGGGAATGATGAAGATGATAAAAAATCACTAGCAATATTTTTATGGAAGGCCCAACAACTCATGACGCTTAAAAAAGGTTAAAGAATATGTCAGGACACATGTTTTCTATTCACAGCCCAGAGGTGGAGGAAAGCATTTATCTTTCCTGTACTGCAACTGGAACTAAAATTTAATTTACATCGTATATAATAATTATATACCTGCATCTCACAAGATTAGTGTGAAACTAATACTCTGCCTTTGGATAACTGGACACCACCAGAATGTCATATCAGCATTTTGTTCTTTCAGTCCCCATTGGAAGACAGCTGTCTCCAATCTGACCTGGTGTAAATAACAGTCCAGATCCCAGGCAAAGTTGAACTAGATGACTGCCAGCGGTCCCTTCCAGAAAATACTTCTGTGATTCTGTGACTCAGGTGTTGTATTGAACCATTCAGAAATCAACAACACATAGCCCTTGTTTGGCTTCAAGTTGCATGCATCCTGATGAATTTCTTTGTTTAGTTGTTTAGTGTTGCTTATAAATGTACAAAACATTTTCTTAAAGTCTTAAGTCAGTGCAAACACATGGTCATTCCTGCCGATGTATTAGAACAATTTTTCAGAGCTATCTGAAGGCTATCTTTGATATCACAGATATTAAATGACTGATATAAAATATAAGTTATTATGGATATTAAAAATCTATTGACTCACTAGAAGATTCAGCAGAGTGGTACGGTATATCCTGTTCCTCCCAAATGAAAGTGTGAGGTTTTGAGCTTCATTAGCATTTGCCCATTCCTCTAATTGCTTAACTTTTAAAAGGCCTTAGACCTGTGAATTTCTAGCACTGTTATCCTTACTGCCTCTTTTTTGTTGTTGTTGTTATGTACTCTATTAAACATGGTTTTAAAGTGTAGTCTTTCCAGACTATGAAGTATGTGACAACAGCACTCCATCACGGGACAGTAGTCCTGACTGCAGTCAGTTCACTCTAGTGCGTTAATAATATGGCAATTAATACCGATGGTAATAATGGGCAGCTCACTCAAAGAATTATTCCTCTAAGAACTGTGCATGGGAGCTTGTCTGCAAGCAGCAGATCCAGAAGAATACACTATAGATCTGTAAGTTACATGTTCAGGACCCCAGCCTGCTACTGAGAAGGAGCTGCATTTTTTCTCCAGCCAACCACCATAGGAACTCATTGCTCCAGAAAATCAAGTTCCCTATTTCACAAGATCATTCAAGACATTTCTCTGAGATCAGACTGACAGCACCATTGCCATGTCAGGGTAAAATGTCATTAAAGATGAAAGATGAGTTGCTGGTATAACATTTTCCACTCCTTTTCCTCATGCTGTAGCTTCTTCAAACATGTTCTCTTGCTCATGAAACATATCTTTGTCAACAAGACAGGAACTACTAAGCTCCTCCGACATTTCTACTTTCCAGTCCTCAAAAAGCATTTCTTCACTTTGGATATCTCTGGACCACCTCTGTTTCTGTTTTTTATTCAGGCTCTAAGATGACGCTTCACTAAAGTGGTGTATAGCTTGCAGCTGCTGTGTCCTTCGGTGGTGACGACAGAGGCAAACAGCAAGCATTAAATATAACACCCATAATGTATTACTAGCCATTCATGAAGCTGAAAGTGGATCCCTGCAGGTTCTTATACCGCATGGCTTATGCAGGTTCTTATACTGCATGGCTTATGCATCTTCCTACTTCTGATAGTGGATTTTTTTTTTTAATTCTTTCTTTTTCCAAACACTAAGATACATTTGTAGTTCAGGAGAAATTGACTGATAACCTCATGCTTGCACGCTTCTGCAAAGGACATGGAGGTGACAAATACTTGTTTTAAATACTCCTAAGCTAAAGCAAGCAGGTGTTTTCAGACGAGACTGTTCTAGTAACTGGTTTTATTAGACAGATCTAAACTATATGTGGTTTTATGCTGCTATGCTTAAAAACTTCACACACTACTTGGTTTAAAAAGTAACACCTACCTACTCTACTGTTTCCTGCTTAGCTCTCTTTCTAATCATCTTTACTCTCTTTATCTCTTATGTAAAAATAAACACAGATTCTCCCTTCTGTGCCCTGATGACTGCAGCAAAAAAAGACAGCTACACCCCAGCTGAGACCAGAGGCTCCTCTGCTAGCCAGCTTTCCTGGTATAAGTCGACATGCCAGAAAGTTTGAAGGTAGAGCCAAATAGAAAAGGTCTGGTTTGGCTGGCGTGACTAGAAAGCACGCCAAGTCATTGAGGTGACTGTATACATATAGAAAAATAAATACATAAAATGATATATAGGGTCACTTTGACCACTGGAAAGTCATGCCAAAATATTGTCACTGTCTTGGCTCTGCCATTTTAATGGGTTTTGTAGTCCGGCCAAAACCAGGCACTCCATCAGCAGCTTCGTTCATTTGCTCTTCTCTGTGCAGGCAGAGCAAAAGCTGCTCAAAGCCCAGCCGCTCAGCCTAGCAGGAGGTTTGCTCTTTCAGTTTTGAACTCCTCTGCTTGCACTTTTTTGTTTTCTCATTTTTAAGATAGCAATGAACCTCCTGACACCTGGAAATGTCAGTAAGGGGTGCAATTAGGAATGTCTCCAAGATCAGCTGTTTCCTAGCACTTTCCCTTCAGCATCTCCATAAGACAGTCTCTGCCTGTGAGAAATCTTCCCTCACTGTACTTTTTCCTAGTGATTGAAAAGCCCTGCACAGATATCTGTATTTGCTTTCCCTGCCTCCCCACCACCACCACCTTTCCTCCTCTACTCTTCCAGGAGGGAACATGCTGGGCACAGCGACATTTCCCTTCTCAGTGTGGCCACCAGGCACCAAAACGATATGAGATAACATGATGACATGGGGATGACACAATGCATGATACAATACAGCAACAGAAACACCTCACTTTGTTCTCACGGGACTTTTTACACTAACCCGATGAATATTCTGCCAGATGACTTCTGCAAATGCAGTCAAGGTAGCAACCACTTGGCAAGGAAAAGTAGCCGTCTCATGCCTCACCTAAGATTTTAAATCCAGAGATGGTTTAAAATACATGCACCCCATTTGCTGTCCAAGGAGGACTTTCACAAATTTTGCTGTAGCATATATGCTCTGACTAGCTGTAGAATTTTATAAAATATAGAAAAATATCTCAACTTCTGACCATATGCAAATTTCTCAAGACCATGCTGCACCAGTGAACTCCTGCTGTATAAAACACAAGGACAGGGATGTGTTTTCAGGTAGAGCTTCACAGATATTAGTTTAGCAGGAAGTAGAAACACAGTAATCCCCAATGGAAATCCTAATTTTCTCTGATGGTGCTCTCAAATGCACATCTGGCCTCCAAGAGGTGTGTTTCTGGGTTAAATAACTGTGAATGGGTATACCTGTGTCCGTATTCAGCCATAAGTTTTTATGGAAAAGTCCTCATAAGATGGAAAAGCAGGTTATTATCATAGGTTAAGAAATAAAACCAAGAACGAATCCAAACATCCTCCTCTTTCATCTGCCACCTCTGAGGGCTGGAAAAGCTTTCTTATAACTCTAAGGAGTATGCAAGCACATATGCCCATTCTACCTCCCTCTCTCTTTTTCACTTTCTCTCCCACCTTTTTATTTATTGCTCTGCATTAAATGCAGGATGAGGACTTTAATCTTTAGGCTGCTATGCAAATTGGGATCCCTTCCCCTGGCCTTTTTCTGGGGTGTTTTAATGTGGCTGCTGTGTTTCAGGAGGTTTAGGAAGAGGGTTTTTTTGAATCGTCTTGATGTTGGGTGCCTAAACTCTGCCAACGTTGCATCCTAGGTGACAATGTGCTTTTTGGATATTGGAGGACTTGGTACTGGTACATTGTACTTGGAGAACTTTTCTTATGATTTTGAATTACATCGTCAGCCAAAGACATGCACTTTTTCACTCATTTCAGTTCATTTCAGTTCAAGTTATCATCCCAGCCCAGTTTTATTATTTTTCATGCTATATCATCTTTCTTGCTATACCAAGCAGCAAAGGGATAAGCACTGTCAGACTGACAGACTTCAGGGGCAGAAGAGTCTGACATCTACCTTCTTTCCTAGCACAAAGTTTTCAGGAATTAATTCCTGCTTCATGTTGATCTGAACTGGAGCTTGGCTTTTAGGAGAACATCCAGTCTTAACAAAAACATTGTCAGGATTGTCAACAGCTGAGGTCTCATCAGCACCTTTAAGAAAATTATCCTCACTATTAAAGTTCTAAAATGCCTAATTTTGCTCTTGAATATTTGGCTGTTCTTTTTAAAATCTGAGTTGTCGTACCTCTGTAGTACCTGTAATTTTATGTGTATATGCTTGGGAAAGGATTCACCTCATTTGGCTGTATCCATCTAGGAGCTGGACTTTTAGCTCAGACTGCCTCTGTAGTCCTGCTCGTAGAGGACCAGTATCTCGAAAGAGCAACTCATCCCTCCTACTCTACAGATCCATTTTAATATAAGAATGGCTGATTTCCACATATTTCTCTCTATGGTCTGCCAAAGAAGGCTGGGTACTTAGATCTGAACCAGATGAATGAAACTGCATGACTAAATTTTGGATGACTCATAATCTCGTAAGAAAATCAAGTTGCGTAAGCATTGCCATTGAATGAGACTGCCCTCCTTTAGTATTCTTTAGCAGTCATTGACTGACTTACTCGTTTCCACAGTTCTATCATCGGCCCAAAACATATGTGAAGCTGGCTGGTCTTTATTTAGCCACATTTAACAAGTCATTATCTTCAGATTTTTTTTAATTATGGCAGAATAATATTAAGATTTTTTTCAGTCTTTTCAGTCCCGCAATAGTTCAGAACTGAGAAACATTACCAGTGGCTCAAAGGGTTCCCTAGACTGCTTTTTTGAAAGCCTCATTTGCAAGCTACCCATACCTTTAATTTTAAAATCTTACGCTTTGTTTCCAAAAAGGTACAGTGCATCTGAACATCCTCCTTAGTGGCTGTTTGGAGTGAACGGACACGGTCTGTCTACGTCAACTGGCTTTCCCCCAGCTGCAAAAGAGTGGCATTCATTGACTATAGTAGCTAGACTACTACATGAGCGTGCACTGTCCTTACTATAAAGGCAGCCCGAAGGATGGGCCGCGCGTTTGTGCCATGGGCGAAGCTAGCTAGCGCAAGGCAAGACACAGAAGGAATCCATGACCGCGCACATGAAAAATAGTGGTAAATCATGATCTGAAACACTCTTCAGAAAGTCAAAAAAAAAAAGAAACAGTGGTTGCCCTGAGCCCGAGAGCCACCGGCACAGCGGCGGGGAGCGCGGGCGGGCACCCAGAGGTGGGGGTCGGGTTTTGCGGAGCCTGGCCCGGTGGGCTTGGGCTGCCGTCCCCAGCCAGCAGTGGTTTGCCTCTGCGTCCCACCCAGCTGCGTCCCAAGAGTCGCGGTGGGGAGGAATGAGACGTTGCCCTGGTTTTGTATAAAAATAGCCAAAATGACAGTAGATTTTGGGTTGAGCAAAGTAAAAACGGGGTAGTTCGGATCAAAGCTTTATTTTGCATTAACAGCCCGAGGTTAGAAAAACCGCTCTTACGTTTGATCCACGGCTAGAAACAAAATGAGGAAAAATCCTCCGGTGAGTGGCCAACCCCACCGAGGCCGGCAGCCTTGCGGCGCTGCCCCACCGGTGCCGGCCCCGCCGCCCGCCCGCCGCCGCTCGGCGCAGCCATCTTGCGCACACGGCGAGGGACACCTAGCGGGGTGCCCGGGCTGCTGCCGCCCCGGCCCCCGCCTGACGCCCGGCAGGGCTTCCCCCGGCACGGCCAGGCCCCTCAGGGCCGGCTGGGCGGCGGGGCGGGCTGGGCTCGGCGGGGGCCCTGGCTGGGCCGGGCAGGGCTGTCGGGAGCTGGCGGCCGGCCCTGCTGTGGTATCGCTGGGGCAGGGGTCGAGGCCCCGGGGGCTGGCACGGGGGCCTGGGCAGGGGCGGTCAGGGCTGTGGGTGCCCTCTGGGCCCTGACGCAAGGGTCCTGATGTAACCTAGCTATTCACTGTCTGAGCATCAGCTGTCGCTTTGATGCCGTGTTTATTAAATGTGTAGGAAGGCCTCTGAAAACCGCGGTGACTTCCACAGGTTGCTACCTACTTTCCCTATAAGCCAAGGCTCCCATCATAACCACAGGGCTGCCCACTGGTCGATGGAAGAAAGCCTGTGCCCTCCCCAGTGGCCTTGATAAGCAGGGAAGGCTTTGGAGAGCACCCGCCAGAAAAGCAGGATGGCATCCTCCACCGGGACTGCGGTGAGAGGGAGAGGAAAGCGCACTTCAGAAAGCATCTCCCACCCCTCCTCGCTCACCCCCACTGAGATGTGGCCTCCAGCTCCATGCCAGGTGGTGCTTTCTCTTCATTCCCTACTATTCCCTACTACAGGGAATATTCCCTGTTGCCTGTGAGATGTTCTGTCTCGCAGCATCAGGCACAACTTAATTCTCTCCAGCAAGGCTGCATCTTTTTTATGGTACATCCATCAGCAATAATAGCTCATCCTTTAATGGAATATTTGTTATTTGTTTTGCTATTACAGTACAGCAGCAGTTGCTCCATTGTCGTAGCAAATGTTGTTTCATTTCTTCTCTCTGCAAACACTCACCTGGTTCCCTATTCCCATAGTTTCTGAGCACCTTGTACTCTTTTTACCTTCCGTTTTTATTCTTGCAGGGTAATGAATCTCTTTCTCCCTGACCTGTATCCAGAAAAAACATATTTGACTCGGAGTTGACATCTGAAGTTGTGGGTTAACAGTATAGTTTTTGCATTTCCAGATGAGTGATAGACTCTGCAAACAGAGATGATAAGCACAATTTTAAAACTCTTAAATAGTTAATAGCAAAAATACAGGAAGACTAAAAGAAATGAAACATATTGTAGTTCAATGAGCAAGGCCAGCAACTAAACTGAGCAGGACCATAGTTCCTCAATAAACATTTGAACATATTGACTGCGTAGTCCTTAAATTATCACTGTGTGTTACTGCAAGCAGATTTTCTTTCATGTTAGAGAAAAACAAAAGAAAACAAAAAGTCAAGACATACTCTTTCTTAAGAGGTCAGAAAAAGTTATCATCTGCTGTGGGATCCACCTTATCTGACTGTCTAAAAACTCAGCATCCAGCCTACAATCGATACAGAGTGATGGTCACCTTCCAAGGGCGACTCATTATAAGATAAATGCCTAAGACGGCTTGCATGAATCAACATGGAGATACCCATTTCTCTCCACTGAGGCCAAGAAACTAGATGAGACGCCTGACTTCAAGATGTCAATAACTAAGTGGTACGAGTGCATCCCAATGCCTAAGAAGCCATTACACTAAGTGAATATCGTTAGCAGGGAATTCAGGCAAAGCTTCATGCTTCTCTCCAGTGAAGGACATGGAGAAGCCAACCTTTCTCCTAAGACCTGGAAAATCAATAGAGGGAGCTCCCTACACACTCTCCATACCAGGCAAGACACTGCTACTGCTCACCTACCATAGCTAGCGGGCCTCCTCAAACCTGCTTCTGTAAACCAATGCATATGCACAGAGGACTGGTGGAATAAGGGGCTTTAAGAGAAAGCAAACCATCCCTCCACTTTTCCTGGGAGCCAGGGAAAGGATATGGAAAGAATACACAGTGAACTCCAGAACTGGGCTCAGTGATCTCCACTACAAACTTAAGGTCACCAAAGCTCTTCTAGACTCCACAGCAGGGTATAGTGTGCTGACTAGCTCTCAGCTCCCCTCAGGACCTTACAGAATTGGGAAGCTCATTGGAGTCCACCTGCAGTGAGATGTATATGTGTTTGGGACGTTTGGACAATCAGCTCACTTTTGGCAGGCTATGGCAAGTTTTCACACTGCTAGTGGTACTTGGTGTTTCTTCTCTGATACACCTTAAAAGGTTGTGATGGAAACGTGTAAGACCTGGGGGGGGCCTTGAGATGTATCTTCATTCATAGCTTGTGAACAGAAGGAAATGATTTTCACAAAGATCTGCTAAGTCTTGCTTGGCTGCCAGAATAGGGAATTATACAAAAGACAGTCCTGAAACACTTCTTGACAGGGTGAAATTTGTCCACTGAAAGATGGGGAAGGGATTTCTCACATTGAAGACAACACCTGCAAGGGCTGCTTGGAATAGGTTACCATATCCCTTGATTCCTAACATTGAGATCAGGAGGAGTAAGATAGATAGGTGTGTTTAAAAAAAAAAAAAAAAAAAAAAAAGTGATTCTGAGTGTTTAGAAGGCAGTGGGATGGGATATGAACACCTGCAGTCTTCCAGGGCCCTCAAAGAAAGGAGCTCAGAGTGTGAGGACTGAGATTTGTAAGGTCAGAAGGTAGTGTTGGAGACACCAGTCGTGCTTTAGATGTATATCCTCAGGACTCATCTACAGAACAACACTGGGGGATTAAGAGGAGCAGAAGACTTCACGGACTCTTCATTCAGCCCAACTCTGGTGAAGGGGCTCCCTCTCCACAAGCCATCTCAGCACTAACAAAACCCTCTGTCATTCCTAACAAAAGTCTCTTTGAGAGGAAATTATCATTAAGGCAAAATTCAGGAAATTTGACTTCACTTTATCGCCTAAGACCTCTGGAGTTTTGAAAAGAAAATCTGGACCCCTAAACTGCAAAATGCAATTTGCCCTGCTGCACCAGGATGTCCTGCACTGCATGACACAGGAGACTCACCAGAGGCAGCATGAAGCCGTTTTGTTCCCATCTTGTGAGGGTGGGGACACACTGGTTTCACACGGGCTCTGCTGAAGGCATAGATACGAGAACCCTGAGAAAAATCAGTCTGTCCTGTTAACCTCCCTGTCCTACAGAGTTTCATTTTTCAAGTAATTACACAGCAGAAGCATTCTCCAGAATAGTGGTTGGTCTGTGTTAGAGCTTCCTTCACCACCATGATATACAAATTATATGGAGAGATATTACAGCTTCCTCTCTGTGGGAGAAAAACGAGGTCTGAGAACCTTAACAGCATATCCTACATTTTTAACTCATGACCTCTATTGCTTGTTTGTTTTTTATTCCAAATTGAAAGTACTTGACAGCTATTCTGATCTCAGGCTACTGATAATGTGCCTGCAGCTGAAATGTCACCCATTTTAAGGGGGGTTGGGTGTAGATATCAAAAGCAAAACAATCACTTCTCTCTTTGACTTGATCTCTGGGGCATCCGACCCAGATTTAGCATTATCTGAAGTATTCGGCGAGTGCTTCCACAGATGTGCAGCTCCTTTTGAAGAACTGTCTCAAGCATCATTTTAAGCCTTGGGTATAAAATAAACTTCAAATCTGTTACAGCTTGAACAAAAAGCAAAGCTGGCAGCCATTCTTTCCTTTAAAGACCTCTGTTTACTGTAGAGAGTTTTAGCCATGTTTTAATTTCAGAATTTTTTAAATATGTATTTTCTGAGAAATAAACATAGATGACTTAACTGTAAATTAAACCTGAGTCCCCTGGCTGCTAGCCCAGGCATCTACCAAGAAGGCCGACTGTCTTGCAAGTTCAGCTGCATCTCCCTGGCTGCCCTATAGCCAGGACAAGCTCTGTTTATGTTCTGCTTAAAATGCATGTATTCGCTGGTACAGGGATCAGCAAACCAGAGCTTAGGCTGTTAGACTTTGTACTCCCAAGGAGTCTCATATGGCTGCTGGCCTGCGTGATTACGTCCACACAGGTACCGTATAGAAAAACTCTTCCATTGGTGTAGAAAAACCCATGCATCGGTACTGAGCATCAGTACTGAGGCTGGTAGTTAGATATTGCATAGTTGCTTATGTGCTGGAAAGGCAAAAGAAGAATCTGAAATGAAATCAGCTGGTAAAGCTGTGACAGTGGCTGGAGAGGGAGTGGTGTGGGTGAGATGGGTGGCAACAGAGGGAGCAGCACAAATGCTGGGGGTAAGGTAGGAGGTAAAAGAGAAAACAGGAGCCATTTGGCCATTTGGCAATGACACCCCTGGCTCGCTGCAGGTATGGCCATGCATTGCTCAGGCTGGTCCTTCCTGGGGATACACTCCTAAACTCCATACTCCTGGTTTCTAGTCACTGCACAGGCAAATCGGTGATGCGGATATCTCTGGTGACTCTGAATCCACCTAAAATATCCCTGGAGAGCCTCGGGGGAGTCTGTGGTTTCTTTTACTGCCAGGACTACATTGAAAACTGTGCCATTGCTATTAGCAGCAATAAGCTTTTGAAGAAACACTGTGCGTAAACACCACAGGGGATCTGCAGGCAGGTCTACATCCTAGCCACTTCTCTTTGCTGGCAACCAACACAATAGCACACTCTTAGTTTTAAGCATTTTTTTGTTCCTAAAATAAACGTGGTAGGTGAACACTATGAATTTCAGCAGCATGGAAAATAGCCAGGTGAGTCAACTGTGCTGCTTCTTTAAAACAGCGGATCATTGCATGTCAGTCAGAGAATGGCAGATGGAAAGGATTTGAGTGCATTCCCACTTCATCCAGATCTGGCAGAAGCTTTTAACCATCGCCGATGAGACTAAGTTGGCTGTAATAAGCATGCAAGTGATAAGCCAGCAATGATGTTGTTTATAATAATGATTAATGGAGAATTACAGTAACACAAACACACATCCATACCCTCTGTGAATTGCTAACTAGCCAGGGAAAAGATCCAGCCCTTATGAATCCACGAAGGCACAGTGCAAATGATGTGGCTGTTTCAATGAAGAAAGCTCAGTGCAAACCGCTGCAGAAGAACGGGGCATTTGGCTAAATCTCAGCAGAAGTATCTGCCTCCACAACAGGTACCAAAAGTTACTGGGCCAAGGGGAACTGTTTTGAGTAAGCGTAGATGCAGTAGCAAACACATCATGTGGTGTGGTATGCAGTATTGTGGATGCTTCTTTTACATCAGGAGGACAGTCATGGGCTACAGAAGGAAAGCTGGACAGTTGTCCACAGTATCTATACTATCCCAGGCATTTTATTTGCAACGTATAGAGCCACCTGCAGAACCAAATTCCTGAGCTGCCGGCAGAACAAAATTCCTGTGCTTGTCTACCTACACATCAATTTGATTTTTTATTTAGCTTTCATACCTGATAAAATTTATACTCCGTATACTGATACCCCATCCAATGCAAAGACCAGCTTCAGGTATTAACACATGCAAATAATTGACAGACACACAAATTCAACGCCACCGAAGTGTATTACAACACTTTTACAAGAAACCATGCCAATGAAACTTTGCTATACAAAAGACCTTGTGCAGAGAGTAACTATTTGACCTAGTATGACAGAAAAACAACAGAAATTATGTTTGCCGCTGTGGTGAGAAACACCTGTTATGCAAGAGCTTAAGAAAATGAGCCTGGAACAATGGTACTGAAGTAACCAGAACCAGTTTAGAAATGGGTTTCACCAATAATCACAGGAAAGAAGAAGGCTTTTCATACTATTTTCATGCAATTTCATACTCTTTTCATACTCATCTCTGCATGACCTTAAGGAGGCTAGTGGAACCCATGGTGACAGACATATCCAGTAACTATGTCATCATTGAACAAGTATTTATTCTGATGGACAAAGATGTTTTATACTTTTGCTGTACAGAATGTGTCTCACCAAGTAATGCTGCTGGCAGGCAGCAGAGACCTCATGGCACATATTATACATAATAATTTACCATTTTAAATGTTTGCCTTAAAGCATTCATATCAGATGCCACATACTTTTTCTGAAAATGATGTCAATAACTTTCAATAGCCAGCCTAGTTACCCATTATGGTCTGGATGATGTTACTGTCCTCTAAAAGACTTCTGAAGTATATGAAAAAGCCTACTGCATCAACACAACAGGGCTGAAACTGAACTTTGACAAATACTACTTTCTGTGCACAAGATTGGCTTTTATTGGGCAAGAAACTCCTCCCATTTGAATGAAATTTGACTCAGTCTTTACAAAAGCCACATGCCTGAAACTATTGCAAACATTATGTTTGCTCTTTAGAAATAAATGATGGCATGCAAAGCTTATCCCTATCTTTGCTTCAGCTGTAAAACTGTTAAAATATTACTTCGAGGAACCCCAAAGTTGTCCTAGATGGATGCTGCAAAAATGTTTGAAATGGTGAGGATCATGGATAGCCTAGGACTTAGGCTGTTTAATCCTGGATTGTCTACAACTTATTGATGTCTTAGATGATGGACCAGAACTGGATGTGCTCAACTTCATCAGGACAGCATGGAGAAAGACACTGGATTTGCTCAAGAATTTTCAAAGGAGAAAAGAGTGAGTAGTCCCTTGTAGAAAAAGCTTATCCTTAGTCTGGCGTCAGAAAGCCATGGAGCTGTGGACTCCTGCTGCACACAGACCACACTGTGAACAATGAACAGGTCCATTGAGTGCAGACCTGAATTGTCAAATGGCCAATGACACTGTATAAGTTTATATCTGAGACAGACCCAGAAGAGATTGAAAGTTGGCTGCTTGTCTGGCCTGCTCCTATTCTTCGCCACCTACACTGATGGATGATGACAGTGCACTTATTGCACAAGCATACAGGCCAGCTGCAGCTGCAGGAAAGCAACGTAAAGAGCTTTGCTTAGCATGTCTGATTCAATAAAAACAATGTGGTTTTCTGACACCAAGATGGCTTAACAGTTCCAAGCCTTGAGCCAGCTCCACTGTCACACTTCTGTGGATTCCAGAGTAAATCGTCTCTACAGGAAAACATGTGATATAAGCTATTTATCAACATCTTATTCAAGGGAGTCTATTGGAAAGCATGCCCACATGGCTCATGATGATTTCAAGGGGTTCAGTATAAAAAAGTGTTTATCCAATCTATGCTGATGTCCAGGACTGGATTCTCAACTCAAAGCTCCTCTGAAAGCTTGTGTTACTTGCCAGTCCCATGACAAGGCAATAGCTGTTTATATATCTTTTCAATCTGTTCCTCTACCCAGATAGTGGGAAAAAACCACTATTAACCTCACAAGCCTGTTAGATCATGTGCTGTTTCATTATCACTGTGCTATCCCAATCATTTCATGTGGTAGTGAGAAGCATTTCTATATGCGTTTACATATATTTTTATAGGTGCATATATACCTATCTATGTATACATATATGCATGACGTTTATATTTTCATCAGAAAAAAAACCCACAAAGAATTCGTATCAGCCAACAGGTTAAATTTCCCCTTATTAGAATCTGACATTTTTTGAAGAAGAAAAACATAATGTACAAAAGTCTTTTTTTTTTTTTTTACAATGAGGGTGGTGAAACACTGGAACAAGTTGCCCAGAGAGGTTGTAGATGCCCCATCCCTGGAAACATTCTGTGATCATCCAGATATTACCTGTAGTCCAATGGAAAAAAGCAAACATTACAAAGGGACTTTGAAAAGGTGTTTGCAGACTGTTCCCTTAGAAGAGAGGGTTCGAAGAGCTCTTGTTACAGGTGCTCTACAAACACACCAAGGCATACACTGTGTAACAACTTCATTCATTTCTGCGTGGTAGGGCAGGTGCATCGTAAGCTACATATTGCTGACACAGCAGCTTAAACCCAAAGCAACATCACATTCAGATAGCGGTCAAATAGGAGCATCAAAAATCAAAATATACCCACTAATGTATTGAGGAGCTACAATTTGAATATACTTGCAGTAATCCAATGAAAAGTATAAAAAATCTTCCTATTTCCTCTCATTTTGCTCTTCATATTTCTCATTTTGTACTTTGCCAGAGACAGCATCGAAATGTTTGGTCTTCCTACCTAGTATAAATACCTTCTTATTTTACTTTAGCCTCTCCGTAGCCGCTCAGCATCCTACGAACTCCCAGCAATCACTTGCATGGATGGGAAACTAAGAAAGTTCTGGAAATAGATGAGGTTTCAATTATTTTTGCCTAAATCACAGTTTGTCTTTTTGTTCCTAGGTTATTGGCAGCCTCATAAGCGATGATCCAGTTGCTGAACACTGCAATAATAAAAATCCCTTGCAGTAAGAACCAGGGTTCTTCCTAGAAAAGCACTGTTGCCTGACTGGTGGTGCCAAACAGCAGAAAGTGCCGATCAGCTGTTCCCAAAGAGAAGTGCTGGGACCCTTTGCTGTGTTGATTGTCCTCTCCTTGTGCATCCTTTGCAAGCCTCAGGCCAATGTGGGCACTGCTAGACTGTCTCCGTCTTTGGGTCCCGTCGTGATGGTCAGCTAACTTCTCACTAGAGAGCCCTCTCCAAACCATTCACATTGAGGGTTGCACAGAAGTCCTGAAGACAACCTCAGCTCAAACACAGACAACACTGCTTCTGATGAAGAAGCACTTTCTTCTTCTCACCTAAGTGGCTGAATCCTAACCACTTCATTCCATAAAATAAAGTGAGTGTTACATGGAAACATGGCACTCTGCAGGTCATCTATTCCTAGAAAGCCACATTAAAAAAAAAAAAAAGAGTCCTACAGAAAAAAAATAGAGAGAAAGCTACCAAGATATCCTACACAAAGTACATAACAGATTGATAAGAAAGGCAATATACAATGAACTCCAAGAGGTCTTTGAAGACCTGAACTCTCAGTGCTGATGAGGAGCCAGAAAGATGTTGAGATGGCTCCAATCTTTATATCCTTGGCTGGGAGCAGAAGAACATCGTGAGAATGTGCCCCAACAGGTACAGCAACCCAGGAGTTGCTAGAGCATGGGAACCATGTGTGGCTTTGTCACTAATCAGATGAAAAACAACTTCCAACCAGAAGAAGAAAAAAATGTTGATTTTCTTTTTAGCAACAGCAATTTTTCAAGCCAGGTGACTAGAGAGAGACTTTTGCCAGGGTTCTGGTGTCCAGTGGGGCTATGCACCAGGCATCTCGTTCCCAGGAGCAGGAAAGGGCAGGTGCCTTGGACCCATGGGTAGTAGCAACCTGCAGTGATGGGACTGGTGATACCTTTAGGTGTGCAAGGTGTAGGTGAGAGAGATTGAGGTTGTGGTTAATGCTGTGGGATCCAAGAGACATGTTCAGCTCTCAGCATCACCACTTAACATGGTTTGATCTCTGCCTTGCATGTTGCAACCTTTTTCCTATTCACCCGCCTCACTTATTTAGTCTATGGCAGGAATTGCTGTTGCCAGTCCCATGCCCAGTGCTATTCCACTGTTGCCTAGGGCCTCTAATAACAGAAAATAATAACAATCATAATCTTAGAAACCTGAGTTTGAAAAATAAGATGGATTTACAGAGATGCTTTGGTCAGCTTTTTACTTTCTTTGTGTGTGCAGCTCCCTCAGTGCTGGCACCAATTCCACCACCAATTTGCCTCAGTTGGTCAGAGACAGAACTTTGTGTATAAAAAAAGGAGGTTTTTGCATAACTCTCTTTTTTTGTATAAGTAAAGTTTAAAAGACTTGTAAAACCATCAGAGGGGAAAAAAAAAAAGAAAGAAGAACTTAGTCACCAGGATATGAAAACCTGCTTTTCCTAGACATCCTGGTTGACTTCCAAGCTGCATCTGACAGCTAGAGAAGCGCAGTCCATCATGGCTCTTTTTCCATTTCCAGTCCATTCCCTGAAGCCCTTCATTTCTGTAAAACATGCCCTCTCAGTGTCCCCCACACTTCATCCCACTCATGACTGGCTTAAGTGATGCATCTGAAAGATCTGAGCTGCGTGAAACACAGCTTTGTACAAGTCCGACACCAGGGACGGACAGAGGGACTCAAACAACCCTTTTTTTTCTGCAGGTGTGGTAATTTGGGAAACTCACAGATGCTGAATCTGTCACACCAGATCCATTAGTCTCTGCACAGAATACTGAGTATGCTCATGTGTGCACATGGTCATATAGAAACATATGCACGTACAGGAGAAAAATCAGGAAAAATTGTAGAGCTTTCCATTCCATTAACCTGATCTTTCAGCTATACCTTACTAAACTGAGAGGAGTGGATACCCTACAGCTTATAGAAAGACCAGCTTTGAGCAGGGGATTTATTTTCCTCTTAAAAACAACATACGTATTTTTTATTAATTCCTCCTGTACACTCTAGCTTTAGCAATAGCCTGTACCATGTCAGGCTTTACTGAAGACCTCCCCTTGGTGTAAGAATTGCTATACTCCATCAAGCCACAATCTGCTTAGTCTAGTATCTTGCTTTTAAGACTTGCCAAGATGTTTCAAAGGAAATTCCTGAAAATCCCAGTGGTACTCAAATTATGGAATAATCTGTTTCTAAGATGCCACCTTCTTTTTTGCAGTTGGTTTCTGTCCTTATTCTTTCTGCTCTCCATTTTCAATATTTATGTCAGTAAACAAGGTCAGATCCTCATTAGTTATCTAAAGGGAGCATTGCTCCACCAATTCCAGTTGAGATGCATCATTTCATACCAGATGAAGATGTGTTTTGTTCTCCTTATTGTGCCCATCATTGCCATGGTATCAAAGCATTCTCTTTTGAAACAGTAGGATTTTTTGTTTGGTTGGTTTTGGACACTGCTAATTTAGTAAAGGACTTCATAGATCTATCTGCTGGGCTCTAATTTATGAAGTATAGTAGTTCATTTTAAATGCACCATAAGTCCTGTAAGTGGTTCACGTGCCCCTTCCCAAGAGCTGCCGTGCATGGCGCCTGGTAGGCAGTGTAACCCTGCTCACATCCGAGACCTCCCCTCACTGTTCACCTCTTTCTGCAGGATCATCAGTGATGATAGTCTACACCTCTTTCTCTTTCAGCCTGTCTAAAATCAGTCATTTTTCCTTTTTCTTCCATTTCTGTCTCAGCCCATTTCTAATCCATGACAGCACTTTTCTTATTGTCCCATGACTGCTTAGTTTCTTTAATACCCTCTTGTGAGGGATTTTGTAAGAGACTTTTTGAAAGCTTTGGTGATATTCTCCTGAACGGAGGGTATGACATCATTTCAGAGGCCATCCATTACCTTTCCCCTGTCTCCCTGCAAAATCTGCTGAGGTGAGAAGGGCGGAGGGGACTGAACAGCCATTGTGTGCATGCTGGCTGGCACAGCCTCCTCCATCTGATGGTGCTTTCCATGGAAATTGTGGCTGCATTCACTTTGGCTGAGTTTTGAGGGCTATTTTTGGAAGGTTTAAGAACCTCCAGGGAGTGATTTTATTCATGTAAAGGGTCTTGACTTTAATTTATTAAAGAAATAAAAACATGCCCCCCCTGCTTAACTTCAGTTGGTTTTCACAGAGTATAAAGAAGGGGGATGGCTGGAGCAGAAGCCAGGTGGGTACAGATCCCTGGTTTGCTGGGATGGCTTTTCTGAACCAGGACAGGATCAAACAGCCTGAGAGGAGATGAGCTGGGGAGAGAGGAGCTGATGCTACCTGTGACCAAAGGTTTGTCAACCAATGATGACAGCTTGGGGCAGTGAGTAAAAGTCCTTTGGATCTTCCACAAGACTTCCTCCCAGGTGAGGGAAGAGGCCAGTAGAAGAGAAGAAAGTTTGGAGAAGAGGTAGACAGAGGACCAAAGAGGGGAGCTGTGGAGTGTTTCCATGCACACAAATGCCTGAGCTGTAAGCACAGTCACTACAGTGAAGGCAAGTCTCAGGGACCTTTAGGCAGTGGAGTGACTATAATCTGCCAATACTCCATGTTACAGAACATAGATAACCTGTGCTGCTGCTACATTGTAACTCAGGGTGGATGAGTTGTCCATTTTTTTTAGTCTCCTCTACTCAAGCATACTAGGTTATGTGGACACATGAACAGACAGAGAATCTAAGGCATAATTTTGGAGAAAATCAAGCCTTGTTGGCTTTTTAAAAGTAAGCAACCTGTACATTCAAAAAGCGGGCATTTGAGAGCATGTCAGATGTTGTTTTGATTCATTGAGGAGTAAATTTGCCATCGTTTGGGTTGGAAGAAATTGATTCTAGGGGGTGCATAAGTTGGAAGCTTTTTATATTTGGGACAGCTGGGCTTCCCAAAAATTAAAAAATGGCCTTCAAGTCTGCAATATTGTTGTATTTAAATAACCATTAGTGAGTAGCCTCCAAAACCAGGCACATCTACTCCAAACCATCCTTTCCTTCTCTTCTTATCTTGCAATTCTCCCTTACTTGAAGGTATCTTCTATGGAGATCCAGGGACTTTCATCTACTGCCCTAACTTCTTGCAGCAGAGTCTTTTGGTCACGGATGGTGCCGTATCTTTTTCAATAAGCTCAAGTGTTGGCATGTAAGAACTGATGCTGCCTTAGGGAGCTTGGGAAACTTTTGAGCAATTAGAACTAAGCATCCTTTGGCCACAGGTGAGAAGGCAGTAAGTGTCTAGCTAGACAAAGTGGGATTGCTTGGGTGTTACCTAGTAGGTGCATGTCTAAATAGAATGTATTAATGAGACAGTCAAGAAATGCTAATGCCACTGTTTTCCAGGTTAACAGATGCTGGTGGAGGGGAAAAAACCTCAGAAAAAATGGGATCAATGGGAGTGAGGGATTCAACTGTCATTTTACTGCTGTAGATGGCCTTTTTATAGTAAACCTAAGCCCCACTGGTAGTGAGGTCGTTTTTCATCTGCTCTTCAAACAGCAGATTTCTATCTCCAGCACTGTAAATCTGGTACTTCTCATCAATCATAAAATCTTTTTTTAAAACTATCATGAAAAAGAAACGGTCACTCGAGAAACAACTAATCCGATATCGTCCCATAAAATGGGTAGGCATCTGCTGTAATAAACCTTAATTGAGAACGTGTTAGCAAAATAGATACAGTAAGTCATACTTGATACAGAAAAATGTGTTCTCCTTTCTATCTAAATAGCCTTTTTCTGTGTTGTGGTATTTCCTGACTGCACCATCTGGCTCATTGCGAGAGCAGAATGATGCAGTGTAGCTGCAAGGGCTCGGAGGCAGACTCTCTCTTCTATCAACAGGCAACTTGAAGGGTTTGCCAGATAGATAAGCTGCAGGCTGTACTTTTCCCTCAGGATACCAAGCACACATGCCAGCCCAGGTAAGAGCAAATTCCAGGATTAAGCTAGGAAATAAACTGTAATGTAAATAGATGGAGGTTTTGAACCAAACTAATGATACATTTGTTGAATGCAACCTTTCTTTTTCCTCTTGACCATTGATAATTTATAGCACCGTGCACCAATTTGTTCCTGTTTCAGATTCCCCATTTTCCTCCTTCTCTTTCCCTCTTTGGGGTGTTGCTACCTCAAAATTTCCAACACTGCCATTACGGCAGTAACTGCCACCACAGAGGTGCAGACCTCACCTCTACCAATGGCAGCTAATGCAGACCTGAGAGATATTGGTCCTGGTAAGGCAGGAAGGTAGTATGAGATTATAGCTATACTAGTAATTTAAGCACGCCTAGGTTTAAATACCTAGACAGATGGACCAACTGGAACAGCACTCCCTGGCTCATGACATCTCCTGACCAAGTCCAGGAGATGTCTGGGAGAATAGTCAAAAGCATGCAAGTACAGGTGACCGTAGTCATTGTCCAGAACTGTTCCCACGATTTGATTTTCCAGTACAGCCTTAGCCTGGATGTCCTTTGTACTGCATAGCAAATATCAAAAGCAAATGAATTGGTGGTGCGCCGGCCAGGGTGGTCAGTACTGAAGATGTTGGCATTATCTGCTCTAATACTGCCAGGATGATCACAGGCATATTTTAATTCTTGATGCTCTGGGGACATGATACCGAAGTCTGGTGGCCGGAGCTCAGGTGAGTTGCAGAGGAAGCTACTGGCTCTTCTCCAAGGCAGGACTGCAGCTGAGCTCTCTGACCCAGCATCACAGAAAAGAGATTAGATCCCTTTCTCCAGCTATGGAAATGGTCCCTCTTTTTCCATTGTGAAAGTTGTTGCCAGATAATCAGGTTATCTGACAACATCTGCAGCAGAACAGTAGCTGTAGATAACTGTGCCATGTTTTCATGGGACTGAGGAAAGACGTATGGATTTTTCTAGCAAAAATGCTGACCCAGTGGTTTGTGGTGGTTTTGGGAACGACACCAGCTGAACACTTTTGCAGGGCAGTGGCATTTCCTTCGATGCAGGCAGCACCAGGCACAGACAAGGCCAGCGCACACCAAAGCAAGGCAGGGCTGCAAGGGATCAACAGGGAGGAAAAGGGGGGGAAAAAAGCAGATAAAAGATATATCAATATTACTAGTAAAGGCTGTGGAGCGGACAAGATGATTAAAAGATAACACTAATGCAAGAATGAATTGGTATAAAATTAGCCATGAATACACAAATGAGGGTAATTCAAATTCACTTCTGAAGAGTGCAAACTGCTTTAAAATGGAGCTGATTTGGTTTGAGAAAGTGATTGCCTGACGTGACTGTGAGAGCAGGAGAGCTGCTGCATTACCTCGAGGCTGCAGGCCCAGGAATGGCCCTGTTTAAATGCCAGGATATATGCAATGATATACGTGACCAAGACTACCTGAAGTCTCTCAACCAAAGCAGTTGACAGTCAACTGCTGTGCAGAGACATCCTTTTCTTACAGGCCAGGTTCTGCTGGCTCAGGAGATGAGCAAACATCATTCATCTGACTCATCTTCTAATGGACTTAAGTTATCATACATTATTCCTTACATCTATATATATGATCAATAAATCTTCGCTTAAGCCCAATTAAAAAAAAATCTGGTAAATTAATGTATGAAAACACCATTGTAATTTTATTTGACCAGTTCTTAAGCTAAAGACAACTGACTGCCCTGCTCTATTGGCACGCAGATGCTAGTCCCACATGTACAACCAGAACCAGCTCGGAGCAAGCCAGCTTCATTAAGCCACTCCTTAGTAACTCTAATCCTGGTGTTATATATTCCCTCTGGGACCAGCAGGCAGAACCTGTCCTTTTCCCAGAAGGTCAGTATTTTCTCTCAACTGTTTTCATTTCCAATTTTTAAAGCCCACATGGGGAAAGGTGAGATTAATGTGGCCTAATTCTGTGGCACTCAACCATAAGCAGTCTTTGCTAAAGCTAATGGGAATTGCTTGCGGCTGAAAATGCAGCACTGCACGAGCAAACCTGAATTTGGGCTGAAAAACAAGTATCCTAGGTCTTCTGCACATGCTTGATCACAGAAGTTCCCTCTGGTCTTAAGGCCTTACCTAAGATCAGAACTGGTCACAAGTTTATAGAAGCAGATTTTTAAAATATCTGAAAACCTGCATTAGTGCAATTCTGCCATTAATGTCATCGATATTTTTTCTACCTGTTAGGCATCTGTTTAACCCCCCCGTGCCATACTGCAGGTCTGTGTTTGTAATGTGGATGTAGGACTAGGAAAATGCATTCTGGAGCTTCTAACAACTGGAGGCCCTTGGTCTCCAGAGGCAACAGAGGACCAAGACACCTTTGGTGTAACTCATCCTTTGCATTCAGTATGCACTGGTATTCCAACCCATGTGCTCAGGACACATTGCCCCTTTCAGGAATTGCAGCTGGATCACCCAGTGTCTGGATCCTAGGAAGCCACTCTGCCTTAGTATCAAACAGTATCATTTTTTTAATGAACCTTACAAAAAGACCTGGTGAGCTGGTATAACACTCTCTGAAGTGAAGGAAGGCTGTGCTTTGCGATCTGCAATAGGTTGCAAACGAATTAAGAAAATTCCATTTCAGGAATGCAAATTGTTAATCTTTTTTCAGATTACTGTCTTGAAAACATCCAAATGAGACCTCACTTGACCTAGATTTAGGTCAACAGAGAGAGAATTGCTTCAAAAAATACAGTGTCGCTAATCTTGTGAGCATGGCAGTATTTTTGAGCAGGTTGTAAACAACTGGAGAACGTTTACTAGAAAGCCAAGCATGAGTGCGTGCTGTGAATGATAGTGCTGCAGTAAAAACCTGGAGCATCTTCTTGTGGGTGTAGTGAATAGTGTAAATTCACGCCATATCAAAACCCCAAATTAGTCTCTGCACTCTCTGCAGAGTGTGACTGTGACTATAGGTGTTGCAGGGGGAGCATGGATGCCTCACCAACACCTTTCCGGGCTGGTCCAAAACTCATCCCATGGGTGTACTGCCCTCTTCCGACATCCCCCACCCGGCCATGTGCAGGACATGAACAGGTCCCAGAAAAATACAGCACAGGGACAACCTCCCAGATGACCAACAAAGTTTGGAAAGGCGAGAGAGGAATCGCGGTGTCCTGCATATTTTTCCTTCAAAACATTGTAAAATTAATACAAGTCCACATGACATACGTGTCTTGGTATGTGTTTGTTTTCTTAACAACATGATCCAGATAGCTGTAGCGCTCTGTGCACACAAGGGGAAGGGTTGTCATGGTAAATGCTGGGTCTCTGGGGTCAAAAAACAGGGTAAATCAGTGGCAAAAGTGCCCTTCGCTCTCTCTGTGGCAATGCTATACTGTACGCCCGTCCCTGAGCCACTTTGAACTGGCTTACATTTCTTTGGCACAATATGCTATTACTAAGGCAAGAGTGAGTGTGTTTGGCATTTTTAATCTTTTCTGACTGGAAGTTATTCTATGGTTTGTGACAACATAGTGAAGTGTATCTTCTTCAATAAATTTACCTTTCAGCAGAGATTCCTGGGAAGGAGCCTTCCTACAGGTGGCTTATTTGCTGCAAATGCCACGCAATGTTTCATTTCCTCTGAATTTTCTGCAGTGTTTTTTGTCTCTGTAATAAAATTCTCCATAGCAGATGGGGGAGGGTCTCTTTCTCTCTCGCTGCTTTTAACCAGCAATTTCATTCTGGTTGAAACTAGTTTGAGCAGCCAGGCAGAATCTGGATTTCAACAGATTGGTATTGGCATGCAAAACCCAACCATGTTGTATGACCTGCACTGCATCGCACCCATTTTTTGTGCAGGAAATGGTGATCTCCCATTAGCAGAGACCAAACCATTTCACATGAGGGCCAGGATCACACACTCCATTTTACAGACAAGGTAATGGAGCACAAAGAAGAAAAAAGAAGTGATTTGTCCCAGTACTGGAAAACAGAAGGAAATTTTTAAAACATTCTTTTGTTTGTCTTTCACATGGGATTGTTTTATCAGCTTGAACCTCACATAGTAATGGCAGCAAGGAGGTGATGATTTCAGGGGTTTGGAAGATGGAAGGATGGAAGATGGAGGATGAAGGTGAGAGCTTTGAGGACTTATCTCCTCCAAAAACACAAAGTTGGGCAACCCCTAACTGTTAAAGGCAGGCCTACAATTCCCTTTACTTGCATCTGACTGTGGTTGCTCATAAATCCTCTGATAAAATATCAGAATTTTTGCAGAGAAATACACAGTATTTTCAAGAAATTTAAATGACCTTCCTCATGTCAAGTGGAGTTAATTGGGACATATAATATTTTTTTCTCAGAAAATTCTGATTTGCCAGAAGTAAAAGTTTATACAGGAAAAGCTGCATTCAAACATATTTTTTCAACATTTTCAAGAGCATTTTGTAATGGTTTGAAATTATTGAAATTAAAAGTCTTAGGAGTTTTGACGTTCAAAATTCTGGTTCTCCAGCTCAGCACTACTTTGTTTCAAAATATAGCCAAATTAATTTAAAGCCTTTACTCAGGGTGGAAAAAATGCTGCCACATCTGATAACCTGTTCTGCACAATTCTCATGAGCATCAATTACACAATAAGCAAAGAAAAGTCAGAGCCTGTAACCAAAATTCATCACTTCTCTGTGTCTTGGGTAGTCAGTTAAAACAGTGCAAAGTGGGTCTAGGTCTCGCGCATTATTATTTGTTTATTAGTACCATTGTTCAGCAGAGCACCATTATTTAAGTAGAAATATGTTTTAAGGAACAGCTGTAGAGAGCTGTTTTTCTGCCATCTGGAAAAAATAAAGGAGCCTGATTCTAAGACATGTTTGTGACATTTATAATGTAGATATGATGCTGTACGCTTGCAGAAAACGTGCAGGTAATGATTTTTCCTTGTGAGCGTATGAGGCATTTTTTAGTGATTTATTGAATTGCTTTTCTGCAAAGGTAAGGAAAAAAAAATATGAGGGTCTAAGTAGAGGAGTAAATCTCTCAAAGGTGCTCTCTGCCTCTTGGTGCAGCCCAGCCTCAGTGTCCCACCAAGGTGGCTTTTAGCCCCGGAGCGCAGCCGGACGATGCTAATCCCCTACTCATGGCAGTCCCACTGCGCTGGCCACCCCACCCCACACTGAGTGGGATGGGGCTGAGACCGCAGGAAGGGGGTGCAAGGAAACCAGACCCCTCTTTTCTGGCCATGCTGTTGTCAGTCTGAGTGGACAATGGTTAAAAACTAAAAATAAGCACACCAAGGGGTATGTAGGGTCACAGTGAGTGACAAGCTGGGGTAAGACCTGGGCAAGCCTATGAAGAACCAATTTTTTTCCCTGAATAAGCCCAAAATCATCTCATCCACCCTGCTAGTATCTTCGCCCACCGGGCAGCTTTAGCAGGCGTTTACTGTGCATGCTTTGGAGGCTGCTGACCAAAGCAGTGGTCCTGCTCTCCCTTCATGCCCCATCCTCATCTCACCCTGGTTTCTGCCACGAAACACCCGTCTGCAAGAAGAGGCACCCCAGGTGTGCATGTGTGCATGCATGCACATGTCTGCATGCTTTCCAGCAGGCGCAGCTCACCACAGTGGTTTCCTGGCACCTCCACCCAGTGCAAGCAAAGCCGTGGGAGCAGGCAGCCTGGGATGGAGGCTGGGTCCAAAACGGACCAAGTCTTGGTTTTTCTCTGGCTGCACTCAGGGATTTGTGTCCAAAGGATTATCATGCAGCTGCAGGGGTAACATCACTGGTGGGGTCAAAGCCCCGAGGAAGAGGCTCTCTCTCCTCTTCCCTCCTGCAGACCGAGCCTGCGCTGGAGCAGAGGAGAGGGAAATGCACATGCACCCGAAGATGAGGCAGGACTGGTGGGAACGGGGCTTGCTGTGACTTTTGGCCATTGCTGCTGCCCACCCACCTCCCCACCTGCAGTGCCTGCCTGACCTCTGCCAGGCTGTGGGAGCTCCCAGCCTTGCTAAAACACCATGCTGGGCATCTTGGTACCTGGCTGCCGGGATAGGTGCCTGTGGTTGTAGGCACCCTTAGCCAAATGCGCTACCTGACATATTCAGCACATTTCATGTAAAAACTCATTTCTGTCCCTAATCAGCAGCAAATTTCACCAACAGCACGCTCAAGTCAAGAGTCTGTCCCCCACTCTAGGTGCTGAGCGTGGGCTTCATCATGCCTATATATCTGTGAGCATGTTTTCAAGTGCTTACGTGCAATAAAGCATCATAAAATGAAAGGAAAACACTCACGCGTTCTGTGAGAGCAGACAGACACAGGCATTATCAAATAATCTGGCTGCAGTTGTAAATATGTAATAATATTTAAATTTACAAATCTGACTGCTTATATCTAAAAGCCATTATTTACTTTGTACATAGAAGCACTTTACGTCATACGCACATAATAAAGAAATGGAAAGTCTGAATTGCTCTACAAATGTGGGACCTCATCATCTTCTAAGATTTAAGAAAGAAAAAGTTCACATGGAAAATTTAAACTTGGGCTACCAGAGTGGATTAGAGAGATGTAGTGATACGTATTGGAAAACTGAACTCTTTTTTTTTTTTTAAGAGTACTCTTTGTATAATGTGTTTCAATTCACCAGAATGAAATTATACTTATCACTGTATTCTTTCAAGTGCAATTCAGAAGCATCTTGTGAAAAAATTTCCTCTAGTTTACTGCAAGTTTCACGTTTCAGAGATATATAAATGATACAAGTCAAAATGTGACTAATCCATTTCTACACATACTGATTAATACTTTTGGGCTTCAAGCATCATCAGTTATTTTTTAAATCAATTATGTATATTTTTTATATTTACCTTAATGCTCATCTCATCTCCAAAGTGGATTTTATTAAAGTAAATTTTGTAAATGAGCAGTTATTAACAGGAAAGTATCAGCATACACTCATGGAACAGTAAACCAGCTTACTGATACCACGAGGGAAAGAAAGGCCAGAGAAAGTATTTCTGTAGAAACTAGATCTGTTGGCACTTTGGTCTCACGTGGATTTCTTCCTCTTGGCCATCTCGTCCTGTGCGTCGATCAGAGGGACACTCCATCCTCCTTACAAGCAGACTGGGAGCAGGATCCCATCTTCAGAGCCACTAATTGCCCTCACTTCTCTCTCCCCGGTGACGCCGGAGGAACTGCAGACTCTTACGTAGGCAGCTGGCTTTAGATGCCCAAGGAGGACAGCGTGCCCATCCTCCCATGTCCATGGGCAGCGCAACATATTTTCACATGTAACTGGGAAGAGATTCATGCCTTGAGATTAATCATAGACACTCGATTTGACATTTTTCTGATAAATATGCTAATGCAAAGTACTCTTAATATTCTAGCAATCAATTGTAATCACTCTCATAACCATTTTTTCCCTCGTCGGTAAATCAGGTTTACATATTTATGGGCCTTAGTGCAAAGATGTGAATAATTGAAGTGCATATTGAAACAGTTACCTAAGAAAAGGTTTTGATTTCTATACTACGTATTTTTGCATATACTGATGTCCATCACTTTGCAAATTGGATGCAATTTTGTACTTGGGTGTATATGTTACAGTGCCCAGTCCCTTTACAGAACCTTCACTCAGGACTTTGAAAATCCACTGAAGCCTTGGATTTTTTATTTCTAAAAGTTGACCTTAAACTTTTCCCTTGCTTAGAAAGCCCTGTATGTCTCAGCAGGACCCAGTCTTTTTGTATCTCAAATGTGAAGTGAAAGATCCACTGTGTGGCACACTGTTATGCAAGGGAAGAAGAATGGGATATCAGCCCTTTGGACATGATAAGGAATATTGATCTAGTTATTTCCCTTTTGCAAGTTTTCATACTCCTTGGTTGCTGGTGGATTGAGCTGGTCTTCAACAAAGTGTACGTGCAATTTTGAAACAGGTGAAAAGGATAAGACATGAAAAATCATGGGGACAAGTGAGATATAGTATGAATTTCAACTTGTAATTGCTTTGTTTAACCTTTCACAGTCCTGCGCGTTGTCCCCCATATTAAAAAACATGATGTATTTCCGCCTATTTATTATTTGCAGTGGGCTACTGAAGAAAAAAACCCAGTGAAGTATGCCTCTGAGTCAAAATGGTCTCTGCCAGGAATAACAGCAAAGCTCTCGCACCAGTGCCTCATTAGTTTATGGAAAACAGGTCCCTAAGGAAAAGGTGGGGTGTAAATAAATTTAAAACAGTTTAGCCTTGCAAGTAAAAGGGATGCCAGATTTTTAAAACAGTGGTGGCTCAATGATGCCTTAACACTGTGTTGCACGTATCATAAATTTCAGCTAGGTTCTCCAGGATGTTTATAAGCACCATAGAGTAGTACTATTACAGACGCACATTTTTAACCTGTAAAGTGCATGTGTGCTCTTTGTCATCTCTAAGTGGTATTTTTACTAGTGGCAACAATCCCTGTTAGATACATTTGATAGAGGCACAAGAGGATGTCTCTGCCCCTTGGCACACCATCCCCACTCTGTTCTGCCAAGCAAACTGACTTGCTTTGTGTTCATGCAGCATCCACAAACGCCACAGGATTAGAGCAGAACACACTGGATAAACATCTCTCTGGATGAGCAATGAAGTTCAAACTTCTGGACAAACTCTTGCTGCTGATAGAGACTCACGTGTAGATAGCTCATCCAGGTGTCTGAAGATCCCACACCTGGAATCAGTCTAGGAACAACATCCAGGTCCTCCATGCAGGCTCCATGGATCTTGACTGCTGATCTAGCTCGTGATGGGTTTCCCCATCTGGAAAGCTCCCAGACTTGGATGTCCCTCATGGAAAGGGTACCAAGATGTCCTGCAGTGTCTTCAGAAAGACAGGTCCAAATCCAGCCTAGGCAGAGAGACTTATTCTCATATATTCAAGGGTCCTTACACAATTTGAGCATATAGTCATCTTTCAGCCAACAGATATCTGAAGATAGATGTAAAGGATTCATTAGTCATTCTTTAACATGGAGCTACATAAAATATTGTCTAAAATCAGGTCAAGGTCATATGAAATGTTTATATTTGTTTAGGAAAGTCATTTAACAAAAGATAAGCAAAATTAGTGCCCAAAGGCTTAGAAGAGAAAATGTCCAACAGCATAAAAAACCTAAACGTATCACTAATACCAGATCCTTTGCTGCTTTTATGTCCAGTGGCAAATAAATGTTCTCTGTGGCAAACCCCAACCAGGTCAGAGGCAAAAAGGGAGAATACACCTTTGTTATGTTTCAGATCACTGTAAAAAGGCATCATGCAGCATCACTGAAATGAGCTACCTAAGGCCAAAACGAGCCTGTGGTATGCAAGCCTCACAGGCAGTAACCGCTCTCGTGTGTTCTGGTGAAGCAATAGCCCTGTCTTATGTTATACAATATAGGCAGGAGGCAGCACCTTATTCAAAGGTGATATTCAGGCACATTTTAAATTCTAAGTCTCAAGGCAAGTCTATTTCTGTGTCCATTAATAAGATATCCCTTATTGCTTGAGGCTTCAGTGTAGCGGTCTGACAGCAATAGGCCCTGTTTCTACTTAACACATAGGAGCAAGATTACATCCATCCTGAGCTGCCAAAAATTTATGAAGCAAAAATTCTCCAGGGAAAGCCATAGCTTTATATAACATTGCTGGATATTTACATTTACAGTGGGATGTGGGACTTCTCCATTAGCAGATATGTGTGAGAAAATATGTGAATCCAGCCATCCTCCTCGTGCCTGTACATCTAGGAAAGCTACTGCATATCAGTTATTTCATCTGAAGGCTGCAATAACTGTTTTTTACTGGCTCTGGTCTTCATCTAAGCCAATATCAGATTTGAAAGTTTGATTTTACAATATATTTCCCTGTTTTGGAGGTGGGAATGGGGTTAATCCCCAACACCTCCACCAGGAATAAACTCAATAATAGAGATGTGAATATCTGGAGTAAACAACCATTCAGAGAATCATTCAGACCTCCCATGTTTCATTTTTGACACACAAAGATGCTCAGCACCAAGAATTCCCCAAGAGAGTATATAGAACTGTAAAAATTTGGCACCTTTGGAAAAGGCACATTTTTTCATGTGCCAATTTGAGCAGGACAGTTTGATACTGATGTTTTTGCTTATGACCATGGGCAAGTTTCTCCCTGCCTTTGCTTGATGGGATGCAGAGCAGAGAGACAGCATACTCCAGGATAGGGTGTCAGGCCATCCCACAGGAGGAACTACACAGGCTGTCCAACATCACCTGCAACCCAGGCAGGGCAAGGACGAGGGCTGGGAAAGCTCTGCCAGACCTGCCAAGATGGGACCTTGTCAGCTCAGAGGCTTACAAATGAGTTTTTGAGATATTTCAGGGAAGGTCTTTCTGTAGGAATAGGCACAGATGACTCAAGTGTTGCTGAATAAAAAAAAAAAAAGGCATTTGGGGATCCTGACATTTGTCCGCAGACACAGCTCTGCACGCTAAGTGCTTTTCTTTTCTCATTAGGATACACTGGTTCAGGCAGACTGTATTAATGAACATGCCCAGCAACCTCTGTGCATGACTCCAGCCATCCTCAGAGAGGGGCAGATGAGCCTGGCTGTGTCTGTGCTGCTCTCTAGAAGAGTGCTCTAAACTCCAAGGCTGGGCATCACAACAAAAGTTGTATCTGCTCAACTAAATCAGCCAAGGTGGAAGGAGAATCCTCCCAGGTCTGTGAGTGTCCTTGTAATCCACTTTTATCTTCTCTGCCCAGCCCATATACGAGCCTGAGAAGCTTCATCACATCCTGGGCTACATGTTTCACTAGCGCAAATGCAGTTTGCCAGAGACTGAATATTGTGCCCATTCTGTCTTATTTACTGGTCCTGGTGGAGAACTGGTTGCCACTGGCATAACAATCATGGCCCTGGAATGCCCCAGGCCCAGAGCCATGCTTGAGGCAGGAGAACATCCCTGCAGAGCCAGCCCAAAGCTGTGAACAGCCCCAAGCACCCCTCCCATGCAATGCTTTTAGGTGGGCCAGCCACTGCAGAAATATCTCCAGCACCCTAGCTAACATCTCTGAGGTCTTCACAGCTCCTCATGGAGAGCAGGTGCAACTGAAAAGCCCTCTTGGCTCGTCCAGGGCTCTCTGAGGGGCCGGCAAGGGAAGGGGCTGCCTGCCCTGCTTCTGGCAAGGCAGCAGCAGCAGGGCTGGGCTGCGTGGGCCAGCAGGGTATCAGACATGTTGTACTGCTTCATTTCCTATTACTCCATCTCTCAGGTCTAGTGAAAACGGTGCACAGTCTTGTGGGAGATAAACCTACCGCGCATGCAGAGGAACAAGCGCACTGCTACATTACGGGCAGGATCCCAGGAGCCTGCTTCACTCTCACTGGCAGCTTGTGCACTACTCACTGATCCCACTGACGGTGCCAGGGGTCTCCTGTTACAGCTGAGCGCGGGCACAAAACGACACACCTCAGCCGCAAGCCGTCTGTCCTTTCCCATGTTCTCAGGTCTTCAAACAGGCTTAAGCTGGATTATTCAAGTTTGAAAGGCAAGGAAAAACCTTTTTGTCAATTGATGTAGCTACAGGCCCAATACAGTACCTGGCACAGTATTATCCAGACATTAAGACTAGAAAATTGCTAGAAAACACACCAAAGCAGGCCAGGATCCTTTTCATTAATTTTAGGGTGGTTTTCAATTTGCTTTTTGGACAACACTCCCTTCCACCACCACCACCAAGGAATACTTCTGTATTGTATTGTATGACAGTCTCTGAAGAGGCAGAGTTACAGCCACATTAGCATAAAAGTAGAACTAGGTGAAGGTTGGTCATCCGTTTTCCTTGAAACCTTTTTTTCTCTAGCTTGAGTCTCTGTGACGATCAGTAGGAAGACTACTGTGCCTTCCTTCTGAAAGTCAGCAAGTAGCCACACGTTGCCAATGAGTGAAAACCTTCCAGAGCCTGCTGGAAAGGAGTGGGCTGCCAAGAAAGCAGCAGAAAGCAGCTAAAGGGCTAGGAAGGGCATTACTGATGAAGAGGAGGTTCCTTGACGAGGGAAATGATACACTGCACCTATCTCAAATGGGGTTTGTTTCCCCCACAGTAGAATGAGATTTATTGCTGATTCTGCTGAAAGACAACAGCCAAGTCTGATTCCAAACCCCAGACCCAAGAGCCTGAAATCGCAAGTGATCCTTAAAATTGTAAGGAAGACTTAATTCAACTCTGCTTCATGTCTAAACAATAGTTTGAACCTTCATTTAATAGGACTAGAATAGTCTAACGTATTCCAAGCCTCAGTGTGTTTCCAGTGACTAAATTGTACAATAAAATTGAATGGAAAGTGTTAAAGAGGTAGAACTCATGCAGTATTTGTTCCTCTACGTTTTCTTTTGTGCGTAACCTGGATTTAGCTGTAACAACACTACATAAAACACTGGTGCATGTTCAGCAATGCCTCTGGAACAGAAAAGGATGATGATAGGAGATCTCGCTACAGCTTCTGCTATTAAGTCTTTGGGAGAGCTGGGAAGAGATTGCTCATTAAGTAAGTGTTATAAAGCATTCAGCACTGAGAGACTAGTTCAGAAGTAGAAAGTGAAAGGTCAACTGTTCCCACTAGAAAAGTATCCATCACAGCCAAGCAGTTATTATTGCCTATTGTCACAGCGCCCTTCCCAGAAACGTGGGAGAGTCTTGGAGAAGTGACAGAAACTAAAATAACAGTGATTAAACAGGACAGCAGTACATCATGGAGTCAAGATGACAAGGCAATCCAGAGAGCAGTCCCGTGCCATGGAGGGGGAAGTATCTGGAAGCTGCTTCCACTGTATCCTTGTGCCATTCACTAGCGAGCAAACGTATGTGGACTGAGGAAGAAGACAGTCTGTGGGTCTGTGTCAGCTGATGAAACGGGTCATAGAAAAATGAGAGTAATTTTTAATTGCTTCTTGAAGATAACAAAATAAAAGCACATTTCCTACATTTTCATCTGTACTTAAAGTACCTAATGTGCTCTACATCAGAGCACACTGTAAATATTACTGAAAAGCAGAATCTAACTCATAAATTATTGGCATTCTGTGCCAGACAGGCTTGTACTAATGTTTAGAGAAGCAGATCACCTGGGAGAAATGTGCTCTACAAGTTGCAGGAGAAACTAAAGAGACAATTAATGGGCATTGGCTGTGCTGCACATATTGTTCCCATGTTGTTCAGGCCAAAGTTGACCGCCTGCCAATAGATATAGAAGTAATTGTCGACAAGATTTACAGTTACTTTTTCATTTGCACAGTTAAAGTAGAAAGGTTGAAAGAGTTATGTGATTTGTTGAAGGTCTGTGCTAACAACTGATAGACCATAGCATCCTGCACCAGTGGTCGGTAAAGAACACAGAACACAGACTTCACATTTTTCTTGATTCTGGAAGCTATTCTTCATGGCAGAAAGCTGAAGTGCTTTGCTATCGTCAGCAACTGTTTTTTATTTTACACATCCGTCCGAAAAGCCATCCTTCCTGCTGCCAAACCAGGCACCAGGCAAGTTCTAATCCTACCAGTGGAGGAAAAAAGAGTATTTTTCAGCAAGTTGCACTTTAACGTAACAAAATTAAGGATGTGGTGTTTCAGCTTATGGCAGAACTGCCAGCAGCTCCTGAGTTGGCCACTCTTGCATGTGAATGTGGACGGCGTTATTTAATTAACCGTGTTAGACTGCAGCCAGATGATATGCATCTCCGCTCTGCAAAAATATAAAATGGGAAAGTAAACACCCTGTGAATGTCTAGGAAATTGGTAAAAATAATCAGGTAATGGCAGAAGGTTAGAAAGATCTCTGCAGTTTTTAGGAAGCCTCGTTGCCCACAATGTTACATGGGTATGACTGTGTTTATCATTCAAACATGGAAAATAGAAGATACAAATTACTTTGAAGGGACAGCCTGGTCCAGAAAGCCTGTGACTTTCTTCCAGGCTGCACAACAGGGATAAGCAACAATTCAGGATCAATCTGGAGATCCAGGCAGTCAGCCTGAGGATGTATCCAGGAGGTGCTGGATTGAAAAAGGATTCATAAGGTGTTCTCTTTGGTGGCTTTCTGGAATATCTCTAGAGCCTTGAGTAAATTCCCTCCTGCATTAGTATATGGAAGACAGTGAAATGCAACCTTCTCATCAAGGTCAAAGGACGTCCACTACTGGACTACCTTTTGCAAAAATGACTGTGCCTCTCTACTGGCTCCTTCGCAGCTCACTCCTGGTCAAACCCACAGGCTTCTCCTCTCGGCAAATCCTCCCACTGGGGCTCACAGGCAGGGCAGAGGCAGTGTCTGTGCTTTCCTTACCCCCAGCTAACACAGCATCCAACAGGCTTTGGCTGGTTTGTAGCTGCACCCCACTGGCTAGTGTTTGCCTTCTGCTCTGACAGTGTAAACTACGACACAAGTGGTTCTTTCAGCCTTTTCTGAACTGGGTCTCCAGTCCCTGAAGGAGAACGGAGTTTGTAAATGTGGCTCTGACACAGTTTGGTGCTATCCACACAGGTTTGTGCAAACATTTCATAAGCCATCTCAGCTGGAAGTAGGCTTAACTCTGTCCTCTAGCAGAGGTGAAGTCCTTTGCCATGGCCAGTGTAAACAGGGCTTAAGCTCAGCAGAAATTAATTAGGCTAATTAAGAGGTAACCCTAGATTTGTAGGATGAATCTATAAGGATTTGTATTCCCATCAGCATTTAAGACTGTGGCAAATGTTACTCGTTAGAGTAATTGCTGTGTGATTGTCACAGAAATACTGCAGGCCAGAATCAATAGGCTGCAGCCACTCAGCAGGGACAGACTCAGAAAGGATGGAAAATGTGATGTGTTGAATTAGGGGCAATAAGTGATGATGATGATGAATAAACATGAGAATGGATTCGGAGATATTTGAAGACACTTTTCAGTCTTCCACTCCCACAGAAAGGAAATGTGAAAATGCTAATATAACCTCCCAGGTTACTTTGCCTAGCCATGGGGCTAAGGCTGGATCCCAGGGCTGGGATCCCTTGGTTTGTAACAAAATAAATCCTGGACTTCAAGAGGCTTTTCATCATTCTTGCATTTTCTTGTGCACTTCATTAAAATGAAAGAGGAAAGAGGGGTTCAAACTTCAGGTACAAAAAGCAGTAGAACATAGAACTCCTGCATGTTCAAGCTAGAGGAGAGTCAAGCTAATTCTGGACTCTTGGGTCAAGCCTGACCAGTTCTTCCTCCAGAAATACCACTGGCATGAGGTAAGAGGGAGAAAATACATTTCTACTGCACCACAGAGACAGCTTTCCCTCTAGCAAAGCAAACATCAATTCTTAGTTCAGATCATCAGCACCGGTGCTCCATGACTCCATGGCGTCCATCCTCCAGTGTCTCCCAAGAAGGGTACCACCTAACTTCCCTCTTTAAGGAGGGATTCCTAGAGATGGGTTTCTTGGAAACCATGAAATGTGTGGACTTCTCAGTCAATCTGTCATCTGTATGCTAAACCTGTACAACTTAGCAGACGTTAGCACACATTACCCCTACACACTAATACTTCCTCACCCTTCTACTTTCATTTTCCACACCACACAGTGGTCGCCGAGACTGACAATAGATAATGTGAGACCTTCAGGCTAGCATTAACTGAACAGTGGGTAACACTCTCTCTAGGAAGGAAGAAACCGTCTCACAGCAGGGACCCACTATGGCCAAATGCTGGGGAAATAATTTTCCCAGAACAACTGTCTTCCCTTTTACACAGAAAAAAAGAAAAAAAAAAACCTAAGAATGTTAAGAGGTTTAGAAAACATGACCTATGAGGGAAAAGCTGAAGGAACTGGGTTTGTTTAGTCTAGAAAAGAGAAGACTGAAGGGGCACATGATAACAGTCTTCCAGTATGAAAAAGGCTGTTGGAGACAAGAGATGATGAACTGTTCTCTGTGGCCACAGAGGAAAGGATGAAAAATTAATTTGCAGTAAAGGAGATTTCACAGCGATGCAGGGAAAGAGGGAAAGAGTTATCAGTCTGTGAGGTGATCAGGGTGAGCAGTCAACGAGAGCTTCAACCTGTTGGGGAAGACAGTGCGGATCTTTAAGAACAAACTAGGCATATATGGCTATTGTGGAGTCCTGCTGTGGTATGGGGGGTGGGACACTTTGTGACCCCTTCCAGCTTTGTGACTGAGCTCTCATACAGACAAGCCTCACGTTGAAGCCAATGGGTTTGTCTGTCAAATGACTGAGCGAAAACTTCAGGCATTAGCCTGGTAACTTCAAAATCAAAATAGAAGGTTGCAAAGCACAATCAGATGCCAGTTAGAACCAAATTTTTGTTCCTAACCTTGACTAAATAAGGACTATTCATTAAAGGAAGCAGGAATTGGACATGCTGTATCTTCATGCTTTATCTTCAGAAGATAGACCGCTTGCTGGGTGACAACGCAGAGAGAGGTCTCCTGAGTGTGCTTTGGTGAGAAAATACAATTCCTTGGCAGCAGCAGACCCAAAAAGACTGTGAGGCTGGTTACAATACTGTAAATCCAAGGTAGCACAGAAGAAATCAGTAGATTTATAACAGCATAATTGTGATCAGCATAGAAGCCATTGTATTTTTGCTTGGGAAACAGTAGCTAACCATTCAGCAAAGACTCTGTTTTCTCCCCTCGAGCCTCTCACATGATTCTTGTCACATTGCTGGCTTTTTCCATGCTCAGACATCACTTTTTTTTACTCAGAGATTTCAGTCAAGCTCTATGATGTCAGGGAAAAAGACCACAAGGGTAAACCAAGCATCCATTTGTTCAAGTGTTTTCAGATTTTTATTGTGATGTGTTCTTTCTCAAGCCCACTTGCAAAAATGATGGCTTGCCAAAAAACCTGGCAGCGCCAGCATACCTAGAGCAAGCCTGGAGGACCTGGCAGGGAGGCAAATAGGCTGACCGCGTGCTCATCTCTATTATTCTGCACGTGTTCTTAAGTTATGGCTGCCTCCAGATGTGTTGTAATGTCTCTGCTGAATTAGTCCTATAGAGCATGTCTAACTGGCTGTTGTTTGAACACTGCATGGACCCCTTCTTTGAAAAGAACCATTTCAACTCATCTGTTTGTACCATAAAGTATTGCCGTTCCCTTGAACATGCCTGCAACATGAATAAATGGAAGAGGCAAAGACACAAGATGCAAGCTTAAACAAAACGGATTCTGATTTCTTGACTCCTAACATGTCTTTACCCTCCTTTACCCCTGCCCTCAACTGTTCTCCGAAGGCAGAATCAATGGGCTTAGGACAAGGCTTGTGAAAAGGCTGTTGAAAAAAGGACTCCAGACCCCAAGGAAATCTGCAGTTGGAGGAACCCTAGATCATATTTCCTCAGTTAGACTTAGACAAAAGCTACCTTAAGTTGTGTTGTTACCAGGTCTAAGTAAACGTGGACTTGTTGGTTCCATCCTGCCTTTCCCTTTGCCCTATTCACAGAGCTCAACTGAATGAGATTTGTTTTATGGATAAGAAGCTGTTTCTTTTGGCCGTCTGTGATCTTCCTGCTCTTGACCAAAACGAAAAACCAAGACCTTCTTTCAGTGTAATTCTGGCAAGTAATTAAAAATTTACAAGTCCTTGCATAAACAGCATGCTGCATCTAGAGGCTTCCACATGGATAAACCTAAGCAAGCAGAACCCACTTGCCACCAGCCCACCTGGGACAAATTGCTCACACACTCAAATGCTGCTTACCCTGAAGTCATAAAAACCTTAGGGAAGCAGAAGCTGCAGCATATCTTAGGCCCTAGTTCAGATACAAATACTTCCAACCAGCAGGACACAAAAATATGTAGGACCTAGAAACTCAGAAGAGTGTCTTGGAAATTCAAAACTATCTCAGAGATAAAGACTTGCATTCATTTTTTGAGAATTTTTTTTCCTTTTTGAAGCTAAAAAGAGTGTGCTGCAACTTTGTGCACATGGCCAGTATAAATTGAACATGCAACCTTAAAAACATGCAAAAGGTGGGATTTCCAGATGTACTTAGGGCTCACTTTGTGTTCCCACTGAAGTCATGGGAGTTATCCATTTCAACAGGCTACAGGTAACTAGTTACAATGAGAGTTTTGGAAAATAACATAGAATGGTAGCTTGATTGCTTGGAAAGAAATTTCCCTTACCTGCTCAATAGGGATTCAATACCTGCCATTTTTTCCCTCCCATCCCTCCCTTACTGCTATTACTCTGCCCCTCTTTTACCTTTCTACCCCTTTCCCAGTCATTTTCCTGTTTCACCTACCCACAGGAGAGTCCCAAATCCCCCCCCCCCCCCTAATCCCTAGAGGAATTCAAATACCAGAACAAAACAAGGAAAGCATAACTTGCACAGAGATGCCAATAGTGTTTTTCAATATGTCAATAGGAATGTTGAAACTGTTTTGGAGGAGACTTGGTAATATATTAACTCTACTGGCAGGCCATGCATCAGATTTTTAATCATACTTTAATCTTACATTTTTATTTTAATCACACTAAATCAGAAAGATTGAATCTTCTTTTAGTTTCAAAGGAGACCTTCAGCAATTCAAAAATATTGCTAATTTTTCATACACATAAATAGATAAGTATGACCTACCACCACTTAGCTTCTTAATCGTCAAGAAATGTACTTCATGTGTCACCACTGATCCCTCACATGATGGTAGCTGTAGTGAAAAAATAACCAGAGGAAAGAAAGAGGTGACAAAGTTTGGATGTTCTGCATATACGCTGGTGGACAGTAGACTTGAGAGTTGGCTAATTTCTTTTCAGATTCATTACATTCCGATCCAATTCGTTTGCAAGGTGCATGGCTTTTGCAAGAGACAGGGTTCTGTAGAGCTGTTATAAAAATAATTTATTTGCAAAGGGTTGAGGTAATGGGTGGACCAGCACATGAAGTTTCGCACTCTTATAGCAAAGACATAGTAAAAACATGGGATTTCCAATCATAGATGTTATGATCATTCCCAGATGGTGTCAGACAATGTCTGTGCTGTGACACCAAACAAGGAACTGATTGCTCTTCCATATATTGAAGAAAGAAATAATGTGTGCTCAGAATTATCAAATGAATCTCAAACTTCTCCATGTGTTTGTGCAGTCAGATACATACCCTTTATGTACATATGGAAGTATATATTGGGAAAAGATAGGCAGGAGGGAATTTCTTCCAATTAAGAAGCTTCCCATTAAACAAATCACACCCAGCCCTGTGAATATGTTAATGAACAAGTGGGCATGCTCCAAGGAAATGAAAATTTGACTGTACATTTGTGGTGGGTTGACCCTGGCTGGATGCCAGGTGCCCACCAAAGCCGCTCTGTCACTCCCCTCCTCAGCTGGACAGGGGAGACAAAAATATAATGAAAGGCTCATGGGTCAAGATAAGGGCAGGGAGATCACTCACCAATTACCCTCACGGGTGAAACAGACTCGACTTGGGGAAATTAGCTTAATTTGTTACCAATCAAATCAGAGTAGGGTAATGAGAAATAAAACCAAATCTTAAAAACACCTTCCCCCCACCCCTCCCTTCTTCCTGGGCTTAACTTCACTCCTGATTTTCTCTACCTCCTCCTCCCAGCACCGCAAGGGGACAGGGAATGGGGGTTGGGGTCAGTTCATCACACGTTGTCTCTGCCGCTCCTTCCTCCTCAGGGGGAGGACTCCTCACACTCTTCCCCTGCTCCAGCGTGGGGTCCCTCCCATGGGAGACAGTCCTCCACCAACTTCTCCAACGTGGGTCCTTCCCACAGGCTGCAGCTCTTCATGAACTGCTCCAGTGTAGGTCCCTTCCACGGGGTGCAGTCCTTCAGGAACAGACTGCTCCAGCGTGGGTCCCCTGTGGGGTCACAAGTCCTGCCAGCAAACCTGCTCCAGCCTGGGCTCCTCTCTCCACAGGTCCACAGGTCCTGCCAGAAGCCTGCTCCAGTGCAGGCTTCCCACAGGATCACAGCCTCCTTCAGGCATCCACCTGCTCCGGCATGGGGTCCTCCCCAGGCTGCAGGTGGATCTCTGCTCCACTGTGGACCTCCATGGGCTGCAGGGGGACAGCCTGCCTCACCATGGTCTTCACCATGGGCTGCAGGGGAATCTCTGCTCTGGCACTTGGAGCACCTCCTCCCCTTCCTTCTTCACTGACCTGGGTGTCTGCAGGGCTGTTCCTCTCGCATATTCTCACTCCTCTCCTCCAGCTGCAATTGCTGTTGCACAGCAACTTTTTCCCCTTCTTAACTATGTTATCCCAGAGGTGCTACCACTGTTGCTGACTGGCTCAGCCTTGGCCAGCAGCAGGTCCATCCTGGAGCCGGCTGGCATTGGCTCTGTTGGACACAGGGGAAGCTTCTGGCAGCTTCTCACAGAAGCCACCCCTTGTAGCCCCCTGCTACCAAACTCTTGCCATGCAAACCCAATACAACATTCAACGTGGTCTATTCTGGAAGGACCAAGAGGAGAAAAATACTTTAAGATACTTACTTCAAGTGTTTTTGTCAGGAAAACACCCTTGTGCCCCTCAGCCTTCCTGAGGTGAAGGCATCGTATAGCAAACCTGGTGCAACTCAGAAAATTTTTAGACAAAAAATAAATGTATCAAACAACTGAACTTTGGAAAGAGCATAAACTTATAAATGGGTTTTAGTCACATTTGGAAAAATAATTTTGGCTGGGATTAAAAAATGGTGGAATTCTTTTTTATGTTGAAATTTTTCATTTAGCAAAAGAAATACTTGGTTTGGGAAATGCTAAAACATTGTTTTTTAACATTCCCAAACAGAAACTCCTCAGCTCTTGGTTTTGAACTGGTGTTTCTCTTTTTAGAAATTACCTTGTAAGCCTGTGTGGGTGACAAAAGGGAGTGGAGGTAAAGACCACTTGACTTGCATCCACCAGGAAAAGAATTGTGGTGTGAAGATATGGCTAGGGAGCCATAAGTTGAGATCTGCCCTGTAAAGGAGAAAATGTGCTCATTTTGGCCAGGGAGCTCTACAAAGCCCTTCTTTCGGTATGCACACGTGTCCTGAGCTCCAGCCTGGATTCCAAAGGCTCCTTAGTTTTTGAATAGTCTCAGAAGTGTGTTAAAAGCTTAACAAAGATGGCAAATGTTGCCTTTAAGGTTTTACAGGCCTTAATCACACAATCTGTTACACAGAAATAGGCCTTTCTATGCTCGTCAGAAGTAGTGCACATTTATATAGTGTTAAGTATAAAAGTGGCCTCAATAACTCCATACCTGTTGGTGAATGTGGGTGAAATTCTTTATCTCTAGGAATGCAGGAATTCATATCATTTTATCATAATTGGCTTTTTGACATCTGTGCATTTCTGATATTTTCCCAGCTATTCCATTTCTGAGTTACAGGTTTTTCACCAAATTGTTCTTCATACACCTTATTATTATGTATAGAAGAAGGTAAGAGTGGTCCTGGAGAATGCCACAAAGGTGCTCACAAGGATCACGTTAGTAGGTTATGTCCCAATCCTGTGGTCTCCTTGTACCCCCAGGAGAGCTCTGTGGATTTCAGTGGCATTTCTCATGTCTGCCAATGTCCTCCTGTGTTACTCAAACTACAGGGTCAGGGCCTTGGCCAAAGGAGAGGGTCATGGGTTTTTAAGGGATCTGCACTAAAATTTTTTTAATACTTTTTATGTCTCCAATGCAAGCGCGGTTAAATAGCCCATGGACTACAGCCACTGAACATTTCACTTAGCTATCCAGGGGTGAATATTACCATTTATTTGGGGACTTGTCAAAGTATTATTTTCATTACACTAATAAATACTGTAAAAGTCAAAATAAAAAATGTTATAAGTTCTGGAACATGTCTTATCTAAATCTATATGATCTGGAAATATTTAGCGAGGGAGTTCAGTAATACAAAACAGAAACAGAAAGGGTCCTGGGTAAAGCCTTAGGGAAATGCCAAACTATTAATTACACATTAAGTGGATGGTTTTTATTTTTCTGTTGAAACAGCAACTATTCAAAGTCTATGCTACAGTGCAACAAAAATTATTCTCTGGTATAACTTAGCATAGTCCAAGCTATTTTGATCCCTAGAGTCAAAGTGCTTTAAAAGATGAAATAAAATTGTGTTGGGATTTTTTTAAATTAGGAAATGGGAGAGACAAATTCTGACTCATTAGCACAGAACTTGGCAAACACTAATGATAAATCAAAGCTATGCTCTGCAAATATTCTTGCAAGTTTAACTGTATACTTGCAAATTCTTTTTCTCACCTAAATGATTTCCCAACTTGAATTTAATATTGGTAAATATCACCAATACTGCTAACAGTTCTGATGAAGTCAAAAGGACTGCCTTCGTGTGTAAAACTGCCTATACACTAGAATGTTTGCCCAGTCAAGCCCAACAGCTGTTACATGTTGTTGCTTGCACTGCTGGCCATCCCTTTCTATTAATTATAAATAATGAAGATTATCTAAAAAAGGATCTCAAAATACTTCACAAGGCATGACCAAAAGCCTGTTCACACTCTGTACAAACATGGGAATCTTGCTTTTGTCTGCAAAGCCCTTTGCAATACCCGAGTTCTTCTGTACACACTTGTGTGCGTGTTTACACAAAGGCACAAGCTGCATCATCGAAATGCATACACTTCCAGGATGGAGAAGAGCCTCTAATCAGAGTATGGTATGCTCCTTTGCTCTGGGGAAAAGGTTATATTTTGGTCAGGACTTGGGGGTAAATCCTCCCCTAGTATGTAAAGCACTACAGGATCTTTAATGTCTAGGCTGAGCAGACATGACCTCAGTTTTCTAAGGTTTCCTTAATTCCTCAACTCCCACCTGTGAAAGGTCACAGAGCAGTTCCAGTGTTATTGCATTTGTGCTTTGCTTTGGATTTTTGGGAGGACTGTTTTGGGTTTTAGAGGGTTTTTTTTCATTTGACCAACCTGTTTCCTCCACAGATTTGTCTGGTCCTCCGAACCATGAAGTCAGTTTCTGTGCGTGCCTTGGATGCAGGGTGGGGGAAAAGAGGTAATCTGGAATCTGAAACCAGACAGGACACATCATTCCATGAATCTATGCTCGTCTATGTCCTTTTCAGCTTTTAATGGAAGCAGCCTGGAAGCTGCAAAAGTACAATAATATAAACACGGATCAATTTGGACAGTATGGAGGGGAACTGGAGAAATCAATGCTCAAGTTACCCACAAAATCCAGTGAAAATGAAGATACAAATCTCTCTCAGAGCAAAAAGACTTCCTCCACTAACTATTGTCCTTCAAGTATCCTGCTGTGAATGAAACGCTGTGTGTTGAACTCACCATCCAGCACTGAAGGGAACTCAGGAGCCCCTGAATGACCAAGAAAGTGGAAGAGAACTGGGGAGAAATTTACAAAATAAATCCTCAAAGATTCTTTTTTAGTGGAGATCCTTCTTCTTCTGAGGGTTCCCAGCCAAGAAAGAGGTACCTGTCTCTTTGTTCATAATGATTTCTGCCCGCTTTTGCAAGTGAGTAACTGCCTTCCTCTAGGTATGGTTAGTAACCTACCTAAGCATCTGGAACTCTAAGCACTGTCCAAAGACTGCTCCACAGAAGATGTGTCTAAGATTTGCAAAGGTGTATGAAATTTATATGACTACAAATTAATAAAGCTCCCATTTCAAAGGACTGCAATTTTCAGGACAAGCCTATGATCCCTTCCCAGTTATATCCTGAAATCCATAAAACTGCTGTGTGTGAAAGAACTGAAAAGCATGAAGCCCTGCTCAGCAGAGAATGCGCTGTAATTCACTGACTTGGACTCAGATGCAAGCTACAGTGACTCTAATGCCCTGCAAGTCTTCCATCAGAAACTAACATGACAGTGATGAACATTCCTTCCAAATGCACATTCTTACTTTTTTGTGTGTGTGAGCATTCTTCTTTGTGGTCTCCCAGGGAACCAGAGAGAGGATTTTCATTATCCACCCTCACAAAGTCCTCCCTCCCCACCAGGATATTAGCCACTTGACTCACTAGTTAAGGTCAACATAACCTTGAGAAGTTATCACCGTAAAGCCATGTGCATTTGTCTACAGCAGGAGGAATGTCCCAGCGCTCTGCAGAAGCAGGGGTTTGCTTTGAGGAACTTCACAGACCTGAATCAAGTGAGGTCTCATAAAGTGCCAGGGCTAATTTAAACCCACAGCTGATCCGTGTCCACTGACACAGTGGGCTACCAAGGGAAAACGGGGTGGAAGTCATTGCATAATGGTGGAAGGGAGGGACTGTCCATAGTAGTTCACCATTCCAGTTTAAAAAGTCAAAATAAGCTTGTCAAAAGATGTTTTATCTTTTTGCACTCTGTTGTATGTTGACTTTCCTCTGTCTGCCTCCTCCCCCGAGTTCCAGTGGTTACATCCTTTTCTTATTACACTAAAGTCATGAAAAATTGTAAAAATACCTTCATTTCCCCTGTTGACCACTCTTAGATATCATAGTCCATAGCTCCTTTAATGAAGTCCTCAGCAGCATTTCCCTGTATCCTTATCTGAGTTTGGTAATAAAGCATATCTTAAGCCAACCTCCTTTTACAATATATGAACTAGAGCTGGGCAAGCTTTTCATAGCAAATGTTTTATTTAGTGGATTAAGCCTTTTGTTCTCTTTGTGAATTATTATGGACAAACTTTGACTTTAATTCATCTGGTTGTTATTCACAATTGTTCAAATAACTGTGTCAGTGAACATATTTCAGCTGTTTAGATTGTTCTCAAGTGATTCACTTCAGTTCTTTCTTTTGCTATTTGTTATATGCTATTTACTATTCAAGGGCTGCATTTGGTTTTACCCACCCCACCTGGTGACAATATTACCTGATTCTTACATGACTGGAAGGTCTACACAGAGGAGAAAAATCAGAGATTTCATAATGCCCTCTCTTCCTACTGTTCTCTATTCACAACACACATTTTATACAAAATTTTGTACAAATGTATAATAAGTATCTGTGATAAGGCCTATTTTCCACAAATAGCCTTTCAGTAAAAGCAATTAGGTATCCCCATGTTAACGGAAACCATTAAAAGGTCTGAGAATACCGTCTAATTGGTTGGACTGACAGCTTCAGTCAAGTATTTAAGATTCCACCTAGCAGTAACACGGCAATGGGATATCAGACTTCATTAGTTCTGCACCTCACTGAGCTCCTTCTTTTGTTGAAATAAGCATTTCTAAATATTCACCTGTCTTTAATGTGAACTAAGTAGTATACATATCTTCAGATTTCCAATAGTGCCCACAAGCATAAACCAGCAGTACTCCAGTATTACTGCAGAAATACATAGTATGTTCCTGCAAGTATAAATCCAGAGGCAGAATACATCCCGCTAAATCTATTTCAAATTAGGTTGATTTTTATACTTAATATAATAGCATATCATGCATATAATAATGGATTGTGCATCTCTTGTTTGCATTTAAAGAGATTCCCAGAAACTGTAAAACTTTTATCTAAACCTAGATTTGACTTGCAGTAAAATTAGAGTGTACTAGTTCAGCCTTTTAGTTCTGGTCCATATCATCTGTATTATGTGCTTCAGGGCTCTGAAAATACAGTTTCCTCCACACATGCACAAACAAACAAAAGCAATACAAATTTGTCAACAAGAAAATGGGCTAAAAGAACTACAATGGGCCAAATGCTATCCTGAAGTCAACACTGGAGCCGCAGGCACTTTTTTGGAAGGAGACTTTAGCCTCTCAGTTCTCACATTTGAACAGAGTATTTGGTAAACTTTTTCTAGGATTCAAAGGTTTTGTTTTGAACACCAATGAACTGTGATTCAGTGAACCCAGTAAAAATACTTCGCCAAAATCTCTTCAGGTGCTGCAAATATTTGAACCTACCTCACTCCTCTATCAGAAGTTTTCACTTACTGTGTTATGTGCTCATATGTTTTCCTTTCAATCTGTTAAAGTTATCAACCATGAGAATAAGTTCTTCGGATTTCTGCTGAAAAATTTTTAGCTTTAACATTTACTGTATTTTTGCAATTTATCACTCCTTCTACCCTAGTATAGCATGAGCTCTTCAATTTGCTTAAGTAAATATTGGCAACGAATCAAAGAAAGTAATGTTAAGTCCATGGAACACAATTTTGAACTAACTATGGAAAGCCTGCCAGGGATAGCCATGATGTTAAATGTGTTAGGCTCACTAATTTTCCTATGTGGTATATTCGTCCCCGACTATATGCACACAAAGGGGAAAACACAACTGATGAAATGTTACATTGTCTAGTTCCTACAATGTCTTCAGAAATACTCTATTCATTTTCTTTCAAGGGTCGCTACAGCACTATTTAGACAGAGCTGGCAACCTGACTAATGACACTGGTTAATCTTAGAATCACATTTCTGTAATATTTTCATCAGTGACATTTTTCTCTTAAATCTGTATTTTCTAAAGCATAGTGTTATAGCTTTGTATTATGCTTCTTTGGTTACCAGGAACTCCAGCAGGGCATCAAAAAATAGTACAATAAAAGACAATTGGGATCCTGCCTGTGATCTTGTCTGGACTTGCATACATCCACCAAAGGATATTTCCACCAAAGGATGGCTTGCAACATGCTAGGCACAAGCTATTCAGCAGCAGTGCGGTCAGGACCCTATTAGGGTCCCTGTGGAGTTACTCTGGATTTATACCAGTGTGATTGTGATTAAGATTTAACCCAGACTGTGAGATCTAGCTGTAAAAATTTATCTCCCTCCTATTTCCAGTGGCAGTGAGTTCAGTCTTCTCAAACACTTATCTTCTTTTCCATAAATTGCATGTAAACTACATGCAGGAACCCCAGAGCATATGAACACATTTAATACTCAATACTCCAGTGTTGTCCTAAAGGAATTGTAATAAATAATGGAAAACCCATGACTTACCAAGAAAAAAAACTGTAATAATCCATGATTCACATGTTCCATCAGATCTATACAGAAATTACAGCCTTGCTGCAGGTGCAGTTTTACAGATATTGTCATTTCTTGCCTGGAAAACAACCACAATTCATCATAATGATTATAAAATGCATGATTATATAAAACTCCCTTTTACATTCATTGGACAACTTTGCTTTTGCAGTTCAGCTTTCATTGGCTAGTCTTGGTCTTTCCATGCTGGATATAGCATGGACATTTGTAAAAACAAATAACAGAAGAAAATTTAAAACTATACTAAAACTATAACCTGCCTTCAGAATCATATGGGAGCTTGGTGCTTGGGTGGTAGGCACAGACAACTGCTCACACTTCGGTCTCCAACAAACAGCAAATCCTCCCAGTTTTTGTCCTGGAGGAAATTACCCCCACCACCACCTTGGTTTTTGGATAAGCATAGCCTGTGATAAAGTCAGCAAGCACCAGCCAAGCGCTCCTGCTCTCGCTGCCAGCTTCTTTGTTAAAGTGTTCCCCTCATTGAGATGTCTGCCCATCTCAGCCACCCTCGTTCTTCTCCCATTCCTGCCTGCAAGCACAGCAACTTCTCCTCCCTCACCTCCACCCCTCATCCTCCACTAGCTATGTCTTATCTCAAATAAGACACAAAACAAATCTTTGCCTCTCTTTCTCCCACAAGAACGCCAAAATCTTGCCAGGGTGGGAGGTGACACACCGAGGATATGAGGTGGGCATCAACAGGTGCCCTGAGCGGGAGCCAGGGTGGGTGAAGATGATGGCTGGATGAACCGCCAGTGTGCACAGGAAGGGGACGGGAGCTCGGCAGTGCTGGGGACCTGTGGCTAAGGAGGTACAGAGCCTTCAGCAGTGGGGTCCTGCACCCCAAGGGTGCAAGGTGGGGACAGGGCAGGCTAGGGGCAGGGCCCTGAATCCAGGCCACTGTTTGGCTGGTGGAGTTTCAGGGGACACAAAAAGAAGGAGTAATTCAGTACCTATGGCCAGGAAGGTACTTAAGAAGAGGAAGAAGAGGAAAGAAGGAAGAAATTGGTGGGGAAGAAAAAAGACAAGGAAGTCAAAATCAAGATACATAGATACACAGATATCTTAGGAGTATTTTAACTGCCTGGAAACCACTTGCAAACAAAGGACACAGCTCTTGAACCAGGTTGATCTGCCCAACCCAGAATGTTTTACCTTTATGAAATTAGTATTTGAAGCAAATTATTTTATTTCTTGGACAGCTGTTCAACTCACTACCTTTTGCTTCACTGGCTTTGCCTAGCATTTGCCAAAGTACTGAGTGAAAGATCATTGCTCATCATAAGATCCTTGATCCACACGGAGGAGCTGTAGCTAAAAATACTTTATAAGCTAATGATCCAATGTCATTCTTTTCCTCATTCTTGGACTATGTGGCATTTTTTTATCCCTTTGCCAACTCCAGTCTAGATTCCTACCACACATTGTGCCAGGGCCAACTGGAGTGTCCTCACAGAAGCCTGGGTGAAGAAGATGGATGCCTGTTTCAGGGTGGACTTCAGCAGTACCTACAGAATGAGTAGATGGTTATGCCTTGCAGGTAACCAATAGTTACAACTTGGATTGTCTACAAATAAAAATACTATGGAGCTGGATCTTCTCTCGGACATATTCCCCAGATAAATGGTAGAAAGAAAAGAGATTCATTAATCCCAGCCCATTGAGACAGACATGAACAGCTCCATGTCTGAACTCTAGTGTTGGGCAAGCAAGATTCACTAAGCCAGGCAACTTTGCGGTCCTGACAATACAAGAAGCAAGGACTGAATGCTGAAAGCTGCAATGCCTGAATTGTAGGTGCTGAAATAGAAGCCAACCCCTCCACAGCTAGGCTTCCCACATGCACAGTTTGAGTCAGGAATCCCAGGAAGGGATCCCAACACCCACCCCCCCCAAGAGGACATATATCTAGACCTAGCTAACATGAAAAATGGGCAGCAATAGGGTGTCAGCAGCTTCCTTTCACCCCACAGCTGAAGCTCCTTTCTTTGTGTTGCAGAGCACCTTTGTCCTTGAGATCAAGAGCTCCAGAGTCGCTCCTGAAGCTCTTCTTTCAGAAACTAGCTACAGATCATTATGGTCTTTAAAAAGATGGTGTGCAGAGATCTTACCATCAGTGTTTTATACAGTAGCCTACTGGATAGAGCACTTCACCAGTTCTTTCCTCTGTCTGAAAGGTTCAAGCTCCCTGCCCTAACCACAAAACATCCCTCCAGGCTCTCAGGTGAAAGTCACGCAAGCATGGCTGTGTATCCTGCTGGGACACTCACCTGGAAAAAGTGGGACTCGTTCCAGTCTGTGCTCCAAGGCCTACAGAGATGTTTTCCTATCCATTAATTATTCAATGTGAAAATAAAAATCACTCTAAACACTCTTGGAGAAGTATGTCCCTAAAACCACTTCCAACCTAACTCCATTTATGTAACAACTAACAACCATTAAATGGTAGCCATTGAGTCTTGGTTTCTTTTTTGCAGCACAAGAGGAACTGAGAACACCTCTCCAAACAAGAGAGACTAAATCCTTTTCCCGAAATGGGTGGGAAATAGTTCTGGATTTTTTTGAGCAGGGGATGGAACTGAACCTGGATTTTCCACATCCTGGGTAAGGGCATTAATCTCTAGGCTTTCAGAGTGGGGGGTGGTAAAAGAAGATATAGCCATAAACTTTGAAAGAAAGGAGGCTCTGTTTGCACCCTTTTCAGCATTTATTGATGTTGTCCATGAGAGCTGGGCTCTGAGAACGTCTAGAAGATCTGTCGCATTTGGAGACCTAGTTCTAGATCCCCACCTGGTTTAGATGCTAGGACTCAGATGGCTATGAGCTTGCCTAGCAGCAGAACTGCAGGCAACTGAGGAAATACAAGATCAAAAAAAGAATTAGGCACCACTTGCAAAATCCTCAAAACTCCTGCTCTGATGCTTCTGCCTCCCTAAGGTGCTTAAAACCCATCTAAGTTTTAGGTACCTAAATCTAACTGGAATGCGACCTTCAGCTGCAGATGTCCTGATTTGTTTATGTTATTGAGAAATGCTGACATTTAGTCCAGTGAAGGTGATGAGCTCTGTCATGCTCACAGTAAGATAATTCATGTCAGTGCTCACAGGCAACCATTATGTAAAGACTGGGTGGGTGACTTTACCCAACAACAGGAAAATACATACTGCCTCATCCTAGCTACCAGCAAGTGTTTGGGAGACCTGTCTAGTTTCCATGTTTCATAGAATTATCATTGGGATTGCTACTAGAGAGACATGTGTTGTGTTTGCAACTCCCCTTAATCAGAAGAGAGAAAATGGGATTAGTTCCATAAGGGTTATTACTGTTTATTTCTCTTCATGCTGCTTTTCTGGGTCGTGATTTAGATGAAATTTCAGTAAATTTGTGTTCTTTTTGTCCCGGAGACTTTTTCAGACTACTGGTAATCCCACAGAAGCCAAGAAGAAAAAAGAAAGCCCATAAAAATATGTACTCTAAAGAAAACAGAACTATCACCAATAAACAACCAAACAAGAGAAAAATGTGAATTAATTTGGAATCAGAATATTCATTTAAAGAGTTTCAAAACAACAGCCTGCTCTCTCCTGGACACAAGCAATTTCCAAAATGTAAAACAGGTTTGGAAAGTGTCATTCACTTTCGGTGGCATTAGACACAGAGAGCAAGGAGCAGTGGGGTAAAATCAAAATTGACATAGATCAGGAGCACTTAGAACTTGCTATCTATAGAAATGTGTGCTTTATTTCCACCATAGATTAATGAAACACCTCACAAATGTTGTGCATTTGTGGAGAGCACACAGGTCTGTAGGCAGCATACATATTATATGTGTGCACTACTCCTGTGCGTTGCTTTCGAGCATCATCACCAGAGGCTTTTTAAGACTCTGCAGCCATGGAATTAGCTGTGGTATTGCCAGCCAGCTGTGTATCCTCCATGGACTTTGGAACAAGCTGTAAAAGTAAAAAGAAAAACATACTTTGCCAGCTCCTCACAAAACAGAGCCAGCACTTTAAAACCAAGTGGGTCCTTTTCCGCCCGGCAAATCTTGAGGTCGGCCTCACAGGTCACCATTCGGGATTACGTCAGGGACCAACCAGTTGGGTTCAGGCAGGCCCGGGTTGGTCTGGCAGCCTGCGTGAAGCGAACAAAAGCCAGACCAAGACAAAAAGTTGAGGGAGTGGGATAGGAGGAAATGAAGAAGACTGTTCCAAAGGCTTTTAAATTACGATGGCCGTGTTGTTGCAATACTATTGGAAAACTAAATGAATTGCTCCCTTCCTTAGCCCCCTCCTGCTGTGGCTATATTTCTTTTAGCTAAGGGCCTGAGTCAGTAAAGATGCATCCAATTTCCATGCTGTTCAAATGCTTGTAATCACTGCAGAAGCCAGATAGAGATTTCAGTAAACTGGACTTTTGTGATAAACAAGGCTGTTCATTAGGTGGCTCTTGGCCTTCGAAGTTTTCAAGACAACAGAACTACTGGGAGAAGGTCACAAATTTACCCTAGAAAGGGCTGATTTCCACAAAATTCTGCTCACCTGTTTTCTTAAAAGCAGAGGACTTTCAAGAATTTCTGTTCGGGACCCCAAAAGCTGAGGCACCTTGACTCCACAGTCACTACTGAAAAAAAAGCAGACTATCTTTATTATGTTTTAGTTCACAGTTACATTACTGGAAAGCCAAAGGTTTTCTAGGCACTGTAAAACCACATAATAAAAGCAGTGCACATTTTCTGTAGAAGCCAGGGGCTCTGTAACTTCACAATCCATAACACAATTTGCAAGGATGCAGCTACACGGAAACCAATTTTTTTAGTACACCCCAGTAAAAATAATCTAAATTTTGCACAATGTTTGAGCTTCACCTGGCACAGTTGCCAGAATCTCATTGGCAGCGTTCCAAGAAAATGCTACTGGTTACATACGAGATCTATCACCCTTTCTTGGGTTGTTCTGTAGCTGTTAAACACCCCATGAGTGCAATGACAGCCATGTAAGCTAGCAAGTTCCCTGTACAGCACAAAGAACTATGTTAAAAGAATTTGAAATCGTAGAGCATAAGAAGTTGTGAATTTCATGGTGGATTCCCCTTCCCTTTGTTTGCCCTTCTTCTCCCCTCAAACACCCAACCTGTCTGTTTAACGAGTGAGGGTTGTTCTCTGTTTCGCGTTTTGTTTCCTCTTACTTTACTCATGTAATTCGTTGCAGACTTCAGGACAGTAACCCCTGTAGAATTTGCTAGTGGCCCACGGAGCTAGCATAAAATAAAAAGTTACAAGTCCACATAACCTTAATTTTATGGTTATAAGCTATATTTACTGCTATATCATAAGTTTGAAAAGACTGCTAAGTGTTCAGTGTGGGAATGCAGGGAATTTCTCTTAAGTTAGTTTTATGGAGAAACGTGTTGTTAAACCGTAGGAAAGGTTACGGTCCTTTCAAGTCCTCCAGAGCAGAATGCCTATTAGGCGTTCTTAGGGTATTTATAAAATACCCCAACCACTCCCTCAGTATCATTCATTGAAATTCAAATTCAGGACCTTTGCTCTGTTCAAGTCCCTTTGGTTTTAACACTGTAAACTAACCTGAGTGAGAACGCTATCAAAAATCAAGGTGGGAGAATTTGCTTTTTAACTCTTGCCCACCTGCCATTTTTTAACTTTGCAAGTGTTTTTCACCGCAGCACATAAATATGGTGCAGCCCAGTGAGTGTACTAAGCTGAGACTTCATCAGCAGGAGAGATGGGAGTGGTCTTAGTACGCCTGTCCTGATTTTATGTCATGAGCCCGGGCAGGATACAAGCTCCTGAGTGCCTCAGTTTCCCCACCTGCAAAACTACAGTGATAGTACTGACTTCCAAACATGCTGAATCCTCTTGTGACCTGCCAAAGAACAAATGCTAAACAAGAGAAAGTACTGTTGCTCCACACACCTTTCAGCCTCCCCTTCTCCCCTGTCCCTCACTCTCCTCTTTCAAGGCATGCGCCCAGTTTGCTGGGTGGCCACACAATAAGCTGGACTAAATGCTGCCTGCAGACAGAGACCTAATGGGATGCCTGTGTTGTGGAGTCAACCTGATCATGTACAGTAAAGCCACTGCCTCCAGAAAGTGGATTGGCACTGCTGTTATGGGACAGGACTGGCCAGGATGTGGGGCAGGGTCAGAGGACACTTCGTCTGCCCTGCGTGGATGTGCTTCTGACGTGCAATGTGGGGGGCTGCAGGGCTTGGGGCAGAGGTGGCAGGAAAGACAGAAACCTGGCACTGAAGGCTATGCACTGCCCATGGGTAACTGGGCACTGGGCACCCCATGGCTTCTTGGTTTCATACACAGCTCACCTCTGTCTTTTTAAAAATCTTCTCCTTTCTTATATCCACTTTTTGAAATCATGTTTGTCATTCACATCTACCACAAATGATGAAGTTTCTCTCTTCTCCTTGCCGCGCATGTCATTTTTGCTTTAATTCTGCATTTCATTTTTATAGGGAACAGTTTATTATTTTTTACAGAATGTCAAGAGGATCTCAGCCTGAAACAAGGCTTTGCAGTTCAGCCTACAGTGTCATTTAAAACAGGAAAATAAATTGTGTGATAGAGACACTGAAGAGCAAATGCTTTCTGGCATTAGTTTTCTCTTTCAGGCAGCAGGGTTTTCTAGAGTGCAAGGAAAAATTCCTTTTATCTTCCAGCTACAGAGTTCGCTAGCAGCATCTTTTGATTTTAAATGACTGATAATCTACTCTCCCAGTGGAGGTCAATAAAATAAATTTTAGACCGGCCAAACAACCCCTTCGAGTTCAGTTTGCCTTCTGCCAGCTTGTCCTAAAAAACAGTAATGTCACCCTGCAATGCCCTCTGCTGGGAGACGCGACTTGGAGCTGGAAGGAGAGCTACCAGTTCGTGTCCTCAAGCAAGGAACAGATATTTGCAATGAGATGGACTGGATTTTCACCTTCTATGTGAAATCCTGACCCCGCTGAAATCAGCGGGGTTCTAGCTTTTAATTTTCACTTTGCCCTTAATCATTCCCCCTTTCAAAAACCGCACTGTTATTAACTACACTGGAAAAAAATGTTTCTTTCAAGTCCAAATGAAAACCTCATTACTGACTTACAGACATGAGGATCTCCTTTTAGCATTTATTGAGCTCCTAGCGAGAGGTTTTATAAGGAAGCTTTCAGCTGCAAAAGACATTGTTCCTCTTGACATTCTTCTAAGTCATTTTAACTGTAAAAGCCTGTACAAAATCACACATGCAAATAGCAATTCATGTTACATAGGTGTGACTCTGCCTAACGTATATTTTCACTGAACTGAGACTTGTACTGAGTAAAGGAAGCCAGGCAAACGTTATGCAGTAAAGCAAAGGAGTATATCTGGAACCTGATGTGTGAGAACACCAACCCTGTCAACTGCTATCTCCCATTCCCTCTGAGATGCAGCGTCCTGAGGCCTGAGGAAGAAAAGTCTGAATCGGCCCTGCCAAGGAGTGGGATACTGGCGTGGAGTTCACACAAATGGCAATCTTCCCCCTCATATGCATACTGGCGCCGCGACCCCCATGGCTTACAGGCTAGTTACTCCCAGCTCACAACTCATCTGGAGAATCAACCCTGAAAAATATTTTCCAGCCTTGGCAAGGGTGATGTAACACTATCGCTGCTTTGGTTTCAGCTCCCGTGTCCCTCAGCTAGGATGGTCTTGTGTGTTGTTTGTCTCTCACCGCAGCTGTGCAATGGGCAGCAAGCGGGAAGGATTTTCCCACAATAGCCCCCAGTCCTCTCTGCTGGATGCTTGCTCCTTACTACTCATGTTCCACAGCTTAGGTCCTTCCTGGCAGGCCAATTATTTTATATTTACTACTACTTATTATTTCTGTCTTTTAGATGGAAACATTTTTTCCTTGTGATGAGATGTTTCCCCTGCATTAACCTGCTTTACCACCATGTGCCTCCCTCTGCCCTGCTTTACAGGGACAGACACCCTTGGTGCCAGAGAATGCAGGTGCAGTAAAGCCACACAGTGCCTGGCAACACCATTTTTATTTGAAGTTACACATAATTATCATTGATTTGGAAGTGTGACCTTCTTGATACACAGCCTTACAAGCTAACCGTTTTTTTCCAGAAACAACTTTACAATGTTTGTTATGCCCTCACAGAGATCGAAATGTCATGGTTATAAGCAGTTTTCAAGACTATGCCAGGTTCGCTAAAAGGCCCCCAGACAAGTGGGGTTTTGCTTTGTACACCATCCTGAAAACCTTCTGCTTCCTTTGGTAAGCACCACGATGTCGCACTCATTTGAAAATGGGCACGTGTGGCTACAAACATCCAAAAATACGTTTACCCCGGACAGCAAGGGCTCAGATGGTCACTCTGGACACTTACCTGCTCTTCTCAGGAATATCTTCCTTTGCAAGAGAACTGGGTAGCCCAGGCACCAGGTGGTGGGTGCTCACATACCCTAACCCTGAAATGATTAATTTGAGGGAAGGTTGAAAGTAACTGAGAGTTGTTCCAGTCTTGATGCCAGTCTGGTCCCTCATGGGTGAGGCAGCTGTGCCAGAAAACCGAACTGAAAATCCACCCTCTGAGCTGGCACCTTTGATGGAAGGATTGGCAGTGAAGTCCAAGACTGAACTGGCCTCCAGCTTAAACTACCCTCTGATCCAAGGCTGTCTCTCAACATCACAAACGAATAACATTATACGAGGAATCTTGCACACACTGCTATTTTTGCTGCCAAGCCGTCTTTCAAGAAGTTGTCTCCCAATCTGATATCTCTACACAGAATAATTTCATCCACAGAAATGCTTGCTAGTGGTTAAATTATGGCCAAGAATCTACATTCAGCCTGAATTCGCTCATGTTGATGCACTGTACCACTACTGGAAAATAAGTGTGGTGTCACTCAGAATGGTATTATACTGGATTGTGACCAGGAACAGGATTAGAGCAATATCCTGTGACTGGGAGCAAGAAGTTGAAGGGGTTCTACATTTGCTGGAGGCAGCAGAACACCTTGGTGAGAGGCAGCCACTGTGCTGCCTCCACCACAGCTTCTGGGGCAAGAGATGGGAAGACAGACAGGACTGCAACATGCCGTCACCACACCAAAAAGAAGAGTGCCTTCCTGCATTCCTTTCCCTCCTGGCTGGCAGCAGGTAGCGCTAGGAAATGACAGCTTTGGTATTCCCTGGCTCTGCTGACCTCTATGGTCACCCAAGCCCTGGAGAGTTCATCATTCAGAGAAGACGGCTGAGGAAAGCTCTGCTCAACCTCAATTAAGGCTTTCTTTGGTTCCCAGAGAAAACAGAGGAGGCAAATTAACATCCTGCCCCAGGAAGTTTTTTTGTCCTGATCACTGTGGTGGCAAAATCCGGTTTTATCAACACGGCTGAGAAAGCTTGCAGTAGCTTGAGGAGTAGAGAACATGATGGCTTCCACCCAGGACAGCCTTCCAGCTTCCCGTCCTCTCTTCCTAAGGACACACTGAGAAAGTATCAAAAAAAAAAAAGCAGCAGCATCAGACAAAGTGGTCATTCTGTACTTTTCCAGCCCTCAGCAGCCAGTAACCTTTCTGTTTGCACCAATACAAGCCCCAAGCTGTCAGTAGGAGACATGATTTGCATAAGCAAATTCCCTCATTTCCTAAGAGAGGGCAAAATTCAGGGAGTGACTTCAGCTCCTTTCTCCTGGACACAGCTTAGCCGAAGGCCCAGTGTGTCAGATTCACCTCAGTGTGATTCCAGGGACTGGTCTGGAATCAATTTGACCCAGTAAGTCTCTTTGATTGCATCAGGCCTTTCAGAAGTTTTGAACAACAAGGATCTAAACAGCAGGCAGCAATCTGCACAAAAACAATCTTTGCAGTTTGAGGAATTTTTAAAGGTCTGTGCCTCCTTTTTTTTCTTTTTTTTTTTCTTTTTTGTTTCAAATGCTTTCCAACTGAGCAAATGCTGCAGCGGGTTCATGGGAGAAGGCCTTGAGGCACCCCTGACTTTGGCACTGTTATCCCATAGACACTCCATACATTTTTGGCACCTTGCAGCAGACACATTGACAGCCACAGGATTGATGGAAAGGGAAAGCTGTTTTGCAGTCAAAAGAGACTGTACTCGGATTTCTAAGACCATTTGAAAGAATGCCAGAGTGATACTGGATTTCGGCATTCTTAAGCTCCTTTAAGATGATGCAGCAAGTGGTCTTTTCCACATGTGATGATGTATTTCAGGACAAGAGTTTCTTCAAGATTTTCCAAGCCTGTGGGCTCCTGATCCTTTTTCAAATTACAGAGATGATAGCATACCGGGGAGAATTGTGATTAGTTTAAACTCTCCACAGCTGCGAGAGATGAATGTAAAAATTCCATCAAAAAATCCTCTTCTTCTGGATTGAATTTACCTACATGACACCGAGTCCTGACCAAGGGACCACTTAAAAGAGCTGGAGCAGCATCAACACTATTTAGTTTCTTCCATCACATCAACCCAGGGAAGGCTCACAACTGTTCTACCCAACACATCTCCCCAGCAGCACTGCCATGATACGGGCTGGGGTATTAACGAAGCCCCGAGATGCATGGGGAGGAAAACGGAATGATGAAATGAAAGCTTAAGTACGAGGGAATTCAAACAGGGCTTGCAACTCGTTACTTGAAATACCAGGAGAATTGTAAAACACCTTGTAACCGAGAGGCTTTGCTTGGAGCTGTTAAGGAGCCCCCACTTCATCACAGGCTGACAAATTTTGAACGGTCTTGGCAACGGGAGGGACGAGCACCGAGCTTTCCGACAGCTGACCTGAGGAGACAGCAATGCTTTGCTTTGTTTAACAGGACCTCTCTCTCTCTCTCTAAATTGCTTCTTTGGGTTTCTAATCAAATATAATAATACAACTACCTGAAAGGAAGTTGTAGCGAGGTGGGGGTCGGTCTCCCAAGGAACAAGTGATAGGACAAGAGGAAATGGCCTCAAGTTGCACCAGGGGAGGTTTAGGTTGGATATTACGAAAAACTTCTCCACCGAAAGGGCAGTCAGGTACTGGAACAGGCTGCCCAGGGAAGTGGTTGAGTCTGCAGCCCTGGAGCTATTTAAAAGATGGGTAGATGTGGTGCTTAGGGACATGGTTTAGTGGTGGACTTGGCAGTGCTAGGTTAACGGTTGGACTTGATGATCTTAAGGGTCTTTTCCAACCTTAACGATTCTATGATTCTATGAATATACAGCATTCACCTCCATCATTTGTCTCGAAGCGTCGGCGTTGACGAAGCTGGTGGTGCGCCCACCTTGAGGAATTTGACCTTCCACTTGTCTCTGAAGACAGAGGGGGCTGGAGCACGCATCGGAAGACCGGTGGCTGACACCCCCTACTTTTGTCTGGATTTATTAACATGGTGATAGGTGAGACCCTGTTTTATTGGACTTCCCTCAAAAATGCTAAATAAAGCGCAAAACAAAACAAAAAAAAAATCCTGCTTGCTTAAGTTGTCTCTTTGTCAAGGGAAGGGAGGCCTGCAGCACTACTGTTACCGGAAAGCAGCAAAATAATTCACTCTCTAAAACTTAAATTTTGGAGTTTTAGGAAGCAGGCATTCTTTATTGCGGCACCAGGCAGCACTGGGGATAATTCCACCATAAGTGCCCCGACACCTTGATAAACTTTTAGTAATTATATACTATGAAAATATACATATTCATAGGATTTCCAAGAATTCGTCTACATTAACATGAGATTTCCTGGAACTTATTAACATATGTAAATGTCCGATCCGCATGCGCAGTCATCTTCTGTGGTGGTCTTCAGGTGGTCTTTGGGGGTCGTCAGATGAAGGCTCGTAGTCTTCCGTGTTCGCTGACTGACCTTTACTTCTGCGCAAACTCAGTTCTGGGATCACGTATACTGTGTCCTTCAAGGTCGGTTTGTTCTGGTCTAATGGTCATCTTGCAACTTTCTTATCCTCGTGGTTCTGCGCATCTGCTCTCCCAAGGCCTAGCTGTCTAAAGGGGGAGCATTCAGGAGCTTACAAGTGTCTTGACTATTCACACAGATTTGCTTTTGTTTGGTTACATCTGTTGTATAATGATTCTAACTACTTAAATTGATAGCTTCTGTCTATATTCGCAGGTATCAGTACTGCACGACGCCCCAGAAACCCGATGGCCAGGCGGGAGGTGGCACGGGGCTGCAGCCGCTTCCCTCACTGCCTCGGCTGGAACCGGCTGGAACTGGGCAGAACCGGCTGGAACCAGCCGGAACCAGCTGGAACCGGCCGCCCGCCAGCCCAGGAGGCCCGGTGGGAGCCAGAGCCTGCCCCGAGGTCCCTGAGTGCTGCAGGGGACATCTGCTCGGGAGCGTACCTGTTTTTAAGGGGGCTAGGGCCATTCTCTCAACAAGTGTTTCTAATCTACACAAAAAAACCCCAGGCTTCTCCTGCAGGGCTTAGCAAAGTGAAACCATTTCTTTTTGCTCTAGGCAGACCGATCTACAACATACTGAACTATATTACAAATGCACTAAGCATAAATTCTATTTTATGTCTTCCACTCCACCCCATGAGGAGACATGCCCTAAATACCAAACGGTAATCCTCCCGGCTGTATCAGGTAGCGCTTCCCTCAGGCGTTCCTGGCGCGGCGGGGCCGTGCCCCTGCGGCCCGCTGGGAGGCGGCGGCCCGGCCCGGCCCGGTTCGGCGCGGCGGCGGCCCGGCTGTGAGCGCTAGTCCGGCGGGGGAAGGGCAACCAGCATCTGTAGTCGTGGCCGAGTGGTTAAGGCGATGGACTAGAAATCCATTGGGGTCTCCCCGCGCAGGTTCGAATCCTGCCGACTACGGCCGGAGCCTGGTGGCTCCGCGCTGTTTTAGCTTGATTTTTTTTTTTGGTCACCCCCGCCTCCCGGGGCGGCAGGCGGGGCGGGCCGGGGGCCCGGCTGCGGACGAGCTCCACAGGCGCCCCACGGGCACCCCCCCACACCCCGCCGGCCGCGAAGACTCCGCCCCTTGCCGGCGCCGGGCGGCGCGGGGCCGCCCTGGCAACCGCTGGCGGCGGCAAGATGGCGGACGACTTGGACCGACTACTGGATGAAGTGGAGAGGCGGCTCTGCCGCCTGCCGGGGCGGGGGACGGCGGGCGGCCACCGGCACGGCGACGGCGAGGAGGAGGAGGGGGCGGCGGCGAAGGAGGCCAGGTTAGCGATCCTGCGTCGGTCCCGGCGCCCTCACGCTCCCGCGGCCGACCGGCGGCCGCTGGGCTGGCGCGCAGCCCGCCCTCCGGGGCGGGAGGGGGTCGGCCTCCGGCGGGACCCCTCAGGGACCGCAGGTACCTGAGGTTCGGAACCGAAACGCTGGCCGGCGGCCAACAAATATCCCCTATCGTCCTCATTTTTTAAACGCCCAAGTCGTGCGCCAGCGCGCTGAGTTCCTTCAGATAGTCTTTGTCTCTTGGGAGTATCCCAGCCTCGGATTAAATATGGCGTTAAAAGCTGCACTAATTTGCTCGTGAGTTAGGATCAGGCGTTACTTAGCTCTATGACTTCGTGATACATATAAAATATCTATGAATCTTGCAATTTAGAGCAGGAAGAACTTTAGCAATAGTATTATCAAACATTTTGTTCTGTTGTCATTTACGTATTCTGTTCATACTTTTTCTATTAACCGTATCTTCTACAGTAAGCGCATAACTTACACTCTACACTTTCATGTATCCACCTCAAATTTCACAATTTTCAAAATGATGGTCTGAATACCAGCAGTTTTGGTCGTGACAGGGTCACTGCTGACGGTACTGCCGAGTGGTCTGCCACACCGCTGCCTGCCCTCAGGTTTCCATCCCGACCCTCAGGTTTCCATCCTGACCCTCACAGCTGTCGTTGCCTGCCCTCAGGTTTCCATCCCGGCCCTGACTGGGGTCTCAGACTCCGGTTGGAAGGTCTGTGGACCAGAGGGGCTTGGCCAGATGTCTCCACAGGTGGGCTGCTGAGCACTTACCCAACAGGCATCTCAGAGGCCCAGGCAAGGATCTTGAAGAGCTAAATGACTAAGACCAACAAGCCCACTACCTTTGGCCACATTACTGGACTTCCCCGTTGTTTGCATAATGGTCAGATGAGCACCTAAATTCAGTCAATCTAATTACAATACTTTAAAAAATCAGAGTTTTCTTCTTTCTCAGGAGTAGATTTGTTCTTGATTGGTTGATGCAGCAGTACTACAGGCCTCCCTTTCTTTGACAAAGAGCTAGCAAACAGCAGACTTGAGTGACAAGACTCCACTTGAGTGAAAGCACAGTGCAGGTGATGTCTCTAAACACACGCAATTTGGCAGGAATTCCTTCAGAACCCCTGCAGTTGTATAGCATGACGAGAGAGCTCCCTCTGACCTTTTTATATTCCTGCTGCTGAAGATTAATGTGAAAAATCAGGGCTGTCCAATTCCTTGCTCATTAAGTGCAGTATAAGTTATATTATAGTTTTATTCAGGGTTGGAAGTGGTTGGAAATAAAAGAAGCAAGCAAAAATAAGACATATGATGGGACAGTTCAACAGGTACTGAAAGGTGACATCCTGCAGTTTACATCTGTCCAGTCATGATTTGGATAGCCTACCGTAGATACTACAGAAATATTAGAGGAAAAAGGCTGTAACTAATTTTATGTTTTAATTTACAATTCTTAGAACTGCTCTGGTCATGCTACAAAATGAAGGCTGATTTATTTCTTTTTCAGATCAGCTAAACTGTTAATGAGTGCTGGCAGCAGTGAAGAAGATATAGACGACATTATTGATGAAATCTGTAATGACAGCAGCTTTGCCAAAACACCTCTGGTGAGTAGGAGTCTGGAGAAATGCAGAACAGATGAGGTTCAGCGATGGAAAGAAAAGCACCATAAACTAAAACTGTTTTAAAGCAAAAAAATGAACTAAAACAAGCTGTAGGATAAACTTGGAAAATAAAGCAGAAAGGAAAATGCAACAATCCTATAGTGAGGAATAGGAGAGGTATAAAGGGATGGTCTTACCCTGGCAGTAACAGGCAATCAAAGGAAATGCTAGTTCAAGACAGAGCATAGTGTCAAATATCACAGAATCACAGAATGGTTAGAAGGGTCCTCTGGAGGTCATCTGGTCCAACCACCTGCTCAAGCAGGGCTACGTAGAGCTGGTTGCCCAGGACCGTGTCCAGACGGCTTTTGAATATCTCCAAGGATGGAGACTCTACAGCCTCTCTAAGTAACCTGTTCCAGTGTTTGACCACCCTCACAGGACGTAAAGAAGTTTTTTCATATGTTTAACTGGAATTTCTTGTATTTCAATTTGTGCCCATTGCCTCTCCTCCTGTCGCTGGGCCCCACTGAGAAGAGTCTGGCTAAGTCTTCTTTATTCTTCCCTGTCATGTATTTTTATACATTGATAAGATTCTGCTGACCCTTGTCTTCTCCAGGCTAAACAATTCCAGCTCTCTTAGCCTCTGCCTGCATCTCAGATTGTCTAAGTCCTTAATCACCATTATGTCCATGTCTCTTTTCATAGAATCATAGAATTGTTAAGTTGGAAAAGACCCTTAAGATCATCAGGTCCAACCGTTAACCTATCACTGCCAAATCCGCCACTAAACCATGTCCTTAAGCACTACATCTACCCGTCTTTTAAATACCTCCAGGGATGGGGACTCAACCACTTCCCTGGGCAGCCTGTTCCAGTGCCTGACTACTCTTTCAGTGAAGAAGTTTTTCCTAATATCCAACCTAAACTTACCCTGGCGCAGCTTGAGGCCATTTCCTCTCATTCTATCACTTGTTACTGGGGTGAAGAGACCAACCCCCACCTCACTACAGCCTCCTTTCAGGTAGTTGTAGAGAGCAATAAGGTCTCCCCTCAGCCTCCTCTTCTCCAAACTAAACAACCCCAGCTCCCTCAGCCGCTCCTCATAAGACTTGTTCTCTAGACCCTTCACCAGCTTCGTTGCCCTTCTCTGGACATGCTCCAGCATCTCGATGTCCTTCTTGAAGTGAGGGGCCCAAAACTGAACACAGTATTCGAGGTGCGGCCTCACCAGTGCCAAATACAGGGGCACTATCATCTCCCTGGTCCTGCTGGCCACACTATTCCTGATACAAGCCAGGATGCCATTGGCCCTCTTGGCCACCTGAGCACGCTGCTGGCTCATGTTCAGGCAGCTGTCAACCATCACCCCCAGGTCCTTTTCAGCCAGGCCGCTTTCCAGCCACTCCTCCCCAAGCCTGTGGCATTGCCTGGGGTTGTTGTGACCCAGGTGCAGGACCCGGCACTTGGCCTTGTTGAACCTCATACAGTTGGCCCCAGCCCAACAATCCAGCCTGTCCAGGTCCCTCTGCAGTGCCTTCCTACCCTCCAGCAGATCGACACTCCCACCCAACTTGGTGTCATCTGCAAACTTACTGAGGGTGCACTCTATCCCCTCATCCAGATCGTCGATAAAGATATTAAACAGGACCGGTCCCAACACTGAGCCCTGGGGAACACCACTCGTGACCGGCCGCCAACTGGATTTGGCTCCATTCACCACAACTCTCTGGGCTCGGCCATCCAGCCAGTTTTTAACCCAGCGCAGAGTGCACTTGTCCAAGCCGTGAGCAGCCAGCTTCTGCAGGAGAATGCTGTGGGAGACAGTGTCAAAGGCCTCACTAAAGTCCAAGTAGGCAACATCCACAGCCTTCCCCTCATCACTAAGCGGGTCACCTTGTCATAGAAGACCAGGTTAGTGAAGCAGGACCTGCCTTTCATAAGGACCTGCCTTTCATTTTTTGTACTGGGCTATGAGGCCATATCTGGAGTACTGTGTCCAGTGCTGGGCTCCCCAGTACAAGAGAGAAATGGAGCTACTGGAGAGCCTCCAGCAAAGGGCCATGGAGGTGATTAAGAGACTGGATCATCTTTCATATGAGGAGAGGCTGAGAAAGCTGGGACTGTTCAGCCTGGAGAAGAGAAGGCTCCAGGGGGATCTTGTCAATGTGTGTAAATACCTGATGGGTGGAGTAAAGAAGGGGCCAGACTCTCCTCTGTAGTGCCCAGTGACAGGACAAGAGGCAATGGGCACAAACTGAAACACATGAAATTCCATCTGTACACAAGAAAACACTTTTTTTACTGCGAGGGTGGTTAAACACTGGGACAGGCTGCCCAGAGAGGTTGTGGAGTCTCTGTCCGTGGAGATTTTCAAAACCCAACGGACACAGTCCTGAGCAAGCTGCTGAAGCTGACCCTGCTTTGAGCAGGGGGGTTGTCCTAGGTGATCTCAAGAGGTCCCTTCCAACCAAAATGACTCTGTGATTCTGTTTCACCAGTGCTGAGTAGAGAGGAAGGATCACCTCCCTCAGCCTGCTGGCAATGTGCCTCCTAGTGTAGCTCAGGATGCTGTTGGCCTTCTGTGCTGCAAGGGCACACTGCTGGCTCATGGTCAACTTATCAATCAACCAAATTTCCCATGGCTTTCTCTGCAGAGTTGCCTTCCGGCTGGTCAGCCCTCAGTGTGTTCTGGTGCATGCGGGTTACTTCTCCCCAGGGGCAGGAGTTTGCATTTCCCCTTAGTTGAACTTCAAGAGATTCCTCTCAGCCTATTTTTGCATGGCAGCGCAGCCATCTGGCATACCAACCACTGCTCCCCATTTTGCATCATCTGGAAATGACTTCTGTTGTTTGACAGCAGGAGATGGAGATGAAGCTGCAAATTTACATTGTCAAGACAGTCAGAGTGACAGAAGACATTGAAAACAGATATTCATTTAGGTATCATCAGTAGAAAATTGTGTTATTTATACTTCATAACCCCCTGTGCAGATTCTCTTATTTTCATGAGTGAGGTTGGGTTTGCTTTGTTTGTCTTTGATTTCTTACAGAGTGGCTAAATCTGAACCAACAAAAATCACTTGTGTACCACAATACGTATGTCTGAGTGAGAGAGAATTATGTCAGTGAATTTTATCATTTTATATCCCTAGGACTTCCCATTTAAGATCTAGAATTCTACAATTCAAATAAACTGTTTTATGTGCAGCAAATAAGAAACTTTTCAAAGACACTTTGTCTTTCTGAATAATATAAGAAGTCCTTGATGTTTTTTCAGTAAAACAAAAGCTCAAAAACATTGAGGGAGAAGGTTCCTAAATTAAAACTGTTTTTAAAAGCAAAATTATTAAAAAGAGGGCATGAAATACTAAGTCTTGATTGTAAAGTCAAAGTGATCATGTGGTATTGAATTCCTTCAGGCAAAGCTGGGAATTCAGTATGGGAAGAGAAGCCTCGTTCCTCATTTATCTGTTACTTCAGCAGCTTTTGTCTCAAAGAGCCTCACAGAAACCTGAGCAAGAAAATTCCCAAATTCTTAGTCCCCTTCTTCTGTGATTGAGTTTTTCTGGCTCCTGCTTATTAAGTAAAACAGAATATTGTTGCCTTGCTGTAATGCTGCCTTTTATTCTTTGGTTGCTTTTTAAATAGAAATTGAAGTCTAACTCTGCAAGTCTTACACCTGAAAGCAATAATGCTGTTGTACTGGCTCATAGGAAAAGGTAAGTAAAAAATGTTTTGGCTAGTTGAACATAGCTTGCTTATAGCTTGTTGTCAGTCTAATAATATTGCTGCTGTTTAATCTGTGTTGACACTAAGAAAGACACTGAGTATTTAGAGAAGCATTCTTTTTAAAGAAATACAAAGATAAAGATAATTTTGAAGAATTACTAATGTGCTTTCATATGGTCAAAATTATTTATTATAAATTTATTAATTATTTAAGTTATTGAACAACAGCTTGCTTTGCCTTATGGACATATACATTTATCAAATGCTGCAATATATAGTCCCATGTATATTTGGTATAGAGGGTGGTTGTCGTAGAGTTTTTCTTTGAACACCTTGGTAATGGAAATTTTAAAATTCTATAGTTTGTTTGCATTTGGATGCTGTGCCTATATTTAACAAATATTACTTTAGCAGTACCATGCTGTTAAATTAGGAGAAGCATTGTACTACTTTCTCCAAAATGTTTTGCTGTAATTAAATATTTTTTAATGAAATCCATATAGATGCTGTCCAGTGTACCTGGGTGGAAGCTCTTCACCATATGGCATAGGAACAAATGTTTCAAAAAGGTAGGAAACGTGAAAAAAAATGTTCTGCTTGCTTTATCATTATTTTTATTCACAACTGTGTTTCTGTAGTGGTATGGAGTTCTGCATTTGAACTGGACAGGACAGCCCTATATTTATCTAAACATGTGGCTGCCTCTAACTGCGGTTGAAGTCAGCTGGTCCCTTCCAGTCCTCTGTGGTTGACCACTAGATCTTTTGTTCATTTGAGGAGTTGAAAGATGTGTGCAAATGAGACGTGAGACTCCAAAATCAGTAACATGTAGTTAGGAAATCACTGCTGTAGGGTATTGTTATTTTTCCATGCCTCTCTTCAGCTTTCTATGTGATGCTGAGTTTATGACTTAAATCAGTGGGGTGGTTTAAATCATCCCACAGCCTGAACTGAAAATAGCCAGAGTGCTTTGCAACTGCAGCTGAACTTAGTAGGAGAGGTACTTTAAAGATTTATCCCCAACATCCTATAGAACATTATTGCATTTCCATGTGGGATTTTTTGTAGTAAGTAATTATGCACTTGATGCATATTTGCATACTGGTCAGGTGCCATACCAGTGAGGAAGATCAAAGAAAATATACAAAGAGAATATCAGTTTATTTTTTGTGTTCAGTGAGGTTAGGAACCTGTAAAAATAATACATGATCATATAGTTAAAACACATACCATAAAGAATGTGCCAGAGATGTAAAAAAATTAAGATTACAGGGTAATCTTGCTTCTAGTATTTCTGGGTGAGCGCTCTACTTTAAAACAGTTATGATCTGTGTAGCTTCTCTGATTGTAATAAGCTCTTGGAGCTTTCTGTTCTTTTTTGACCAGAACATGTGATCAGCTACGTTGTACTGCTTGCGACTTCCGTGTATCGCTTTTTAATGACTACATCTGGGATCAGTCCTGTGATTATCTTTTCTTCAGGTATGTCTGAGGTGGGTTAGGTGTTAGTATTGTGTTACTGTGCTTTGGGGCTTGATAGGAACAGGAAAGATGAAAAGTCATGAGCACTCCTGTGTTACCTAAAAAGGAGCATGTGTGCAACCTGTTTGGTGATGAGGTGGGAAAGTCTGCAGGGAGAGGGATGCGACATCTCTCATAATCTGTTTTCGTGCCTTTCCATTTCTTCCCCCATCACTCTCCCTCTCTGATTTTAAAAAGAATTCAAGTTCCATGGATCAAAAGGCAACTTTACTGCTGAAATAAGCAGTTAATCTGTGTGATGGGTTGGCCTCTGGTGTGCCACTGCAGGATGCCTACAAAATAAATGCAGACTGTTCAGCGTGTACTCCTCACCATACCTTCAGTCATACAGACTGTGAATGTTTCAAGTCAGATTTTCTTTTTTCCAGTATCAGGTATTATGCTGTCATGTTCAGTGAAAATCAGATAGATTGATTAACAGATTTCTTTTTGAAGCAAGGTTTGATTAAATGGAGGGGTGGGATTTTTGTTTTCTTAGTATATTGCGATGTCTTTAATTATTTTGATTTCTTTTTGAAGACTTAAAATTAAGGAGTTCTTATTCCCAGTTTCTCTAAAACTGTATCTAATGCCAAGACTTAGTGAAGGGTAGTGCAGCAGGCATGCTCCTAATACAGACATCGAATTTGAATTCCTCTTCCAGTAAAGTCTGTATGTGCCCGTTAACTGATGGAGGTGGTGGATGTGTTCAGAGTGTGTGCTTGGCCACCAGGGGGGTGTGACAGCTGAAGCAGAATGCTCATGGATACATCACCTCCTTTTCCATTATTTTTCTTGTACTACGTGTTAGGTTTTCCCTGTATTTTCCTTCCAGTTTTGAAAGTTGTATTTCTCTGAATGAAAATCTTACTCTCCCATTATTTAAAGCAGCATTAAAAATAGAGTGCTGCACTAGTCTCCTGAGATGAGTTTGGTAGCTGGAAAGGTTAAGTGAAAATATGATTCTTTTATTTACTCAGAGTCTAAATTATTCTGCTTCTAAGATCTTGAAATTAATCACATTTAAAAAAAGACATGAAAGGCATTAGTATCAGATACTCATAACATTGATTAAAATCTGTAATCTTTAGCAAGATATTTAGCTATTTATTTTGACTAACCTGAATTCTAAAAAGCAAACTTGAAGATTAAACATTTGCCTTCCATGAATAAGTGTCTGACTTCTTTTTCTAAAAATTTTTCCTTTGATGTTTGGTTTGGGTTTTCTTTATTTAGCTGGACTTGTTAATGGTTTTGAGCAGTTCAGTGGCCAGTGATTGATGGCCAGGAGGAGCTCATGAGAGCAGGGGTAGTTAAAATGCTAAATTTTCATTTGTTGTTTCAAACAACTTGTTTGTTTTTGTTATAGCCATGCTGATTTTTCATGTGTTGTGGTTGAGGCTTGCACAGGAGTTATTTGTGGTTTGATGTACATTCTTCTCTCTGATGGCCATTTCATTTCAGTCACTTTAACTACCATCCTGAGCAACAGTTCCTGGTGAAAAGTTTAACTCTGTAGTTGTACCCATTCTGCATAGGGATTTTTACAGTAAGTTTGATAAGATAAATACATTTTTGGATAAATTCTTAACACAAGAATTAACTCTACCTGGTTTTCTTCCCAACTCCTTCTCTGGAGGCTGACACAGGGTCTCTAAACCCAACAGAGAACATTGTTTACAAAAACATCACTCTTCAGCTGATCTGAGAATACAGCAAGTATTCACCGAGACTGCTCTCAGGAAAGGATTGTGTTCAAAACAGAGTTTAAACATTCCTAAATTAATTCATAACAGTGGTACTCAGAAATGTTCTTAAGAGCTTTTCTGAATTGAAATGGCCTCATGAATCTTTTTTCTTAAAAAAAAAAAAAGGATGATTCTAAACTGAATTCACTTGATTGATTGGCAGGAATAACATGCCTGAGCTCAGTAAACTAAGAGCGAAGATGATAAAGAAGAAAGGAGCGCGAGCATATGCTTGTCAGTGCAGCTGGAGATCCATTGATGAATTAACTGACCTCCAAACAGACCAGCAGCTTCGGTGGGTTTGTGGTAAACATGCAGAATGAAGTCCTCTTGTGTGTGGTACCTACTTGTATGGAAGGAGGTCACGAACTCAATTTGTTTCCCACGCAGATTTCTGAGAACAGATGGAAACCTGAATACTTATATCTAGAAATAGATTATAACACCCAGACTTCAACCTGAAAACTTTTTTCAATATAACTGTCTTGCAAGCAATATGGGGAGTTGAATTATTAGAAGAAACAATCAATTTGGAGGCTTCCTGGAAGCTAAATGAGGTTAAATCTCATACTCACTAATGTTAAAGAATGGAAGAGGAAATCGACAGATTTAGGCATGGGACTTGAGACTGTTCCTCATATCTAGCAGAGAGCTGTATTTCCCGTGTCTGCAAAATCTTGGACTCAAAATGGTGGGTTGGGATGCAGCCATGACACAAAGCATATGAATTTCTGCGCGGAAATTAATTCTGCTGTTCTGCTTTGCTCATAGCTGTTAATGAGCAAGTGGTTGTAGATCTCTTAAAAAATTACTGCAAGATCAGCTCTCACCTCGAAGGTTTCAGCACACCCCAAAACTTTACTTTCTTTTACCCACCAGTAGCCAAAAACTACAGGTGCTGGAAATTTCCTTCCAGTTTCTACTGCTTTCTTCAAAGCACTTTCTGCTGACTAAAGGCTTCTATCACAGTGAATTTCTTGGACTTCCCTTCAGCCTTCACTGCAAGAGGTGAACAAGTTATTGTGCAATTATTAAATATTGTGCATTTTTAAAGAGATTCTGAAGAGTGTATGACTCTTCTATCAATATTTTCAAGGGAAAAAAGGCTCAGGCTTTTAACAGTGAGAAAATATATATCCCCACTGACGTTCAAATTTGGATGTTTTTCAGTTTCACTTAGCTTTCACTTCAAAATACTACATATTCAGCAAGTGTAACTGTCCTGTTTCAACACGCTCCCTTCCCCCAGTAACATTGTAAAACTACTTCCAGTATCACGTTACTTGGTGAATTGTCTTGATTACAGTCACTATGGTTTATGAGCTCTTTGTTTTCATTATGTATAAATAACACAGGAGATGGATTTGGGTTTTGGGCAGGCAGAGAGGAAGGAAAGGATTACCAGTCCTGGCAATTACTACATTGAAAAGTGTCTCAAAATGGGAAGTCTGTCAGTATTTTTGCTATGCAGTATGTGATACTGTACAGATAAATTTGAAATTACTTACTTTGTGCAATTCTAGCTATACAGAGCCATTTCTTTTTTTGTGAAGTTTTGCTCACGACCCTAATCTGTGCATTGTCAATCTGTTCTTTTTCTGAGCTTTTCCAAAACAATTGCATGGTCTCTTTTACAGAGGTCATCTCTTGAATCTGTCGCTTTGTCTGTAACCCCCTGAAAGAGCAGATCCTGGTAGTGACCAGAGGCGTAGTGCACGCTGCATCCTGCTCACTTTCCCCCTCCATGAGTTGTTTTTTAGAACCTGCAGAGAACCAGCAGTGTGCCTGGCAGGACTGACAGTGCTTACGTACGCAGTGCTTCGGTGCTCTAGCGTGCGTGTTCCGGTGCCGCATGCAGCCTTGCTAGTAGGTTCAGAGGTGAGTTGGCTTTGGAGAGGTGCAATTTGGCATAATGGTATAGACCTATTTAGGGTCATGTGTTGTTTTCAATGCAATTGGTGTTTCAGGCTGAAGTTTCAACTGCTAGAGTCTAAAACTGCAGGTTCAGGAGACAGAGAGACCCAGAGACCAGTTGATTAATGCTCAGCCAGCTACTGGAAGAGGTCTGCTTGCCTTTCTGTCCTTTGTGAAGAGATAGCCCCCATGTGGACTGTAAGCAGTAAGTGTTCCTGGGTTTCCTTCAGGTGGGCCTGAGTGATTTCCATTCCCAGAGAACACCAGTGCTAATGGTAGGAGAAGAACCCAGCAATAGCATGTAATTTATTAACAAGCTCTAGAGAAGAAGAAACCAACTTTGCCTTCTTCTTGAAGAAGAATGCATTTCAAAAAGTGCTGAGTTGCCTTGGCTTGCCTGTTCCAAGGCCATTTGAAACTGATGACCAAGTAGCCCCACAGCATGTTCTTTTGGCCTGGATTTGCACTGGAACTTGTGCCACAATGTAAGGAACAAGTTAGGCTTGCAACTTGTGAGCAGGAAACAGAGAAGATCCTAACACCCATCTCAGTTCATGAGACCAAGTCTTATGTGACTTGGAAAAGGAGCATGTCTCCTGTACCCTGTTTTAAACAAACCAACAGAAATAGTCGCCCCCTCTGAAACAGTTTGTACTACCACGCGCGGGGAGCAAATCGTGAGGAAACAAAAGTTCAAGACATCCGTTCTAGTGCTTTTTATGACAAGACAACAGCCTGCAGCACTTGAAAAGTGGAGGCTAGGAAGGAATTGAGACAAAAGGACTAAAAGTGTAGGAGAAGTAAAAAGCATTAGCACTAATATCTATTGACAACATTAGTCAGCATTTCTCCTAGGTCACCTCGTCCCTCAGTCTTGTTAGCCTCGAGAGCTGTAGAGAGTTCTCTTTCTGGATAGAGATTGTTGTCAGGCGATTGTATCACTAACGCCATTAAGACTGCACTCTGAGCACTGAAAATGTTAGAAGATAATCTTAATTGGTAAATGTAAATGGAAACCTGTGCATTCCCGTGAAATCACCATGTTTATTCAAGTGTAGTTACTTGTTTCTGGCCTTGGGCAGAACGGTGGGATATGACAGCTCTTTGCCCAAGTGAATTTTAAACATGTGCAGAAATAGTGCTTATTGTATTGGTTTTCATTACAGAAATTAGCATATTTCTAGATCTAAGAATAGTTACTATGTCATTAGATATAATTATTTTGTTGGAAAGAGGAGTGGTATTAAGTATTTGATTTCCCTTCCTTTGCTTTCTTCAGTTACATGTTACAAACCACTCCAAAGTCCTCAAATGAAAAGAATGTAAAGAAAGGTAAAATTAGAGCTTGAATGTTCATTTGATGAAGGTATTGTAAGATTGCACAAGGTTTTCAAGATGTAGCCCAGATCCTAAGTGATATTTCCGTGTCGGTTATCTGAGATAGCAGGGATTATGTAAAGAATTTTGTTTAAGAATGCCATTCAGCTGTTGTCAAACGGAAGTACTGGAGAACAGTTTTGCTAAGTATAAATGTAACCATTGTTTTCCTCCAGTTTTTTGCTTCGGAAGAAATAATACCATTTCTGTTTGTGAAATGGGCAAGGTGAAAACTTGAGACTTTCGTTTTGCTTGGGTGATATGCTTGGAAATCTTCTAGCCTGCAGCATTAGTCTGTAGCAGATCCCTCAACAAAACAAAAGCAAGGAACGATGGCAAAATGAGAATCCACGCAAAAGCATTCACTGGAAATGTAGTCAGTGGTTTAACATCAGACCAACTTTTCTAAATCTGTGTTCCTGCAGTACTTCTGGATAGGAATCCAATTCTGATGTACATAGTACATTTTGAGAGCTTCTCTTTATCAAATTTTAATGTGTTGTTCTAACTATATCTCGCTTGTTTTACCTGCAAACTATGGAGGATGCCCAACCCGGATGCTTGAATATAGCTCAGAAAAGTAATTATTAAGGATCTTGCCCTGCCATAAAATTTAACCTACAGAAGCATAACAGCATTACAGATTGCAAGCTCTGCACTGTATAACACTGAATAAAGATTTTGTTTTTCTGAACACCTATTTCAGTTTTGTACTGAAGGGATTCTGCAAATGCTAGGCACTGGAAGCTGCCACTTGTTGAAAGACTTCTCACTTCTCTTGTTTCCTGATGTGAGTCTTTGGGTCCTATAACCAGCACATGTGGTAGTCACCCAATAGGGGAGGGACTGTGTGGGGAGCTGCGTAGGCAAATTTTCCTTCCTGCCAGGCTCTTTTTGCACAAGACCCGACCAGTTTTGTCTGTTGTGCGACACCCAATAACCGCAGACAGGCCAGCCGGGAAGGGGATGGAGTAAAGCAGTGTCAGGTGCTGCTCGTTTGTGAGGGCCACATGCTGCCTGGGACTCGGCATGTGTGCTTCGAGGAAAGTATTTTTCAAATGTCGACACTTCAATAAAAGGAAAAGTCAGAACAGATCTGAACTGCGTGTTGTGTAAATTCTATTGTGTTGTTCCTATCCAAGGGAAGCCTTATGAAAATGATGTAGGACCATGTTTTCTCTGTCGGAATGGTTATGAAATGCCCTTAATACAAAAAATGTTGTCTGGCTCATGAGAAACAGTAAGTACTTGGATGTTTCCTCACATCAGTGGGGATGTAGCAAATACCTGAGAAGTAAATGAGCTTTAACATTCTTCACCAGATAACATGAGGGGAGCGCATTAAATGATAGAGAGCTCATAAAGGTGGATGCGTTTGCCACGTTTCTTGGATGTTTACTTAGAATAAAAGGTGGAGCCGGCTGCTGTGGAAGGTGGCCTATAGTAAACTTCTTGCAGAGTGGGATGCTGGTACCTCTGTGCATCAGTCAAGGCAGGTTCTCACAGGCTTCATACTGGTCGCTTAAAAGAGGGAGATCGATCAAGGAACCACGGCATTTGCTGTCCCCTGGATCACGGTGTAGAAAACCGTCCTTAGTACCAGGAAGAAGTTGCTCTACGTATGGGAGTTGGAACAAATCTTGTTTCTCCATCATGAAGGAATGCTGCATGGCATACATTAGAGTCACAGACATAAATATTTCCTGTACTCCGTTCTGAATCTGGACTCCAGGCGTTGGTGCTGCTCGGGCAGTAGTTACTGCCCAGGCTTAGTGGGCACACACAGAAAACACCCCCTGCCTCAGAAGTCCTCCTGACTTACCTTACTCACGACTGGCAGTGTCACAGCGCACCGTTAGAAGGTAGTGCCCATGTACGTTTAATTCGCGTTGATATCTTTTATTCTGCTGTGTTAGATGCGCTTTAAAAGTATGTAATTTAGGGTAAAATGGGATTATACGATCTAGTCTGCAGAGGGCAGAGCAACACCACTGAGTGTTGCAGTTCAGGCTTCTGCTTCACTAACACGAGCTCATACTTCTTTTTTTTTGGAGTAATGAAGGTTTACGTTCAACCGACCGAGGCTTCTTGCATTTGCTTTCTAATGGTGGAATTGTAAGTGGAGTAGCCAGATCTGTGGCAACTCCGTTTGATTTTTGCGGGACTTCATCCAAATGGTCCTCAAGTGGTCCTTGACCGATGCTGAAGCAAATTAACTTTTTTAGCTGTCAACTAAAGAAGCTTAAAAAAATGAGTGTGTCTGTGTGTATACGTAAGGGTATATATGCTTGTCCTCTAACAACATCAGTGGAAGAACTAAATTGCCTTCGGGATTTACCTTTCACCCTGCCCAAATTAAGTTTCCCTGAAAATGTTGTTAAGCGGTTTTGGCAAGTAGAGGTTGTGTACTTTAGGATATCATAACATCCAATACAAAATTTATATAGTACATCACTCAAGATGTGAAAAGATGGCAGATCTTTAAAAGAAAATGGTAAAAGGCCAAGATTTAGAAATACCAAAAAATTGTTTCTCTGTCAGAAAGCCACGCAGAAGGCCGGAGATGCTGCAGAGCAGTCTGAGCAACGGCAGTGAGAATCATCCAGAGGCCTGCATCCTGCAGTTCATCGGCCATGAGCCCTGGCTAAGGTTTTGGTGAAGAGCGAGTTTTAAATATTGTGTCAGCTGCACGTTTGCGAACACCCTGCCTCCCGGGAGCCCACATCCGCGCACACGGCGTGGTTCTCTCAGTCCGAACTCTCTTCTGGTTCTTCAGGAATCCAGTAAGTGTGAATGTACAGACCAGATTTATAGGGGATGGAAGTAAACGTGATCTCCGATAACCGGTGACGTTGTGTCTGTTTCTGTAGAAGTGATCATGTGCTTTTAACTAGAAGCACAAACATATCATCTAAACCATGAAACTAAAGTTTGCTTGTTCTACTGGTAAAATAGGGAGTATCGTCTAAATTTAGCCTCTTACACCACAGGTGAGTGATCTCTGTAACACTTCATTTTTTACTTCCTTCCTTCCCTATAACAGGAGAAATAGTTGAACAAAAAGTTTTAGTAGAGCAAATAGGAACAAGCAAGGCTGAGGAGCACACTGTGAGAGGTTGCATACAGAAAAGTTTTGTGAAAACATTTTTTCAGGCAAGAAAGAAGCCATTGTTTTTTGTTTGCTTCTAAACTAAAGAAGACACACCTAAGTGAAAGAAACAAAGATAGCATGCTACAGGGGGAAGTTCAAATGCCTGCAAAAAAATTGCCAAAAGCAAGGACAGAAATTCGTATGGGAGGTGTTCTTTCTAGGAGTCTTTTAGGAGCGCAATTCCAGGGGCTGGCGCGGAAGGCGGGGGTGAATCCACCCCCCTGTCCACTGCCCTCCAGTCCCTTCCATCCCAGGAGCCTGAGCTGCGTAGGGAAGCAAAGTGCGGGAGGGACTTCATCCTCGGAGGGCACCTGCTTGCTTCCACATGAGGATGCTGTGGAACACGTGAGCCGAGCGTGGTTCATCTGGGTTTGGGGGTTTTTCCTCTGAAATTTGTGAGAAGGGTTTCCTGCAGTATTTTGAAAGCTGTTTCCTGGCGATAGGTTTTAGATACAAGAGCTAAGATATTCAGATATTCTATTTAGATATTATAGTCAGACATTATATTTAGATATAAGAGCTAAAATATTCAGGGCTGCTAAAATCCTGTTAGCCAGTGGTTTATAACTGTTATGCAAATATAAGGAAATGATCTTGAAGTTTTTCATGAGAGTTTAGTGAAACTGAAACCCTTACAGCCTCAGGGCTTATACTAAAGAATTGGGAGGCAGAGAGGAGGAAGACATTTTCATACTGGTCAAACAAATGCATGATATTCTAGCTCCAACTACCTTAAATACGTCTATTTAAAAATGCGGTTGCCTACAGAGGGGAAAAAAATGTTAAGTAGCTCTTGAACAGTGCTAGGATATTTATAAAGAAGCCATAGAATTTTTCAGTCTCTGTTTAAAGGCAAGCAATATGGCCTTACTCTAAGACATTGCAATACATGTGATGATAGTAATGAAATACAGTGAGCATACATCTTTCAGCTACTGCAAAGCAGCTTTGGAACAGTCAGCAATCTGGCTGCGCTGGGAAGCCCATGTCCTGACCGCCCCAATGTAAACAGCATCCACAGGAAGGGGGAAGCAGCTACCAGAGACAGGAAGGTTGAATTTAGCATCAAACTCCTTATCTAGGCAGAGTGGGCTGCTCAGGATGCTGGTAAGAAAAAGCGTACAAATCGCTACGGCAGACTGTGATAGCCGCCTGGCCCTTCCTGGGAAGACCATTCACATCCATGTAATCAGGGTACAATCTTGCGCGTGCAGATGGGGTTAGGAAGAGCTTATATCCTGGGGCCGGTTATCCCAAATGCTTCCTGCGGTGTGCTACTGCCTCATTCAGTCTCAGTTACCGTCACGTATTACGGCCTCATTCAGTCTCAGTTACCGTCACTTGCAGGAAGAGATTGATCTGCGTGCTGAAGTAGGAGTGGTGTGTCTTTTAAAAACAAAAACTTTATCATAGTCAGAGTTATTATTAGTCTTATTAGCCCTAAAGAAATATAAGCCTTTCCTGAATCCTAATAGGCACTGCAATATCTGGTTTAATTTTTAGATTATAGGTTTTATATCTGAGCTGGCACAGCTCTGGTTCCAACACTTTAGAGATAAAAGCTGTTGCAGCATTGGTTTCTGTGCTTTGAATCAGTGAGGCATCTTGTTTACAAGTGGAAGATAAGCAGCTTCAAAACATTCTTTGCAGTGTAATCGGTTGCTTATTGACATATGATGCCCAGTTTCCTTTTGATTTCTGTGCATATCTTAGCAAATCCATCCGCTCTGAGCCTACAGCACAACAAGGCACCGTTCAATCAATACATGCTCCTCAGTGCCTGAAATACAGAGTTTACGCAAAATTGTAGCATCCTCTGCGTTGACTTCCCTATGAATGATGCCTCTTATTTCTCCTGTCTTCCCCAAAGTATACTGCAAAATTATTTCAGATTTTCTCAAAACTTTGCTCAAGCTAAGATTGAGACCTGGAAACACTTTAAAGCAGGCTTCTAGTTGCATCTTCCCACATATGTCTGAAACACCTCTTTTCATTTTTTTTTTTCCACGCTAGATATATATTTAGTTCAATTCCAGTAAGGAAGGCTGGAAACAATTAAACTCTGAAAAAGGAGAGTGGTATAAAAGAGTCTACCTTTGTCCTGAACAGCAATAAAATATATCTGTCCTGGGTAATTGCAAAGAGAACATTCTGTATTTGAATTGCTAAAACAAGTTAAGCCAAGAAGATATTGGGGTCCATCTGTTCTGCCAGCTGAATGTGGGTACCGCACATCACCAGTCTCCCGAGCGCAGGAGGATACGGTGACACAGCCGTCAGCAGTCTTAGCACCGAGTATCCAGCCAGGTGCTTCACGCCAGGGTTGCTAGTGTAAGCTAAAATCCTTAATCGCTCTGTTTTCGCAAAAGATTTTTTCCCCCGTGGTATATTGGAAATCTCTTCTAAAACCTGGAGAGCATTACTTCTTTATAAAGCATATGTTTGTAGAGTGGATAATTTCCAGATGTCAGATGGTTTCTCAGACCTTGCAATAACAATTCACTGCTCGGGGTTCTCGGCCAGCGCCGGGCATGTGGTTACCTTGGGTATTTTCAGGATCCGTCGTAAGGCAAATGACACCTTTAAAGAGGGGAAAAACAAACAGCCTAATAGGCACCTCACGGCAGAGAGCACCTCATCAGGTTTGTCCCAACACATTCTCACGTCATTGTTCGATAGGGTAACAGGCCATAAAAGAACAAAGCAGCTACTTTCCTTTTCTGTCAGATGTTGCAAGTTACTCATATTTCCTGTTCTGCTATTTAAAGGACTAAGGGCTGAAAATGGGAGTTCATTAACTTGTCTGAAATGAAATATTTTCCTGTCTTTCTACAGCCACCTTCAAATGAATGACATAAACACAGGCCTGGAAGGCATCTCCCAGGAGCGGGTAGTGCCTTCTGCCCTGAGACAGGACTACCCGTACGGGAAGCTCAGGCTGAACCCCGGTGCAGGTTGCCACCAGAAATCTCCCTCCTGTCTGCAGGGGAGCTGGATATAGTATACGTCAAAGAAAGAGAGATCAGGAGTTTCCATGCTGGCTGTCCAGCAGGTCCCAGGAGGGACAGGAGGACACCCCTCTCTCCCTGCTGCCTGATGGGTCGGGCTGTATTTTAGCCAAGAACAGAAGTACGTGGGAGAAAGCGGGAGAATTTCAATGAGCTAACACCAGTGATATTTAAGCACCGAAACCCTCTCTTTACTTTTGACGGTCTCCCCTTAACTGAGCACATTCACACTTCAACCATTTAAAAATAAAACATTGCTTCCCACACTTTTCTTCTTTCCTGTCGGCTGTTGTTTTCCTTACAGACTTGAAACTATGTTTATTCATCCTTCAGAAAAAAACTTATCTTGGTCTGGACGGCCTGGGAAAAGCTCAGGGCACGCTTGCAATGCAGACTTTGAGGAAGTAAATTTAGTTTCTCAATGAGTCTAACCAATTCAACTGTCACGTTTGACCACCATTCTTCTAAACATTTGATGGAGAAAGAGCTTGCTGCTCTGGGATGTGCAGCCCAGTGCTGCGGGCCCTAACGTGGCTTTGGGCCCAGGAGGTCACAGACCACATCTGAGAGGCCCAAGAAGGGTAACTAAGAAAAGCAAGTCTGTTGTTGGCAGCCTTAAATTTGCTGTACCGGAGTCTGCATGGCTGGAGAAAAAAAAAGTAAGGGTTTGCAAGATAGAAAGAAAGGTCTGAGAGCAAGGCCACAAGTCAGGCAGCAGCGGCTGTTGTGTTTTTCAAAATACAAAGGCAAAGTCTTCCTGAAATGCAAACATGTTTGCGGGAAAATCATCTTTTCACGCTAATATGTTCTGACTCAGCACCAGGATGTAAACTATACACCATGAACTTGTACAAATCTCCTCACGTGAGTTCCTGCCATCCGGGTAGGCGTGGGTGAGCACTGAGGAGCCTGCGTGCTGGAAAAGCACACCTGAGGAGCTCCCCTCGCTCTGATCATTATACTCTAGGAAGCCTTGATGTACGGCACCAACCCATCCGGCCAGCTACTGGGCTCCATTCTTTTTCTTCGTGCACCTTAAATGCAAAGAAAGAGGCTCCCAGCAGGAGCTCCTCGGTGGTTGCTGCCAAAAGAGTAGCAATGGGTTTGAAAGGGGAAGGAGATGGAGGATGCTGCCTGGGAGATGAAAGCCAGCAGAGATCCTTCCACACGTCCTCCTCCGCTAAATCCCGCACAGGTAGCAGGGATTTGGGGCTCTACCTTGTACGAAGAAGGAGCCTGGCAAGCCATGAGTGCACTGAGCCTGGGGAGGGCAGATGCTGGCAGCCGGAGAGCAGGGGAAGAGGAGAGGGAGGAGGCAGGCTGCACTTTTTTAAAATTTTGGGGAGTTCAGACAATGAGTAATCACATGCATTACTTACTGCTTAAAATCTCTCCATAAACTTCTAGCCATTAAAAAAAAAAATTAAACATCACACCTCTTAGTGAGGAAAGCAAAAAAAGATACAGAATGTAAGAATTAGAATAAGCTACAGCCACAGCCTTAAGTCAGTGTAAATAAAATGTGGTCCTGACCCAGAGATTCTTACATCTCATACCCTTGAGAAAGTATCTTCATTTAATTCATAAAATAAATGAACATGATGCAAACAGCGTCAGGAACTTAATAGTTTTGAGAGGAGTTGATGCTAAAATAAGGTACGCGGGCGCTGAAACACCTCCCAGCAGGACGGCCTGACGTGTGGTTGTGTAATGGGGATAAGTACAGTACTTCTCTGGAGCATTAACCTGAATTAAAGGATGAAATGGCTGAGCGGCTGGGCAGGGATCAAGCGACACCCCTGCTCACTGCTGAGGCCTTAAGAAGTATTAGAGAAATTGCAAGATCATCATTTAAATATGGAAACTCTCACTGAGGAACGCAGCAGTTTTCTTGCAAGGGATTTCTTCTCCCTGCAGGACTAGATCGGCCCTCAGGGCAGCCGCGGCTGGGGAGGAGGGGGTTCAAGGAGGGGTTCAGCATCCCCACCCCATCGCATCTGCACCCAGCGCTTGGAGGGCACGGCTCCGGTCTGGCCCTGCTTACCCTGCAGGCTGCAGTGGCTCTCCGCAGAGCCGAGCGGTGCTTTCCAGGGACAGCAGCTGGACAAAGCATTAGGGACTGATGCAAAACCAGTTTATTGTGTCTATTATGCAGCTGCGTCGGGAGTTACATACCTAAATCCCTGTGCATCACGGTGGGGGAATGCTCCCCACGCGATGCTGCTTGTTCTCAGTAATCCTCTCAACTCGCTGCTCAAAATACAGCATGCGGCAGGTGCTGCCGTGCCATGGAAAAAACATGGTACGCACCGAAGTCACGTAGAGCCTGATCTTCATCTGGGGTCAGGTCATGTAAACCAGGGCAATGCGTGCCGCAGCCGGTCCATCCCGCTGGAGGCATTCCTTCCCATGAGAGCGGAGGCAAGGCCACACGCCGACGGAAGGCACCACTTTAAACCCACAGCCCTTCAACAGCATTATTCCAGATTTTCCTTGGGGAGCTAAAATCTGAATTTAGCCAATAGCATGTACACAAATGCCATTTGTTTGAGTGAAATCCACCGGCTTTGCTTCAGTTTGAGAGATACCTCCAAGGAACAAACCTCTCCACATGCTTTGCAACTTGAAAAGGGATTTTAAGATGCTACTGCCTGCGTAAGACCTGCAACAAACTGTGCCCTTGCAGAACTGCCTTGTAAGTGGCAAACAACACTGCTATCATCAACACAAACTTAACCCTGTCATCTCCATGATAACACGCTACACAGGCTTACTGCAAAGGCTGCCCGCCAGGGTGGTATTAGCCTTCAGTAAAGCGCAGACTGGTCCTTGTGTAAGTGTATTTTTAAAGCACATTTTCAAATTATAGAAAAATGACAGTCAAAGGTCTTGCCCAGTAGATGAGGACTTTGAGGCTCCCAAGCGCTGGCTCACTGTTTCCTCGCTGCACCAGCAGCCCCAGGTCTGCCAGGTTTCCTCTGCTGCTAATGTTAATACAGCTCCACGGTTTTGTTGCGGTGACTTTCATGCTTATAACTTCTGGATGGGATGAGCAGGGCTGGCACGCACATCCCCTCAACCATTGCCACTGCTAGCTTCTGCTCTCAAAACCAGCTCCCAGAATTGCAACAGAATACGGCCTGGGTCAAATGGTGTTAACATGTAATTGCACACCAAAAAAATCTTCCTTTGCCACTGATTAAAGGCAACATGAAGACATTTGGCTGCTGTGTTCCCCTAAACTAATCATGTTTCCGAGCACTAAAACATCCTGTAACTAGGCAAGGCAAGCTGACTCTAGGGCAGCTTCCCGCTAGGACCAGTTTAACGTGTGCTGGGGAACAAGTGACAGTGCCTTCGCTTGGTTTAGAGCGTGCTGCTTACATCAAACCAGCTGGGATGATTTTGCGTCATCCCTTTCAGCTCTGTCTGCAGCTAGGAAGCCAGAAATAAGACGAGTCATCCAGACTTTGATACTCTCCTAAGAAAACTAGTTTAAGAGTCATACCTCAGGAGCTTATCTAAATGTAGAATTGCATTAATTCAATGGAAACAATTAAACTAATTGAAGCTTTTGCAAAACACTGTGCACGTACTCCCACTTGCATTTTAACCAGGTGTCTTTCATACCTGCCTCCGCTATCGCTTGCTCCAGTGGTTTTCAGTGTGTGCTTCCTTCACCTTCAGACAGGTCACGAAAAAAAACTGAGAAAAGCAGTTTGGCAGCAGGTTTGAATTCCTCTGAGGTAAGCACTGGAAAGTATCTGGGCGAACAACAAATTTTAAAAGATAAAAAAACCACCGGCTTCTTTAGTCAGTTAAATGTTGTGTAGCTAAAGCCTGGGGATGAAACCCAGCACTCCACTGGACGATGAGGCCTGGGAGCGATCTGGCCAGCTCGTACTGCAGCACGGAGCAGAGGTGGAGACCAAATAGCTGCAAAGTGGGATCCCACCCTGTCGCTTATTTCCCCATGCCCGGTGCTTCGAAAATAAAAAAATCACAGCCACTCACCGCCGCACCTCTGCTAAGCCCAGTGCTGCTCAGGTCCGCTGTGATTTCCAGAGCATCGCTGGCCAGCTGCAGACCTGGTCTTTGCTCTTGGGCGACCAGCCCCCAGCACACACAGGGCACCACGTGGCACTGCCCTTCCCACTGTCCCCTGCCAACAGATGTGCTCCTACACGCAGGACTGCAGAGATGTCCCCGTGCCGCTGAGGCTTGGCGTTACAGGGAGCCCTCAGCCTTGCTGGCAGGTGGCAAGTTGAGCCGAGCTGAGATTTTGCGTGTGTGATTTCTTGTTCAGTACTTCCCACAGCTAAAATACAAAACATTGAGGCTGAAGGGTTTAGAGTCTGTGTCCGTGCTAAAATGCACTGATTATTTTATAGAATTATTACTGTATGAAAATGTACACTTCAGATCCCCTCTAAGGCAAATTCTGGGGTAGTGACACATGGTGGGAAGGAGAAAGGCTTACTAGGGTTTCATCCCTTTCCATTCTTTAAACCACATTTTCAAATTATAGCAATCATATCACACATCTGATCAGATCCCAGACTGGCAGAACCGTTCCCAACAGAGCTGTTCTCCTTAAAGTGTTTAACCTTTGGGAATAAATAGAGATACAGTATAGATAACTTCTGCCCACTGAAATGTCCGTTCACTTACCAGACACTCACTTTTCCAAGTCGACCGGTTTTTTTAGGAACCATTTTTGCAGAGGCAAGAAAGTAGCATAAATAATCAAGCAGACTTTCATTGTCTTTACCTGCTTGTAAATTAGTGGTGTTTATCTACATGTTTAGCAACCATCTCTCCTAGATATAGCAGTTATAGCTGAACTAATTGATGTTCTTAAATGTAGCTAAGGAATATGGGAAATATAGAGGGGAAAATCTATCAAGAAAGAGAAAATTTGGGGTGTTTGTGTATGTGTATTATGTATATGTCCTTTTACCAAACTGGTATTTAGATATCTCATAAAAGAGTCTGGAGCAAGGAGCTCACCTGTTCCTGCAGTTCTTTAACATTTGTTTAAAGCACCGTGCATTTAAAATGCAAGAGGATCACCTCTATGATAGCAAATATCAACCTGCAGATGTTTCCTCTGGTCAGTGAAAGTGCCTGAAGCTCACAAATTTTTCTCTTGCCATCAGAGCAGACGGGCATTAAGGCAGGTGAGAGACTCCTTATGTGACACAGAAATAATCTATCAGCAGCTGTGCCGTCACTACCACCCCCGTTTCACCCACAGGCACTTGGTGGAGGGAAACAAGAGACACTGCAATGAGGAATGGTGACACTGAGGAGTGCAGAGCATGATTAGCAGCCAAGTAGTAGACAGGAGACTGAATATAACTGATGAAGAAGCTTGAGGAGGTAGCACATAGCAGAGAAGAAGAGCTGAAGTGTGCATGGGAAGTGCTGGACTGATCCACCTTTCCAGAGGAAACACAGGGAGGGATGGGGGCAGATACTTGTGCAAAGGGACAGCGACGGATGCACCACAGCAAAGGGTGACATAAATGCCCTCGGAGAGGACCACTGCGCCAGCAGCACTGGCCAGGAGCTGCTTCATATCCACAGCGGCAGCTCAGGAGCAGTGGGTGAAACGCTGAAGCGCGGACCCCTCGGGTGAGGCTGGCTGTTGCACAGTACCTCCTCACCACACTGAGGTCTCTCAGCCCTCGGCCAACACGTCTCTCTTCTCGTCCTGGGCAGGACTCTCCATTTATAGGGTTGGGCTTTGACCTTCTTACTACCCTTCCCCTCATTTTTTAACTACCATGGTACAGGGCATCAGCAGTAAGATCTGGAGGACTATCCCGCCCTCACTCAGGAGGGAGAAGAGGAGACACGAGGACCTGTTTGTGTACCGCATGCTGTTTCCTCATGCATTAGATGGATATTTTTATTTCAGTGGCTACCAGTAACTGGGAAGGGGTGTTAGCAACTGCTAGCATAGCTGCTCTTCTCCAGCTGCCTGAAAGAACGTAGGTGCAGGAAGGGAAATTAAGCAAAATTAGGTACCTATTTCCAAAGTCCCTCTCGGAGCTCCCTTCCCTCACCCCAGTAGCTGGAGACACACTGCGAGCGAAGAGCATGACCCCAGCGCACGCAAGGTTATGCTTTACCAGGGCATCGCACAGGTCCAGAGGTGTTTTCCTCCCACGTCCCAGCCATCAAGAGGTTTGAGCTACCTCCAGTTGTCGCTTGTGGAGCTGCAGAAGGGTAATGCACAAACTCTTTCTATCCCACCAAACAGGGTAAAAAAAGATACTTTTAAATATTGTAATTTTAAATTTGCAGAAATTTTTTTCCTTGCAAACAAAGTAGGGAGGATGTATTTTTGCTTCCTATGATCAGCGCCAGCTAAGTGCCCCCCTTGTCCTTTTCTCCTCTCTGGGGCCCCAGAAGTGATGCTGTTCCTCTTGGCACTTGTGTGCACCTCTCCTGCTCTTGCTCCTTGGCTCAACAGCTGTCACCAAACAGTGAATTTTCGATGACTCCTGTAGCCACGTGGCCTGCACAGAGGGGTCCTCACTAAACTTGGCCGCAAGCAATGGGGCACCCAGAGCAGAAAGCCCCTGTAGGACACAGCGGGATGCATGGCCCATGGGATGCTCTGCCCACCACTGCTTGCTTAGATGTTGACACTGTGGCAACTTTGGAAACAGGAACTTTACGAACGTGCTGGATGAATTATGTATAGGTTTGAGCTAGTTCTGATTCCCACTGGGAATACGCAGCTTGCAGAAGAAAAGCTCAGGTACTGCAGGAATGAGAAAAACCAAAAACCTTAAGAAGCTACGGATCTTTGTTCATGACTTTGGTGCTCTACGCTGCACAGAGATCCCATCCCTGCTACAAGCAAAAATGGGATGATCAAAAATGTGAGGTGACCAAAACGTGAGGTGAGCATCCCACTAAAAGAGAAAATAAAAGCCAGAGCCTGGACCTTTAAACCCCACATGTGCCTGTGCCAGGAATGCCACGGCACTGCCAAACACCAAGAACAGCAGCTAATAGGGTATAACACCGGTTTTATTGCCTTTTTTTTAAATTTAATCAGAACCTAAGCTCTCTTCTGAAACATCAGACTGCTGGAAAAGACTTTCTGGTCCCACAGCTTGTTTGTAAGCAGGCAGATGGGTGTAAAATGGCACGTGGCACTCTGGGGCCTGAAGTGTCCTCCAGTAAACGCTGCCCACCTGCCAGACTGACACCGCCCCGGACGAGGTGCCATGGCACCGGGGAAAACCGCCTGCTGGGCTGGATCAGGCCCCGCTTCTGGCCGGGGGACGCTCATCAATGCCTCTTTCAGAGCAGCGAGTTTAGCACGAGACACCTGAGCAAACATCCCCACGTTTCCAGGCTATTTGCATGTCCCGGGGTTTCCAGACGTCGCTCCCTTGCCTCTGTGGTTGCCCCCAGCTTGGCAGCACCCGCTTCGCACACCGCAGAAGCAAGACCCACATTTTTACCCAAAGCCGCATGCTTTAGAGCGGTTTTGAAGCAAGTTTAGCCTCACGGGTACTGACTGTGCCGCTCCTTGATGCTTCAGCTGCTCCGATCTGCTCAGAGGCATGAGCACTGCTTTTTTTCATCAGGGAAACAGCTGTAACAAAAAGAAAAACAATCATTCCTTTGGTTTTCTTCCCCTCTCAAGAAGACTTTCAAAAAGCAGAGCTTCCGTGGCTTCAGCCTCAAACCCTTCTGAGGTATTTTTCAACCGCAGCTTCTGCAATGGTTTGTGTGCGCCACAGGCAGGGTGGTGTCCGCTGGCGGGTGCCAGGGGAATGCGAGGCGCTGTATTTAGATTCCCATTTTCTGGGTAAGAAAAGACACGGTGAACAAGGGATGTTCCTCTGAGCTCGCAGGACCTGCCCTTCGCCCCCACCAGCGAGCCCCTCACCCCGTGCCCTGAGCTGCCCCGAAGCTTTTCTAAAGCTCGTGCCTTTGCCGGTGTGGGGCATTGCTAGTGTAAATATTACGAGAGCCGCTTTGGCCCGCTCGGGGGCTCTGCAAAGCATCCGTACGGCAGAGCTGCCACGGGTGGGTTGCTCTTAAAGAGCTACGGAATTGATTTTTCTTGTGCTAATGTGACTTGGAGGGGGTAATGCTGAGGAGGAAAGTCTGCGTGTTTGGAGACAAGGGTAAAATCAGATGTGCCTTTGACACATGTCCAAAGTGAGTTCAGTCCAGAGAGGCCTGAGCATCCATAGGGGCCAAGATGGGGGACCTTATTTCCCCCACTGGAGACACTCATTTGGGAGGGGGCGGGAGATGCCAGGGAGGGGCAGGAGGCTGCAGCCAGCTGCTGCTCCTCATGCCATGAGTTTAATAACCCAGTTTTCTGTAAGCACCGTGAAAGATCAAAGACTGAAGATACGCACTTGCCGCACTTGCCGCACAGCCGCACGGGTATCGCAGGCTCGGGGGGGGCAAACTGCGCCGTAGCCTGGCTTTCCTGCCCATGGCTCACAGCGGTGCCCCCAGGCAGTGCCGCCTGGGGCTCAGCACCATCTCTGTGCCCCATGGAGATGGAATGGGGACCAGGAGCTGGTACCAGCCCCGTGCAGCTCCTCACCCCAAAGTGCCTGGAGGAGGGTGGCATGGGCTGGCCCCGTGGCACCATGCAACTGCCCGGGCAGCTTTGAGTCTCAGCCGGCCCCTGTGTCGCACATGCCTAGCTCCATGGCCATGATATTTAAAATTACCACCGCCTTCGTGCTGAGACCACAGGATCTTCCCTGACATCCAGCAGTGTCCCCTGCACTTGTAGGTCCAGCTGAATGTGAGCTCCATGAGGCACGCGCCGTGCCAATTAGTGCTAATCACTGCTTACTCCCTGCATCCCTTCCTGTCTGCCCACTTGCAGCAAGTTAAAATAAATGAATAATATTTAAATGAATCGTGCATTTGTGATTCCTAGTAATTTCCCTTGAAGTAGTTATGACGAGCACATTAACTGGTGCTAATTCATCATGCTGCTTGTAATTTGGCCAGGATTCAGATGGGGAGAACCTGTTTTCATAGCAGCTAATAAATGGTGGTTTATTGCTGCCCTCCCAGGTGTCCCGTAGCTGCAGCCTCCTTCCCAGCACAGGAGCCATGAACGCCTGCTTCTCTTGGCACGCGCTTCTGGTTAGAGAGATGATACTTTACAAATAGGCCAGGTTGGTTATGATTCAGCCCTAACCACCACAAACAGTCTTTCTGTTTCATCAAGGGAAAACCGGGTGGAGCAAACATCCAACCATCGGTTCCACCTAACGCTGCGCAGCTCAGGCATATTAAATAGCACCTGGAGCCCAGGGATATTTTCATAGGCCTTGCCCTAAAACTTGGTGCAGGCTTAGGAAATCAAATTATACCATGACCTTGCTTATGCATCATGCTTACAGCCATTTCGGGTTACGCAGGTGCCCCATGCTCCTGGGGTTCCCGCTGAGACCAGCCCTGCAGTGGGGACTGGCCCAGCAGCACCGTGGGCTCTGACCCAGCCCCAGGAGTCAATGGCAAAATGGGGAGCGGAGGGAAAAGGGCTGCAAGAGGTTGGCAGGATCCCCAGGTCCACACAGGCAGTCGGGCTCTGCGCTTACCCCACATCAGCAAGGCAGGAATTAAATTAAAACCTGGCTTATGAAGGCTGTGTGGGCTCTGCTGACTCACGCTGGGATGTCAGAGGAGGCGGCTCACCTTGTTAGCCACAGAAATGGCAAGGCTGGGAGGGGAAGCCAGGGCTGAGCTTTCCATCCCACTCTTGCCAGCACACCCAAGTGCTGGAAGGGAATGCGCTCACCCAGAGACCGAGCAAGAATTGCTTACGGGGTGGTGAGGGGATTTCCTTGTCAATGAGCCCCTGTAATTTGAAAGGGTTTGTCCTGGTGTGGGTGAGGACAGAGGGCACATATACCCCTAGGCGACGCAGGAGAGCTTGCCAAGTCCCTCCTTATGGCTAAAGATGCTAAGCTTCTGCTAAAACCATCAACTAATAATAGCTAATAGGAAAAGAAGAATTGGGTTTGGTGGTCCTGGTCGAGGCCATATCAAGACCTGATCAGTGGTGGCCCCCAAGCCAGCAATACCCTGGGGTCACTAGTAGCGTCATGGAAAGCTGCAGTGCGTTTGCTTTGGGTCTGCCTGTGTCACTGCGCAGCAGCACCGTTCCCTGCCCCGCGAGGTGCTGGAGCATCCCTATCCTACGCCTCCACTCACAGCAGCCAACTGCACTTCGTGCCTTGATATCAAGCTACCAGGCTGGGGGAAAAGATGTTCACTCAGGAGCAGGAGTCATTGCAAGGTCCTTGGGTGAGGTCTGGCTCTCCTTCCCCGCAGGAACAGCCTCATCAATGTCAAGTGCTTCCGGCTGTCGTGAGAAGCAAGTCCTGCTCCCTCTGCTTTTGCTCACTGATGATGATGCACCACCTGCGCAGCGATGGCAAATCTTGTGGGTGTCCAGCCACAGGCTCGAAATTAAAAAAGCCTCGTGGCTGCATGGCCACAGCAGTGAGCCCGACCCTCCCTGCGTGCAGTCGGATGAGGAGCTGCTACCACCAGCGGGCAACATGTGGGGACTGTCCCGGAGGAGCTGCTATTTGCAGCAGTGCTGGTTCTTTGCTTTCCAGCCTTTTGGAAGATATGCCATGAAAGACAGTGTGACTTTTTGGATCCAGGCTGGTTTTCCTCACTCAGTAGTCCTGGCAGCTTCAGGAAGATTGCAACCAGGCAGAGGATTGCTGGGGCATTACAGCACCCATGTAGCTTTGCCTTGGAAAAGGAGAGTCACACTCCATGGCCTCAAGCAGTTATTTTGCTTGATATCTCCCTACTCAAAACCTGGGCAAGCAGCTGTGCAAACCAGGCTGTGGACACTCAGAGGGGTGCTGTGAGTTTATCTGGTATTTAGCCAGGCACCAGCTTGCCCTTCATCAGTGACTGGTCACCTAATGATGAGGCTAAGTCAGGCCCAGATGTTAGAAACTGCATTTTGATTCCCTACATGCTTTGCCACACCGTCAGAAACCATGTCTTTTATTTTTTAAAAAAACGCAAAAGCAAACCACAAACATGACTGGTATGTTTTAAAGCGGGTGGGGTTGGTTTATCACACACTAATGCAGACTCATTCTTTCTCCAAGATGCAGCTAATTTCACGTTAATTATACTTGGGCATCTCCCCCCTTTCCCAGGCGCAGGTCTCATCTAAAGTCCAATTTTCTCTGTTAGCAGCACAGAGCAAGGCTAGGGCCGGCCCTGTGCTGAGGGGTGAGAAGGGACATTTTATAGTCTGAAAGGCTACAGAAACCAAAAGCTTCATGTATTTTCTGCCACATTATCCTGAGTTTCTGCTGTGAACTCTGGAGAGACCTCACCCCTGCAACCTCTTCTGTAAGCCAAATTTTTGCAGCAGATAGCTCGCTTGGCCAAATGGCTAATCGGCACTTTGTCCCTGCAGCTAACGGCATGAAGGCAATCCTGCGCCTCTCCGAGGGGCGGGCAGCGTTTGCTCGCCTCTCCAGCACCCTCCATCCCTGGGGCTGGGCTGTGCCCATCACTAACTCCATGCCCACAGCAGCCGCATCACCCAGCTATCTCCCTCTCCCCGTCACCCCAACCAGCAAAGGGCCGCTTGCAAGCAGCACCTCCTTGCCCAAGGATGACCAGACACTGGCACGCACCCCAAAATCATACATGATGAAAGGCTAAAAAATAGTGTCTCACCTTAGCAAGGGGGTTCCCGTTGGGGTGACGTAGGGTGCAGGGAGCCACATCCGAGCAGCCAGCTGCCCTCATGGCTACAAGAAGGGCTGAAAAGTGCAGGTTCTTACTGCTTTTGAAATAGAAAAATCAGATCCCAGAAAACGTCTGTTTCAATCAGGATGTTTAAGTGGGTTTTAAGCTGTCTGGAGGGAAAAAGACTGCTCAAAGCAGGGGTTTTGGCTTTTAATAAGAGCTGTGCTGGTGCTGGGCTCCACTCAAGGTACGTGATGGGAAGCTGACGGGCAGAGATCAGCACAGAAAGGAGATGCACTCACGCTTGGGCAGGCCCTCGTGCCGGGTAGCACCCAAAACAGCAGGCCCACAGCCAGTCCCCAAACACCAAACGGGGATGGGGGCTTGCAGGATCCAGCCCTCAGTCCTGATGGCGCCAGGGACCCCACGCTGCACCCAAGCACCTGCAGCCGGAGCAGAGACCAGCGGTGCTGGCAGGCAGGGACAGGGCAGGCACCGCATCAGCACCAGCCCCAGAGGAGCACCAGACCCTCTGCTACATTAGAACAGATGAGCAAAAGTGCTCCTTAGTGGAGCCACTCCAGCTTCCCTCTCAGACATTGCTTTTTATTAGCAAATTATTACTAATTTTTACATTATCACTCTCTACGGAACTACGGCTTTGTTTCCTCCTGCCCGGGGGAGAGAGACCACCCCACCGAGAGAAATGTCCATCAGGACAAGAGTTGTCCCAGATCAGCCTGACCACATTTCAAATCCTGTTTCTTCTTTTTTTTTTTTTTTTTTTACCCATTTTACCTTCTTGTTCTCTAATCTGTCTTCCCTTCGTCTTTCTTATCTCACTTCCAGGCCTTTCTCTCCCTTTTTTCCCTTTGCAGCCCCTTCCCTGGCTGTCCTCCCCTCCCTTTTTGCAGCATTGCAGGGAAAACCATGACCCCTAAATGCAGCTGCTGGTACTCGGCCGTGCAGATGATGGCCTCATGTTCCCCCCATGTAACCCTTACCTTGCAGGCCCAGCAGCTGTATTGCAGGCTCACAGCTCTTCTCTGTCTGCATCCGAGCAGGCAGCAGTTGAGGAAACTTTCTGGACCTTGGCAGGAGCCCCCGTGATGCCTCCAGCAGCGATCACACCGCCAGCGGCTGCCCGAAAGGGAGATGCTGGGTTTACCCAGGCCAGCCCCAGCCCTCTGCTGCCAGAGTTTTGGCAATGAAAGATGCTCCTAAATTATTAAGTAAGAAGACGGGGATGCCTTGCTTAAATGGTTTGTACTTTTAGGCCATTACACCATTTGCCACGGAGACCAAGGGTGAGGGATTGACCCAGGGAGGAGAAATGGAGGTGAGGAGAGCAGAGATGGACCCAGCGTGGTGGGATCAGGCTTTGGAAAGGGCTTCAAAGCCATTAGCCACACCATGGCTTAACCAGGAAAGATACCAACCAAAGCTGCCACATAAAAGAGAAGATAAAAAGCAGGAGAAAGGTAGCACCTTGCACAGAGTTGCCATCTCTCAAGAATTCGAAGATCACAAGTCAACACTTAAAAAGCAAGATTTTACATATAATATACTCAGGCTCTTTATTTCTCCTTCAGATTGTCAGCCTTTAGGGTTGTGTTTCAGTTTTCCTCCCAAACCACTTACTGCATAATGAAACCTGACATTTTGATGTACTTCATGTTACTCCGGGGAGGTGGAGCTTTAGAAAAACACCAAATATATCAAGAGCCGGCAGCACCACTTTCATTGCCCTCTGCAGCCGGCTGCGATGCTAATAGCCAGCAAGAGGGCTCTTCCACTGCGGGCTGCCGGAGCAAATTAACCATCCTGACTTCGCTGCTGAAGGGGAAAGCTGCGCAGTGTTACCAACCCAAAAGAAATTACAGCAAAACATGAGAGGGGCAGAATCTGGTTGGGAAGGAAATTAATGACCAGCCGCACCATTCGCTCCCCACCGCTTTGAGGGAAGCACGGCTAAAGCAGCACGCCACCCTCGCACCGGGTAACGTTACGGCATCGCCCTGCCCACCCGCAGACAGGCACCCAGCCTTGCTTTGTGTTAGGAAAACACAGCGTTGTATCGCTAACCAAAAATGAATGCACAGTGCTGCCAGGGGTCTCCGTACACACGGCCTCCAGCCGAACTCTTGCCTTCTCCGAGGGCTGTTCTCATCCTTGGTTTCTCATCCAGTTTGTGTTTCGATACTCAGAGGTACGGTTTTAGCCAGGTCTTCTGAGGAAAGCAACCCTTCTCTCTTACACTGCACACACACGTGCCTAAACAGTGTTTGAACCTGCTCACCATATTTTAACATAATTTGATAAGGAAAAAAAAAGAAAAAAAGAAAAAAGCCTTGAAGCCTGCGGAAGTCTTGTGAAGACAGAGATAGCAAATAAAGATCTTGCATCACTCTCATGGCAGGACAGGCTGATAAATGAAGCTGGCTTGCAGCATCAGGGAATCCCACGGCAGAGCGCGCCCCCAGAAACCATCTCTCCTGGCTCATGCAGCTGCCTATTTCCAGCACTTCTGTAAAACTCTTGCTATGGACAGTTACAGCATTTCAGAAATGCGTGCAGCATCTCTCTCACCCTATGTGGCAACAGCTTCACGTTGCAAACAATGGCTCTGGCACTACGTGTCAGCTACACAGGTACCAGCGGGGCTGAAGGGTTCAATGGGGAAAGGTCCCGGAGGATACGGTGACCCTGCATGATGATCAGCAGATGCCCTTTGCACCACGGAAAGCACGGCGTAAGCGAGGTTAAGGCAATGAGCTGGTTTCTCTGTGTGCAGCACGGTCTCCCTGTGATGTTCTCTGCGTCTAGGTGCCTATTCGGTTTGAATCATGAACCTCCTTTCTGATTTCCTTCCATGATAAGGCTTTTAATAACTAACTGCATATACAACAAAGTAAATATTCAACCAGCTCAGAGCTAGATTGCAGATCAAATATCTTCAAATCTTTCTTCTTTCCCTTTTAAAAACAAAAACCCACACATGCAGCCTGCAGGGGAAAAGATTGCTCGCTTAGCACTTCCCTCAGCTCATCAGATAAATAAGCAACTACCAGTTTTGTACTTTACAAAAAACAGGCGAGGCAGCTGCTCCGCAGCATACCGTGGTAATGTGACAGTGAAGAGCCAGATGGCTGCTCCTCTCCTGCAATCGCTCTTTAGCTCTGTCCTCCAATCCAGCACGCTGGCATGGGCTGCCCGAGCTGTCCCTGGCTGGGAGAGGAGGTAGGTGCCACCTCCAGTGTCCTTCCCCAGCAAGGGGTAGGGCTGCATTCATACTGACTCAGACTAAAGAAAAACTCTAGAGAGACCATGGCTACAAAGCCCAGGCTCAAAACAGAGGGAGGAAAAAGGGAATAGGAGACATATTCTCTTTCCTGGTTGTGTATCCCGCAAAAGCGGGTGCCAGCCCCAGCACGGGATGTCCCCGGGAGGACCAGACAGAAGCCGATGTCCACCTTTTCTGCAAACCACCAGGGCTCACTGGGAGCCCTTTCTGCAGGGCAAGGCACTGGCTCTTGGTAAGGGGGGCAAACTCTCCTCCCCCCATTGCTGGGGTCATTTCTCCTAAGGAGGGACACAGATCCTTGTGTAAAAAACATCCACACGGGAAACAGCGGAGAGGGTTTGTGCCCAGCCTCAGCCAGATGTTCAACAAGTCACAACTTCATCAGTGTCCCCATTCCCAAGCCCGCGCAAAACCATACCCGGCACACTCTGCAAAGTGCTTTGGGACTGCTGGAAAGTTACTTTACAGTCCCTCTCATCCAGGTCAGGAAACTCTTATTTATACGAGCTAGCAAACCGGACCTGTGAATGGCACGTGTTTGCGGCTGAGCAGTGTCACTTGATTTAGAGCAGTGCTTTGTTGCAAGCAGCAAGTCTAAGATGGGGACGAAGTCTTAAAGCTTCTCATCTGTGAAGAGTTGAAACTTGAGACACAGAAGAAAAAACTAAAATTAACCCTGCACTGCTTAAGCGCAGCTTTGGCTGCCCAGTGAGTGTTAGTGATGGCTGTGACTGTCCCTCCATCTCTTATTCCGGTGGAGTAACACAGCTGGGTCTCACTAACAGCTCAGTATTTGCTCTTGTAGCACCAGGTACTGAACAATTTCCCCATGGGACAGGTAACGTCTGACAGTCACTTACCTCTGAGCACTTTATCAGGGTGGGAGCTCATAATCACGAGTCTCAAGTAAATTGTGCATCTCTGTTCACACTAGTTGTAAAGCTACGTTTGCTGCTAGGCCCACAAGGATAAGGATTCCCTTAAAGGGTTTTCACTGTTATTTCTATTGAGAATTGTGTTGCAAAAGCTACTGGCAGCACCTAAAAGCTAAGGTTTTCCTCCCTGCCCTCAGCTTTTAGGCAAAGAGCAGAAACTGGCTGCCTTTCCTTTCCCCTCCGTACCTTTCCTGCTTTCCACAGCAGCACGCGAGGGAGAGAGCAGCCAGTTTTCTTTCGCAGGTGCTCCTCTATGAACCCCGTGGGAAGCAGCCTCCATTTCCACATCAGATACAAACATTCCCTTATGTGCGATTGCTCCCCAGGTTGGAAGAGCTGCCCTCCTTGCAGTTGCAAGGAGTTTCATGCCTTCGCCTTAGCGGAGAGCATCAAAGCAGAGGCATTGCACGGCCCGTGCCTCAGCACAAGGAGAGGACAGAAAATGGCCGTACCCCTGCTGCAGGGAGCTCCTTGCTTCGCAGCTGTGGCTCCTGCAGCCCCTGCTACCCCACGTTGTTCTTAAGACAAGCTGCATTGGAAATCTATTAAGCATGGCTCAAGTTATTGACAGTGCCAAGCTAACATGCAGGGGACTGCAGCGTGTGCGAGGGGAAAGGGAGGATCAATGGCGTCTTTGATAGGATGAATGAATCCGGGTAGAGCGGGGGACTTAAATATTTGCGGGAGGGTTTGCAAAGGCACTGAAAAGCTTGGTTGGAGGCTGCATCTCACACTGCACTGTGAACTAGCCCCCACTCAACCCCAGTCACATCCCTGAGAATGGCCCGAGCAGGCTGAACCAGGCAGATGTTGTCTGGGGGCAGGCAGGCTCTGATGCAGCGGGGATTTAGACCATTTAGAGCTTTACAGAGCACAAACTGCACCTTACATCCACCTGCTAAAAGTGCCCTGATGGCTGCTAGCAGCCAGCGCAGCGAGGGCAGGGCAGAGCGGGCATGGCACAGCCCAGGAAATCCTCTCCTTCCCCCCGTGGCCTCCGCAACTGCCAGCACAAGCAGTTACACAAATTACAAAAGGAAAATCCCATCTGCAGCATTACTTTATTTTTTAACCTCGGTCCAGCTACCCCTGTGCCAGGGATATAGTGAAACATGCATGTAATTCTGCTTTGGCTTCTCCACACATAAAGAGAGCCCCGCTTGCTTGGTCACTAATAAGAGTTTGCTTTAAACTGTACATACACCGCATTCTCCCCACACCCTAATACCCCTGAAATGCGGCTCTTAATGACTAGATAGCACCATTGTATGGGTGATGCACCCTGTACAGCGGAGGGCTAACGCAAAGAGGAGCCTAGTGCAACTTTCCTGGAGCCACAGCGGTGCTGAGGGTGCTCCCGGTGCACAAGCATGGTACGGGGGGGATGGATTTGCACCCGGATCCCCAGCACCGTCATCCCTCCCCCTGAGATAGCTGAGGGCACCGCTTCTGTGAGAAATGGGAGGTTGGGCCTTATTACCAGATCACTGTGATCGACTAGAAGAGGATGCTGCACACGGCGGAGAAAGGGAGCCAGGAGGAAAGGAGCACGCCAACGGCTCCAAACCCTGCCCTGGGCTTCTCTCGCATTGCCCTGAATCAGTTGTTTCTCTATGACTCACCTCCCCTTCTCCTTTATCTGCCCCTTTTTCTTCTAAACTTGTCAGAGAAGGCAGGTCGAGGCATTTATATGAAGTGAAGCAACAAAGGAGCCCTTATCTGAGCAGGGGTGCAGGGCTGTTTCCCTAAGAGCCAGGGTGCTGCCTCGCAGAGGCGTTACAGCCGGGCAGGAGCAGCACCGCTCCCTGCCCCCCAGCCTCCCTGCCCACAAGCTGGGCGATGCTCGCGCTGGCACACACCGCTTCTCCAGGGCAGAGATGAGTGCGTAACGCCAAGGCAAATGCCCACCCCAGTTCGTTCGGTGGTTCCTTGCTGCGAGCACCGCATCCTCCCCACAGCTTCTGGATGGTCAGAAGCCATGCCAGGAGGGTTATGGTTACCACACCAGGCAGAATGTTCCTCTGCCTGCATTAAACTGCTTTGGGCATTAAGGACAAACACATTCAGGTGAGGAAAGTCCTCTTCCCACTACCATAAGCTGTCATGGTACCAACACCCACAGATGTGCTGTGTTAGTCTCAGGTGGACCCACAGGTGGGGCACAATGCACCGTGGGCCTTGTGTCATCTGGGACACAACCACCCCAAACATGGCAGGCTACACCAAGATGTTTGGCACATGAACTCCAGGTTGGAGCAAAATCAAATCTTTGCACTATGCTGGCAAGGCCAAATCGAATCAATGTCAGCACTTCTGCTAGAAAACAGAAAACAAAAGTATTTAAGAGGTTGGATAATAGTTCTCCCACCTAGAAAGAAATACAGTATGGGTGAGAATGTATGGCAGAGCAAAGGGATGGCAACAGGGGGAGGGAAACATCTTTGTGTGGAAAACCTAGGTACAAATAAAGAAAATACCAGCAACTTCTAGAATCTCTTCCTCCATCTTTCCAAAACCATAAAAATTTAAGCTTTCTCTTTTTTGGCGGGGAAGAGGACACGACAACACAGGGGGGACCAACAAAACTGAAATTAAGAATCAAGTTACCGAAGTTTAGAGACATAAAGCAGCACTTTATGATCCAACTTGCATGAGAGAGAAACATGCCCCTGCAGCAAAGGCGGCCAACAGTATCTCGGGCTGCATGAGGGAAAATACTGTCAGCAGGTGGAGGGAGGTGATCCTGCCCCTCTGCTCAGCACTGGCGAGGCCACACCTGGAGTACTGGGTCCAGTTCTGGGCTCCCCAGACAGGAGAGACATGGGCATACTGGAGAGTCCAACAAGGGGCCACAAAGATGATCAAGGGACTGGAGTATCTCTCCTGTGAGGAGAGGCTGAGAGAGCTGGGAATGTTCAGCCTGGAGAAGAGTAGACTCAAGGGGGACCTCATCAATGTCTATAAATATAAATAATAAAGGGAGGGTGCAAAGAAGATGGAGCCAGGCTCTTTTCAGTGGTGCCCAGTGACAGGACCAGAGGCAATGGGCACACACTGAAACACACGAGGTTCTCTCTGAACATCAGGAAACACTTTCACTGTGAGGGTGACTGGCACTGGCACAGGTTGTCCAGGGAGGTTGTGGAGTCTCCATCCTTGGAAATACTCAAAAGCCTCCTGGGCAACCAGCTCTAGGCACCCCTGCTTGAGCTCAGCCATCCTGTGACCCTGTGGCTTCACACGGGAGGCAGACAGGCACAGTCTTCCCTCCCCTCCCAGTTCACACAAGTGTAGCAAGCCTGAGGGAACAGCTCACAGATTTTTCTACAGCCAAAGGGTCAGTCCTGGCCTCGCGTCGCTGGTCCGACAGCCCACAGGACAGAGGAGCAGGAGGGACCTTGCGTGGCACTGTTGGTCCCCTGCTACTGCAGGCAACCACGTTACTTTCTGTGGCCCAACAAGCTCCCTTTTAACCTTGCTTAGGTTGCCACTGCATGCTGTAATGAATAGCATCAGCCACAAAACCGGCAGGGGCAGAAGCTGGCCTCGGGCACTAGTCACCTGTACGCCCGGCACCGACGCTTGCACAAGCGGGAGGACAACTACACACACCTCTGACGCTCTTCTGACACAACCGAAACAGCCTCTTAACACAGGTACCGCCAAAGAGCGCTGGATCCGAGACAGAAACTGCAGATAAAGCTTCTCAGGCAGCAGTTTCAGCGCCAGGTATTCATTGCCGAGCCCCACCTACAAAGCCAGGCGACACGCACAAGACATGCTGATGCTTGCTGCTACGAGCGGATTGCAGTCTCTGTACTCGCTCTCCTAACCAACTGCAAACTTCACCCAAACCTGTCTGTACCCCAGGGTGATCCTCCCCGCACCCCCTCACCGCTCTGAGCCACCCAGGCCGCTCAGGTAGGGTTTGCAGAGGTGCAGCCAGGCAGCAACAGAGCTCCCACCATTTTTGAAGGCTGCTGTAGAGGAGCTGACAGCGCTGGGCACCCCGTTCTGGGGCAGACAGGCACGGGGCGTTTCAGACGAGGCATGGTTCCTTCCCCATGGGTGGTTTTGGGACAGCGTAGCAGGACATTACCCATCTCCAAAAGTACACCAAAGGAGCCTCCAGCGTTTGTGGCTGCTAAGGATCACACATTGCACTTTTCAGCATTAATTTGTACATGCTGACCAGTGACAGCAGTAACTGTTTTTTCCTCCCCAAATTGTTCCTGTCCCTTGGAACAAAGGGTGACAGGGACCATGTTAGCATCGTACTCATCCGCTGCTCAAGACCTGCTGTCACCACCTGTAAGCCTGAAGCCACCAGCTTCCACTACACAGCACATGGGGGCTGCTTCGTTTCAGGCATGAGCAGAACTGCACTGCGCTCATTTGGATCATGTTAAATATTTCCTGCAACAAGTAAAATGGTTTATTCACAAAAAGAAGAGTTTTTGTGGGACTTTAGCTTCCATTAAAGGAGGTAACAAACCCTTTTCATTATGCACACTACAAACCTAGGAAGCAAGTACCCCAACAGAGGATAACTTCCCTCTGCTCCCAGAGATCTCATATGAGAGGAGCTATATCCATCACTAAAAGGCAAAAGAGAATTGTATTCAAAATGGGCTTTTTCATGCGTTCCTCCTCTCATACACTACTGTTTCAGTGCTGTTAAAAACATTACACAACTCTCTTGTCTAAAAGCCTAGTTGGTTCTTCTAACCTTTAAGACTCCTCTACTCAAAATGCCAAGTTAGATACAATAAAGGTCAGGTCAGATGCACACAATGAGTAATACTATTACAGACCTATTACAGACTGTCTTTCTTTTTTTTTTAAATAGTAACTTTAGCTTCAGAAGAAAAGCCTCAGAGCAGACTACAGGCCCTCTAAGGCCCCTTGTCACTGAAGCTGGTTGCCTTTCCCTCTGCATCTGGCAGTAAGCACCACAGCACTTTGTGTGCTCACGACAGACTGAGAGGCCAGGTCTTTCCTTCCAGACAACGTTCATTTGCTAGTGTGTTCGTTTTCTCCGTGTAGCAATTAGCTCCGTTGTCTTCCTTATTCCCAGCACACACGTACGCACCCCACAGCCCATCGTAACACTGCAACAGCGCTCACACCATCCCTCTCAGAGAGGAGAGGCAGGCTCAGCCCTTGGTTATTCATCTTATCTTCCAGGGTAATACCCTGATAAGGCAAATATGAAGCAAGCCAGGAGGGGAAGGAAGGAAATGACTCTACCTATATATTTATATAGAGAGAAGCAGGTGTCCCAGCTCATTTTCGAGCTGCCATTCTGGAGAGACAGCACAGACCTGGAGGGGGGCAAACAGGTACCAGAAGGAACCGACTGCTATTTCAAGCAGACCAAGCAGGTCCCCTTCCTTTTCTGCTGGAGAGCTTTCCCAGAGATTGCTGATGTTAGGCAAACCCATTACAAGCTCAAAGGTTAGAAGTGCTCAACAGCAGCACCAGGTTCTATAAAAAGCAGCCAGCAAAGCCCTAATTCTTACTACAACACAGATGATTAAATTTGCATACAGGCAACAGCTTTTGGAGAGAAAAATCTAAATAGTAGGTCTAGCCAGAAGCTAAAATTAATTGCTAGCAAGTCACTCACACCTGCAATAGAGCTGACCACATCTACTTTTCATCAGCAAAAAAGACTACCTAACAAAGATCAACAGATGCTCTTGAAGATCTGATGTTGAAAGATTTAACCCCTTGAACTCATTAGCGTTATGCCTCAGAACATCTGAATAAAATGAGCTCTTGCTCTCTGCCTGAACACTACTTAAGCTGGGGGCATCGTCTTGTGTAAAAGGATTTCTAAAGAAGGTTTCTTTTAGATATGTCCTTACCGTTTAATCCAGTTACCCTCTCTGTAACTGAGAATGACCCAGAACAGGGCGGGTGGAATCAAGTGTCTTTGCATCACCTTAGGTGCTGCTGCTGTTATTTGGTAGCTTTTTATGCTTGCAGAAATTAACCTGAGACAGAGTTTCTTAAAATACTAGATACAAGTAACTGCAAGTTTTATAAATGTAAAACTTCATCCCAACGGAAAGATTATTCCACTTAAGCAGGCTAAACAACAGTTAGATGTACGAAGTGACCCTGAAATGCCTCCTGCTCCTCAGCAGATCATTTCACTGCCAATTCAGTCAATTCACATTGTTAATTTTTATCCTAAATGTGTCCAAGTGCAGCTGAAGTGTTGTGATTTTTACTCTGGGCACAGACAGTATTTTACAGACAATTAAAAAAATAATCTAGAAAACAATGAATCTCCAGTCAAGATAAGATTCAGACTTGTTATTCCTGACGGAGCTTAAGAATATTTTCAGACACATGCAGTACAGCAGAGCTGTCTATCACTGCAGAGCAGACCCATGGTTGCTGTGCCGCATTCCCCAGCAGCTCCGAACGGGATCACGGCAAGGGAACAGAGCAGAGATTCTTCCTGGCGAGAGCGCCGGCTACCCGATGAGTCACGGGAGCCCGTGCTGGCAAGAGACCTGCTGCAGGCACAAACAAGTAGCTCAGATTTCATCAAATGAAAGGCAGTAAACAGCCAAGATACTTTCTAATATTTACAATAATTTGCTACTGGGGAAAAAAAATATATAAAATTAGTACTCGGACTCTATTCCAGCTGTATCTGCTAACAGAACTAGGCATTCTTCTATCAGCTCATGGAAATTACAGGAAAATACAAAAGTCACACTAATACTACCCATAATCTGCTTCCACTTAAACATTAACCAGCAACGATAATAACCACCGTTTAATTTGCATTAAGAGATTAGCTAAAACGTAACCCCTGGGGGGGAGGCCCTACAAGGTTTCTGCAGGTCATTTTCATAATCTGCCTGTTAGAGACCATAAAAGCCCAGCTGCAAACTCAACACTCATTGACCCACTCACCCATTTTTATTTTATTTTAAACTTCACTCAGTAACAGCACTTGACCCTCACAAATCACTCATTAGCTACAGGAAGTTCAGCTGCATCAAGCCTGAAAGGAAAACAGCCTAATTTATCTTAAGATAATAACAGCAGTTTAGGTGGAGAGGCTAAAATTAGTAGGCTTCAATTAAAACCTTCAGAAGAGAGACTTTTCCCTTTCCTTTAATATTTCCAGCAAACGAACTATGACGTACTGGCAAAGTGTGTGCAAAATGTGAACTCGGCTAAAGCAAATAAGTACTTATTTCTTCAATATAGCATCTTCTACAACGCAGAAGCTGACTGCAGGGCCTTGCAAGAGAGACACTGCAGGTGCTGCTGCTGCAGCTTTCGTTCCATTGGATTTGAAAAACTTATCAAAAAAAGAGCGGGTTAAGACTACCACAAACCAAAAAAAGTACGTAGAATATACAGAGACTGACCTTATTTAATCACTATTTTAAAGTCTTAAGAGTGCCAAAGCTCCAGGAAAAGTACTAAGCTACTCTCCAGTTTGATACCATGAGAAGTGTCACCCCCAGTGGCAGCTCGATGGGGCCCGGAGCCGAGACGGGCAGCGCTGGGGCTGGGCTGCTCAGCACCCTGTCGCACGCCGGGGCCCTCCAGCCTCTTCCAGTGGCTCAGCTGCCGCTGGTCCAACGAAAGCCAATTCTGCAACATGCGTGGTCACCCTTGTTTTAAACAGTTACTCAATTGCATAAGATTTTTTTCTAAATCCATAACTACATTTATTTCCACTTTAGTATTGTCTCCTCCTGTATGCTTACACTCCCAGTTTATTACTCCCTCCTGACAGCAAATAAACTTGCTGCTGAAATACTTGTCAAGATAAAAAACAGCCGCCCTATTGTCTGTCACCCTTGAAGGCCCACAGTTAAAGAAAATTAAACACATAGGCTTGAAGCTACACCGTATATTTGTAAATAAAATAATTTGACAGAACAAGATTACAAAGTACGAAACAAGCCCTTCCAGGAATTTCTAAGTACAAGAGAAGTCGATGTTAAGTCCATTTTGTAAAATTTTAAACAAATACCACTGAGGGATAGGAGTATTACCATGAAACATTTTTTTTTTCTTAATGCTTTCTCAAAAAGCTTGGACCATATACATCAATTTCAGATTAAAAAAAAAATTACACACGCATTGGTTTGGTTACAGCTTCAGGGATCAGTGCAGCGCAGTGCAAGTTTCATTCACAGATAAAAAGATATTTGAAGTAGGTACAAGAACATTCTGCAAAATATAGGATGTGATCTAACTCTCGGCAACCCTTTTCCCACCCCCTAGAAAGTGCTGAAAAGTAAGCACAACGTACAGAAACACGGGGAAAAGCACACAAGGAGATAGACTCTTCAACAAGACAAGTTAATATTTGACAGCTTAAGAAAGAGGAAACAATTGCATCAGGAAGAAAATTGTTAGTCATTAGAAGGTATGTACAAGGGAGGTTTGTACTTCGATTCTGTAGAAAAACTGAAGCTGACAAATCTCCATTCCTGAAATATAAATATTGACTAAGAGAGGTACAAAAAGTAAGCTCTAGTAACTGAAAGTGTCTTCTCAGAATAGCCCGTTTTCCCCTGCTGCAGGTCATCACTCCCTCATCTTTCAAGAAGTAAGTATATGTAACTACTTATTTCAGCTAGTCTTTGAGTATATACAATCGTTTATTGCTTATCTGGCAATTTTTCAGAATCTTCCTGGTCCCTAGTCTCCATCAGAAAGCGTTTTCCCCTTTTTATGTTTATTTCAAAGCAGATTAAATACTCTTCAGTGCTTTAAAAAAAAAAAAACAAACACCTTATTTTTAGAAATTGCCCAAGCTAAAAATGTTAACACAATTTTCACCTGAAGCAATGTATTGCAGACTATTAATGTAGAGTGCCTCCCTAAAGATGCTAAGTGCATCTCTAGCTACCAGAAATCTCACAGAGGGCTACGGCTTTGAAGTGTTCTGCTAATTTTTATAAAAAAAAATTGTGACTGACATTTACAGCGTACAGAATGGGAGACTAGTGCAATATGCAGCATTGATTGTTTATTCAATAAATATTTAATCCAATTATTGCCAATGAAGGCAAACAGTGCAGAAATTGTCACTTAAAGAGATACAAAAGTTCAACGTTTTTTTTCTATGAAGTTAGTTGCTACTATATTCATACAACTATTTCAAAGAGGTTTTTCTGCTTCAAAATTGACGCTACCACTATAAAAATATAGAAACATAGCATTTGGGAGTTTAACATGTCATTGCAAGTCTAACTTTTACATTTATATAGGAACCTGACATTTCTGTATTCAAGAACTTATTAAAGTAAAAATGAATACTACGGTAGAGACATTTTCTGCACTGATGATTTCATTATAGTTCTTAAATACATCTTTCTTGGTCCTGGGTATACATTTAGAATGAAATAACTTGCATCTCACATTTATCCTGAGGTCAGCTGTGTAAAAAGGAAAGCCAGTTTTATAAGGATACTTGCAGGCTTTTTGTTCAAAATATGAGATTTTTAAACAAGCCAATAAAACTCCGGGACGGGGGGGAACCCTCTCACCAGTGTTTTAAGAAACAATTTAGTGTCATTTTGGGCAATTATTTCCAAAAATATATAGGCTATCACATCCAAATGCTATCTATATCACCCAACTAAAATTTCAGTATGCATTTGCCAAATTTGAAACTTAGAAACTGTCCTGAAAAGAAAACATATAAATCCCCGTGAAGAGTCACCCTAAGCTTCTCACCTCAAGATCCCGACCTGCAATGCAACTCCTGCAAGGAGAACCCTGCTGAAGCCTGTGGGAATCTGCAGAGTTTTCAGGTCTGCCTGCACAGGTGAGGACGTGGGATCTGGGTCTCCGTCACTCACCGCAGGGTACAGTTATGACCTTGTCAAAGCTCCACTTTGAACACAGCAGTTATTTTCAATAGCACCAACAATCTCTCAGATACCAGCATCAGGCAAATACAGACAACAGAGAATAGGTTTGTTTCTTCCTGAATCAGCACAATTGGTACAAGGCACTGCTTGGCATAGGAAGTCATAAATAAGAGCAAAACAAGACAATTTCCAAGTTTTGTGACATTTAAGTTTGTAAGTTATGTCACATTTCAACTTATTATATACCGTGGTTAAAAAACAAGATGGTCTAAGGGATTAACCAAAACATCCCTGTTCCATGCATGCTTACAGTTTTCCTCCCCATAACTGAAAAAGCCCACATAACAACATATCAGTATGAAACATTAGGAAGTATGGGTCGTTAAATTAAGAAAGTACATTTTATTCTCCAATCTTCCACAAAAGTCTAACCTAGACGCAACTCAAGTATAAGAAGTTGGAAAATATTCTGACAACATTTGCAACAGTCTATCCCTGCAGAGGAGTGGAAAACCTATTGTCTAGAGAATTCATAGATTGAGGCACATCGCAATTGAAGATATTCAGGCATATTTTATGGCTAGAACAGGATTTTTCTGAGGAACCTCACTATAGACTTCCCCAAAAGCAGCTCCATATGGTTTGAAACACAAATTGCAACACATGGAAAAAACGTTTGGTCCTTAATCACTGCTGTCTTCATCGTCATCATCATCAGATACATCATTTAAAGATGATTTAGGTGACTGGCTGTAGGAGTCTGATCTAGTGGACTGACAAGCAGTCATCTCCCCAGTAGAAAGAAGATCATAGCAGAAGTCGCAAATTCGCACAGGCTTGGAAGACTGGCTTGGGAGAAGAAACCTCTTTTCAGAGCAAGGCCCACACACAACAAAGCCACACTTGCGACAGTGGTGACGACGGTTGACGGGCGTAAATTTTGCTTTCTGACAGCGCATGCACACAGTGGCTTCCGAGTCTGGTACCCAGACAGCTGCATGTTCATTGCTAGGAGTCTTCCCGCTTTTGGAAAGCAAATCAGAAACACACTTATTTATGTGGTTCATCCACTCAGACTTCTCTGTAGCGGTGGCAGCGTAAACCGCAAAAGACTTTGTTGGTGTCTTGATAAGCCACCCGTTCCGTAAGTCTCCCTCATCCTGGATGGAATCAATAGTGACGTTTTCCAGAGGGATTATGTGCTGTTTGTTGTATTTCTTCTTCTGGATGACAATGTTACCGTAAACAAGAATGTCATTGAACAGGAAGAACTGCCTCGCTTTGGGCTTCTTCCTACACAGCTTTGTTAGTACTCCCTCTCCGATCAGAACACGGCCAGGAATAGTCAGAGGTTGACCAGCTGCTCCAAAGCAGTTTTCCACTATACTTATTCTTCTAGTATTTGCCTCACTGTTTGCCAAGCGATCCACCATCTTTCACCAGTATCCTAAAATTAGAAAAAAAAAGTTTGTTGTTAGAACAGGACTGATTCAACAGCAGCCTTCCCCAAGGAAGGTACCAACCCCGCATTTCTTAAAATATCTAACAGAACCCACTGGCTCAGAGGCACCGACTTGGGCTAGATTTAAATAAGTATTAACACCTAAGAATTTTTAGCAACTAATTAGTCTTTTATTTGAAAGCAAAAATGTTCCATCCAGCTGACAGCTATCTTTATCACACAGACAGCACCTACAGCACTGCTCTTGAGAGCTGCTGGCAACTAGAGGCTTCCCCTCTAGTAAACTTACTGCATCCTGGTTTAATGCTCATATTTCTCTGTATATCCTCCTGCACCTACTCTCTGGATGGCAAAAGAAAGTATCATCCATCATTCCAAATTCTAATACTGACAGAAACATCAACTTAACTGAGCAGCCTGGAGACCCATGTTAGTGTTAACACAACAAACAAAAATGATATAATTGATGTTCACATAGTAAACCAACATACCCAAGCTCAGCATTGCTCTTTTTTCAGTCTGTGAACCTTAAATGATGGGCCAAAACCATGAATCTACCTACTAGAAACATTTTGTATAGGCCACAGCTTGCACCCCACACCACCTGCTTTCATGGCAAACTCTTGAGCCAGGAGCAGTCATGGCTGGTGGCCCATCGTCCGCTTGCTGCTGCCTTCTTTTTGCAGGGGCCTCACAGTCCTCCTTTCCTCGCCTGCTCGAACCACATCTGCATCCATCACGATCAGGCGATGTACACAGGCAGACCAACACAGAAGACAAGTCACACAGCTCACAACTGCTCCTGAGAAAGACTAAGTGACCTGCACCGGCTGAAAGTTTAGGCAAGAAGGCTTCGTATTTCAGGAAGGTGATAAACTACAGAGTACATATGTTCCAATTACGGGTTAAAACCACCCCTCGCCCTTCCCCAAGCAGCAAATAAGATTTTCTCTTTTAAGGGTAAGATACCTAAGGTATCCAATAGGGAACTGAAAAGAAGAAGTTACTATAGTGATTCAAACCTCGGCAAACCACTCGTTAGCCTATCTTTTTACCCTAGAGCTTCCTGGGTAGAAGTCAGGCAAAGGAAACTCCTGCCAGTCCAATCCAGATCTGCTCCCCCCAGGCTCCTCCTGGGTACAGCCACGAACCTGAGCCGTGTGCTTGATGCAGCAGCAAGGCAGCTGGCAGAGGCGAGTACTACAGACAGACCTGTCTCAGCACACAGAAGACAGCTCTCCTGTGCCGTCCTTTCCAGCTACCACAGGGCTGATGCTCATAACACTCTTTGGTAGAAACCACTGCTTCGAACAGCCCTGAAGGAGAGCAGAGTAGCAAAAACTCAAGTGCCTGTTACCTGCGCTTCCCAACATGATCCCGGTTCGGGAAGTCCTCTACGTTCACCTGCCTTTTCTTTTAGATCTACATTGCCTGCCCTCAATACAGCATCAGCCTAAAACTGAGATGAAACTGGGCTGAAACAAGGCTCAGACTTGATGCTGCTCAGACTCTCTCGCTCTGCCTTAACCTGATCCAGTCAATCTTCCTATAAATCAAAGCTCAGATACTTCCTTACAAAATAGGGATGAAACTTGATAGAAAATTGGTGGCAGAGAAATCTCTCATCAGGCCTCATCTAAATAAGTATGTTACCTGTGATTACACAAATCCACATGCTTAATGTTAAGTGTGATTAAAAAATAACTTATAAGTTACTGCTTTGAGAGTTTAATCAGTTCCACGCTAAAACAGTTTGACAAGTGGGCTTACTCAGATACAACTAAAATGACCTTTTTTTAAGCTCTGCACATGACATCATCTTGTATCAAAGTCTGACACTGAAGACAGAAGAATCTATTAAAGATATCACTCTGCACTTCTTTTGAATTTTCTTTATGGGCCTCACAGCATAAGTTACAATATGTGAGTACTGTGTTAACTGTTTTTACGGTTAGTGGAGTTACAAAGCCACCAAATGTGAAATTATTTTGATCTGCAGAAGGTTAACACAAAACACAAACTGACTAATAAAAAGGGTTCAAGAAATTTAATTATGCTGCATCAAGGCACACAAGAAGTACACCTATGCTATTTCTACCAGGTATCAGTCAAACCTTAAAAAAAAAAAAAAGGCTGACCTCCTCCATTACCCTGTCCAGTGGCTCCCCATTTGATCAGGTAGAAAGTCTTTTCTTAACAGTAAGTTTAAGTCATCTTTGCTACAAAACAAACACTTTTTTTGTTCTTCAATCAGAATAACCATCACTACCTTCTTTATTAAGATTTCTGAGGACTGAAGTGCTTGTAACTTATCTCTAGACAGAATACTGGGAGTCCAAGTGGAAGGGAAAAAAAAAAAAAACACAACAAAAAACCCTGTTATTTCCATCTCCTTCACCAGCCCTACTTTTCTGAATCATTACTCTTGTCAAGGTTCTCAAAGCTTTGTCTATCATTCCCTTTAAGAGATGCCCACAAGTGGGCACTGTACTAAATCCCTAAACCCTTCTGCAACACCAAACTTAGCATGAATTGGTATTGCCGCAGAAGGAAATACAGCGGAACCATATCAGCTATCTGCCCCCTTCCCTGCTCCCTTGTGCCATTACAAAAGCTACACAGTGAATCAGATCAGAGGGATGATCAAGTTGAGAACAAACCAGAGTTTTAGGGCTCAGGTTGGCAGGATAGCTGCAGTGGAGGGAGACGATGGAGGGATGGGAAGGTAGGTGCTTAGACGGTGCCCTGCATAGAAAGTACAAACTGATCAGTAAACAGAACTAATACAATATTTTTTTTTCCTCCCAGAGAATGGCAGACGACTCAAATCTCATCCATATGATTCATTTTTTGTAATGCTATGACTATACAGGCATATCCAAAATATACCTTTCAATAGACACCTTATTTCTTTCAAGCATTCCAAGCACCCATACTAATACACATGGAGGCACACAATACCCACCCTTACATGTTTTATTCAGCAATAAGATCTAGTTGTTTGGGGGGGTTTTTTGGTTTTTTTTTTTGTTTTGTTTTGTTTTTTTACCTACTACCACATGGCAAGGAGGTACAAGACTGGCACTTGGGAGTGAGTTTTTTCAGGTAAGTGATCAGCTTCACTTTGACTACAGCCTTGTCTAATGCAGAGGTGCCACTCCACAGAAATGCTGTGGGCTTGTCCCAGCTATTATCTCTCTATCTACCAAGGAGACAGTAGTAAGGAGGGAACACAAAAGATACACATTAAAAAAGTTCCTAGTTTATTTGCTGTAGTCTTAGGCTCAAAAATCAAATTCAGGTGCCTGGCTGCCAAAGCCCAGGATTTGGAATGAGGGTTAATTGCCATTAAGTGCCAAATAACCATTCCCATCTAACAACATACTAGCAATAAGCAGCCTTTGCAAGCGCCAAAGCTGAACCAACAGCTCCTTCAGACTTAGAAAGCAAGGAGTCAGTCACAGGGTCAGTCAAAGTTATTCAGTAATCCCATGTTCCCCGTGAAGCGAGGAAGGAAATCAGTCAGCAGAGTGCAAAGGGGACAGACCAGAAGAATACACTTTTCTGCAGGTACCAATCAATATGCATTACTTCTAAACTTACACTTTTATACAAATTATCTGCAAATTACAGCAAGTTAAATGCTTTTGCTAGTCCACAAGGGAGGAACACCCCCCCCCAACCATACTCATGAGTCTCAGCGAAGCAAGCTCTCGGTGTGAAGTTACAGCGGCCTGTAGGAAGCACTCCCTGCTCCGCAACTCCAACTCGGCACACTCTGCACTCCCTGCCAATACACAGCAAACCCGGTTCAAGGTCACCATGAAAGCTTTCAAAATACAAGTCATCGGGAGAAGAAAACAGGGGGAGAAAAGGCTAAAGGTTTTAATTAACTGTTCTCTAGGACGACCTAAGAGAAAACAGCCCTAACCAGGATTGTTTAATAATCATCATGGCTTGAAACCAAGGCACATGACTCCAGAACTTGTGCTGAAGACTGTACTTTCAGCTTGTTGTGAAAATAATCACTTACTGGACTTAAAGCAAGAATCCGGGGCAAGTTAAGATAATCACATCTCTTCTAGATTGAAACTTTTGTCTATAACATTCAACAAAGTTCTCACCTACCAGCCTCAATTACGGTAGTAAAAGCCACAGACTGCTGATGGATTATTCTACCTTTCCAGGGCATGAATTGTATTTTCCTCACGCTAATAGATTAGACTTTTTAAAATAAGCACTCTGACATTTTTCTTGTAAGTTTTTAGAGAAATAAAAGTTAAAAATCCATCCGAAATCCTATGCATGCTAATGCTCATTCACCTTTACTAGCCTTTTCTGAGAAAGGAAGGAAGTTCAGAAATGGGTAATGAGAAACTACCTGGAAAGTATCATGATTACAAATAATAATGAAACATGGAAAAAATAGACCAGGAATACAAAAGAGAAGCCATCCCTAAGTTCCAAGAGCTAAAGTTAGTAGAAGAGATGCACCTCTTCTCATGAGCACACAGACCAAGGAGATGTTAAATTAAAATATTGTCTGGACACACAAAGGAACTTTTAACCCCAAGATGTCACAGTCCAAAAGCTATGCAAGGTTATCAGTTACGACTCTTTCAAAATTATAACAATCTTTTCTTAAAGCATATTCAGATATATGGTAAAAGATAACAGATCCCACCCTGGAACTAGGTGGCCATATCCTCCTCTCTGCCAGCTAAAACTTTCTTCTGACGTTTCTACTGTTGGCCACTGTAAGAAGCAGCTACTGGATTACTGTCCTCAAGATGCAGGATCTCAAGACCTGATCGAACAAAGCAATTCCTGAGTGATGGCAAACTGCTGAAAACATGCCCCAAATCTTCCCCAAAGCAAGAGAGGAATAAACCAGAATCATGAGCTTCAAAATGACAGGCTAGACAGCTCCACTTAAGGGGAGAGTGGGAGCATCTCATACATAGTCTCGGTTTATGGATGCTATGAGATCAAAAACCTTGAAGCTATTGTTCAGACTTTTATCATGGTTGACTCCAGTTTCACACTTTTTGCATACAAACTCCCAAAGGTCCCCAGACCCTTACGCAAGGAGGACTCCGTTTGTCTATAAGGACCATCAGTCCATCACATCAGATTCACTTTCTGTGTCCAGACTGCAGTATAGTACTAGCTGCTAGTCAAAACATCACAAAAATAAATAGATCACCTTGTAAGAAAAAAATAGCTACATAGACCTGCACCATGAGGAGGGCTTAGCAGCCTTTGTGAATAAATAAATCTCAAAATACTGCAATACCTTCAGTTTGTCCTCCTTCTCACACACGTGCTCTCAGTAAGCCCATTTCACGATGAAGATGCTGGGCAAAGGCGTTAATCTCCATAGAGTAATATACTATTTAAAGGTGACAAAATATTTCATGACACAGAAAGCCCCAACTCCTCTAACCCTCTGCAGAGCTGTCTTTTACACTAAGTTATTTCTACTTTTACTCACAAGAAGCTTCCACAGAAATCATCATTCTGTTACCAAGATATCAAGATCATCTTGCTCCCCTATTTCACTCCAGTTTTACATTTGTATCCTGTTGGTGAGAAGAGTCATCCTCAAAGTGAGCAGACGTAGATGTTACTGAAACCTTTGAAGAACTAACACTTACCTAAAACACAACCCATGTTGAGGAAGTCACATATTTACTACAGTTATTAACATTCCAGAATTCTGCAGCAGGAAAATAATTCTGTTAGGGTTGCCATGCACTGACAAGTCACTTCCCACATAATTGTTTCTTTCTGCCACTGTATCCTGGTGACCAAACCAACAATCTCCCAGGACTCAATACTTCCACAGGTCTTATTTAAAACAGGAGAATGTTTATTTTATATGCTAGCTCTGCTCTTGATAGAGGCCAGACTAAACTGCACAGAAGAATAGCTGTAGTTGAAGACAGACATAAGGAGCCAACTAAAAAGAAAGCAACCCTGACTGACATAGCTACACCTAATTCAACACTGCCAGAAAAGTCTTCTGCTACTACGTTAGCACTGTAGCAGCTGGCACGATCACCACAGAGCAGAACTATAGATAACAAAGGTGCTGGAGGGGAGAAATGAGATAAAAAAAGCTATTATGGCATAGCGATGCAGACTGCATACAGCTCAGCACAAAAACATTTCCTCGCCCCAGCTCAGTGTGTACTACCATCACGACCAGCGCTGCCTTCAGACTGCAGGACAGGCACAAGAGGTATGCAGGAGAGGGACACAACCTGAATTCCCAAGTTTCTTCAGCAATACAGCAGAACCAGCAGTGCTCCATTACTTTCTGGCCTGGGCAAGAACAAGTCTTGTCTGGTACACGGCCCCCTGCTAACAAAAATTAATTAATAAGCATCTAATTTTTAGCATTATTTTTCTTCAACACTCCTTCAAGGGAGGAAAATGCTACGGGCCTTGACATAATTGCCAGTTCATCTATCATCATCTTTACAATTAGCAATTAGGCTGTTAACAATTACATTTAACACATCGCATTAATACAAACCAGGCAGTCTAGATTTCTCAGAACCATGGTATCAGGATGCAGGCAGCTCATCCATTACTACATAAATTCATAGTTAAGGTGACAGCTTTAAAATAAAAAAAAAAGTGTATTTAAGCTGCTGGAAGGAGTACAAGAGCTCAGAACTAACTGCACAGAGGCCCATCCAGTCCTAAAGCAGCAGCAGATCCTGGATGTTTCCAAGTCAGATTCAGTAACACAAGTCCAATTAAAAAATGTCACTAACCACAGTATCTGATCACACCATTACGATGGATGAAATGAGATCTAGATATTGCTGCAGCGAAGCAAATGTCAAGAAAAGAGAAGACTCGGAAATGGAGGAATACAAAAGGAATAGAATAAAGAAAGAAAAGGTAGAAATAGCAGATCTAAACGAAAGCACATTATACCTTGCCACTCAATAAACTTCTAAATAATTATCCAGTTGTCACACAGAGCCCCTGTTCTCACATCCATTTGCACATAGGGACAATATCAGCAACTATGTTTCGCTACGTACATTCAAACTAACCCATCTTCCTTCTTGCCTAAGTTACCCTTAGATATGTTACCCTTATACATGTGTCATAATAAAAATTTCTGTTTAGAGTCACTTAATAAAAGGCAAAAGTTAAAGGTTTCATCATGTCTGACTCCACAACTCGAAGGCTCTAAATAAAATAGATTTCAGATAGAACTGAATTTTGTTTTATTATACTTAATCACACAAGTTGAATACACATGAAAGGTACAGACGATCAATAAAACTTTTACAAGACAGAAACAAATAAATTTTAAATCTAAGACAGACAAGGACTATCTGCAGACCAGATATCTGATGTGCATTAAATGACTGGTTTGTAAGATGACTCATCTTTTGGATCTACAGAGGAAAAATATCATACTTTCCTTAAAAATAGTTCATGAGGGAGAATCAGAATTTAGTAAATAGTCATAGGTTGGTTTTTTTTAGTAATAGGTTTCAAATAATTGTTATACATTATATTGTTGCATCAGGCTCATTCAGCTTTCCTCTTGCTCTTTGCCTGTACAAGGAAGACACACTAATTTGACTTACAGTTGAATAAACACAAACAACTAAGTTACCCAGAACCCTCATACATCCCTTTGATTTAAAGCTCTGTCTGAAATGGTAATATCACTACTTTTTGTGGACAAACTTTCAGCTATGAAGGCATCTCAGTACTGTAATACAGCACTCTAATCTCTATTAATATTACATGTATTGCTCTTCAGAACACCACTTGACTTTTTGCACCACTGCCAAGTAAAACACAGTGTAAATTTCTGAAGTGCCACCTGTTTAAGGAAAACTTATCAATGTCTAATGCTTTGCAAATAGTTTTAGTGTGGAAAATTGCCGAACTAAACACATGCACAGCAGTTATTCTAAGTTTCTGATATAGGTGAGAAGAGAAATCAGCATAAATTTTAAGTCTTACTTTGGCCTCACTAGTTCCACCTCCTACACAGCCTCCTTCAATACACTCAGAGAAGGATGATACCATTGCTCGTCCTGAATGTTTCACTGTGTCATCTTTGTTGGCAAAATTAAGCTTTCTATGCACTTACATCTGATCAGCGGTAATCAGAATCCAAGCGTTCATGCACAAGTCAGCACTACCTGCCAAGGACGATAAAGGTAATAACAAGAGCTGGATTAAATAGGATACAGAAATACCAGCAAGAGGTATTTAATTAAACTTTATTCCTATCATTCAGTATGTAGAATAAAATATTGAAGAAAATGAAGTTTTAAGTGTCCATGAACCCATTTATGAATTCATTAATATTTCATTCTATATTTTACAGCTACTTAAATACATCTATAACAATTAACTGCAGGGGTTTTTAGTATTAATTATATATTGCTATTATTTGCCAGTTGCTTTTTATAAAACAGTAAAAAGACCAATTTGACCATAAAGTTAAGTGAAATTAAAAGAAATTTCACCCCAAAAAATATCATGTTGAGAGGAGATACGAGTATGACAAATGCTTTCTGCAGGTCTTTATCACTGCTAAAAGCTGATAACAACTACATGCCTATACTGTGCTGGAGCTAGCTGTCCTGGATGCTATTTAAAACATAAGACAACAACTGTCACTTAAAGGGAAATACAGCCTTTAACAAGCAGTTCTCTAATAATTCTCTTCATAAAAGTATTCCCGAAACTGTTGTATTTAACAAACTGTCTTGCAATTGCTACTGTAACCAGCTGGTAAGGATGCAGAGGATAACCTAATGATATATGAAAGATATTAATATCAAGAATGACAAAAAGCTACATCACGATACTGCAAAGAAATAAGAAGAACCAAGAGACTAAAGAGAATATATCAAGGTAGAGATGACAGCAGGAAAGGAGGCGATAAGATCCCTCTGAACGTCTTCAACTAAGTCTTTATCCAGAATCACTTTTGACTAATCTCGTTAATGGCTGCAGCATTCAGAGAGGTATCGGTAGCAGGACAGAAACTTTGTCTTGATTTACAGACAAAAAAAAGTATTACCTTTTCCTTAAGGCAATGTATGCTGTTGCCTCTTTGCACCATTTTTCACACTCTTACTAATTATTGGCATTTAATAAAGTCAAAAAAGCAGCAAGATAGAACACTGGAAAATGATGGTGGTAATATCAAAGCTGCTTTGGATTACTCTAAGGAAGCAAAGATGCTTTTGACATTTTCATCCAAACACTACAGAGAAAACACAGTGCAAGCATCAATCAATACTACACTGGCAGGAAAGTGGAATAGAGGATACTGCGGACCTCTTCCAAGTCTCACTTCTATGATTCTCAGCGTCATGTTTTCTATATAAATGTGATTTTTTTATTTTTTCCTTCCCCACTGTGAAGACATGGCTTCCTGCATTGCACAAGCCTGTGGAGCAATGGCTGCAGCGTGGGGAAACACAGATGAGCTAACTCATTCCCTTACTGGTATATCCAGTAGAAACCAGCAGTCTTAACCCTTTGTTTGTCTCAACCTGCTGGCTAATGTTCTGCATCGGCCACAGACTCACAGAAACCATGCTGGAAATCTGTTAACAGCAACTGTGTTACTCCATATACTGTGCAACCTGTGAATACTCTGCCTTGCCAATATTTCAGAAATCTTTAGATTATTTCTCAGTCCAGCATTTAGTCGTGTCCAAATACATCATGAAAGCAGATCCATGCATTTGTCTAGTCAGATGTCATAGACCTGTAATTACCATAACAACCCAGACAGATCTGTTCGGTTTTTGTTTTTAAACTGCTGCAAATGACTGTCAAATGTCTAGTCCCACTGAAACTCTTCTTGAAAGTACAACACAGAAATCCCTGTTTTAACTGCCTAACATCTTACAGTTTAGTAATTCTTTCAATACATTACAGTTGATTTTAGTATACTCTGATTTCCAGCTTCCAAGGAAGGACTGCTGTTTCCCTTCAATTGACCAGTTGTGTAAGAATTGCTTATAGAATGTAAATTATTCTAAATGAAGAACAACAACAAAAACCCACTTTATTATCAGGCCTGCATGGCAAGTGCATTATCCTTCAAATTTGCAATAGCCATTATCCAACTGAGCCAGGGATGCCTAGAAAGGCCAATTCCATTTTGGGGATGGAGATCATTTCTCGGGAGATCTTTCAAGATGTTCCTTATATTCCCCAACCCACTCAGAAGCTAGTTTGGGTATAGGAAGCTATTTTTAGCAAAAGACTATCAGTTTTGCCAAGCAGCATATGTATCAGCACAGCAAGAGCAGAGCAATGCTGGTTTACTACCCAAGCTACTCTGCTGAACAGTTAGCACACTGCCTGAGCTGCTGTATGCAGGCAAAACCATCCAAGTTCTGCACATTAGCTTCTCACGAGGTTTGGTATTTAACACAATAAACCTCAGCTGGAAAGAGAGCACCAATTCAACCAGCTTGTAAACAGAAAGACTAGCTCCCAGGTCCTGAATGAGTTGGAATGCTAAATAATCATAGAGGAGATCTGAGGAAAATAGAGGTAAGCGGAAGGGGGCTGCCCCACCAGACGAGTTTGGCCAGTCGGCAGCCCGCCCCACGCGAAGGCCGAGAGAAGCCGCCTTGGCCATAAAGCCACGTGCGGTAACGCCGGCACCCCTGCTCCGAGCAAGAAACTTGTGGCACCCATTAAAGAGACACAGAAATCCAGAACTGCTGAGTCCCAAAGCTGTTCCCACTACCTTCTCCCACTTGGCAGTAACAGAAAATATGAGAGGTGGAAACGCAAACAGTGTTGAAGGGTTCATACTACAGGAACGTACATGAGCAGGAGAGCCTCAATCTGCTCCTACACCAACTGGAAGTGGCTGTATTCCTCCCCTCTACCCCCCCCCCCCAACTTCATTGGAAAAAGTCCCTGAATGCGTCTTAGGGCAGAAGAGACCTCACTGCAGAAGCCCAAGAGCAACATTCTTGTAAGAGATCCAACTTTTTAATTAAATCAACTGCTTATTACCACTGTCAGGCTTCTATTTATACTAAACCATGGTAGCTGATATTGCTTTTGTCTCCTGGCATGACACAGAGCTGCTGCTGGAAAGAAATACGCAGTTCTCCATCCCCCACCTGGTAGTCAAGGGCTGGAGCAACAAAGGGAGCAACTTCCTAAACTCAGTTCTTCTCCATGTCCTTACCCATCTGCCGACGAGCTGAGCACTCCCCCAAGCACCGATACGGGCTTACACAGCTCTGAGGAGCACCTGTGAAACACGGTACCTCCAGCCGAACTGCTGCCATTTAGATGGGAAAATTCTTCAAGGCCTTTCAAGATGCAAAGGAGGAGGTAGTCAGCACATACATGTGTGTCCTGGTTTCCGCCGGGATGGAGTTGGTTTTCTTCCTGGTAGCCAGTATGGGGCTGTGTTTTGGGTTTAGGTTGAGAACAATGTTGATGATACACTGATGTTTTGGTTCTTGTTAAGTAGTGCTAAGTACTTGCTAAGTGGTGCTCACACTGGTCAAGGACCTTTCAGCTTCCCATGCTCTGCCAGGGGCACGGGAGGCTGGGAGGGGGCACAGCCGGGGCAGCTGACTCAGACTGGGCGGGGGGCTATTCCATACCACGTGACGTCATGCTCAGTATATAAGCAGGGGAGTTGGCCGGGGAGGGGTTCGGTTGCTGCTTGGGGGACGTGCTGGGCATCGGTCGGCGGGTGGTGAGCAATTGTGCAGTGTACCGCTTGCTTTGTATTACTACTGTTCTATTTTTTTTTTATTTTACTTTAGTTATTAAACTGTTTTTATCTCAACCCACGAGTTTTTCCCCTTTTGCCCTTCCGATCCTCTTCCCCATCCCACCGGTGGGGGGGTGAGCGAGCGGCTGCGTGGTGCTTAGCTGCTGGCTGGGGTTAAACCACGACAATGTGGAAAACAGGTAATGGCTAGAATTAAAGGAATTTTGAAAAAGCCAAAAAAACCCACAGCACACAGCCACACAACCCTAAAAGCTCGAGTTCTGCAGAAGTGAACAGGCAGGCCTGACTCACCATGAACAGTGTTTCCAATTCGACAACAAACTCATCTGTCAAAGCACAGAAAGCAAGATCCAGGCAACTATGGGCATATCAAATACTTGCAGCTGTCAGCATTCTGAAATGGGTCTAAGTAAAACAGCTGAGTTTTTGTATCTGTGTATATATACATATATACACACATCTGTGTATATATACACATACATGTATATACACCCCCCACATATATATAGTTTATAAATATATAGGGGTTCTTATATATAACAAATATGCCCTTTTAAATTAACCAACAAACGATTAACTGAAAAAAGCCCAATATTCAGATCAAATCTTTGCCATCATGGGAAAATACCCTAGTATTTCAACTTTCCATTTGCATTTAGGAGCCCTAGCAGTGGTTAGCTTAGCCTCTGGTGCTAGCAAACTGCATCTGTCATCTTAACCAAACACTGGGAACAGACACCAGAATAGGGTCTCAAAACCAGCTTCCGCAGATCTTGAGCCCAAAAAAGTTCGAGTTCCTTCCAAAGTTCTGCACAGCTGTGAGTAGCTAAAAGCCATCAGAAGAACAGCAGACAACAGACCAACACCTTAGAAATGTGCCAGGAGAGCCACGGGCAGCGAACAGGGGCCTGGGATCCTGCTCCAGCTCGAGAAGCTCCAGCAGGCACAAACCCCACGTGCTGGGCCAGTGCCTAAAGGATCACTCGACCAGGCTGCGATACCAAACACTGGAATACGTTTTTCTGTTTACAATTAAATGTTTCCCTACTCCAACTGTTAGCTGTTTGAAGAGTCTCTCCCAGCAAATGTTATTTTCCAGTTTGGCAGCAGTGACTTACCCCTCCCTTCCAGGCTGCCTGGACAGGCGCCGGGTGTGCCCTTCCCATCTGATACGCTGCCTGGGAAGGAACGGCTTAATTGACAACAGCCCCCTTCGGCAGCACCAGGGCACCCATCCGGACTAGCAGATAACTTGACATATACAAATACTACCACACTTAACATTAAACGCACATTGGGTGAGGGACCTGAAAAATCAATCGAAAGAATCTGACCAGTTTCAGAACTGGTCTGAAGTTTTACTAACCCAGCACAAGGAAGAGAATCCACAGCATCATCATACCTTTAAATCTTGAAATAGACAGACATATTTAAATTCTTTTGCAGACGGCACACAGTATCATTAGCACAGAAAAAACAGATCCAGATACAGCTGTTCTACAAGAAGTATTGCCAAATCCATCTTGCAAGCAGTTCTCCAAAAGCAGATTGGTTGTACGATTTGTTGTTGTTACGAATTATTGTATTTAGAGCACACAGGGAGGCAACTTGCTAATGGCTAGTTAGACCATCTCTCAGTCAATGTGAAAAAAGAAGATTTGGTCTTCGGTGACTGAAATAAACAGTATTTGCCAGCATGCTTCTTGCAACCTACAAGTAGAGAACACTTACGGAAGGATTTCTGATGCCTATCTCTTATACACAAGTATACACTAAAAATAGTGCCTCCTAGATTTCACAGCACCTGTGTGTTTTAGTACTTGAGAGCTACCAGAACATCTACATGTTCAAATGAGCTTCCTCGAGTTAACAGAATTTTATTTTCCCTTTCTTCATGAATGCACACCTATAACACACCTGACTGTTCACTGGATTGTGTCTTTTTACTATGCACAGGTACTTAAAACAGCCAGTGTAAAAAAACAAAAAAGTTTTCTGTTTTAAGTTTTCTTTAGTTTACTTCTATTACCATTATGAGAGAAGCTACTGTATTTTACTAACAGTCCAAGAAGGAGTAGACTATAGGTAATTGATTATAGCATGACCAAGCTATAGAGAGAGTTACCAAGTTGTCAAAGCTAGGCAAGAGCCATTAACATCCTACAAATTACTGCAACACAAAAGGACTTTTGCTTTTAGCCAGCCATGTTTTAAAACAGAGCAAAGTGTTCCCATGCAGTATCACAATTTACAAGCACAGCAGCATAACCACATCATCACTATTTCATTTTTTATTATATCAATATTCGTTATTTTCACATGCATGTGTCCTTTACATGCAGATATCCCACTATAGGAAAAGAAGCTGCACGATAAGGAGGTTTCTTTTACCAGCTCAGCAATTCCAAGCATTTCCACAAAACTAAACAAGACACAAGCCAAGTAACAACACTCAAACTCCTTCTCTGAGCAGGTGCAATCACCTCAACTTTCTGCTGCTCTTGACCTAAATAAGTTAAGAAATCTCCACTTTAGGGGGCAACCTTAATACTATATTATACCATAGAAATACTTTCAGGAGGCCAGGCAGCTGGCCACTACCTAACAGGGTCAAATGAAGCACTGCTGCAGCACATTTTCAATATTATAGTAGGAAACCCAGAATATTCAGACATACTCAGTTCCTTAAAATTCTTAACTCCCTAAAAAAAAAAAGCCAAACAATTTCTACCACTAGCTCACCAGCAAGAACAGATTAAGGGCAAGTATGGCTGGCTGCAGGGAATCTTCTTCCTACCATTTAAACCTCCTGAAAGAAGTTCCTCAAATTGGTACCAAAAAATGGCTCAGGCCCCAGTAACCATGCGCACAGCAGGGCTGTCATCAGGCTGCAAACCACCAGCCCAGCAGAAACCAGGGGCTCGCAGGCAGCCGAAACACAGCTTGGGGCTTGGAATCAAACCACGTGTTGCGATTTTCGGGAAGCTTGATGACACTGAAGTGCTGCAATCATGGACCTGCTACTGTCGGCCCCAAGCAATATTTAAAATTTATTTATCTAGCAATACTTAAAATACATAAGCCAAGCATTGCATTGTTCTTTCTTGAGCAAGGGACATAAGCCCTTTAATACCGAATGCTGCTACCTGGTGACATATGGATGGATGGTGAAGGACTAGAAAACTGACATCTGACAGCTATTGACAAAAGCCAAAAGGAAAGCTTTAACAATGATACCGTAAATAGAATGTGTCAGTCTTCAGTGTAACCAGCTTTTCAGCCATAACCTGTGTGTTAAAAGGGCAGTTCACTTGCCTCCATGCTGCTAACCTAGATCAGAAGGGGGGGGGGGGGGTGAGGGGTGGTGAATCACTGTCACACACAGCTTTCAGAACAGAAGTACATTTAAAATCAGTCTCAGAAGTTTTACATTACCAATTACTGACAGCTAAGTCAGGACAAATTTAAAGCAGAAGGAGAAGGGAAAAAAGAAAAAAAAAAAAGGAGTCATTTCCTGAAAGAACCCCATAATACGGCAGCTTACTGTAGGTGGCCTTCCTGGGAAACGCACTCGCTGGCCTTTTTCCCCTTTTACTGCTTGTCAAATGTGTTTGATGCATTTTAAAGTTCTATGGAAAGTACTTGGAGTACACACATTAGAGCACTCAGCACAGCCCAGTCCTCCGAGTGCAATAAACAGCGTCCAGAATACCACAGGGGCTCGTGGTCCACGTGATTCTCATCCAGCAGGCCATTTTCCTTTGCTCTTAGGCCCTTATTGCTGCAGCAAAGATGACACGATCTAGAGGAAACTTTGAAAACTGCACAAAGGTTTGCACTGAAGTTGACCTGCACAGCTCACTGTTCCGAGAAAAATGCTATCTGACAACCTGAATGGCAACGTGTACAGTACACTCTTTAATATTAATTTGCATTAACAAATTATGTATACACTTTAGAAATGCAAATGTCAAAGAACATGCTGTAACTTTTCCTTTTGCAGAAGGCATACTAAGTACTTAAAAGCAAAACGGTTACCTGTGGATGATATGTTTGAGGTACAAGAGGCAGCTAGTGAAAGCTGCTGATAGAAAGATAAGATACATCACTATCTAACAACCCCCCCTGTATCTGTTTGAATCAGTACAATTTCTCAAGAGATTGCACCTCACAGTAACTAACTGCTTGCATTTCATCTTATTGCATTCAGGAATGGGGCAGGGGGATGCAGAGAGAACATTCCTGTATCTGAAATCCTTAACTTTCAACTGTTTTCTCTTCTTTTACACTTAAACAAAATGCCAAAATCCTACTATATTGCATACACAATATGCTTAACACTGTTTTATTGTAAAACATAACAATGCAAAGAAAAAAAAAAAGAAAAAAGAAAGCCACTCCCTTAAAAATAATTCTTAAAATCCTTAAGTTGTTTATCATCACCAGTAGATTAAGGAGAAAAAGAAAAAGCATCATTACATCCAAGGCAGTAGCGCTCTCACCTATTTACATAACTTTAGAAAACCAAAGTAAACATGAGTGCATTTTTGGCTATGTAGTACTAAAGTGTCAGGCTGAAAAACATGGAAGTACTCTTCAGTTCAATAACACTTATGCACAATAATATTTGTTTTCATAAAAGGAGAATCTTTGTCTACAACTCTCAGTCAAGCCACTTCTCATGTGAGCAGACTCATTTATTTCAACAGGACTACTCATGTGGCTCAGAATTTGCAGGACTCTACTTGCTAACACAGCTGTCATCACATCTTATAGCTTATGACAACGTTAAAATAATCTTTAGTATGGTAAACATGTTCTACCACACCTATCTACAGAGTAGCTTTTCACCCCCCTCAACTGTAAAAACAAGTCCTCTGCTGAATCATGAAAGCAAAAGTTATTCTACAACAGCCAACTTTGCTGCATAGGGAGAAAGTTTTAAATACACAGTTCTATTTCAAAAGTTTATTTTTGCACCTTATTTATTCTCCTTCGGAACAACCCCAATTACCACACTTCCATCAAATTACTCAGTCCTTGAAAGTAGTAAAATACACATATACAAGCATCATCTATCATTAAAAAAAAAAAAATCACAAAAATTAAATGGAAAAGTAAGCTCGACTATTAACAGAGCTTGGAATAAGTCACAAACATACCTTTAGAACTTGAAGCAGTACAGAACAAGGTTTAATTTCTTAATACAAAAGTCAAGAAGTTAACTAAGTTTCTTACCTACCAGCATCTAAGAAAACTATCCATCATTAACGCTGGGGTTTCCTTATTTGACATTGGCCGCTAATAAATGGCCTTTAAGAACAAAAACTTGCATGCCATTTGTTTGCTTGACCACCACTTCTAACATTTTACCTAACAGACACTTTTTCAGAAAATTACATCTGCAAGTATTAAAAACCTCAACTCTCCCTCATCTACATGCCATGCTTTGACCCTAAGCTTTCACTTTAACACCTCTATCCCTCTTTGGTGAAGACAAGTCACTAAAAATGCTGCAAGCGGAAAAAAGCCAGTGTTTGTACCCTGCCTGCAGACAGCACCCTGGCTTTATCGCCCTCACTTGGCTCTTGGCAAGGTAAACGAGACGTGCCAAGCTCCGTCATGTCATGCCTCACCTGAAACTGCAGTTCCATCTCTCTCTGCTGCACTGACTCAGAGAGATGAAACCTTCCCGCATCCACTAACCACAACGGTGAAACCTAAAAGTCACAATGCTGCTTGAATATAACGACCACTTTACCGATAATAATTTTTGTAAAATAATGGGCTTCAGGATGTTACAGGTAGATCTTCTGTTCATCCAGGGACATATGTAATACTAGAGTTAAGTCTCAGCCCATAATTTAAGGGAAACAAAATGCAGCTCTTGCTAAATAACGATTTCATCACTGCATCTAATGAAAACTTGCTTCTAGGTGAAAAGACACTACTCCATTTCTTTTTAGATACAACAGAGGAAACTGATCTAGCTTCCCCAGCTCCAAATTTCTACTGACTGGTTTTCATTTAGCATTTAAGGGACTTCCTCTGTGTGGGTTTCTGTGCAGGGCAAAACGCACAGACACTCCAAAAGGCACGTGGCCAGTTTGCATTCAGAAGCAAGAATCTGGGATTAGGGTTCACAACGCTTCACTTTCACTGCCGTTTTCAACATAAGTAGCACAGCTCTAGTACAACTGGGAAAATGTTATTTAACAAACTGGGCTGATATACATGACATTTAACTACATAAGAATTCCTATTTGCACTTAATTAGTCAACAGTATTTAGATTATATAATTTAACAGCAAAAACTTTGCCTTCTGAGCTAAAGAACCGATTCCTTTCCACATGTCGATGAGTGCATACAAAGCAAATCATCTGTAGCATCTCAGCACTGATTACACTGCCATCTTTAAGTACTTGCCATCTTTAAATACTTCCCTTCTTTCAGATAGCCATCCTTAAAACAATGAAATACCTTTAGAACTTGAAAGCCAAGTATTTCAGTTCTCTTTTATTTCAGCAGAGAAAGAGGAATTGCAATCTCAGTTCTGAAATTGATTCCAGTATTGTGGGTTTGATTTTAGACTCACTTTGCCTACCGTATTAACCTCGTCTGAACATCTGATGCATTAGGCACATCACAGCCTCGGATGCAGTGTTTATCAAATAAGCATCAACCCCTACAGTAACTACTCAGCACACCGGACAGCCTGAGTTAGGATGCTTCTGGAACGACTCTCATCAATGCAACCAAAATATAGGCAAAGGAACCCTGTTAATCGCTGGTTAAGGATATAACAGGTCATTTTGGTTATCAACAGCTATCGCACTGACGCTTCACATCAAAACCTGAGCTACAGCCGCTTCTCTTAGCGGCGACAAAGCCGATGCCAAGACGCGCTGCTCAGCAGACTCACTCATCGCTTTCTTGCTGCGATGCGCAGTTTTGCCATTTATAAACGTTGGTGTCTATGCACACAGTATTTCAAGTGAGGCAAGAGGAAAAACATGTGGCTGTCTTTTCCTGAACCGCCTTCAGGCAACAGCTTATGTGCCACATGTATCTTAAGCAGACCAGTCACGCTCCTCTCCAAAATATGCGAGTTTCACAGAAAAAAATAGCACCTTATGCTCGCAGCTGCAACACGCGCCGTTCCGCTGCTTTTTTGGTGGTGTTTTTTTTTTTTTACCACAGCATCAAGACTTTTCAAGCGACTCGCTGCGAGACGACGAGGAGTTTCAAAGGGCGAGCAAGCCGCTTCCCCGCGGCGGAGCGCGGCTGCCCCGCGGGGCCCGCCGGGGAAGGAAGCGCCCTCCGCCCCAGCCCAGCCCGGCCCGGCGCCCCACGCCGAGCGGCGGCCGCCGCCGCCCGGGCCCCGGCGCCAGTGACGGGCCGGGAGTTTCGGGCACTTATTTAACGCGGCGGGGCCGGTGCCGTTCCTCCCCGCTCCTGAAGACGAGCTCGCTTCCGAGGCCCCGCAACTCCCTCGGCGCCCCGGGACGAGCCGGCGCCCGCCGCCGCCCCTTTCCTCCCCGGGTCCTTCCCGCCCCGCCGCCACCCTCTCGGCGGGACGCGCCCCAGCCCCGCGGCGGGACAGCCCCGCACGGCGGAGCTCCTTCCCCGCCTGGCAGCCCCCGGCTCCCAACATGGCCGCGGAAAAGCGGCCGGAGCCCCGGCGGGGAAGGGCTCCGTGAGGAAAGTTTCCCTCTCCCTCCCCGCCCGGCCCCGGCGGACGAAGCCCCGCCACCCGGGACGCGGCCGGGCCCGCGCTGTCTCACCCGCCGCGCTCCGCTCCGGCTGCCGCCCCAGCGCCCGGCCGCCGCCAGCCCCGCCGCCCTCGCCCCGCCGCGGTCGTGCACCCCGCCGCCGGGGGACGCGCGCCGGGACACCGCCCGCGCGGGGCGGGGCCGCCGCCATCTTGGGAGGAGCCAGGCGGCGGGAAGGGCTGAGGCGGCGCCGCCGGCCCCTCCGCGGGCCCGGCCCCAGCCCCGAGGAGCCGCCCTGCCCGGGGAGGGCCCGGCGCTGCTCGGCCCACGAGTGGCACCTCGTGGAGGAGAGGCTCTCGGGACACGGGAGCGTTACCTCATGGTTTTTTGAAAAACGCCACATTTCCATTCTTGGCGCACCATCCCGGGTCCATGTTTTATGTGCACGGCCCCAAGCACGCTCTCCCAGAAGTAAGTAGGGATGGTCACGTTTTTCATTACCTATCTCTACATAAGCCTTTTACAGCACATGGAAGGGTGTTATTAACATGTCGTAGTTTGAAGAGTTGCCTGTCAGCTTGGAGAAACTACGGCTGGTCGTACAACTCCCACCAGAAACGCCGCTGGGGTTGTAAACACAAGGAGCCCCTTCCCTCCATGTTACCTCTTTTAGCATCTACATATCAAGCCATCCAGAGGAGTATTTTCCAAATCTAACCTGCTGATCAGCAGCTAACCCGGTCCTTCCGAGATTGCCAGACGTCGACGGGTGGTACTGGAGCGGGAGGGCGGCGGGGGTGCTTCGGGGGTTGTGGGGCGGGAGGGTGGCTGGGGTGCTTCGGGGAGCTGTGGGGCCAGAGGGAAGCGGGCACAGCTCCCCCGTTTCAGTGCCATGCACTGCTACGGTGCCGCTCCGGTGCCCAAGTCTGCGCTGTGGAAAATGGCCCGAGGGGCTTTTTTTAAAGAAAGTTTCACTTATGTGCAATACAGGGTTTCATTTTCCAAGTTTCACGTTATTGGGCAATAATGCGGCTGGCTTTTCTGGGGAAAAAAAATACAGTAGTTAGGCGGTGGGGCTTTCCAGTGGTAATAATGAACCCACTGAAGTTCCTGAATTTCATCTTAATTTTTTATCCCAGCTCAGGCAGGGACACAGATAGGCGAGAGCCACATCGCCGAGCAGAGTCTCTCCCACTGTGGGAGAGGGACATGGGCAAGGGAGCAGGACACGGAGGGCTGAGCACATGTGTCCTCCCACCCTACAGCACGGCGGCCTGGCCATCTGCTTCTCCCCTCAAACCCACCCGGCGCTCAGCCGGAGCCAAATGCCTCCCTAAGGGTTTACTGAAGGGCAGAAATGAAGGAATGGCGCTCTCTCACTGTTGTGACAGACGTAGCTTCTGGACGTGGGGCACATTCAAAAGCTTCTGTATAGGGTTGTGACAAGTGACATGGACAGCTGTGAAAGACCACTAACATACATTCAGATGTTCCCAGCTCCGTGAGTGAATTTCCTACAGAACCAAAGCAACCAGGGCTGCTGAACCCACATCCCTACTGCAAGTAACAGATCTGACCCCTTCCAGTGGACCCCGATGAAGAGCCAACAAACAGTGCTAAGGAGAAAGCGCCTGGTGAAGGAGAGCAAATCTCCCACCGAGACAAGAAACCCATGGCAAGCCGCTTGGATTCTATGCAGAAAGCAAGCAATAGCTAGAAAACCACTCATGCATGAAAAACATTTTTTATTAATGCTTTTTCTTTCTCTAAACAATATTGTGGTAGCTTTTTAAGCCCTGCTGTAGACCCATATATGTTGCCTGTCAACAACAGTTTTATTTTTTTAGAGCATTTCTGCAAAATATGTGAGTTTTCTTTTTCACTCTTTATCACTTCCTCACTCCTTTTTGGGATCTGTTCATTTTGTTGTAGACAAAAATAGAAGGAAAAAAAAAACCATCAAATAAAAGCTCCATAATGCTCAAAAGAGACCACGCTGTTCTTGAAACTCAACAGCAGCCATACGTGGTGTTTGATGGGCATTTAACTTTGTGCCCTGTCCCCAACAGTGACCGCTAGCGGAGGCTTAAGAAAAGCAAGTAAAAATGGAGCAATTCCGTATTTATCTCATTAACTGAGCTTCTAATAAGTCGTCTTTTGGGGGGGGAAGGAGGAATGTGTGCTTCACGTGATAGAGGTTGCAATTAATATGTTCCTTAATAGACAGCAGCTGATAATGAATCCCTAAATTTATCTAATTCTTTTTTTCACCTTCATGTGTCAATTTATTTATTCTTTGAAAATTCATTATTCAATGACTGAATGATTCAATTCATTATTTCAAAATAAATTAAAATGCATATTCCCTATAAATATAAGTTACAAAAATTTTGCCATCATCTATTTCTATTCATTCTATAGGATCCAGCACACCGAAGAGTATAGTTTGTATTTGGAAAATTATTATACTTGCTTGCTAACCTTTGAGCAGTCAGTTCTTGGCAAACCCACCACAGCCAACTGAGCAGCCGACTAGAGCCAAAGATGAACGGCGGAAACTTGCTGTTAATCATTTCTGAACGCCTTGGTTCTCTAAACAGAAGTCAGGTCAACCAGTGTTTTACCTTCAGTTGGGTCAATGTGGCCTTAGAATTTTACTCTCAGCATAGGAAAAAAAAAATGGTCAGTAGCAAACAGACCACAGTTGCAATGGAAAGAGCCGAGTGAGAAATAAAGATTCTCACACCGTTTTTATGGAATTGCATTGAACACTCGTAAAATTAATATATTATGGTTCTTATTTTCCATGTAACATTAATGAGAAGAGGCAGTCAAAAGAACATAATTCAATAATTGGCTTTAAGCGTTTCCCTTTTAAAATAAACACATGTAAATGTATGGGCATTTTTTTTTTCTGTGAAAAAGCACAACATTTGTCTCTCTCATGTATTATAAACATGTCCAGTAAAACAGGACCATCTGTAATTTTATATCATTTTAAAATATTTTGTCAAGCTTATGTTAGTAACATGAATTTCTGGCTGTTAGCTGTCTTCCGAAAAAAATTGTTGCAAGGGTTTTGAGAGTTGCATTAAAATGACATACACTGTTGCATAAGGAAGAGCTTGCACTGATGTGTTATTATGCGAGCCAGTATCTGCACACGTACAATAGAAAATAAACCTGGGGACTGAAATTCAAGACTGCAGATTGATTCCCAGCCTCTCTGGGTTAAAATTGCTTAAGTGTGTTCTGTAAATGTAGCCCCAAGCTGTGAACTTGAATTCAGATGGGAATCTGTAGTTTTTTGTCTCAGTTTTTGGTTGAGCTCCGTCCATGTACAACTATTACCAGAGTTTAACATTTTAACCTACCTTAAAAGCTGAATTGCAAATTGATAGGTTATTTTCGAAGTGAGATCAAGACAGACTGCAATGCAGTGCTTTTTCTTTCTGACCCTCTGCTGTATGTACCATACAGATGAGACTCGGCAATAACCATTTAACACCGTACCTTAACAAATAACAGAGCCAGAAAGGCTCCAGCCAAGCTCATTTTCTGACGGATCGCTTCTCTGACAGTGACAGAAAGGGATCGCTGGTTTTGACACACTAGGGATTTCTGCTTACCATCTGTACATTCAAAATCCCTTTTTTCCCAAGGAAAAGCTAACAAAATCCGTCATTTGCAATCTGAGTTTTTGTATGAGAATTCATCATAACCAAGAGGCTGCACTCTTTGTATGCCTAAGGTATGAAGGAATTTGGCAAAGAAGTAGCCACAACAAGCAAGGCCTGTCCCCAAAAATAATGTTTATAAGAGAAATTCATACAAACATAGAACAACCTTTCATTCATTTGGTGTTCATCCCATATTCATTGCAGAAACTCAGTTCTCTTCCAAACAGCATTCTTCTTCCTCAGTTTCCACAGCCAAACTGCGAGCCAACAGCCTGAGAAGAAAGGGCGCAGAAGCTAAACCAGAAATACCTCTTTGTTTCCGAGGGATTGATGCGTCTTGTTCTGTCTGTCCCTGCAAACATGTCATTTTCAACTTTAGCTTTCATTAAATAATTCATAATGCTGAATTCTAAACTTGCAGTGTTGAAAGCAAAGGATGATTCTCTACTCCTTATTAGAAATTAATCTGATGAGACAGATCTTTTTAAGGGGAAAACTTCAATAGCTCCTAAGTTTTATACTTTTTGTCTTTCCAAGTGCCATAAAGGCATAGCATTTTTGCAGTTCAAAGTGCATTACCTTACTAGAAGTTTAGAGTATAGAATTTGTTAAGTATACAAATCATATTAATCTGGCTTTGCGGAGTGTTCTACAAAACACTGAAGGAGTTCAGTCCCATGAGTTCGTTTCTGAATAAACCATTTGCCAAAATTTGGAATTCCATCCCTAAACTGGCCTGGTCAGAGCTGTGGTTTAAGAGGATGAACTCCTGTGTTCAGCTGGGGCAGAAACGAGCAACAGCTCAGTTAAGAAAATGTGGATGGACAAATTTTAGGGTGCTTTTACATCTCCTGGTGCTAGAAGATGACAAATAGATGTTATGCTGTATTTGAATCTCTGGGAATTTTTAAGCAATGATAACGGTGTCTGACCACGGGCTGGCAGGGAAGGAGTTTCAGACCTCCATCGCCCCAGGAACGGTTTGCAATACAGCTTCCCAACGGACTGAGGCCCAAATCCACATCTTAAAGGCACGTAATGGTTGGACCTGATGATCTTAAGGGTCTTTTCCAACCTTAACAATTCTATGATTCTATGATTCTAGTTGCCAGCCTCAGAAGCAGACACTGGAGCTTAGTGCTCTCCTCTCGGCGGTGACAAGTACAGCCACGAGGCCTGTATGGGCACGGTCCCTCTCGCCTCTTTCCAAATGCACTGTGAATCCTGTGCTGCACCGTGGAATAACTCCAGTGGAAAAAGCTGAGTCACGCAGAGCAGCCTGTTTACATCTCCGATAGCTTCAGGTGAGCTGTCTCCCGGTGGATGAGGCACCTTCCCGCATGATGAGGCCTTGAAAGTGCTACAAGCTAGGGGGAAGCGGGGCTGGGGTCTCTGGTCCTGGGATGCCCAGGAAGGACTACAGCCACGGCTGTATTCTGTGAAAGCCCAGCCACGCTGTCACGTCCTCAGCTTGCCGAGGGGCTCAAGAGGCCATGGTGGAAGGACGGTGTCTATCCAGAGCCTGTATGCCGTGGTCATCGAGAGGAACATCAGACCACCCGTGCTGGGACAGCTCTGAGCCTGCCCAGAGACACAGCTCCAGGCACCTCAAGCACTTGAAAGAGAGGGGTCTGTAAGGGTTAGCGGCAGCTGTTGGGCAGCAGAGTTACTTGCACTGTCATTTTAGATTTATGGGATGAATTCCTCCTCTGCCTCACGTTAGTTGCTTATGTCCTTCACTTAGACTACACAAAAAGCAGTATTTGCAGGCAGACAAATTTCATGCAACTTCTGCAGCTACAGTTCATACCTCTCATTTCCAAATATTGCATCTGTTATGAAGCCCCTTACACGTGTCCACTGTTGGCTCAGACCTCCTATGGAGTTTGGGGTTGGTTTTTTGGGGGGTGTGTGTGTTGTTGTTTGGTTTTGGGTTTTTTTTTTTGTTAGAGTGAAAATATCTGGGGGAGTCTGACTGAATCTGGGAATCTCTAGATTTGTGTGCAGCAAAACCAGCAGCCAACGTTTGCTTGGGCTTTTTGGTTAGAAGAGAGATCAGACTTCTAAACCAGAATGCTGTATGCAAGGACCTTGTTGAAGGAACATGGTCTTCCTGACACTGAAGAAGCCCAAGAGTTACGTCTTAACTATTTTTCCTTCCCCTTCATTTAATTTTATGCTTATTTAAGCATGGCAACCTAAATAGGCACGGATGCCCTAGACCACAATGTTTTGCTCTGCCTGGGGTAACTAAAGAAGGTGTGAAATTACAAAATCTAAGCTGTCACGCTTCAGCTGTAACTGATTATATGCAGTAATATGTCAAGGAACAGCGTAGAGATACGCTCTGGCAAAACTAGACATCCACTCTGAATTTTTAAGCATTTGGGTTTGGGGGTTTTTTTTTTAAAACTACAGACGAAGAGGAGTCTGAACAGTCTCCCCACCCTAGCCCCAACATTTTGGCTTTGATTCTCCGGAGCGCTGTGATTCTGATGTAGAAAACCACACGAGATGGATCAGTCTACAAAATTTCCCCTCCCTACTATAGCCCCTCTCCCGTTGGCACAGATTAAAGACCGAGCAGTAGCAGGCAGCAAACACGACAACAGTCGCTGTAGGACTGAGAGTCACCTGTGGATGTGTTCCCACCCTTGCTCCACTGACAACCCGATGTGATTTAAAACATCCTTTATGTTGCTTTAAAGTAATCCTGAGGAGTAGCTGTAAATCCTGAAAAAATGAAAGCAAAAATCATTTTGAGTCCTTTCCGCCATCTTCCTAAACTATAATAAATTATAAATTCCAAATCTCTGACAATAAAAAAAGAAATCCTGTTATTTAATGCATAACATAATCCATTTATGCATAACATTTCATCCATAAAATGGGTAACTGGACGCTACGGCTACAGTTGATTCTGCTAATAGATGGACTGGTACTTTAATTACTTCCCAGGGTCCCTTTCAGCCCTATTTTTATGATGCTGTACTGAATATCTGAGTGAAATCATCACGATGTTTGCATAACAGATCTGTATGCCCAATTGACCTGATTTATTCCTGCTAAGATACGGCCCATAGGGAAAAGCAAACAGAAGACACACATTTGTGGCTATTTAGGAAAGGGAGATCTTTCAACCTATTAGAGCAAGTTGTCGGTGAATCCGAAGGTGAAGTGGGCATACCGATTCATTAGGTGCTTAAAGAAAAAAACGTTTAGGCTGATGACCTACAATTGAGGTAATTTAATGAAAGGCCAAATCAGTTAGAGCTGAACTAACGAAAATACCCTGTCTTGTCGCACGCTGCCTACCTGTGACTTGAAATAAGCTGTGGATTTTGTGCATTGTGTACAACAGGAAAAAAAAAAAAAAGATTTCTGTTCTTAGGCAAATTCCAACCTTCTAAATAGTGACTGATAGAGCCTTAAATTTTTTTTATTATTCCTTTGGAGCCTTCAGGTTAATAAAATACAAAGTTTGAACAGCTACCATGTACAAGTTGCCTTCCACAGCTGACGTGCCAAAACACCCTCCACCACTTACTACTGCACAATTACCGGTTTCAGAAGTCCCCCCTCTAGTATGAAGAAAGAAAACCAGCATCCTCCTTTAAAGACTCCCAGCTTTTTTATGCACGAAACAGATATGCACATCTATCCTGCCTTTCTGCCTGTGCAGATACAGAGAGGCCCATCCTAGAACAGGGAATCTAAAACATCCATAGATTAACCCATTGCAGATATAACTTGGCCCTGTTGGAGCAGGATGCTAAACACCATTTGCTTCAGCTGAGAACATAAATCAGTGAATGATTATCTGCGAATGGCTGCCTGTTTATAAAGGCAAATACCAATCAATGTATAGCCTGAAGCATGAAGGATTACTTGTATGTTTTGTCCTGGTTTATGTATTTGTGGATGTTATTTATGACAATTTTTTACTAGATTGACTTCAATGGATTCAAAGTGGTTGAGGGTCAGCCACATTTAAAAAAAAAATGTCTGTAGGCTTAGAGCAAGATTCATAAAAGCTCAAAAATGGTATTTTGAGACAGAAGGACAAGTGTAGTTTTGGGAATGCACAACTGCCATTGGGAAACACAACGGAAAACAGGTTGTGAGAACATTCAGCATAACACTGTATCCCCCTTCCAAATCCCTTTAAAACTAAACATTCGTAGTTCAGGCCTTAACCTGGTATCAGAGCAGTAAGAAAAAAAAACCTTTCGATTTTGGCAGACTGCTTATAACCATCTAAATGGTTCCTTTTGTATCTTCCTTTGAAAAACACCAAGACAAATGCAAAAGGAGTAGAGTACATGGCACTCCCCTTTTGCAGTATCGCGGGTCCTATGTTTATGGCTGGAAAGCATTTGCTGGTAGTGTTGAACATTGTGACACTAGAGAGGACCAAAATAAGATGCAGATATTCAGATGCTAAGTTGTGAGGGAAGCAGGGACAATCTGGAGGATGTATTTCTCAAAAGTGATGACTGAGGTTTTTGCAGTTTTTCTTGAAAATTAATCTTTTCTTTGGTTTGCTTTTACTAAGACTATTAGGTGGCTAAATGGGAAACCAATTAAAGCAAGATCACCGGGCAAGTGATGCCTGGTGTGTTTCAATTTGGTCAGCACTTTTGAATCCATAGCTGTTACCTACCATGGACAAAATCTGTTACAGCAGTAATGCAATTCTGACGTTTTGCTATCTTAAACCTGCAAGTCTAAGTGGAAAAAGACTCTGGAACTGACTCCAGTGAACTGCTCTGAAGAGAAAGGAGGAGACAGAATTCTATGCTTAACCAAAAGAAAGCAAGACCATAAAGATACACAAAACACGTGAGGCCACTGAGGAGGATACCCACTAGACACCACTTTACCTGGACCAGGCTAACTAGACATGATGTCATGGAAATTATTTTCCAAAGTGTAATTAGCAGGTAGCAACAGATCTGCCAGTTTTGCTAGTTGCTTTTCTGATAAAAATGACCAGTAGGTTAGCATCAATATGAGAAACTATTTTGTCAGATTAAAAAAAAAGCAGAAATAGGACAAATTTTGGTAGGATATGGAATCATAAATTATCAGAACTGATGAATGGAATTTCTTATACGGCACCAATTGCTATCGAGAAATAAAAGGAGAGAATACTAGTGAAAGCAGGCAAATTAAGACTACATTGTTTGACAGGTATTTAATGCCTCCATTCAGAACATTGTCCCTTGGGGCAGAATCGGGCATGAGCATCGGAGCGAGCGAGCTGTTCCCTGAAGGATACAAAGGAGACATAGATTGCTTATTCAAGCAGCCTCCTGTCGATTGCCGTTCCAAGTGCTGCTTTATGTTCTGAGGTCACTCAAAACTCTCTTGTGACTGAAGTCATAACTTGAATTTATTTATTCCATATCCTGTTTACTAATTCACTGGTAAATCACCATGCTAACCATTCACTGCATCACATGGCTTCTTTTCTACAGGAGAACAAATCAGCCCTTCCATTGATGCCTTTGTAAGGACATTGTCAAGTTTTGTTCCGCTTCAACACCGAGGCAAAGCGCTGGCCTTGTGGCCTGGAAGCAAGGTATCACTGTAGCAACCCGATGTACTGGCAGTACTGCGTGGGTTTCCTTCTTTTCCTCCTTACTGTACCGCGCTCCTGCCAAAAGTTACCTTTACAGGAGAGTGATCCCTTGTGAGAGGACAGACAGGGCTGCCTCTATTGTCCTGACTCAACGCGCTTGGAGCAAAATGAGGACCGACTGCAGAAAGGGACGTTTGTAATGCTTTCTCCAGAACATAAACTGAACAGAGTGAATGCGCAGCTGGCCCGGTGGCAGCAACAGAGCCTAAGCCTTTGCTCTTCATTTGGCAGGAAGAGCTGCGGTGCCTGCATAGGAAGGAAATATTTTCTTTTTACCAGACCTCTTTGCCACATTCAAGAACACCAATGATAAGCTACAGCAGCTGACTCGAGAAGTGGAAAGAGCCTGTTAAGATTTTACTTTTAGAAAATAGCCCGTATACTGCCAATCCAGTATACGCAGATTTTTCTAGGTCCCTATCAATCTTGATTATTACACCTCTAGTAATACAGAAACCAAGATCCTGAGCTGAACTAATTCAAAGAGAAATGTCTTACTCAGGGGTAGGAAACTGCAGAATTAACCAAGATGGGTATCACAAACTGACTTCAAACATGTAAAATAAAATCACCGAATGAAGGATTTAATGTTGGGTTCCTAAGATTTCTACCATGCTGACAGTTTCTGTGATTAAAAAAGCCATGAATCTTGTTCTCAGAAATTCATTATGTAGCATTGTACACTAAAATACAGGATGCTGTTATACAACCAAGCATCTGGGGAGATTAACCCTGATTAAAAAAAAAAAATCTCTGGGAAAAGCAGCTATTTAATAGAACAAGGATGACGGCAGAATAAACTACCAGATTTGTTCAACTGAATCAAGTTGGATGTTAGGAAGTATTATTTTACCAAACAACGAATCAAACAGAAATATTTACCTTGATCCGAAAAGATGCTGAGTACAAAGCTCCCGGTAATTTCCCACCAAAAAAACAGAGCAATATCTTTACAGAGAAGGAGGACTAAAATGACCTGGAACATTCAGGAATACGTTTCTTCACAGTACCGACGAAAAAGAATTCAGGGAAGCCTCGCAGGAGGGTGTCCTGAGACATGGTGAATGTGACCAAAGGGGCAGTCGATCCCACGTTGCAACGACAGCTGTGGGCAACAACAGAGAGACGAGAGGGCAGGAGGAAAGTACCGCCAAGCTAAGAGCAGGCTGAAAAAGCCTTTGGCTGAGTTGGAGGTAAAAACTGCACAAGGGTTCTCTTCGTGCTGTCCTCCCACTACCTATAGTCACTTCAAGGCTCAATCTCAACACGCAGTTAAGTAATTTCTGTACTACAGCTCTATTTCACCATTCTGAAATTCTACATAAACACTACATAATTAAAACAGCTAAAGCTTTTCCTGACAGTTTTCTTCCATTCAAATATATGTGCTCATTCTTCCAACTATGAAGCATCATTAGTACTTGCAAAACGTCTGCTCCTTGCATTAAATAGAATTGCTTAGATGATTTTATAAGGCATTTACTGTAACTGCTTTTGGGCACAAACAAAGCAGTCTTCCCCCCCCCCCCAGTAAAGTGTCAGAACTGTCAGAAGTATCCATTAGCAAAGAATCTGTCCAAGAAGAATTCTATCATATTGCTGTTATTACAGGAAAGACAAGAAAAGTAATCTCAGACAAGGCCATATGACTTGGCAGACATGTGAAGCAGAGATATCAGCCTAATATTCCAAGAACAAACTTAACTACTGCCAGCAAGCTGACAGCTACAGTTCACGCGCATCTGCTGCTTCCCATGAACTACAGTTTGCAGAAGTGTGAAGTTAGACACTTAACAATTCCATCAAGTTACGATGTTAAAGAAAAAACTCAGCACTCTGAACCCATATTAAAAAAAATTTAATATGTTTTTTTCCAAGATCTAAGATATAAATGCAATGGTAATAATGTACTCTTCTTTTGTAAGCTTGGATGAAATATATTGAAGTCCACTTTTCGCATATTACGTAAATAATCATCTAAAGCAACCTAGAAAAGAAGAAAAAAGCTTAGTCCATATGGTGCACACAAATAATTGGGCATTAAAGTTGAAAAAGCAATACATGAAACCGAATGAGGAACTGCAAAAAGGCTTGACAGTTTGCCTGTTTTATTAAGTGGTAGTGTAACCATCACATTCAAAGGATAAAAAAGGGCAGGTTTTGTGAAGAGAAGCATTATCTTTTACTAGACCAAACAGCAAATTATAAGAATAGACAAGATTTTAGGACCTTGCATCAGAACGATGGTCTATGAATATACAGACATCTTGGGCAAAATGATGTAGTTAAAGAAGAAGTATTAGAAGTGTTGATCAAAACTATGAGGTTCCAGAGTCAGACACACATTGTGATATTCAGAAGTTTTAGGTATGACATCCTCCCAAAGTAGACACATGAAGCATTAGTTAACCATGCTTGATTTGATACTCTACTCTTCACAAACATATTAGCACAGAAACGAGTCCATCACTTAAAGAGTGCATGATATCACACCCACCGTACAGAAAAAAGCAGGATATGCCTTCACAGGAACTTTCTTACTGAAAGATCTAGCCTGAAAGTAAATGGGGTAAGGTGGGAGAAAAAAAAAACAAAAAACAAACGTACTTATCAGGAGAATTTAACATTTCAGATTAAACATCAAGTACTATACATAATGGTTAGAGCCAACAGACTGTATTACAAGCTTCATCCCTTTTTATTTTGACATCCTGAAACTATAATTTTCCATTATATGCAAGCCAGCACCATCCCATACCGTACACAAAAGTAATTACCCAGAAAGTATGTAATACTGGGAGAGGCCTGCTAAAATTCGTACGTGTTTTGACAACCTTACAGTTTACATATAATAAACCAATGTAAATTAGCATCCCTTGTTCCGACAAAGTTCCAAGTTGCATCTGATTTAATAAATACAGTTTAACACTTTTCTCCCCCACCAAATAACTCTTTGCATCCCAAGAGACAGAAATGATGGAAGACCAGAAATGCATTTCTCCGAGTGCATCTTTTTGGTCCGGTGTTGCCATCAGTCCCAGAAGCCCAGTTACGCTCCAATTTACATTTATGGGACTTTGAAAGGATCTCAATGCCTCAGGTCCTCAGTATCTACATAAAAACAGAGTCTAAACCATGGCTGGATCAAATCTACAGTTTAAACCCATGTACAACTCAGGTACATCTAACAGAGCTGAAGCAAATCTTCCTGTAATGCTTATTTATAAATACAGAGTCCCTCCTTGTTTGGCCTTTTCTTACAGGTTAAGACAAACGAACAAACCAACCCTCTATGAATACTGATGAGAATGTATGAGCTTCTGTTAGTTTTCCATGGAACTTTCCAGACAAGAGAGAAAATCAGGCTGAAAAATACCGAATCTTTTCAGAAGGCAAATTATTTTAAAACTTTGAAATGTACTAACGTGTGTGTATGTGCATATATATATATAAGGAAAATGCTCTGCCCTCATCTAATGCTCTGCCTTACTATTATTAATTGTGAGATGAAAAAAGAAAGTAATCTTGCTTGACCTTCTTAACCCAGAATGGGTTGCATGTCATTCAGAAAGCATGTTATCTTCCTTGGTAAATGGAGTCCATAATGAGCTAGCATAATTGAGATAAACGCAAAAAGCCAAGAGGAGACCCTCTTTTAAAAAAAGGAATGGGGGAGGGGGTGCTAAAGAGAAAGAGGGGGAACATGTAAATGTATTTGCAGGCTTTCGAAGGGATCACTGTGGGACTGACAGAGCCCTGTTATTATATGCTTTTATTCTAATAAAACACACATTTCCTAAAGAAAACTGCAGTCTTCATTATCTTATTTTGCCCTCTGCTGGTCATCAGTCAAAGTATCAAGAAGAGCTGACCACACTTCAGAAATTGTTCTCCCAAGATGAAGCGCCACATTACTACAATATCGCTAAGACTTAATTTAGCATTTGAGGATTATGTTTCTTCTGACTGTAAAAGGGGGCTGGTAACCGTTACCCTCACCCTCCAAAATATGTGGTTTGTGTAACAAATGCTGAGATTGTTGAAACCTCTCTGCAGGTTTAAACTTTACCCTACCCTGTAATTCCAACTAAGACAGAGGGTAAGTGGCTGAAAAGAGCCTCAGGCAAAACAAGATGGTGATTTTATACAGGAGAACAGATGCATTTAAAGGCACCAGCCCAAAACTCTTGAAATACCCAGCAAACGTTGCCAGCAAAAGCCTATTTCATCCATTAGGGGAGAAAGTATCTTTATCCTTGCATTAACAAAGACCATCTGATTATCAAGGAGGCTAATTCCCTGTTATTACTGCCAGTTATTGCCAGTTCAAGTGGTTTGAACACTCTAGAGATCCTGCACTGTCAATTACTCTTCACTGATGATGATGGAGGCTGCAAGCAAGTATTCAGAAAGGATTTTTTTTTAATTTTAACTAAGATGATATAACCCATCCATTAAAAAAAAAAAAAAAGAGAGGGGGAGGACACCAAGATCAACATTCAATTGAATGAAATACTAATGCTGCCCTAATCTGGTTTCCTTGTGTTTATACTTTTCTGTATAGTCTCCAATTACATGATCACATTGCATATTTTCCATAGGACCCTCCCAGAGCGTAACATAGGCAGGGCTCTAGGAATGGAGTGGGAAGAAAGCTGGGGGTAAGGTTCTGCCTGTTCTCTTCAGAAGCTGGTTGGCATGTTGGGAGCCAGGGGACAACGCACAAAGAATTAGCAAATTATCTGAAAGGCTCTGAAGAACTGAATTCTCTCCCTGCTTCTGTCCCAAAGTTTCCATGTGGTACCAGCAACCAAATTTTAAATAGCTGGACAATAAATGCACATTGCTCATTTTCCATGCCTCCCATCTCTGATATGAGGCATTTCAGGCCAGGTACTTTGCATTTTTGTAAGCCACAGTTCCAACCAAAGTCAATGGGGTTTATATACTGTGCATTATGGGTTGAGAGGTGGGGAATAAAAAAAGAAAAAGCAAAATATTTCAGCTTGAACAAAGACAGTGGACAGTTTTGACCTTGCATTTTCTTTGCCTCTATTCCCTGCTTCTAAATGGAATAAACAGTTTCCTTGGGCATGTGACAACAAAAACTGAGACATCAGGTGAAAAAACATGAACAGGAATGCATTAAATGCAAATTATAAGTAGTCTGTATTAAAAATAAAGCCCAAGGGTACATATTATTAACAAAAAATAAAAACATGAATCAACTAACTAACCACTGACTGAACAAGCCAGGGATGCCTCATTTTACCTTCAGAAAAATGAAGAAGGGCTCTCCTATCTCTACTGCATAAAATACTGTGATTACAGGTAACGCTGTAATTGAGGATTATATCAATGGTGTAAATGCAGAGATAAATCTGGCATTTCTTTCCTTTGAAGTGGTATCTTTTCAGACTACCTTGACTGGAAGTATTGGGTGCAATACTCAAAGTATATGCATACATGTACTTGTAGACTTAAGAAACTCCTTACAGTGCTTCTTGCAAGTTTTCTTTTCCAGATAAAGGCAGACAAAGCATTGCTGATGAAACATTCTTTTGCTTTTGTATTATGTACCAACAAGCAATTCAGAGTGTAGCTAAAATAAGAGCATAAAAGAAAAATAGAGTAGGAGTCTGTAGTTCTTCAGGATTCATTATCCGCTGTTCCAAGCAAATAAAGTCTTTCCTAATTCACTTGGCTGTGAGCCAGAAAAGAAATAAACAGAAAGTACCTTTCCCAACATAGCTTTGAGCATGGCTGGTCATGTTAGGGAATGAATCCCCTCTCCCACACAGACTAACCAGCAGTTAAAGGCAACATGCTTTGCTTTCCTGGCAGCCATTCCACTGTGCTGTGAAATACCATATGCCCAAGTGCTTTCTATGGTGCAGATCCCATGCTGGCATATAGTTGCATTTATAGAAGTCTCCTTGAAGTTTCTCTCCCAGTAATAAGGCTTTTAGGCAGTATTTATATATATGCACTTGGACCGGGCTGTGAGTAAACTGCCTCCTGTACGTAGAGATAAATATTCATACAGAAGTAGTTGTAATATTTAAAAGTTTTGTGTGGTGGTTTGTTTTGTTTTTTTTTTTTTAATTTAAACTAAGTAATTAAAGCTAAAATATTTGAAACTAAGTATGCAGCTGCAAGTCTTCTAACAACACATATGCACAATGCTTTGTGAAGATTAGCATCCATTATGTTTATTTAAATAAATAAAAGGGAAGGAGTCTCACATGTTCTAGGTGAATATGGGCCTGGCTGGCAATGTCATAGATTACATCTCTCACATTTTTCTCTTGCTTGCCTCTTATGAAATCCTCTTGTGAAACTCCATGCTAGACATAGGAAGGAAAATCAAGAAGAGAAAAACCCTCAATAAATACCAAGTTTCTATTTTAGCTTCTCAAAAACTTGTCCCAGCAACCAAACTAATGACACAAGACTGAAACAGCCTAAATGTTTTACCACTGCCCCCTCCTTTTTTATTTCCCTTTTTTTTGTCAGTCACTTGGAAAAAGAAAATCAAGAGAATAAAGAGAACAGTTGCTACAGACTCTCTCTGCATGAATTTGTTCCCTGAAGACTTTATGGTCAGTCAGATAACCAAGTCAGATTTTAAAGTTTTGGGAATTTAGATCAGTTTAGATGCCCAATTTTTAAAACCATAATCCAAGAATCGATACTAAGCAGAAGAAAGGCAGTAACAGCGAACACAGAAGCCATGATGGCTTATGAAATAAGTCATTTCCTTGGGATTGGTGTGCACCACCAGGCTTGCAAAAAAACCAACCAACAAAAAACCCAAATCAAAACAAAACAAAAAAGCAAAACCACAAAAAAACCCCCACCTCAAACCCCCAAAAAACCCAACCCCAAACTTATTCTTTGACTACCGTGACCAATGTAAGACATAATATGGTATATTCAGAATTGCACCAGGTGCCTGTTCCTCTCAGCAACACTCAGACATGTGAAAGCTGTATAAAGGTAGGCAGGTAGGTCTCACGGGAGATAGAAACTCCAGTAGAACTCTGCGATACTTGCCAGCAGCTGAAATGCTTACAAGATGCTCAGTCTGCACAGAAGGGATGCAAGCTGTTTTTACAGTTTGACTGTAAAACACCTTCCATGGCAAGGAATGACTGTGAATTTTCAGGCTATGTTTGAAAAGCTAAAAACTTGGAAGGCCTCCCATACCATCCACAGAAGGGCTGAAAGCAGGGTGCAGCTCCTTTCTGCAGTCTTATAACCCTGACCTACATTAGTAGCTACGTTTTTTGCAACTGCCTAAATTACTAAGCTTCAAATCAAAACTTTCAATTGTATTGAAATGATATTCAGAAAATACTAACACAACTGCCTTAAGCATCACCATAATTACATAAATTTTGGTTAAGTAGAAAAAGAACAGCAATAACATTTAAAAATAAAGACTGGAGATGAAGGAATAACAGCTGCGATGCCTACAGATCTAATCAGAGAACATTAATGAAAAAATTTGAGCTTTAATCCCATTTTACCCAAATTGCAAGATCTGCTAAATTCCAATGCAAATTACGTGTACAGTTGAAATTGGAGGACTATACCATCTCCTACAGCAATGTATGGAATGTATGCTTATAACTATGAAATATGTAACAAAAAAAAAAAAACCCAACCCAAAAAAACCCCAAAAAACCAAAACCACCAGCACATTTATGAAAAGGTAGTAAAGAGAAACCCGAGAAGGTTGTTCAGAAGTAAAATTTCTCACAGTGCTTCCTTTATGGGGATAGGAAAAGAAGAAAAGAAAACAAACAAACAAAAAACCCCAAACCCAGGTCCCATTCCATATGTGTATTTCTACACATTAATGGAAAAATTCCTGAAAGCTAAAATACTACTACATTTAATTAAAAAAAAAATTTAAAAGATAAAAAGAGAAACCCTAGAGTTTCACGAAGGTCACTCTTTTCACCTCCCAAAAGATATAAAACGGTAACAATGGCATATTACTAGGCTACAGCAGAGAGTTAAAATAAAGAAAAACGGTGTTCTGTTTCTGGCCTAGTAAATTATGATCTCATATCTAGCATTGAGAGACACAGTTAGAAACACTATACTGTTCAATTCCAGACAACTTGCTTCTCTTACCAACATACAAATGTCCATAGGAAGAAAGACCTTTTGTCTTGTACTGTGATATGGAGTTGCTCTTAAACAGGTAACTATGCCTTGCGCTTTCCCAATGTGACTGGCTGCATGGTCAGCATGGATGTCCCTCACACCTACAATTGCAGAAATAATATGTTTAGAACATAGTCAGGCCTTTTGAGTGGTATAGTCTTCCCTAACGTGTATCACAGTCAGATTTAAGGAAAGCTAAGTGCATTGGTCCGTGATAGAACTGTCTATGTTCATAAATTGTCTTGAGATCTCATCTCAGAGGCACAAAGCAGCAGGCAAATTCATTGATTTCCACATTCAGGAGCAAGATGCTTCTCAGCTTGTTGTAGTTTCTGCAATGGTTATACTTAGCAGAGCAGCACCTATTCAGATACAATACATCAGTACACAAATTCATTTTCATTGGCATGTCCTCTCTGAGGATAACAGTATTCCAAGAATGTTTTTCCTGCCAGAAAAATCATTCAAGTGTGAGATTCCTGACATGCATTAATGTTTACAGCATGGTTTCATGACTAGCTGCAGCTGATTCAGCAGCGTACTGAAGCCAGAGAGAATGGTCCTACGCTCCCCCCCCAAACCCCTATTTCTGCCACCTCCCTTGTGCTGTCATGGGCAATGAGGCAGTAGCACAGCAAACTGAATCAGATCACCAACACAATGGAAAACTAACTTTAGTTACTGCATGGTCACACAACTGTGAGAACTGAAAGAGGAGTGAGACAGGCGGAGCAGAGCAGCACCATCACCCTTCGTGGCAAGACCATACAACATTGGCTTAGACTGATCATTTTAGCAACAGCAGCAGAAAGCAGTGTGGCTTGGAGGAATCAATGGATAGAACTTACTGATACTGACTGGGTAGCTCAGGCTTTACATATAACTAGGAATTTAAAAAAAAAAAAAAGCTCAAAGGGTAAGAGGTAGCAGTTACACATGCTCAACCTGGGAATATATCCCAAAAGTGAGGTTCTGAAGAGGTTTAACAAAATTATTGAGTAGTACCAGACTCCTAACTACTTAGGAAATTAATCAGAGAGCACAATATTAATATTTTTAAATGACAGGAGCTGGGAGGAAGTGCCAGGACTTTGGACGACAAGATTACCAGTCAAAATGAGCTTGACAAAAGTAACCCGAAATCAGTAAGAATAAAGCAGCACTACTACTGGGAGAAATACACACAACCTGGAGACAAGTCAGGAATAAAGAAGCTAAAAAGCACAAGAAATTTAGCAAACATGACCTGTAATGAAATCAGGTCCCCCTACTCTAGAAAAGACTGCTGATGGGAAACACCAAGAAAAGGAGTGTGTTGAATTAATTTCTCCATTTGTGGAAAAAAACCCACAGAACTTAACTGTTTAATGTGCAGTGAAGGAGACTTTTGCTTAGATATTTTGTTACACTGGTATATTTAAGAGGAGTTAAACATGACAGTAGAGCACCTAAAACCACCCTCACAACAGATTTTCAAGAAGAGGATCATCTGACTTGTATCATGAGTGACCCAAGCATGACTGAACTTCTTCAGGATCGAAGACATTTCTCAGAATGGAAGATGCTGATATTTCTCATACTCTTACATTTCTTCAATCAGAAGTTCAGAAAGATACTTGCAACATTTCACTGATTTCCTACTGAGGAAGCAAACATCAGATGTTAAGAGATAGGTTCCTCATTTCTTCCTAAGGAGCATGTGCTCACCATATCTCTCTTTTTACTTTTGAAACTCTTTTAACCTCAGCATTGGCTTTCCATCAGACTACTCTGATAAGCAAAAGGAAAATATTGCTACTACAATACTAAATAGTAATAATTCTCACCCTTCTTTTACATCTGAGCTGACACAGGGAATACTTCCATAATGCAACAGACACCTAAAAGAAAGTCACCCTTTTCTTCAGTGCAAATGAACAGTTCTTTCCCAATCTGTAACTCTTATATTAGGCATGACACAGATACTAGCTCTTAGCCACAAGGATCATATCATCTTTGTTGCATTTTTTCTAGCTATTCAATTATCGATAGTTAACCTACTTTTAGGAAGAGGAGAGGATTCGGACCCAAATTTACATCATCACCAAGGGAAGTTTATAGGCTGGGAAGTCAGCTGTTTCAAGATAACCAGTGTACATCACTGCAATACAGAAGAACAGCTGCAGAATAACTACAGCACTTTGTGTTCTGACAAGTAGGACAATCAGGAAATATGGTGAAGAGCTGAATTTACCACACTCCGTAATAGCAGCAAGAAAAGAGAAAACAGTGTTAAGCAGCAAAGAACAGAGCAGTAGGAAACCGCACTTCAATGAGCTTTCCACTGAGCAGCTTCTAAGGAAAGTATGTTGTTCTAGGACAGGTGCAGTAAGATTCCAGATTTATGGTTGAGCATTCAAAAGATATCTGAAGTGTTACCTATGACAACTTCTACTGAAATTAAACTCCAGTCGAAAAAGAGTGGGCTTTTTGAAACATCAATGAATATTGTACCTGCACTAATGAGTCATCAACAAAATCTAAAAAGGGGGAAACGCCTACCCAGCATTTCCAAGGTGAGGTACAAGAGAGCACTCTGAGTGTTCTCAGCATACGTTTCAAGCGCCTGGATGTTACGGTATGCTCTATCATCCAAATTCTTCTCCTGTAATATGAACACAGAACTTCAGTAAAATGTAAATATAACTGCCAGTTGTGCAAGTTTATCATTACAGTCAGGTCAGCCTAATCCACTATTAGAAAAAAAGGACAAAATTAAGAGATAGAAAGAGAGTATAAACCCAGATAGAAGTAGTCATTAAAGCTTGTAGAAAGTCTAACACAACCAAATAACTACATGCAACTGCAGCCAAGTCTGGTTACTGGAGCAAATATAACCTTTTGCAATAACAAGAAATCAGAATTCTTCATAAAAAAAGATACAGCCAAAACAAAACATCATATGGTATTCTTACACTATGGGGTTGCCAATTTTAATACTCAATTTGCATCTGAAGCACAGAGAAATTTAGATAAATAGGAATGTATTTTTTAGAACATGCACAAAAATCAATCCATCAAATACGCACAAGTTTCAAAGTCATATGCAAATACCCCCAAAAATATAACACCCTCCAGCATTCTTCCTGCCCCAGTGGCTTTTGTGGTTAAAACATACCAGTCTTAAGATTAAAAAACTCTGAAATCTTTCATAGCAATGATACGCCACAAGTAACCGACCATCAATTTTCTCAAGGTATAACTTCATGAGACACTAACTTTAGCAGCAAAGCTAGCTTAAGAAATTCCTGCCCTCAGTTATTCATTCTTGCCCTTGTGTCAGAGTTGGTAGCAGCATCACTTTACCAGTGAAATTCCTCCTCTTGGTTTTTCCAGAAAAAGGGTGATTATTTTAAAATTCATGTGATTTGAATGCTCCAATTTACAACACTGCTTAGAAAAACTCCACAGCCACGATAAGGAGAAGCAGCTAAGCGTGGCAGAAAGGTTCAGACGGGTCACTTAATTTTTGAGATTTTATATCCATGACTCATCACAAGAGAAAGCTATTTAGGGGCAAAATTGACATGGTGAGAAAAGAGGTGAGGAGGAATAAGATGATGCCAATGATGTAGATTTGTGCAACTTTTTGCAATATGCAAGATGTCCTTTCTCTTGGGGCAGGAGTGGAATGGCACAAAAAGAGACCATGTATGGGCTTCCCTTGTCGCACATCTTCATTTCCATTTCTATTCAAATGTCATTTTCCAGAATTCTTAAACAGTTGCATATGGAGACCTGACTACTTAATCCCATAGGATCAAACCTTTCTCACTTACATACAGAAAGGTATGCAAGTGTAACTCCCAATGGGTTACCTCTAGGGGTAACCACTTCAAATCAGGAATAGAGACCAGCAACAGAAAACATGAGCACAGATAGACTGGTTATCAGAGCAGGGAACAAGAAAGATGTTGACCCACAAACTACATCTATTTTAAAGCAAAACTAAACAAAGGATTCTATTAACCGTTTTGGCCAGCAAGAGCAGAAATTATGAGTATGGGCATCAAGAGAGAATGAAAAGGAAATACAGCAGTACCATTCTTAAAGAGAAATACCATTGTCTGGAAAAGATGAATTACTTAAGCTTTTGTTTTACACACAAACACATAAAATTAAGGGGGAAAAAACCACATACAACTAAAAACAGAATCAGACCTTGAATGGTAAATACTTACTCTTTCATCAATGATCTTCATGAACCACATTTTAGTCAAGTTATGCCTCTTGACAGCCTGAAAATTATCAAATAAAACATCCCTGTTAATGTATACAAAGCGATGGTAGTACTGCATTCTGAAGGCTGAAATATATTTTAGGTAATCCTTTTCTTACAAGGATCGTATTCACTGGGTTAAATCAAAGTGACATGTCAGTGAAAAGTCACAGAATCACAGAATCATGATTGGCTTCTTCAAATACAAAAATTTTCAACTGGCATTTGTTACAAGTTGTTGCACACAAAAAATGAAATCTTGGGCATCAAGCCATTTAACTAAAAGCCTTTCTTTAAAAATATTTTTTAAACTAATTTATTCTTTCATGGAATCATACATTCCCACAAAATATTTGCAGATAACTATGTTCGCTCTCCGAAGAGAACAGAGTTTCCTCCAGAGTCAAGAAATAAAAAGACTTCCCCTGTAAATTTTCAAGAAAACATCAGTATAACATACCAATAGGTACTGTAAAGACAGCATTCTAATTAAGTAGTATAATTAATATTTTTGTTTTGTTTAAAAAAGTATCCCACAGCATCTCATATTCACACATTCTTCTTTTGGCTCTTATCTTGCATTTGACTTCTTTCCTCTACCACTTCATTCTATCAACTTACCTTCAATCCTCTTAGACACACTGAACTTTGCAGACCACGCTGTCAGAAAGGCTACAGTCACACATATAAATATTTATGAACAAAACTTATGGAGCACATTTCTCACAATCTTAGCCTTTATAGCTCACTTTCAAGTCTTTTCATCCATTATATTTGTAAACAATTTTTCAAGGTTTGACAAGACTAGATCTTCTTGTTGATTCAACAAAATCTGCTTGAGGAAGTACTTGGTATGTGAAAAGGCAAACTTTAAGTTACAACTACAAATGTCAGTTTTGCTTCTCACTTGTTCATCTTGAGTATCATTTTGTAAATTAAATCCTTGAAATAGTCACAGGTCAAGACTTAAAGCACCAAACTGAGTTCTGCTAAATTACCCAATTTGTACATTACATCTGTTTTGAGCTACCTTCATTCAAACACACAGGTCCTCATTTTTCAGAAGTTTTGAAAATTGGCTTCTTCCACAGAAATGAATGGAGAATTAGGCGTCACTTTTCATATGTTCAAAATGGACAGATTAGTAAGAAAAAATATCATACAGTTGCTGCATACATTTAGATTAAAGTCACTGACGGCTGAACTATTAATAATTCTATAAATACTATCAAAGGCTATTTATATACTTTACTAGCACATAAAACTCTTGGAATCCAAATGTGAGTATTCTGGGATATACAAAACTTCGGGAACATGTTTAACATGATAAATTAGCATTTCTTCTGGAAAATCAAAACTGTCCTCATACAAACTCAACAGCAAGAAAAGAGTATACATAAAATGTGCTGTGTAAAAGACATGCTAATTCCATTAACAGCTCTGCAATACTTGTGAGTTCAGGTGGCTTTCCAAATCCTTCTTTCTAAGAATTGCAACAAGATTATTATACATTTGTGAAGCTGTGCTCTTCAAAGAGGTCATTCTTGGGATATTTGCTGAAATGTAGAAATAAAATCACAGCCTGAGTGCAAAGGTCACCAGGTCAGGTTACATTGTTAGCTCACCCCAGCGCTCTGCGGTGTTCAGAGCTATCAGAGCTCCTAGAAATACCTTCTGAATTATTTTTCAACATCTTATTTCACAACCAGTTCTGTTTGGATTGTCTTATATCAGTCTTCCTTTAGAAAATCGTATGTAAGGTGAAATCTTACCACAGAGCTATCTCTTTCTAATTCTTTCTTCTACTTCAAAATCAATTTTCTGTTTTGTGAGAAAGGAGTATGACTGGCAGTCTTAGCTGTTGGAAAGGGTTGCGATTGATATCTCTATATCTCAATGATTTACATATGAATGTTGTCCTGGTTTTGGTTGGGATAGAGTTAAATTTCTCCACAGCAGCTTGTATGGGTCTATGTTTTGGATTTGTGCTGAAAATAGTGTTGATAACACAGGGATGTTTTAGCTAAGCGGTGCTTACACAGAGTCAAGGCCTTTTCTGCTTCTCACACCGCCCTGCCAGTGAGTAGGCTGGGGGTGCACGAGAAGCTGGGAGGGGACACAGCTGGGACAGCTGACCCCAACTGACCAAAGGGATATCCCACACCATATGATGTCATGCTCAGCATACAAAGCTGGGGGGGAGGTTGACGGGGGGATCCGCTGCTGAGGGACTGGTTGGGCATTGGTCAGTTGGTGGTAAGCAATTGCTGTCATTTGCATCACTTGTCTTTCTTGTGTGGTTTTTTTTTTCTGTTTGCTATTTTTTCCCTCTTTTCCTTACAATTTTTATTATTGGTTTTATTTCTTTTTAATTATTAAACTGTCTTTATCTCCACCCACCAGTTTTTTACCCTTCTGATTCTCTCTCCCATCCCACCAGGCGTGCAACGAGTGAGCAGCTGTGTGGCACTTAGTTGCCGGCTGGGGTTAAAACCACAATAATATCCTGCATTTTTTATAAGTTACTCTTCTGCTAATACACATTTCCACCCCACACTGATATACACACAAGCAGCCTGAAATGAAAAGTGGTCGAACAAATATATACAATCATACCCCAAACTAATTTGTACCTAACCCACTCAATCAGACAACTAAATGAGAGGATATCTTCAGAAACAAAAATAAGTTAAGCTACACTAAAGCAAGTTCCTCCCTGGAAAGGAGACAAAAGCATTTTGGGAGAAAATGGTCTTGTTCCTGGGAAGTTTGCCATATGCTGGAAGAGAGACAGAAATAAGGAAGTAAAAAGCAAAAGCACAGGCAGATTTGACATGCAAACCGACCAATTCTGCATTTTAATGTCTGCATTAAAATATCACCCTAGGTGCATCTTCAACTCCCATAACTCCATAAAAAGGCTCACAACATTTGCCAGTCTTCATTTAACTGTACAAATGCTTTGTTGTGTGCTAAGGCACACACTTTATCTGAGCTGGAGACACCTATGAATAGCTTTGGTCCTCCTAAAAGTGACTGTAACAGGTGTTTTTCTTTTATTTTACTTCTTGGCTTTACCTATGTTTTCTCTTTGTTAAACAAACTGTATCTTGTTTAAATCCCAATTTTAATCTAAACATGAGTGTTGATAGACAGGAACAAATGTTCACTTGCGCTTTATTTCACATTTGAAGGAGGAAGAGTCAGGAAGAGGCCACAGTTTCAGCACTGCCAAAAATCACTGAAAGAGGATTTGGAAAGAACTAATTTTCGTGGTCTCAGAGGTGCAGCAGAGCAGATGTGAAGCCAAGATGGCAACAAGTGAAATGCTCTAATCCCGCAGGAACTGCATTGTTCTAATCCAGCGTTACAGTGAGTGTCCCGCTTTTCCCAGGACTTTAACAGAAACAATGCAGATGAATACCTGGATGAAGACTCCACATTTCACTGACTGTTTTTCAGCAGGGCCATAAACCTAACTACCTATGGGACCTATATTACCTGTATTCAGCTATTGAGATCTAGACAAACTGCAGCTTTTCCTATCCAGGAGCTCAGAGATCTTTAGTTTAAATGCAAGTTCTGATCCTATAGAGTAGAGGCCTTACAGTAGCTGCTCTTTTGGAAGGTTCTAAGACTTGCTGTGGTCTGTGGCCCTAAGATGACAAGTTAGCAACGTATGGAATCTCCATCCCCAAAGAAATTCAAAATTCAACTCTGCGTGACCCTGACAACCTGTCTAATTTTGATTTTAGACCTTCTTTGAGTGGCAAGTTGGACTAGATGACAACCATAGATCCCTACCAACTAAATTATTCTGTGCTTCTATATCAGCATCAAGGGGAAAACCATTTACACTGCCTTCAGACCTTCAATCATCCATCAAGCGTACCAATGACAGCCCTAACTAGAAACAAAAAAAATTGCAAGAAAGCCTCTGTTTCTTTGGCCATGACCAGCAGAGGAACAGATCTGTAGGTGTACTTTATGTGTGATATTCTAGTGCCTGCAGAACTCAGGCATCCTGGTAAAAATAAACTGTTAAGTTCGCAAGTACATTCCCTGTTACTCAATGCACTGTTAAGTTCACAAGTACATTCCCCTGTTACTCAATGCACACAAAAGGATCTGTGCAAAACATAATACATAAATAGAAGTCATCAAGCAACTCCTGATGCGACAAGAAGGCTGTATTAAGATTCTTCCTATTATCCCGTAACTAGGTATGAAGGTCTTGGGCTTCTTCTCATACCCTATTTGCTAGTTCAACCTCTGTGCTTAGTCTCCTGCCTTTTTGCACAGCTTGATCTCTTCAGGCAGGACTAGCATTGGCTCAGGAAAGTATACTTATGCACTTCACTTGCTGGCTTACCACAATTTACTCTGTCCTTCACCTAAACAGAAGAGAAAAAAGCAGATGGTTCACAGAAGTCTGACCCTCCAAGTAGGTCCTACCTAAATATCCTCCTTCTCCAACTCTGTTCTTTGGTTGTAAGTAACTTAAAACATCACACACAGACACAAACAATTTACATTAATCTGTTTTATATAAAATAACGCTGTGAACTATGCAACACAGCACACACAGAACAATGACATTATTTCCCACAGTAATATTTTACTTAAGTGAATTTTAGGACAATAAAGGTATATTTTACCCTCCACAGTTCTGTAGCAACTGGCTGATGTGGTGGGTTATCGCAGTATATATCTTCCACAGCCTCCCTCCAGAACTGCATTCGCATCAAACCTGTAGTCTTCTGAGTTATGGAGTCTTTAATCTGGAAAGGATACATCTGGAGTGAAATTCACAGTGTCTTTAAGGCACTTGGTCTATCTACACTGAAAAGACAGACACAGGACACAGCCAAACTCAGGAGGGAAAGTGCTCAGCTCTGAGTTTACATTTATTCCTCATAAAACATACAAACACTACAGAGTTAAAAAAAAAAAATAAATTGTCACCACAACCTGACTTGGAAACCCACGGAGATTACGTCCTGGGCGACCTTCACCTCAGCTTTCTTCTCAGAAGGAAAACAAGCTGTGGTAACTGCAGCAAGGGAGGGCAGCGCCACAGGTTGCCAGAAGCACAGCCCACAGAAACTGATCCAGGATTTTGCTTGGTCAGCACATTTCCTGGATCGCTCCTTTCTGGCGAGCGTTACCAACTCTCCTGGTTGCACCGGCAGTTTCTGGCCACCCAGCAAAGGGAAGAGACTGCCACCACTCCCCTCCCACAACTCTCCAATTACAAATTTCCCTCCTGGCAGTCTTTCCATCACCTAGCTTCTGCCAACAAAGACCTGCGACTGATTATATCATCCAAGTTTTTGACAGACCTTCTACAGATAGGATTTTGCTGCACTTTATCGATTCAGTCGCTGCATTTGAAGCCAGAACATAGATGCAATCACATAACCGTATCAAGGACTACAGCCTGTTTGTTATAATTTAATTCTAAAATGCACAGCAAAGTCAGAAAAACTATATATATAAACGAAATAATTTTGGGGAGGCTGGCTACTTTCCAAGGCCCATTCAGAACTAGAGGTTTGTATCGTGCTATTTATTCATTGCCCCTTATAGTATGAAAACTTAATCTCAGCAAAACACCACCTACTAGTGTAATTCAGAATATTGAAACTGTTATTTTACATATCCAGAGTTCACAAATATATTTTAATACCTGCCTGAGCCAGTTCCACATTGAAGGCTCTCAAGGCAAAAGCAGAGGTTCGAGATTCCGCAGGCAACAGCAGGGAACACAGAAACCCTTCATAGTCACGCTTCCTATAAAAGGAGGAAAAAAATACATTTATTATTTATAGCTCTATGTAAATTGGGCATGCTATTGCTTAGCACTGAAATCCTACAATAGTAGCAATTAGTTCAAAACTCTGACCGCAAAAGTAGCAGTTTTAAGCTTATTTTAAAATAAGACAAACTCCAAGAGAGAGGGGATGCTGTCTGAACTCTCAGTGCACCTCTCAAATCCAAATCTCAAGATATTTGGCTAAAGGCATGGAACAAGACTATGGCAGAATTGCAAATAGAATCCAGATTGACCGACTTCCAGACTTTTGTTCCAAACATGAAACCACATTTCTTTAAAAGATTGTGCTTTGGAGCTTGGCAGAAGGGTACTTAACCAGTAAGTTTTTGTTTATTGGCAACTATATTCAAAGCATGAAAACTCTGGGTCTTGGCAGTTTCACTGCAGGTAACTTGTTGCCAACCTAGAGTGATATGCCTTTGTTTGGCCACTTGGGTGTGCCATTAAATTAAAAACAATCACAGGGCACAGAATCATAAATTGCAAAATCATACATAACTGCAGCTAACAAAAACACTTGGTCACCTCTGAAAAGCTAAATTGTTTGTTTTGAACAACATCTGTGTGTACTTTCCAATAAGCCTGTAACCTGATTCTTCATTAGAACAAGACCAGCAACTCCAAGTTTTGCCTTGAGAGTAGAGAAGCAGGTGTCAAGGAAAACACATTTACTCATTTTCATGAAGTCTGCTGTTCTTACATGTAATCACATTTTTTTCGAATGTGAGCTTAAAACAGCAAAGCCAAACTAAAACCAAGGGTTATTAGAGTTGCTACTTTTAGCATCAAACAAAAAGGAAGTGAGATTTAACAGAGGTTCTTACTCCTACAATACACAGCAGCTGACAAAGAGCAAATGCTTAGTTTTCACAACAGCTGTAAAACTTGTTTTAGAGCTCGATGCAAATCCAGAAACATCAACAGAAAAATTACATTTTTGAATTTTATCAGGCTTTAAAGGTCACCTTAATATTAAAGAGCAGATGCATCAAACCTCCCTCAATTAAGACACCTTCTGAAAAGTATTATCAGCTCAAAACCTAGTATTTTTTTCAAGGCTGATTGTAGTAATACACAGTATTGCCCACCCTGGGCAGGTTTGCAGCCACATTTTCCCAGTTCCAGTTATGCAGTTTGTCTGGGTTGTTCACACAACACAGAACCACCTCTACTTCCAGAAAGGAGACAAAGAAACACATTATACAAAGTAAATGACAGCACAATGGAGAAATGTGTCTTCCCTCTAGTAATGGTGTTGACATGTTGGGGTTTTTTTTCCCAATTATTCTGAGCTTAAAAATTCAGTGTAGCAAAAAATAGCTAAGGAAAAAAATAAAAAAGAAACGTGAATTTTATGCTGACAGTGAGCCCTTGGACGTAACGGTAGAAAAGCAAATCCATTAAGCCTTGGCCTGTAAAATAAAATTGATATTGCTATAGATCATGTTCCAGCCCAAGTGTCTTTGTGTATTAGGGTAAGGAATAAAGAAAGGAGGGAATGACCTTAAGTCTGGTATTGAGGACCACTACTGGACTTTCAGGATGAAAAAATTAAAGTCTTAAAAATAATTTCTTCCACATTACAAAACTCCATAATACCATCAAGTCACAAGTTTGTCTTCCAGACATCATAAACAATAAGAGACAGAAAGCATACCTACTAGGGAAACGTTTTTAATCAAATAGCTTAAAGCTACTTGTAAAAGCATCATTTAACGTCAAAAGGAAAACCAAAGAGAAAAGACATCTTGCATATTGCAAAAAGTTACACAACTCACATCATTAAAGCATAACTCAGTTGTTTTTCTTCCTAATGCGTGGGAGACTCAGATTCAGGACTGGAGACCTGCTGATGCTTGCATAGCCTTAAGTGTTTTATTTCTCTTTGAATAGTAACTTCTTCCTCTTCCTCTTATTTTTTATAACTTCTGACTTCCACACAATATACGAGCCACTGTGGACAGCAGCTTCAATTAAACGATGCCAAAAGTATAACCACCTTTTGTTTTATTATTTCGAAGGCTTGTGTATTTTTATAAGTAGTCCTTTTTATGGTTTAACACAAATAACAAAGTCTAAATTCAACCATCTTGGCTTCCGTGCCTTGGAACCTAACTATTCTGTTCACAGTTGTTACTGAAAACATGTCACCTGTATATGTTAACTTTACCTATATATTAACTGTAACTGAGTCTCTGATCTCCTGAGTAACTGGTAAACAAATCCTGGGTACAGTAACCAGGAAAACAAAGCTGTAATCTGAAGTTTTATCAAGGAAAATGCAACCTGGCTATGCATTCTGGTGCATCTGTAAAGGTCTGCTGCTTGGTGCTGCACACAAAATTTAAAATAATCACATTTCTTTCTGTTAGTTTTCCTACTTCAAACATTACTGCTGACCACACACATCTTTATATCTTTTACAAGCATCAGTTTGGAGAAGATGATCCTGTTCCACTCTTTCTGTACAGGCTTGGAAGCCTCCTCCCTGCTTTTGTCAACCATCTAGGACAACTGTATCCAAAGAGAAATTATTTAAGTCTTTACAAAGAGACTTGTTTAATTTTTTTACTTTGTACCTCTGAACTCTTGTGGACCGGAAGGCAGCTAAGGGGCCTTGCACGCTGTTTACAGCCCAGAGGCCAAGCAGAAAGCGTTGCCTGGCCTGCAAGTGTCCGAGCTGCGCTCCTGCTCCTCTTGGAGCATTTTGGATTTGACCAAAACCGGATACTTTTGAAAACTAGACTTCCTCCCCCTCCTGCATTCAGGTCAGAGAAGGTACTTGAGCTGTCCAGCTGTCGGATGTCCTCTGCTTTTGCTTATTTTCCAAGGAGTACTTGGGAAGCTTGGCTGTTTCCTAGCAGCCAAGAAGATCTGAAAACACCCATTATTTTTAAACACACACTTCGGTGATCTTTCTCTCCAAAAAGCCGAGACAATGAAATGGAAACGTTCAATATTTCAGAAGAAAAGCAGCCGTGAAAGAAGCGGGGGAGGGAAATTGCCGTTCAGAGGTTAAATCATCCATGTAGCTTAGTTATCCGTTGCCGTTGCCCCCCCCCGAAAAGGCGAGGTCCCGGAGCCACCCCCTCCGCCGGCGCCCTCCCCCGCCGGGCCGCAGGGGTTACCTTCGCGGCCAGGCGAGGCGGCGGGCGGCCCGGGGAAAACCCTGGCCACCTTCTGCGGGAAGCTCAGCGGCCTTTCCCTCCGGAGGGAAGCGCTCGCAAGCCTTCCTCCGACGGACTCGCCGGCCCCTGAGGAGAGGGAAACCCACGCGTTTGCAGGCCTCCCCCCCGGGCACTCACCGCACCAGCTCGGCGCAGTACTGCACCTCTCCTCCGGGCGCCGGGCGGCTCCAGCCCGCCGCCGCCGCCCTCCCGCCGCCAAGCCCCGGCCACGGGAGTCCGCTGCGGGCTCCCGCCGCCCTCAGCGTGCGGTGGCAGGGCCCGCAGCGCAGCCCGCCCCGCGCCATGGCGGCGGCCGCCATGCTGCCCGCCGCTCCGCCCCTCCCGTCACTCGCCCCGTCCCGCGGGGCCGGTCCGGGGTAAGCGTCCAGCGGAGAAAGTACCGGTAGATGGCAGCCGAGAACGCGCGGTTTCGGCCCGGGGTTATTGTGGCAGCCGTGCGGCCTTTTGTTGTCCTGCAAATGGCGTCCGTCGTGCGGCCGCCTTTGCCTCAGTTTCCCCCGGCTCCCTGCTGGCGGCAGTATGAGGTGAATTCCTCCGCTCCCGGCGAAACCAGGCAGTTGGGTTTTTAAACCGGTAGCCCCGCAAAAATGAGGAAGTTGAATTGTAAAAACCTTCTAGCTATGAGCAGTGTGGCATAGGAGACTTACAGGAGGGGCTGTAGGACTGGGAAAACGCCTCTGGGCCCCTTTGCTGCATGAGGGAGCGGAGCAGGGCAGTTCTGCCTGGGCAGCAAAGCTGACCCCAGGCCTCGGTCCTCCGTAAAATGTTTCATTCATTTTTTGCAACAGAGGCCCTATTTCCTCTTCTTGGCTGGAAGAGGGACTCCTACCATACGGGCTGGCTGGAGTTTATCTAGAGACAGAACGGTCCTGGTAGTCCTGTAGTCATGGACAGAGTAGCCATGCTCCCTCAAAGTTTGGCCTATATGGGGATAAGCCAGCAAATTCAAACAGAAGTGCCACCATGCTTAAGAGCAGTTTCATCTTAAGACTATGCCAGCCCAACCTAGTTATTACTAGAAGCAACAGCAGCCTGGCTTTTCTTTCCATCCCCACCCTTGCCATCCTCTTCCCTGGTGCCAGCCTTGACCTTCATTTTATAGTACAGTGGGTTGATTCAGGGAGTTAAACCAGCAGAAACCCATCCACTGCTCGCTTTTTCCCCGTGTTCGTTTTCTGCCAGTCTGGTGCCTTGAATCAGTTCTTTGCATGGTCAGCTGAGCATCCGCGCCGGCACGGGGCGTTGGCACCAGCAAAGGGCTGTGGGCCAGAGAGGGGGTAGGATCTCCGGGTTTACGGACAGTAATACATACATTCATTAGCTGAGCTGTAAAGTGAAGTGAAGCCACGTGGTAAATAGGGGGAAAGCTTTGAGAGGGCAGCGACGTTCAAGTGACAAGGCATCTGTTTGGACATGAGAGCAAGCCTTTATTTTGTGTCACAGAGACAAGGAGGAGAGGGAGGTTAGGGATCTCACTTAAGCATTATTTATTTTATTGATTAGTGGCTCTTGCGGGTTTACTCTGAGCCTTTCTTCTTCGCTTTCCCTCGTCTATAAAGTTCTCTCACTCTTGAAACTCTGGACCTTGTTTTAAACCCTTGCTATGCCTTGAGCAGGGTTTATTGTTCGTCAGGGCACCCAAAGGAGGTCATTTAGCTTTGGGTGGAGGCTGAAACTGCTGTTGTTTAAGTTTTCAGAGAGAACCCCTAGATAAATGAATCCAGCTCTTTCAGCTGCTGCCAATTCCTGGCAGAAGGGTTACATAAACATACTCTAAACCTCAAGGGTATTATAAATAAATCTTATAAAATATTAACTTTTGTTAATCTCTGAATGAACCAAAATGGTGCTAAACTGATTTAAACCCTTAGTAAGAAAAGACTAAACCAGGTGTTGTATAAAAAAACAATAATCCCGACCTCTTTCTCAGTGTGCTGACATTTGTTTCTTATTGTTCTGTACCTTTACTGTTCTCATTAAATTACAGTATTTTTTCTTTAAACAAATATTTCACATGTCATCTATAGTTACTGAAAAGCTTCTTCAAGTCTGTATTGATTCTAGTAAGTTAGCCTTTTGTGTTGCCTGTGCAGTGGGAGTAATGATTTGGCTTAATGTTTTAATGAGTTTTTAACACTGTATATGAAAATTTAAGCTTAGTAAGGGATGTCTACAAACTTTTGTTAATGATCTCATTGTGTTAAAGAGCACATTTCATCCCCTTTCTGCAATATTGCTCTCAGAAGCTGAAGATGATTGCCTGTCTCTCTGATGCATACTTCTTACTGAAGTATTTTGTCCTGCTGACTCCTCAGATAAAACTCTGAAATCCTTGGGCAGCAATGCTAGTGACAGCAATGGCTGGTTTAGGTAGAGATGATTCAGTTATTGCTCTAACCTGGAATTTCTGGAAAAAAACAAGTTTTTCGGAGTTTTTTCCAAGATCGGAAGTACCGATCTGTTATAGCCAATCCTTGTTAAAAGAACATCCAGATATTATTTGTCAACATATAAATGAGAAAAAGAGACCCTCAGCTGTCACATGATAGCCAGACAGAGGCTGAAGTTTAGGAGGTCTACATATATTCGAGTGCCTGTACCAAAAAAGTCTTCATACAGAGGAGGATGGTGGAAGAGAGGGAGACCTGCCTCAGAATATCCAATGGCCAGAGGCTGAGGTGTTCACTGGGATATGGGAGACTGACACCGGGATCCCTTGTCTGTGGTGACGAGAGCAGAAATATGAACAGTGATCTGACAGGTCTGTTCTCTGTGATCACATGGGCAAGGATATATTCTCCCTCTCTCTCATTTTCCTCTTCTGAATAATCCTGGATTCATTCCAGTACCAGAGTTAAGGAAAAATCTGTGTGTAGTAACAGTAGTGTTTCCTGTCCCGTTCCATGCCACAGCGAACAGGCGTATGCAGTTATTTTTACCTGGAGTACTAAAAATATTCAACCAAAAATCTTTGTTTAAAGGAGTACCCTAAGAAAACATGTCTAACTGCAGTCATTCCACTCCTGGCCACAGAATAATACATTAATGCACGTGGTAACAAGCACTGGGCCACTTTAAAACACAGTTTACCCTTTTTCTGTGGTTTAAACATCTAAGTCTTTAATTACAAAATAGATGGAAAGTTCCAAAAGGATGTTGCAGTGAAGGGGTTTCATCTTTGTTGCTGCTGCATTTCTTTATTTTTTTGTAGTTTTGTCTGTAGATAAATGTGCTGGTAAACATTAATTTATTTCTTGTTACCACTGTGCTCTTTCACCCCCCAGTTTCAAGCACAAATAAAGGTTGTAAAAGGTGCTATGCTAACAGCAGTGGGAAACCAAGATCTCCGTGATTTACAGAGGATGAGGACCACTGCCTGCTTCCTTGGCTGCATGCTGCAGGACTGAGCTGGAGTGACCGTCCTTCAGAGTGAAGGGAAACAGCTCTTTTTCCTTATCCACCGACACCTTTGCCAACCATGGGCGTACTCCTCTGCACTCAACAGGAATTGCTGCTCATCTGATATTCTCAAGCCTCCTCTAGTTTTACCTGAGATTCAGTTTTACTCCATGAAACGGATGGATCTGTCAACACACTTCACATACACTATCAAGTAAAGGCCAGATATTACCACCTTTCAGTTACTCCTGATTCAGACTGCAGACTTGTGAGTGAAACAGTGGGTATTCAGGTCATGCAACTTTTGTTGCATGATACCTTTTGATACCTATCTTTTGTTAGGATAGTCTCTTATCTCTTTTTAGCCAATGGAGTAAAACAGGACTTCTACAGAGAGTAGTTCAGAACAAGGGCATAGCTTCAGCATTCAGATCATGCTAATTAACCTTAGTCTCTCTGCTAAGGTTACTAGGTTGTAGGTTACTGACCCGCTCTGACCAGAAACCTCTCCACAGCTGTGCCACATTCTCTGAACACACAAACGGGCAGAAGCAGAACTTGGGGCCAAATTTTCAAGGGCTTAGCGCATCCTAACTGCCCAGCTTCCACTTTGACATCAAAATAAGGCCTTCAGAATTAAAAAGCCTTCACTATTAATCTAACAAGTTCCTCTGAAACAGGACAGTTCATTGTCCCTGCTCTCTGGGGGGACAATGCACTCTCTTCAGAATTTTCGCTCGAGGTTTTCAAGAGCCACCCTAAAACCTCCCCGCTGTCACGAGAAGAGATGACTTACCTGGCTGCCCTTGCACAGAAGCACAGGCCCACGCAAACACAGTTAGGTTCCATGTTGTTGCCTGGGGTGACATGCATACAATATCAGATGCAAATACAGCGAGTATTTGAATGGAGTTCACAACGTGTATGCTTTTAAGATAAAGTAGAGCCAAGTCCTTCTGCTGCTGCTTTGGATGCAAATGTATTTGTAATGAACTCTTGGTTTTGTACCTATCCCTTATCTTGCACCTGTTTTCATCTTTGTTGTAAAAAGCTTAGGGGTAAGCTTGCCAAATGATACACACCATCTGCACTACCTGGATAAACAGTGTTAGCAAGAAACATGCAAACTGAAAGCCACAGGTTCTTGACAGGCAGGTCAAGGTCTCTCATCAAGGGAGATGAGAGAGAGCGGAAGCTGGGGGTGTGCAAACTCACTTTTGGCATGCAGGTGAAGTCAACTGCAAATATAACGAGGATTTCAATGGACTCCACCAAGTGAATGTTTTTCTACCAGAGCCAAAATAGAACTAAATGTTGTGTCTGCTGCGTTGGAGGCAGGTGTATTTGTTGTGAATGCTGCTCTTGTTTATTTCTTTTTGCTTGGACCCCTGCAAACCAGACTAGCACTCAGAAGGAGGGAAGGTGAATAATGGGAAACTGCATCACTAGGACTTGTCCCTGACACGTCTGGAAAGAAATGACAGCAGATATAGCAAGGTGAGAGAGCCCTGAGGCAGAGAGGCAACAGTAGGGGAGAACAACTTGTTCCAGAACCTTATCGTGTTCTACTGAGATCTCTACATTTTCCTATGTTTTCTTTTTTTAGGAACTTGCAAGAGGGAGCACTGTTGAGTAACTGAAGCACAAGGCTGGCAGCTTGGCTTCTGAAGTCCTGCCCCTGAGTTCCTGTGGCAACACGTCCTGTCTGCGATGGTCACATCTGAGAGTGGCTGACACTTCATAGTCCCTGGGCCAAGTCATTTTAACTGGCTTGCATCTTTAGTGTTCGCATCTCAAGGCCTTTTGAGTGCACAGGACACATCATTACTGCGTATTAGCAGGGACAGAGGGTGGTTTGAGACCTGTCCCACCATGGAAACATCCGCAGGCCTGTTTCCACTGTCGCTACCTGAGACAGAGGGGACAAGACCAGCAGCACTCGGTGTGGCTGGGTGTGGACCACTCCCTGTTCTGCCATTCATCCCTTGCCTTGCGCTCCCTGCGCAGGCAGGCTGGCGCTTGCTGCTTTTGTGTGTTAGAGCGAGGTAAAGGGTAGAACTTGGCATTGTGAGTGCCCTGTCCTAGACCCTGAGCTGTAAGGGAGTTTGCCCAGTGCCATTTCACCAAAACAAGAGACAGAAGCAGGACCCACATTCCTTTTGCTGCCTGACACATGGGGCCTGAATCTGCAAGAACTAGGAAGGGTACTGCACCCTGATCTGCCCGAGCCTTGTCAGTCAATGAGGCTAATTCAAAAACTGGTTACCCTGGCAGAGTCCATGATGACGGTGTCTTTTGGCAGTTGGATACATTCCACCAGACCAAGCCAGGAACTTCTGCTGTTTAAAAAAATGGTGGCCTGAGGGGATCCCTGTTCATTATGCTCAATTCAGCCTGACCCCTGACCTGTCCAGGAACTTTAACCAGGCTCCAAACTCTTGCAGGGTTGAGTGTGCTGCCAGGCAGCTGAGCAAAACATTACAGATTTGCTGGCAGTGCTACAGCATCCCAGGCACATTTGCTGCCTCGAAGGCCCTTGTAACAGCTTGTAAAAGGGCTCAGAGAAAACTTTCCATGCAGAACAGGCACTCCTGGGGTGTTGCAGGCCAGGCAGCGTGCCAGTCTCTGGGGATGAGACACTGCTTTGGGAAGCTCACCTGTAACCAACGGCCGGCAGCAACGTGTCCAAAAGTTACAGAGCTGCAAGGATGCAGCCATGGGTTCATTCCACCCTGACTTTTGCTCTCTGCCTCTCAGTGCCAGCCTCCTTCCCTGTTCAAGGTATGAAACCAGCCTCCTCTCTCTCCTTCCTCCACCCCAGCCCCTCACGGCAGGTGCCAGGCAGTCCCAGCGAGAGCAGGCCGTGCAGTCAGCTGCTTAGCAGGAGAGTGCCCCAAACCCTGCAAGCTTCTTTTTGAAACAAGTTTCTTTTTGAAACCCATTGTGCAAGGGTGCAAGGCTGCCAACCCAACTGAAATATCCTTCAATGATCTGATGATTTTATACAGTGCAGACCATAGGGAACACTTGTAGGGACAGGACTGCAGAATACAGTGTAGAGACACCTGTGTAGGCTCCTGAGACAGTGCAGCACTTGTTCTATTTATGCTCATTTCAAAATTATTGTTGAGAGGATACAGGGTTTCCTGGGGTTGGTCCCTGAGGTGAGTAAGGGATGCTGATGTGCAAGAGATGCTGTGACAGCTGGCTCTACCAAGATAATGGCACCTACCACCATGCGCAGAAACAGGATCTTGGGTGCTTCAGACTTTTTCCTGACAAAATCTTGGGCACTGGGAGCTCCTCAGATCAACAAGCGGTGCATGAATGTCCAGTCAAACTGCTTTCTGCCTAGTCTTTACTTTAGGGAACCATGTCCCCTTCTGAAACTCACCCGGTTCCTCAGAGGTCACACAGTGCTTCCACCCTGTCACATTGGTGTGCTCCATCTCACATTGGCATCCCGCTCTTTAACCGTCCACATAAGCATTCGTGTTTGCATGTTTTCCCCTTACATGACAAAAGGAAGCCCAAGCATGGGGTAGAGAATAGCTCTAGTTGGCTCTGCTTTGAGCAGGATGATCTCCAGAGGCACCTTCCAGCCTCTGAACAGAATCCACTGATTCTGTCATTCTGTGACTGAAAAATGTAAACGATAGTACAGAAAGCATTTGAGTATCCTGGGGCAGAGTAGGTACAATGTAGTAGGAATTGAAAGTACTGCAGAGGAAACAAGGAAGCTGACATTTTTAGTTGTGGACACCAAAGTAACTGAAGTAACTTACGAAGTGCTTCAGGGAAACAGACTGATAGTAAAATATCCATGTAGCCAGGAATAATGCCAAATTTATTTTCAAGGGTTTGGGTTTTTTTTCTTTCCATCCCCTGGCCCTGAGCAAGTGACGAAGCTGCAAAGCAGAGCTGTCACAGGTAGGGAAACTTCACATCGTTCAGCAGTTAGCATCCTTGCTGGTTTACGGATGGCGTTGCTACTCCTCAAAGAGACTCTCTCCCAGCTCTGCTTGGCCAAAGCAATTTGTCAGATCCAGGGGCCCTAGGAGAGGGGACACGCTTGGGCAGGAACTGGGAGGATCTTCTGCGGAGGACTTCAGGGCACAAACATACCTGGGATTTGTAATAGTGAAATCTGCAGTGGTAGGTAGAAACATTCTCCCCCAAAAGTGCCCCTTATCAGCCAACCATAATAACTAGCTAACTAACTACAGCAGTTGCTGGAAAAATGAGATGCCTAGCTACTGCCCTGCTTTTCACTTCCCCACATTTTTCTGGTGATGTGGGATCTCAAAGCATTTCTAAAACACCTTTTAAAAACCAACTGTTTTCAAATCCACAAACAGTCCAGAGTTCAGTTCTGAGCATTATAAATGGTCATGCTAATTAAATGCAGCTAAAATAGTGAAAAGAGTTGCAGGGCAGATGAGATCAATGACAAAACACCCTTAGAGAGCACAGAAGGGGGAAAAGTGCTGATGTAGAAAGGTGATTTATGGCGATTCTCTGGTTGCTGAAACAGAAGAATTATTGAGAACCTTAAGGAGAAAAGAGCTTTAGGTTGGAAGATTGACGACTAAAAACCATGGGGAAGTAATCCTTTCTGCATCAGTGTGGCAAAGCTTCAGCTCTGGGAGGCAGGTCAATGTAGGTCAACGCTTGCACTGGAAATGCTAAGCCGGGGAACTTCTCTGGTCGCCTCCTTCCCCCACGTTGCCTCCTCCCCACCCCTCTTTGACAAAGGGAAGCCAGTGCATTTCGGTGTTGCAATTTCACCTACTGAGCATTCAGCTCCACGGTCTAATTCCCAACCAAAGACTCCAGCACTATCCATCCTGATGCAAAGATAAAATAAGTTACTCCAAGTGTGGTGATGCTTATTTTAGCCTAGAGTTAGCAAGTTATTAAATGTGGCTGGCATTGGGATTTGGCATCTGTGAGTGTAGGGGGTCCTTTTCTCACCTTTTATTCTATCTAGGCCATTATCATCTTTTAACATAAAAACATTTCAAGATCAGCCTCATACACATACACAACTGTGAGTTACTTTGTGGCCCCCCAGTAGCTGCACTAAAAATAAAGCGAGGAGAAACTTTTATTCCAAGTGCTGTTTTTACACTTCCCTATAATCTGAAAACATTGTGTGAAAAGACCGTCACTCCATATTCTACACAATAAGTGATATTCCAGCCTGATCTGTAATTCCATTGCAACACAGGATGAGAATCTGGGAAGAGTTAGCATGTTGATTTTTGAAACTTTTAAATTTCTTTTGGATGAATGGAGTTACATGTTTGAACAATCATACTGTTATGTTTGGACAGTTATATTATTACACGACCATTATAGGCTGTAATTAGACATAGTTGTCTCACTTTAAAGATGCCGTTTTCTTTGTTTCAGGAGGTTCTAGCCAGCAATTATTGCAATTGGATGGCATTTCCATAGCCGGTCTCTAGCAAACTCCTATGATGAGTCACAGCACCGGCAAAACATGGCAAGCGTGGTGGTGTAATGTCATGTAACAGCAAGTCAGTGTCTTCTGCTAATATTTTAATGACAACCGTCTCAAGTAGACCGAGTTTTCAGAAAGTGCTTGTTATTCGCACACAATGATCTGGGTTGCAAAAACACCCTTGGAGGACAGAGCTAATAAAATAAGCAGCTAGTTAGTACAAACTTCTTCATTTAATTTTATTGTGTGGAAAGTGGAATAGTTTTCTCGCATGAGAAAGGCACTGCTGTTGTCTGGAAAGTTTCCACATGGCCCTGCAGCTTTCAGATTGCTCCAGTCAAAGGTGTCAATCAGACATTTGCTGCACTTTCACTGTTGTTGACTTGTACGTCTCTATGTATTTCACAGATTGGCTTTATTTGAAAAGCAATGTACAGCTGTAAAGTATTAGTCATTAATCTGGCACCATTTAGCTGTGAAGTATTAATCATTAATCTGGCATCATTATGTGCTGGGTTTGCATTCTAATTTCCTTTGCTTGATCATAAAATAATGTATTGCAAACAAAATGGAAGCTCACTTGTTGTTTCCTCTGTTCCAGAGATCCATTTCAGAAGCTGCCTGTTGTGCTCCTTTCCATCAGAGAAGCAAGCAAACCTGCCCAGCTCCGCGAGCCACTGCACTGCTTCCTGCTCGCCATGACTAACACAATTACACCAGAAGGAAGTTTAAAATAATTTTGTTAGCATTTGGAGCATGAGGTTCATCTTCAGCCAGACCTCAAGCTGTGCTTTCGACAGCATTCAGGATCACTGAAATACTCTTATATAAGCCTAATTGACACAATTAGAAGAATGACTCCTTACAGATGTGTGTTGCTGTAGCAACCTGGGGGAGGGCAGCCAAAGTGCCCTCCATGTTTAGCAAAATAATATTAATCATAATAGGTAGAAGCACTTTATCCTTTTTATAAGGCACTTGCTCAGGAGCCAAGTGCCTTAGCATGTTGCAACAAGGATCACTGTAAGGAAGTTGAAATAATTTGAAGGTGAGCTAAAATTCTCTCAGTAATAACCAAATTACATGGAGACAGAAACATAGTCAAACGTTGCCCAAATCTCCCAGGATATAAGCAGAAGGATTAGCTGTTCTAGGCTTTGATTCTGCTGCTGTAGGAACACTGGGGGGAGAAAAACACCAAAGGCGTCCATAGAAGCAGGAGGAGGCCTAAATTGTGAGCTCATCTCAGGTTTATTCTACCGAAGGGCCCAGTTGTCCAGTGAGAACACTGTGCGCAGACTTTAAATCCACCTGCCACCTCCTTTGTGTTAGAGGGACTCCAAGTCGCTCCATGTTGTTGGCAGTGGATATGGATATGTATGCAAGTGTCGATGGGCGCTGGCAGCGTGGTGAAATGGTACCAGGTCTCCTGCTTCCCCTGTGGCACGCCAGACGGGAACAGCTGCTTTGCAGAGTGGATCCAAATGGGTTCATTCCTGACTCCATCTTGCCTGTCCCAGTAGACTTGCATATTTCATCCAAACAGCATGGTCTCTTTGAAGTGTCAAAGGAACCACGTCAACTACCTGAGACTCATGACTTAGAACTTGTTTTCATGAAATCTTTTGATTTGAAGCCAATGATAAGTATTTTGACTAGTATGATTGTCACTTCAAAGTTATTATTTTAACTAACACCATTTAAAACTTTGTCTTCATGTCTTTGCAACTTGAACAGTCACATTGTGTTGCTACGGAGTACAAGAAAAACCTGAAGTCCATGCTGACTGGGACTGAATAATGGGATTTCCATTTCCAAGATGAAGAAGCAAGTCAATAGCATGAATAAACAAGCAAGTCTAAAAAAAACACACACTCATCTTTTGGATGATCATGGAAAATACAGATGAAAAGGGATCTCAAGAAGTCATCTATACCATCCCACTCTCTACAGATGGATGAATTTTATCTGTCATTCCTGACTAAGTTTTATCTGATCTCTTTTAAAAAGATTTACAATCCCCAGGCAATCTAGCTTAATGCATCACTAGCCTTATTTTTAGAAAGTTTTTCCTAATGTCTAACCAAAGTCTATTTCTGCTGCAATGGAATGTCTTATTAATCTGCAATATCTTTATTTTTGAAGACTGCTCTCGTATTTCTGTCAGGTTTCTCTTCACTAGAGCCAGGACGCCTTATTTCTCCAACCTTCTGATGTAAGTTGTGTTTTTTTAGAGTTCTGATCAAACACATTGCTCTCCTCTGTAGCCTGATGAGTGTTTTATCTCCCAAGCATGGTGCCCCAAGCCAGGCTCACTGAGCTCCAGCTGAGCTTTGCCAATACTGAGAAAAGTGGAAGAATTACTTCACGTATTTTATAGCCTCTATTTATATTTGTACCTCTCAGTATGTAGTTCGCTTTTTTTGAAAGAGTATGCAACCTCCACAATATTTCTGCAGGGCTGCTCCCTATTAATTTGCTCCTCAGTCTGTGTTTTTGCAGTGGATTATTGTTGACCTGACATAAAATCTTGGATTTCCTATTCTTAAATAGCATCTTAAGGTTTTTTACTAACAATCCTAGCCATGTAGTTAATTAATGTGACATTGCTCTGTTGAATAGTAAACTTCTATTTCTTCCAACTTACTTTCAATTTTTTTTAAGCTTTATTGTGCTGTTTTGTGCCTGGGATCTATAAACCTTCAGCTTTGCTCTAATTATAGTTCCAGAGCCCAGGTACAGTATGTTCATGTTCAGCCTGCACGTGGCCCCTTCACTTATCCTGTTCCAGGTAGGGTGGCATGATTATAGCTGTTTGACCTGTTGCACCATTGGAAGCTCAGCTTGTCCTGATCATAGCGCAGTTATGTTTACTGTCCTTGCAGCTCTGGCAATTACATCTCATTACACCACCTTAATTATTCAAGCACTGACATTTGAGTGGTAATATGTCTAAAATTCAGGCACAGAGAAAAAGCGTTCTTTCAACTTCAGCACCTTTTATTTAGCTCTTCTCTTGAACTGCCTGTTTTCTCACAACACATTCCTCAGTCTGTCACAACCAGTCATGATGTTTTTCCAAAAACCCTGGAAGACACTCTAAGGCCCTGCTTCTGCCAGGAACTTTGTTATAAAAAACATTTCTAATAATTGAGCACTTTCACCACAGCAGGATGAAAGATGTATCTTTAAAATACACCAGGTAGCATGTCTTGAAGCACTGGCACAGGTGAGGCGAATGGCTCTTAGCACATCAGCTGTTGGGGTTGAGCCCTGGGGCATACCAGGTGCTTGGAGATGGAGGGCATGACTGTCAAGTTGTCACATTCTGTCACACTGTCACTCGTAGCCAAGTAGTGCTGTTTTGGTGTATATGTTTAAGAATTGAAGCATACTTTCTCTAGGTTTTGGACCTGATACCAGCTGAACCATCAGCTGGAAGAATACCCCAGGAGCAGCTCTCCTTCATCTTATCCAAGAACCTTTCCAACAACTTACAGCTATCTGAAAAGTTCATGGACAGCCCATAGTAAAAAGAGTTAAGTGCAAACAACTCTCTTGCATCATCCCGGTGGAGTGCCTGACTACCTGACCACATCCTACTTATGAGGAACTTAGGCAGAGTTACGTAGTCTGCCCAAAGCCACGCAACAGGTTAACAATGAAATCTGGACCTACGGGTCTCTTGCTGCGATGGCTGGACAAGATCATCTTGCTGGCACATTTTACTAAAATCGTTGCTGTCATCTGGGGAGTTACATTGTTATGCAGGGAAGCTATACGTGGCTGGAACACTAACTTTTCCAGACTGGAAGGGTATAAGGCAGGATCTGTCTCTTGCCTGGAGGCTTCATTAGCACAAATCTTGTAGAGACTGAGACCTCATTAATTTGTTATTGTGCAGAGCCAGTTTTAAAATGCTATCTGAAAAGAGCTCTTCAGATGACTGTAATACCAGATTCTGAGTTGCAGTGATTCAGTATGCAACGATGGCTCTTGCACCTGGCTTCTATGAAATGCTTAGCCTGACAGACAAGACCTCCCACGCTATTTATTCATTCAGCAGAACTCAGCTGGCACAGAGTGCTGGCGCTCATCGTGTCTGACCTAAGCAAGAAAGGGAACCTGTCAGTAAGCGTTTGGGATCCCAAGTCAATTCCTCCATGTGTAAACTACATACACGTACATATATGCTGTAATACACTGTATAAATAATTTATGAGATGCACAGAGACACGTATATATATTTGCATATATGCCATGCTACAATTAGGTTTGAGCATGCAAGCTAAGGATGTTGTGAAGTATTGATTGGCTTTAATACCAATGCAGTGCCTGAGACCTGGGAGCAGGAAAGGTCACGTCTTTTTTATCCACTGTGGTCACCTCAGGCTCCATTGCAATAGACATTATCTGACCTTCTCAGAAGTACTTGGCCTTTTGTTTTTTATCTGTTGGGGCCAGTCTGAGCTAAGGTGAGAAATGTTGGGCTCAGTATTTGCAAGAAACATCTGTGGCTGAAAAGAATAACAACACAGAATCATGGTGTGTGGCTTTGTACCCTGCAAAGGCTGAGAGATCTTTCAAAAATAATGGTAATTTGCAATTGGATGGAGTCTTACAGTTGAAATGCAAGCACATCCAAGTATATGATGTGATTCATATTACTTGGTGCTAAACTGATGTTGCTAATTCTTTTGTAACTCGTCACAACAGGACAAAGATAGTGCTCACTATTTTAGGAAGCATATGAATCAGTGGGAGAGCCGAAAGGAAACAAATGGATCACTGGTGAGACTAAAAATGCCTCAGAGATGTGAACAGTGTGTGTCTGCTGACTCTGCGGTTGTGCAGAAAAATTGAAGGAAGGGTTTTAAGCATGGCTAGCCACACAACAAAACATGCTTTGAGCTGGCAATTTAAGGAGGAAGCTCTCTTGCACACTGTGTGTCACTCCCATATGATTTAAAGCACAGATATGCTACAGACAGAGAAACCCTGCTTATCCCCTCACTGAACATTAAGTTACAATGGTTACGAAGATAAATCCAGCACAGGAAAATAAATTATGACACCAAGGTAAATTCTTCCTAAACTCAACCTGTAGTAGATGCTTAAGAACAAATTTTTACCGACGTGAAACTGCAGCAGCTTTCCCCAGCGCTGATCAGGCACACTTGCCTATATGCTGACTGCGGGATGCCCATCATCCTAAGACCACCACTGAAATAAAGAACAACAAAAAAAGAAGTGTTAATAAGCATGGTAATAACCCATCAAACATCCGAAGCGTGCAGGAATTTCATAAATGTAACAAATGCATGTTCAATGTCAAAGTCAAAAATTCACCGGTCATTGCTCTGTTGGATGATAAGAGCGCTTTACTCGACTGTCTTAGGCGGGAGACGTGCTTCTGGAAAGCCTCTCTAATCACAGGGTGAAGAGGAAAGCAGTAAGGCAGCACGATTCTTGGTTGCACCCAGAAGTACAATAGGGTCTTTTATTACTGAGTGCTCGAAGGAGAGGACAGGTTCAGGCAAGAGCAGTGAAGCCATGCTGGACTTTTTCTAGTACAAGAGACAAACATGAAAGGGGACGGACAATCCCAATGGAAAATGTTTGATGAATGCCTCTGGGCTCAGGAGAAAAATCGGTCACGTAATGACACAAGAAGAGGCACGTGCCTCTGGGTCTCTGCTGGCTGGCACTGCTGCACAGCACTAGCTGCTGAGACGCCCAACGCACTCCAGCCCGAGCTAACGATCCAAATGCCATCACTGAAGGTGCTCTAGAAAAAAACAGAGTTATGAAGACCATGGAAATCTATACTGACTTCTGAGAGGATTTTGTTTTGACAGAGCAGAGGAAAAGAGCTCAAAGTATGGCTAAAGCTTACCGTTATTTTTTAAATCTGGCTATGATTTACGATGGCTTCCTGCCAATGGCAATTTGAAGACAGACTTGTACCTGGTTTTGCTCTCGAACAATATGAAAAGCAGGAATTGCATTTTGACAGTTTCTAAGGAAAAAAGAGTTTTTTTCTAACAAGGACTCTTTGCTGAAAAGGACAACAAGTTTAATGTTTTAAGATAATAGTTCTTCCACACAAAACTGAATCCCTCAACTTTTTCAGTCTGGTTTGGAGGATCATATCCTTGGATCTCGCTCAGCCAAATCATGAGGCTCCTAGTCATGTCAAAATTGGATTCTTGAATTTGCTGAGTTCATGCTCTAGAAATACAGAAACAGGTCTCTAACACCTGTTTTGCATAAAAGTCTGGAAAGGCCTGCTCTTACTCAAAATTTTAACGTGATGTTTGGGAAAACAGCATTAGAAACTTGTGACTTACAGCAGGAACAATCAATCTGGTAACTTGAAGCCAACGTTGCAGAAACCTTTGCACTAACTAAAGTCAGAGGAAGAAGAGCAGAAAAGGAAGCGCCCGTTTTCATTGAGATCGATGTTTAAATCTAGAAGTACACTTCAAAAAAGGGACTGACATTTGTGCAAGGACACAAATGTCAGACTGTGCTTTTTTAAGCTTGGATCTGTTCAGACTGCTCGTGCTTTAAACAACAGGTTTGAAGTGTTTGTACCTAAATTTGGACAGAAAAGCTTGGACTCTTTTGAACAGCAGCTAGTATCTTTTCCGTGGGGGGGAAAAAAAAAGTATTTCATTGTGGTTAACCACAAACTTGAGATATTTTTTGAATTATAAACCCCCACTGTTTCTGCATATTGTATTCAGCAGGACAGACCAAGACCTATCTGACAGCGGTGGTCTTGCAGAATCACACAGAATCTCTTCCCATACAGCACAGGACTTTCTGCCACAGCCAGACGGAAGCTATCTTCCATGGGGCAAAAGGCATTAGACTTGGTCTTAATCACGATTAGGTTCAGAGCATCAGTTTTTAACTGAACGTTAAACTGAAACTTTGGTCTTGGTAGCTGTGCTGCACTGACCTTAACCCGATGACACGCACTTCAACAAAGACGAATGGTGCGGAGGTTCCTGTACAGATAGGCCAGGTTCATGCTGCATGGGAACAATGGATTTGTTCGTACAAATCACTCAGAGTGATATCAAGTGGTTTGTGACACATTTTTTGGGAAGGATTTTTTATTTATCTTTGTCTGGAGAATACACCTTCTCCAAAGTTTAGAGGGAGTTTATTTTTTTTAGTCTGTGCAAGCTGTATTTGGCGTCTTTCTCCTTCCTGCTACTCGGTGTTTCTAATATGGAGATAGATCTGCGTTCTCACCTACTGTTTAAACAGGCACGTCTGCGGAGTAGGGCCTCTCCAAGCGGCACGACACATGGCAGGGCTTTGTTACAAGCTCAATGCACTCATTGTAACTCGCAGGTCTTGTGGTAGGAAGGTCAGTGTTTCTGTACTCCATGGCTAGACGTATATTGTGCCTGCTAAATGCTGCTGTATTATTTCATCGTAGTGGGAACCCGGACAATAGGTCATGCCTTGCATTAATGCGTAGGATCTTGAAAAATCAATACAAGTTCAAATAACAGGGGACTGCTGCCCAATTGTTTGCTATTCCTATGACACACAGAGCCCTCTGGACGCACGGGGAAATTTTTGCAGGCACAGCAATGGCTGTGCCATTAAGCTGCCACTGGGCACACAGAAAGTACAACGGACTCTCTGCTAACTCCTACCAATAATTCAGAGTTATGCAAGGGCACGTATTGGAAACAAAAATGGTTCCCTTGCTCCAGAGATCCCTCCAGACTTTTTTTTTCTGTAATACAAATACAAAAGTCGAATTCCTCAAGGGAAGGCCAGTCTCTGAGTCAGCTTTTGTGTCCAGCAAGCCCCAGACCAAAGTGACTGTATTTCTTTTGCTGTCTGAAGGCCTGATCTAACAACCATTAGAATCAATAGAAAGGCTAATTGATTTGAAAGACTTTGGATAAAGCATACGAGGCCACAACCTGCACCACTGCAATCACCAGAAAATTTGTCGTTGACCTCAGTGAGTGCAGGATGAAATACCCGGGCTCTTGGTCAGCAGGTATTCAAGTACACACACGTAATTTATTTCATTTGTAACCATTCATATGCCTAAGTACTTGTCAGCTCTGGAACAAAAGCGCGCTGGTTGCCAGGTTGAGAAGAGGGGTAGCTTTCAGATCTGCCCCTCTCCTACCAACAGCGATGCGATTTGGAGGAAAGAATAAGCCAGTCATTGTTTCCACCACTTTGTGACGACAGGGAATTAAGAAATAAGGTAAGTGAAATGAAGAGGAAAGAAATTGAGAGCAACGCTACCGAAAGAGAAGAGCTTCTATCCCTTTAATTATTCTCAGGGGACTTTAAAAAATATAAACACCGGCCTTTTAACTTCATTATGAGTCTGCATCGCCAATACAAGCCTTCCTAGGGCTTGCCTACACTGGAAAAATACATTATGTTAATTGATCAACACGTAATGCTTAATGTAACAGTCCATATAAACAAAGACTACTATGTTTAACATTTGTTGTTGTTGTTGACCCAAGGTAACCCAGCTGCCAAACATGACAGTTCTTGTCTACACTAAGTGCTTTGCAGCGTCTTAATTAACGTGTTCTAATACAATGTAATTTTGCCATACAGATAAATTCTTCAGGGCATTTATTCTGTAAATTTAATTTTCTGTCTTGCCTATCTCGAATTTGCAGACACGCGCTGCTTCTGCCATCTCCCCTCCCACCTTCAACCTCAGAGCCCTGTCATTGGAAATGGAAGAGACTTGCTGGGCTTTTTCCCGACTTGCTTCAACTTATAAACTGAAAGTTCAATCAAACGTACAATCAGTTTACGCCCCTTGACAGTGCCGATGTTATAAAAATCAAGTTGATCTCATAATTCAGGAAGGGTTAGTTCAGCGTAGAAAAGTATCATCAAATACCAGATATGTGAAGTTTTTGCAAAAATACTGCAAATCGCACAGCTGGACAATTTGTCAGTCAAATTGCACAGTCTATTCCCAGCTGCAGGAAGACACTTTTCAGTGTTTTTCCAAAATGTACTTTCTCTATTTTGTTTTACATAGGAAAGCTTTGTCCTTACAAGAAAAAAAAAAAAGTGTACAAAAAAGATATTATTAAGCATTGAGGTTAAAAGATCATGAAGTTTATCTGGACTCCAGCAACTGCGACACACGTTGCACACCTTGTACTTTAATAGAAAATGTTATTGTCGCTTGGTACCAACCAAGTTACCGGGCACTACTGAAACCGTGACAAATCCTGAATTGTTCAGGTGCATTGCACCTACAACAGTTCGGCTCCGCATCGCCCGCTGATTTCGGCACCTTCCGAAGGACGCAGATACCTGCCCGGCCGGCGGTCGCTGCGGACTGAAGTGGCCAGAGGGGGTCAGTCAGGCGGCCCGAGGGGGTCGGTCAAGGGGCCGGAGGGGGTCGGTCAGTCAGTCAGGCGGCCGGAGGGGGTCGGTCAGTCAGTCAGGGGGCCGGAGGGGGGTCAGTCAGTCAGGGGGCCGGAGGGGGTCGGTCAGTCAGTCAGGGGGCCGGAGGGGGGCCAGTCAGTCAGTCAGGGTGCCGGAGGGGGGTCAGTCAGTCAGGGGGCCGGAGGGGGTCGGTCAGTCAGTCAGGGGGCCGGAGGGGGGTCAGTCAGTCAGTCAGGGTGCCGGAGGGGGGTCAGTCAGTCAGGCGGCCGGAGGGGGTCGGTCAGTCAGGGGGTCAGTCAGTCAGGGGGCCGGAGGGGGGTCAGTCAGTCAGGGGGCCGGAGGGGGTCGGTCAGTCAGTCAGGGTGCCGGAGGGGGGTCAGTCAGTCAGGGGGCCGGAGGGGGTCGGTCGGTCAGTCAGGGGGCCGGAGGGGGTCGGTCAGTCAGGCGGCCGGCGGTGCGCAGCCCGCCTACAGCCGCCCGCCGTCCCTGCCCGCCCGTCACGTGCGTTAGCGACAGCCGGCGGCGGCGCCCATTGGCGGAGGGGCGGGGAGGGGCGGGGCCGGGCGGCCGGGCCGTCAGCTGCGCGCGGCGGCCGTGACAACAAAGGGGCTCCGCGGGCGCGGAGTCGGGGCGGCCGCGGGGCCGGGAGCGGCGCGTCCGGTCCGGGTGAGTTCGGTTCGGTTCGGCTGCCGGGGCGGCTGCCCGTGTCCCGGCTGACGCACGGCGGGGGATGCAGCCGTGGTCCGAGCGCCCGGGCGAGGCGGTGGACGGCAGCAGCGGAGCTCCCGTCTGCCCGTGCATCCGTCCCGGCGTCTGTCGCTCCCCCTCCCCGGAAGGCACGGGGGCCGGCAGGGTTCTGCCGCCTTCCCGGCTGTGGAGCAGCCGGTAGTCGTGTCCTCCCCCGCCCAGCGGCGGGGCCGGGCTGGGGAGCGCGGCCGGGAGGGTGCGCAGCTGCCGCCGGCTCCGCCGAGAGCGGCGGCCGGGAGCCTCCTGGCGGCGGCGGAGGGGCTGGGGGCACGGCGGAGGGCTGCACAAGTCATCGGGGGGTGCCTTTTTTCCGTGGTGGTTTTGTTTTTTTTTTTTTTGCTTAGCATGCGCCCCATCTCCTCTGCTAGGATAAAAAGAAAAAAAAGAAAATATTTTTTATGCAACAATACCATATCGTTGGCACGCATCGGGTGTGTTATCTGTGACAGCCTTTTACCACTGCTGTAGCTGAGCCAGTTGTTCCTAGTGTTGTCTCTTCTTGCAGCTGACAGTTCCTGTCTGAGAACCAGAGTACCTCTCTTTCAGCCCCTGTCTCATTCGCCTCCCTTATGTCGCTTCTTGGTCCTCATCCGACTTGCACAATAGCATGCAAGTGTGGCATTTTTAAAGGCACTTGTCCAAAGGGATGTCAAAACATCAACCAGTTTCTAAATGATTCAGATGTTGTTTTGGATCCTCCTTGGGGTGGGGGAAGGGGAAAATGGTACAACCTGCTTTTGATCTACAGAAAGGCATTTATGGGTCAAAAGCTGTAGTTTGTTTAGCTTATGTTCTCAGGAACGGCAATCTCCCTTTTCCTTGTTAGAGGTTATTTATTTGATGTGGCTGTGATGCCTATGGAGCCTTAACAGAGGAGCGTGAGCTCTCATCTTGCTCCCTGCTGCATGCAGAACGACAAGACAGCCCTTGCCTGGGGGTACTTCCAGCCTCGATCTAGGAAAGAGGCACCACATGCATGTGGCAGCGGGAGCATGGGGAAAGCCAGCGCTGATCAGCAGTTGTGCTATGGCGGCATGCCAGTTAGCCTAAAGAAAACCCAAACTCTTTTGTCCCTAGGCCTTGTGCAGAAGAGCGTTAGGGATGGATGTGGAACATAACTGGAAAGCTACGGACTTCAAGCTTTCATTTAAAGTCCATGTCCTTATCCATAGCAAGCTCTGTCTATAATTGAAGCACCCAAACCTTCTCAAGAAGATGCTTAAGAACACTGTGGGCATTCAGCGTTTCCTTAGAGTGCCCATCCAGGGCTTAGTGACCTTAATGGTTAAAAGCGTTTCCTGCTAGTAACCACTGAAAATTGAACTTACTGCAGTTAAAAGCCACTTCTGCTTACTGTGAATGTAGAAGAAAGGAATAAATGTTTGCCTCTTTCTTCACATATCTGACTACTGTTGTCATTTTTTCCTTCCCTCTCTTAAGCCTTTCACTTTAAAAAGTTTTATCATTTTTCTTTAGACTTCTAATCTCTTAAAGAGAGCCCAGATGTTTGATTTTCAAGTGTGGTCCTAAAAACAACCTTTTATCACTACTGCAGCTGAGCCATTTGTTCCTAGTCTCGTATTTTCCTGCAGCTGATAGTTCCTGTTGAAGAACTAGAGTGCATAACTTCTTGAGTTACACTGTACCTTTTCATATTGCTTCTGAAGGCTACTTTAAATTCTAACCCTATCCTTTTGTGCTGTTTGAATAAAGAGGTAGCTGCCTAAATGTCTATAGGAGCAGTACTGTATGGAGTAGGTGCTTGTCCTTGCATTGAACAAGTAGGTGATGGGGTCTGGTGTCCTGGGGTGGGATGACGTAGGAGCCACAATGACCCTTTAGCATGGTTTAAGAGTTGTAGGATGAAGCTGGGTATACTGGCCTTAAATAATACTCTTTATGGGTTATATCTTTTAATGGCTGGGTTTGTCTAGTGTAGTGTCTTACTCCCTTTCTCTTTCTTAACACAGACACTCATACCCTCTTACATGCATATCTTCTTCCCTATTTAATTATTAAATGGGTATTTAATCTGTAATAGTTCTGACATGCTGTGGTAATTCAAATATTACTATGGTGAAATTGTAGTTAATCAGTGAATATTTTTCACAATAGTCTTTACTTATTCGGCTACTTTAATGGCTTCTATTTATTGGCTCATACATCAATATTCAAAGGTTGTGAGCATGCTGCGATCAGAGGTGGTTGAACATTCAGCTTCTCTGTAGTAACGGGATTTTTCATCTTAACTGCCAAATGTAGAGTTCAGATTTATGGTGACTAATTACACGTAGATTTAGGGAAGTGTATTGAGAAATAAACATTGTTTTTAATTAAGTATACGAGTTACTTGTTACTTTGACTTACCATATATGACTAGTTGGGCATTTGCTGTGAAAGTGAGCCCACCTGTAACTATGTAGTGCACTTTGAACCTGAAGAGGGGATGTGCCTTCCTACTGTGTTAACTTTTTGGCAGTGGCCCTGCACTGTGTGTGATGGGAGAGAGAAGATACGCTGCCTTGGGCACCCCTGGGAGCCCTTGCAGGAGCCTGGGAGAGGTGTGAGGCTGTAGTCAACAGAGGAGATGCGATGTCTGGAGCAGAAAAATGCGTGCTTGCTCTTTGCATCTCTCTCTGACCAGGAGGAAAACAGGCGGGCAGCTGGGGGAGCACCTCAGTGAGTGCAGGCATAAGGTTTCTGTGCAGAAGTCCTCTCCTCCCATAGGGGAAGGTGAGGACCGACAGCTGAACAGACCTTTGTATGGGGAGGAGGATCTAGAGGAAGATCCTCAGCTCTGAGGAGAGACCTAGGCGTTTTGTGTGTATCTAGCTGGGGGGGAATGGTGAATGCCAGTGAAGCTGCCTCTCCTCTTAAGGAAAAATGTTCACTGGTGCTTCAGACTGCACTAACGAGAGGGTTTTTAATTTGTTCCCTAGGCATGTTACCTGGTGCTTTGTCATTAAGACCACTGTCATCATTTTTTGCAGGTTTCACCTAAACTGTTTACCAGTCATGCCTCTGCATGTCCCGTACCTAAGCTGATAAAGCATCTATGCACTTTAATCTCAAGTCTATGCCACTCTTCTAGTACCGTGTGAGCTGTGCCTTCAACCTTGGATATAAAGACCTACCAGCCAAAGTCTTGTTCCTTCCTTAGTAATGTTCCAGAGGTTAAATAACATGCTCATGGGAGAGATTAATAGCTTGTCCAGCCAAGAGCCAGAGTTCAGTGAGAAAGAAGATGACGAGTGGATTCTGGTTGACTTTATAGGTAAGATGTCTGTCAAATGTAAGCTCTGCTTAGAAACCAGTAGCTTGGGAGAAACTTTACCTAAGCAAAACCAGTGTGGATTAGAGTGTAGGGTGTCTTACAAACAAATGTACCAGAACATGTTATGTAAACTGATGAGCAAAGTGATGTCAGCTTTATAAGCCTGACACAGGCTTCAGCAGAACCACTTGTACAGATAAAATATGTTTGACTTATTACACAATTGTATTGCTTTACTGATAACAGTTGTTTTGCATGTCTAGCGTGGCTTGTCAGGGAACTCCCTTTTTCCCCTCCCCTTGCTTTTAAAAAAATAGAAATTTGTATACGTGCTGATAGGGGTTTATTTCTGTTTCTCTTTTTTTATATCCTGTTTCTGGCTACATGCAACCTTGTTGTTTTTGACCTTCTGCAATTGCCAACATCCATGGGTTCCTCTTGACTGACTAATGGCCTACAGCAGACACTTGCACTAATTGCTCTGTGGAGGAAGCAGGTATCACTGAAGCATCATCCGCAGATGGCTCGCCCGTCTTCTCTTGTTTACCGTCTCCCTTGGAACACTTGCCGGAGGCCAGCGAATCTTGCTTCATCCAGTTTGAGTCGTGTCCCATGGAGGAGAGCTGGTTTATCACCCCTCCCCCATGTTTTACTGCAGGTGGATTAACCACTATTAAAGTGGAAACCAGTCCGATGGAGAACCTCCTAATAGAGCATCCCAGCATGTCTGTGTATGCTGTCCACAATACCTGTCACAGCCTTAATGAGACTGGATGTGGAGATGAGGAGTTTCACCACCCAGGTAGTCCCAGGTATGTCTGACTTCTCTTGTCAAGGAGCTCTGTTGCTGAAAATATCTGGTTTCTGCTTGATCACCTTAGACACTTAATACTGAACTTTCCATCTTATTTCAGAGCAAGTGAATAAAGCATGAATACTATACAAGGTGGGTAGGGTGGTCAGGGCTGCCTGCCTGCTTAGAAAAATGTTATACAAGATGACTGTGTCAGGAAACAGTTGGGTATGCTATTTTGACACTGCAATGAATATTTATGGAGCCTAATTGTTCCCTCGCAGAATATGCTCCACTCCTGTTGAAACTGGTGGCAGTTAACCATACAGCTGATAACGTAGATTTGAAAGCACTTTGCCCCCCTCTGTAGCTATGTGTATTTTTCATAACTGCCAGTACCCTTTAGTCACCTCGTGAGATGAAAAAATATTACTTTAACTATCCTAACAGGGAAGTCTGTTTTGGTATTTTTTTTTGTTCCTCAGCCTAGTGATAGATTAGGACAGGATTAAATTTTTCCACAAGTGGCTTGTGGAACAAAAGCAAACTGAAATATTCCACAAAACTTACTCCCCTCAAGGTAAAAAATTACACTGCAAACTTCTACTTTTAGCAAGGTAAGAAGCAGTGCTGTTTGATTTTTGGGGTCCTAAAGATCTGGCCACGTGGAACTTATTCCAGACGCATGTTTGCCGTGCACTGATTCTTTAATAGTAACTGTCCAGTATATAGAGCTATACAAATATAGCATACATAAATGTATACAAGTGGAGTATTTTTGCTGTCATGATTCTGCACTTGCCCATGTGTTCATGCATTTGGAAATGATTTGGAAATAATTGGGTATTTTGTGAATCCTGGTTAATAACAAAGACTGACTTTTCCTTCCATCTGGTGCCTACAGTTAGAAACAACTAGGGAAAAAAAAATCATAGTATAGTGAGCTTTGTTACACAGGGGAAAAAAATGAGTGTAGTGGTAGAGTTGCTGTAGGTAGATGCCCATTGACTTTTCTGACCACCTCTGTGCCATATTTAAAGTTCTTAGTTCAAAGAAATGGGTGACTTTGAGATGACATGCTGCTGTATATTATTGAAGTATAGTGCTGATACCATTAATCTTGGAGAACAGGGGATTTGTGTAAATATTTGGGGAGGGCAGTCTGTGATGTTAAGCATCAAGGGTCTAGCTTAACTTAAATCGGGGGGAAGCTGTGAGCACACAGCACCTTTAAAATGAGGGCCTGAAGCAATCTGCAAGAGAACTGTAGGGTGTGAGGCATACCCTAGTGAGAGACAGATCAGTTTGTCTAAAATATTGATTATATTGGATAGTAACATGCAAAGTAAGATTCTGACTTTCTCAGTGACTTGTGAGCTAGGGATATTGGTATAAATTCTTCTAGAGAAGAATCTTGTGTTATATTATGCTGTACAGTTAAGCTGCTTTAATGTGTTGGGAAGCTAAAGGTGTGGTGATCCTCAGCTAGTGTGTGAGTAAGTTTCTTTATACTGAATTCTGTGCTGTTGTTTTGTCAGAGGATCTAGGCTTTTGCATAATAGTTATTTTGGGTGGCAGAACTGGTAGTAGACTTAAGTCTGAAGCTGAGGTAGATTACAGAAACTGGGAAAATCAATTACACTGATAATGCAGTAAGTTTCAAAAGCTGTTTTGAAGTTTCTAGTGGTTTAATGGTTGGCCATTTAATATTGTAGGGCCAAGAAAAGCTGCTTAAGGCACACTGGCACAGTAAGTACTACTGTTTTGGGACAGTGCTTTTTGTTTGATCAGGCTGCTAGCAACACTGCTTCCTGTAGAGCCTTGTCTTGCCAAAAGAATACTGGTTTTAGGACTAACCTTTGTGCCAAATGATGTTACTTGATCAAGCCTAACTACATCTGCTTTAATAAGCCAAAATGCTAAGTGCAGAAAAATTACTTAAACATTAATTGGGGCGGGTTCTGAAGCCTTTAATATTTCTTGTGAAGTCTTGCTTTATAGTGCAACTAGCAGGACACTTATGCTTTCTAGCAAAATAGATGCTGGGGGCGCAGCAGCGAATGTGTGTAGCAGTGGTCTGGTTTTAGACACAGCCCCTCTAAAATTACATTTTGACAATATTGATGGAGGCTCATGAGTCCTCTTCTCTAAGTGCCCGAGGGTCACTACTGCCAGGCTACCAAAGGCAACCGCTAAGATACCAAAATGCTATGTTTTGGAAGAGCATGTGGCCTTTCAGCTAATTCAAACCACCTCTACTTGCCATTTCAAAGTGAAACTGGGACAGCAGAAGAGTGTTGGTTTGCAAACCAGTGCTGGAAGGGTATTTTATAAGAGGGGAAAAAGCTTAAATATCTTCAACCAGTAATTTTAAACCAGTTTTTTTTCTCCTTTTGTGGAGGAAATCTATTTGCTCCTTTTAAATTCAAAGCAAAAGGATGGTGTATAAACTTCCCTGTTTGTCAGGTTAATCGTATTTTTTCATAACAAACCACAACACTTTGTGTTAGCAGTTGATGCCCTTTGCTAGCTAATGACATGCAGAAAGGGCATGCTTAGGAAATAGGGTTTTAGTAACACAAGGTGGTGTGCCCTCCTAGCCCCTTACGGCTTTCCCCAGAAAGGCTTCATTTGGAGTTCCACCCCCAGCACTGTTGAACATGTTAAGGGATTGCCCCACATAGAAAACAGTAGCCCCGTATTTCCAGGCACCCTCATGTAAATTAAACTGGTGTAATCTGCATAGAAAGTGTTTGCAAGGCACTGTGAATTGATGTGTGCAGTGTTATTTGCTGATTTCTTGCTTCATATTTCAAGTGCTAGGTTTAGGACAATGTCCAGTGAATGAACAGAGGAAAACCAGCATGTCGTACATGGCTATTCTGGAGTCTGTAGGCTTCAGTCAGTCATATCAAGCTACCCAAGGAGCCAAAAGCAAGTGGATTTGGGTATTTAAAAGAAAAGAGTAGAAGGGAGGGAGTATTCCCTTGCTGACAGGGAGTATTTTTCTCTAGTGTGGAGTGAGGGGAGGCAGAAGAGCTCACTTCTGTGCCAGGTACCTGCAGCCCCCCACCCAGAGCAAGGCTACAAGGGTGTACCATGGGCACGGCAGACCAGACTTATGTCTACAGAGACATTGTGCAGTAAATGCAAGTTAAGCTCTTCCAGAAGAGACGTTACTACAGAGTCATGCTGGTGCTGCAAAACAGACTTCCCAAGAGACCTCGTGCTCATGCCTGAGCAAGCTCCTGGTCTTGCAGATGTCTTTCCTGGGCACCACAGAGTTGACAGCTAGTCATTGGGTCCTGGGCGGGGAGAGAGAAGGCAAGCAGCTCTGATGCCACTGGTCTCACACCAGCTGTGGCACTCAGACTTGGGATTTGCTTTGCTTTTAAAACTGCCAGGCTATTTTTAGCTTTACTTTGGACACTTCAGGAAACACCAGTGATTTTTCTGTCAAGTAGGGAAGTCCTTTTTCAATATGTCAGTCCTTGCTTGCATAGGCTGCTGGTTCATTTTTCACTAGTGCATGATGGAGTAAGGGTTTGCCAAAACTGCTGACTCTCTGCTCATGAAATCTAGAGGGCTGGTTTGAGGAACGATCCTTCTAAGTTACTTCCCGTGTGTGTCACAACTGGTCTATCTTTCCCATTCCTCTGCATGAATGTTGTTTGGATTTACTTGTGTAAAAGTAATCCAAACACACTGGCAATCCAAACACACTTTCATTAGTGTGCTTCTGTTTTCAGGCTGAACCACTTATGTTCAAGGTGATTTTAAACCAAACCTTGCGTAGCAGATAACTGCAAGTCTTCTAAAGCTGGAGCAGTGTGACACACATCGCCTTGTATTTCTATCTGTATTGCATCTTGGGCTTAGGGAGGTGGGGTGGGGAAGGAAGGGCACAATAGCATAATACACACAAAGTCCAAAGGCTGTTTTGGTGCCTTCACACTAAAAGTGAGTCAGCAGCACTACGCATTACTTACCAGTGTGGTGTTTTCCTATACTGGCTTGACATCGCCTCAGCCCAAATCTCTGTCCAGTAGATTAAGGGTGCCCTTTTGAAATGCTGGGTGTTGATGTCCATGTTTTTCTGCCCTCTATAGTTTGCATGTCTTTCCAACACACCTCAGTAATGACTGATATCTGCTTGTTACATTTCTAGACTGGAGGCCCGAAATGAAACGGGACAGCGTGTTCACTGCTACGTCACAGCTCTTGCTGCTCGTTCAACTTTTCTGGAAAAAAACAAGAGCTTTCGTCCTACCCACTGGATAAAAGAACATAATGGAAGACACTATCTCAACAGAAACAGTCTCCGTCGCCAAAACCTCACCAGGGATTGCCATTCTCGGCAAATCAAGCACAATGGACTGTTTGTTCACCAGCCTTGCCAGCGTCAGTTCAATTACTGATGGCTCTCACGGTTTTAATCTATGGTCTAATTGTTTTTAGGTTGCTCTTGTTTTCATGCATAGGTAAGTGTGGTCAATCTGAAGCTGATCATCAATCCCTCAAACACAATCATAACTAGTGTTGCATTCTTTTGAAATGACACATAAATCTCTGAACACCTTGCAGCAAGTCCTAAATGTTGATGTTAAATATCAATGTCTTGGAAACCTATCAGTATGATAGTTTGTGTGCTGTTTTATAAACTATAATATATAGATGGGTTCTTAGTTAGTATTTTAAAGAAACTTAACTGAGATGGAAATCAGTTACATTTTGCATTAATCAAAGTGGAGTTAGAAAATTTGAGGTTAGCCATACGCTTTAAAGACCAGTACTTGACAGCTTGTGTATCTGTCTGTATTCAGCATATATGATTACTTTTTAACAAGGAAATACTATAGCTGCCAGTGGATATTACATAGCTATGCTGAACTGTTACAAGAAGAACATCTGATCTAAATTGCCTAGTACCTACTCGTGTTAGTGGAGTCTGTGTAGGTGTGTTTGGTACTTAATATGGGTATCAGTAAAGGGTTAAACGTCCCCTGAATATTGTTGCAGTATGATATGGCACTGGTGTTACAGATGTAGTACCTCACAGCGGAGTGGAAGGAAAAGTGTACCTATAGTTTAAGTGCAGATGCACAACCCAGAGAGCTGAACTGGGTTTTACTTGGTACAGTTCGAGTTCTTACTCCCTTTCTCTAACTCTTTCCCTTTCTGTCTTTGAAAGATGTATTTCCTCTACCCTATTTCATTTAGTCTCTAGTCTAGTTAAAGGAAAAAGATGGTGGATTGACCGTTCTTTTAATCCCATCAGGAGCTGACTGCTCTTTAAAGAAGTCAGGCTGATGGATAGCTATTTCTGAGCTGCTAATTACTGTTAGATTGTCTCATATTTACAGTTTGCGAGTAGCTCAAAAGTAGCTAGAAGGAAGGTTTTATCAGAAGTTCTCCTAATTTTATCTCTTTCTCTCTCTATGAAAATGAAGTCTGAGTTAATTGTGACTGGAAATGAAGGGCAGTGTGTGGCAGGGAGAAGAGCATGCTGAAAAACAGTCTTACAGAACTAAACACAGTGATAACAGGGTGTATAAAAATGGAGATGGATCAGCAGTGGTTGTTCTAGCCCACTGGGGGCAGAGACTGGATAGCAATTCTGTGGGCCAACAGGAAAGAAAAGCCATTCAAAACTAACAAGTAATTTTCTTAAGAACACTGTGCGAGATGTTTTGGAAGTTGGCAGGCACTTAAAAAAAAAGTATAGTTCACCTGTTAACAAAGAATGTGTATTACACAGCAGCCACGTGGCATGCCAAACCCTGATAGATCAGTCTGGGAAGTAGATTAAATGGCTATGGAGGTGAGGAAGCAGAAATCTGCACTGAAAGAAGGGGGGAAGTATAAGTAAGTTTATCCCCTGTTCTGTCAGTGTTTAATGTGACGTACTGTTTTTTCCTTGTGTTTAGTGCCTAGGGCATTAAAGTGTTAACATTACGTTCAACCACGTCTTCCAGTAGTCCTTATACAGAAGTTAGTATAAGGAGTCATGTGAGGAGTCTTTGGAATTAGGCAAGATCAATAATGTGAATTATTCCAGACCTATGAAGTATTTTAAGTTCAGCCAAATGCTTCAATTTCACTGAAGCAAAAACCCCAGCAATTTGGATTAACCTTGATGTAGTGGTACTGTTGCACATTCTGCAGCTGGAATTGTTGTGGCACATACTTAGTGTACAGGAAACAACATTTATAACCTCTGTTTCACTGCAGATGTCCTGCTTCACTGGGATTAGTTAGGATTGTTGCAAAGGGGTGTTGACAAGTAGTTAAATGTGTAAAAGCAAGAGGTGCTTTCCTGGATACGCTAGGCTCTTTTTTTTTTCTTAAATTTTTTTTAAAACACATTGAATTCACATGGACAGCAAAAGAAAACAAAATTGGTCACATCATGAGTTTCCAAAACAGATTTTGTTACTACTCTTTACAGTACTATGTGCCCATGTCCATACAACAATTCTTTTGTGGTCCAAATACTCTGGTTTATCTGCAAACAGCTGTAGTTTCACCAATCTCTCATCTGTTCACAAATACTCTTACTTGCCTCAGATTATCTACTTTTATCACTCCAACTTTTTGCCCGGCTTAAACTTCCTTCTCCTCACTGCCAACTTTCTAGCTCAGGAAAATTCTTTGCTTTCCTTTATTATTTGTCTTTATATAAGAGTAACTACTTTCCTTCAGCTTTAATTTTCTTAAAGTGAAATGAAGGAAGATGGAGTCTCCACCTCCCTGTGTTGGAAGGAGTAAGTAATCCTTTAACTCTTAGCGGGGAGATGGAGTTGAGAGTATAAGGCTCCCAGGCATTACAATGAGAGCCTTGGTCCGTTCTTCTCAGTAGGCAAGTAAATGCAACTTTAGACTGCTCCTAGAATTGGGAGATACTGATTCTTTTTATACTACATTACTAGATGACTTTCTGGTGATGAAAACCTATATCTTTCAGGATATAAACTGTTTTGTTGCACAAAGCTGTGCTTCTCAATTTGTAATATTGGAAACCATATTATTATGTGAGAGAGTACTGCATCAATGGCTTTTTGTTAATTTGTTTTACGTATTTATGTTGGTCTAGCCCTGTTTTGTGCCTGGAGCTCTTGGGCAATTAGATTTGTTTTGGTTTTCTGTTTTAATAGTGAGCTGTGTGGCTTTTTATATGGTTTTTGAATTGTATTAAAGTGTGTGTTTTTTCTTGTAAAAGTGGAGGCCTTGCACTGTCTCATACTGATTGATATTCATGAATCTTGCTGAAACTGTATTTTCATATGTATTGGTCAATAGACAGATTTGCATTTTAAACTGTGCCTTCTACACAGCAAACTTGAAGATTCAAAAGGGACATTTCAGTTAGGATTAATACTGTACATCAGTCTATGCATATATGGCAGCTTCTCTCCAGAGCCACTTCTCTATTTGTAGCAGTCCTTTTGATATGGAAGAATGTCTGGCTCTTATTTTTAATAGTTTAACACAAGCTGAAAACCGACAAAATACAGCACTTTGCCAAAAAGTAGCATTGCTTAACCAGTGTGTATTTACTAAAGCGATCTTCTGTATTTTGTTTTCATAGTGCGTTCTGCGCACCATGGGGAGACATGATCTTAACTCAATAAAAAATGGCCTATTAAAAATTGTCAGTCTGTTCTTTTATGTTACAGGTAGGTCAAAATCCAAATGCCTGAGCAACCCATTCAGGTGTGGTAGGTACAAGTGCAGAGTACCTCAGAATGCTTGCTCCAGTACAGAAGTTCTTCTGGGCATCAGTTTGCATTGCTGATCAAGTGACAACGCATGGTCTAAGGAGGGTTACACGTCTCTGCCAACTGCTGCGTTTCCTGATCAGCACACAAGTGCCGTAGGGGAACAAGACAGAGAGAAAAAACACATTACCACTTAAAGCATGCCTGGGTTGGGGGGCAAGTTTTTCCTTATCTAGGCTGAACCTCTCTTGTTTCAACTCATACCCATTGCCTTTCATCCTCCTGCCATGCACCACCATGAAGAATCTGTATAGAAGGCTGCTGTGAGCATTTAGTAGGTGGAAGCAGGGACAGGTAACCTGTGAGGGACATAGAAACCCTGTGCAAATGTTCAGGGATGGAGTCAGGGAAGCCAGGCCATCTGTAGCTGAACCTGGCAAGGGATGTGAAGGACAACAGGCCTTCCACAGGTATATCGGCTGCAAAAGGAAGATTAGAGAAAATGCGGGCCTGCTGCTAAACTAGGCAGGAGTCCTCATGACTGAGAAGGCTGAGGTAGTCCATGTCGTCTTTGCCTTGGTCTCTACTGGTAAGACCAGCCTTTGGGAATTGCAGGCCCCTGAGGCCAGTGGGAAAGGCTAGAACAAGGAAGATCAACCCTTGGTTGAGAAAGATGAAATTAAGAAGGTGTTGGAGCGGGTCCAGAGGAGGCCACAAAAATGATCAGAGGGCTGGAACACCTCTCCTATGAAGAAAGGCTGAAAGAGTTGGGGTTGTTCAGTGTGGGGAAGAGAAGGCTCCAGGGAGACCTTATTGCAGCCTTTCAGTACTTAAAGAGGGCTTATAAGAAAGACAGGGACAGACTTTTTAGTAGGGCCTGTAGCGATAGGACAGGGTGGGTAATGGTTTTAAATTAAGAGAGAGTAGATTCAGACTAGATACAAGGAAAATTTTTTACGATGAAGGTGGTGAAACGCTGGAACAGGTTGCCTGGAGAGGTGATAGATGCCTCATCCCTGGAACCATTTAAGGTCAGGTTGGACGGGGCTCTGAGCAACCTGATCTAGTTGAAGATGTCCCTGCTCATTGCAGGGGGCTTGCATTAGATGACCTTTGAAGGTCCCTTCCAACCCAAACTATTCTATGATAAGAAATGCTTGAGGAGATGGGCCATACACAGATCTATGGGACACATCCATGACTGGTGAAGGACCTGGCTGATGTCATTGTGAAGCTGTTCTTAATTATCTTGAAGGATATAGCAATGGGTTCCTGAGGGCTGGAAGAAAGCAAATATCCTTCCTATCTTCTTCAAAAAGGACAAGAAGAATAGGGGGAACTACAAGACAGTCAGTCTTGCCTTGATCTCTGGGGAGGTGATGGAGCAAATAATCCTGGAAGCCATTTCCAAACATGAACAAGAGGGTGACTAGGAGTAGCCAGAATGGATTTATGCAGGGGAAAGGGTGCCTAATTCTGCAATTAGATGACTGGCTAAGTACATGAGGGGAGAGTGGTGAATGTTGTTTATCTTGACTTTAGCAGGCTTTTAACACTGTCCCCCATAACATCCTCACAAACTGATGAATTGTGGACCATGTAGGTAGATGGTGAGCAAGTGTGTCAAGAACTAGCTGAACTGCTGTGCTCAAAGGGTTGTGATCAGTGGCATGAAGCCTAGCTGGAGGCCGGTTGCTGCTGGTGTACCCTATCAATACTGGATCTTACACTGTTAAAACCTTCATTAATGAGGTGGGTCATGGGGCAGAGTGCATAATCGGCAAGCTTGCAGAAGGTAGGAGGTGGTGTTTGTACACCAGAGGGCTGTGCTGCTGTTCAGAAGGACCTTGACAGACTGGAGAAATGGGCTTGCAGGAACCTCATGGAGTTCAACAAGGGCAGATGTGATCTTGTACCTGGGGGAAAAATAACCCCAGGCACCAGTTCAGGCTGGAGGCCAGCTGGCTGGAAAGCACTGTGGCAGAACAGGCCCTGGGTGTCCTGGTGGACACCAAGTTGACCGTGAGCCAGCAGTGCACCCTTGTGGCCTCAAAAACTAAAAGCTTCCTGGGCTGCGTTAGGAAGAACATTGCCAGCAGGTGGAGGGAGGTGATCCTTCCCTTCCACTCTGTGCTGGTGAGACACATCTGGGTGCTGTGTCTAGCTCTGGGCTCCCCAGAACAAGAGAGACGTGGACATACTGCAGTGTATCCAGCAAGAGGCCAGGGAGATGATAACAGGATTGAAAACTGAAATAATGGGGGGAGGCTGAGAGCTGGGATTGTTTAGGCTGGAGAAGAAAAGGCTTGGGGGGATCTTGTCAAGGTGTATAAACACCTGATGGGAGCCAGACTCTTCTCTAGTGGTGCCCAGTGAAAGGACAAAAGGTGCAAGCTGAAATACGGGGAATTACATTTAAATGTAAGAAATAAGCTCACTGGTCTTCTCCGGGTTGTTCTTTTGGCTTTTTATGAAAATGTGTGTGAATGTGTTGGTTTTTTTTTTCCCTCCAGTCATCAGGGATCCTTGATCTCTGTGGCTTTTCAAAGATCATAGAGAGTGGCCTTGCAAGGACATCAGCCAGCTCTCTCAGCACATTGGATGCAGGCTACTGGGCTCCATGGGCTTCTATGGGTTGAGTTGTTGCAAGTAGTCCCTGACTTGATTCTCACCCACTGAACAAACTGGGTGGCAAAATGATCTATCTAACTGACGGCGATGAAATGGAATTTGTGCAACAAAGCATCCATCTTCCCAGAGGAAGCACTGAGTAAAACCTCTCCTTTTCAAATGTAGATTTTGTGACTTGTACATTTATCAAAGCAGTGAGTCTATGCTGAGAGCTGTACAGTATTCTGCAGGAGAAAGTTTAATAATCATATCCATACAGATAACCTAACATAGCTATACTGATAGTGTTCCTCTTGGGGGTGCTTAGTTCAGACTTAATGCAGCTTTTTAAATTTAGGTTGGACGCTTTCCAAAACATCATGAAGTAGTGTTTTAAAAAACTTCTCTGTGCCAAAGCGAAAATGTTCATATAAAGGGTCGTATCAATGTAACCATATTGACTTAAGTTCTCATTTTACATTATAGTTTTCCTGTTTATATAAATCCTTGTATGTCTCTGATGAAGCTAGCACACCAATTACTGTCCTCTGACACTGAACGCTGATGGAGGCACTCTGTTTCCTCATTGAGTTGTTCAGTATCTCCTTTCTTTGTCTCGTTGACTTCTTTTGGTGCATGTTTACAACCACAAAATGCTGTTACCTCCATTGTTCAGTGATACTTGCAAGTAGGGTTCAGGGGTTTTGACACACGTAGAAATGACTCATCAAAAGCACAGCCTGGTGCTGCTGTGGCGCTGTTGTTCCCGTGATGTGGTCACGATAGATCGGCCTTAGAATAAGTGGGACTGAACTGAGACTTAACAGGATGTGTATAAAGTTTTGTTTCTCAGCCAGCCTTTTTCTTCATGAAAATAACTGTCCTGGAGCTACCGCTGTGTAACTAATACTTCAGAAGTTAAAGTCTCTTGACTTGTTCCAAAGTTTTGTGGGCAGATTGATAGTTGAACACTCAAATACCTTAATGAGGCAGATAACTATGTTGTAATTTCATGGGCAAGCTAAGGAAAAAGAATAATAGCCAAAAAAGAAAACCCAGATAAGAGTAACAAAACTAGGCTAGTGGCCAGGAGCAGACTTCAGATCTCAACTTGCAGACATGGGCTGTGCCATAAGTTTATACTTTCTTCTGAAGTGCAGCCTTCACATTGCTGTGTCCAAGCAAGATGACCTAGGCAGGCAATATAATAAAAATCAGCCTATCCGAGTGCTAAAAGAATCCCAGATTCCCTGAAATGGGGCTCTGCAGAGAATTGGTAGAGGCAGAAAGAGGTGGGAAAGAGGAGGGAGGCCTCAGGCTTTTGGAGTATGTGAGTAATGGCCAACAGCTGTCAATTTTTGCAAGGTGAATAAAGAAGGTGAGATCACAGTTAAGAAAGGGGGGGGACTGACATGGGCAGAGGTATCCCCTTGTCTACTCCCAGCAGTGAATTTCAGCTCTAGCTCTAGCTTTTCTGTCTGTGGTGTGAAACTGAGGAATAGGAGGTGGATGTGTCTTGTATTAAATGGGGAGGAAAGAGAGGAGCTTGGCTTCTGTGGCTTGTGACAAACCACCTGACAGCTGAATTAGTAAATACATCTTTACCAAATATCCACTAATGGATGATGGTTTGGGATGGGGTATTATCTCCTGCACATCACCTTTGCCTCTGGAGAGATTCATGATGTGCCCTAAACATAGCCAAGATCGCAGCTATGGAGAATCATAAGCCTTAGTCCCCCAAGCATTGAAAAGGTGTTTGCTATAGTGCTTGGAAACTGGAGTGTCAGCAGTAAACACTTTTCACCTTGCATGCTTGGGAGGGAAAGTCCTGAGCTGAGCCCAGGGCCCAGCAGCTGTAGGTTTGATGAGGTGATGTAAGTTGTCTGAATGAGGAACCACACACACTCCTAGGTCAGAGGCTGAGCCAGGGAGAAGAGGGCCTTCCCCTGAAGCCAGCTGCCTGCTTCTCCTGGCAGCAGGGGGACGGGGTGTCTCCTAATGTGCTGCCCACCCTAGGAGGTCATGGTGAGGATAAGTTAGTCTATTTGGTTTTTTGAGAAGTGCTGTATTATTGTCCTACTTGTGTTCTATGTGGCTCTTTTCTGTGACCTGAGATTCCTTCTTTTCCCCACCTACGCTTATCTCCTGGTCTGAATGGTGTCACGTTTACAGCCCAGTGGTGAAGCAATGCTGGAAAACATGAGGAAGGTGGGTCTTGTGATTTCCTTGAGCTGCAGACAGGAGATCCGGCACAGGGGTAGGTGAAGATAGACTCAATGCTTGGCTATTAGTTACAGGTGCTGCTTCTCACTGCAGAGACGCTGTCCTTACCGGGGTTTGACTGTGGGCTCTGTTCAGGATATCAAACTGTAAGGACTTTACTTTAAAGGTGTTTCACCCTTGTGTTGAAAGTGGGAGTTTAAATGTTCACGTACAGGAAAGGATATGGGTTTCTGACAGGACATGGATAAAGCGTCTCCTGTGTAAAAGGACTTTCAGGACAATAAAATGTTTATTCCAAGCTTCTTACTGCTGAGAAACGTAGTACATCATCTCAAGAAGAAAGAAAGAGGCTACTAACAAGAGCTAGAAGGACACAGTCAGTTGGTTTGCTTTATGGCTGCTGGGAAGTGACCACATCTACTTCTGAATGCGGGTTTAAAAGGTTGGTAACTCTCACTCTCTCTGCTCACCCCCTCCCTTAAAAGCGCGCCTTGAAAAAATCAAGTCAAAGAGGAAATCCTTGTATCATGCTATACTGTTGTAGGTCTGACCCTGCAAATTGTAAGGGAACTGTTAACTTATTCTTGATCTCTACTTGAGTTTTCTTCCTTTATTATAAAAATAGTTCTTGGTGCTGGTTGTCTTAAGCTGATCTGATTGTCATACAGGCTGCTTAGCAATAGCTGGTCCATTGCCTGCACTCTCTGTTGCTGGTATTGACCTTAGAAAGACATTTTCACATGCTTATGACTAAAAGGTTTACTCTGTGTTATGTTTTAGCTAACAGGTTTTTAATAACTGTAATATGGGCTCTCTCCCTTCCAAATCAGAAAAAAACCCACCACCAAAAAACAAGTAAATCTTGTAAGGTCTTAAGAATATTCCTTAATGCATATTAAACTGGATCATGCCTTGTTTGAAAAAGTCTCTGAAATGAAACAAGCAGGAAAGTAGTAGAATATTATAGGTTCTAATAGAAAACAAGGGGTTTGAAACCTCAGGGTTTCAAATTATCCCATGCTGTTCAGCAGAAGAAAAATGTTTCAGTTTGGGAAGGGTGCACCTTCCTACTAAAGGATTCCTCTTTAGGAGGGGTGTAAAGCTTTAATGGTGCTTTGCTTAGGCTATGTACCTGGAGCCATTCTGCCATAAATAAGTTTAAAACTCCTCTTAAAAACAATGAAGTTCATCCACACAAGAGTCCTGGAGCAGGCCTTTCCCTTAACTAAGTTATAGAATAGCTTTGACAACATGGCTGTGACTCAAAAGGACAAAGCCCAGCAGTACAAGCGAATGATCATAGTAAAATATTCACAGCAACAAGGCAGGAATACGGGAGGCAGTATTCCATGTTATTTTGTGCCTGGATCACAGTGGAGCTGTGTGCAAATGTTTGTAATGAAGTACCGCTCCCTTCCTTGGGAACAACCAGGCGGATTCAGAAGCTCTGGGAGAAGAGCACACTTGGTAAATGGATTGGTCCTCATGGCTTTCAATTTGTGCTTTATAGATGCCTAGTAGGCTCTGGGCTCCTTCAGAGAGATCCATAAAAGGATAACCAAGAAAAGCAACCTCAGCTGTGTAAATTTGTAAGGAAGGCCCTGCAATCCCTACCTTTCCAATGGGGTTCACACCTTCTCTGGAACACATCTAGAAGTGGTAGTTAGGGGAAAAAAAAAAAAAAAGAAAACCACTAGACTAACCTAAAAGGACTTACCAGATCCCAGCACAAATACTGCTTAGCAGTTATAGTGTATTTCTAGAAGATTAAAAATTCTTCTCTCTTTTACGCTCAGCGCCCCTAAGGAGGGATCCACGTAATGAATGAGGATGTACTGTGTGTTATCTCACTTGGAAATGTCCCAGTGTGGACTAAGTCACTTTAGTTTTATTGCCACGTCAAAAGGTCAGCATGTTAGCTTGCATTAAAATCATAATTTCATTGTCTGCAGCAGGATTTTATTACACAGTAGCTTCTGGTTGTTTTTTTTTTTTTTTTCTGTACTGCTGAATATTTATGGGAGAAGTTGCTGGCAGGGTGGGGAATGCTTACAGGACCTGGTGCATTTTCCACTACTGAGGCAAAACTACAAATACGATGGCACGCAACCTGCAGCAGCTCGCATCAAAAGGTGTGGAAAAATGAGCAGCGTAGTCATTACAGTCTTTGTGCTGAGACCTATTCATGGCAGACCCGATCCATTCAATTTTTAGCTACTATTCACTTCACAATATTCTCCTTTCACGATGTGCCATGGAATTTGTTCCTGATGCACCAAAACCGCTTTGCTGCTTGGAGGCTGGCTGCCACCAAGCCCTAATTTGACATCTGTGAGGGGTGGAGGTTTTTTAGGAAAAAAGATACTTTGTCTCTCCTCTCTGCTAGCCCCTTCATGAAGTTCCAGTTCTTTACAACAAGTCGGTTATGGTAGCTTCAGCTTCAGCAAGTGAGTTAAAGGCCTGAGGTTAGAGTTAGGTCAAGTTTGCCCAAATGCAGGAGACCACCTTCTCTCTGTACTCCGTGGAGTGGGAGATGCGCTTCCAGACAGCAGGATGTATCTTGCTGGTGGACTTCAGCAGAGATCAACTAACAGAGCTATCTGCTGAAAGCTATGCCTACTTAGGCACTTTAAGAACTATGACACGAGGTAGATTTCTTGAAATGAGCCGGTGATACTTGATACTTGACAAAGATTGTTTCTAAGTGCCAATGGGTTTGAACAGATGACAGTGGTTTGTGGGTTTTTTACATCCCTTTTGAGCCACAACTAGCAGATTTTCTTCATTATAAGGACTGGAATGGGCATTTTGCAGAGCTGAGGGGGCTGGGTGGCCGCAACATCCATCTTGCGGGTCTGTCATGCACATTGCTTTACTTGAAGTTTGCAGGAATCGCTGTCCCTGCTCCATCAGTTGCTGTAAGCACCCACAGTTGAGAGATGGCCCTTGCTGCCCAAAACCTGTGACCTGTTAAATTCCCGTTAGCAGCCCTACTGTAACACCTCTGCCTTTGGTGGGCTGTGCTGCCTTTTCTCATGCCTTTTCTCTTTGTCATTGAAAGCTATGAGAAGGTAAGCACCAGAACCTGGTTATTGTGCTTAATTACTATCATGTGTATTTAGAGGCGAAAACTATGTTTACTCTTTAATAGCGTTACACTTGGGAAAAGAAAAAGCAGAAGTGAAAAAAAGTGATGATGAGGTGGATTTACTTGAAGGCGGCTGCGGCTTCTCTTGGCGCTGTTTTGCTGCATGTGTGCTCTGCGCTGCAAGAGAGGAGAGGGAAAGCACCAGTTGCTTCCCATCAGCAAAACGTGCACAGGTGCCCTGCGCTGAGGTGAGGGCCTGCCTCCAGGCCCAGCCCCTGCCACTCGTGTTTTAAAGAAAAGTGTGCGCTCGAGGCATTGCTGAGTGCATGGTACCGTGGGGGTTGGTTGCTTTTGGGCAACGTGGATTTTTTTTTTTAGGGTATTTGTTAAGAAAACTCTACACAAGCCTTGAGCGATGCTACCGGTGACTGGGAGGCATGCCTGGCACTGTGGGTAAGCGTCGCCCTTCAGCGTCGTCTCCTGATGGAGAAGGGGATCGCGGGCCGGGCGCTCCCGTGGTGGGCACCGCTGCCCTGGGGCTCGGCGGGACCCTGAGGGGCGATGGCGGGCCCGGCCCGGCTGGCCGGTGGGGACAGCCACCGGGCAGGGGACAGGGCCATCCACGGGAGACCACGGAGGCTGACTTGGGGAAGGCCTGTTCCCTGCCGGGACGAATTTCTCTGTGGTTACACACGCTGCACAAATGGAGGAAGAGAGAGGGGACCTCAGGGAAGGTTTTGGACGCGAAGGCCCAAGGCCCGGCAGCAGAGCCGGGAGCCTCCATGGGGCACAGCTGGGCGAAGGCCATCGCCCCCTGTGTGGTGACCCGTGTGACAGGCAGCGGGCTGACCCCCCCCGAGACGCGGGGTGCCGGTGGGGTGCCAGAGGGCCGCTCCCACAGGGGCGGGGTGCCGGCGGGTCAGGAGGCCGCCGCCGCAGGGAGAAACGGGGTGTCGCTGAGCGGCCGCGGGCTGCCACCGCCGGGCGGCGGGGGGCCGGTGGGGCCGGGAGAGCGCGGCCCCGCTGACAGGGGCGGCAGGCGGCGGGCGGGCGGGGCCGCCCCGCCCTCAGGCCGCGGCGGGAGCGGGGCGGGGCGGCGCAGGGCGCGCGCGGCGGGGCCGTGTTTACATTCCGCCGCCCGCTGCACGTTGCCGCGGAGCGGCGCGCTCCCATTGGCCGGAGCGGGCGGCGGCCCCGCCCCGGGGCGGGCGGGCTGGCCCCGCCGGGCGCGCGGCGCCCGGGGCCGCCGGCGGAGCTGCCCCGGCGGGGCGCGGAGCCGGGGCTCGATGCGGCGGATCGGGATGACGGTGCCGGGGGCGCCCCGCCGGCGGGGCCGGGGCGGGGGAGAGCGGACGGGGCAGCGGGCGGCTCTCCCTGGCGCGGCGGCGGCGGCAGCCCTCCTGCCGGCGCTGCCCGCCGCTCTCCTGGGACGCCTCCGCCGATGGAGCCGGGACGGGACGCGGGGGTGTCCCGGCAGCGGCGGCGGGCGGGGGAGCCGCGGGGCCCGGGGCGGCCCTGCGGCGAAGGGGCGGCGCTGGGGCGAGCGGGGCGCGGGCGCCGGCGGAGGGCGGGCGGGGAGCTCCCCGCCGCCCTCGCACATGCGCAGCGCGGGCCCGGGCCGCGCTATATAGCGACTTGGCGCCGGCGCCAGCTGAGCAGCGCGGCCCGGGCGGCGGCGGCGGAGGTGCGCGGGGCGTGGCGGGAGGGGATCCCGCCGGTGGGGACGGGGGGCGGCCGTCGCGGCGGTGGCGGTGGGTGTGATGGTGGCAGCGGTTATGATGGTGATGGTGGCAGTAGCGGTGGCGGTACCGGTAGACCCGGTGCCGGTGTGAGGGGCGCAATCGCGGCGGGGCGGCTGCCCGCCCGGGCGCCGATTTGGAGGGAGAGCGGCTGAGGAGAGCCGGGGGGTGGGGGTCCGCCCGCGGCCCCATCCGCCCCCGCCGTGCCCTCCCGCCCGGGGCAGGGGGCGCCGCGGGGCGCCGCTGCGAGGGGCGATGGCCCCGGCGGGCACCGCCGGCGGGAGGCAGCCCGGCGGGCCGGGGTGTCGGCGGGAGCCCGCCATCGCCTCCCCCCCTCTAGCCCGGGGCCGCCGGGCGGCGGAGAGCCCCGTGGGGGTGGCGGGGGGCGGGCTGCCGGGTTTTGGAGGGAGACGGGCGCGGTGGGGGCGGGGAAGCCGGCCGAGCCGCTTGGCGGGCTGACCCCGATCGCCGGCCCGCGCCGCCCGCCTTCACCCCATCCCGGCCCCGGCGGGTCCCGGCTTCCCCCGCCCTGGCCCTCGGGACGGGGGCTTGGCCGGGGGGGCGCCTGGTGGGGACCCCCCTCCCCGCAGCCCCCGATCCCTGCGGTGCCCCGGCCCCAGCCCGCGCAGAGGGGCGCTGCGGGGTCCCCCCCCTTGTGCAGGGTCCCCCCCGAGGGAAGGTGTTCCGGCGGGGGGGTGGGTGTCCCCGTATGTGGGGCTGCCGTCCCGGCACCCCCCCCCTCCCCCGCTTCCCCCTCAGGTTTTGGAGGGAGCCTCGCTCGCAGCAAGGCGGGAGCGCGGGGGCCGCGGTCCTGCCCCGCTCCCTGCCCCCTCACGCGTCCCCTCAGCACCCCTGGCCCGGGCGGGGAGGGGGGCAGGCGGCGGCTCGACCCCTTTTGGAGGGAGAGGGCGCGCGGGCAGCGGCGGTGCCCCCCGGCCTGACCCCCGCCGCGCCCCCGGGCTGGCCGAGGCGCCCCCCCGGCCCTGCCCGGCTCGGCACGGCGCGGCGCGGCGCAGGCCGCCGCCTCCCCGCTCGCTGCAAATTGGCGCGGAACCGGCGCGGCGGGAGCGCGGGCGGCGGCGGGCGGCCCGGCTGGGCTCGGCAGGGCCCATCCCGGCAGGTGGGGGGGGGGGCGGCGGCCAAATCGCCCCGGAGGGAGCCGCTGCACCGGCAGAACGTGTGTCTGTGTGGGTGCCTGGTGGCTGCGGTGTGCGGGGTGTGGAGGGAGGGAGTGGGGGGGTCACAGCCCCAGGGACACCCCCCCCCCCGCATCCTCTTGCGTGGGAAATGTCCCTTTGCAGCTTCCCCCCGCCCGCCCCCGCTGGCTAGAGGAGCCCAGCTAGCCTGAGCCAACCTGGCTGCTGGCATACGTGGGCATCTCTGCGTAACCCGCTTCAGCAGCCTAACTCCCAGCAGGATGTGGAGCTGCCTGTGATTATATACCACAGGCGTCCTCTGCCTAGGCGCTCCTCACACCAGTAAAATACCTGTGCCCTTCTAGTTCAGTTGTGTAAACCACGCTGCCCTTTGTGATGTGTCTTACAACGCAAAGTCGGGAACTCGGCTGTAACTTCTTGAGGCTACATTAACCGAGCTTGTGTTATTCCTTTGGTCCAGGTAGAGATCTTGCAACCCAAAGAAGATGTCAAGACGCAGGTAAACCGTTAGCGTCATAATACACCACGCTTACCTGTATTCATCTAAAAACTGCTGCTCTCCTAACGTCCAGTGTCTTTCTGCTCTTTGCAGTAGCCGGTTGCAAGCCAAGCAGCAGCAGCCACTGTTATGTCAAGAAGAGTCTCCGCAAGAACTGCAGGCACCAGAACATCTCCAAACCAGAAAAAGGAGAACAGCAGAGGTGACCACTTTGGGCAACTTGAAAAGTTTAATAATACTGAAAGTTCTCCGGTGCATTTGGATGGGACAATCTTTACTCTGCTGAGTTAGAAAGTGGGGCAGGAGTAGCAACAGCTTAGCTTTAGGGGGGGCTGTGCTGGTCATTGTCAGTGTATTGATGTGTGTCTCTCTTCTCAGCAGGAGATTAAGAAAAGAGAAGATGGGAAAATTGCTAAAAAGCATCAATATGAGATTAAGGTAATTCAATCCTGACTACCGGTTCAAACTAGGTGAGGGAGTCCATCTGGTTTATATTGGTGGGTGTGAAGTCATGCATTCCATGCTAGAAAGTATTGAATAGGGGAAGTTTCTACCTTCAGGTATTAAAAACTACAGGAGCTCTGCACCTTGGCATCTTTTTTTATACGTTTTCACTTTTTTACGCATGGCTTTGTTGCAGATAAAGGGTCCTTCAATGTGGAAACCACTGCAGAGTAAGGTTAGGTGTAAAAATGAGAATAAAAACAGATATTTCAGAATAATTCCATATGCAGAGCAGGTAAGGCCTAGAGGCAAGTCTAAACACCATCATTGCACTTGTTTTAACTTAAGGCGTGGTTTCACAGCCATTTAGTTAAGACGACTCATAACCGTGCAGGCCCTCTTTATGTTCGTTGAACAGTTCTTCTGATTATTTAAATCAATTTAGGAATCTGTTTTAACTAACATAGGCTACTCCTAAACCAAGTGAGAGGCTTTACATTTTATTTTAAAGTGGGTTAGTAAAATAACGTAGCTTTCTCTTGCAAACAATCTTGTTTGCAGTTATTCTGTCTGTAAAGCAAATGAAACTAACAGCTATGGTGAAGCAAAACTCTTCTGATTGTGAAGCTGTCTTTGCAAACTTTGTGTAGGGAAAAATGCTGTGCAAGTATGTCAGCTGTACTTGGGGTGAAACTGTGTGTCACAACTTACCTTTGCCGAAAGGGGGAAATCCTGCTCCCCTATCTTTGCTTCCTTGGTAGCTGGCCAAGCACTCCATCCCCTGCCTTGCTCCATTTTTGGTTCTCTTTAAATGAAGCAGTATGCAGGTTCAGCTTGCTAATTTGGCACTACAAAATGAGTTGATGTTCTGCCAGCTTAGTGAGTTGAATCAACCCAGCAGAGGGTCTGACAAGCATCAAAGCTGACAAAGGAAGGAAGGGGTGGGACTTGGGCAGTGAGGATCACAGGAGACAAGAATGAGCAGGATCTCCCTTTTCTAGTGGCTGTGTGCTGTAAAGATCAGTTCTGCTGGAATATGTAACTTCACTCCTAGGGTACTTTAGCCTGGCTATAAATAGGTTTAGATATACTAAGGAAATCGTACGTAGTTTACCTTGCAAAACAGCTTTCTAGGAAAAGTTTCTGTGTTCAGGGGCAGGTGTCGCCATTCTTTGGGAATTGGATCCCCCCCTAACTCCACAGAGCATAATTCAGGTTCTATGTCACCATTTTGAAGGCTGTCAGCCATTACAACATTGCGTATGCTCCGTGCATTTGATACCTTCTTACTTGTGTTGGTTACGTACAACCAAGTAAGTACTAGTGAAACAAGTTACAGAGTTAACTAAAGTAATCCAGAATTCCTTCTTCGAAGCTTTCCGCATGCATAATTTTGGGCTCTTCTTTTGAGCCATTGCATCCCATATTTGGCATTGGCAGGCTGAGAGATAGTTCACAGCTGCTGCTTGCTCAGTGGGTATCTAGCTCTGGAGCTGAGATGGGTGGCTCCTCTCTGGAGTGCTTAATTGGAAGATAACAAGTTGCTGAATGTCCACTGAGAGACAGTAGAACCTCCACCCTCTCCTTTCTTTTCCCTCTGAGTAGATAAGTAGATAGGACCAGCAACCTAATGTCCTCTGTTTTAGTAACAATGAGTACCTTTGCCTTATGTACTGTAACTAGCAGCTCAAGAAATGGATAGGTTACTTGTGGGTTCATAAACTAAAGACAGTTGTCATCCTCAAAGCTGAGTTTCCCAAACTTATCAGATTTGTTTATGCATGTTCCGTCTTGACTGCAAAAGGCTTTGTTGGCACTTAACCTCTCTGTCTTTCTTGGTTTCAGTATTTGAATTGATGCTGAGGTCCAAAAAGACGTTGCATACATTGTTGCTGTTACTGTAATCTACTTCTCACCTTTCTTGCTCTCATAGTAAAATCAGCATTTAAAAGATACCTTGTTTATGTTGCAGAGTTGTTGGCCGCCCACGATAACAGGAGGCATCTCGCCTTGCATAATTATTGAAACGCCTCACAAAGAATCAGTAACCACTGACTTCTCAAGATTCAAAAAGTACAGGTTCAGAAACCTCTTCATAAATCCATCACCTTTGCCAGAACTCAAGTAAGTTTACCAGATGCAGCAGTTGTTGATGTTTTATCAAATATGCTGAACTACTGTAGTAAAATCTGCCTGTGTTTGTATAATAGTGGGCAGTACTCAACCCATACCTCTACTTGTCTCCTCATCCCACAAACAATCCGATGTCCAAAAAAAGACAGAAATTCTGTCCTGTCCCGTCGCAGTCTTATAAATGCGCTGGACAGATAATTTTCGCCTTTCAGAGCTGTCTTTTTATAACTTAACATTGGAGACTCTAAGTGGTTAAGAGGCGCATAATGGTTAAGCTAAACTTCTTTCAGTGCTATTGGAACTGAGTGACCAAAAAATACTAAGCAAAATTTTCTTTAAGAACTCAAAAATGTGCAAATATTCAAATAAACTTGTGGCAATATTGCTGTGCAGGTAGCTTGCAAATGCAATGCAGTATGCTTGGTGCAGTCACAGTTCTAGAAAGTTTCCCTTCTGCAGAGGGATAGATTAGCTGACTAAATTGGATTTTTCAATTTCTGAATTTCTTAGCCATTCAGGTGTGTTAGATGAGTACCCCAGTTGCTGTTTGTATCAGCCTGGTGTTTAATGAAAGAGCTGTTAAATTTGCTTTTAGGGAAAACTGCTACTGAGGTGAATGAGAAGAGAAGCAGAACATGAAGCATTACTTTAAGAGAACCTTTTCAGATACACCATGTTTTTATTTGTTCTGGCCAAAACTTGATCAGAAGCGGGAGATGCTGCACGGTGAAGTTTTGCCTCAGCACAAAGCAATAGGTCTCTTACAGTCTCTTTCACTGAGTTTCAAACTCAGCTGCTCTTCTCTCCCAGTATTACTCCCAAGCCTGCTGAACTGTGCTTTAAAGAACAGTAAGCTCTTCTCTATACCTAGCAAATCACATTTTTGTGTGTGTCGAAAAGCTTAGTGCAAAGTTATTTTTAAAAATAATAAAAAAAAAGATGGTGAATGAGGGACTCTCATGCGCTCCTTTAGCAAGTTGTTGGAAACCGCTGGATCCCAAAGATCTGGTCAGATACAGAATTCCATGCAAGGAGTTTAATCCTTGGTGTTCACCTCTTGTTGATAGGCATCTGGTAAAGCTGAGCTCCATCCTTTCTGATTAGCTGAATAAGAGGATCATTTACTCCCTCCTGCCTTCTTCATGCTTTCCTAACTGCTGCAGGAAGACCATAATAGATTTTTTTGATGCCTTCCCACTTAAATGGGGAGACTTGTGCATTAAACAAGCAAGTATCTCTCCATGTTTTAACTTATGATGGCAGCAGAATGGAACTGATCTGGGTTAGAAATTGTAGGCGATACCAGTGATCAGGTCTGTTTAATCTCGCTCTGCTTCGGGAAGGGTAAATATTTAACTCCAAAAATTTCAGTAGGAAATCAGCATTGCATCGATTAATGTGCTGTCCCTCTTAGTAACTGTAGGAGGAGAAGTAGTACATCTAAGAAAAAACCACATAAATTCATAATAACAATAATTACAAATTAAAACCAAGCCATATTAAAGATATGGGCGTCTTCTTCCCAAGTAGACTTGAATGCTAGTACATTATAAGTTAGCAATAAACAAGAACTCTGTTTTTCTCACAATAACCTGTTTCTGAGCCTTGAGGTAGGCTAGAAGAGGAAGGGATGGATGAGTGATTTTTAAACACCATCTGTAAATGTTTTTCTCAAGCTAAACTGGACAACTTCATGTATGTTTTGTGTTTCTTGGGGAGTGGGGTGATTTTTTTTTTTCTTTTTTATGGGGAGGGTTTGGTTTTTATCTTGCTCTCTGGACAGCCACCTAACTAGGCAAAATAGGAAACTCTGGTTGTACGTGCAACTTTGGGGTGCACATGTTCAATTTTATAGGCTGTTCTATGAAACTGGACTTGCTGATGATCTTGGCAAGGTGCTGTTGTGGTGAAGTAAAATGTTCAAAGTATACCTGCAAAGTTTTATATATATATATCTATATCTATCTCTATATATCTCAAAGTTAGTTCAAAGTATACCTATTTCCTTTTGTTCCTGAATATCTGTAAACAATAAATAATGTTTTTATGCTCCTTTTGTGAAGGTGTATATACTTAACAATGCTTTGTGTAACTTTATTCCGTAGCTGGGGCAATTCCAAAGATGTCTGGCTCAACATCCTGAAGAAGGAGAACAGATACGCTCATTGCAAACATTTCACATCACTACATGCTAGTTTGCAACCTCACATGAGATCAATACTGTTAGACTGGCTCTTGGAGGTGTGTTCTTTTAGTTACTTTGCCATGTGTTATGCCTGTGCAGTAGGCAGGTAAAAGCACAGCTTTTACATAAAAGATCTAATAGCAAAATGTACTGTATGTTATATACCAAAACTAGTTTGCAACAAAAGGGTTACAAGTTACTGCTTTTGATCCTCTTGGTGAGCTACATTCAGTCTTCCCTGGCAGGAGACACTGAACCTTCCACACAGGGCAGCAAGCAATAGTACTAAATTTTTGCTCTTGCCACACTTATTTCCTGGGAAGGGGAGAAATCTAGTTTTGAGACACTTACACTAAAATTCCCATAGACAGATTAGTTATGGAGCTGTACCTTTACATTTCTAGACTGTATCTAAGCCATGAGACAACTGCATCTGTATTGAGGACTGGAGTTATCACCTTGGCCCTGTCTACATCAAGAGCTCTGAGATGTCAGCCCTGACACTATTTTCTGACTTACTAGTAAACTTTTAATTCTATCCTATGAAGAGAGCAGAAGAAAGTAGTATGTTACTGGCTGGCATCTGAAGGCTCTTGATACAGACAGGTTCTTGTTGGAAAATGATTATAAATAAATCATCCATATTCCAGTCTAATTACTTACTTCAGAGTATTCCAGTTGTCAAACAAGATGGAAGTTCTTGGCAGCCTGTGCAAAGGAGTATTAGTGTTGCAAATAGAGAGCTATGTTCTGGAGGTGTTTCCAAGAACTCTATATTGAGCATATTCTGTCACCACTGCCAAAAGCAACCTTTGACTCACGCAATCCTTGCCCGTCAGCAGAAGGGGCTTGCAGGTTTACCAATTCCGTATTGAGCACTCCAAGGAAGCAGATGTTAGCAGCACTCTTGCTGTCTTGGTGGAACAGTGCTAATAGCAGTGGATTTTGAGGGAAAGGAAAGGAGAGGAGCGTGTGGGTTTTCTTTTTAAAATATCATCTGAATATAAAAACTATTCCAGTTGTGCACTTCCTGACTTCCTCTAACGTGTCATTTACGTACCACCATTAAATTGTGTTTTGTTGCTTTTTTTTAAAATCTTGAACTCTTAGGGAATCATCCCATTTCCAAACAAAAATATCAACAAGGGCCTTGTTGTTGTTGTCTGGCTGAGTGGTTCTGTATGCCACAGTGGATTAAAATGCCGGCAACTTTGAGAGTCCTCCCGTAGCTCCTAACATTGTCTTCTGTAACATCATAACTGGGATACCATTTAACATGACCAAGCATTATTGCTTATGTTTGGGCAATACACTTTTATAGAAATTGTGCCATTTATTCATGAGTGGGCCTGGTCTGTACTTTTTTAGTTCTGCATCTTGTTTAGAGCAGTAGTTAAAAATATCAGAGTAGCACATCAATTGGCAAATATTAGATCAGGTCTAAAAGAATGAGCTGTGGTGTTACTGCCAACCAGTTGCATTTTTGATGGTCAGGAAGGGTTTTAATTTGCAAATGGGCTTTCAACCTTACCTTGGGAAATAGCTAGTAGTAGTGAGATTTTGTTCTGACTTTGTATCCAAGCGAAATAATGAAGCAGGGCAGGAAGCTTGGGCTTGGGATCTATTTCTGGGATATTCTTTCCTGTTGACTGTGTGTAGATTATAAGTAATTTATAGATATCTAACTAGTTTCTAGTCAGAAGGGATACAGAGTTGCAGATAAGCTGAAGTTGTGGTAGACGCACCCGAATTTAGTTAGAGATCAGAGGAAAAAGTACCTAAGATCTCCAGGCCTGGGCAGTCTCCTTTCCTTTTTTGTTGAACTGGCATTTGAGCCACTTTGAAACAATGCAAGTATTAAAAGTTTTTCCTGCCAGGGAAACCCGCGACTGTATGGAGCAGATGGCCATTCTTGCAGTTTTGTTCCTGCTTAGCGAGGCTGTCGGTGTGCCTGAGGGGCTGCAGGCAGAGCTCCTGGCTGGCCAGCAGAGCCCCCTTGGGCAGGAGCTTCCAGGCTCACTTGCTGTACAGCCAAAGACTTCAAGATTTTAGTGGTTCTGCCCTGGGACAGACAGGGAGGATCTGCTCAGTGACTTCAGCTTGAGGCTGGAGCCCAGAGTATTCTTAATCAAGCAAACTAGTGGAGGTTTTTGTTGTCCCCCCCGCCTCCATGAGGCTTTCTTCTTTCAGTGGAAAATTGTTCGTACTCATTTTTAGGAAAACTGGATGCTATTTAGATTGCAAAAAGTATACTTTGGAAGTGTGTTCGTGCACCATAAACAATCCATGTTTAGGTGGGAGCACGGGAAATACTTTTTCCAGTCCCATACTAACCACTACATCCTAACACACCTAGGTACGTGATAGTTTGTGTGTGCAAAAGATAAAATTGTGCATACTGTGTTTTACTGTTAAAGCTTGAATATTCCACTATGTGTACATAGAGGTTTTTAACAGAAAACTGAATTGTTGTGGTTTTTTTCCTGTTGTAGGTATGTGAGGTGTATGCACTCCACAGGGAAACCTTCTACCTAGCGCAAGACTTTTTTGATAGATTCATGTTGACACAAAAGAACATTAACAAGAGCATGCTTCAGCTCATAGGAATTACCTCATTATTCATTGCCTCCAAACTTGAGGTAAGTAGCTCTGTTACAGGGAGGAGGATATTAAGTTTGAAATAACTAAAAAGACAGTGGTAACATTTATTTCTTCTGTCTGAATCTTTTGAACTTGGTGGTGTACATACAACACTGAAGGTCAGAAGGGAAAATTTTTTTCTCTTCCTTCAGTTGTGCATATGTCAATCTTTTGGAGCGTAGTCTTTGTCCTCCCTTTCCTCAGCAGCAGGGAAGGAGACCACATAAACTTAAAAGGTATGCAAATGTGCTAGGAGTAGTTTTGTTTTGTTTTGTCTTTTTCCAAATATACAGCAATTGGCAGACAATCTCAGGAATGGGCGTGGGACTTGAACAAAACCAAGCCTAAGTCTCAAACCGCCTGTACGTCGGGCTGATATCTCTTTAAAACCATTTAGCAGAGGGTTGGTGTTTTTTTTTTTTCTTTTAAAGATAATGTAATCAGTGCAGTGATGGTGATAACATTGCACATTACATCTGTGAGCCCAGAGCATGTTTTCATACGTCTCCTGTTGTAGGTCATGGTAGGCTAGACTGAGAGGAAAATTTGGGATATTAAGTTTTTATACTTGGAAACCCCCTGATCTAGGTGTTGTTCCTAAAGCCAAGGTAGTGCCCTACAAGCAGTTGTCTGTCCTAAGGAAGCGCGTGGGACATCAGGCCGTGGAGCCAGCTGGTAGGGAAGCAGTTCTGCTGGCGAGTTCTCTTTCACTAACACACCTACCTATACGTGGCCCCACCTGGCACGACTGGGTTGGCAAATTTCTTTGTTAACCATCTCTGCACCATGGATTTTGCCAGCTACGGTGGCTGTGGGGTTTTCTCTCATCTTTTTCTAGCTTTTTTTTTTTAATCAATGAGACTACATCAGCACTGACATTGTGCATAACCTGTATTGGCAAGCCTTTTCTGATACCGCAGTGTGCTGTATGAGAATTAGAATCATAGAATCGTTAAGGTTGGAAAAGACCCTCAAGATCATCGAGTCCAACTGTTAACCTATCACTGCCAAGTCACCACTGAACCATGTCCTCAAGCACCACATCTACCCATCTTTTAAATACCTCCAGGGATGGGGACTCCACCACTTCTCTGGGCAGCCTGTTCCAGTGCCTGACTACCCTTTCCGTAAAGAAGTTTTTCCTAATATCCAAAGAAGTTTTTCCTAATATCTAAATTAGGATGGTGTATGTTTTTACATCAAATGGAAGAGCTGAGTAGAAAGTGGTATAAATGAAAGGCTGTTCTGATTGCTTGGTCAGCATTTATTTCCCCAAAAGCTAAAAAAGTTGCGATAAATCTATCGTGTTTTACAGCAGGTAACATAACCTACTTGTTTTTAATCTCTCCTCGTCCTGTAAGTTTCAAGTCACTTCATATAACAAAAACAACACTGTTCTAGCATAAGAAATGTTAATATTCCAATGTGGACTGAAAAGTATTTGCCAGCATCCTCTCAAACTTTCTTAGAATGGTAAAGCACTCTAATCTTCACTTTTCCCCCTCCCTTCCTTTAAAGGAAATCTACGCTCCTAAAATACAGGAATTTGCTTACGTCACTGATGGTGCTTGCAGTGAAGATGATATTGTAAGAATGGAACTTATTATGTTAAAGGTAATAACTTTGCTGCGTTTGTAAGTGCTGGTTGAAAGACCGTCCAGCTGAGCCTTGTATTTCAATGTCATTTATCTGCTTAGAAAAGGGCCAAGTTTAGTATGTCCCTCTTTCTGCAAAACAACGAAAGTGTCATTGTACGTGCAGGGGACCTCTGAAGCCCCTGGCTGGGGCGAAATCCCCGTCTGTTAGAAAAGGAGAGGTTTCTCACACGTGTATGAAAGTAAAGGCACTTAGCGGGTACAGCCTCCTGCGGGCCAGACCAGAAGGCCGTCACTCTAGCGTAGCGCAGCGCATTTGCCAGGGTCCTTTGCTGTCCAGGAACAGGGGCCTCTGGGAGAGCCAGGCAAAGAATCGACACTACTCAGTGCTCCTTCTGTTGGAAAGGATCCGTCTTTACCATCGCAGGACTCCTTATACGTTTATTCTTCGTTAGTAGATACTAGTTGCAGGTTCAGGCAGCTAGCCTGAAGGCTCGGGGGAAATACTCTGAATTTCCCAGCCTCTGAATGGGGAAGATGCATAAGATCCAAGTGCACAGGCATAGGAAAGGGGGTTGAGACAGATACATTTTTGTGCTGATTGTAATGCAGCCTGTTCAAAAAGTAGTGAGAATGCAATCTAAAATGGGTATTTGTACTTGAAATTGTGTGTGATCGTTAGTGTCTTTCAAGGATCTGTGCAATACGCCGAGCAAACTCAGAAGGGGAGGTATGGGAAGAGAGGTCAGGGCACAAAACTATCCTTGCGTGGTTTAAGGTGCTTACCTGTTTGTTTAATATTCGCAGGCTTTAAAATGGGAACTCTGCCCGGTGACGATCGTCTCCTGGCTGAACCTCTATCTTCAAGTGGATGCTCTGAAGGATGTTCCGAAAGTGCTGCTACCTCAGTATTCTCAGGAAAAATTCATTCAGATAGCACAGGTAGGTAGTAAACTGCGTCGGAAAACGCTTTTTGGAGCGTTTACAAGCACGACTGAACATTACACCCCAAAAGCCGTTAAAGAATGCTTTTCCGTGTTTCACCTCACCCGTTACTTTGTTAAGGAATGTGCGAGTGTGACTGGCAGAGAATGTCATACTAAGTTTTGAGGACAAGCTGCGTGTTTCTTGTCTCCCTGCTCTCACGTATTTTAAGACTTTTGTACACTGGAAAAAATAAAAATCCATCTTTTTTTTTAATCATTATGCACTACAGTGGCAACAGCTCGGAGAGGAGGGTGGGTAATTTAAGACCCTTAAATTTAAGGTAATTTAATTAATGGTCAGTTAACTGTTTTTATCTCTATTATCTGTAACGGTGTTTCCGTATTTGCCGAGAAGGCAGTCTGAGGAGTGTTTTGACTATTTTGAAACTGCCGTGGTTCAATTTTTATGGGCATGTGTTGTATCCAGCCTCAGAGAGGCTTACTGAAGAGTAGACATGTCTGACTCACCGAGCTGCTAGGTAATATTTTAATTTAAGAAAATACCTTCCAGCAGCTCTGCGAAGAGTTTCAAGGCGTACTTAAATCTGTGCAAGCAAAGCGTCTCGCATGTTACTGGTAAAAGTGCAAAGTGGTTTGCATCATAGCTCTGCGAGACCCACTTTAGCTGCAAGTGGTGCCAAAAATAAATTAGATGCACGCAATTGACGGTAAAAAGCTCAGCCATGTTACAGAGCACAGAGTGTAGGGGGGCTGCTGTGTGCGCAGCGCTTTCCGAGGCAGGATTATATCCAAGTATCATCTTGTTAAAATTTGTACCTCTTCTTTCCTCAGCTGTTAGACCTGTGTATTCTGGATGTGAATTCTTTGGACTTCCAGTACAGAACACTAGCTGCTGCAGCGCTCTGCCACTATACCTCAATTGAAGTAGTTAAGAAAGCTTCAGGTAAGAAGCCTTTGTAAAGCTTGGCCTTGTTAGGCAGGGAACTCTGAAAGCTGTTACATGCCTGAGGCTGCGAAGAGCGTATTGGCTTACCAGGCTGCCAAAGAGCAAAGCTACACGGACACTAATGGTTTGGTCTTCTGTTCTGTGGGTTTTTTTCACCCCTAATTTCACTTCCTTCCTACCACTATTTCAGATGTTACAAAGACTCAAGAAAGAAAGAAGGAAACGCTTTCAGAAGCTTAGTCTTAGCTAAGGAAATGAAGCAGATTTATCCTTCTTGCTTTTGGGCTACTACTACTGCTCTATGACTTCCAGTTGTTTTGGGGATCATTGGCTAGCTTTTCTCCGAAAATGTAGCCAGCCACCAGTCACCCTCAGCTGTCAGTGGCATTCAGTTACCCAGTGTGCTAATTCCTACAAGCCCGTCCCTTATAAAGTGGAGAAAAAAAAAATAATCACTTAACTAAGCTCAGCACTTGAGCGTTGCCCGAGGTCCCACAAAGGACTGCGACAATAGTGCATGGTTTTAGAGTGTGAACCAAAATCCTGCACTCAAGCTGAAAAAGCCACCTCAGCCTCGCCGGTGAGCAACAAGAACCCTCACGGCCGCTTTGCTCAGGAGGCCTGCGCTCACCGTCCTCTGCCACAGCGCTTTTCAGTAACAAGCACAAGGCGATGCTGGGAGTTTCTGGGAGGATGTTTCTGAATTTTTATCTGCAGTATGAGTTGTTTTTAAATTTATGACCGTGTTGGAACACTGTGCAACTCCCCCATGACTTCTAAATCTATTCCTGCGTTGTGCCCTCTAGGCTTAGACTGGGACAGCATTTCAGAGTGCGTAGAATGGATGGTTCCCTTTGCAAGCGTGGCAAAAAAAGTCCCTGTGAAGCTGAAGAACTTCAAGAAGGTTGCAGTAGAAGACCGACATAATATCCAAACACACACAAATTATTTGGACATGCTGGTAGGTGGTTTGTGGATTTGCAGTTCGGGCAGCTGGGAGTGGGTTACACACCCCCTCCCGAGGCAGCTACGCCGGCCAAACACCTTCCTGCGCGCAGCTGGCCTGGCTTGCTGTAGCCAGCCTCGCCAGCGGTGCCCAGCCTTTTGTTTCTTGCTCCTGCTTGATGACGCTGTAAATGAAAGGTGTTTTACCGTAACACTTGGAGGCCATAATCATAGAATAGAATCATAGAATCATAGAATTGTTAAGGTTGGAAAAGACCCTTGGGATCATCAGGTCCAACTGTTAACCTACCACCGCCAAGTCCACCACTAAACCATGTCCTCAAGCACCACATCTACCCATCTTTTAAATACCTCCAGGGATGGGGACTCAACCACTGCCCTGGGCAGCCTGTTCCAGTGCCTGACTACTCTTTCAGTAAAGAAGTTTTTCCTAATATCCAACCTAAACTTACCCTGGCGCAGCTTGAGGCCATTTCCTCTCGTCCTATCACTTGTTACTTGGGAGAAGAGACCGACCCCCACCTCTCTACAACCTCCTTTCAGGTAGTTGTAGAGAGTGATAAGGTCTCCCCTCAGCCTCCTCTTCTCCAGACTAAACAGCCCCAGCTCCCTCAGCCGCTCCTCATAAGACTTGTGCCCTAGACCCTTCACCAACCTCGTTGCCCTTCTCTGGACACGCTCCAGCACCTCAATGTCCTTCTTGAAGTGAGGGGCCCAAAACTGAACACAGTACTCGAGGTGCGGCCTCACCAGTGCCGAATACAGGGGCACCATCACCTCCCTGGTCCTGCTGGCCACACTATTCCTGATACAAGCCAGGATGCCATTGGCCCTCTTGGCCACCTGGGCACACTGCTGGCTCATGTTTAGGTGGCTGTCAACCAACACCCCCAGGTCCTTTTCAGCCAGGCAGCTCTCCAGCCACTCCTCCCCAAGCCGGTAGCGTTGCCTGGGGTTGTTGTGACCCAGGTGCAGGACCCAGCACTTGGCCTCGTTGAACCTCATACAGTTGGCCCTGGCCCAACGATCCAGCCTGTCCAGGTCCCTCTGCAGGGCCTTCCTACCCTGCAGCAGATCGACACTCCCACCCAACTTGGTGTCATCTGCAAACTTACTGAGGGTGCACTCGATCCTCTCATCCAGATCATCGATAAAGATATTGAACAGGAAAGAACTGGTGAGGCATTTGAAAGATAATCATCTTTACCTTGTTGTGTAACACCGCCTTGGTTTTTTATTCAGTATCCTAACTCTGGAGTGCTTGACTTGTACTAGCAGAGTGAGGAATATGAGTGAAATGAAAAAGGAGAGCTTGTCACAGGTATTAACTGTTGCCTTCCCCTCCCAATACACAGGAAGAAGTTAACAGTGGCGTAGCATCTACTGCCCCAGGCCAGTTATCCCCCGTGTCAACAGGAGGAATAATAACCCCTCCCAAAAGTACAGAGAAGAAATGAAACACAGGCCACAACCTTCATGAGCAGTTTCGGAAACAGGACTCGGTGCTGCAGAACAAGACCACACTAAAGGTGACTCACGCTCTTTACGGCTGCCCAAGCCCTGGGCAGTAGAAGCCGCACCAAACAGAGCAGCAGAGGGAAACTGAGACTGGTGTCCTCCTACAGACTTGATTGATAGAAGATTTAGACCACGCATCCCTCCACACATTCACAGGAGCCGGGACTGTTTTGGCCCGTTCTCAGACATGACTTAGTTCAACTCTGACCATTCCTAACTTATGAATTTCAAGAACTTTTTAAAAATGGCCGAGTGGCAGAGTTTGTCCACTCAACTTACTTACATGTCAAACTCGCTTTAACTTGGGCTAGCCATACAGGAGAACTCAATGACAGCTTGTACATATTACCTCTTCTTGACTTGGTGGGGTTTTTTGTTTTTGCTTTTCTTGGTAAGGTCAGAGCGTAAGGCCTGTCAGTTAGTCCCCCATGAGCTCAGGTGCAGTATTACAGAGGTCAGCGGGTAAGCAGTTCACCTTTCTGAAACCACTCCGCCCTTGCGTTACAGCGTAGCCAGCCCTGTATCCAACTCTAGCTCCACAGGAGGCTGATGAATTTAAGGCGGCCCTTTAGGGCTGCCATAAACTTCAGTTCTAGTGTAGCGCCGACCTCAGGTAAGAGTACGAGCAAAGAACGTGCTGCTGAAGTAACCTTAACTGGAACGCGTACAGTCCTGGAAGGAAGGAGTTCTAGCCTAGAAGATCCAGCCACCAACTCTCAACAAGAGCAAACACAACCAGAACTGGAGGGGGTATGGAAAGAAAAGTGAGCCGCTGGTACTCTACAACCACTCACGTCATAGGAACAGTATTTTGAACTAACTGTGGAGCTGTGTTTTATCAGTGTTTATAAACAGCATTAACTACTGTGTTTTCCTTGGAACATTCACTACCTCTGCCTATGAGGTGCTTCACTTCTGTGATGAAGGGACGGTGCTGGGAAAGATGGGTATCGCCCGCCTCCCTTTCAAGGTGCTCCTACCTGTGCCCCACATCCAGGGCCACGTTTTACATGGCACCGAGCACTCCGCAAAGCTGCGCGAGAGCATCGCGTGCCACCCGCAGCCACATTAAACTCATGCTACACTTAGCAAACTTGAATTCATGTCTTCTTCAAACAAGCCATTGTGGAACTAGCTGAGGTTGCTTCCAGCCTTCTGTACAGTTTGTAAAAATAAGGGGTTTATTATAAGATTTCATCTATTTCTTAAAAGAAAGATACTAGACTGTAAATGTTGTATAAAAATTTAAATGAATTTAAAAAATAATAAAAGTCTTGAAAGATTTTTTTTCCACTTCTGCACATTTTAGAGTAGTCCTCCAGCTTTAGCCTAGAAGTAAAGTTTTGCCATTGCTTGAAGAAACTTCTTTTTCCTTCTCTGCGCAGCAAGCTGCAGGACTTCCTCGGGATTACTGGCGTTCAGCTCTGTCTGGCCAATGGCTTTTATCTTGAAACAAAAGACGAGACAGCACTAGCACCAGTCATTGCAGCAACGCTGTTCCATTACAAGGCGTTTTCAGCACCGGCTCAATGGGGGATTTATTTCTGTAACATGCTGTGCCACCCCACCCCTCAGCCAACAACTTCACATCAGCATCCAGACTCAATATTAAGAATTAGGCAACAAAATTAAAACTGGAAGTGGCGATTCTTTTCAAAGACGGTTTCAGGGAGGGACAGACACAGCAAGGACCCCCCCCCCCCCCCACCAAGCACCCTGTGTTCGCTTACTGCTATCTGCCGCTTGTCCGTCTCGCCTCTTTTGTGGTGGAGATCTGAGGGTGAGTCAAGAAAAGACACTCGGTTAGGAAGCGGGCTTTTTCCAGCCACGAGCATCCAGTACGAGCTTTCCGTAGTGGCATTCTAGCAAAAGGATACATGTCAAATACTCCAAAATTGTGACATCCCAGATGTATTCGTAGTAAGAATCCATGGCATCATGACTGAAAGAGAATACAAGGTTAGATTACCCAAAATTCACATATTATGCATACGTATTTATGGACTCTGTTGTAACATTTACCTGTTTTGTTCCTGCAGTGCCTTAAATGCGGTTTTATAGTCTACTTCTCTGAGGAACTGGCATAAAATAGCTACCTGTAAGGAGAGGCGCACAGGTGATTGTCACAGCCTTCATTCCCCACACACTGAAATCTCCCCCACAAGCCCTCAGTAATCCCACCCCGTTTCTAGACCTAACCGAGTGCTGGTTTCCGTAGCAAGTTCTGAGCACCTGAACTTCCAGAGCATACACGACTCATTCCGCAATAATCAACAGCAGTAGCTAAAGGGAAGAAAAAGGGGTTTTACCCTTTTACCCAGGGACTGACTTGGCTTCCAGGTTTCTAAATGCATTTAATACCTCTTAAATCAGAGCTCGATACAAGCCTTGTTACTTCTCAGAGAATGAGCAATCCCACTGAACAACAGTGGCCACACACGGCTACCATGAAGAACAAGGCCAGCTTCCCAGCACCACCCCACAGATACGGGGCTCTCCCTCAACTCTACCAAAAAAAAAAAAAAAAAAAATCACCAACCCCCCCCCAAACCAAACACACCTTTATTCTAAGAGAAAAATGGGACAAAACCCCCCCGACTATTTCTACTTTCTACAGCATTCCAAGTATATGTTTATTAACGCCTTAATTTCGGTCCTTTTAGTGTCCTAGAAGCAACAGTAACAACAACAAAATCTATTCTATTGCAGATTGTGTTTACAAGGAACAATCCAACTGGATTCAGTTTTACTTTTCAGAAAGTTCTCCCCCCCCCTTTAACACCAAAATATTTATAAACTAATGTTTTCCTAAGTGCCATGTTTCAACCCTTACCTGGGTGTGACAGTTGAGTAAAGAACAACACTTGATCATTCTTTTTATCACCTACAGAACGGTTAAAACACAAAGCACAAGTTTTGAAATGCTAGCACTGGAACACAAACAGCAATTTATTTTTTTTTTTTTTTAAAACAAGGGACCAGCTAAATAACTATGCCCATTCTTCTAACACGCCCCCAACAATTCCTGGGTTTTAGCACATCCGCTGATGAGCAGCGCTCTCATCCCTTGGCAGACTTCACAAGAGCACGACGTGTGCTACAGAACGAAGCGCTGGGTTTCTGGTCGGAGAGCCAGGCTGCAGTCCTTAAACAGCTTCCCCTTCATCTCCTGCCGCCCACAGAAAAGGCCTGACCCGGGTGGGAACAGCAGGGCGAGTGGGCTCAGGGACAAAAGCCCGCACAGCCAGGCAGAGACGCGGCGGCGAGCAGCAGTGCCACCGCCTGACAGCATGGTGCTCCCAGCCGGGACTCCTGCGCCGCTGCGGCCCGGCAGCGGGCACAGCCTGGACTGGGCCGTGAATGCTCAGGATCCCAGACGCTGCCTGAGGCTCGCCCTTGCCGTATGAACGGGAACATGAAAGGAGCAGCAATCGGATGGGGTACGGAAATAACCTCCTTTCCTGGGTCTGGGCAGGCAGGACCAGCCTATCGCCTACTGAAACGCCATCTACAAGAAACACAGCGGTTTCCTAACGACACAAATGCCTGGATAAAGGCTAAAGTGGCTGCAAGATTTCAGCGGAACGTGCTGTGGCTGGGACTGAAGATTCCCCCCAACGCACCCAGTGATTAAGGGGTTCTCGCTCAGGGGCCGCTCGTTACACCGACTCGCCAGGTACCCAGGTCCATGCCACGCACAGCGCCATACCTCCGGCACGCTCCAAGTTACAATCCCACCCATCTCTGGGCAACCTTGCACAGCACTGCGACACAGCCCTGCTCACTGCCAGAGTCCGGAAAAAAGGTCCAGGAGGTGTGTGAGAAGGAGCCAACGTTGTCTGGATGTGGTCCCTACTCCTGCCCCTCATCTGTGTTAGCCAGCGCAGACAGTATTTCAGAAGTGTTCAGACAATACACTTACATTTGTCTGCACCATGGGTGGAAGCAGCAGGCTCCACCCGTGCAATACCAGCACCAGAAGCACGGTGGGAGCTGGCTGGAGGCTTGGGCCAGCACTGCAGCACAGCCAGCGAGGAAGAGCGAACGCTGCTGCACTGCCCTGAGCTGGTCTGCCTGCCCGGCACCGCCCAACGCGGTGCGGCCCCGCAGGGACGAGCTGGGGGATGGCCACGCCACACGACGATGTGTGTGCTCTTGGCTTTTTCATTTGCTCACTACTGCACCGCAGTCCGGTACCAGTGCTTTCCCAGCTGGCAGCTCTGCATGTTCAGTCTACGAACTAACAGAAAAGCCGCCTGTGCTTCAGCAACAAAGGGGAAGCTTCAGATTTTCTATGGCCTTCAAGCAACAAGCAAAGAAAAATGGATCTATGAGGATTCATATCCCTAAACGCATCAGCTATAAAATCTTACAGGCTACAGGAGCGTGTGCGTGTTTAGCAGTTTTGTCTCTACAGAGAATTAGGATGCTGGCTGGATCCAAAGAGATACTTCTGTACATCTAAACCCCATTGTAGCTCACCTGGTCTGTGTACACATCTGGTGGTACCATCTTATTAAAGAAGTCTGAGCATACAGCTCCTGCCTGTAGATAATAGTGAAGGGCTGCTGAATACTGATTCGTTGCTGCAGTGGGAAAAGGCAAAATAAGGTCTTAAAAGTAAACACAGCAGTTATTCCTAAGACTCAGATCAATTGTTTATAGAATTACTCAGATACGTATATCTCATAGCTGAATTCTACTGGGAAGGTGACGTGCATATCATTGTTTGAAAAGCACAGACACACAGGAGGCAGTAAAACAGCGACAGGCAGAAAACTACCTAATCAGGAACACTAGCAACACAGGCAAAGTTCTGCCTTTTCAGAATTACTTTTTACTTTTCAGGTATTTGATCTTAAATCCATCAACCTCAGAGTGGAAAAGCAGCTTGTCTTCACTGAACTCAGCATGCAGGTGGTAGTGAAGGAGTTTAGTTGGTGCAAGTTAGAGAGGGCCAGCTGATGCCACCATGCCCATCTCGTGGTTCAGTACCAGTCTTACTCCCAGTAAGTCCTTACTGAACCAACACGAAGACAGTTTTCAGGGGTTCTGTGGTGAGAGCAGTCTGATTGTCCACGCAGCTTCTGAGATACAGACCTGACACATGCCGGGAGTGCTCCAACCACTGCTCTCTCAGGTACCAGCTTCCGAGGCTTCCTACATAAGCATCCTCCTTCTGGGATGTTGTTCCACTTTGTACGAGCAGTAAATACTGCCAGTTTAACACCTCGAATCACTCTCCCGTATCTAAGGTGACAGCCCTAAACACAAGACTAAGACCCCTCACCCCAAGGGTTATAAAGCATCTTCTAGACAAATTTGTCTCCTTCGGAAGCAACAGGCTAGGATTTCTACTACATCTTACAGCACACCACAGACATCCTCCTCCCAGCGCAAAAAAAAAAAAAAGAGATTTGGAAACGTGCGCCTTGCCTCCTGCCATAGCCCAAAGCACCAGCAAGTAGATGGCAGAGGCACAGCACATATCCTGTTTTATTGCCAGAAAAGAACAATCTGGCTTAAATGCTAAATGTCACTAGACTGGTCTCAACAGATAATTTAAGTGGAAGAAATGCCCAGCTACCTTTGAGGACGGCTATGGCCCTGTCCTTCTCCAGCACATACACCAGGTAGTACTGTACTTGTTTGGCAATCTTCTGAAAGTTCATTCTTCAGCACCCACCTCTCTCTACTCACACTCCAAAGCAAGCCCCAGGAACTGACTCTAGATTGGGGAATAATTTAACAAAGCATAGTATCACACAGGCTGGGCAAGGTTTCCCCAGGTAACCGCTGGGTGCATGTCGTGGCGCCCAGAAGCTGCAACACTGTATGTCCCCATTCTGCTGGCTGCTCTCAGCTGAGGAGCAAGGGTAAGTACTGGGAAAGTGGCAGGTGAGGACAGAACAACAGGAAAGAGCTTCCCATCACAACCAATACCAGATCAGGAGTTCATGCTTCCTCATTTACAAATCCCAGATACTTCCTTATATAAAATATAGATCCTCTCTACTCTGCTCACCTTCTGCTCCAGTGAAGCTGATCTCCACATTTAAAAGCAAGCACTATTCACGCAACTTTCCATCCACTTAAGACTCGAATGTTAGGGGTTTGCACAATATACCACTCAAGGACCAACTGCACCCACTAAAAAAAAGTGATGTTAACGATGACACTTAGTGTAAAGTTTCCCTTACCCCAAAAGCAAGTCTGCATGACCCATCAAAAGCTCAGTCCCTCTGTGGGCTTAGACAACCTCCCAAATTCACCTACACAACTGCATGTAAAGATTTTAAACTCATATATCACTTAAGCTTCTTTTCATAAGAGGAAACACAAGGAAGGTCATGTCAAGCAAGTCTCAGAGAAGCAAGGTACCCCTACACACATGCTAAAAATAGACATTGGTTTCACTTACCAAAATAAATATCTGCTTGAATAATTAACCAGAAGTGGTTGTTTGCGTTGATAGTCAATGCATAGCTAACCAGCTCTTTTACTGTAACGGCCACAGCTTCAAAGTCCACTGACTGAAGACTAAAGGAAAAAAGGAAGAAAAATAATTCCTAAATTATTGTTTTGGTTTTTTAAGCAGTAATCTGATTTCACATCTAGTTTAAGTCCAAAGCACCTTGCATTAAGTGTCAAACAAAAATAACTCCAGGAAAGATTTAGCGTTAACTAAGACTACTGTTGCATTGTTTCAATAGAGTAAATCTGACAGAACAAATGCACCCTTCACAGGCTTGGACAAAAAGTCAGACCTTTATCTGCGGTTGACACCACAAAAGGGTGTCGTGTGAGAATATATGTTCTCCATTTCAAGGAGTTTGAAGACAACACCTGAAACCACTACAAGTTTATCACAGCATCTGCATAAATGGCCACAGACAGCAATCTCTGGAAACTTGTGGAACTAGCTTGGAAAGGAAGGCTGGGAATGGTTTGGCATATTGTTTGGGCAGCCCTTCCCAAAGCTCATGTGGAATCTCCATTTTTAAAAACATGGTTTTTCTCACCCTGCTGCTAAATTCTGGTAACCTTGAAAATTACTTTCTTCTGATTAACCTTATAATATACACTGACGCCTACGTCAGTAACTACGAGACTATTTTACCAGACCAATTAAGACAGATTAACCACACTAAGCATTACAAGCGCTCTCTCTCTCTCATGAGAGTCGTCTCTCCCGATGCATACGTGGAATCTAAAACAGAGGCTCTGTGGGGCTAGAACCTCACTAAACTTCATTGGAGAAATACTGTTCAATCCAGCCAGAACAAATCAATACATACCACACGGCACTTAGTATTTTGGCAATTATTCAAACACCCATCAAAAAATATTTGTTATTTTATATTAAAATATTATATAGTTCACATAGTTACATATAACTCAGTAAAGCACGCAGCTAAAAAACCCCTCTGTTTCTACCCGCAGCTCCATCAGGACCATCAAATTAGGAGCAAAACCCTCCACGCAATCAGACCAATCCACCCGCAAACAGAATGGGGGTCAGTGATGCCCTTACATGGCAGAAGTCACGCTAACATATAACAACTAACACACAGTAACTGGAACCAAACCAACTATGTGAACGCATATTTTGAAAATTGTATATTTAATTATCATCTTACTTGGGGATGGATGAGGGCCAGATGGAAATGTGCTCTGCTGCAATATCATTCACAATGTCTTCCTAAGAGGAGAAAGATGGTAAGAGGCATTACAAAGAGAAACATTTCAAGAAAACCAAGTAAGATGTTTATGATATATACTAACCCGAACATTATGAAGCTTGACAAACAGGGACAATATTGTGGTTAAAACCAATGGTTCCTGTAAGGAGAAAAAAAAAAAAAGAAGTATTCCTATGAACTAACAAAACTCCACTTTTTTCGCTAAGCTTTAAAGCTGTGTAAGAAGTTCTGACATCATTATACTTTAACTGCTTGGATATAAACTTTACTTAGGTTTTACACATCTTTATGTTGTTTCTGTGACTACTGCCTAGCCTTAAACTTAAGCTAGGTATACTACAACTTTCTATATATTTACAAACCCACAAGGTATAAAACAATTTCCCTTCCTCTTACTTCTGCTGCTTAGTTACGATGCAAGTAGCAGCTTCCTTCTCCCTCCAAAAGGAATGCTCTGCTTCGTGATAGCTGGAATAAAATGAACTTCACGATAGCTGGAACAAAATATACTCCTAATGTTAACAGATCTCCACTGTCAGAATTCAGGATTTTTTTTTAAAGCTGTTCCACGCTGCTGTATGGCAGGTATAGCAAATTCAGAAGTTCTTCAGACACATAAAACACCTAGCTATCAGATTTTCTGAATTTAACAGGAAGTCCAGAAAAACATTATACCAAAAGAAAGTTCTGGTTGCAAACACATTCTCAAGACCACTATAACTTACCCGAAGCTTTTTGATGAATGACAGCAATTCACTCCTAAATTAGGGACACAAATATCCTTGTAAGTAATTGTCCACAGCAAAGAGTATATTCAAACTTAATACACTGGAAACGAAAGTCAATAAAGCAAAGTCTTTACCCACTGAAGCACTCCTTGACCTCTAAGTTTACAAATGCAAGGTATAAAAGTGAAAACGCTCAAGCAGGTCATTCACTTTTAATACACTCACTGGCAAGTTTTACTTTTACATTTAAAACAGGTTAAATAAGAGGTATCTGTTATTCCATCAAGCTATAAAAGGCATGAAAATCACTTTGTAGTAAGTCAACCGTTGACTGTATAAGTGAAAGCAATTGAACTGTGCTATAATTCTCTAAGCTAGGATTGCAACAATGACCTACAGGCTTACAGAAGAGGGTACACTGTGATCATTTATAATGTACATTGATTTCCTTGTCATGCCACATCAGAAAGTGTCACCATAAAACAATCTAGGCAAGCACAGCCTGTTTGGAAAAGGTTTCACTGCTGCTTTTCCATGATAACAACAGGGTCACTGTCCTTTACTGCTTGAATCAGAGGCGGTCAGAAAATGTTCAGTATCCTAGAGTACACCTGTACTGCTTCCTTTTCCTTGCCAGAGTATACAGCTGGAATCTACACCGAGCACATACCCTCTTCCACCCATCCCACAGCAGCGTAAGCAAAAGCAGCTGGCCTTTAGGCACACATTAACCTGATTAGCTCAAGAAAGGCAAAGAAACAGTCAACAGTTTGACAGAGCCACTTTTTCCAAGTATTTAACGTGGAAAGCTGTTCAATATAATCATACATTCCAGAATTTAACATAATAGGCAACTTATAATCAGGCTTGGACTTAAGAACAGGTTGAAAACACTTACTGAGTGGACAAATCAGAGTCCTGAACCAATCAATCAATCAGCTAAGGCTAAGTCTGGCATAGGTTAGGTAACTGACAGTGAAATTACTCCAGTCAACAATATTTTCTTTCTTTCCCTCTCCCCAGGGGCTCAGCTGAACTAGAATTTCATTTCAAGATTGAATAACATCTAGCTTTAGATTCAGAAACCTAAAGCTAAGTGTAGACACCTATGCTGTGAGCTAGGTGTTTAATAAAAGTAGTTAATTGATGCAGTCAATGGAGTCTGCAGAGCAATTCTATTCAATGTAAAGCAGACACCTCCCGTCAGTCAGCTAAATTGCCCTCTAGGTGCCACTGACTTTATTGGAAGATCTACACTGATTACAACGGGAGCACAGGCATATATGCTTTGGCATCTGTATGTTAACCTGAATCCCATGCGCTCCTTTTCTCTCTCTGAAAGGAAAAGTCAACACATCACCGCTAATACCCAACACCACCAGTGAGCATTCACTCAGTAGAGATCTTTAGCTGCTGCCACCACTCCAGAACAATCCAGACAATTTTTAAATTTTTTAATTGTCTGAAATCCAGACAATTTTTGAAGGGAACATGGGGTCAAATATACAATTCAAACCATCTTTAAAAATAATTTAAGAAAACACACCTGTACATAATGCCCAGTGTAGACTCCCTGTGTTTTATCAAACTCACTCTGCCATCATTCCCCCGTTTGTGCTGGTTGGATACACTGCAGATTTGTACAACGACTTCCCAAAGGTCTTTAGCTGTCCGTCTGCTTTCTTTGGGACCTGGAAGTTCTTTGCATGTAGCAGCCAGCAACTGTCCCAGCTATGCAATGCAAGAGAAAAAAAAATACAGTAACTACAGCTCCTCTGAATATTGACTACAGCAAAGGAATTACTGGCATTTAAAGTGGCTAAGCAAGTGATTTTAAGTTACAAACTACAAAGCAACGTGACTAAACTTTGCAGCAGAGGACACTGATGAGGAACCTGGAAGACATGAATTAAACAACAGAGGATTTTTCCCTTTATTAGTTTCCTTAGGGTATATTTCATTACTACAGGCTCCAGAACACAAGCTTTACACTCTACTTAAATATATTGCATAAAACCTAAAAACTAAAAATACAGTTTTACAAAGACTGGCTCCCTAGAACTCCCTTCACTTTCATATAATAATTAATCTGAACCAGAACTGGCACCCTCTGCTATTCAGAAAAGGCTGAACTTCAAAATGGAAATTAGGAAATACCACAGGTAAGCAGAGAAGGCCAAAAATTAATCTGTCCTGTAATATGATCTGCATTCAGCTTCATTGCCTGACTTTGAAGTAGAAACATTGCTGTAAAACCATTTTGAAAGTAAAGTTTCAAAAAAGGCGGTGCTTGAATGTCTCCAGAAATTCAGCACTGGTGTTGGGTTCAGAAATGGAACCATTACAGCGCACCTGGAAAACAAGTGTCTTAGGAACAGAAGAACAACCAGACAACAAGCCTGAGATCTGTAGACTTCTCATACCTCCTACGTGAATCTAGGCGGAGTTCCAGCTGAGAGGAAAGTCCTTTATGGAAGTGCTACAGGTTCCAATCAGCTTATGGATCACAACCACACGTGCCTGATGCTTATGGAACCAACCTCAGTTGGCAGCCAACAAGGGCTAAGATGCAGTTTGTTTCATCTGTTCTTGCAGCACAGCCTCCATGTCTTTTTGTCAACCGTCAAATACACGTATTGCTTAGCCCTACTGTCTTCTATACCAGACTGCATTCATTATAGTCACAAAACCCGACACTCTTGAGACAGAAAAAGTCAATTATAGCCTGACAAGGCTTTGAGACTGAGCACTCATTACCTTCACATAAGGATTAGTTTGAACCAGAGGTAATGGAACTTGCATGGTCAAATACTCATTCTCACGCCAGTTTAACAGGAAGGCAACGCATTCTTCAGCTATAACTTGTCGAAGAGGAATATCTGGAAGAAAAGGGGTTCTTTGCTTAACTTTTTTTTTTTGAGAAAACACAGCATTATATGAAAACAAGCAAAACACATTCCCTCTAATTACCCATGTTCCATATCTATCACAGAAAAACATGATGCTTAGCCCTACAAGAGACTTCACCTCTGAAAAATCAGGAGCAACAACAGCTTCCTCCAATCACAACAGTACTATGTTACTACCTCAGTATGAAGCCATGTGGACTGCTTTAACAACTAGCAAAACTTTTCAGGTGAAAATGCAGACATGTTTACCCTATTCAAGTCCTTTAAGTGGCACTAAACAGAAACTGTCAGTGTTTAGGAATACATAGGCATCATGAAGTTGCTGTTTCCAGCTTCTAAAAACTAACCAAGCTTCTAAAGACTCACTGAAACCAGTGTCAAACTTCACTATTGTTTTTCCGATTATACACCTAAATGGCAGATGTACAAGACAAAGTTTGCTTTTTTTCCTTTCACTAAAGCTTTGTGCTTTACAGTGTGCCAGGGAAGACAGCAATGTACTTACCAGGTACTCTCATTTCCAAATATCCTCGGACTCTGCTTATAAGATCAGAAGGAGGACGTTCTCCAGAAACACCAGCTCCAGCTTCATGAGTGTAAATGTCCAAAAGTAGCATTTCATTCAGCATGACTTGACGGAGTTTTGGAGAAAACTCTGTCACGAGCTCCAAGCAAGCAGCAAAAAGCTGTTTTGCATGGACAAAATCCTGCAATAAAGAGGTTCCTGTAATTAATGGTTCCTAATGGATTCATAAGGGAAAAGACTAGGAGTTAAAGTGCTGGTTCAGCTCTATCCTGGCTGAACCAGCCTCAGCATCCATTGTCATTAGCATCGCTCAAGCATCTCACAATTACTATTTACATTTTCGAGTCCGTTGGACTTGCTGTTAAGCTTAACAGTTCCAACAGTTCCAGATTGTTCAGACAGAAGAAGAAGTTTAAGCAAAAACATACCAGAAATAACTACTGGCATATTAGGTACAGTTCAGTTTTACCTTCTGGTTTAGCAAACTACAGTATTGTCAATTACAAGGCAAAACAGCATTCCAGTAAATACCTTATGTGAAACAGCCAAAAGAACAGCGTTTCATATCAGTAAGTCAAATCACCACTGGCTTTAGATGCAACATGATTTAGTACATCATAATCAAAACTTCGTATGAATGAAATTACCTCCAGGCCCAACTCACTGGAAAGCCATTGTCTTTGTTCTACTGATGGAACTTTGTGAGACAGAAATATTTAACCATTATATGACACACAGAGCTTGTTACTACATCTCCCTCACCTCCCAATTTTTCAATTCTTCTCAAAAAGGGATTTCTGTATTTTCAGTGTTGTTAAAACTCAATTGTCCAAACTAACTCACCAGTAACTTCAGACAGCTTGCTCACCTTAATTGCACAGCAGTGTAATCCCTTTGCCATAAGGATGTAGACCAAATCCCTAGTCAGATTGTCTTTGATTCCTAAAATAACATTGCCGTAAACATTTGGTACTTCCCACTGGGAGAGAAATACATAGGACATTTGCACAGAAACAGGTTTTAGAATTCACATCACTGCTTAAAACATTAAAAACAAAACTCAAATATTGAAAATGATTGACATCTAAGTGCCAACTTTTTCATTTTTACATCTACAGAAGTAACATATGGCTCATATAGAAGTACAATAAAAATGCCTAGCTACCCTACTTTGTTCATACTCTGAATATGCAATAATTGGGAGGGGAAAAAAAAACAAAACCAAAAAAAGACAAGAAATCCTTATTTAGCAAAAAAAAAAAAAAAAAAAAAATCGGTTCTTCTCTCCTGCTCCCAGCTTTTAATGATAGGAATTTAAATGAAAATAATATTGCTGACTAGTGAGAACACTGAAAGCAAAAGCTACAGAAATTTGTTTTCTCACAAGGAAAGCTTGTGATACAGTAAGTAATTCCTTAAAACAAAGCTTATACATTTTGTTGTAATACTTTCATAGACAATGTGAGTTTAGATAGGTGTCATTCTTATAAAACCAGCATTATGCAGAGAGAGGGGAAGAAGAAAATCACATTGAGGGTCTAAGACAAAATGTTTACTGTTCACTGCAGTATGATACCTAACCGGTCCTTGAATCACACTCTCTTATGACCACATGAAATAAATTACCTTATTTGAAACTGTCCAGAATTGGCGTTCTGAAGTCATACCATGCAACTCAATTAAGATCTGGCGAATCCTCCAAGGATCTACAGACAATATGAGCTGGTGTTCAAGCTGGCCAATATTGACACTTGCTGAAGCTAGAAGAAAAGCAATCAGGTCTCCAGCACATTCCTTCTTAATGTAGATGCTTACATTTCTTTAGTATATAACATTTTAAACATAACACAGTAAGAACAGCAGAAACATCAATGCTTTTGTAGGTCCCGTACATCCTTTTGTGCCCTTCCACAAGCACCTTGTGCTAGCCTCCCAGCTCCCCTGACCTAAAGGGCTGCTTGCAAATGACCCTTTTCTCACACCAGCAGCTCTGAGTATTCCCTTACCCTTGCTACAGTGAAGCAATAGGTTCAAGATCTGCACACAAAAAAAAAGTTCCTATACTGCCTTAGTGAAAATATGCATTTTCACAACTGGCTTAAGTCAATGCAAGGCTGTGTTAGAGCTGAAAAAATAAGTTCTTTCCAGCTCCAATCACCATCTGGCACCTCTTATATTAGCTTTGACTTGTGCAGCTACACAGCCAACTATATCTGGGAAATGGACTGGCCGAAAAGATCCAGGTTTTACTTTGGTAGGTTTAAAACTTCATCCAGCTGGTACTCCTGGTCCAGCTCCCCACACAGTCACACAAGCGTTAGTGCTGGTGTAAGTCCAGAGGCAGGGCGCCCTTTCTGGGAACAGCTGCCACAGCCAGATTTGGTTCAAACCAACGGCCACACCTCTCTTCCACTTGGTCAGCTAGGACACATTCATTCGAGCTTATCTATTATGCTCAGTTGAGATGCAAGCAAAATACCAGCAAATAACAGCCACCTTCAAAGCAGCAGGACATTCACCAACTAAAAATGGGAAGTATTCTCTCCAAAAAGGGCCACAAAAATGATCAGAGGGATGGAACACCTCTGCTATGAGGAAAGGCTGAAAGAGCTGGGGTTGTTCAGCCTGGAGAAGAGAAGGCTGTGGAATGACCCTATTGCAGCCTTTCAGTACTTAAAGGGGGCTTATAAGAAAGATGGGGACAGAGTTTTCAGCAGCGCCTGTAGCAATAGGACAAGGGGTAACGGTTTTAAACTAAAAGAGGATAAGTTCAGACTAGATAAAAGGAAGACATTTTTTACAACGAGGGTGGTGAAACACTGGAACAGGTTGCCCAGAGAGGTGGTAGATGCCTCATCCTTGGAAACATTCAAGGACAGGCTGAATGGAGCTCTGAGCAACCTGATCTAGTTGTAGGTGTCCCTGCCCATTGCAGGGGGGTTGGACTAGATGACCTTTAAAGATTCCTTCCATCCCAAAGCATTCTATGATTCTGTGATAAAAACATTCTTTCTAAACTTTTTCCGAGAACAGACCTGCACATAGTAACCTCAAGCATCAAAACAGGTAACTGCCTGGATATACATTAATGTAAATGCTGTGAAAATTACCTGGGATATCATAAAAAGAAGTCACAGGTTTTGTGCACAGGTTGATTCGAGGAGATCTCTTCCGCATTTGATCAATGAGCAGCTTCCGTTCATCATCTTTCAGCAGTTTTATGAACAGCTCATGAGACGAAATCATGAAGACAAGCTGAAGATCTTCCAAACCCAAACACAAGTTTCTAAACAAATAAGAGAGTTAATACATGAGCAGGAAGAAGCTGCTTTTTCCAGTTATAAGTTCTCAAAACATTTATTGTGCTGTATTACATTGCTTTCAAAATGTAAATTCATGTTATCTTAATTAGTTAACATACTTGAGAAATGCTGCCATTTTTCTCTTCAACGCTTCAGAAGCATTTTCCAAGTTTATTGATCTTGAACAAACCTGGGAAAGAAAGCAGTAAATAATTAAGCAGCGCCTTAGAACTCTTAAAATATTTAGTTACAGACAGCGTTACTGCCCCGTTTTCTGACTCACAATTAGTATCAGGCAGTAACCCTCTCTCTCAGGGGAGGCAACAAAGTTATCTGATAAACACTGTAGCCATCACAGACGCATCAGTTTTTTTCAACCTGTACACAAGAGAGGCTGTTTCAGACAACTTATCTTCCCTCAGACACAATTCACATTCCTTTTTCCTATTTCTCTGATATTCAGGTGTGCTGACGCCGAGTCAGCCTCACAAGATCATTAAGTACATAACAAAGTCCTTTTACATGAGTTTAAAAATGAACCAACATTTTTAAGTGCAAAAACATAAGACTCACTAGGACTAACAGGTTTAAAAAAAACCCAGTAGTTGAAAGATTACTAGATAGTTGAATTTAATTGCCAGCTTGCAAGAAACAGTATTTTTTCTGAGAAATATGTTTAAGTCCTAATATGAGCAGTTGATGGAACAGCTTTTGCTTGCTCTGAAGTACATAGTACTGTCAGTCAATTTTTGCCACATGCTTGAAGAGACAAGCAAAAGACAAGGCTCAAATTAAGTAAAGAAGGTATGAAAGTAACAGCAAAGCAGCAAAAGGAGCAAGTTCAGTTTGAACAATAATAGTTTCCTAAAAAGCTTCACTGAGGGCAACAGTTTAAGTCTCACACATACAGTAACTCAGGATCATTTCATGACATGTAAACTTTCACAACAAAGCTGGTAAGCGAAAGTGGTCCTCTTCAACAGATACTTCTTTTTCTAATATCTCTTTCTGTCTTGGAGAATTTGTTTCTTTGTTCCTTGAAAACAAATGTTCAACAATATCTCTATATAATTTAATGATGTCAGGAATCACAGCAATTTCAAATCCAAGCTGAAGCAACAGCTCAACATTGGGTCCTCCCCAACAGTTGGAAACAGAGCTATGAAGATAGATGCAAGACTGACCACATTGCAATTAGTACAATTATACTCTAAGAAGTTTATTAAAGTTTGAGAAGTTACCTTACAAAGTATTTTTCTCTGCTTCAGAAATTTGAGCATTACTTGCAACAATAATACAGTTATATGGGAAAAGAGATATCTCATTTCCCCTTCTAATTTCAGATAATTTCTTACCTCAAGGAGGAAGTCTATTTTCTCTTTGCTGGGTTTCAGGAACAGTTGACAAAACTGAATATCAATTGTTCGACCCTGCAATACATCGCAGACTGTGTTGCACACGCAGACTTTGAAACAAACTTCATCCAGAGCATCATTCCTGCAAGAACACAAAACCAAAGATCACAGAACTTCTCTGACAAACACAGAGTTGGTATCACAGCAAAGCTCCAGCTGCCAGATCCCAAGACAAGTTGGGAGCACATGCCTCCGTCCAAGACTGCATTCTGAAAAACTTTACTTGGGATCTTCTTAAGCTTACTCAGGATCTCACTTTTTTTAAAAGAAAATTCCCACGCTGCCCAGAGCTCTGTTTCACATGCAGACTTCATTATTGCGTCAGCCTGAGCACCACTGGAACTCCAACTAGAGTTGTGTCAGCACAACTGACACAAAGGTGCATTGCTTCTTGGCACGCATACCCTGAGCATGGCTGACAGCCCAAAAGACTTCAGGAGTATTATGCACCTCAGAATACATAATCATTGGACAAAAATCAAAACAAATAACCAGAAACTATGGCTTCCTTCTCTTAATCCTTCTCTGTGTGCCTCAACTAGATTGCAAAGTCATGCTCCTCCATCCTTCTCTATCTAGTGCTCATCACTGAAGGCACTCCGTATCAGCCATATCAGAGATGAAAACACCCCTACCCAGTGCTAAGCTACAGCCTCTAAGATTTTCTTCTAAGAGATGTTTATTTGACTCCTCTCTCGCTGAAGTGAAAGCTAAATTCAGTAACTACTAAGCTCTTACACAAGAGGCTGTCACCATTGATTCTTCCTTTTCCTCACACACGTGTTTGTAAAACTGAGCTTCTCTCACTTTTTCAACTGAAATACTTGTAGGTACCTTCCCTTCAGAGAAAAATTATCATCATGATTATACGGAGATACTTTCCATAGAGCCCTGATTCAAGTGCTTACGTTCCACAGAAGGTTGAATTTTGGATGTGACCATGTGCTCAGCATTTCTCAGTTGGGAGCCATCCACAAACTGCTCTTGTAATGTGCCTAATTCTCGCTACTTATTATAAATTTTTATAAATGTAGCATACTAATCCTTCAGCCCTGGGCTAGTTCAGCAGTACGCAAAGCTCATAATCACAAATAACTACACCGCCAGTGTTCCCAATGAAGTACACTTCTCCTGCAATATTACTGCTTAGCTTATTAATAATACTTAATTATTACTGGTTAGCCTGACCAGCTTTGACTTCAAGTTTTAGGAGACCTCTAAAGAGGCATCAACTTAGTTAGAAATTTTATATATACAAACACACACATATATATCATCAATTATGAGTTTTACCACTTTACTGATTTTTTTTTAATTCACGTAAGTATTAATACTCATTAAATTTTTTCTCCTATATGGCCACAGTGAGATACATCACAACATAGCTCCTTAGTTGGAAGATGTAGTTTAGACTACTGCTAACAGAAATAAAGGCTGAAGTTTCCTGGATGCAAGTAATTTGTTGTTAGAAGATTCTGTATACTTTCCATGAAAAACATAAAACTCATGAAAACTGCTTTTCATCATCACCAAACAGATTACTATTTAACATCTCACCCTTGTTGAGCTTTTTGGAAGAGTTCTCTCAGCACTGATTGCCTGAACTGAACAGGTAAACTGAGGGTTACATTATCTTCAAGAAATATCTTCACTAAGTCCTATAACACAAACACAGACTAGTCAATGGATAATGCAAAAGATACAGATTAAGTAGGTCTTTTATCTGGAAAAAATGATCAAACTAACAGAAGCAGCTTGCACCCATACGTAATACTAAAATTCGTTAAACAACAAGAAAGGGACCAAACAACAAAAAAGTTCTCTAGCATCAGAGCATCAAAGAAAAAAACCAAACTTGCACATCTCAGCAGCAACATTCCCTGAAACCCAAAGAATTAGATTCTACCTGAAAATTCCATACATCAGCTAGTAGGAATTATTTACGTTGTATGGAATCCAAGATATTTTAATCTAACACATATCATTCCTATATATGTGTGTTCTACAACAGAATGTTAATGGTTAACTGGAACACTTAAATTTATTAAAATTCCTATCAGTTCAGGTGGAATCATCCACATAGAATGACAAAAAAACCCCTCAAATATATGTGGGTTAAGTACCCGACCTGATAGTTGCCAGATTTCATACAGCTATGGATTTGACTATAAGGAGTTGCCTGTTGAGATGCATCATCAGAAGATGAGGTAAGAACTCCACAAGCCTGACAGTACCCAGCTAACCGTTCTTCATCAATGGTAAAATGAAGTGATGATGAACCATTCTGAAAAGTAAGAGTTAATCAAATCTTAGTGGCCAAAATATTATGAAACATGAGGTTAATTCAGAAACAGAGACTCACAATTTCCCCAAGTAATAGCAAAACAACAAAAGAATGTGCGCATACACGCTTTTTTTTTTTTTTTAAATAGCATACTTCTGTATGTGCTCTTTACAGTGTAGACCATGTGTTGTCTATTTAAATAGAGTTTTGCAGTTTTAGGAATATAAATATGAAGCAAAATAAAAAGGAAACATACCTTAGCTGTAAATTAAAGCGTTGCATTTTTTAAAAAGGTCAGAACATAATCTGATTTCCAATGGAAAGTTAGATAAAAAAAGAATAGGAAGTGCTGTATGGTTACCTTCCTCAAAAACACATCACCACAATCAAAATACCACAACGAACACAGAATGTACTGTTCAGTTGAGTTATATTAACACTGAAGATGTTATTTTTGCATTTCTTGCATCAATACAATTTGTGTAAGAGAATATTCATTACAAAATGCAGAACAAAGCAGCAATACATTGCAGCTGATTAATATAACTTCAAACAAGGCACAATGTGAAAAAACAAAAATTGCTGTCAAAATCCCACGAAGTTTCTTTACAAATCATGTGTACCATTAACAGTTATTAAATTGCTAAAGAACGATGCAATAATTTAGACAAGTTTTTTTTTTTCAGAAGAGTTGAACATACATGCTAATAAAACACTTATTACCTTTGCAATCAACTCCTTTGTTCTGAAAAACTTTTCTTTAGCATTTTCATGAACAGCTGCATTTGTAGATCCTTGTTGAAAATAGATTGCACCCAAATCATAGCAAACCTGCAAACAGCATTGATATAAAACACATTATCTTGGAAACTTATATAACATTAAGTCAAGATTAAGTATTTCAGCTCAAACCTCACAAGTACTTTAAACTATTCCTAGTTTTATCTAATGTACTGACATACACCACACACCTTTCCCCACATACTTCAATTGTTTCCTGTTTAACTGCGACCTCAGTATGAGTAATTCTGCACAAGCATTACAAAATTACAGAACGATTTCCATGTAATCATTAAGAACAATGCAATCAGCTGTCCTTGCCATATACTGGTTTACTCCAAAGGAGGGGGAAGCAACTATATTTACAGTGTTGAAAAAAGTTCTAATCATGTAAAAATGAAGTCAGTATCTCATTGCATTAAAAAAAAAAGAACAAAGGAAATATTAATAGAAAAATAGTGCAATTTATCTCAAAAATATTACTTAACACTTTGTCTAAAGAAATAGATAAAAATTGAAAGCTTTAGTATGGAATGTAAGGTACCTGGCACTGTATCTCCTCTGCACTGATTTTCAGTCCAGCTGTGGAACTCTCTGTTTCTCCATTCACCATACCAGGCTCCAGGGCTAATAAATCCAGAGTTCTTATAGTGTGGACATAAAGATCTTTGTTTAATTTAAGTGCTCCTTCTAGGACCAGGATGGAGTCAGCAGCCTGCTCTTTCAACTGCAATAGTTCAAATGCATTGAAAAAATTAACCTCTTGGTTTTGAGTTTAGCTCTGGATTTAAATTAATACTAGAAATGTAACAGTACAGTAAAAGAATAGTAAAAAAAAAAAATTGTTCTTATACACCTGTCTTATTGCTATGTAGAATCTGCTCCTGTATTTCTTGTACAATAAGAAATTTGTGACTTCTACTTCAGTTTCAGGTACTCAGAGAAACAGGATCAAACCCTTACTTCCACTTGAAACAAAACATTTTTCTGTTTCACCTACACCTTTTTGTCCATTTCTGAAGCATTAAGTCACGCAAATTTTAAGGTGTTATTTCACAGCTGAAAGAAAACCAGCTCCTATGTGAACATCAAGATTTTTTAAAAAAAATTGATGAATTGGTAAAACAGTTAAACATCATTCATGCTCACCTATTTGAAAAAATATGAAAAAGTAAAAAATTGTAGAAAATGTATAATACAAATTATTTAACTGATTCCAAGTAGTACAAGGGTAGGAAAATGAGCTAGGCTACTTATGGAAGTAGAGGGTTTGTTCTTCTGCTTTCTTGCATCTCTCAAAGGGAAACACTTTAGGCACAACTAGCATCCTGTTGAAAGCTACATACAGAAAACACGCAGGTACTAAATCCTTTTTAAAAAACCATTTTAAGTGTTGAATTTTGCTGCCATATGATTTTGCAGCTCAAGCATGGTATTGTCTTAATTACTTATCACACACCGATTTTTGTAGAGGCTTGCTCGACTCATATGGCTCCAAGGATGGGCTGATGAAACAATACTTCAATCACACAAAACAAATCCCATACCATATGCGTGCAGAGACAACATCCAAAACACACAGAGCGGAACTGTGTAGCAAATACTAAAAGTGGCAAATATAATATAAATGTACTGAATCCAACAAAACTGCGATGCAATTGCTTGTTTCTTGTCCATTCATACTTACATGTAAATTCAAGTAAATATAAGAGGGGAAAAAAGTCTCACCACTTTCAAAATATTTTCAGTTAGTTCCTTTTCTTGCTGCATCTGATTCATCCTGGAAAACACAGAGAAGACGTCAAAATCTCAATTATAAAGCAAACCTGCATGTTATTTTACTTCATGTTCTAGACCGCAACAATTAATTCCTAGTAAGTTTTCCTTAATTACATTGTAAACATCATTATGCAGGACTGCTGACTGTTCTTATCTATCTATATCTGAAATACAGAATTATATAGCGAAAAGATAGTTTTGGATGAGAACGTGGTTCAATAAAATGGAAGTTACAAAGTTTCCATTGCTTTTTTTCTTTAAAAATCAGGTTGTTAATATTAGCAAAACTATCACGAAGAAATCAGCTTCCACAGCCTCAAGTCTCTTGAAGCTTCACTATTTAATTCTCGAGCATGTGCCAGGGGCAGAAGTGTGTTCATGTGCTTATGTAAAAATTACAAGTATTTTTAATTATTTCCCCACACAGAATTTTTTGATTCAGGATCAGACTCTGACACATATAGGACAATATGAGATTTATAGTAAAATGAGTAGTAGTAGTGGTATTTTTAATCAACATACTTAACAGACTCTCTCAAACAAGTATGGCCTAATGCTAGAGTATAAAATTAACATAAAACACATGAAAAATACCACTGAGATACTCCTAACTTTATTGGAATTTTATAACATAAAAGTCAATGCCCAGGACAGGTAACTAAAGCCACACAACTTCTAGAATTCAAAATGAATACTGACTTTCAATTACAATTTATTGCCTAATGAAGCAAATGAAAAGACTTCATTTTGCAGGTTATCATACATAACGTGGCAAATTTCTATAATAAAACTGTATTAAGCAAGATATGCGAAGTTAAAACAGGATGCAAGAAATGTACTGTGTTTAAACTAGAGAATAAGCATTCTGCCCAGGTGAATTGCCATCTCCCTTTCTCACATGACTTTTTCATGCCTCTATGAAGTCACAGAGATTATAATATATTAAAAGAGTGGAACAACAGACAAGTACATATACGTATCAAATATGTCTGACAGGAAAATAAGAATATACTTGAAATAAATGCAAGTTTTCCGGGCTATAACTAGCCATTTTAGGCAACTGTATGTTATTAACATGAGTTAATCCAATCAGAAATTAAATTTCTGATTACAAAATACACACAAAGTCCAAATGAATTATACCTGTAACTTACACATTTAACTGAGGTGGACCAGGTTTCACTTGCTTTACAGGAAAACTGCTTTGAACGATGGTCCTTATGGCCCTACATAGGGGAGAAAATTAAGCAAAGAATGGTATTAGCCTCAGAAGTGTAGTAAGTAGATTACATGCCTCTTGAAAATATCAGTCTATCATTTCAGATACGTTATACCTTAGAATAAATCCTCCACTCAAGAGCACATCTAGTACTTAAGAAATGTTCTTATGTCCATACAAAGCTGAAAGACAGCAAGATTTTTATCTTTATAAGGTGACAGTTCAAACCACTACCTTGATTATTTTTTTAGGGAACAAAACCAGCTGTAGAACAGCTTTTCAGACTCAGCTCCTCACTGTAACCTACCCACAGACCACAAAATTATTATTACTTTGAGATTCTGTCTCCTTCTATGTACAAGTATATAGATAGAAAAAAACCATTGTTTTGTTCTATCATGATTTTAAGACTATTGCCTTAAAGTAGTTTACCATCTGTTGTAGAGTAGTATTGCCATTGCAGTGGTTGGGGGTAAGCTGGACAGGTCGACATCCACATGTTTAGTTCCTGGGGGAACTTTGCTGATACACAGAAGTTCATTCAGTAGCATGTTCAGTACAGGAACAGACAAGCTATTTAAAAAAAAAAAAAAAAAAAAGAGAATCAGATACTTCATACAGTAATCCTACTCCTGTAATGTTTAAATAATATACACTACTATTCAGTACTATATTATTGCTTAACATCCCATGGAAGTAAGAGTAGTATGTTTATTTAGCATAATGAAATGCTCTGTATCAGATGGCATTCTAGATCAGGTATATAAAGCAGTTACCAGTACGAGCAGCGTAAGTTAAGCCAATGTGGAAGGTTGCCCTGACAGCTGAACTACTACTACGCACTGCCGCATTAGTCCACACAGACACATCCCCAGAATAATCCAGTCACCTATAACAGTAAGAACTAATAAGAAATTATTTTCAAAGAACTCCCAGATCATACTTCCAGAAGGTAAACAACCACATTTCCATTGCAAATGGAATTTCACTCATGTAAAGGGAACATTTCTCTGTTCTATTATGGCTTATCTCCCTTTCTGCAGCATCCACTAGCAAACAGTGAAGTCAAGACTAGGTACTGGAATAGAACACTGTAGAGCATTGCAAGCTGTATTATGTAAAATATACATTAGCTGGGACAGAACTTTCCTCGATAAAACGAGAAGGCATGCAGGCTGGACTGCATCACTCCAAGCTTTTGAGGTATAATTTAACACAACTAAAACACTATTACTGATTTAGACATTATTTGAAATTAGAAGTGATCAGCTACTGCCAAAGTACTTTTGATTCTGTGAAAAATTTGCATTCTTTGCAACCAGCATTGAAAACAACCAGGGCAACTACACTTTTAGCAGCTAAAGCCAGAATTCCTGTTTAACAAATTTTAGAGCCTGTGTAATATCAGACTCCAGCTCTGTTATCAAGCTATCACTTTAAACTAACAAATGCTGGTTTTGCTATGTGAGGTCCAGGAATCTTGTTTTCATTGGCAAGAGTAGAACATCATTCAACTGTTTATAAAGGCAGAAGTTTTAGAAAAAAGCTGGCCTCAAGCTGTTATTTTATTCCTTTTTAACTACCATGACTAAACCTTTGGGTATAATCAGTTAAAAAACAAAAGCATGTTTCTTAATTAAGAACAATCTTAGGCTTCATGAGCTAACAGAACAAGAACTCTAACTACTATATAGAAATGCTAAATTAGTAGTTGAAATTACTTCAGATTCGTTCTCAAAAAACCCACCACAGATGGACAAAACAATCCCAGAATCAGCCCAAAACTGTCACACAGTATGGCTGATTTTTGAATCAGGATTATACCTGCATTTTTAGAGGTAAAGGTACTAACTGACAGAAAATACACCATGAATAAATGTCGGTATAAATTCCTCCTGTAAGAAGGGAAACAGCCATAAAAAAAGCGCCTTCTTGTATACATTTACATACGTGTGCTTTCAAAGCTAAAGTATATATTAAAAAAAACCCTATTGTATACCAGATACTTTTGTCCATATAATATTTTCACAACTAACCACAATAAAGGTTTCTGTTCCTTCTCTGAAGTTGTGCAGATTCTTGCAAAGGTACTTTGGCAAGCGGTAATCCTGCCGCACAATACTTCACCAAGGCAGATAAATATGACATAGCTTAACAGATGACAAAAATATTATTTGTAGAGAACTTCATAGGTAAAAAAGAACATCTCATTCCAAGCCTTTTTACTACTCATTATAGCACATTATAAAGAAAAAAAAAAACCCACAACAGAAATAGTATAATACAAATAAGAAATACAAATAAAAGTATATAGGAAGAAACAAGCCCTACCAGTAATCTGAAGGAATATACTTTTTTCAAAATACTTCTGAAATTAAAAAATTTCTATATAACATCATAAAGACCATATGATTTTCAGATCAACTCAAGAGAAACAAAACAATGTAACATGACTTTTTTTTTTTTTGTAAAGAAACTTTAACACACTCAGAGTCAATGTAACTTTTACCTAATGAAGACCTTTCTTTTTCCAAGGTGTCTGCAAGCCAAATGTTTTTGTCAATGATCTGGATGAGGGGATTGAGTGCACCCTCAGTAAGTTTGCAGATGACACCAAGTTGGGTGGGAGTGTCGATCTGCTGGAGGGTAGGAAGGCCCTGCAGAGGGACCTGGACAGGCTGGATTGTTGGGCCAGGGCCAACTGTATGAGGTTCAACAAGGCTCAGCGTCGGGTCCTGCACTTGGGTCACAACAACCCCAGGCAACGCTACAGGCTTGGGGAGGAGTGGCTGGAGAGCTGCCTGGCTGAAAAGGACCTGGGGGTGTTGGTTGACAGCCACCTAAACATGAGCCATCAGTGTGCCCAGGGGCCAAGAAGGCCAATGGCATCCTGGCTTGTATCAGGAATAGTGTGGCCAGCAGGACAAGGGAGGTGATGGTGCCCCTGTACTGGGCACTGGTGAGGCCACACCTCGAATACTGTGTTCAGTTTTGGGCCCCTCACTTCAAGAAGGACATTGAGGTGCTGGAGTGTGTCCAAAGAAGGGCAACAAAGCTGGTGAAGGGTCTGAAGCACAAGTCTTGTGAGCAGTGGCTGAGGGAGCTGGGGTTGTTTAGTTTGGAGAAGAGGAGGCTGAGGGGAGACCTTATCACTCTCTACAACTACCTGAAAGGAGGTTGTAGCAAGGTGGGGGCTGGTCTCTTCTCCCAGGTAACAAGTGATAGGACAAGAGGAAACGGCCTCAAGTTGCGCCAGGGCAGGCTTAGGTTGGATATTGGGCAAAAATTTCTTCACCAAAAGGGTAGTCAGGCATTGGAACAGGCTGCCCAGGGAAGTGGTTGAGTCCCCATCCCTGGAGGTATTTAAAAGACAGGTAGACATGGTGCTTAGGGACATGGTTTAGTGGTGGACTTGGCAGTGATAGGTTAACGGCTGGACTCGATGATCTGAAGGGTCTTTTCCAACTTAAATTCTTCTATGATTCTATGCAAGTTACAACTAGGGCAAGTATTGCCCCACTAAGATTTTACACTTCTGAAGTGCAGCTCCCTAATGTGCTAAGCATTGCCAGAGTAAAGATGTTCTCAACTGTTCTGTCTCATCAGACCATTCAGCAGCTGAAATTATTTGGGTTAAAAAAATTCAAAGAAAAATGCAAAGGTGGATTTTGTCCGTTTCAACCACAGTCAGTTCAGTGATCTAGTTCACAGATATATGGAGTGCTTTACATCAACAAAACTGGAGCAAGACCTCCAACTTCAACCATGTCAGAGTGGGGAACTTAAGCTAGTTTTGTCACTGAAGAAAACATAACCTAAAATTCATCTTTATCCAGTTTATATGTGCATATCTCAATGCCTAAGACCCACTATTCTTCCTCTCTAAATAATAAACAGCATTGAGCTGCTCACAGACATTGCCTTTATCAAAACCCTTTTCTAACTCACAGACGAAATGGAACTTGATTTCAGCTGTCACACCCAAGACTCTTCTTAATGTAAGGAAGATACTGTCAGAAAACGGAGCAAGACAGATTTCCATTTGTTAAAATAAAGACCTCAAGCCGCTTCAGTTTAGTAATTTCAGCATGAAGATGTACAGACTATACCTTTTCTCTAATACATCCAAATCCCACTTCAGATGAGCAGCAACTTTAAGAGCAAGAAGTTTTAAAATGCGGTTTCTTTTGTTATCAGGTGGTGGTTGGACTTGGTTCTGTTCATTCACTGATGGTTTTGAAGCTTGTTCCAAGAACTGGACAATCAGCTGTACAGGTGGCGGATCTGCAAAAAACACAGCCACTCTTCAAATTCTTTGTAAGCCCAGAAATTAATTTCTTGTTGCAGCTATGAATAGGGATCTTATCTCCTTGTCATTTATACAGCTGACATTGTCACCTGGCAGATTCTAATCCCAAAGGGTATCTTGCTTATGCTGGCTCAAATCAGACTATTAACATATCTTTGTTTAACCTTCAAGTTTACTTAACTGTGGTAACCACACTCTCATACTTTTATTTATTTTCAATATTTTGTATTGATTATATATCAGTACTTGCATCTATAGAAAATAAATGTTGCTTATTGAAATCACAAGTTAGCTGTTGTAAAAATATATACCTACTTGTAACTCTCCTCTGTTTTTTAAAATGTATTTACAAGCAACTGCTGGTACTTTTGAATACATTTAGAAGATACCTTCAGACTGATTAAAAAAAAAAAAAGCCCCCAAATCTCTCCCTTACAATAAGATATTCTCACCAGTACCTCTGAGCTGTTTTGAAAAACTGAAGACAAATCATAACTATTATATTCTCACTGAACTTTGCGAAACATAAAACTAGTAATAATAATTATTTTAAATTGCAAAATAGCAGTGTAGGATCTAAGCATAAAGATGTAGCCTGACTATGCTTAAATTTACTTTTTGTAGAGGCAATACTGTCCCAGGTTTTCCTGTTACGTCCACCTGCTTGTAGTATTCAGGTACTGAAAAAGACGATTCCCACTTATGATCATCAAAAGATCAGCTACTTTTAAATACGGTCACTTTCTTACAATACATCAGACTAGGTTTCTATTCATGCCACGTCTAAGCAGATAGAGCAATTTCAGCGCTGAACCTTTAGGAAGGCTCTAGTTCCTGGCGGTAGCAAGACTTAGTGGGAGAAAACCGACTGCAAATTGTAATGATTTTTACAAAACAGCACTTCACATTGTAAAAATAAAGAACTTGCAACATTTCCACAAACAAAACTCACATACGCGAAAGGAAAAGTCAACTACCACACAGGAAAGGTGGAGAAATGAAGTTATTAAATAGGAAAGTTAATGTAAAACGAGTAAAACACGGCCTTGTTCGCGGTCACTACCGCTGCAGAGCCGCGGCTGCACGCCCGCTGGGCCCGCCGCCCCCCCTCACTCTCTGCGCCGGGCCTTCCCCGCAGCGCAGCCGCCAGGAGCCCCCCGGCAGCGGGGCCCCCGCGCCGCCACCCCACGACGCCTCCGCGCCCAAGCCTGCCCTCGGCCGGGGGCTTTTTGCCACCGCGTTACCAGCGCCGGGGCGAAGCCAGAGGCGAGGGAGTGAGCGAGGGAGAGGAGAGGGAGGCGGCGCCCGTGCGCGGCCGGCAGCGCCAGCAGCAGGCCCCGGGCAGGCGGAGGCAGCGGCCGAGCCACAGGCCGCAGCGGCGAGAGAAGGGCCCCGCAGGGAAAGGAGCGAGCGTTTCTTCGCCGGGGCCCGTGAGGAGCCGGGGAGCGGCGCCCGGCCGCGCCCAAAGCCGAGGGGAGGCGGCCGCCGGCAGGGCCGCGCCACACGCACCGGGAGAGGGCTTCTGCAGGTGCTGCTCCAGCAGCGCCTCCTCCAGCAGGAACTCGAACCAGGAGGTCTGCGGCGGCGTGCAAGGCCGGCTGGAGGTGGCGGCTTCCCGGTCCGCCGCCTCCGCGCTCATGGCTGCCGCCGGCCCGAGGGCGGCCCGCACACGGCCCCGCACACGGCCCCGCACGCCGCAGCCTCCCCCGCAGGCGGCGGCAGCGCCAACAAGATGGCCGCCGGCCACCGCCCCCTCGCGCAGGCAGGGGGCGGGGCTACGCGCGGCCCCGGGGGAGGCCCCGCCCACACGGCGGGGCGGGAAGATGGCGGCTCCCCGCCGCCCGCCCTCACAACCACGGCCAGCAGACCGCGGGCCCCTTAATCCTCCCCTGCCTTGCCTCTCCCTCCTTCCCTTCCGCTGCTGCTGCTGCTTAGCTAAGTAACGGTAAATACATTTTTGAATTTGTGGTGACTAGCAGCTATCTCGAGAAGAGGGCAAGAAGGGAGTGCTCGGAGGCGGGCCCTTGCAGTGGTCAGAGCAGGCTCCGGCAGCTCAGCCAGGGGTAAAACGGCTAATCCTCCGTCCTCCTGCTCACGCACACCTTGATGCCCTATGAAAAGGCAAAGAAATTAAGACCTTGATCCATGAACAAGGGCAGATTCAAGTCAAGTGGCAGAAGTGGCTACTTGTTTTCAGCGGTAGCTTCCACCATCATGAAGATGTCCACACCTACGCAGTCTGTCTGTGCCAGTCTCCAAGCTGCACCTAGCCAGGAGCTGGTTCTCAAGCTTTTCAGATACGCCTCTTCCTAGGATGTTGATGTCTGGGGGAGAAGCAGGATGACTAGCAGAAGCTTTTAACTATTTCAGTCATTTGGCTGAAATTCTCAAGTATTTTACCAAGAAAAGAGTTCACAAATTCTGCACAGCAAGTTTTCAATGTAGGTACACAATGCAAATCTGGGCTGTTTTTGCTTTCCTGCAGGACTGCTACTCATCTGCTCAACAGCCACAACATCCGCAGCAAGCAGAACAGCGGATACTGCACCAAAGGAGTGCCCTTTCTCCATCTCAGCCCATTTAACTATCTAGCTAGACAGTGACCTGCCAGCCATAAACATTCTGCATTTGGCTGCAAGTGACCCAAGGAGACAGAAGAACCTTCCTCTTTCTCATCTTCCATGAGGACAGAAGTCCGTTACATGTCCTGACTACAGTGCAATTTGTTATCTTGTCCTGCATGTTACTTTGTGTCTTCAGTTATTTGAGGGAAAAAAATAACTACTGCTTCAACTTTCCTGAGTTATTGTTTAATGCATCCATATGTAAAATGTTCAGTTTCAGAATATAAATTACAAAATAATCCTCTGGGAGACCATAGTTAGCCTGTCAGCATTATTTGTAGCACATTGTTCAAATTAGTCTCTTTTGGAAGAGACAGTTTACCAATAATTATGCTAAGCTTTACTTGATACCAAGTTCAGAAGAGGCAACTTAATAAAGCAATAAAAATGTATATGCACTTCATGAAAATGTCCTAAGAGCACAAGACTCAGAACAGTCGCCGTACTGAAGTTTTGGGGCTCAGCAGTTTTCATTTGCAGCAACAACATATGTAATATCCCCGGATGAGAGAGATTTTGTAGTTTGTTACAAGACCGTACATCTTTAGAAAGGAGGAAAAATTTACATGAAGCAAGATGTGGCTATATGTTAATACAGCTACAATATTTGTTTTTTATGATTTTGTAGGAACAATCAATGCCCAGCCATATGAGACTTTGGCAGGAAGGAGTGGCTCTTTGCTCCAAATCTCTCTACTAAATATTGCTATTTTGATATAATTGATATAAATAATTTTAGGGAATGAATGCAGATTGTTTTATTCAGTTCACATGGTGTTTTTGTTCAGTCAATTTTCAGTGTAATTTATACTTGTTCTAACAGTATCAAAATCTTCCTTCTAGGTACAAAACTAATTTACATTTGCATTTTTTATGCCAAGTAAAATGATGAATAGTGATGAAAGGTCTAATTGTAAAACAATATTTATAAATCAAAGGAAGTGTCAAGACTTCGATAAAAAACAAATGTTGAGTATCATGTTGTACTGGTAATTAAAAAAAACCACTGAGTAGAAAACAATTAAACAAACCTTAGCACTTGAGAGCTTTCAAGCACACTGTAAGCACCTATCAACATTCACACATCACCCCGGGCATTGGTAGCTGCCCCTATTTCAGAGACGTAAGAAAGAGAGAAAGGGAAAGAACAAGGCGATTTACCCATGGTCACGGAGGTGAGTGTTCAAGTCAACGTTAGATTTCAGAAGCTCCTGACTCCCTTTCCATGCTCAAACCGCAGTTCTTTTTTGAGGGGTGGGAGCAGGAGGAGGCAAAGGGGAACAGGGTAGGTTTCCCATGCATTCTGTTTTGAGGAACCCAATTTTTACAATGACTGTCCTGATTGAAAGAGTTTGGGTCCAACTTTTGCCTGGATTCCCTTCTAGCTTCTCTTCACACCTGCTATCAGCTCTTCCATTTCCCAGCTGCAGACTTTGAAGAAAGGTTCCATGTGGAAAGCAAAGTTGGAAAGAAAAGCTTACTGAATATAAACTTCTCCCAGGTCTGACAATGACTTTTAAGAGTGCAAAGTCATGTCAGCAAAGTGCTATTCATGGCTAGGATCTTTCCACTATTTCCTCCTCTTTACAGATAATTGGAAAAAGGGTCAGACAGAAAGTTTCACACAGTTGGGCAGCCTGTAACCGTGAGTGAGATGGTATGTGTGATGTTGGGGGAGATTACAGTTTAGGAGGATAAGACAAAAGCTGACAAACAGAAATTTAAAATGTTTTATATTTAACATTTGTAATAATTATTTCACAGTCTAAAATGAACACAATTAAAAAAATGCTCTACCCATTGCTACCCACCTGATAGGAATCATATTAATACTAGGAGAAAATAATTCGAGTTCTTGCATCCAGGACAATTCTAGTACTGGAACAGGTTGCCCAGAGAGGTGGTAGATGCCCCATCCCTGGAAACATTCAAGGTCAGGTTGGACGGGGCTCTGAGCAACCTGATCTAGTTGCAGATGTCCCTGCCCATTACAGGGGGGATGGACTAGATGACCTTTAAAGGTCCCTTCCAACCCAAACGATTCTATGATTCTATAGTAAGTCACTGTGGTCTACACAAATAAAAAGGGATATTATAATGCCATTCTATACAAATCCTACATTCCAAAGTTTTCAAGAAAATTAATGCTTTAAAAGTTTTTGCATTTCTACCATTAAATAACTGTACAGCGCATATAAAAAGACTGTTTGGATTATCACTTCTGGGAAAAGTGAGTATATCATACTACTGTAACTAAAACTTTGCATCAAGTAAGTTACTTGATGTACCTTATATATAAAAAAGGGCATTTTTAAAAGTAGTGTCCATATGTCATGGCAATGTTTCAAGTTCCTTTAACTCTGGTTACAAATGTTCATTTGAGACCTTATAGAGTTCTTTAAGCTTGTCAAACTTTGACCCCCACTCTTGGAGGCAATCATAATTTAGATCTTCGTCACCACTAATGGAGTCTAAGGAACTAAGGCTCCCTGCTAGAGAGCACTGCCCTTCTAAGCAGTAAAAATGAATAGTGTCAGCTGGAAGACTCTGTAGATCATTGTCTGCATTCCAGATGATTTGAGAAACATATTCCTTGAAGTCTGGGACACTAGTAACAGCTGATGTTGATTGTTTCTGATGTCCATGTTTTGGGAGTGAGTCTCTTTTTGGGCCAGTGGGTGTCCTGGAGTGTGGAGCAGCTGACCTCAAGGAGAAGTGGGGAATGGTATGGAGAGGCTTCTTCAGTTCGTCTATATCGTAAGCATTCTGGAAAAAAAAGAATGCAGATATCGGAGAGAAACAACACAAAAGGAAACAGGTCCCAAAAAAGGTTTTAAAGATCACTGCAACACAAAACTGGATTCTGCGAGTTCTCTACAAACTGAAGAAAAGAGAGGGCCTAGTTCAGAGGGCTTAGTTCAGGTAATACCAAATTCCTTTGCATAATGACAGTCTTCAGCTAAAGCAAGAATGCTGTGTCCAGAGCGGCCCCCTCAAAGGTGGCCACAGATGACCAGCATTGTGAAAGGTACAGATTGGGCTGAAATAGAAGCCTCCCATTCAAGAGTACTTCAGGTTAAAAAAAAAAAAAAAAGCCAATTGGATAAGGACAGTAAGTTAAATAAAAGGTCTGGGAAAGGAAGGTGAGGAGAGGTTGGATTTGCAAAGACTGGATTGAAGCTGCATCATACCTGGTCACGTTCTCCACCTCCTTCTTCATTATAATTGAAGACATTTTCTCTAACATCCTCCCAACTTTCACGCTCTTCAGGAATGTGGTAAATTCCTCCTTTCCGAAACCCCGAACTTCCCCACTGACTCCACACCGTGTAGGAAACCAAGAGTGCTGGAAGAAATAAAGACACATATTTGTTATATGACATATGACAAAGTATGATGCATAAGTAGTTATATAACTCCTGAGATATTAAATCAGTGCTTAATTTGACAACCAAATTCCCAGGTAAGAGATGTGTAATTGTTAATATATAAACAACTTATATTCAGGAATGTAAAGAATCATTTACGTATATTACATCATAAACTTCATTAAAAGGGTATTTTACTTACCTAAAGGAATCCATTTAAATAGAAGGCATTTTGGCCAATCTCTGGCCTTTCACCAATCCTGAGTAAATAAGATACCCAAAGTAAGTAAAACACTGTTTTAATGAAGGTTACAAGTGTAATATAATCATGGAGTCTTTACTATTCTGAGATCTGTATGCAGCTCTTCTTTATCAATATGAGAAACAGTTTTATGGTGTTATTAACTTTTCACCCAAAGTGCACCTGAAACTGGACACAGTGTGAACATTTCTTTCTGCCCCACACTCTTAATGAGGCTTGCCTGTTAAGATCATAAACTTTCCAGAGAAAGATCTCTGCCTTCCTAATATGTGAATAGCACGTACTAGCTGTAGGTCCTAACTGATACAAATGTAAGGGCTCAGGGCAGGTGGGAGTTTCAGATGGATGTGGCTGCACACGGATTTGCACACATAGATGGAAAGCTCTTATTTAAGAAGGACTGAAACTAAGTGATTCTGAAAGAGAGCAGTCCTAAATTTGCTTGAACTGGCTTGAAAGCAAGTAAACTGTAACTATGTGCTGATGCCTGTCTCTTAGCATCCTCAAATGGACTCCCAACTGGTGACCTCCAGAAAAAGTGAAACACTGATCACAACACCCAAGGGTAAAACAGGCTTGATTCAATGGAGCAAGGTACAAGATTAAAAAGAAAGAAAGAAAGTACTTGCTTTCCTACCTAGGAAGACAAGGAGGCACATGCTGATTGCCAGAATAGAGCCAGAGCTGAGTCCAACGGGTCTTCCAGCCTTCACCTGGCTAATTTCACACCATCTTCCCTTGTAACCTTCGGGGCACTGGCAGATAGTCTTGTCCTGGGATTGAGCCACGCAGGTACCCCCATTCCTACAGGTCCAGTGCCCACAAGGCGATGAGGTACAGTGTCTGAGCCCTGTAAGGTTGTCAGTCACTTCTACTTTCCCAGCTGGACACCTGAACAACAGAAGCAGAAGATATCTTTCAGGCAAGCAAAGCACCTGGAGTTGGTTTGTTGTTTTGTGCAAAGTTTGTTACTACTTCTTTAAAGCCACTAATGGAAGTCTTTTCAAGCAAATCACAAATCCACATTGAAAGTATGAAATAGATGTAAACTCCAACATAGTGAGCTAGTAGGCTTATGAAAACATGAACATATGTTCTGCTTTCCCTATCCAGAAGATATGCAGAAGAGCTTCACTCCTTCCTTAAAAAGGCCAAGATGAACACTGCAAAGCTTATACTACGTGCTTGCTAACCCCATTGATCTCAGGCATCCATTTCCTTCCAGGGGTTTTGAACACATCTGTAGAAAAGGGTTAGTCTGTTCAGAAGCTGATGGATCCCTTTTTTAAGGAAAGAGATGTCATTGACCTACTCAGAATGACCCATCTTGCTTTTAGGACTTCAATCAGAAGAGAAAGTGATTTCTTCTGATAGGTAATTGGAGAGGCTTTGCAGGATTGCTGTGAGTAGCACAGACCTGCTCTCTGCAATCCGAAGAAGAAATACTAGTGAATAAATGGAAGAGCCTACATATTGTTCTTTCACAAGTAGACTGAAGAAAGGAGTGTCCCAAGGCACACTTAAGACCATCTCACAGCCTCTTTCAGCAACCAAACACCAGGCCTCAGAAGTCCCAAATTTTGGCTGAACTGAAGGAATGCAAGTGACACCTTCTTCCAGTCCTGCGTGTATGTATGCTTGGCTTTTTTGAACAGAAATGCCTGTATTTTGGTCTGTATATTTTAATACATGTTTTGAAAATTTTCCTTAAAGAGTGGATGTTCTACAAGGAGCTAACTGCGTAGGATACCAGCGGGTGGGCTTCGGTTCTGGCCCTGGGCAGCCAATTTTAGAATCCAGTTTTGTAGCAGTCTAATTGTGAAAGTCTCATTGTTTCATACAAAGTATGATTAATTTCAACTTCTTTACAGAAAATATATGTAAATATATATTGTGTATGCAATATATATTTTATGCATATATATACACACACTATATATATGCTATATCAGAGTATATATATATTTTCACACAGAGAAGGAGAGACCAAATCTTTTGCAATCCACCTTTTATCAAAGGGCATTTCACTTCCTCACTAGCCTGTGATCTTCTCACTATGGAAAAAATGGTGGAATAAATAGGTTCCATATCAGACTTGCAGGAAAAGGCAAGTTTGGCCCAGGCTGGGAGATGAGATGGAGAGCAGGATTTGTCCTTGGGATGCCCCTCTCTGGCCAGCAGTAGCAGGGAGTTTCACTGTTAGAAGCAAGTTGCCTTAACTAAGGTAGAAAGAGCAAGCTTCCCAACCACCCCTGGATGAAAACAAAAGCTTAATGTACCGGCATTCATATTTTCTCCACAGGTCTACACAAAGGAAAGGGCTGTAACAGGGCTGGCTGCTGCAGGCACTGGAATGGCACCCCATCGTGACACCTTGCCGCCTCAGAATTAAGCCAAACTCCGTGCTTTTGCCCTCCACAAGAAGCGGCTGACCATTCAGCTGGACATCACGCATACAACCTGCATCAAAGCAGGGGAGTACACAGAGAAATACAATGAGTTAGCAACTTCTCCACCTTGCCCCCAACACATATGCAGGAGATCTTAGACCACTGTAAAAAACTTAAAATATTTTTTAAAAGATCCTTATACTACTTATCAGTTTTATTTTAGAAGAAAAACTACAGAACACGTGCCTATGTGCCCTGGCCGATCTACAGATTGACAATAGTTCTCCAGGACAGCTTGGTTGTACCAATGCAATGATTTAGCAGAACTGTGCTGTGAACAGCTCCACTAAATTAATCTAGATTTAAAATATAGTCTTAAAAGTGGGGCTGAATGAGAAGCAACAGAATGGAAAAAGCTGTCTTTCATTGAGCGACAATCTCTAAGTCCTGGCATCCCACCCCAGGAAATAGAGAGCGTGCCATGAATTGCCTTGCAAATCCTTCTTCTCCTACCAGGAGGTGTTGTGTCCCTTAAACCCTTCCAAGGCAAAAAAGGAGTGAAGATAACAGCATGAGGTCCCTACTTGGGGCTGCTGGCATAGGAAATAAAAACGTGAAGGGCTATCTTTCAATGTCTACAGGAAATCTCACATCTTCACTAGGACCAGATACAACGGCAAATAGAGAGTTGAACATTAGCTCTGAATTCCCTAGTAGAGGAGACAAAATTTCATGGGCATAGTAATTGCCATCGGAATTCTTACCTGGGTGTTAGCCTCTCCAATACACTCAAAGATGCCCCTTTTAGGCTTTAATTCCCTCCTTTTGGGAACTCATCATATCACGTACCTTGGAAATCACTCTCTGAATGATTGGGAAGGCGGTTTCCTAGCACAACGCTTGCCCAATCCATTTCAAACCATCTATTCGCACCCAAGACAGAGGTCACTTCTTGATCACCTCCACCACTGTTAACGCGCAGGGTAAACTCGTTGTTGTAGCGCTCCATGGTCAGAAGGACCCACTGGCCGTTGTTTATACGTAATGTCCTCATTCTCACAGAGTGATTTTTGTCCCCCAAGCTGAAGTTAACACTAAAGAAACCCTCAGCCACCTAGAAGACATCAATAAAGACATTTAATAACAGAAATGCACTTCTAAATGTTATTACACTGTCCTGCCTCAAGAAATGGACCTGAGTTTTTAAAAACTAAGAGTATAATTTTCATTTAAGTGCTTTATTCCCAGATAGAAATTATCACAAGAAAACTGTAAGACCAGGGATTATCAGCTTTTTTCTTCACAGGTCACTCTCTCTTCTCAAATGAATCTTTTTATCAATCTTCTCCCTACTGATGTCTACTTCTAACTCTTCCCAGCTGACCCTCCTGTTACAACTGGAATAATTAGCCTCTCTCTGGCTAATATAATCCTGACAGCTTTTTCAACAGCAACAAAAACATAGATACAAGTTTTATAGCTGGAGACATACAGAAGCAACAGAAAAAGGCAAACAGGACAGAACAATCTTCATCATTCTTCTGTATCATATGCACTTACTCACCTGTACTTTTTGCTAGTGAAACAGCTAGAATCTATGCTATGAAAGGGTAATACTGAGAAGGACAACACAAATGAGAGTAGTTACCCTCATGTAGAAAATTCTTGATCTTTATTACATTAAAGAACAGGTGTCCTTAATCAGAAACGGCATCTTTTTCTCTTATTGGGGTACTCCATGACAAATTATGAGCACTGAAACAGAATGGCTTTTGGACTGCTCACCTCCAGTCGGATGTATCCATTCCCATCTGCAGAGGCCAAGCTGAGAAGGGTGCTGTGGGAGATACGGGTGCGCACCATCAGCTGGATCTGAGTGCTCTGAGTGCTGAGGATGCTTCTTGGCTCATAATGGATCCAGCTGTCCCTTCCAAAAGCCCATTCTGGAAGAACTAAGCACAACACACACAAAACCAAAGCAAAAATCTCAGAAATTACTGCTCCGTCAGATCTCTACTGCTTGAGAATTAAGCAATTCTGAATGTCAGAATTTTAGTTCTTAAGAAGCTTTGACAACGTCAGGAAGCATCATGGAAAGCACCCCTCCACCCCCAAGGGAATTAAGAGAAAAAGAAAAAACAAAGGATATGGAATTTAGGTAGGAAAGGGACAATTAGATAATGTCTCTAACATTCTGCCTGTTACAAGCTACACGTTCTACCCAATCACTCCTAGCCTGAGCCAAATAACTCCTATATATATTTTTTTTAAGATCTGAAACATATCTTCCAGTAAAGTAGTTGGCATTGATCTGAAGACAAAAAAAAAGAGAATCTAATGCTTCTTTCAGCAGTTTAGTTCTGCGCTTAATAACCCTCACCATTAGAAAATACACATTTTACTTCCCATTTCAGTTGTCACAAGAGAAAGCCTGGAGTCTGGCACAGAGTCAAAAGTTATAATATGTAATTTTTTTAATTACAAAGAAAGATTAAGTCACTGTTTATTATGTTAACTGGGGAAAATGCACTGAAATTCATTCTTTCCCCATCATCCCGGGGAATCCATCTGAGAGTTGTCCAGCAGAGAGTGTGATGAAGTTGCACTGCACACTTTTGTGGAAATCAAAAACCACTAAACCACCCAGACCCTAGTGCTCTTATGCAGCAGGCACCCATTTCAGTCCCTCTACCCAACAGCAATCCTAGATCTGCTTGTTCTGGGCACAGCTTAGTTGAAAAAAGAAATTTCTTTTTACCAAATAAAGATATAGTCCAAGTTAGTGACTAGACAGGAAGAACCCTGGGTCACCAGCAGCTAATCTGAGGTCAGTGTCATGCAAGTAGAAATCCAAGAACTGCCCAGCTGATGCTGGGGTACTTAGACTGGTTCACAGGCCATGAACTATCAAATGATCAAGAGACTTCATTTCTGCACTCTCTTTTCCTATCACTGTTTCTCCTGTCTCTTTTCTTTCTTAAAGCATATTTTCTTTTCTCCTCTACCTTATTCCCTTCATATTATTCTTCCTAGCCCACTGTTCTCTCTTGTTTACCATCTCTGCAGCTACAGGCTGTAACTGATGAGCAGGGATAGATTTTCTTGGGACATGACAGTGGTTCCTGCCCCCAGCTGTCTGCTCCTTGCTGCGAGCATGACTCAGCCATTCATAAAGCACCAGCTGAACACCAGGATTTTGCAGCCCGATATATTAGAAGAAGCTGGAACCAAATAAAGTTTTCCTATTACATCAGGATATGACTTATGGATTTCAAGTAATTACTTTCTGAGCACTTGGTTTGTCCCTCAGTGGTGAGGGGTAGGAGCCAATACAACAGCTGGGTTTGTGAACCAGCATCCCAAGATAATGCAAAATAGAATAAGATTTAAATCTAGGCAGTTGTTTATAAACCAGTATCATCTGTCTGCAAAACATTAATACAAATAACTGAACTATATTAGCCATTTCTGTGGTCATTATGAACACTCTAAACAGTGATGGCTCCAGGCCTAGAGCGTGCCAATTATGATTCCAGTCCTCGCCCTGTTGGACAGACAGAGCTTCTGCTGAGTAACTTACTGTCACATCTTTTAAGTCTTGTGTGGCAGATGGAGAAAGGAAGAGAGGGTCTGGCTGCCTGCATAGGGTATTATTGTTCCGTATACAAGAAGGAAAAGTAAGTGCACTGAGCTGAAAGGATGTGTGTAATACACCACCAGTTCTGTCTATTAATCACAGCACATCGATTCAAAGCTAGCTTGCATGTGCTCCTTTCCAGCTACTCACTGCTGCTCATCCTCACCTGTAGCTCATTCAAACTACAGGACTGAGGGTCTAATTCTTTTCCAAAACTACACAAAGGCCCCGAAGTTATGGGGGACTGGTGCTCATTATAGACTGTCATGATCAACCCTATCGTTTGTACCTTATACTGAGAGGGAGAAGGCAAACACACGGCAGGTAAAGTCCCAATAAACACCTGTAACTCACTTCTGATTTCTGCTTTAGAGCAATGGCTGCTGGAGGTATAAAGATAGGGAGGACAAAGCCAACTTTAAGTGTGTCCCCCCTGTACCCTGAACATGGCTGTCGGCTACGAGGAGTTAAATAATTTATTTCCTAAATTTTTTAATTGTGCTAAAATGTTGCACTTTCTTACATCTCTGAAGTTTTCATTATCCACCCTTGCATGCTTTTGTTCTCTGATACATATTTCATGCTGACTTTGTACAGGATAACATGTTTGCTGGAGCCAGCCTGATATTATGCCCTCCACATGCACCCACTGCTGTGGTCTAGGGGCATTGCACAACCTTAAATTAATTCCAGTGACAGATGCAAATGCAAGTATCCCCATTTTATAGATGGAAAACTGGGCCTGAGGATAACTTGAGGGTTATGCCCCGAGGTTTCGCAGAGACAACATATAAAGCTGGCACCCTCATCATTCTTATAACCACTGCAGGGTGACAAATAGTACCATGTTCATTAAACTACATTTTGTGATCAGTGTGATCAGAGGAAGAAGGCACAATGCAGAACGTTTCCTCTTTCACCACTGTGAAATAAGATGTGGTGATGAAAAGGACAAAACAACCCTTCTGACCACTTGCCTCCCCTGCAAAGTAAAGCAGGTCCCAACAAGACCCTCATCTGTGACATTATCTATTCAACAAGAGTTAGAAGGATCTTTACATCGCTGCAGATCTAAATCATTCCCAGAGTACAGCATGGTCTTATTATGCTACTCAGTTCAAAGTTGTGGCAAATTTAGAGCCGTATGATGCTGTTCCCACAGATTCTCACCATGAATTACTCCCTAGCACTTGCAGTACCTTTTTCACACGCTGGTCCAGCATATCCTGGGGAACAGTCACAGCGAAAGAAATCCCAACCACCAACACACTTGCCGTGAGCACCACAGGAGGCCATCCCACCGCTCTGGCACATTTTATCTGTAAGGGCACAGCCAGGAGCACTGTTCAAGGACTCTGCAGGGTGCTCTAAATCATAGACCTGGAAAAGGACAAAGAGAAGCATCACATCAGGTGTCTACAGTTAACAGCAGTAAACTCAAGACTGGTCTTACTAGCCCTACCTTACTATCAACAATGACATTGCGTATGCAGCCAACAAACCCTCTGAAGTGCCTTTGTGAATTGTGGTAAGGCAAAATCTTCTTAACTCCACCCAGCTGCAGGGGCTGATGGCCACTGAAGAGCCTACCCATGCTGAAGGGGAGGGAGGGAAAGAAAGAATTAGTGGCATGCAAAATACAGCAACTTGGCTGATTCCCCCCCGCCCCTTTTTTCCTTAGCTCTTTTGAGTAATTATGTTTCCAGTTCTTGTTGTTGTTCTTATTTTACCTTTGAGATCCCACAGTCTCTCCAGAGGCTTCACAGGCAGACAGATCCATTTGGGAGATCTTCTTAATGACACTGTCGTTGTCTCTAACTGAGATATTTACGCAGTGGTCAAGAATCAGCTTCACTTTCTAGAGAAAAGCATTATTTAAAACAATTGCATCCAGAGGCATGCATACATTTTAATTACACATTTTCTTTCACTTAGCAGAAGGAGGAATAGTAATTAGCAATTACAGTGCAGGAAACTTTATTAAAATAATAAAACACTTCCATGTACTAATCTGGAAGGTTATTGCACATAGTGTATAACTAAGGTGCCACACAAAAGAAAGATCTGACTCTACCATGACCATGCCAAGTCACTGACATGGTAGACGGAAGATGGGATTTTCTTGGAGTTTTCTGCCAAATCAGAACCCAGAGAGACAATCTAGCAGAGTAGACGGGCTCCCCATCCCAGATCCTGACATGCCCCCCCAGCTCATCTTATGTGGGAGAGGAAGGGGAAGCCTAGCAGATGCCTTCACCAGTGTTGTATCAGCAAGATGTTCCCCTTACGCAAAAGCATATCTATCTCCTTTGTGCTGCATGTCTAAAGTCATTTGGTGAGGCAGGGTTTCCCGCTCAGAGAAATTAAGGATATTTCACTCCATCAGTCCAGGAAGCATTTAGCCCCTGGATTATCACAGCTCTGTAGTCTAAGCGATAGATAGGATCACTAAACAAAGAAAATAGCGGGGCCAGTTTCAAAATTGGATCAGACTTCTCCAGGCCTTGTTCTGCTTCACTGCTTCAAGACTAAGGGGACACCTGGGCCAACAAACTTCAATCCCTGCTGGTGCAGAGATGATGAAAGACTGATAAAAGAGCTCTACAGAAGGGAGGAAGGATTTGGAAGGAATAACCATGCACATGAATTAGTGCTTCCACAGGATTGCCCATATTTACACTTGCCTTTCCATCATTTATAATTTTAATATTGTGCCAGCGGCGATCTGCAACATTAACTTTTCGTGACAGCTGCAGGAAAAGCTCACCAGAGCTGTGGCTCACGGTCAGCGACGGGATGCCACCGGAGAGCTCTGCAAAGGAAAGACTGTTATTGGATACGCACTAACCATGTTCCCGCTCAAACTCAGCTGAAACGGCTGTTGCAGTTAGATTTTAGTTGGAGGAGTTCTTTGGACAGCTTAAAAAAATCCAACTTCTAATGCAGTGACACAGGATACAAACTGGGCATACTGGCAAATTATGCTGCATTTTCCTTTCAAAAGTAACTTTCTGAACCTTTTTTTTAAAAAAAACTATCAACTGTAAGTAGAATCTCACCTTCACACAAACACAAAGAAGAAATACTCTTTAAATTGCTAACCTAATGCAATGAAATCTTCCCGTTCTCTGGGCTGCCCTCGCGCCACTGGTCCGTGGTACAACAGAAGGCCATCGGCAACTTCAGTGATAAACTCTAAGGAGATGCGGTTCTCAAAGCAAGGCTTAAGAGGAGGGAACCAGGCATAACCGTGGCCTCTGAAGCTGTGTTTTGTCTGCTGGCAGTCTGGTCCATGGAAATTTGCAGAACATTTGCATCTATTAAAAAAAATAAATAAAAGCAAAAATCCACCATCCAAGCAGAAGTCGCAAAGGGCTCTTCCCATAGCAGGACTCTCCACTGGAAACACAGGAGCCCATGTGGCCTAGGCCATAGTGCGGGTTAAGCACTAACAAAACTCCTGTCACAGAATGTTCCCTATCGACTTGTTTGTACAAACAAAATTTAGCTTTAGTTCTAAATGATAATATGTCTATGCAAGAATAATTCTGTGAACAAATGACAGAGACGTAATATACAAAGCACCTGAAAACCTCTAATCTCTTCAGCAAAGATAAGAAACCCACTTTTCACTAGGCTTAGTTATCAGCTTGTTTAAAGACTTTATAATGTTGACAGGGAAAGCAAAGGGATGACAGTCATAGATCTTGATAACTTCACTCTTATTGCAAGCTACTTACTGGTTTATTTCCTTTACACTATCAAAAATAGATGCTTGGGGTTCTTTCCTTAATACTCTGGGGATTCTGTAGAAAAGAGTAATCACAGCATGAAAATAACAAAAACTGTAAGGGGGAACCAAAGGAGCAACATAAATAGGCAGGAGGACGGGGACAGAGAACAGCTGGGCCCCTATTTCTTAGTTTCTACTTCCCATAGATTGCTAGTACCTACCGAGAGCAGAGCGACAGGGGTAGGATGCAGAAAAAGATCTCAAAAAAAACACTGAAAAGGGAGCAGAAGTAAAGAAGCCTCGGAGTTGAGCAAATCATAGAATCATAGAATTGTTAAGGTTGGAAAAGACCCTTAAGATCATCAAATCCAACCACTAACCTAGCACTGCCAAGTCCACCACTAAACCATGTCCCTAAGCACCACATCTACCCATCTTTTAAATACCTCCAGGGATGGGGACTCAACCACTTCCCTGGGCAGCCTGTTCCAGTGCCTGACTACTCTTTCAGTGAAGAAGTTTTTCCTAATATCCAACCTAAACTTACCCTGGTGCAGCTTGAGGCCATTTCCTCTCGTCCTATCACTTGTTACTTGGGAGAAGAGACTGACCCCCACCTTGCTACAACCTCCTTTCAGGTAGTTGTAGAGAGCAATAAGGTCTCCCCTCAGCCTCCTCTTCTCCAAACTAAACAACCCCAGCTCCCTCAGCCGCTCCTCATAAGATTTATTCTCTAGACCCTTCACCAACTTCGTTGCCCTTTTGGACATGCTCCAGCACCTCGATGTCCTTCTTGAAGTGAGGGGCCCAAAACTGAACACAGTACTCGAGGTGCGGCCTCACCAGTGCCGAGTACAGGGGCACCATCACCTCCCTGGTCCTGCTGGCCACACTATTCCTGATACAAGCCAGGATGCCATTGGCCCTCTTGGCCACCTGAGCACAGTGCTAGCTCATGTTCAGGCAGCTGTCAACCATCACCCCCAGGTCCTTTTCCACCAGGCAGCTCTCCAGCCACTCCTCCCCAAGCCTGTAGCGTTGCCTGGGGTTGTTGTGACCAAAGTGCAGGACCCGGCACTTGGCCTTGTTGAATCTCATACAGTTGGTCCCGGCCCAACGATCCAGCCAAATGATAGGTGGCAGAGCCTACCAAGAGTTTCTTGGCAGAAAAATTTCCCTGGTTGATTACATTTGAGCAGCAATGTCAGATGCAGATCTTTACTATGACCAGGGCTTCTGCAGCTTCATTCTGAGTCCTATCACCCCTATCAAGGGTTCTTAGAAGAGGCTGGCTAGTTGTTTCTGCTTCCCTATGTTGGGATGACCATTTTTAGGCAAATATACTTAAGGCTTGCCTTCTGGAAGGGCACCTACTATAGTCCCATCATTTTTTTCACCTTCATACTACTTTGTCCATAAGATGTCATTTTTGGAGAAAAAATTGAGGCAAGGAAGGCGGGGAAGAGGTTATTAAGTGACATAAATGACATGATTTAAATGTTTAACAACATTAAGGTAGGTTGCACAAAACAAGAGCATTTTGCAGGATGACCTTAAAGGAACCGGTGCAGCCTGCAAACTTCCCAAGGTTTTCCTGGAGACTATGATGAACCTAAGCATCTACCTGAAAACAGAGGCTTGTTTGCAAGACCTGTCCGTGAAGTATAACAAAATTGAGATCTGCCACAGTAAGAAGACACACAGTGACATCTCCCCAAGCTTCCAGTCCTCCTCCTGACTGGAGCTAAAGCATTTTGCTTGCACACCAGAGAAAGCTTTACCAACCTGTAGCCCAAATCCGTATCCACACATGTGCCACCATGGAGACAAGGGTTTGTCTGGTATGAGGAGCAGGAGAGATGAGGACTCTCCCGAGCTGCACAGCCACAGAGGGCATGACTCAGGACTGTCACAGACACCAGTGAAATGCTTCCAGCTGTGGTTATTGTTGGCACATGACTCTGTTCATGCTTGCTGATGCATCCGCTGCTCTGAGTGCAGTTTGCAGTCATGCATTCATCAATGCCAATCTGGGTGATATTTATATCCAAGATGTTTTCCAGCTGTGGAGAACAATTAGTTGCATTCATCTGACTTTTCCACAAAAAGGAAGCTCAAAACAACAGCCATGAAAAGCCCAAGTCTTATTTATTCTCAAAACTGGTTACTGTGCCACTTCCTTCCAACATCTACCTCACTCTAACCAGCCAAAGGTAGCTCAGCCTGGCATCTGTTAAGGCCAAAGCCTTGGTATAAGTCAATTATAGTGCAAGTAAGCACTTAGAAGACAAAAATATTGTCATATTCATCATAAGCTGAGTGGATAAATTTTAATCTCTGATGGTTGTGATGAATTATTTACATAGCACCTGATCTGTATTTTTAATTTGGACTTCTGTCTTAAAAATACTAGGAAGGGTGGACAGGCACTAGGCAATGAAGAAATACTTTTTCTGGCAAGATTGAGTTGGTACTGCAGTGCTGATTCTAAACATGACTCTGATTTCAGCCTCTGTGTACCAACAGACACATTTCCAACAGAGTGAGTCATTTAACTTTGATCAAAACTTTTTTTTGCAAGAGGGGCAGGAACTTTACTAAATTGTCAATGCACATTTCCAACCTGGTTTTCCGCTGAAGAATGGTTATTTTACTGCTTTGCCCTCTTAATTCAGAAAGTTGGAACTTTTGACTGGTTTTGAGTTTCAGCTACAGAACATTTCTGTGTAGAAGACTATAAATGGAAACATTAAGACACTGTGTAGAAAGGCAACAGCCAAACACATCCTTTATACAGAGTTTAACAGTCATTTCAATAGGAAAAACATGTTCACTTTCCTAAAAGCTCATTGTGTTTGGGTGACTTAATATGTATTTATAGGCTGGCTTTTAAAACATTCATATTTGAAACTTTTAATATAAGTGCTAAGGACTGTTTGACTTTACTTATTAAAATTTTCCATTTTTCTCACACATTACTCCTTCAGTCATTCTAAATACAGGCATTCAGTAGGCAATGGATATTATCTGAATAGACACAATGAGAAGATGCTGTGGTTTCATATGTAGTATGGATACTTACCCACACTCTGGAGGCTGCTACATTGCCATTAAGTTTTTCTGCTTTATAGTAGGGTGGACCATAAACTGCAAACCAAACATCAACCCCTTGGGTTTGACTTGTGCTATTTAATACACTGAAAATGTGAACGTTTTCAAGTTGGACTGATACAATTTCTGAAAGCAGCTTCTTCATCTGGTAGTATTTACTCTGTTTTTCAGGGGATTGGGATATGAACTCCTCAGGAGTGATATCTGTAATAAAAGTTAAAAACCTGACAAAGACATATCTTGCAACTGTTGTACCAATAAGAGAGGAGCACCACAGAATAATATTAAGGTTGCAGAAAATGCACTCAACTGCAAATTCAGGAGTATTTTCATTTTTAGGCTCTGAAATTTTCCATGCTGGCTTCTGCTCAGGGTTTGTGTTCTCAAGCTTTTTGACTCTTATTAATTTCTTTTTTTCATTCTTTTAAATCAGAAACATGTGTAAGAAGATTTTACTTTTCCACAAAGATTGAAAAAATTTGGGCAATTTCAGGCAGACACTTGTTCAAATAAAGTTTTTTCTGAAATACAAATTGCTGTTTTGTTAAAAAGCTGGTGTAGAAATCTCACATCTTTGTCTTCTGCATCAGACAAGCATTTCTCGCTGTCTTTTTTCTCCATAGATGCACCTTCATATGCAGTGTCAGAGGACCATGCAAACAAAGATGCATTTTCAAACCCTTACCTAGAAAACTACTAACTCTCATTTCAGGTTTAAGAGCATTAGAATTCTAAGTAACATAGCAGTAACAGTAAAGAGGTAGATTTCAGTATTACGATCCTAATGTGCTTCATCACATTGCTTACCTTTTATTTGTATAGAACCAGCATTACGGAGGGCATCATCTTTGATGTCCTTCACTATAACCTTTACGGTTGAGACAACATCTGGCCAGACTCCATCAATGACTCTGACTCTTATGTTGTATGTTCCTGGTGGGGTACCTTCTTTAATAGCCAGCAAACCTGAGTTATCATTAAGGATAAAGTACCTGTAATAAGAGTTAAGCCAAGGAACAAGCTATGAGAAGTTCAAAAGCTAAGTAGCAATTATCATCACTGCTGGTTTTTCTGATCCACTTTATTTTGGGAAAGCTATCAAAGAAAGCAGATGTGTTCCCTCATGAAGGGACAGGGCAGAACAGAACTTTTCTACATTGCCTTCTGTTGGCTCCTAATGACTCTTCACCAGTATATCAAGAAGGTTTCTTCCTGCTTCTATGCCATAGGAACTGTGTAGGAAGACTCAGGCTACTATAACCATAACTTTGGAAACAGTGCAAACTCCTAGTTTAGCTACATTCATTGAAAGTGACACCTTGTCAAAACCTCCGAATGGCACATGTACATCTCAACCCCAGTCACAATCCAGACACTTTGGTGTGAACACATCCAATACAAGTAAGGTCCTAAAACCGGTGGTGACAGGGAAACACCGGCTCTCCAGGAGCATGGAGGAAGGAGGATAGAAGTTCATGGGTATTTCTTCTGTAGTGGCTCACTGATCCTGATTATGGGTATGACTGTGAACAGGAATTTGGAATGGTGTTCCAGCCCATCAGGCAACGGGAGGTGGAGCAGTTTGGCATACAGCATTATTTACTGCAGCCTCACACTCAGAAGGGCTTTTGGAGAGCTACACACAAGCGTCTAACCAACAAAATACTTTTGCACACTTGTTTTCAAAAAAAGGCAGTTCAAATACTTTTTATGTTTTTGTGTGTGGGCAAGATTTCCATATATTTCACCCAGCTTCCATTTTTATCTCCAAATACCTTGATGTTTTTCCTTCAAATTGGTAGATTTTGCGATCCCAGTCGTCATCATCAGGGGCATGGACCTGGCCCAGTACTGTCGTGGGGAGGATACCTAAAACAACATAGCATTTAAGTGGCATGGTCAGACCTCTCACACATACGCAAACAGGTTGGCCATTCAAGTTTTACTGGTTTAAGTCTAAAACCTCTACAAAAACAGTTATGATGGTTCCTGAGAGATGTGCACCAGTTTGCAAATACCACATGGTGTCCTGCTTATCGGGTGTTTGCTGTATGGCTACATAGATTTAATTCAACAGGTGGCTGGAATGAAAAGCAGATGAGAAGGAAAAAAGAGAAGCCACCTCTGAGGAAAGATATAAGAGATACTCAGAAACAACATCAGAATTACTTATTTTCACTATTTTGGCTGCAGTATCCAACCAACTTACAGAGTGTTTTAGATAGGGATTGGGGTTTGGCAGATAAACAACCAAAATGCTGACTGGGTTATAAAGGGCAAAAAAACATAGCAATTTGGAGGAAATTACAGCAAGATAGAGAGGATGTCCAAAATACAGTAGCCAGGATTATTTTGAGTAGATGGTGAGACTTTGGGGTGAGATGGAAAGCAGCATGTATTCTGCTGGTTTTGCATCCTCTCAGCAAAGCTCGTAAATCAGTATTTTGTTGTTTTACAAAAACTATTTCTGAAGGAAAGATCCAGAGGTATCTGAATTCATATATCTACTGAGTAAAGAATCAAGGATACACAAAGAAGAGGAAAAAATGTGGGACTTCACCTTGTGAAAGGGAACAGCACAAACCCTGACAACTGAGGGACTGCATGCAAAAAGGAGAGAAAACTGTGCCTCTCCTGCAACTGTGGCAACATTCATCAGATGTTTTGAAGCAGACAGTATACAGGATGCCCTGGTGTTTGATTCCCACGTTATAGGAATGTAGCATACAACATGAGAGTAGCCTTTTGATTCTGTCTCTCCTTAATATTTTAAATAACCTAAGATCTGAAGACTTGAATAGTCCCCCCCAGAAATTAACAGTACAGATGAGTTTAACCTTTAAAGAAGCAACTAAAAGGGAATTCAAGCTTAATGAAAAGATTTGATACTTAGGCTACAAGCAGAGTTTCTCAGCAAATAGCAACCAGACTTGGTTTCAACTTTACAGGAAGCTGAACTTGAGAGTGAGCACACAACAGGCAGAACAATGTTTCAGTACACATAAATGGTCAACAGCATCTACATAGAAAGTTTCTAGGGTGCCCACAATAGACCATCTATTTAATGTGCTGTCAAACCATAGGATACACAGCAGAGTAGAAGAGGAAGGAATGATCTAAGCTCACATGGATGCAAGCATCCCAAAATCTTTTTACCTGTGTGGTTTATTTTGCTGTTGGGCTTATTATGTGGGGACCCTGGCTCACAAGAGAACTGCTAGCTAATTGCCAAAGCAAGAAGGGAAAGGTGGCTTCTCTTGCACTGCCTGCAGACAGCTTTCACAGAAAATTCCCCCATAACAGCATTTGTCAGCTGAAGGCTTATATGAATGTCTCAGGCAGTTTACACATGAGTTCAGCTTAAAAGTATTCACTAAAACTGAGTTCAGTCTGGAGGAGGAAAAAGATTTAAGCAGGAGGAAGAAGGTTCTCAGCATTCAGACTCATCACTTCTCAGCAACATTATGAATTTTGTTAATTTTTTTCTCCCTGAAATGTTAATGCTGCTGGAAAACTGCATCTGAAAACAAGAGACCATTACTCAAGTTTGATAAACATGCATAGAATAGCAGCCAGCTATATTCTTCCTTCAAGGCTGGCTCAGTTTCTTCCACAAACCAAGTGGCCCAGAGTCCTGTACCCCACACACCTACTGCTCTCTGGTGGGGCTTAAGCAAACTTCAGTAGCACCTCTACTAAGATCTTAGCTTATGTGGAATAGGACAGTCCTCCTGTGAATCTCAGAGCTGCTCCTTTGACCTTACTGTCACACTTGGAAGCAAGCATCAGGGAGTGATTTACCATCATAGCTGTAAATGAGCCATTCCATGTAGCCAGCAGAATGCGGGTGGTCATTTTGGTCCCCGATATTCACGGTTAGCGTGTTGGTGGAGCTCATTGGTGGGATCCCGCTGTCTGTGATCAGGATGGGCAGGTAGAACACCTTGTGTACTTCTCTGTCAAAGGTACGCAGTGCGGTGAGCAAGGCACTTCCATTGTGGAAGTCCTGCAAGTTGAAGTTAGTCAGACTATCGAAATTGCTGAGAAGGTGAAAGGAGAAAGGTGCTCCGTTAGCAGCAGTGTCTCGGTCCTTAGCATACAGCAACGTAGAGGTCTCATTCATTTGGACGACCTGTGGAGAAGCTGTGTTTTCCCAGACCACTGGGTTATAATGAGCCTCAAACTCTGGCCCGTTGTCATTTACATCTTGCAGAGTCACTAAAACAGTGGCACTGCCAGTCAGAGGGGGCTGCCCCATATCAGTGGCAATGACAATGAGCTGGTACTGTGTCACTGTCTCATGATCCAGCAGTCCTGCAACCATCACCCACCCATCACTAGCCACAGAGAACTGGCCACCTGGGTCAGACTTGTTTAGCAGGTGGAAAGAAAACCTTCCATTCAGGCCAGAATCCAAGTCAACAGCAGAAACCTGAACAACTTTGGTGCCAACTGGTGTGTCCTCCCCCAGTGCAGCCACTTCATAGAACTGGGGGTAGAAGACAGGAGCATGGTCATTGGAGTCTTCCACATAGATCACACAGTGAGCGATGCTGAAGAAATCCATGTCCTCTGCTTTCACAGTCAAATTGAACACCCTCTCATGAGGCTTCTCAAAGTCAATCCGCTTTCGTAGCCGGATAAACCCACAGTTATTGACTTCATCTGTCTCTATGGAGAACTTGCGGTCGTTGTCCCCATCAAGGATGCTGAACGTCACCATGGCATTTTCTCCCTCATCTCTGTCCACAGCAGACACCACTGCCACCTCAGTGTTAATACTCGCATTCTCAGAGACAAATGCCGTGTAGATCCTTTGCAGGAAGACTGGTGCATGATCGTTTACATCAGTCACCAAAATAGTGGCGGTGCCTGTCCCAGTGAGCCCTCCTCCATCTGTGGCCTCAACCACTACTAGGTACTTGTCTTCCTTCTCCCGATCCAGGGACCCAAGCACTGTATAGATAGTGCCACTAACTGAGTCAATTGAGAACAAGTTCAGATTAATTTCATTTTGGACGTTCTGAATGATGCTGTATGTTAGCACAGCATTCATACCAGCCTTTGGGTCATCAAGGTCCACTGCTGTCATTTCCATGACAGGAGTGTCTGCCGGAGAATCCTCGGGTACGTGGCCCATGAAACAGCCATCCAAAACACAGAGGAACAGGGGTGCATTGTCGTTCATATCCCTCACTTCTATGATCACATCTGCAAAACCAGTCAGTCCTTCCCCGCTCTCATCCGTTGCAAGAACAAGAAAGCGCCACGTTGATTGCTTCTCACGGTCTAACCTTTTATTTGCGCTGATCTCGCCTGTGTTCTCATTGATGCTGAATTCACTACTGGCCCCGTGTCCGTGCAGGGAATAGCTAATGGCATTTTGATCAGCTGCTTGGTCAGGGTCTGTTGCAGAAACCTGGAACAAGCCACAGCAGGTAAGTGTTTATGTAAAAGAAAAGGGGAAATCACTGTTCTTTTATTGATGGCAGTTGGTATTCTGCAGGCTAAATAAATAGCATGCATTTTAAGAGCAAACATCTATTGGTTTGAGTCATTCAGGTCAAGTGTTCTTTCAATAAACTTCATGCACAGCCTAGAGAAACAAAAGGATTGCATTTAGACAGACTAATATATTTTGCTTTCTGGTATCTTTTGGAAAGAGGAAATAACTGCAGGAAGAACCAAGTGGAAGTAATAACAGGTCTGCCGAGCAAATGTTTCTTGTGAAACTCTTTGGAGCTGGAATACAAAGGCAAACAGGGGCTGTTTCTCTCCGAGTAAACAGAAGGCTGGGAAAACAGGGTGGCCATACATCCAAGCTGATTGTCAGCACAGGCCAGAGAGAACATCCAGCTCCTGAGTTGCATCCAGGGATTGTTTGGGACACTGCTAGTTGGACCAGCCAAGCAGTCCTCATGCCAGGGACTGCTCTAACAACAAAACAATGAAGATGTTCGAGTTCCAGAGTCAAAGAACAATCCCCGGTGATGTTTATTTGGTAGTATAAGTGTAGCCAAAGAGTCTGTGACTTAAATGCATGAGGTACGTGTGCCAACCATGCTATGCTTATACAGTTACTCAAAATATGCTAACTCTGCTTTGTAAAGGAAAGCCATCACATTTTTCAACATTTAGAATCATAGAATGATTTACGTTGGAAAAAACCCTTAAGATCATTGAGTCCAACTGTTATTTATGCTGGTCAAGGGAGCAAGTCCATCACACAAATTCAACCAGGCTTTCTTTATTCTCTTCTTTACAGAAAGTTGCTAGCTAAATCCTAATACCAGGGCTCAGCCACCCTAAAGAAACTATCTTTTTGGATTTCTGTGAATGGATGGGATTGAGCTGAACAAAAAGTCAGGTTTTGCCCTGCTTTGTGCAAACTGCTTTACCTTTAGGACAAGTACAGGCAGGTCTGTGAGCTCCTCCAAGACACTGCCCTGGTATTCGTTCTGAGTGAAGACTGGTGCTTCGTCATTCTTATTGGCAACATTGATGATGATAAGAGTGTGGTTTTCCCATTTTCCATCAGAAGCTACAAGCCGGAGTTCATAACGTTGTTCTTGTTCATAATCCAGAGGCTGAGCGATGAAGACAGTTCCAACCTCAGGTTCCACATCAAAAACTCCTTTTGCATTTCCTGATGTGATCTGGTACCTCAGTTTGGCATTTGCACCTACAAGAGAAAGCAAACAACCACTGCCTGTCCACTCTCTGAATGCTCAATCCAGCTATACATCCAAGAGCAACTTTATTTGCCCAGACTGTTACAGCATGTGTGTGGGAGATAAAACATAGACGCAGCCACAAACAGAATGATCCATGTATGTAATTTGAAGGGTTTGTGTATGGTAGACAGGGGTTAGGTCTGCATTTATATTTACAAATATAATTTGCAGTCACAGACATGCACCTGTTTATCGATAACGAAGGAATCATGTGCCTCTAAATTATTGTACATTCATTTGCCAATAATAAAAAGTAACATATTATTAAAATACTAGAAGCTATTTCTGCTCAGTGTTTCCTAAGCCTCCCATTTCAAATGCCAATATTCCTTAACTTTTTTTTTTAAACCACTGGATGGTGCTAAAATATAACAGAAGTCCTCTATTTTGAGCAAGAATTCATCTCAGAAGAACATTCCACCTGTACAACAGCAGTTGTTTGATTGCTGCAAAACGTTTAGGAACAAAAAAATAAAATTGTTTGGTGCTTCATATTTACTTACTTGAAAAGGAAAACAATACATGACATTGGATTCCAGGATAGAAAGTCATTTCCCGAATTAAATAGGTGAACTGCTAGGAGTAGAAGGAACATTCAGCATTTTAAGTTGTGAGTCAACTGTGGATGAGAAGACTAGAGCAACATGAATGGCAAGAAAGCGAAAAGCCTGTGCTCAACATTAGTGCTTGGAAGAGCTTGGCTGCCTTTGCAGCATGAGTTTGAGCATCGCTTGCTAGTCGCTTTTGCCAAATTCTCTCAAGTGCAGCAGCTGGTTTTAAATGGCCTCTTTACTTCTCCATCATGGGCACTAAGAGGCATGGGCATTACAGCACTGCCACTGAAAGGAATGGTCAACTCCCACCTGCTCCCAGCAACAGCTTCCTCTGGTGCTCATTTGGGCTCTGTCACCAACACACCAGCTTGCCTTCTTTTTCTCAATGGGTCTGTTTTTCTCCAGCAAGTTGAGCTGGACCAACTCATGAAAGGAGCAAAAAAGCTGCAGCAGAAGCAAAGACAGGAACTGACTGGTGGTGCATGCTGTTGGACTGGCTCAGCCCATCTGGTCTCACCACACCATAGGGGCAGTTTCATACCATCAGAGATGATGTGAGCCCAAAGAGAACGTCTGGCTTTCCCTTTTTTCCTGCCTTCTCCCTGCCTTCATTTCTGGCCATGTCATCCCACATTTTCCACTGTTTGTCAGATGCTTCCACAAGCATATGCAACCCACTAACTCACCAAAAAGCACACAGGTTTGGTTTTCTTGCAATAGTAAATGTAAATAAGTAAATAAGTAAAACTGACTCCCAGGGAGATCTGGAAAGCACAGGAGTCAGCTCAAAGCAAGAACATGCTCAGGATTCAGTGAGTTTTTATGTTACCTCTTGTGAAGTTACAGCAGGGTTGTGACTCCAGGTGATTTCATTCTGCCCCAAAGAGATTGCCAGCTAGCTTAACCTTTGCTCTGTGAACCTGAGCACCTAATAAAAGAAAATGCTCCCGTGTGCCCAGAACTTCTCTCCTCACTTTTACAAATGCTTGAAATGCTTAATCATCCCCTGAATGCAGAGATTTGTTTGCTCATAAAGGAAGTAGCCCTACACACAACACACAGTAATACTAAAAGGACTTAGAAAGACATGCAGGGTCCACTCACCCTCATCTTCATCAACTGCTGTTGCTGTTACAACAGGACTTCCAACATCCCTGTCCTCATCTATGCTGACCTCATACACTGACTGAGGAAATGCTGGTGTGTTGTCATTCACATCACTGACAAAAATCCTTACGTAGGCTGTGTCTAAGAAGGAGATGCAAGAGGAACATTCAGACTAGAAATGACAGAGGTGGAATACCTTGTCATATTCCAAATAACTCACATACCCCCCCCAAGTGTAGAAAAGTTAAGGAACCCAATCTCTAATATCTTTTACCCAATACATGATTCCTTACTAGTTTTACCTGTGTTGGGCTGCCCATGAACACCAGGTCTAGCAGATTCTGAAGAGTCCTGAGACTGAACTTCAATCAAGTAAGAGGCTCTTTTCTCTCTGTCAAAAGATGCATGGGTGGAAATAATTCCTGTCTTAGGCTCAATGGTGAAGAATTGGTAATCCTTACTAGCATCTTTCAATATTAAGTAGTGAACCTAAAAAGGGAATAGTTAAGAGAGGTTGCATTTTCCACTTTCATTTGTATGTCCAAGTGCTGTGACTTCCCCCTTCCCCAGTAGCCTCCTGGGTCTGTCTGCAAAGTAGCAACACTGAGGAAAGACAGTTCATCTGGACATAATTTTTCTAAGTCTTTTGCCCATTTTGATATAAAAAACCAGAATTCTCATACAGAAGAACATCTGTACGAGCGATATAAAGGCCCATCAAACCCAGTATCTAATCTCCAAGAGCAGCCAGTAGAAGCAGTTAAGAAAGATCATGAATAACAGAAGGACAGATAATGTATGGAATGTCATCTTCCCTGGTGTCTCCCCAGCTTCTAGCCAACCCGCTGTGCTTCTGATCTCAAAAAGAATGGGGCTGAGAGTTTGGGTCCTGTTCAACAGGACTGAACAAATTAAAACCTCCACTGATGAAAGCTATCCACATTTTTCCCTTTAACAAAGGTTTGGCTTCCTCCTCTGAAAAAAAAACATTTCTACCTGCACCCCCAAGTCATGCTCAGAGCACTGCCAGGCAGTTCTACCACACAGGTTGCTCTTCAGAAGTTGCAAAATGACAGTTACAGAACAGCAGATCTCTACTAGTCAGAGTTCCCTCCCAGAAGAGCTAGTAGGGTTTTTGGAAAAGGCTCAGGAAAATGCACAGAAAATGAGCAGTTTCCTTCATAACACTGCTTTTTCCTAGGGTTGGGTCATTATGACAATGATGGTCAAATGTTGGTTTGACCAACCATTTGACCAATGATGGTGAAATGAAGTGTTATTTAATTGACGATATGTAAATGGCCGTGTTTAACTGACCATAATCACTGATGATCAATTAAATAATGAGCTGAAGAAGCAAGAGTTTGGAAACATGTTCTGCAGCCACCTCCCCTTGTCTTGTCATGGGAGCAACCCTAAGAATCATGCAGCAGTGCTTCATCACGGTTGCTGGATCCGGATGAGCTGTTATGATGCAGGATCCCAAGATCATGAACAGCATCTTCTCTGCCTGCATCCTGTATTATGCACGTCAGGCATACGCTAAACAAACGCTTGACAAGTGCTGTAAGAAGTGTTTGTGGCTCATTACACTGTCATCTATTGTCTGCGCACTCTCACTAGTCACAATACTAAAACTTGCCTATTAGGAGGAAAAGAATTAGATGTAAGGTCAAACCTCTCCATGTAGGCCAGAATCCAAGTCCGTAGCTAACACCTGAACCACAGATTTGCCAACATCAGCTCCTTCTGGCACAGACACCTCGTAGTTAGAAGACACAAAGAATGGAACATTATCATTGACATCTGCAAAAGGAGGTGATGAGGACCACGGTGAGAAAATGTTTGAAGACTTTTTTTTACTGTATTTTTTTCCCCAGTTGTAATTTTTCTTGGAGAAAGAACTCACATTGTTCATAGTAAGAGTCAATCCTGCTTTGGGTCTTCCCATTTTCATGGTAGCCATCAGGAGGCACTTTATATGAGCAGTTTCTGGGAGACAGTGGCCTAATCTCAGCTAAGATACTAGCTAATGATTTGACCAGCGATCTTCTTATAGTAAGTCCATGAATGCCAGGACCAGGAGGCCTTTCACCCACAGTCTGTAAAGAGCTAGTTATCTACAGCAGTCGTTAATTTCAGTATTTTATTAAGGGCTGATTAATATACAATGGAAATTAAAATTGCAGAGTCTATAGAGTTGACAAAGAATGCGTGTAAAAGAGTCTTTCCTGGCCTTTGCAGGGCAGTATAGCCAAAGTTATGTTAGGCTGTAGGACCTAATGATTATTTAGGATGCAGTTGCACATTAGCCTCCCCTCATCTAACTACTGGCCAATGTCCAAAGGAAGCATGCTGATCTTCCCACTCTTGTCATCCTGCTCTAAGCCATGGGATCCCCCTTTCCACAAGCCGGATCACGTGGCCCCATGTCGACAGTGCTCATTTTGTTGCTCTGGGAGAGACTGACTTTCTGGAGAGAGAAGGGCTAGCTGTGATCTGACACGCTCTGCAGCTGTGTAATCACCAGATCCAACGCAAGGGACGTGGTGGGATTGTGCAGGTGAAGGCAAGGAAGGGATGCCCTGGTAGCGGCCATCTGCAGTCAGGTCAGATTAGGCACAAGGCAAGGCCCCATTGAGCTTATATCAGCGCTGGTCTTGCTTGTCTTCCTTGCCTGACCCCTGTAGAGACCTAAACTGGGCAAAATATGTCCAGTGTTTTGAAGGGCCGGTTTCTGACACATTTTCTCCCTAAAATTGCTGTGTAGGACCAGGTGAGTGCAAAGGACAGGCCGGAGAACTACGGCAGCACTGACTTGCATCCGTTTAAACTGCTCTGGAATTGCGTCCTCCTGCTCAGCACATGACAAATCAGTCCAGCGTTCCTCTTTGTTTGTAAGACAACTAAACTCAAAAATGCTGCACAGTCCCCTACGTCTTTTTGCACTTATCACAGTTTAACAGCCACATTTTAAGAAAGTCATTTTCCTGTGTTGTGGCACAGTGCCGAAACAGAGGAGCTGTAATGACAGTTCCTCAGATCCATCTGTCTTTATGAAGAGCAGACAAAATTCTTAATATCTCATTCTGCAAGCCCTTAAGCACACATTTAGTTTTACTACTGCCACGTGACTCCATTGATTCTGACACACAACTATTTGGACAACTATTTAAGATATTAGGACCAATGTCTTAATTTACCTTTTTTTTTAAGTTGTCTGTGTGGGCTCCTGTAAATCCCAATTTTATTTCTGCCTTATATGCATAATTGTCTGTGAAAACTTGTTTTCTAACAGGCTTTTTTTTCATATTTTATAGAAAAGAATATGTCTTGTTAGAGGTAAGTTTTGGCAAATTCACTGAGTAAGGTAAGGAAAATAAGATACTATGAAAGACTCCTTTTTCTGTGTGCTTGTGCATAAATAAAGGACAATTCTGCGTATGAAACTTTCTGGTGGTTACTTCTGTCTTAAAGGTGTTTAATTTGCTTTTTTCTCCCACTAATGCATACACATGTGTGTAAACCTTTTTTTTCATATGAAATACTAAGTTATTGAAAAAGCATTTTTGCTCATGAGCAAATTGAAGTTTCTGCCAAATTCTGATACCAATAACTGCACTATAGGAAAAATCTTTTGGGACAAGGTCCATAATCTACAATGAGGCTCAGACTCTGACTTGAAGCGCTCTTGCTCTACAAATCTTGAGGGTTTTTGCCTTGGTGGACTGTGGAAGACAGGACAATGCTGTGATAAAGTGAAGCAGGGAAGTTGGATTCCCATTCAAATTACCACTTAGGTGTCTCATTTCCACGGTGGTGAGCGAGACAAATGTTTTGGCTGGAGACTTCACTTATTCATATTTTTATCTAAATGACCACATATTGAAAGTAACTCCACTAATGCTTCCAAAAGCAGGGATTAAAATCAGATTTATCGTTTCATGTGGATCTACAGTAGAGCCTTACAAAAAGATCCCACTATAAAGAGAGTTGGATCAAATCTTTGAAAACTGTACCTATTGTCAGGACCCTTGCATTTTCATTTCTACAGTTTTAACCTCAATGTTAAATAGAAAATTCTGAATCTAACAACAACCCCTAAACTGTTTGGGTATCTGTTTGATATCTGAGCTGTTTCTCTTTCTATAGTACAGAACATTTCTAGTAATATTTGTCTCCTTTCAATAGCTTGGGGACATTTACTAGATTTTTCCTCCTATGAAAAGAAAATCTTTGCAATTACACTTATAAAAGCAGGCACTAGTGTTGCATAAACATTCACATGGCCTATTTTTCCATTATCACATTTTCACATTTTATAGCTGCACTTAGAAATTGTCTCAAACTGACCTTTTTAATGACTGCACAACTTCCTTCTACAGTATAGAAATGTACAAAGCACTCTTAGGTGGCTTGGCATTTCACAGATGTTACCTTAATTCATGGAGTTATACTAAAAATAACAAGAATATTGAGCTGTTCTAACAGCAGGAAAGCTTACCTGTTATGTTCACACAAACAGTGGTAAAGGAAGCTAAAGGGGTCATTGCTACGTTTTGTGCCCGGACTGTCAGGGTGAAAAACTTAGTTGTCTCAAAGTCAAGTGGTTCAGCGACTAGAAGAGAAGCAGATCCATCAGCTCTGTTTGGCTTCAGATAGAAACGAACTGGCATGTTAGTCTCTGGAACTTGACCCTCCTCCAGATTATACGTAACCCTGGGATCACCAAGAGGGGATGTGGCTTTGATGGTCTGAAGAAGAAAAGAGCCACCACATATATTCATGACGCATGGGGTTGCAAGTGTTAAACGTTCAGTTTGATGGCAAGAACATACGTGCGTGTATGTTCTCCAAGAACATACGTGCCTGTATGACTTGGATAACAGAAGAGAAACAGTTTACAGAGCTGAGCTTCATTTTACAACATTTAGGTTTGATGCAGGTCTTTAATCAGCAGTACATTTACCTGCCTGTAAATGTGCCAAGCAAGAACTGCATCACTGGCTAAAGCAAATCCCTCCTCTCTCCTCCTTCCAAAACAAAAGCAATCCAAAAAGAGACCGTTTCTCCACTGAGTGGTACATCTTACCAGGCAAGACACAGACAAAACCTAAATTGTTTGCAAGTGCTTGGATATTACAGGCAGGAGGAGGAAGGCAGGAATTATCTGGCAATTTACAGAAAAGACTATCCTTAAAGAATAAGTCTGTACAGGTTAAAAAGGAATTGGTTTGGGTTAGAAGAGCCCAAAGCAAACTACAGCCATTCCATGCTGTAGTGCTAAACTAAGAAAAGCTATAGGAAAGATACAGGCAGGCAGCACGGTCCACTGAGGATGGAGGAGTGAGGAGCTGGCCCTCGGTGGGAACACTCCAGGATTTCCCACACAGGTAGGGCATGAGTCTTGCTTCTGCAGGAGCACACCCTGATGGCCGCTGGTGTAAGAAGCCACTGGGAAAACTGCTGCCAGCTGAAATGCCAGCCTGTGCTGCAACAGGTACTCCTGACAAATGCTAACAGGGTACACAGCTGCGAAGGCTGATAAGGAAACAGCACAATGCAGTAAGGTTGCAGAGTGGGCATCCATGTACTTTTGACATGGAGACAGAGCACAACAGAGGAAGAAGTTGAAATGAAAAGAGGGAGGGAGGTAATTGCACTTTTAACATACCACTATCTTGGTGTCACGAGTGGTGTTTTCAGGGATGGTCACCCAGTATCTGCTCTGCTCCCACTGGGGCGGCCGGCTGAGTGCATTAGTGACAGTTACTGTCAGCTCCACGGTGCTGCTTCTGTTCCCTCCATCTGTCGCTACAATATAGCAACTAATGCGCGTTGTCTATGAAATGAAGAAGATTGAGGATATTTGCAAACCATTTTGTACAAATCAAGAGATTGCAGTTAACCCTCTACAGTGGATTTGAGGGGTCAGAGGTTGCTTTCTTCCAAGCAGAGTTGCATTACCTGGGATAGCAGGCGGTTCACGTATACCCAGCCCGTGCTGGGGTTGATCTGGAAGTATTCCAGTTGATGCTCCAACACTGAGTATGTGACAGCAGCATTCACACCTTGGTCACTGTCATGAGCTGCAACACGGAGGAAACTCATCCCCACTGGCGTGTCTTCGCTGAGGAAGTCTTTGAAAAGACAAAGGTATCGTCAGCAGGTGTTGCTCTGGTTTACCAGGCTGCACGTAATTGAAATACTCCTGTAAAACCTCATAGTCCCCTTCATGGGAGATGACATGTTTCTGTAATGAGGCAGGCTATAAAGTATCGTCACTAACAGAGTGTCTATAGTCCTCTTTTATCTTCCCCTTCCCTTTCCCCTGACACGCTGGGCTGTTAAGCAAGCTGCTGGTGAAGCAGGTTTACTGACTACGCTGCTGCCAGCACTCGTGCCTCTCCACGGCGGCGCTGGCAAACCCCGCAGCCGCCCGCACGCCCGCTGCTTCAGATCACAGCCCAGGCTGCTGGGCTCAGCTGCTGATAAAAGCAGGCTGGCATCAAAAGGAATTCTGTGTGAACTGAATTAACCCTGAACGTGAGCGGCAGGAGCAGCATCGCCAGCGGGAGGCAGTAGGTAATCACAAAGCATGAAGAACTCGGGTCATAGTGAAGATGCTCCCAACACCCCAGTGTTTTGGAGAAGCTGCTCAGGGCAAGGGCAATGATCATTTTATACATGCCCCTTTCCTTAGGTCTCACTCCCTGTTCCCAGCACTTCACCTGAGTCAGAGGTCGTGTCTTTATACCTATAGTCCTAGACAGACCAATCCTTCTTTGAACCCGCTTTTATAATGATCATCTAAAAATCTGATGGCAGAGAGTCACACAGTTGAAGTACCAGTTGCACAGAAGAGTAATTCACTTTGTCTTCTTAAAGCCTGATTCCTGGCCGGGACGCCAACAAAATGATGGGAAATTGTGAGCAGTCATTTCCTACTCCCCTTCTCTCTGCGAGGCACAATTTTATATGAAGCTATTGCATCCCTGCCAGCTGCCTCTCTTCCACACCCCAGTCTTTAGATTGCTCTGATCTGACTTTGGTCCTGCTCTGCCCTCCATCTTTAGCCATCCAGTCCCAATTCCTCCTCCAAGTAGCCATGGGTGCTTGCCTGATCGTGGTTTTGAGCCATTTCCATGCACTAAGGCTCCATCAGCTCAGTGTATTGAAATGGCCCCAGCAGTGGGAAGGCTGTCACAGGTACGCTTAGACAATCCAGTCAGTCTGTTTAACCACTTCTTGTTCAGAAACGGTTTCATATTGTTGATTTCCCTTGTATGTGTCTCCTTTAGCATTTTCGAGGTGGGACAATCAGAACTGCATGCTATTTATAAAGTAGAGTGGTTGTGTTTTCTGTTTTGGTTTTCTCCCTCAATATCTACAGTCTGTGGCAGCAAAACCTTAAACCACCACAACCGCTTGCTCCATGAACAACAATTTGAGCTTTAATTAGCTTCCCTCGTCCCCCAGGACATGTAATTGGCCTAGGATTCGTGTCCCTGTTATGTCAGTAACAGCCAAAGCTACTCTCGGAAGAGATTTACTGGCACTAAAATAGATTAATGAGAATGGAATTTATTGCTAAGAAACACTGTAAAATACCCTTTTTTGTGTTTAAATTTATGCTTTTATAGTCAAATCCTGTTAAATCACATTGTAAGAAAAAATACAAAATGACTTGGAAGGGCCGTACTCTCTCATTTCATGTACTTCTGCTTGCTGCTGGCATAACTCTAACACTTACTATACCATCCCTACTGCATGGAGTTAAGCATTTCTTGGATGTCTGTTTTGCAGGCAGATGATAAGACGCATGGCTTAAATCAGGGATTTGACCAACATCCTAGTGCAGTGGAATAAAGAACCAGCAGTTTCCAGGAAGAATAGAAACCTATGACTAATGGCATTTGATCTTGTTAGAGAAGAAGCTATTTTTAATTCTGTGACGTAGAAGCATTGATTACTTATGAATAGATGCTGGAAAAGTGCTATGCATAAAGTGACCTCATTATCTGCAGTTTCCCCATCCCAGGACCTTTGTTGGAACCCTGTGTTCATGAAAAAGAAAAAAATCTGCCTGTTCCTCAGAAGTGCCGAAGTCACAAATGCAACCGCTGAGCTTCACTACTTTTGGGAAAAAAAAAATCCTGAGCAGTTTCACCTGAAGGACATGTTTGAAGGTAGAGTAGAAAGGTTCGTCTTTGCACAAACATGACCTTTACCTCAAGGACTTCTCCGCTTTGTCTGAAAATATTTCTCTCCGGTGAGATCACTCCCACCTGATTTCTCAGCACTGCTTTGGCCAGGTTTGCAGAAACCACTGGTAGGAATGTAGAAACAGCTATTCCCAATCTGCACATTTTAACCAATTTGGCACTTGGAGTTAGTCACTATAAGATACCCTAAAAGGTGCAACACAATTTTCTTTCTGTCCTTGTGCATAATTCTGAAGTGTGGATGTATATTTAGACTATTTCCTAGAAGGTCTCTTCTCGTCCTTGTTAAAATCCTGCCACGCAAGCATCCACCCTCTTTTTGACTCCTTTTAAAATGCTGGCCTCTGTGATGCTAAAGATGACTTACTTACGAGCCATCTTCATTTTAATAAGGCACTAGTCACTGCTTTACCCTACATGACATTTCCATAGAACTGGCAAAACATGTCCAAAATGGAATTGTTGTCACATGCATCACCAACCATCTTTTGCCATTTTGAGGCAATTATGCAAGGAAGGGCCTGTTCTAGTCCAGCAACTAGGGATTACGCTTGTCATTTGTGGGTGACATCAAATGTAGAGGGTCCAAGCGTACTGAAGTGCAGAATTCTACTGGAGAAGCATCGAGTAAAATTAAATGAAAGACTGATGAAAAGCACGTCGTGGGGATGAAAAAGGGAATGGCACCAGGGCAAACGGGAAAAGCTAGCTCAGTAGCACAGTTACAGGAAGCACCGGGGCTCCCAGCCAAATGCAGGCTAGAAGCCAAGGATTTTAGGCTGTTTGACAAGAGATAAATACCACTCCCGCCTATTAGAACAGACGTGCTGTATTAAAGAGACACAGATGACAATTGCTCTTCCAGTCAGGGCTGATGAATTCCCAGCTAGGATGCCATGTTTTGTTTTGGGACATCAAATAAAAATTCAGTGTGCAGAAAAACTGGGCAGGGGAAAGTTGCAAAGGGAAGGGATCGGATCTGCCTGATCTGTAGGAGTGAAGACTGTCAATGTTTTCAAGAGTACCGCAATGAATAAAGAGGACTGATCAATTCTGCATATTTCCACTGATGATGGATTAAGCGGTAACTGGCTTAGTGGGCAGCAAAGGAAGACTGGTCACCTAAAAAACTGACCACTGTTATAAGGAACTACTACCCAGGTTCATGTTGCAGTACTGGGACAGGTAGTTAAGAAACACTCACACTGATAGCGGCTGTTCTCAAACTTGGGATCGTTGTCATTGACATCAGCAATGAGGACGGTGATCTGACACACGCCGATCAGCGGTTCCTGTGCCTGGTCAGTAGCAGTAACAGACAGCGTATACTCCCTCTGCTTCTCCCGGTCAAAACTCTGCGTGGTTGTGATGACTCCTGGGAACACAGACACCTCCTGTTCTGCGTGTCACAGCCTCGGGACTGAATTTGCAGAAAGGAACCTGCACATCTCCTGCACAAAAGGAAGCTCTGACCGCATGCAGCGCAACTGTCCAACTTAATCCACACCAACCCTGCAACACGTGTCTTGGATGAGACCAACTCCAGTTCCCGTCTCTCCCCTCCTCACATGTCACATGCTGCCAGCAGTCAACAGCTTTCTCTCCTGCTGCCCTGATAAGGAGCTTCAGTCCAAGTACCTTGTTATCTCACTCCTCATGGAGCACAGAAGGACTTTCTCCTCCTCGTCAAGAGGCCTCTCTCAGGTTTACTCCAGGGATAGTCCAAGTAACTGAATATTTCAAAGGCAGCTCTTTATTACTTTGGGGAAGAGTCACACCACAGAAGGCACAAGTGATGTGGCCAAAGTCATGTCTACTACAGGAGCAGGAGGCTGCCTCATTGAACAGATTAAAATTGGGTAGAATCACGTAGCTCAGTTAATAAATCAAACAATTTTCTCCAAATCTTCAGTTTTTCCCCCTTACTAATCAAGTCTCTCCCTGTCTCAGCTCTTTTCTTCTGGTTGGGAGACTTTAAACTGGCCTTCCTGAGGCCACTTCCAGACCTCTGTCTCTACTATGCTAGGGACGAGGATTCTGCTGCTCTGTTGTAGGCCCTTCCAGTCTCCTGCACAGTCCTGGACATGCAAATACCCCATTTTACTGTTTTGACTATAGAAAAATCAACAAGTTTTGTAACTTCTTAATCTGAAATGCATCAAGACTGTTTGTCACTGCCCTGTTCTGGTACAAAGGTTTTGACTCTATACGCACTGCACTGGACCTCCTATTTGTGCATGAGATGAGAAATAAACCGTGGCCACATTGAAGGGAAGAACAAACTCAAGCTGTTAGAGTCACACTTTCTGTTCTGCATTTTTATAGCTACACCTGATCCAATAGGAAGATAACTGATACAGAACAGCTTTTTACCTTCTTATTGAAATGCGGTTTGTTTCCCTACTTAATTTGTCATTTAAATCACTATAACCTTAATTTAACCTATGTGCACCACTATCCATATACCCTGAACTTCTGCCAGTGTTTATTCTATAAGCTGTTACAGCTAACCCTGCAGTTACACTGTTAAAGCATGAGCCCACACGGACACATCCATACGCTCATACAGTGGCACTGTCATTACAATACATTTCCATTTTATCTCAGTAACCTGAAAGCTACTGACCTGTGTCTGGGTCAATGCTGAAGCCTAGAGAAGCTCCATCTCGGTGCATGAGCCCATACTTCACCTCTCCGTTGACGCCAAGGTCCGCATCGTAGGCTTCTACCTGTAGCACATACGTGCCGGGAGGCTGATTCTCCAGAACCCAGGTGCTGTCGCTGTAGTAAGTGCACTAAAAACACACCCAAACATCCAACCCTGTATATTACACAGAGCCACATGAATTTGCTGCACAGTGTCAATATTTTTCCAGCACATCTGAGAAGAACTCAGAAGAAAATCACTTCTATTATTTATACTCACGAAGAAATCAAGCTCTAAGGGAGAGGAAGCAAAAAAGGAGAATGAAGACTTTACACTTTAAGTATGAAGAAAGTTGGCTGCATGTTCACTTACAGATTCATTCTGCTCTGCAAACACAGTCCCTTCAGCCCGCCGCCAATCACCAGTAGCCAAGAGGAGTCTATAACCCCAATTATGGATGGGAAAAGAATATCTGTAGAAGACATCTTACCTCTCTGAAGACAGGCTTGTTGTTATTAATGTCGTTAACTCCTACAATAACCTCAGCAAAACTGCTGAGAGGGGTGGGCCCCCCGGAGGCATTGTCATCTATCGCAGTGATGTTCAGAGTGTATTGTGGCCCTTTCAGGTTGGGCGGTGGGTTTCTGCGGAGTTTAATGATACCTAAATTTGGAAGCATAAAGTGTCATTTTATTTTACCGTGTAAACAAACAAACACAATCAAGTGAGCATCACATTTCTCTGCCACTGTATTGTAGGTTCAGTTTGTATTTTGGTTGTAAAGCATAGGAATCAGTCATCTTAGACTGCACAGTCCTTGGACCAGGATCCCAAGTTTTGGTTGATATTTGGAGAAAAGCTAATTCTCATTGACACAAACACCCCCATTTGAAGATTATATAAACATGGTGCTTTCTCATGATTTTTGACACACAGGTGAAGCAGAGTCAATACAGATTAGACAGTAAATAACTGTGTTCTAAAACCTCTTTCCTTACCTTTCTGACTATCCAGTTCAAAGTTGCCCTCCTCATTGCCTCCTGTAATTAGATATAGCAGCCCATCTCCATCAGGGTCCTTTGCCCGAACGGTAGCCACTAAGGTGCTGGGACCAGCATCTTCCGAAATGAAAGTTCTGTAACTGATGCACATAAGGGAGCAATGGCAGCACATTCAGTATGAGAATAACCATCACCATGTTAACCATCAGCCAAGGATTTTAAATTCATTATGAATGTAATTTTTTTTAAGCTTTGGGCATGCAGTTATGGAATCCTTAATCAGTTTAAGATGAGACTTTGATCATCTTCGTTCGGCATAGGGTATGTATTTTAGGATTGTAATCCTGCATTTTTGGTATACATAATTTCCAAGGATCTTTTGGAAGATATCAATATGCACCATACCACATTGCACTGCAAACTAGGATCACTTTTCTTCTAAAGATGAGAAAAAGGACTAGTATCTGTCATGCAGGGTTTCTTATGTCCCTATATACTAATGTAAAGCATCAAATACTACAGAGATGAATGTAAAACAGTATTTAATTCTGTAAATAAATGTACATACGTTTTCTATTTAAAACATGTCCATACTTTAAACTTGTGCAAAAAATAGAAATTATATTCATTTAGGAAAGGAAAGAAGGCATTTTAAACAAGCCGGGCTTCATGAAATTATCTTATAATATAATCTGCTGATGATAAAACTAAGTTTTAATGTTTGCTAACTACCATTTGTATCTGTCATATATTTATACATGGACAATCACTCTGAGACCTAGACGTCAACACAGTCAAAATCATTCCCTATAGAGTTTGGTCTTTTATTTATTCTGTTCTCTCTCTATAAATACAAAGTCAATATGCTGGTATCGCAACTGGTGTACCTTTTTGACACAATCTAGAAATGAAAGGCCAACTTGTAAAGCCTTTCTTCATACAAATTACCCCTCGATTTCACTGGTACTATAGTTGCACAAAACAAGAAGTTACCATGTAGCCGAGTGTTATTAAGGTTACACATATGAATAGCATCTGTGAAAACCAAAGCAGGTGTTCAAGCTGGCTTACATGGGCTGGGAGAAGACAGGAGCCTCATCATTCACGTTGGCCATTCGAATCCGCACAGACGCCGTCCCTGTCCGAGGGGGATGTCCTTTATCGACAGCTATCACCACAAACTCATACATATGGTTGGCTCGCTCAAAGTTCAGCCTCTGGTTAGAATTGATGACCCCGTGACGCGTGATGGAAAAATCAGTGCTCTGGATGAAGTAAGTGATCTCAGAGTTGGAGCCAGAGTCGCAGTCTGTTGCAAGCACTATTAGAGAACACATTTAACAGAATGGTCATGCTGCGGAAGAGGTTTGGTTATGCTATTTCCTACCAAGTCAACTTCAGATACTTTTTTTTAGAGAACAGCTGTCACCTGAATCTGTTTCATCCATAAAAGCCTTATTTTTGTGGTAAGAGTCTAGGAACTCAGCAGAAGGCTGGGAGTAAAAAAGCAAAACAACTCTTCCCCTCCAACCCAGCCTGAGTGATCACAGCAAGGCGGGTTTGCAAGAGAGCTGTGATCCCAGTACTATACAACATGCTTTGTACAAATAGCAGTCAACGCTGGTAATTACCACATAATCAATATGCATGTTGGTAGAACATTATCAGTCATAAACTGTGTCCTCACTCTCTCCAGGGATGCTGTTCAAATTTAATTAGCTCCCAGCTATGTTATAGCTAAAGTACTTTTTAATTACCTAGTGCTTCAAGGTACAAAAAGTGATTAAACATTCCTCCCCAGCAAGTGTTTATTCAGTACGTCGGGTGTCCCATCTGCTCAGAAGCAGCAAATCAGCAGAACAAAGAGGTAGAGCTCACAATGTAGTATCAAAAGTGATTTTTAAGAGCAGGAGCCCACCTCTTTAATTACCCTGCCATTTTTCTAGCCAAACAATGAGTCTTGCACTCATACCCACACTGGTGTTAAATAAACTCCTTATTTTACCAGATGCAGCCATCGCGGTATCACACAGCCTTTTGGAAGCAGAAGAGTGATTGCAGTGCATGGACACCCTGGCAGACAGCTACAGTGTCATCCAACAATGAGATGAAGAAGCAAGGACCCATCACTATCAGAATATTAACTCAAAGGGGTTAATTCCCCTCAAAGGGGAAGAGAAAGATTTCAAAAAGCACACTGAAATGCTGGGCTACTTAGTTGCAAAAAACTCAACTACCTCTGCTATGGAAAGTTACTCACCTTGGTTTAAAAGGTCATTTAGGGTGGTTGTAACATTTTGTTTAACATCTCTCCAAATCCTACTGTGAATAAATGTTTGGGCGTGTTACATACTACAAAAGCAAGGGCTTTAGAGTTTATCACTCTCTTGCTGTACTGAAAACCTACATATAGCAAAAACTCTAGAAAGACTGAAACGAAAGTGACTTAAAACTTTTAAATTTAGTGGTCAAGTATTGTTTTTGGAAATATATGCAGAAAGTGAAAACATATTTGATTTGAAAAGTTCTGATTTAATCTGCAGAGTCATTACCAAGATATTGTAACCATTCACAAAAATACACTTTATGTGCTTAACGGTCATACTTTTTTTTCCCCGGATATTTCTGGCAAGTAGGGAACGTGACGCTTACTTGTATATGACAAAGACATGCCTTACTTCCCAATAGCAACTGGGAATTCCATTACCTTTCCATTTCATTCCATCCTGCAAACTGATCTGCATTGCAAAGGTATTTCGAGGATCATATAGCAACTACAAACAGGTCTGTGCTAGCTCTACCCATGCTCTAAGCTTCGTGCAAGCTAACTCCAGCTCAAAGCCTAGTATGTTAGCACAAAGTTACCAGCTACAACTCTAAGCCTTGCTCTGCTGGCACAGTGGTGCAGCTGAAGGAGTACACTAACCCTTGCTGAGAGCATCCCTCCATGCTTTTCAGATCATAGCTTGTTTGCATCCAGACATCTTAGAGCACATGCAGTGAGCATAAATCTGCCCATAATGACTAAGTAGACAGACTCAGTTAGGGGTAGCATCAGCACTACAAGCATGATACAAGCCAGATTTGAGTGTGTTAAAATATAAATGGTTGACAACTAAAACCTACATTTACATCATCCACAGTTTTAACAAATGGCATATATCACACTGTCTTTTTCACTGTCATCGACAGCCACCCAGTCAGCTGCAGAATGGCAAAGGCTGTCTCAAATTTGCATTCATTTTTGTTTGTGGGACATTCTGAGGTTGCAACATCCCACCCCTCAAGAACTATAGCCCAGGTAAGAGCTGCTTTTTTTTTTCCTGAGATGAAACTTGCTTTGGCAGTCAGAGTTAGCGGCACAGCACTCACCCAGCACAGGGCACAGCTGACTGCACATACGGCTTCCTTGCAGCCACTACCAACGTCGCTCAGCCCTTCAACACCAAGTGATTGTTCACTCACCCGTTTTCATAAAACGGCTCTTTCTCTTGAAATGTACCCTGTATGGCAAGACAACCAAACGGGATGCAATTGCACAGCTTTGCCATTCTGCCGTTCTGCTTGCTTTGGACATGGGGCATATGTTTTTTCCTCACAACTGGGTGACTTTTGATCAGCTTTTCAGCTCTCCCGGAGAGAATAGCATACATCTCTTTAAGGAAAATCACGTGCTTAGGAATTTTAGGAGTTGATCATTCCAATCGACTTATTTCTTCCCAAGAGCCATTAAACCAAAAAAAAGAGCTACAGCAAGCTCTGAACTCTCTTGGTAAGTGTTTAGAGAAAGCAGTCCCTGCAGCTCTCTTTATCAGCATGTGGCTATGCAAGGAAAGCTAAGCTTCTTATCACCACTGCAACCTGCATGCGTTCAGCTTCAAATTCAGGAAATTTACATTGTTGTCTTCAAAAGACACAGTTTAGACATGTAAATTTTTGCTAAGTCTTGCCTTGGCACTTACCCATTTCTCACACAGTTCATAACCCCCCTGAGGTCTCAGCCCGTGTTCCCATTACTACCCCAGTACCTGCCCCTACTCTCAGTTTGAATACTGACAGTGAGCCTGTAAGCGTTCTCCCAGTTTTTGGCAGAACACACCTGTGGCATGTATCACATCATGACAGACTACATTAGATCTTGAGACATCTTCAAAGGCATTTAATTGACACGAGTAAAACAGGTTGGAGAGTGGACTTTTGTTCCTTGTCTGTTGGACTCCGAAGACTGAGACAAGACATGCAGCATCATCCAAGTTCACTCCTTAGTTGTGCGACCACAGTATTTCAAAAGTGACTTTGAAGTTTTGGTTGGAACTTGAAGCTTAAAATTATTTCCAACAGCTCTAATCTTTCAACAGAATACTATTCTAGCCTCTAAAAATGTAATCTGTGCACTCAGGGTTTATGCGCAAGTGATATGTGGCCATGTTAAACACAACAAACTTGGAATGATAACTGGTAAGCCACAACCATAAATATAAAAGTTCACAGGCTTTCCAAAGGTTTCTCCTTTAACATTTTGTAAGTCAATCATACAGCATTAATACCTATTTGATAAAACTAGCTGCCCATTTAAAAACTCTTTTTTTTTCTTAACACAGTAAGAAAAGAGAAACTGGTTGCAGCTGCTTCCAGGACACAAAAAGATGACCAAGCTGAGTTAAAAGACAACCACAAGATTTGAAGGAAACAAGCTACGGCAATCCACCAAGTCACTGCCTGTCCGCTGCCTTAACTGCTCCTTGGGCACAGCTGTGTGACACAGCACAGTGGTTCTCATCTGAAGACACACACAACTCTACTTACAGGACACCTAAAAGCCATCTACGGTTCTCCAGGAAGGCTACCAGCCACATCATACAAAGGCAGTGCTCGCTGTGGAAGAGACAGCACTTCCTCATGGTGAGAACATGAACATGTAACACAAACTAGCAGGTCCATGGCAAGACTGAAACGAAAGGTACTGGGATGGTCCTCACCTTGCAGTAGAGATGTGCCGACAGGAATGGTTTCGGGAATGTCGTCTCTGCTGTAAATGGAGTGCTGGAATTCGGGAGAACAGTCATTTTCATCGGTGATATGGACCATGACCTGAGACAAAAAGACATGTTGAGAGGAGATTTTAATTTCTACACTTAGGAAAACAGGAACCTCATTCTGGACACTGCCTGGGCAGTCATTGCTTTTGCTGCTGCCCTGTCCTTACGCCTCTGATGCTAAACTTTTTCTCACACTACTCCTGTAACACATAGAAGTATTATCTCCTCCACTTCCAAGCAGATAGGAGGCAAAGCCAGAGAGAAATAACGAGGTATTTTGCAGAGCCTAGATCTAAGCCCAGATCAGAGCCCAGCCTTCTGCCTGCACCATAAGGCCTCCTCCCTCTCGAGCATCTTCATGAGTTTTCCAGGCTATCCCTGTATGTAACTGCTCCCGCTAATGAGGTAACGAAGATTGCAGCGACGGTGGGTAGGAAGCGAAGTGATCCACGTACCTCAGTCACGCTGCTAAGGGTGCTCTCAACTTCCGTGGCTTTCAGTAAGAGGTGATAGAGGTGGTGCTCGCTCTCGTAGTCCACGGGGTGGGTCAGGCTGAGCTCTCCACTCTCCTGCCTCACCCTGAAAAGCCCGCTGGGGTTTGTTAGCAGCGTGTACGAAAGAGGCTGGCTCTGGAAAGAGACAGCCTCAACAACTGCTACTCTGTAAAGAATGAGAGAATAACTCTTTGCTTCAAAACAACAATAACAAAAGCTGTCTCCTGAGCACCGAAGAGGAAGATGAGGATGACGAAAGGTGAATTGCTCACTCTGTCAATGCTGGGGTCAACTTTGTATTCAGACTGGAAATCCTTGTGCTACAGGGAGCCCACCTACCCTCTCTTCTCTCACCAAACTGATCCTCTGACATAGCAGGGCTGGGATAACAACCTATTTCAACCTCTACTAATGTGAAAACATCTTTTTCTTCCCTTCTATACCCTTCCAAATACTTGACAGCAGTTACCGGTTTAGCTTCAGTTACAGAGATAGCTGAGCTACTGTAGACTTTCTTTGAAGCTGTGTATCCAGAAAAGGGACTGGTTCAGAGATGGATGGGAAACCCACAAAGCACAGGGCCTTTCCAGACCCTGCTGTCTGCCTTGGCAGGACATGAAATTAATGTTTGCCTCCCTGCTGTGACTTATGCTTTGAAGCTCCATGTCTCACAGCAGTCTCTGGCCAGCGTGACAATATACTTTAAGCCCATCTCAGTGAAAGCTCCTGGGAAGGAGACAAATTTCCCTCCTCCTCATTCAGTCTCTTTTAAGGAGTAAGTGGCACACTTCCAGTAGTTCTTCCTACTTCATCAGCTCATTTTGAGGTTTCCTACTCCTTGAAGGCCCTATGGCACTGCTCCACCTGCTACTTGGTGCCTTAAAAGCCCGTGCTGCTCTCAAGCAGCTGAACAGTGACAATAAAACCAGAGCCAGCTCGGCAGCATCTCCCCACTGTGGCTTGGCTTAGCTACTCTTCATGCAACAGCAGAGCCCCTTGGAGACTCAGCTGTATCTATTTGCGTTTCACATGGGTGTTGTTATCTCAAGAGTCTGGCAATGACTTGCCTTTCTAAAAATTTAAATACAACTCAAATGGGATACAAACAACTCCAAATCTGGTTAATTAAAAGACTATTTTTCAAGCACTCATTTATATCTGAAATACTCCAGAAGATGCATAGCTAGGAGTTTGGCAGTTTTAATTCATGATGCAATGCAATAAGACCCCAAGAGCATTAAAATAATAATTTCAGCAGAATGCCAGCATCCCAGGCTACACCATGTGCCACACTGGAGACTCTCAAACATCAGAAAAGGCATAATTTCTTTTAGAAAACACAACGCTATTTTTAAAGACTAATAGGCAAACACATATGCATAGCCCTGAGAAACAACAACAGAAAAATTTCACTTTATTGTGCTCTGTGAAGTTCCTCTCAGACTGCAGGGAGGGAGCTCAGGTAACAAAGTACAACTTACTTTTCTCCTGCTGGAGTATTTTCAGGGACAAACACACTGTAGGACATGTTAGTGAACTGCGGAGGTCGGGCGCCCACCAGGATGGAAATGGAGGCGTAGGGGCTTTTATTGCCGTACTCATTGGTGGCTTCCACAGTAACCACGTACTCCTTGTTCCACGTCAAAGGCAAGCCAGTCGTCATGATAACACCAGTATCCTTATCTACTCGGAATCGCTCTTCACCACCTATCAATATATGCACAAAGCTGGTCTGAAAAATGCCCCACAGCAAGAACGTTTGCATCTTCACTATTTTAAGGTAAGCTATCCTCAAATCATCTATCTATGTCCTTGCATGCACTTCTTTTTTCCTCTCCAGTTGTGCACCTTATCTTTCACTCACACCATGCTCTGTTGACCGGTGCAGTGTCAAAGAGACGAGAATGGGTGAGAAATGGAGCCTTAAGCTAATGGTAAGGCTACAATTGATTTCAAAATAGAAGTAAAGCAAAGAAAGTGGCAGTGAGATAGATTCCCATCCACATAACTTTTTACTTAAAGCACCTGCAGCTTCTATTTGCTGTGCTTGCTGTATCTTTAAGGATTCCCCAGGGGAAAAATCTATCAACAAAACGATAAAATGAGAAATTGTTAAGAAAAATCTGCAACTTAACAGAATTTTACCATTTTTTTCCAAATAGACCTACCTGCAATGAGTGTGTAAGTTACCCCAGCACTGGTGTTTTCATTGTTACTGTAATAAGCGACAAGCTGGTAGACAAGAGTGCCTTTTCGGGCATCTGGATCAACACGTGCCAGGTAGGGGTATGGGTACATGCCCCAGGACAGAAGTTCCTCTTCTGGGGCAAGGAGTGTCACGTGGCAGAGGTACCAGTCATTATCTGCAAAAGATGCACGGATTTCTAGACAGCTTGTTCACAAACTTTAGTCGGGAATGTTTAAGATCTTATCCATTACTATCTGTAAACAAACTGAATTGCCCATCACATTCAGCCTATCGCATGCACAAAAAATTCAGTACAGATACAGACTTTGGCAGCTCAATGTGCATTAAGTGCAGTTAACAACTAATTGAAAATACTTTGAAGAATAGCTTTTAATTAATTAGATATGCATATTAAATACTATGTCAGTTACACCACTTGCCATGACACAGTTTTAAGTGCGTACTTATCCAGACTCAGATGAAATTTGGCCTTTTTATTTTCAACAAATTCAGCATAAATGTTGCCAGTTCTACCAAATCAGGTTTAGAGCTTATTAACATATTTCTCTTAAAAGTCAGTGGAAGTGGTAAGCAATCAAAACTCCCTAAAATTCTTCCTGCTCCAACACTAATTTGTTTAGTTTTCTCAAACCACTGGATATGCAAGGAAAGGCAGACGTGCCTTCCCCTTCTGCCCCCAGCATCCCATCTGGTTGCATCTCAGGTGAGTGAAACACCGGCTTTGAAATGGAAACCCCCTCCCCAAGGCAAAGCCTCAGGCTTTGCTTCTGCAGGGAGAGGCAAGGGAAGGGGCAGCTCAGCCAGCAGCTGCAGGGAGAGAGCAAGCCCTACGTACTGGCAGGGGAAGCACAATACAAACTGCTCTCTGCTGGGCATGGAGGATCTGGGGTTGGGAGCAAGCACCTCTACCTGAATCCCTGGAGAAAAACAGCACATACGTTGACTGTGCCTGTATTGCTTTGTGGCTAAGAAGTGAACTCTGATACCTAAACAATGGGTGCAGATGATTGCATCTGCCCAACCTTGGACTGTCAGACCTAGGAGCAGCCTGGAAGGACCTGCAACACTGAGTGTCTGACCTAGATCCCCTCTGATCTCCAACCGGTAGCACGGTCTGAGGGCGTTCAGGTAGCAGGGTTGACCGTCAGTGGAACAACTCCTGGGATCACCCCAGATCTGCTGCCGGGGTGGCTGTGCCACCGCTAGTGCCAGCCCAAGAAAAGGGGTGAACTCCTGACGCACAGAAGGGCTGTCACCAGAGAAGAAAGAGAAGGAACCTTCTACTGCAAAGAACCCATAGAGATTTAATCATAGTATTTTTACCTCTTGGGAGACCTAAATTCAAACCTTTTGAACTCGCTAACAGATGCTAAAGGTACATATGAGCTGCTTGAAGGAATTTTCCTAAGAGCATTTGTGTTCCATAGGTGGCTTTGAGATTTGACTTCAAATCAAAATGAATATATTACTGAATATATGAAATAAGTTCAAATAAAAAAAAATAAATGTAGGAGGGGGGGAAGTAGAAAAGTACATATGAGAAATGCATGTTGTCTGCCTGATAAAATATGATTGCATACTTGAACAAACTGCACTGAGGTTGCAGGTCTGTTAAGGGCTACACCACTATCAAAAGAAACACCCACCCGGGTGGCCGTATGTCTCACATAGGAAACCCTTGATCTCTGCCTTCAGGAAGGCCACATTTCACATAGGATGGAAGAGGACAGCAGCACGTGGACAAAACCAGCACCAAAGGCAAGAAGTAAACTAGAAATTCCAAACAAATTTTAACTGTAGACGTCAGGGATCCGATACTAAATAAAAGACTACCCACAGACAGAGCATCCACTGACATGCAAGACCTGTATTTACAAGCAGCCTTACCCCACAGTAAAAATATGTACTGGACAAATTTATCAGACGTAATCATTCCCAGGAGGGAAAAGACTTCATTGAAATTTTGTGGGTTTTTTAAAGTATTTAAAATAATTTAAGACACGGTTTCTTTAGCTAGAGGAAATTCTTAGATTACATGGTTTCTAGTTTTCTAATGTACCGACATTGCATACATGGGAACATCTGTTAAACACACTCCTCTAAGAATTTTTTTCTCTGTATTGCTCGGTGTAACACAAGGCACAACCCTCAGCACGAGCAAGCGGCTCACAAGAGCAGCTGTAGCGGTCAGTATTTTATCCATAGCCAAGAGGGAGGGCTGAGAAACACACGTCTTAACCCAGATATAGACAGTGTCATTTTACTAGGGCCAAGTAATAGAATGAAAACCTGTAGGCGCACGGCATTAAAAATTATTTTTGTTCATTCATTGGTCTAATTCAAGCAGTTCTAATTTCTGTGGAGATGAATATCTAGTTGAGCATTTTTCCTATTTAGTGAAACCTAGAGAATGATTTCAAAGAATTATAATTATATGGCTTATTCCTTAATATTGTCCCATGTAAGTGATCCAAGTATTAAATATCAATCAATAATGAAGTCCTAATCCTGCTGTAAGAATAGTAAAAACCACCACCATGTCAAAATGTCAGCCCTAAACCAGAGCTTTATGCTTTAAAAAAGACAGACAAGGGAATAAATTTCACTGAGTTCAGGACACCATGTCAGGGTAAATATTCATGTTGTCCAAATTAACGATAATTTTCTGGACTTTTACAAAAACTTCACCTTCCCCCTCTCTGAAATGTGTATTTAAACAGACTCATAGAATCATAGAATCATTTAGGTTGGAAGAGACCCTTGAGATCATCAAGTCCAACCGCTAACCTAGCACTGCCAAGTCCACCACTAAACCATGTCCTCAAGCACCACACCTACACATCTTTTAAATACCTCCAGGGATGGGGACTCAACCACTTCCCTGGGCAGCCTGTTCCAATGCCTGACCACTCTTTCAGTAAAGAAGTTTTTCCTAATATCCAATCTAAACCTCCCCTGGTGCAACTTGAGGCCATTTCCACTTGTCCTATCACTTGTTACTTGGCAGAAGAGACTGACCCCCACCTTGCTACAACCTCCTTTCAGGTAGTTGTAGAGAGTGATAAGGTCTCCCCTCAGCCTCCTCTTCTCCAGGCTAAACAACCCCAGCTCCCTCAGCCGCTCCTCATCAGACTTGTGCTCTAGACTTGTGCTCTAGACCCTTCACCAGCTTCGTTGCCCTTCTCTGGACATGGTCCAGCACCTCGATGTCCTTCTTGAAGTGAGGGGCCCAAAACTGAACACAGTACTCGAGGTGCAGCCTCACCAGTGCCGAATACAGGGGCACTATCACCTCCCTGGTCCTGCTGGCCACACTATTCCTGATACAAGCCAGGATGACATTGGCCCTCTTGGCCACCTGGGCACACTGCTGGCTCATGTTCAGCCTTCCCTGAACCTTGGTAAAATTGTGACACTAGCAAAGCCTCAGATCACAGACTCACGGGATGGTTGATGTTGGCAGGGACCTCTGGAGGTCACCTGGTCCAACCACCCTGCTCTAGCAGGCCTACCTAGAGCCGGTTGCTCAGGACCATGTCCACATGGCTTTTGAATATATCCAAGGAGGGTGACTCCACAACCTCCCTGGGTAACCTCTTCCAATGAACTAAAGTTCTGGGAGCTGAATTTCAAGAAAGATGTGGACCAGCTGGCAAGTGTCCAGAGAAGAGCAAAGAACACAACCAGAAAACATGGCCTGTCAAGAAAGGTGGAAAGACCTGGAGATTTTCAGGAGACTGCAAGGGACATGCTAATAGTGCTATAAGATGCCAAAGGACTGATGTATGAAGTCAGTCAGCTGTTCCCTACCCCATGAAACAAAAATAAACTCTCATTACCAAGGAAAAGACTTGCATTAGATGTTGGGGGCGGGGGGAGGCGGGGGGGGGGGGGAGAATCCCCCAGCAATTTTTGAATTATAAGGATAATGGAGCACTTGACAGCAGCTGGAGAGGCGAGAGATCATCCATCAATGAGATCTTTAAGACCTGACTAGACAAATATCTGCCAGCAATCACTTTGTTACAGCAAAGCCTGCCTCTAGGCAGGGGCACGGTACCAGCAAGGCTGTTAAATCCTTGCCATCACACTTTAATCCCCCTGCCCTTCAGCTTTTGCATCTCATCGATTTCTGAAGCTTACATGTTCACATGTCACTCGTTCCCCAGCAGCCTGAGGGAATTTCTAGCATAAATGTTCTTTGGACCTTGTGTTTTAATTTTTGCTGTTCACTTAAAGGTAAGAAGTGAGGGAAGGAAGGAATGCCACTCTAGAAACAGACAGCACCACACATGAAAGGAAAAACACAGGATGAGGCCAAACCTGGAGGGCTGTGGTATAGCAGCAGGTGGTAATAAACTTCAAATATCAGGTGGAACGTCTTTCTGCAGCTGAGACCTGCCTCACTCCTTCAGCCCCTCAGCATTTATTTCTGCTTTTAAGGCTTGAAGGAGCAGAGCTGTTCTCCCCGGGCAAGTAAACACAACTTAAACTGAAGCAACCTGCAAGCATGCTGACAAAACAGCCCGGGTTATCTGCATACAGACATCAGAGCTCTAATTTTGGCAGGGAGTGAATGGAAGTAGCGAGGTGAGTGTCAGTCTCTTTTCCAGAGTAATAAGTGATAGGATGAGGGGAAACGGCCTGAAGTTGCACCAGGGGAGGTTTAGATTGGATATTAGAAAAAATTTCTTCACCAAAAGGGTAGTCAGGCACTGAAACAGGCTGCCCAGGGAAGTGGTTGAGTCCCCATCCCTGGAGGTATTTAAAAGATGGATAGATGTGGTGCTTAGGGACATGGTTTAGCGGTGGACTTGGCAGTGCTAGGTTAATGGTTGGACTCGATGATCTCAAGGGTCTTTTTCAACCTAATTCTATGATTCTATGAAAAAAAGACTGTTATAAAGGTCTGGTCTAAGTTGGAGCAAGTCCCAAACTCTAAAAAGAGCAGTGTTGAGTCTGCACCAGAGATTAACTGGAGACCAGTCAAACAGCACTATTCTGCCCTGTCATTCAGAAAAAGCTGTTCAGAAGCAGCACTTTGAGCCTTCGCTGCTCAGGATTATGAATGTTTCTGTTCCGGTAGCTGTCTCCTCTTTGCACAGACACCAGGCATGAGAAACTCAAGGATTTTAAGGTGTTACAGACATGTGTCATTCAAATACTACATAAAATTATTGCATTGACTTGAAACAAGTCAGTGAAACAAAAACAGTCTTGATAAAGTAGGATTTTTTCCAGCAATGCATTGGTTTTTCAACTGTCATAACTGCAAAGGCATTAACAGATCAGGCCTCTGAAATCAATAGTGTTTTATTTTGTTCCACTGACACAACCGCAGCATCCTATTAAATCAAAATGCAACATCACCCAGTGATGTTAGAGCTCACCCACTTTGTCAATATGAATCATCCACTGAAAGGAAGGAAATAATCAGGAAACCAGGCTCTATAACCTGTGCAACAAGACCACCAACAGGATAAAACACCTGGCCTCTGCACTGCGCATTTGAAAGAGTCTTGGTATGATCAATCTAGAAGAGAACATTAAGGGGCTGGTTTTGTTTGAGATACCAGTATATCCCCAAGGCTTCAGCTCTACCCCTTGTTTACATATAAGAAAAGCACGTCAGGGATGGCATGCAAGGGATGTCAACCAACCACCAGCCAAGAGGAACCTAAGTAAAAGGGTTAGGACGCAGCAAGTGCAAGGATGGGGCAGCTCACCACATGGCCATCCATGCAATGAAGAGCTGCTAACTTTCTGTCTTTGAGGGCTAAACAGATCAGAGCAGATCTGACTTCAGCAGATCAGAGCAGATATACCTGCGCCACCCTTGGACAAGAGCATGAAAGCAAAGAAAGAACTGGAAAAGGATTTAAAACTGCAAGTGGCTATTCTTGCAAGCTTGTATCAATTCTGTGTTCCTTTAATCATTTATTTTCCTCCCTTAACGTAAGGAGGAAACGTGATAGAAGTCATTTTCTTTTCCCAAGATGAGGATTAGAGCTGTGCTGACTGATGTGAGTTTGACGGGACTAATGTTGGGAAGCTGAGAAGTAAAACGTGCATAAAAAATGGTAGTTTATATTTTGCTTATATCCCCTCTGGCAAAATGAATCATTTGAATATAAAAGAGACAGCATGGTATGCGAAGACATTTCTGAAGTATCCAGCTTGAAACAGGACGTCAAGGCGGGATGCCTGCACAGCCCCTCATTGTGCCGTCAGGCCACACTGTTACCCCTCAGTGGCAGGGCAAGACAACAGGAGCCTTGGCTTGCTATTGAACCCTCACCAGGAAATCCACACCTGAGAAATGGTTACTATCATGGCTGAGAAACCCTTGTCATCTTCAGGACTGGAACACAAAATTAGTTTCAAATGACCTGTATTTCCTCAAATTAAAAAGAATGTAATTGCCAGAAAACACCTGATGCACTGAATAAGTTAATAAACTTCTATCTCAAATATCATACAAAATTATATTTGAAATAGAAAATACCTTATGTAATGTATAAATATAAATATAAACATAAACATAAATATAACTTGTCCTAGAAGTCCTATAAATGCTTGTCCTATAAATTTGCAATTTTCCTTATAAATTACAATTTTCAAGAGTCTTTTTTTTAAAATGTAATCAGATATACTGAAGACTATGAAAAGATCAGTGTGTTTTGGTAGAAGCAAAAAGAAAAAAAAAAGCACTCATTTATGTAGACTGAAGTTGCCGTCAGGCTCCAGGGCCCCCTGCAGACAGGGCAGGTATGGAGGCAGTAGGGTAAAATACCTCGCAGGCAGCAACTTGCAGAAAACGTGACAGCAGGCAGCAGCCATCCCAATGAACACCACCGACACGATGTGTTCCCACGTTAATATGGCACTTCAGCGTGAAGATGGGGGAATCATCCCCTGTTTCTGAGATCTATAGCAGAGACCAGACTCTCTGCTTGCCACAAGAAATGGTTTTCATTTTTTTTTTATGTTTAACGTTACAGTCCTCAGGGGTTACAATGTGCAGCTTACGCTCCAGTCTCCCAAACATGACAGATCTGAGGAGCCTCAGGAAAGATCAAGGGAAGGAAAACAAAGGGGTTTTGTGCAGGAGAATGAGAGAAAACACGAGACTAACAGGAAACTGTAATCCTTAGAGTTTAAGGATACTACACTTGGCACCCCTCCCCAACACAGAATGATTTGAAGATAAGCCACGGACAACGATGAACGCTTCCCTTCCCTTAGCAGCCCATCCCCTTGAAGAGGTTCCGGCAAAGAGGATACGGAGACAAGGCCTCCTGCTCTCCCTGGGGGAGAGCTGTCATCGCTGACATCTGTGCAGGTCAACGGGGCCAGAATGGGGGTGAAACCCCCTGGCAGAGTTACTTAAACCACAGGCATGACGGATGAAGCACTGAGAAGCAGCTTTTATGCTCCTCAAAAGTTACAGACAACCAATTCCCTCTACTGTCATCTAATGCTGGCATAATATTAGATGAAAATGTCTCCTTGTTCTGGTTGGTTTTTCTTGGTTTTTTGGTTTTGTTTTGCTGTTTTCTTTCAAGCACTGTTCATTTCTCTCACTCAGATTTTGTAAGACAGTTTTGCAAAAACCACCTCACAAATCATAAATGCCAGTTCATCAGCCTTTTTCATAACTAGATGCTCTATGGTTGCGAGACACACTGGTGCCTCAGTTTCTAACCATTATCCTTGACTAACAACAGATGTTTTTAAAATTCAAGCTGCTTTTGAACATTCCAGTCTTTATTTTGTAGTTATGGTCAGTCACGTACTCTAGTACTACCTGAGAATCAGACAAGACTGGGTCACTGTGTTAAGTATAAACTAACTCTAAAACATCCCTGTCCTTCAAGCACCTGCAATCCAGTCCTCATCCACTACACAGTATCCTACAAACACTGAAGTACTGAATCTGAAAAAAAATTAAAATACTTACGGACATGCCTCATGAAAACTCTTCCATGTATATTTCTGTGCCTTTCAGAAATTTCCCCAAAACTAAAGTATATGTAGGAATAATCTACTTAAGGGTATTTAAACTTCCAACAAAATGTCTTATAGCAGTAATTAATCTTTAACCAGAATTCATCTTCACTTTTAGAAATGCCTTTTAGCCTAAGGAAGTGATATTTACAGTCATGCTGCCCGCTGTGACCCCTCTCTCCTGCCTAAGTGGCTTTTGAATCTGGTGGCCAGTTTGTTCCTGTAAGCTTTGTGAAACTCAGCAGCTGGCCAGAAGATGGGGATCCCAAATAAGGGTGCCCACTGAGGGAAAGGAAAAGCAGCTTTTGCTTGATCTGGATGAGCAGACTGGTCAGCAAGACCTACAATGCTCATGCGTCTGCCTCGGCTACCGCATATGCCGTCACCCCTCCTGGGAGAAGTTTTGGGTGAGGAGGAGGTCTCACAGTGGGGACAGCCTTCATGGCACAGGTCACCCCTCCAGAACTAAAGCTTTAATTTTCTGAATTTCTTTTCTCCAACTCCCTTAAGAAAAGTTGTACAGGGCAGTTTTAGCGTAGCTAGTCTGCTGTCATGAAAATGATGGGTCAGCTCCACCCCAAACACCGATGGGAGATTCCTGAGGGTGAGGTTTCTGTTAATCAACAGATTTGGTTTCTCAAAAATACTCCTAAGGTTTGGATACAATGCTGAGGGGCATCACATCCCCTTGTAACCCACTAGCGTACCAGCTGGACTCTGCTGGACTAAGTAGAGAAGGCCATGTCTTGAAGGCAGAGTAATATCCTCACTATCCCAGTTACAGAAATAGGTCTCTCTACTCCCTTGAAAGCCCACAAACCACTACATTAGCTTGTGGGTAAACAGCCCACAGCCACAGAACAGCTGGGCAATGCGACTGTAGCAACTGCCTCATCTAAAGCTATGTCAGTGGGTTTCAATTTTCCCTCCTTGGTTAACCACGGCCAGCAAGCTCAACACACCAGCCTGCAGAGATCACTTTGCATTATTTTCATGACATATTTCTTAATATACACCAGCACTTGGACGCATTTTCCACTCATACACCACCTCTCCAATTTTAGGGGGCAAGGTCTTGCTTACCTCCATACCACCTGTAGACTTATCCAGTGGGACCATCAGAGCTAAAAGGCAATTGCAGGTGCTGCTGTACACACGGGCAGCAAAGAGAAATCTTCAGCCAATTTTTCACTTTTTGTGGGAATGCAAAGCTACAGTGAATACGTCCATCACACTGGGTATCTGAGACACCTATGGCATTTGTTGGGCAGCAAAGACATCTCTCTCCATAGGCAGATGTCCATACATCACAGGAAAAGCTTCAGGCAGATGCAGGAACAGGACTGCAAAATCCATCGTATCTTTTCTGCTACCACATCGTCCTGCCCTAGCCTTTAAAGCTTGACTGTGGTGTCATCCTCTAGTTTTTAAAACGTTTCCATTTTTTTGTTTGTTTCCAGAGAAAGGCTCTGAAGCACTGTCAGACCTGTGATTACAGAAGTAGCATCTTTCCGTCCACCCTTAAATCTATTGCATCTGTCAACAGCTGTCCATTACTACCCAACCACGAGGATTAGGAACCCTTCACCGCACCACAGAGAAGGTGGGAAGTACAATTATTTACAGGATCTCAAAAGCTGCCAAATGACAGGATTCTTCATAAAACAAGTTTTTTACTACAGCTTGCCATGTTAACAGCCTACTAATCACCATTAAAAGATGCTATTAGATACTATACAATCCATAATTATTTGCAGGCACATCAGTTGCTGAAGAAGTCAGACCGTGCTGACATAGTAAAAATAGCTCAGGAGTCAGCAGCACAGAGGACATTTGGGGAATTTTTTATTCTGTTTTTTAAAGAAGGAAAGTGCTGTAAGACACAGCTGCAATCTTGGCATTTAAAAGTTGCTTCTCTTTGCAGATCATTCAGTTTTTACTGTTGATAGGAAGGAGAGGCATGTTCTTTGGGTTTGTTTCCATCCCTCACAACTTCATCTTCCACTCTCTGATCAATGTTTCACAAAGCAGGTGAAACAATACAGACAAAACAGACATTTCTGTGGTACAGCACACTCCAAGACCGTACTTATGTCACTGAACTGAAATTACCTGCAAGGTCTCTTGTCTGCCAACAAAAAAGGGGCTCAAAATGTATAGTCACAAATTCTGGGAAGATTCCTAAACATTTTTTGTAAGGGCAGCATCATTAAAGAAACCCAACATCCTTCGAGGAGCCTACGACCGGACAAGTTCCCAATCGCTGCCTCTGCCTTCCCGTTGTCCCACACAACACAGCACCCACTTTTCCTTACTAAAGTGGCACTTATTAAGTTTAAAGTAGTTTGTGTGGGCCATAAAAGATCCTCTTCCTGAGAGTCAGAATCTGATTGCTGCAGTGGTTAGGAATCACCTTGCTTCCAGTCCCAGTCTTTCCGCAGAAAAGCTACAGGCATTTGTTCTCGTGTCAGCATTGTCCTTTAACATAAGTAAGTCTCTCCTTGAGGTTTGTTCAAATGGTTTCAACATAAAAAGTTGCTTGCTGAGGCTTTCTGCAATAAGAGCTGTTCCTGTGACCATATTTTGAGTGTATTAACTTCTTTCCAAACACTTAGAAAGTTATCGTCACCAGCAAAATACCAGTACTTTTCTTCAGCAGCAGTAGTGTGTTTTATATGTACAAAGAGGTGCCAAAAAAAAAGTTGTAGCAACATTTCTTGTTAACACTATTGGATGCAGCTGTAAGAGATGCACCTCAAACCCAGCAGCACATGCACCTTTGGTAAAGGTGGACAGCAGCATTTAGGGATACGTTTGCATTAACTAGAGCAGCAGCCTCCAAAGGAGCAGCGTGCTGGTTCCCGTGCTGTGTCCTAAGAAATGAAAAGGTAGAGCCCATAGCCTACCTCCCAGTTCTCCTTACATACTGAATTTCTAAACAGATCCTCTTTGACTTCCACAGCCATATCCCTCACCGCTTTGCTACTTCTCTCTCCCAAAGCAGATGTCTATTCCATATGTATAGCCTTTGTTTACTCACTCAAAAGCTCAGCCAACCCACCTGATGTAAAGCAAGTGCATCCGTAGCCAAATGCACAAACCGCTCCTTACTTCGCTGTCACCAAGCGCTGCTTTTAGGTCCTTCCACCAGCAACACGCAAGACAGGGAAAAGCGTACAGTCACAGGAGCAGAACCCCAAGTCCTTTCCATCAGCCTGCTTCCTAAGGTCAAGCTTTGAAAGGCTTTTCTTAAACTTTCTGCTTAAATTTCTCTTAAATTTTGGACAGTTTCCACTAGCATGCCAACCCCTCTGCTCAAGGCTAAAACTCCAGTACTGTTGCGATACGCACCAGTCAGGGTCTGCCTGCTTTAGCAAGGAAACACTAACGCCTGCACCCAAACGCCTGCTGAGAAGCCACCACCACTCTCCAGCGAGGACAGCTTTCAAAGCCCACTGGAGGCACACGAATGGGAACAAGTTCAATTCCACTTCAGAGCTGCATGAGAAGGCTACATGCACGTCTGCCTGGGGATGCTTATATGAACAAACTGCTTGTGCAGACACGGTATGCGTGAATTTTGGGCTTCCCATGCGTAATGCAGGTGTGAAAAGGCAGCCGCAGATCAGCCAGCTCCTGTACACAAAAATTAAACCCTGCTGCGCACCGCACAGTGCTCTTGGAGCGCGAGACAACACTGAGAGCATACAGGGATATCTCTGGCTTGGTGCAGCTTTGATCTGGGTCTAAAACAGATTTTTAAATGCCTTCCTGCTGTTGTAATGTATGAAAACTCAGAAATACAAAATCATAGGCTGTATAAAAGGATTTAAGATGTTAGCATTAAGAATAAAGGGCTGAATATTCTATTTTGAAGGTCTGCTATTGCTTTTCTCTTTAACTTGTTATGATAAAGGCTTTCTCATAATTTAAATAGCTTCTTATGTACTTTACTAAGAGTACTTGTAACATAAACTTTACATTTACCTCTTCAGTTTTTAAGCTTTTAGTCAGTTTCTCAGCTATAGACTTTATCAGACATTCTTACCACTTAGTTATTGCCTCTGGGTCATTATATATTTTGACATCTTTTTTTTTGCAGTAAGATTCTTCCTAAGATAGATACAGACAGGGTAACACAAGAACCTTCATCCTGGAGCTTGGGGTTTTGTCTAATGATCCCTGGCCATTAAAATGGTTTCACGGTTTAAGTGAAGCAAGCTTTTTCTCTGTCGGCACCTGAATTTGAAGGCATGGCAATGGTATCCACAGATGGTTTTAATCAGTCTGACACCAGAAGGGGAAAAAGAAAAAAAAAAAAGAAAAGCAGCATATAGTATGACCTCCAAACCTGATTGCCAGGTCAGATTTCTGTTTCTGGAGTCAGATTTATTTTGTTCTAAAAATGTCAGGGGTGCCAGGAAGCAATGGGCCATTTCTGGCTCCATAAAAAAAAAAAAAACAAACCTAAGCTATATCTTGATTTGAAATCATAGCCAGCAACATATACGGACTACTTGTTAGTTTTTACAGCAGCTGTATTATGTGGATTGAAAGGCTTTCCTTTCCCAGCAGGCATCCTGGTGGAAGTTTTTTAAGAAAGTGCAAGGGACTCAAACCATGTAATGTTTCTGTGTGCAGTCTAGCCTCTATTTTCAGGAATTTCAAGATTTGACAGATGCCTTTTTAAAACGTAGTTTGCTTCCAGTGAGCCATACGGGTACAGTACTGATCATATTCTACCATAAGACACTATACCCGAGGAACAGCACTAAGCTACAGCCTCCTCAGTCAGGTTTAAGATCTATCTCCTTGGAATTCAGTTACAGTAGTAAATAGTTGTTATCCCACCTGAATGGGAACAGAGGACAAGAAATCCATCTCAATTCCAAACCATGAAAACACTGAACAGCCTTACAACCGTTTTATTCATTTCAGTCGTAAACTAACTGCTGGCGTTTACCTCACTTCGATGTCTTGAGGCATCCCAGATTTAAAGGGTTGCTAGCCTCAAGCTTACTCTTCAGAGCGCTGCAGACATGCTGGAGGGGGAAGAGATTTGTCTTGCTGGATTTTTGAGTCTCTCTTGTTGTTAAAGAAAAATAACCTTTGTAGATTATGGAGTGACTTCTTACCACGGGTGTTTTCAGTTTGATAGCATGTGGGCTGTATCTGCGGTGTCGGTGTGTGCAGGAGCATGGAAATCACCCAGGGGGTCTCACTATTCCAAGCCAATGCAGCAGGTGCTCTATAAGCCCTTTGTGGTAAGCTTTTAAGATTAAAAAAAACAAAACAGAGCTGAAAGTCTGCTAGAATCAAAACACAGGGTAAGAAACTGTTCCTTCACTTTTTGAAACATGATAGACAAAGTCCTAAACATAAAGCTTCTACATAGGGTGCACCAGTACGTACCCCCGGCTCCAGAAAGGATGGTTGTCGATGGAGGAAGAGGGCACAGTTGTGCAACTGCACGTCCCACCCTGTGTAAGTCGGTAACAAGGCTGAGAACCTACGTGGGTGCTTGCAGGTGTGCGTGAACAGAGGCAGACTTGGAAGGGAAGGGGAGCTACAGCCCTTTCAACCTTTCCCCACTACCCCCAGCCCATCCACGCTCAGGCTACGTGCTGGTCCTCTGCCTTCTGATGGCGCAGTCAGTGCTTCCAGGATGTTAAATGTCCCAGGAGAAAATGTGGATAAGGAAAGGGCTCCTATCTTTGTGTCAGAGTCTTGTCTGAACTCCAGGTCCCAATCCCACAACTACACTCATGCAGAGCGCAGAACAGCAAGGCTTTGAGAGACAGAGGCAACCTGTCAGATTCCTAAAGAAGATGCTAACTGCTTGGTGTAGGTAAATAAGACAATTCACAGAAGCTGTGCAAACCTTTTTGCGACGCATAGTCCATGTACCAAGTGTACACTCAAGGGGAGAAGAACTGTATTTTCACGGTGCCAGCTACGGTGTCCCCACAGAACAGACGGCAGCCCCAGACACATCACTGCTACGAGTACAACTGAGCAACAGGTAGGATTCAGAAAGTTATCGTACTCCATGCTCAGTTCATTTCAGTATTTCAACTGTGTACATGAATACCTTGTCTTCCTAGGACTACAGTTGCAAGAAACAGTGCTGTAAGTTACTATCTGACCTCCTCTTTTATTTTTCTTAAGTGCCAAAAACGCTTTGCTGTTCTTGAAAAAACCAAAATCTCAAGACACACCCTTCACTGGAGAAGCAGCACATGTGAAACGCCTAAGTTCATTCACGACTTTTACATAAGAGATGGCAATTAATAAGGGTCCAGTAGTTTTGGTTTTCAATTAATGAGGAGATTAAAAGTTTGGCACATGTTCCATAATATTGATTACTATGTGACCCACTGTTAATTATATTTAGTAAGAGGCACCAGGAGAAATGAGGAGCAAACCAAGGTTAATTCTGTTTGGCTTTAGACAGTTCACCAGGCTCCTTCAGATAAAAAATGGATGCTCAAAGCCTCCCACTGTTTCATCACCTTCCTGTAAAATAAGCAGCCAGGAAAAGATCCCACGTTTGTTACTGTACAAAGTGATGAGATCGTTTTGATTTTAAAAGTAGCTTAAAGGAGCGTCTAAATGACCTTGTCCCACTTGATCATCGAATTCCTTTCTCCCTGAGGCTCATCTCTTGTCAATACGTTATCAGTGCATAGACAGTGGCAAAAACATGTTGTACAGCACCAGATTGGAGAGGACAACACGATTAATCGTTTGTACAACACTGCTTGCAAGGTTGTTTGCTTTCATTATAAATAAGCAGGACAGTCAAGCAACACGTCACCTTTCCCACTCCATCTTTAGCTTGAATGAGAAGTTCTGCTTTCACTGTCGGGTGATTTGTTTAAAGTTAGTACCTAGAAATACTGCGCAGCAGCGGTTTTATTATGTTAAATGTTTCTTACTTGCATAATACAGCCCATTCCTGCCAGAATAAGTCTCTCGGACAGGCGGCTCTGGGATTCGCAGACTGCACACAGTGCAGGACGGTAAAGGAGATCACAGCCCCCTGCACGCTTCAACACATTTGCTTTCCCCGCAGCTCTATGTTTGGCATTTCCTGAGCATTAGGCTGTAAAAACCATTTACGGAAAACTCTAAATATTCCTCCTACAAAGAAGTTGTAAACATCTAAGAAAAAAAACCAACAAAAAACAAGCAAATGATAACCAGTAACATTATCAGAGACCTGAGCTACCATTACAAACACACTATCAAACTTACTCTGAATAAGGTGAAAGTAACACGTGGAAAGGATGGCTTTAGTAGCCATGATGTACCTCAAGCTTAACATGGTTTAAGAAGTTTGAGTCTAGCCGTTCTCTTTGCTGTTATTAGAAGCACATACAGTACACGAGCTGTTGATGCATTGAGGATTTACACAGTGGTACCACATAGAATCACAGAATCGTTAAGGTTGGAAAGGACCTCTGAGATCATCGAGCCCAACGTGTTAACCTAACCGCCTGGTCCACCTCTAAACCAACATCTCTGCTTTGTTCTCTACACCGACTCCTATGATTCCAGATTCAGGGTTTTTTTTTATTTTTCACTTGTCCTAAGCCCACTGATGTCAATTGCCCAACAGCTTCATTCCCTTCCCGTGCCCTGCCCTGCCACCGCTGTAGCTGACTTCCAGCATCACTTCAGCGGGGTTCAGCGAACGGTTGCAGAAGGATCTCCAGGCGCAGCGGGCTTTAGCTGCAGGTCTGTCAGTGTGCACCTCCGGGTCCGTAAGCACACATCCCCGGGTCTAAGCCCGCACCCCCGGGGCAGCGGCACCTCTCCCTTCCCAGGTCACGGAGGACGACAGTGAACTGAAGAGCAACTCTATGATTCTATGAACTCCTCCCGCGACAAGACAAGCTGTCTGCTGTGGTGTGTCCCCTTTTTTTAACAAGCTTTAACTGCTCGTTAACCCATGAGCAGACCCCTCTGGTCCTACAGAAGTGAACCTGCTGTGACAGGAATTCCTGACAAGACAACATAACCAAACCACCATTGCCCACGTTTTCATCTGTTCCTCCAAAGACGGGAGGCGAAAGCTGCGCAGCCGGTAGCAGAGAAGAGCCGGCCCGTTCCCCGGTCACCAAACCCGGCCTGGGGGGCAGCTCCCGCAGCCCCCCGCACCCCACGGAGGGCGGCATCGGCGCGGCCGCCTCTCCTGGAGTGAGGAGCGTCCGGCGCGGCCGCGCCCGCTCGGCCTCCCCCCCCCCGCGCCTCCGGCCCCCCCCGGGGCAGCGCCCGGGGGGATGCGCCCCGGCCCCGCCGCCCGCCCCGGCCCCGCCGCCCGGCCCCTACCTCGTCCGCCGCCGCGGTGCACCTTGACCAGCACCTCGGCCCGGCCGCCCGCTCGCAGCTCCCGCCGCAGGTAGAGCCGCCCCGAGGCCCTGTCGACCCCGACGGGGGAGGCGCCGGGAGAGGCCAGCTCGAACCAGCCGCCCGCCGCCCGGTCGCGGCTCGGCGGGACGGTGAAGACGGTGTCGCCCACCCGCGCCCCGGGGGGCAGGCGGGCCGTGTAGCGCCGGGAGCCGGGCCCCGGCGGCCGCTCGGGCGGCGGCAGCGAGGGCGCCCACCGCCGCCGCCTCCCGCCGGCGCCCGCCGCCCGCCGGCCGCGCACGGCCAGGCCCAGGCACCGCGGCGGGCTGCGCAGCGGCCGCGGCCGGCCGTGGTCGTGAGCCGCCACGCAGAGGCGGAGGCGGCGCAGCCCCAGCAGCGAGCCCACGGCCAGCACCTGCCCGCTGCGCGGCACCACGAAGAGCAGGCGGCTGCCGGCGCCCGGCGGCCAGGGGCGGTAGGTGAGGCGCGCGTTGGCCCCCTCGTCGCCGTCCGAGGCGCGGAGCCGGGCCACCTCCGTGCCCAGCGGGGCCAGCTCGTCCACCTCCAGCGGCCGCGCCGGCGGCAGGCGGGGCCGGTGGTCGTTGCGGTCCAGGACGCGGACCCGCAGCAGCGCCTCCCGCGGGGACCGTCCCGCCCGCCGCCGCCGCAGCCGGAGCCCGTACTCGGGCTGCGCCTCCCGGTCCAGGCGCTCGGCCGTGCGGAGCAGCAGCAGCCCCCGCCCGCCGCCCGGCCGCCGCTGGAGGGAGAAGCGGGAGGCACCGTCGCCCTCCAGCGCCCACTCCCCGGGCGGCTCCCCGGGGCCCAGCAGCCTCCGCAGCGGCACCCGCAAGCCCCGCACCCGCGTCCCCGCCGGGCTGTTCTCGGGCACCTGCCCGGAGAAGCGGAGCAGGCGGGGAGCGCCGCCGCGCCCCGGCCCCGCCGCCCCGCAGAGCAGCACCAGCAGCAGGGCCGGGAGCCGCCCCATCCCGCCGAGCCGAGCGGAGCGGAGCCGGTCCCCCCGGCGCGGCACTGCGCCCGCGGCCGCCCCGCACACCCACGGCACGGGGGGAGCCGGCCCGCCCACGCCCCCGCCCACGCCCCCGCCGCCACTCAGAGCCCGCTCCCCCGGGGCTGGAGGCCCAGCCCCGTCCGTGGCGAAGCGTACAGCAATTCCGGGCAAATTCCTAATTTTCCCCGATCCCAGAGCTTGCTTTCGCGCTCCTCCGCCGCCTGCCTGTAACGGGTCCAGAGGCTCCCTCCCGCGCCTCCGCGGGCGAGGCGGACGCGGGAGGGGGAGCGGTGCTGCCCGGGGGGGGGGCTGCGGGGAAAACGGGCAACCTGCTTTCCTGAGAGTACACGCAAAACTCCAGCCAAGCTACAAGAGCAACCAGTAAAAGAAACCGCGGAGAAAACACTATTGCATAAAGGAGAGAGGGCCTTGGGGTACTCGAACCGTTGAAAAATCGTTGTGACCAAGCAGAGATATTTTTCTGACGTGAGCTGGGCTCATCTTGCAAGTGCGGCCTCTCAGGAGCACAGTTACAGGTTGCTGCTCCTTCAGGGAAGATGCTTTTTTGGCAGAAGGGGGAAGAGCAAACCATGTCTCGGCATATAATACATGAACAATAGCACCAATTATCGCATCGAAAATACTTTTGTGAAAAGAATTGTGTGTGCTGCTCTTGAGAGCGATACTGAAATGGTCCTTCTGAATTAGGCAATTAAAGGCATCAGTCCTGCTAAAGATGCGTAAAACAATCTGGCCGTGGGAATCGTCGTGCTGGTTATAACGTGGAAGCATGAATACAAGCCAGACCGCTCCAATCACCCCACTACTCTTCAAACCAAACATTACTCATTTTCTTATCCCTCCAAGCGCAAGCATCTTCCATGCTCCCAGCATCTTCCATTCCTGCTAATAAACAAGAACAACAACATCCCCCTTCGCATAGTGACGGTAACGGCTAGGAACAGCCTTTTGCCGAGCCTCCGCATCCAGCTGGTCAAACTGTGCTCATGTTTTTCCATTAGAAAGGCTCCCTCTGGCTGTTCTGAGCACAGGTTTGCTAGTTTTACTAGAAGGCTGTTAGCCAGGCAGGGGTGTTCGTTGCCAGCTGCGTGGTCACTTCAGTGATAATGTCTCTAGGCTGGAAGTAAAGCTTTGCTCAAGAAAGCCAGAAACCGTTTCAGTCAGCTTTAGTCAAATATTACAGGCAGCAGTCAAAGGTGACAACCAACTGCTAGGTCTGCACCTCTGCCACCTGGGCAATTACCAGTTTTAAGGAGAGGCGAACACTGGGTGATCACATCACCTTATTACAAGCTGTCAGCCTTTATTTTTACCCTAGGAAGGTGAAGGGGTGATCGTTTCTAAAAACCGGCACGATGTGAGATCTCAGACTGGGAAGGCAAAAAGTAAACCCAAATATTCTTGAGGAATGGTTTACCAGTAACAACAGGAAAGTAACCATCAAGATCCAGCGACGGTTAATGTGCTGTAGCAAGCTTTGAGTGTGTTATTTTTACTCTTTGTGCCCTACTTAAAAATAAAATGTGAATAATTCCCTGCCTTGCAAAGGCACTAGAAAGCTCATTAACTTACAACACTTAATGAGCGAGCCAGGCCACCTGAACGAGCGTTCAGTTTAGGACAAGTTGAGGACAAGTACTGAGATACAGCACAACATACCCTCTTCTGAAATGCGTTGCGTCCTACTGGCCTTACACAAACTCTCAACAAGCAAATTAAATCCTCTCGATATCAAGCGCTCAGTTTTCACCTCCATTCCAAGATGCACTACCCTTTCTATTCTCTTATACTCACACACACGCATTTAGAAACATACGGGTTTGTCTACAGCCTGCCAAGACACGAGCTGGATTTTATTCGCAGTGCTCCCTCACGCCTATGAACCCACGTTTTGTTAACATGCTCGTTAGCACACCATTTTGGTGACGCACACCATTGACGTGATGCTGCACGTCACTTCCATTGACGGAATTGAGGGCCCACCTTACAGAGCAGAACCAGCCACAGCCTTGCCATCCTGGATACTTACTAGCACAGCTAGATATTTTCAACACCCAGTTGCACAAAACCTCTGCAATGACAAAACAAATATGTATATATTTGTGGACACACATCCTACGCTACGATTTAAAGAGATGCAAACACACCTGAGGTGCATCTGACTGTGATTACCAGCTTTAAAATTATGTGACTGCATTCCCAGCCAGGCACGGCTGAAATATTGCTCTTACTGGTGTGAGGCAGCTGTATATGCGTTAAATACCTGTTTTGAAATGATAAAAGTTATTTATATCGGGCTATTCAGATGTTTTTTTCAAGCTATAGGACCAAACTGCATTATTTTGTTGGACATATGAAAGTATTGATGAAAAAAATAAACATCTTGATTGGTCTTTTCAATGAAAACCATTTTTCTTCTGGAATTGAGGGGGACTGGGGAAGTCAAAGCACAGGCTCGTGTTTGGGTCTCTTTAGGGTCAGCGGGTGATATTCTGTCCTGGTAACTACTTTGAAAACCAGGAAAAAAATTTTTCACTGTTCACAGTTGACTCTACGTGCTCATCAGGGATCAACAGGCAGCTAAACAGTTTAAGGAATGGCAAGCAATGCTCAAAAGCTGTACTATATATGTATACGTATGTGCAGTATATACTGAAATGCTACCAGACTGACCATTCCGGAGTAAACTTGTTTCCTTCTCAGGACACTGCCAAGAAAACGGTACGGCTCTTGCCGTGCAGCTGTCTTGGAATTCCAAGGGACCTTGGCTCTTCCTATGAAACTGAAGCAGAAACCACAGAGAGCGATACAGCGTTAACCCAAGAGGCGACCTGAGTAAGGACAGTGGAGATGGCTCTTGGCTCTGACAGGAAACAACACGGAGAAGAAATAAATAGAAATGAATTAAATAAGCTCCTTAGATATCTTCAGGACACTGTCAGCTTCTATTGCCAAAGGATCATAGCGAAATTTATTTTTAGGGTTCTTCTCTAGCAAACCTTATCTGGTGAATTGAGGACTGAATTGCAACCACTAAATCTAAGATTTGCTATTCAGAGGCCAAACCATCAGCAAGCCCAACGGCCTTCCTCTAGGCCTCTCTCGCAGCTGGGGCAAGTCCCTAGAATGCAACCAGCAGTTCAGACTACAGCTCAGATCATCATCAAATGGGCCAAACTGGGAGGGGTGGGGGGAATAAAAAGAAAAAAAAAGCAGCAGCATTTATCCAGGTGTTAATAATGTGGAAATAGATACAAATTACACTGCTAGTGTGTGTTTCAGAAATGAGTTTTCATGATGAAATGAAAGAGACTTGATTTTAATGTTTTAATTGCATAAACTTCTGCAGCAGTGATTTTGTGTTATTACCCAGAGTTGAAGTTAGATCAGCCAAGGAAACCACACGCGCCCTTTCCAGCGTCCAACAACTACTCCGGGGGGACCAGCGCTCCTGTGCGCGGGGTCTCACAGGCAGCGTAACATGACGCAGCGAAGAGAAGGACCAGGGAGGTGATGGTGCCCCTGTACTCAGCACTGGTGAGGCCGCACCTCGAGTACTGTGTTCAGTTTTGGGCCCCTCACTTCAAGAAGGACATCGAGGTGCTGGAGCGTGTCCAGAGAAGGGCAACGAAGCTGGTGAAGGGTCTGGAGCACAAGTCTGATGAGGAGTGGCTGAGGGAGCTGGGGTTGTTTAGCCTGGAGAAAAGGAGGCTGAGGGGAGACCTTATTGCTCTCTACAACTACCTGAAAGGAGGCTGTAGCGAGGTGGGGGTCGGTCTCTTCTCCCAAGTAACAAGTGATAGGACGAGTGGAAATGGCCTCAAGCTGCGCCAGGGCAGGCTTAGGTTGGATATCAGGAAAAACTTCTTTACGGAAAGAGTAGTCAGGCAGTGGAACAGGCTGCCCAGGGAAGTGGTTGAGTCCCCATCCCTGGAGGTATTTAAAAGATGGGTAGATGTGGTGCTTAGGGACATGGTTTAGTGGTGGACTTGGCGGTGATAGGTTAAAGGTTGGACTCGATGATCTTAAGGGTCTTTTCCAACCTTAACGATTCTATGATTCTGTGATTCTAAGGCGGCTGCATTTGTGCCCGTCTTTTGTCAACTTTCTTCAGAGGGAAGAATGGCTTAGGGCATCATTTTATATTCACCTGCATCTTACAGAATCTGCTGGTATTTATTGCAACAGTGTAAAAAAAAAAAGTCAGTCTTAACATGGTTTGGGCTTTCTATAACCAGTCAGTATAGCACCATCAGGAGTTGAGGCTTGACAGCAGACACTACACTGGAAACTTTGAAACAAGAAGAAATTCCAAGGCGCTGTCAAGCTGTTCAAAATGCTGAAGGCAAACGTGTATATACTGCTGGTGTGTGGTAGCCTGCTGAATAGTGCAGTATGCCTCTACATTGCTTTACATTTGTATATTCCATAATGCATCTCATCTCATTACTATCAAAAAATGTCTATCACATTTGTTACCTAAGCAATCTGAAAGCACACAGGAATTGAAGTATGCTAGTCTGGGTCACAGCAAAAATTGGAAAATCTGGGGAACTAGGTCCTAGAAACAGATTACAGAGCTACTATTCAGCGGGGAAAAAACCCCAAACCAACAGTAATTTTACCTAACACCTCTCAAACATTGATTATAATCAGAATATATATTTTATACAGATATATACACACATAAAATACATATACACATTTATATACACCTATTTATGTACCCATCTAAATATAAATTTTATTATATATAATAGCATATTCTGTATTTCACAGCTGGTAACCATGGTCTCCATTTTGGACAGGGAAGAGTACACAAACACCAACAAATATTTCGTGGTGCCAGGAATCTCCATTCCCATTTCAGCTAAGCAATCACAAAGCCTGGGTGCTTGAAGAATTCATGGATAAGCTTAAATACCCCAACATCACTGCATTTCATCTTTTAAAAATTAAGCTTGATTCCTGACTGGTCTAAAAGGAAGCAGTCTGATGAATTGTTCAAACCCATTAAGAATTAAAGATGTAGATATGTATTTTTTAGGTGCTGTATGATTGATTTTTGGAGAAGCACTTTATCGGGTATTTCTATCATCTTTAGAATTAAGCTAAAATAATGTCAAGGTTTTCATATCATTATAGTGTAAATTATTACAAAGCAGTCTGCATTCCAAGATTTCACTCCTACTAATAATATCTTATAAAATGATAGAAGGCTCCAATATATGTAATCATGATCTATAAAAATTCAAGACAGATGATACATTAGTTGATAAAAAAAAAAAACAACAACAACCCAGTAAGCATTTGATGTTGCATAGCAATTTATTTGCAGGTGACGTGCTTGCTGTAGGAGGATCTTTAGGGAGCAAGTGGGAGTTCAACAGTTTGGTATGAAGCACCTCGTATTTTGCCGCTCATCCTTATGCCCGTGTGTCTCAGCAGGTAGTCACCGTCAGCACGACGTATGGATCCAGGCTGAGCAGGCTGCTCGTCCTCAGGAGCTGTAAGAGCATTTATGCTGCCCTGCCGAGACAGGTATTTGAGCTATGCTGTGCAGTCTTCACTTGACTGAAAATTGCATATGCAAATAATACAACAGAATGCAAAAGTCATTTTATTGCCGCAACAGAGGAAGGAGGTTAGTTCACTGTGAACTACATGGTTTTTTGTGAAAGGGTATCAGACTTCTCAAAAGAAAGCATAAAACGGTTTGTGTCCCAAACAATCCATACTTTCTGGACTTGGCTTTTATTACAATTTTATTTTTTTTTCACAGAAAAAGTTTGTCACAAGAGAAAAATATTTACTGTATACATTATTTTGATAAAAAAAAAAACCTGTCCAAGACAACAAACAGGACAAAAGGAATTGGATTCCTTAGGTCTGTTATTAAATACCTGCACATAGATATGTCCATATGCCACATATACTACTGCTAAATGTCACTGTTTACAAGTAAAGCACCACCGATAATTCTGCATTACTGAAGTAACACAGTTTGAAACTTGGAAAGGCATTAAACACCCACCTCTTTTCCATCAAATAAATAGGTAACCTTAAACATCACTTGAAAGGCAGAATAACATACATTTAACTGCGCTGAAGTTGAAAACATTGCCAGGTTAAGTACACAATTAAACATCTAGTTGAGGTACAAACAGTTCAGAAGACCTTTAGGCATCGCTAGCCCTGCATTTGGCATAGTGAGAGTGCAGCAACACAATGGCGATATTTTCTTTTAGCTGTACTGATGATGTAGAAGTGATTACTAAAATAACACACACTGCATGTTTTAGAATTTTCACCTTTTTTTTTTTTCCCTAAAGGTAAGTTTTAAAAAGAGTACTAAAGGCATGATAACAGATTTATGTTGAGGTATTATTTCACATGAAATATTGCTTGTGTTGGAATAAACTCAGCTTTTCTTTCATCTCTAATACCATCGTACTCTAGAGTCCACCTGCCTGTCAATATTTAGGAGATTTATAGATTTAATCACCGTTAGCGATAACAGAAGTTACTCATTACATCTCCAAATCGCAATAGTAAAACAGACATCTCTAAATGCAATACAACACGCATGCCCACACAGTCACACAATCAGCCTACGCTTTCTCCTCTTAGATTTTTGGTTAAAGAATACGATATACGTAGTTAACGGCAGTCATTAAGAAGTGTTTCAATGACAGATTACAATCCCTACGACCTGATCTCGCAGCTCCTATTCATGTGAATGGCATGGGAAAGCTGATGAAGGGTCACAAGATTTGGACGTTTGCAGATGACTTAGTAAAAATAAGGTGGTAAGAACAAGATTTGGTCCCTAGCCTTCTACCTTTCAGTAAAGAGTAATGCCACCAGAGCAAATAGTTTGAAGAATTTTCAATGCCTGTTAAACCTTTTGGCCCTCTTTCTTCCATATTTGTGTATCTCCTCCTTACCCTCCCCAACAGAAATTGTATTTAAGATTGTATTGTATTAAATTGTTTTTCCATTTACTTTGGAAGAAACAAAAACCAGTATTTTTTTAAATAATATGAACAGAAGCTTATGTTCTGAAATGCCTTTACTTAATTAGTCTCAAATATCTCCTGGCAAATCTATCAACTGAGTTCAAGTATGTGGTAATTCAGGAAGTGAAAGAGCGTTTTTTTAAGATTAAGACAAAACTGTACATGTCAGTTTAGCTGTGTTTTAATTAAACTTTAATCCACAAGTCTAATGGTAACAGGTGAGTCCCTGAAAACACTATACTCAATTTATTCTTTCAAGGTAATTTTTTTGCATTTACCAAGCATATCAGAAATTGGAAATGTGAAGGAGGAAATAAGCCAGCAAAACAGCAACAGAAATTGCTATGCAAATTCTCATTCTTCCCTGTGAGCAGCTGTTAATCAGATGGCTGCCATCCGTCCTCGCTGCACCACTGACTACACAAGCATCCTCATAGGCTGGGGTATTAAGACACAACGGAAGCTCTAGAAATCAGAGGGACAGGAATTAAAAAAAAACAAAAAAAATCTTCACAAAAAGAAACACCAATTGAGTTTTTTGTTTGTTTAATAAAAGCTTGCAAGGCACATGTTTCAACTGAATTGCAACGTCTATAGCAAAACAGATCAAAATTTGCAAAACATTCCCTCAGCTCTTTCAGGGAGTTAAACCTGTGACCTGGCTGAAAACCAAGCTAGGCTTGTGTCTACAAGTCCGATGTAATTATGCCCTATTGTCCTTATCCTTGAGGGATATGATGAAACTTACTGTTCCCTTTTCACAGAAGGTGGAGATTAGAATAGACAATAGTATTTTTGCTAATCCATAGCTGGATAAGAAGTTCAAGCTTATAACTTGCTTTGTAAGATATGATTCTTCCAGTCACTCATTTTAAAATTGATGCCTTTTTACTGGAACAAGAGCAACGTTTCTTCCCACATAAAAGGCTCCTTCTGCTACTTAAGGCTGCTGTGCCAATGGTGCTGCAATACAATTTTCTCTAATATAAAAAGCAAGGTAAAAATCTTAAATGATTCTCCTAAAGCAGAATCAATCGAAGTATCAAGAATACATCTTAAAAACTATGACAAAACTAATAATAACTATGTCACAGTTCAAATAAAGTTCAACAGGTTCATTTAAACATGTATAAAGGCCAACGTGCTACAAGATAGTTTTCTTTAGATGTATGGATGACCTTGTTTGTGTTTTTCTTAACATGTGTGCGCTACATGTAAGTATTCAAAACTACATCCTATGTGGTAACTAATTTAATACATACAGCATTGCGGTAAAACACAACAGGCAGTCAAGGATAGTTAAATATTGCACTTTGGCATGGCAGTCTAAGGCACGAAGCCGTAAACTATGCGACTTCATCCACCCAAGTGCAGTTGTAACCCTGAAGTTTGCTACCTGGAATGCCTTATTGCTCTTATGAAATGGTATTCATGAACTTTTAACTTCAGGCGAGTAAATGACTGACACGCAGACACCGTAATTCCTTGACAGTAACTCAAACTGAAATTGTTAATAAAGGAACTCTAAACTTAATTCCAAATACTACATCTACATCCATACTAGCACATACAGAGAAGGCTGCTGCAGGCCTGCAATAGCTCAAGTTTATACGCTAGCTTCTGTTGTTATCTAGTAATTGAAAAGTCTGCAACAGTCCAGTGCAGGAAAACTGCACTTGTACATAAGCAAATAAATGCAGACTGCATCTGACCAGAGACACACATACACACCGTCCTCAACACAATGACTGTATCCCCAGAAAGGATATTTACTCTTAACTTGTAACTCAGTTATACTGATAAAAGTTTCTCTCAATGATCACATCCAGTATATTTGATGGATTTATCTGAACATTGGTTTCAAATAAAATGGATAATTTAACATCTTGTCAAGACTCATAGGCCTAAAAATATAACTGAAAGTAACAAACAGATTACAGACATGTTGACTTTTGCAACAATTAAGCTTTTTTCTTTTAAATCACTCCAGTAGTGATAACAGGTTTTAAAAAATCTCAGCACTATCTGTTAGTGTAAAGTAAGCACATGTATCTGCACAGAGCAGATAGGAATCACGCATATACACCAACATGCTGCAGTTCCTAATAACTTCAGAGTTAAAATCTCTGAATTTGCATTTTATCAACAAGTGCAGTAAGGATCATTTTGCAGCTTTCATTTGCAGAATGGTTTGTAGATTTTTCAGTTGCAGGTTCATCCTATTATGCCAGATCCTTCATTAAAGAATCTGGGCTCCAAAGAATCATTCCCACATGCCTGATAGACTGGTCTCTGGGCCAGGTGTTACAAGAATCCATAACTGCAGGTAACTCCTAACGGGTGAATAACCTCTTCCAAAACTTACATCCTGGCTTTTCGTCCAGCTACACCTATGTAAGCAAAGTTACCGTTACCTTTTGTTGGATTTTTCATTCACAACACCAGGATTAGGCCCAGAATTGGAATTAAAGCGTCATTCATTCTCTTGAAAGCATATCAGCCAGCAACAAACAGGATGAAGAGATAATTTGTTAAGAAAAATAGTTACAGAGGCAAAGGGGGTGATATGAGGAAGACAAATTTTAGAGGGAAGCAAGATTGCAGAGTACCTTCCAAAATTTTCAAAGATCTCAATGTAGTTGCATAATTCATATAAAAATAGCTATGAATAACTTTACCATTATTTTTTAATGGTGGTGATTATAGTGCTTTAAATTACAGTTACGGCACTATCTTAACATAACTGTCACATAAGAAAGTGAATGAAATGAATATCACCATCCCTCCCCATACACACACATATACACAGCACGCATGCGGAGGGGGTGAAACAGAAGTGCAGAAGTCTCAGTAGCAAACCTAGTTGTCCTGCTACACTTTTCTAAAAACAAGCATGGCATACTGTTATATACTGGCCCATTCTGATGGCTGCTAAGACACACGTATGCATACACACGTACACATTTAAGCATGGAAAAATCCTGAAGACAAGTTCTTTCCAAACTGAAGATCTGACCTTGTCAACTCCTACTGCTAGGTCTAAGTCCAAGCACTTCCACCAACAGGTCTCCAACAGTGCAGAGATCAGTGCCATAATCTGTGGAAATGTTGTTTAAATAAAATCTTCCTTATTTGATTTATACAAACACTATAGCTACACATAAGATGTATGAATGTGTGTTTGATAAACATAGAAGTGTTTATAGTGGAAGACAGGAAGAATTAAAACAACAGAAAACCAAAAACCCCAAACACTTACTTGAAAAGACTCGGGATACTGATTGCTTTCTTGCTAGAAAATACAAGCTATACGACTTAAATGAGCTCTTTAATTAATTTTTCTGCATTTACTGAAGTCTACCCACATCAGCTCTCCAACACTGAAGTTAGAAATCGCATTTACATGATTAAGATGGTTTATAATGGGAAGAAAAATGCAAAAACGTGGAAGACTGTCACACTTTGTAGAGACTGTAAAATTAACAAATTTTCCCGTTTCCTTCAAGGATGGTATCTGTGTCTGTTGATCTGTAGTTCAAAGAATTCCAGTTTGGTAAAATAAAGTTGTCAATACACTGCATGTGCGCACATGTATCTGCAAAAATAACTTCCTTGATCAAAAGGAACTTTTCCAACTGAATTTCATTCACAATCAATCCTCGGAAAGAAGCTCGTATGCTTTTTCACGACTGGAAGGATATCACAGTGTTGATTCTATATACAAAATAGGATCTATTCCAGTATACCCGAGTAAAATAATTCACATATGGAGAATAGTTCATTTTGATTTCATGACAAAATCGTCCATATTTTGAGTAGGCATAACTGTCACCTTCCTCACAAACCACCTGTCAGAAAAGAAGAAGATCTAATTAAAATACTGAAGGTAAGTGGTTACAGGATGTAATTCTGTACATTTAATTTACTTCTGTATTCTGTAAATTTCATTTACGATAGACATTTAATTTCCATGCTGTACAATTCCAATAAGCTGAAAACATATTCCCCTATAATTTGTTTAACTATCTAAAATAGCCTTTGTGAATTAACACCTTTGTCAGGATAGCAGACATTAAGACCAGTGTACTACATTCGTACAATGAAGAACAACAGCAGTGGAAATTATCCACATGCCCCGTTTACCCAGTACTGCACATAGCATACCACCTATGTAGGGAAGGAAATTCTCAATTACCTTTTCCAGGACAAATAAGTTTGACATACCTAATAAAGACTGAAGACACGTATCACCCTATAAATTCCAATCAAGTGACTTGGAAGCAAATTGCTTGTGTGTTTTAGCATCTACTATCTGGTATCCTTGAAGAAATCCCTTCGCTACTCCTTCTAATGGCACAAGTTTACATGGGTTTAAAAAAAGGTGGTAGGACAAATTAATGGAGAAAAATATGTCGGTGGCTACCAAACACAAAGATATTTCCCTTGAGCTGCAGTCCTTCAGCAACGGACTGCTGTCTTGCCCTATTAATAATCATATGCTCTCAGCCCATGTCAGAAACAAAACATCGGACTAGGACTGTAGGACATAGTCCAAGCTAGAAAGTAATACTTATCTTCTTAAACACAGCAATTTGGAAAATACATCCATAGACCTGTCAACAGCATAACAGCCTGTCCACTGTCTCACTTACTTTGGGAATAAGTAAATGCTGCAGTCTCCAACTACCTATGCACTAGCTTCCACTAGTTTGGAAAGTCTTGATAATCTTTCAGTACGACTTAGACAATTTTTGTTAGCAAGCAAACTGAGTTTTGTTTCAAAGCTTCCTTGGACAACACACTCTATCAACTTTCAGGAACAAACTATGTCAACTTTCTGAAAAAAATATTTTATTCCTGTTGGCCATTCCAATATTTTTTCTACAACTATCATTTTTAGCATCCAAACCAGTACGGAATCAGCCACAGACAGGAAGCATAAGTGATGTTCATTACTATCCAACCAATCTTTTTCTATAAACATTGAACACTCAGTTGCCTACATCTACATGTATATAGCAGTTGTTTTGTTACAGATTTAGATTACAGACATTCAGCAGAACAGATTTTAACTGAAACTCTCATCATGAACCTTCTTTTCCCCTTCTTAATCTCTCCACTATAAATAGGATAACCCTTGTCACTTCAACAATCCTAATTACACAAAAATAGTAACTGACTGGTTTTGGGTACTGACAGTGTTGTGTGTGGCATTTATCAAAGGGGCTCCTTGCATTGGGTACCATCTTTCGATGTTCTTTTTCCCTCCTTTGATTGAAATTATCATTGCAAGCAACAGCCGCTCTGAAAAGTACTGGGAAGTGTTCCTTAGTACGAACTGCTGAATAATTGGGTGTTAGGAATTAAAGGAGGAAGAAACGCATTCTGATATATGAATCAAACAAAAACTTAAAAACCTGACAGTAAAACTGTGCTGCTGAAGTTAGGATGAGATCAGGATTATGTGCGAGAGAGAGGCATGCAGAAAGCATGGAGATGAGAAATACAGGGGTATGAGGGAACAGAATCCTGAAATTGTGGTTAATTATTCCAGATGACACCCTAAGTGTGAAGAGGGAACAGGAACATGCAAAAACAGATCTGAGAAGAAACTGAGAGATAACATGTGCTGATTATCAACGATGGCGGTTATTCACACACACACACTGTGTTCTAGTATAGTATATTGGTTACAACATGGAATAATCACGGCATACATGATTTTAGCAGCAAGCCAAAGAAAGAAAAAGGACAGATTTCAGCAATGGTAAGGAAGTTAATAGAAAAACAGAGACAATTTATCCTCCATGGATAAACTGGCCAGGAAACCTACAAGTGAAACTGACACCAGTTGTAGATTCCTGGGGAAATTAAAGAGTAATCCCCTAAAAACATATCACACCCTATAATTACTCCCTCAAATGAAAGCAACTACAGAAATTAAATGACTGCATTACAAGTTCTTTTGAAACGTGTATCACTGAAAGTAGAGCTTATAAAATACCTACCACAGATGAAGAGCTCGGATTTTTCCCCAAGAATGGAATATAAGAGTATATACAAGAAACATGTGTACCCTCCCCATTAAAAAAAAAGCATTCAAATCAAGGATTAACTTGGTATAGTTAATACACAACAGGCTGTAACGTCAAAGAGATGCTTAAGTTCTTTTTCTTAGTCAGGAAACCAACTAAATGAAGCTAACCTGTGATTGCTTAGAAGTAACTGGTGACTCCCTCTCTCCTGTTGACCTGAGAATAAGCAACCAAACCCTAAGTGACTTTAGGGCCACTCCTGCCTTTACAAAGTCAAAACTTTTGCTAGATTTCCAGGATGCAGATGGACAAGTGGTAATGAGATCACTTTATAAACTCCATCCCATTCCCTGCTTCAGCAGCAAGAGCAGCACTATCAGCGCTCAGAACAGACACAGCATGGCAATGACTGAAGAAGCATTCATGGGTATCTTTGTAACTCTACAGTTTATTCAACCAATCTTTCTACCCGCTATGGCTTAAACTACCTATCAGGGTGCTAAACTATCTGCAAGACTGAAATGAATAGACTTGTAACCTCATCAGTACCAAACAGGCTGTACTGAATTCAATGCAGGCTGGTCCTCATCCCAGGCAGAGTTTTAGAAGAACTGACTTTATCAGTTTTAAAATTTCATCTTTAAAGCTAGTAAAGAATGCCTGCTGAGGCAGGGCTTTACTGCTTTTGTAATAACCTCTTCAGGTGTTACAGTCTTAAACATTTATAGATAGTTAAATGGTATTTAATGATTGGCAGAAAAGCAGCACAACTAGATACTAATGTATTAGGAGGGATTAGGGCAGGTAAAGAATAGTATGGGGTAAGATTATGGGTGTATAAGAAAGACAAATCAAAACTTAATTGATCACTTTTTAAATTTATGAGTCTTTGTCTACATGTCAATTACAATCAGAAAAACAAGATCAGCATTATAAGAAGATTTCTTTTAAAATGAATTATTTATGTATTCAAACATTCATTTTTTCTCACTGTTACTTACATGACCATTAGCAATATCCAATAGATCTTTAACTCTACATCCTCTTACAGGTCCCACTTCATTGCAAATTGAATCTTCAATAACCAGAAAATTGGCTTTGTAAGATGTGAGTATCTTATAAATATCCTCTGCTGACCTCTTTGAATAGATCTGATAAATCTATAAATTAAGAAAACATATTCATGCAATACAAAAATCAGTGATAAATGAAATACTTGGGGGGGGGGTGGTGGTGGTATTTGGAATGCCGCTCACATGCAGTGGAAGTGGCACCAAACAAATAATTTGCATTGCCAGGTGGCCTGAGAGTCACAGAAGAGCAATGCAAATGTGTGTGTCATGAGGAATATTACAAGGTCATCTGCTTTGGAGCATTAACATTTACAGTACTCCCACACATCTCAATCAGGCACTTCAGTCTTACATGATGGAATAGTCTATAAATCACTGATAGTACACACACATTTATGGAATTAGATACTCACATTTTCATTTCTTTTTAGAAGATCATCATCATTATATAAAGGCAAGCTCGACACCATCCATCCGGTACAAAGCTTAATCACACCCATTAACTGTGGGCTGCCTGCAAACACAGCAGCCACAGGAGCCTGTCGTCTGCAAAAGCAACATCAACATACACATCTGAGTACAAGATGCATTTCTCAAAACAATGTTTTTAATTTTAAACACTGTGTGAATCTTTTAAGGTGCTATGGTGTGAATTGGAGTGCATGAAGATATCATTGGGGGTCTAATTACAATCGGTGTTAATGCTGCAGTGGCAGTAGTTCCCTTGTCAGGAAAAGCTCAGACCTGCAGCAGTTTGGAGTTTGTGAGGAAGGTCTCCTGCTGGGGCAAGGGCTGATGGCTGTTCTCTCCTCCTTGCAATCCATGGAGCACCATTCAGAATGGCCCTGGAATGGATCAAACTATTGCTTTTCTGAATGGTTGCTGACTTGTGACAAAACAACCTTGGGAGGGAGGGCAGGTAGAAGGAGAAACAACATTATGTTATCTTGTAAGGGAAAGATTCGTGATTATTTTCATTTGATCTCTAGGACCGTGTATTTAATCACCTATGAGTAAATAGTGTCATGATACAGAATAACATCTACAGTAATTATGTTTCTGGGTGTGGTTTCATCTTTTGACTATTTGTGTTCCTGCATTAGTGAAAGAAAACAGTCATTGTCACACTTTATTACAGACTTTGGGCAACTTTTCCTGCAGAGAAAATTCAAAATAAATTCATTTTATCAGAGAGAAAATTCTAAGAAAATATACTATAATAATGACATTCAATTAAAATTCCAATATGGATATCTAAGTATATCCTTAAGAAAAAAAAAAATCCTTATTTTCAATAAAAATATGAACAGCTGCTACAAATAAGGGTAGTCAAATTGCTCTTAGCTGAGTGAATCTCAATGCAATTCACCATGATTAATTATGTACTTGAAGTGTAATATATGCAGACTAATGTAAAAGCCATTAGGTACTTGGCATTATTCCACTTGCTGCCTTGAAGAGCTACAGCAGTGACAAACAACATACACTACTATTAACAGAAAGAAGAAATTGTCTGGAACACCATAATTACCAGCCTTGTCTTTTCTGAAGATGAACAGGTTGACATTAAAGACTACATAAATACAAAAAATAATATTCTAAAAAAAAGACAGTTAAAGGTAAGTAAGTTATCTGAACACATGGGATCTAACTTTCAGAGAAGGGCAGATCCTAATGACATAAATCAAAGTTAGATTGAATGAGGCCAGAATCCAGTTCTGACACTTTTGGTGAGAAGAAAAATATATATGTGACAATAACTTGACTTGGTATTAGCTATGTATATGGCTCAGTGTGAACTATATAACATAGCTCAGTATTTGCTATGCCCTGGCTAGCCAGACAGAGAAGAACCTTTCCAGCCTTCTGGTCAAAGGGGGAGTTTGAATCATACATGTTGCACTGCATGTTTCTTGACCGAAGTCTCTAAATCCTTACATTCAGACATTTCATTTTACTGGCTCATGCACACAAAAATTTCAGTGTTTCTGTCCCCTGTGGAATTACAATCAACATGAATCCTCTAATCTACTGAAAAGTTAGTGTGCGAAGAACAAAGCACTAAGATGTCCACCTTTATTTGGAAATTAGGTCTAGTAATGATAGCAAGCATGATTTGCTTGCGTGTTTCATAATCTTCTCCTCTTATAATCAATGATGAATTCCTGTTTCTTTCCATGGGAGTAATACCAAACTTAAAATACACATTTCTCCTCCCATTTCCCTCTACATCATGTAATGACTTAGCAAGGGAAAACACAGATTAATAGCAGTAACTCCACAAAATGCTGAGATAAGAATACTCTGACATAAAGAAGTAAAATAGAAATGTAGGACTTCATACTTACTTTATCCATGTCATGAGTTCTACTGTATCAGGATCATAGAATTCTTGTAGTTCTGAAAGCTCTGTCATTATCCTAGGGAAAAACTGATGGAAACATATTTTTGGTTACTTACACTTAAAAAAAAGAACCTATAGATCATCTCATTATATTAAGGCCTTAAATAACACAACAGAAATGGGTTTCATCTGAGCTTTCCCTCCTGATTGGTATTTTTGTGTGAATATTTTGTGAAACACTGTTTACACTTATCTGACAGCAGGAGACCTTCTCCAAAATAAGTATTTTAAACACAAGGTCTCATTTCTATTCCTATTTTATTAGAATACTTACAATAAAAAAAAAACAAACCCCAAAAACTATGTGGCAACAACATTCATCAACTTCAACTGGCCTTAAATGCACCAAAACCATAGTTCAGGTTTTCATATGCAAATGCATATAAATAAGGGCACTGAACCAAGAAGCTGACAAATCTCTCATGGTAAACTTGCTTGAACAGGAGGGGGTTGGGCTGTTGTGACATGATGGAAAGGTGCTATGCAAGCAGGAAAGGACAGAAGAAATTTCCTAGAAGCGTATTATGTGGGTAATCTGTCCTGGACTTTCCTCTGACTTTTACTTCAATTACTGCAGTGAAGGAAAGTACACTATATTGTACAAAGTAGGATATCTCAGTTTATGCTCTTGGAAAACATTTTGGGAGCCATTTTGAGCATTTATCTGAGGAAGGCATGGCTAGAAGTTGGCCAGCCCTGAGGGGCTGAAGCATGCTATTGTAAATAGTAAGTGAAAGCCACTGGTTGCCAGCTCTGAAAAGGATAAAGTTTACAGGTTATGCCAGACTAAAGGGACAACTTACTTTGGGACAGCCACAGCAGACAGACAGCTGGATATGAGAGCCTGCTTTTAACTGAGTAGTTTCCACCCCCATTACCTGGACAATTTGGCTGTCAAGTGATAGCGGTCTACAACCAGACGTGTTAGGGCAGCACAAGAACAGCTGCCATATGTTCGTATCAGGGCTGAAAGCTGTAGCAGTGCTGCTATACATATATCTGAACTGTCCCCAGAACAACAGACAGACAGAAAGAGGAACCGCTACTGCCACCCCAAGGAGAACCAGCTTCACTTATCAATCAGAGCCCTTAGAAAAATCTAGTTAGATGAGGGACTATGCCAGACTGAGTCAGAAGACAGCCAAGCAGAAAGATGCTGAGCCATACACTCAGCCATTTATAGCCACAGTAACAGATTAAGAGCCTCGAGGCATTTGCGCTGTCCCGTTCCTATTAATCAAAGTTTCCAAGCTCAGGGATGAGTTATGAACCTGGAGAGCAAACTGTTCACTACTGCTTAAAAGCAAAAGCTGGATCTGCAATGGATGAAGCCCTCTAGAGTCCAAACCCCCACACTGCTTTTATTAAAAAATAATCTGAAAAAGAATTCTTGGTCAACTAACCTAGTTTCCTCTATCGTAATAGATTTCGTAACTCTTTTGAGCAACTGCAGCTTTTTTTTTTCAGGAGAATATCTATTGCTCTGGCAGTAATGTGTAAAAAGTCAGATTACATTGCAACCACAATTTCTATCATAAGAGATATTACAAAATCTGTTAAAATACTGTTGGTCAAGACTGGCTTTTGTATTTGAATGCTTTTTAAAAAAATAATTATTTGAATTTTTATAAAACTATTTTGAAGGTATGTCGGTATAGTAGAGGGTTATACTTTATGGGATATTTCCCATATTTTTTGCACTTGTGGAAGTTTAAAAAATAATTTCCAAACACCCTTCCTCCTAGTCTGTCTGTGACTTGTAATAAAGAACTAAGTATTTATTTTAAACATGGAAACATCTGTAGCTTTTCTTCCCTGTATTGTAGCACATACGTAACCTCTACACACTGCTCTGCATGAAGGATTTAACTCCATTATAATTTGAAGGGAACTTTTCAAATAGACTATTCGCATATGGCCTCCCATAATTTTACTTCCATCTAACCTCACTCCCTCTCACTAAAACCAAGATTGAGGCAACACAGTTTTCAATATCTCGAGTTTTTATTTGGCAATATTTTCTTTGTTGAGTCAGTTTATATATCCAAAGCGTAATAGCTGAATATAATAAAGCCTTCATTTAAATTTAAAGACTTCTTAATCACAAAAAGCAATCATTAACAAATTAAATTGTCAAATACCTCACACTGAAAAATGTAAACAGTTTTGTTTAAAAAAAACAAACAACATTTTCAGTGGATGACAGCTTTTATTTCATCATATATATTTCATTTCACCAAGTATATTTCATTATATTTGCTCATCATTTTGACTCATATTGTGCCTACATATAAAACAAAATCCACAAAGGTACTTCTCTTACCTCTTTCCACAAACTGAATCCAATTATTGTGGGAACTGCCATACTCAGAATAAGAGCCTAGAAAATACATGTTACAAGAAATGGATTATGGACCGTTCTCAGATCTTCAGCCTTGGCCTATCTGTTGGTTCTGCTCATACAGCAGGCTACATTTATGCCTGAAACCTTGGAGTGACAGTAGGTGAAACTTCACAGTTTTCTACTAGGCAAAAAACTCCCCACTAACAAGAATTTGCCTGATTTAGCATAGAAGAACTTATTTGATGCATGATAACTTTACCACCAATATTAGGGATGGTTAACTACTGCTCAAATAACAACAATGCGCATGATATAGGGAACAGAAGAAAAGTAAACACCTCTAACATACAAATGAAAATGAGATAATCTAAGAAAGGCAAAGAAGTATGAAACAAGCATTTCAAACCTCTGATATTGTTGATGCTTTTGTTCAGACTAACAATATTGATATGCAAAATCCAGAAACCTATTCTTCAGCACACCATCATTCTAGCTGATACAATTTTCGCTTTGTGAAAAGGAGAAAATAGCACGCCTCGTACAGGAAACATTTGGTAAGGAGTGCACGCAAGGCATTCTCTTGATAATAAGCTATTAACACATCTACTGTGTTAATAGTAATAAAGCAGGTCTATATAGAAGAAAACATGAGGTATATAAAGGAATGTGTTTACCATGCACATGAAGAACACTGTCAGTGTTTCTGATGTAACAGTGTATGGCATTTTCACAAGTGACATAGTGAATCTCTGATTTAAGTATAAAATATTTATTCCTATAAAACTCTCGAAATTAAGGTAAGTAATATCCTATGGTTATTTTATTAATAAAACAAATGCAGAAAGCTGCCAATAATTGCACGAAGCAACTCTTGGCATGTTAAGAATAAAGCTAGGGTTGGAAGTGGGGGAGTTGTTTGCACTGTAGCACAAGCTCATCTTCAATTGCAACACTTCTCTATAATGGCCACACATGAACAAATCTTATGCAAAGTAATTCCACATACCATTTCTTCTGAAGCAGCTTTACTCTCAGCAACTAAATATACCTAACTACCACATTTTTAGCCTCATTGCCTAGTGAAACAAGGCTTATATCAATGCTTGCCTGTACTTTTTGTCCTGCACCCCTCCTACAGAGCACTTGACCTTCTTGGCCAATCTCAACTAAATATGACAGAGGGCTTAAGGTCTCAAAGATTTGTTAAAAGAAATTAAACAGATGAGTGAAAGAGAGAGAGATGAAGATGGCTCTCCTTATGAGGAAAGGCTGTAGTGTGAACACAACTTTATCACCAGGTGCCAGAGAACATGTGAAAGTGTGATATTAAGAAGGAAAGACACAGAAAAAGCAGACTATACGATATCCACTGCTCACAGAACTACATGTTCTTTTAATGGGTTCTTCTACAGGTCTTAGGTAATTGTCGTTTGAGAAGTTTTATGCTTGCTAGCTGTAATTCCCAAGGCATTAGCAACAGCAACTCACCAGCAATATCGGGTGCACAGCTTTCAGTCGAAGCCACTTGAAAAGTGTCATCCAAAGTTCAGGAGAGCACACACCAAATGCAGCAAGCATGCAAACATAAGGTGTCCATAGATATTTCATTCTGAAAAACATTGCAATAGTTTAGTTGGGACTCTGCACATGCCTCTGTATTCAAGCTATTTATAAAAACATTCGGATTTTTTTCATGTCAAACACAGTCTGGATGTTCAAGCAATCTGAGATCAAAGTTGATGGCACTGAAGGGTAAACCAAGAAAATCTCTAGCAGAAGAGCAGGCACCTGATTATCTGCTGCAAGATGCAGGAGCAAGATCCAAGGTCAAAGATGACAAAATCCTTCACAGAGTTCAGGGGAGGATGAAAGAAAAACAAAGAGACTAGTAAAGTCACTTGGCTGTTGCGGTTTTCCAGCCAAGCAAGGATAAAAAGCAGCTATTCAGCAAAGCTGTACAGACACTGTACTATAAGGGAGTTCCTGAAGAAAGGAAAGGAAAATATTTAATAAATAATTTACGATTTGCTGGTATTGTCTCTGCCTCTTAAGCATAGACAAGTCAAGACAACTACATGGTAACACAACAGTCTGCTCACTTTAATAATTTGTGAATATTCAGATTTTTAGGACGATGAGCATAATACAAACACAAGTCTATCACCTTCAAGCTGATTTAGCTGAGAGCCAAGATTAGAACAACATCTTCCCAACATTAGCTTCTGTAGCTTTAAAGACTAACATAATACTTTTGAAAACAGCTTTGCTACTGCTTTAGCATGTCAAGCAAAGGTATACTTCATGCTAGCCTAGACACAAGAAGATGGATAAGAAGTCTTCCACGTCCCAATACTCCAGAACATACACTGTTCATCGAAACACTACACAAGATCTTGCTAGAATACAATATTAAAAAAATTACAGTGCAGTTCTACACTTAAACACCATAAAGAAAGTGATTAAAATTTGCTTCAATTAATGTCTCGGATTTTGGCTGCATTAAAACTTGGAAAACACATTAAAGAGACTGAGCATAATTCACCATATACCTGTATCCAATTTATAGTCAAAATTATCTTTGCTGCCTCCCCTACTAACTAGTACCACCATATGCCAAATACATTTCTGAAAAGGGGTGAATTTCAAAGGGGTGAATAGTGTATCACGTCCAGTGAGGAACTCTCTGTTGCTTTCAAAAGAGATACATCAAAATCAGACTTACCCTTCCAAACACATCGCTAGACAACCAAGTAAAATTGTGTGAATTACATGATAAACTATTTCTGGCCTCTCTCCAATTCGACCATCCTCAAGTTTAACTGTCTCTTTCAGTGGTTCACCACTGCAGTTGGAGAAAATGAGACATCACTTAATTCAGACATTATCTCAGGCACAGGTGCCAATAAAAACACTTTTATGACCGTTAAGTCAGCAGTACACTGAGATCATTCTTTGTCATATCATACAATATTGTTGCACTGCTTATTTGTTTTTTGTACTTCATCAACGATCTATCGGTATCCGCTGTCCCTTGTTTTAGACTGTAACCTCTCTGGAGCAATGGCTGTGAATTAATACAATGGGATCACTGCCTATGACTGTAAATCCTATTTTAAGGTAATTCAGCAACAAGAGACAGTCTAATTTAAGAGCATGCACACTCCGCAAACAGTTAGATGAAGCATGCAGTACATGCATTCTAACTAAGTTTCTTCATTTCATTAGCTTGGTGAAGAATTATGGAACCTGTAGGACAATAACTGTGTATGGAATGTGTATACCATTTTGTGACAAAGTAAGATAACAAAAACAGTTTTTAAGTCACATTATTATAAATTCCAGTAATATATTATAAATAAAAATCATAACCAAAATCTTACAACAAATGTTTTTCTACAAACAAGATAGCAAGGTACACAATAGATAACATTTTATTCTACCATGATGTGATTTCAGGTTACAATTTTATGACAAGCTTCCTCATGACAAATGGAAAAATATTTGAGATTATTAACTGCTTCAAAATTAAAAAAAAAAATTGAGAGAAGAGAAGGTTTATTTTAAGCTTTTCTTTAAAAAGATGTTGGACATACTGGAGTCACTGCTCATCAGAAAGTAGTAAATAGCTATTTCAACACTATCAAAAAATTAGAATAGTTTGATTCATTGTTTTGAATATACTATCACACATCCAACCTGACAAACATTTTCATTTATAGCAGTATAATCTTTACCTATTAGAAGTCTTAGTCCTTGAAAAAAATCTATTGATTTTTGCTGTAGACAAGTGAGAAATTTGCCCTAATACCTGAACAGTTGCACCATTCATCTTCTACCAGGAAGAGATAATTTCCTAGCCATTGAGTTTCCAAGACAAGTTACGCTAGGATCTACAGTCTTGCTATTCTTAGTCTATAAACAGACAGCTCCACTATCCCTTCTCTCAAGGGAACTGTGAATCACTGTGAAACTAAAAATAATTGAGTCAGTTTTACTTCAGCTCTCTTCTGAGCAGCAAAGACTGATGGACCTTATCACAGTAAACAAGAGTTAAAAAAAACCCAAACCAACAGTGAAGCATTAGAAATCTGAAATCCTCTCAACTCTACCCATCTCATCCTTTGCAGTATGTAAACTTGGGGGAAAAAAAAAAAAAACAAACCCTAGAGAAACAAATCCTTTAGCAACAATCAGATAACTTTGCTGTTGGAAGGGGAAAACACACAAAACATCTTTCTCCCTCGCAATGGGAAGAGCCATAAACATATCACAAAACATTAATCACAGAATACCATGTTGGAAGGGACCTCAAGGATCATCTGGTCCAACCTTTCTAGGCAATAGCACAATCTAGACGAGATGGCCCACCACCCTGTCCAGCTGAGTCTTAAACATGTCCAGTGTAAGGGAGTCAACCATTTCCCTGGGGAGATTATTCCAATGATTGACCGTTCTCATTGTGAAAAATGTTCCTCTTATGTCCAACTGGAATCTCCCTAAGAGTAACCTGTACCCATCACCCCTTGTCCTCACCATGGGACTCCCTGTAAAAAGGGAGTCTCCATCTTCTTTGTAACTACCCTTTAAGTATTGGTACATGGTGATGAGATCACCTCTAAGCCTCCTTTTCTCAAGGTTGAACGAACCCAGTTCTCTCAGCCTATCCTCATATGACAGGCTTCCCAGACCTGCCAGAGCTCTGCAGGAATTGCACCTATGGGGAAACAAACCAATGACAACTTCCTGTCTTGACTGGAGGGATGGTCAAGAAGCTCGTCACTAAAGGACTTCCTTTAGGAGCCTCTGGTGGGCCTTTCCACTGGTGCTCACACCCTGGCAAGCTCAATGGTGCAACAAACTTTGGAGCAATAAACACGATGACCATTCACTTAGACACCCATGAATCTCTTATTTTTAACTTATTTTTCAGTATAAATAAGTTACTTACCAAATTCTCCTAAAAATGACCTGAGTTACAGAAAAAAGGCAGATAATTAATACTAAAATATAGAAAGGCAATAGTGATGACTGTGTTAGTCGCAAAAAAAAGTCTTGGGAGGGTGCCTGAAGAGATTCTTGACAAAGGAGCCAATTCATTGTAAAATTCCTAGTAAGGCAAAAACATCCCATTAAAAACAATAACAATACCCCACAGATTAGAAAAAAAACCCAGCACATAACCAATCACAGTTTAACCTATTCATGTCATAGGAAACTATTTGAAATTAGTCTTTGAAAAGTTATCTTGTTATCATTTGAAACTGCTTTGCAAGTACTCTTTAGAACAACTGTCAAAAGTTTATCTTTCAAAAAAGAATCTGTGATCTGAAGAGACCAGACTACAACTCTCTTATTAAATCACAAAAACCCAACCTCCCATGCAACTCCATTATGGGGACCACAAAGCACTTTGTTGTCACAGTGGATTAAGATTTTAGAGATATTGATGCAAGAAGGTATGCTTGTCCTCATTCCAAACGGGGAGATGAAGAGGGGGAAGTGGTCATCTGAGATCACAAACAAGCCTGAGGCACTGCCAAGAACAGAATCCTTAATGCTGAAATTCTAGTTCTGTAGCCGAACCCACTCGATCATTCTTCTTTCTCAATTAATGAGCAGAAAGATTATCTGCTCTGCCAGGAAGCACTATTAATATGTATTCTCAAGTGGAATTGGTGCAGCATGTGATGCCGTGAATGCATTCTTGTCTTATTTTGTTTCGCTTTCCTCCCTCTTTTCTTTTTCTTTTCCCGCAAGGGAAGGCTAGAGAACTGAACTGCTTTCAATTAGACAGAATCAGTTTAAAGATTAACAGCTGGGCATGTCCAAACTGGCCTTAAAAGACAGATCTTGAAGCTCTTGTGCTGCAAAGCATAATTTCAACCCACAGTTACACAATTTTATAGCTGTAGTTGCACCCAGTTTGTCTCAATGACTGGCTTCATTGCAGAGTTTGACAGCCTGGAAAGTAACATGTAGCAAGTCCCTGAGGAAAAAAAATAAAGTCCATAATACCTGGTAGCTGAATAAACTGAAATCCTGACCAGAAGCAGTCCTTTCTTTTCTTGCAAAACACTTAAGAACTTGCATGTATGTGTGTTAAACAATGCATCTTAGTCAATGTCATTACATCGTCTCTTCCAAAAATTCCCCAACAATTTCAGTTATGTGTGATGTTATTTTCCACTTCTTCCTGTGAAGTAGTTTTGTAAGAGAGATGCAGTTCTGAGGAGAGAGTCCCAATTCCTGCACAGTATTGCAAGTCTTGGCTTGGGTCCAGAAGGTGTCTCAGTCCTTACCAATATTCCATTTGAAGTTTTCCAGAAAATCTGTAGCCATGATGTCTTCTTCTTGTAGACCAACATTCAACTCTTACAGATGCAAACAGTTTTTCTTAGAATCACAACAATTCCCTCTGACTTTTAAGTTGTCCCTTGTCCTAATTTCTTCCAAAACATACAGGGGTTATTGGGGTTGTTATTCTTACAAAACTGAAAATAAAATCTCACAACCCAACCCTGTTTTGAGATAGTATTGATAGTTCATGACTCTTTTCAGAGCCCTTTCTTTTCCAGCCTTTAAAAAGTTAGTACCACCACCTTTACTCTATTGGCTTTGCTTTCAAGTCTTATTAGAAACACTAGACAGGGTACAGAAAGTTTTTGCTCTTCAACATCAAAAGAAAAAAAACCTACAAAATGCTTTCACCCCAAGGCATGAAAAATATTGAGGTGCCTCAGAAACCTCAAAATCCTAAGTAAATTCTGTATATGCATCTTTTTTTAATTCAATCTTAAAACCAGGCAACAAATAGAAACTGTTTCCGTAACTCCTCTATAAAATTCTCACAAGCCACTGAAATTTTATACTTCTCAGAGCAGTTTCAGAAGTTTGGATATCTTAGAAGGTGTAAAGAGTTTAAAAACTTACTTAGTTGTGTTTAAGCCAAGTTTTACTTCAATGAACTTCAGCAAATGCTCATTTTCTTTATGAGGAACAAACATCTGAAAATTAATTTCGCAGAGAAAAATCTTACCAAGTGCTTGAAGTGGCTTTCACGTAGTCACTTCATTCAGATTACAAAATGGCAGGGAACAATCAACTATTCAAGATTTAGTTAAAACTAACAAATTGGATTAAGTGTGCCAATTAAGGTACCGGTATAGTATTGTAAATCTTCACTTAAATCTATATCTTTAGGGTTTCCTTGAGAATATTATTCCCTTCATTTCATTCATGTACCCCAACAAGAGGGCAAGTGAAAAGCTGTCAATAAGTTGTCAAAAGACTACCGAGTGGTGTAAAAAGGATCATGAAAAACAGACATAGACTTACCCCTGAGCAAGCCAAAGAACATTGCATTTGGCTCCACTAAACAATAGGACTGCAGCCTAGCAAAAGTTATGAGCATTTGTAATCTTCGCATAAATTGTTTGAGCAGCCAAAAGTTCTGTGTACTGTCTACGTAATTTAACTCATATTTTTCAAGGTTAGGTTTTATTTTCCTGGAGATACAGCAAGGCTAGCCAGTCTGAACGGCACAAGAAAACAATCAGATCTGAGCATTCTCTCAAACTTTTTTAGGGTTCAGTAGCTTCTTTATTTTTAAGTCAACACTGTTAATTAACACAACCAGGGTGAGTTTCAGACATAGAGGAAAAGCACAATAAATTATGTAAAAGACTAGAGCCAGCAAGAGGGAGTTGCTAATCAAAATACAAGACCAGGCTAAAATCCCATTGTGTAATCTCAGCTCCTAGCTGACTCCTACACTAAGTGAAGGTCTCTGTTCCCATGTTCTAGTTGAAATTTAATTGAAAATTACCATCTACCCTGAGAATACTCATACCTGTTCCTGGCTACTAGGTCTTCTCCAGGCACAAGAATATTGTTTTAATATTCAGACCAGTGTGTAGAGGCCATCCAAGTTATAACAAAAACCACATTTATGAAATAGCTAAAGTGTGATTTAAAGAGTATTTCTATACTATGCTTTAACCTCAACCCAAAAGACCAAAACCCCAACAAAAAACAGCTGCTTGAGTAGTTAAAAGGCTTTTTATATAGATACAAAATTACTCAATTTTTAGTACTCCAATTGCCTATGAATTAAGCTATGAACTCTCAGATCAATAAGATAAGCAACACTTCAAAAGCTTTTTCCAAGATACATCTGCAACTTTCCATTTAGATTTTGACAATTAAAATAATTTTTTACAGAGGAATCTTACCTTTAGTAAGAAGTTTATTGTCACTGTTATTGTAAACACCAAATAAATGTACATTATTTTCAGCAATCTTGACATAAATGTACCTTTTTTCATATTCATCTGCAAAAATATTTTAAGAATGCCGTATCATTTGGAGTTCAGTTTAAATAATAAAAACTACACTCAGAGTTAGAGGAGAATCTAGTTACCTGAAGGCATTTAGAGAGCATTAAAGCTGCTACAAGACTCAGTAACGGTGACACTAGTAAGGCTGAATTTTCAAACTGCAAAAGGTACCCCAAGAAGAGAGAAAACAAGTAGATTTTGTATACTTCATGCACCTGTTGAAGAAACCAAACACAATAAAATAAAATTACAGTGGATGTATGTCTTGCTTTTTAGAGCAGTAGATAGCTCACTCCATTCCTGTTAATCAGGGGATTAATGGATCTCTATCCTCCAACTCGTGAATCTAGCAGGGTACTGTTTGGCTCTGGAAAGTATTTCACAGCAAAATGATCCTGGTCAGCCCCAGTAACGAGTGCACAATTACTTCACAAGAATTCTGTAAAAATGCCAATAGTAGTAGTATTTTACAAGCTCTCCCAATTCTGTAACAGAATGAAGCAGTAACCACAATGCAACAATATGAAAAAACACAATTTGTGTGAAAGAGCTTTCCTCACCCTCCCAATAACTTGTTCATTTAACCTATCTCAGGAATACACAGACTCTTACTGATACTTTCTGTTATTTACTAATTGATAAGCAGACCTGGTAAACCCTGATACTTGATTCTTCAGACTTTTACCAAAACACCCATCTTCTCCCTTATATTTTAAGGACCCTGCTTTGAACTAAAATAGATCAAACATTTCCCACTGCTGAGGAACAGGAAAAAAAAGCAATTGAAGGAAGAGGTGACAAATTAGTATTACAGGCAGTTTGAAATGGAAGTTACATCTAATAAAACTAGAAGGCACACATGTACGAAGTAGCATATATACCATTGCAAGAGGCAGAGTAAAAATGCCTTATTTTTGCAACGTTTCTAAGAACCATTTTGCAGAATAAATTAAACTACTTTCTTGTATTAAAAAATCAATTGGCCTTCAGCACCTGTCTAGCCTATTTATTGACTAAATCAGTACAGGGCAGGCCATTCAGGGTGAAAATGAGCCCCTTAACTGCACAGAGCCAACAGAGCACTATTTTCGTCAGCCCCACCCTGCCGCGAATAGGGAAAGGAAAAGAAGAGGCAGCTAGGCCAAAAAGGATGCATGACTGAGTATCATTCATCACTCTCTCAGCTCTCCAAGGATGTTTCAGGTCTCAGAAGCTTTGTTTAGCTTCTGACCCTTTTGTTAGGAAAGCTGTCCCAAACACAGTCGTCCAAAAGAGAGTGAGTTTAAAGCCATTTTATTCTTCTGATGGACATGACATGCACTTCAGCTGGACCCAGGCTGCAAGACACTCCAGTCATCACTCAGCCTGTGCCCTTTGGACCTCCTCAGCAGTCCGTATAGCAGGCACCTCTGAGGCTGTATTCAAGTACCCAACTATCAGTAGGTTGAAGAGTTCTAATACCTTCTCTGTCTGTGCCAGGGCAAAGCTGTCTAGCAGAAAAAGAGAAACAGCCTGGACAAACAGGAGATAATGACTGTATTCCCACATCATCATGAAGGTATATGTTGAAGCACTCACCAAAAGGTAACAAAACTTCTAGAGGAAATAAAGAAAAAGAAAAAAAAGCATTAATTTCATACTTACACATCTCTGTCACTAAGTAACTTGAGAGGTCATTAAAACAGAAACTATGGAAATTAATTATTATTTTAGGAAATAATTAAAATACTGACTTCAGACATATTTAACATGTTCTCAGATGGAAGAAAGCAATTACTGAAATATTCAAAAACATTTAAAGCCAATCAGAAGAAACGTCTTTGACAGAGACACAGGGAAAGGAAGTTACCACCATCTTCTCTGAGCAACAGGAAGAGCAATGAAATAGTTTACATAGTGAGAAAAATTCTGCATCAGTTTATTTTAAAAAGACAGCACACAGCTCATTACCACACTGTTCTCTCCGAACCCTCACGGGGGCATAACAGGGCAGGGCACGAATCACTTAGCAAAAACTGCACATGCCTAGGTGAAATCCAAGTGGCTGTTTTGAAAAGAACAAACAAAACATCTACTGTTTTCTGCCTAGTAGGGCAATAGTGACAGAGGTAACTACTCGAGAGCACAGTTCTACCAGTAACTCTTTATTAAGAAATTAATTTTGCTTTACCTCAGCAGAACAATTTAGGTTTTTTTTTAAATAGCCTGTGAGAGCTGCTACTTGACAAGCAAAATATGGCAAAGCCCAATTTTCCCTTGATGGTATGGAGTAATCAATTCTTGTTGTATCTGTCCTAGAAAAAAGTACAGACAAACAAAATTATTAAAAGGTTTATGGAACAAAAATATCAAGGAAAGCCTAAATGTCACTTCTAGTTATCAGTGCGGCCTTACAAGCAAACTATTCCTGTATTAGGTGTAAAGTAATACTGACACAATTTTGCTGCTGATACAGGTCACAAATTTAATATCAGCATGGAAGGTCCAATCTTTACTCATTTATTCAGCAGGTCTCCTTATTAGGTGGCGTTTATAGGACTGAAGCCAAAAAGCATCTGCCTCCAGCCTTTTCTGACCCACCACAACACTGTGCGAGCCGGACGCATCACACACTGCTTCTGCCGACCTGCACTGTGACAATGGAGCCTTCTCTGGCCATGAGCAGTGCTAAATGGTCTTATGGCCATAGGCAGGGGACTGCTGCCGTAATAGCAGCTTTTCACATTATGATGAAAATCAGCTCATAGCTGCAAGAAAAGATTCCTTTCAGTTCTCATACAATATGTTTTAAATAAGTGATTCAGGCGGTCGAGCACAACATACTTAGAATCCAAAGCAGTGCTCCCTCATAGCAGCAGCACCAGCAGATGCTCTGTCTACAGGGAAAATTCTGGCCAGCAAAACAAGAGATTAAAGATGGATGGGGAGTATGGGCCAGAACAGCAGCAGGGTCTTCCCATGGAATGACTTGACGGTATCTGCACAATTAGAGCTGTAGAAGAAAGTTTTAAAAAGTGCTAAAGTGACTTAGAAGCACAAGTCACACTTTCAAATGAGATCAAAAGCATCAGTTTCAGAGGTACATAGTCTTCTTTGTGTCTACTATGCTTTTAAAAAGGAGCCTCAAGGTCCTTTATCATTCAGATATTTGAAAGCATCACCTTTCATTTTTACCTCTGAAGCCTCTTACAGAGGCGTATTTGGAGCTTTTTTAACTACTGGACCTTTCAATTTGTTAACAGTGTTTAATCTTCTTTGCTGCTGAAAAAAATACAGATTTATTCACCATTTTTCCTACTTTCCACTGCTCACACCAGCTTGATGAACAGTATTTTTAGCTACTAATCACAGATTCGGTCATGATGACTTCACACTCCTAAAAGA